>CM077030.1:139219167-140542500 GCA_039090855.1 Macrothele yani | reverse complement strand
TCGTTCTACCGGCTTGAAACTTTATTATTCACTTGTACTCATTTCTTTGGCTCATACGCTTGTTCTCCTCATATTGCACAAGCATTCTACGATGAATTTCAGCCGGTTGCGCTCCCTCAGCCCATAAATCTCACTACACTTCGCTACTTGACGATGGAGTATTCCGACAAAAGAGCGGCCATGTTTGTGCCCTTAGAACTGCTGGGTAACAGCGATTAGAAGATTGGCGATTGCATCTGCAACGGGTCAAGGTCACGTGCCCTCTCCTTCCCAAATAGCAATTCGCCGCAGCTCTGATTGCCTGTGTAACGAGATCATTGACCGTTCTTTTTTATTCACCCTCATCGGATGGTGCGCTGTGTGAAATATTTCCGCAAAGTGTGTTTTTTGGTTTTTCTTTCCTTTGAGTGGGAAGGCTTCTTCTACTATTAGGGAATTGTTAAAGCACGGCCTGGAAATAAAAGGAAAAAAAAACACTTTTATTGATATCAGAAAACAAACTGCACTTACATGTTTAAGACCCGACTAAAAATGATTAGCTCTAAAAATCAAATCAATACAAAAGTAGTGAAGTCGAACTAGTGTAAAAGGAATTTGAAAGAGATCCAAAGGCATTCGCTATATGCAAATTTCGATATTACCAGAGAGATAAAAAATAAAGCGGATATTTTTAGGATATTACACTATTCCAGATTAAAACTAATCTCTATATACCACACTGCTGGCCACCCAAAATGCAACACCAAGAAGGACACGAGATAGCAAAGTCAGATGTACTGGACACATAACAACATATACAAAGATGAAACGATTGAGCTTACAGGCCCGTGCGACTTGCGGAACACGCAGACATCAATAGTTCAAGTGGCCTCCCATGGCTGGCAATAACGGCCCCTACACGCCGCGGCATCGAACGAAAGAGGCTTTGGATGTGGGCTTGGGGTATGTCGGTCCAGGCTGCTTCCTCACGTTGCCACAGTTCATCAGGGGTAGCCGCGGGTGGTGCTTGCCGGCCCACTCTGTTGCCGATCAGCAACCAAACGTGTTCGATGGGCGACATATCGGGAGAACCCGGGAGGGGGGACACGGAAGCAGTGACACCTGGAGGGCCGTGAAGAACTGTTGCACGATGCGTGCCACGTGCGGGCGCGCATTTTTCGTGTTGAAACGTGGCCGCTGGCAGGTCCTGCAGGTAAGGGAGGACTACAGGCTCCACAACTTCGGAGATGTAGCAGTGGCTGTTGAGTGTACCGGCGATGCGTACCAGAGGGGTGCGGGTATCATATCCAATTCCGCCCCAAATCACAACGCCAGACAGCGGAACGGTATGGCGATGCATAATGCAGGCGTAATACAGTCTCTCGCCGCGGTGCCGCAACACGCCAGTCCGAATATCGTGGTGTTGCAGGCGGAAGCAGGATTCGTCGGAGAAGACAATGTCGTGCCATTCCGTAGTCCAGGTGCGGCGTTCAACGGCCCACTGCTGCTGCACTCGCCGGTGGTATAACGTCAAAGGTAATCGGAGCAACGGGCGTCGTGCGACAAGTCCCCGCTCTTGCAGACGATGTCGATTGGTACGTGCTGACACAGGTGCGAGCCGTCAATGCCCGCCGCACAACATGCCGGTTCTCTCGTTCGGTGGTGTGCCGCGGCTGCGCCAATAACTCACGTCGGTCCATCCGTCCCTCCTGCACCCACTGAATCCATACTCGCCTCACTGTAGCTGGATGTCGTCCCACACGGGCGCCGATGTCTCGGTACGATAAACCGCTGTCGCGATAAGCCACTATTCGTCCTCTGTCGAACTCCGAAACGTGCTGGAATGACTGCCGTATTCTGCGACGAGGCATCAGGAAGCTTCCCACGCACAGGTCCGGCAGGACGACACACTTTCACTACTTACACCCCGCCTTCTGTGCACCCTTCTATAGTGCTTCTCGATGGCGTGCCGGGCGCACATGATTTGCATATGCCCCGCAATGCTAATCGTTTGCATGTCCTCTCGCGGGCGACGCATGCTGTGAATTTCAGGCCAATGGAATGCTTCTTTCTTGGTGTTGCGTTTTGGGTGGCCAGCAGTGTATATATATAAAAGAAAGTGAAAATTGGGAAAATGCGATGTTTACGTCCGCTCATTGCTCAACCACTTCTAAACGACCTAGAGATCTGAAAATTAGCATGCTGACAGGCCTTAAGATCCGGACAGCTAGAAAAGTCTGTGACGTATACTCTAAATTAACTTTCCTTTTTAGTTTCTTTCCCTATGTAAGTCTTGAGTTTATTCTCAGTTATACTTCACTCTTAACGTGATATCTTTTCTCTCAAATGAATACTGTTGGCAAAATAATTGAAGTTGAATGAACGTGACGTATGCCTGATATAAGATAAGAACAAGAGATAAAAACGACGACTAAACTGTTGTTTAGAGAGTGTTGCTTTGAGAGTGTTGGTTGAAAAGCGCTGTGTTGTAGAGCGTTGTGGAGCTGTGTGGTGTGTGGAGCGTTTAATGCAATATGCTATGAAATGTTATGATTTGTTATGGAAGTGCTACATCCTGAATAAAGCATCTTTTCCGTAAATTTGACTTCTGTTGTTTACATGTTTCGTCTGGCCGTTAAGGTTTAATTTAGGAACTATTCAATCCTATGATTATGTGTTTAAAATAACGTAGAAGTACGAAAAGTCTTCTACGTTATAAGTCCGAAACCCAAAAAATCAAAATGGCGTCTTTGGCAGTTTCTCTGCTTTAATTTTTTGCGAATTGTTGACCATTTCTAAATGACCTAGAGATCTGAAAATTGCCATGTTTATAGTAGGCCGTAAGATCCGGATAGCTAGAAAAGTCCGAAAACAAAAAAAACAACAACAAAATGTTGGCTTTATAACACCGCCTGCTTGGATATTTTCATTAATTGTTCGACCACTTCTAAATGACCTAGAGATTTGAAAATTGGCGTGCTTATAAGCCTTAAAGACCGGATATTTTGAAAAGTCAGAACACCAAGGAAAAAAATCAAAATGGCGGCTTCGGAACATTGTCTGCTGGAAATATTCGCTAATTGTTTGACCACTTCTAAATGACATAGTAATCTAAAAATTGGTAGATTGATGTAGGTCTTAAGGTCCGATTACCTAGAAAAGTCCGAATAGCAAAAAATCAAAATGGAGCATTGTCTGCTTGAAATATTCACGAAATGGTCGACCACTTCTAAATGACCTAAAGATCTGAAAATTGCCGTCCTGATAGGCCTAGAAAATTCTGAGAAACCAAACAATCAAAATGGCGACTTTGGAACATTATTCGACCCCTTCTCCTTCTAAATGACATAGAGATCTGAAAATTGGCATGATGAAAGTCCGGATACCTAGAAAAATCCGAAAATCCAAAAAATAAAAATGGCGGCTTTGGAACATTGTTTTCTTTAAATTTTCGCGAGTTGTTCGACCACTTCTAAATGACATAGCGATCAGAAAATTGGCAGGCTGATAGATCTTAAGGTCCGAATACCTAGAAAAGTCCGACAACTGAAAAATTAAAATGGCGGCTTTGGAATTATGTCTGCTCCAATTTTTCTACCACTACTACACCTATGAAAGTCTGAAAACCAAAACGTTTGAAGGAGTGGCTTAGCTTTACTCTTAATAATGCTGATACGTTTAAAGATACGTATGCCAGAAACGTTGAAATGCTGTAAACATTTCATGAAAATTTGTTTAAAATTAAGGGGCGCCACAGCCTGAAACCGTTTTTCGTCTTTCGCAAACCGTGTGCATTGACGTTACGACCTTATTCTAAATGGTAAAACAGTTACGGATCTCAAATTACTTTTCTTTCCTCAATTAGTTTTCCTTTTCTTTAAATTTATGTTCAAAATATCATTTTATAGAGTCATCGGCCGGAGAACGGGCATGACTGTCAATCATAAGCTATTTATCAATTAATCGAATGTAAATAATACTTGCTAACTGAAAACTACCTATAGCTAGCAAAATAATATGAGTGCGATCTGAAATAAGCAAAACATTTACGAATGAAAAACTTAAAGTTCCGCATTTTTCGGCTTATAAGTCGCTATGGAGTATAAGTCGAATAAGTTAAATTTCTCAATTTCCTTACCTTCATTCATAGATAAGTCGATCCTGAGTTTAAGACGAAGCTAAAACGAATTCAGAAATGGAATTTTGCAACTATAATTTTAACATTTTTATATATTATATTAAGAGGAAGAGAAAATGAGGTAGCTTTTTCTTTTCGTCAAAAAACATTGAACTTCCTTAAATTTATTTTATACTTACGAACTGACGTCGCATGTATTCTTTCCCTTCGATCGACTAGTCAAAGAATCGCCGCGCGAAGGTGAAAAAAAAAACCAAAAAAAAAAAAAAACCCGAAGTCAAACAAATGTATGAAATCAGAGGGATGCTTGCAAGCATGAAATAAATTAAGATAAATATAACAATTGGAAGCAAAAGTTGATTTCAATTCGTAACACAAGATTCATAAGACATGAGTCTAAAATCTCCTTTAATGGCGGGAATACACACACTCCCAGTATTTGCTGGGGTTTCGCACTCCGCTGGAAGGCTACGTCTGGGTTTAATTTTCAGAGCTTACAACAGTCACAGACAGTACTGAACTAAAATTTTTGAATGATTTCAGCCTTGTCTGTTACCGTTCTAATCGCCAGAAATTAAATCCAGCCGAAGCCTCACAACGGAGTGCGAAAGCTCGGTAAATATTATATGTTTGTATTTGCGCCATTTAAAGAGATTCTGAACTCATATAAGTCGTGCGTTATAATGTACAGATGGTGTAGTTCATTCGGTAATTGATTTTAATTCAGTTGAGCTATACAGTTAAGAGACTGACAGAGCAAAAGAAATAAAAAATGACTTCAATAGCCCTGGTCATTTGTTTTCCTAAAGCGCAAATCCTTCTGGCTGTCAACAGAATTGTAACCAGCCAATCAACTGCATGGAAGCGACTTGTTTCAAAGGTTTAGTTCTCGCAAGATAAATGAGATGCACCCATTGTAGTTCTGGCGGCGTTGCTAAACCAGGGGTGAATTCCACCCCATGGGAGTCTTAGGGGAGGGGAGGTGCTATTAACATACAATAACTGCACTCCAAATCGGTCATGGCGATTTCAGAATATATATAACTGAAATTGGCCTGACCGATTTGTAGTGGCAGTTGTCGTACGTTAATAGCAATCCCTTCGCGGCCCCCGCAAAATCCCCGTGGGTGGAATTTACCCCTGATTTTGCGACGCCGCCCAAACTACAATGTGTGCACCTCACTTATGTCGCCAGGGCTTAACCTCTGAAATACGTCGTTTTCATGCGATTTCGATTGGTTCTCTCTCTCTCTCTCTCTCTCTCTCTCTCTCTCTCTCTCTCTCTCTCTACCTTCCACTCTGAAAGCTGGTGTTACCCAATTCCTACATTTACCTTGGGCTGCAGATAGCAAGCGAGGGCCACATTGATAAAGAAATTAATCGGCGCATAAAACTTTGTTCGAGAGCTTTTGGAAGAAACAGCGGAATTTTTAAGAGTAATATGCCATTATGTCTTAAAAGAAAAGTGTTTGATCAATGTATCTTTCCAGTGCTTACGTATGGTGCAAAGACGTGGACTTTAACTAAAAGAGACATACAAAGACTGCAGACACCTGAAAGAGGCATGGAGAGATGCATTTTTGGTGTAACCAGGAAAGATACGAAAAACTCGTGGATCATGAAAATGACAAGAGTGGAAGACATCATGATCCCAGAAAAATCCCTGAAATGGCAGTGGGCTGGACATATTTCCAGAGGAACGGACCACCGATGGATAACATAAATTTTATACTGGATAACAAGGTGCAGGAAGAGATTCAGAAGAAGACCGTGTGGGATATGGATGGATTGACGACGACGGTAAGTTTACATTGTAACCATACTAATTATCTCTCTCTATATATATATATATACGACGGTAGGTTTACATTGTAACCGTAGTTTTCAATCATAAAAGTGTAACTGCAACATTAGTACAACATGCATTCTGCGCATGAAAAAAATGCAAAAACGAACTTTGCGATATATTAACTAAACGGGCTGAAATTTTTATCAACACCATGACTTGGTAATAAGAGGAGTCCCTCAAAATTTCACCGTCAAAACCTTTTAAAATAGGTATGGAAGTTTTAATTGATCGGTAAACAGAAATATATATGCAGAAACGGTTAATAAAATTTTGACGACAAATTTAAAAAGTTATTTACCGATTCATGCGAAATTTGGAGGTCATGTTCTTATTAACGATTTATGATGTTCATTAAAATTTCAGCGAGTTTCATAAAATATTCTCAAAGATAAGTTTTTAACATTTTTATCCCAGAGATTCCCTCCTCAAAGAAGTCTGAAACTGAAAGCACGTGATGCATTTGATCGTCGATAACAAACTGTTAACGAATTTTGTTCAGTCAGTGTTCTAATCCTGTGTCTCCTGGACGCGTGTTAAATAATTCGTAACGGTTTTGGTCCGTTTGATTCTACAGATTCCATACATTCTGTACCGAGCAAAGCCGGGTAGCATATAATTTTCAGTTTTAACATGAATGAGTTCTTGCTACATAAATGTATACTATATTTCCTTACAAAAGAGCCGGCGTCTATTTGATTTGTTTTCAATCTGCTTCAATTAAAAATTCCACCGTCTTAGGACGGGTAACATCCCCTACACATTAATATTTATTTAAAGCTTAAAAATGAACCGTCCTAGGACGGACTATAGGCTAGTCATAGTAGAAGAAGAAACTACTTTTAGGTGGTGAAGGTGTTATCTCATTCCTCTTATTACTTACAGTCTTCCGAGTTGCCGTTTTCAGAGAAGTCGATCATCCGGCATACAGCCCTGACCTAGCGTCTAGTGACTTACATCTGTTTCCTAAGCTGAAAGAATTTTCAGGTGGCCGTCACTTTCACAATGATGACCAGCTGAAAGACGTTGTCTCTGCATGGTTACACAACTTATCGGCAGTGGAGTATAACGGTGGCATTGAAAAATTGGTACCGAGCTATGATAAATGTTTCAATTCGTATGATGATTATGTCGAAAAGTAGGTGAAGTCTTCCTGTAAGTGTCACATACATATTTGGTCCTTACTACTAGTTGTTTTTGTTTTATATCAAAATGTTCTTCACTTTCTGGACGACCCTTGTATTACTGCCTTACTATTACTAACTATTACTATTACTGCTCTACCCTATTACTAACTCTTATTGCTGCACCCACTTGGCGAACCAAAGTCACGAAACTCTAAATACGAAGTTCCAAACTCTTTAGAAACACGGGAATAAATATAACAGCTGTTTCAGTACATACCAAAGGAACGCAGCAAGAAATTCAAGAATAATAAATAAAGTTACAAGTTATGGGTTTAGTCCTTTCACTGCTTGAAAAAAGTCCGAAGATATTCAGTTCATTCCCCTCTTCCATCCACTGACTTTTGAGATAGTCGTTCAGGGAAGTTTCGCTTTTCGCCAACTAAAGGAAAATAAGAGGAGAGTGAGAGAGAGAGAGAGAGAGAGAGAGAGAGAGAGAGAGAGAGAGAGAGACGTGTGAGAGAAAAAGAAAAAGAAGGTAATTTGTAAAAACATGAAACTGTGGAGAGAGCGGCAGAGAAAATGCAGGCAAAAAAGAGTTAGAGGGTCGAGAGAAACAGAAGAGAAGTAGGAAAACTGTGGAAAGACGGATAAAAAAGACGTAGAGAAAAATCGAACCAGAACTGTCTTACATTTACCAAAATGAAATGATTCCTGCTTACAAGGGTCTGAAGATACAAAATTTAGAATAAAATCTTTCCTTATAATAGGTCAATATTAAGTAACGAGAAAAATCACGTAGAGAGCCATTAAAGTTTATTAAAAGTGACGGAACATCGTGTAACGTACCAGGAGATGTGACGTACCTGCCAGCAGGACGCACACGACATAAAGGCAGATAGGAATCAGAATAAAACGTCCGCGTAGCTCAATTGGTAGAGTGACTTATTCCGGAATGAGGGGACCCGGGTTCGAACCCCGGCGCGGATAAAAATGACGGAGAAATTTACTTCGTTATAATTGCGCCCGAACTATCCGGATGACCCAATTGTTCAAAATCTCGTATTGGTGTGATGTTCTTTCCACACCGCGAGATAGGAAAAAATAAGAGAATCCCTTCTCCAGCACTTCGAAAAAAAAAAAAAAAAAAATAAGGGGGAGATGATGTAACGTACCAGGAGATGTGACGTACCTGCCAGCAGGACGCACACGACATAAAGGCAGATAGTAGGCAGAACAAATGTCCGCGTAGCTCAATTGGTAGAGCAACTTATTCCGGAATGAGGGAATCCGGGTTCGAATCCTGGCGTGGACAGAAAAATGACGGAGAAATTTACTTCGTTATAATCGGAATTCACGAATATTAGGGTACGAAGAAAGTCAAACCTTATACAAAAGTTACAGTATTTACTCCTAAACATTAAAGATCTATTATTCTTCAATCTCTCTTTTTTGCACAGTTTCGTAATTTTTAAGCTATAAAAAGAAAAAGAATTTAAGAAAATAAAAAAACCTTTCCTTATAATAGGTCAATAATAAGTAAAGCACATAGAGAGTACTTAAAGATCATTAAAAGTGACGGAACATCGAGATTCACGAATATTAGGGTACGAAGAAAGTCAAACCTTATACAAAAGTTACAATACTTACTCCTAAACATGAAATATCTATTATTCCTCAATCTCTCTTTCTTGCAGTTTCGTAATTTTTAAGCTATACAATAAAAAAGAAAAACGAACTTAAAAGTTACCATATTTGTAACTTTTGTATAAGATTTGACTTTATTCCTACACTAATAAGAAAACGAATTTAAAAGTTACAATATTTATATATATTTAACTCAGGATTTTACTGAGTTAAACATATATATATAACTTATATATATATATATATTGAAAGTTCCTCTGACAGAGTTGCACGACTCGTTATTAAACTCTCGAGAAGATACCAGGCTCAGATTCAAACTTATGCACCCACCACAAGTCATCCTGAAGAAGAATTTGAAGAATTTTATGAGGAAATTCGTCATCTAAATAATAAAGGTAACCAGCATTGGAAGATAATTATGGGAGATTTCAATGCAAAAATAGGGCAACGCAAACAGAATGAAACGTCAGTAGGTAAATTCGGTCACGGAACAGAAACCAGCGTGGAAATACTCTCGTTGAGTTTGCAGAGGCAGAAGGGATATTCATCTTGAACTCCTTTTTCAAGAAAAAACCACACAGAAAATGGACATGGAGACATCCAAATGGGACGACAAGTGAAATTGATTTTATTATGTGTAACAAAAAATTCGTCATAGAAGACTGCAGTGTGCTACACAAGTTCAACACAGGTAGTGACCTTAGATTGGTGAGATGTAAGATGCACCTCAACACTAAACTTGAACGTGGAAGCTCATAAAACAAACAAAATGTATTGGCATAACCAACCTTAAAAAACACCATAATACCTTCAAATTGGAACTGAAGAACAGATTCTCTGCTTTAGAAGGCCTAACACCGGAAGAAGTGGATATTTCTGAAGTTAACAGAAAAGTAACCAAAACTCTTATGGAAACAGCAACAAAATTAGCTGGGTCTAAGAACAAGTTGCATGTGAACAAATTATCAGGAAAAACCAAAATGTTGATGCAAAAAAGAAGAGAGATGAGGACAACTAAAAAAGATGTGACTTCCAAAGTGGAATATATAGAGCTATGAAAGGCAGTACGAAAAAGTATCACTGAAGACGTAAGGAAATTCAACTGGGAACTAGTGAGGAAAGCAATTGAAAACAACCAAAGCCTAAAGATAGCAAAGGGACATCTCAGTAAGGGAAGAAAACAGATTACGGCACTGAGAAAAGAAGATGGTTCGGTAACAAGAAATAGAGGTGAAATGTTGACAAGAGTGAAAGATTTCTACTCCAAATTATATGAAAGGGATGATACACGTACTCCAGACATCATGAAAGGTACCAGTACCAGAGTTCTTCCAGTCCTCCCAGCAGAAGTTGCACATGCAATCAAGAACATGAAGCGGGGAAAAGCTCCAGGAGAAGATGGAATTACTGTAGACATCATACAAGAAGCAAGTGGAGAAATCGAAACAGTACTCGCCCAAATTTTCACTCGGTGCCTTAATGAAGGGAATATTCCTGAGGATTGGAACAACGATACAATGATCTTGCTGCATAAAAAAGGTGACATTGAGGATCTCAGGAACTACAGGCCTATCAGCCTCCTATCAGTGGTTTATAAAATCTTCACTAAAGTTCTTTCACTCCGCTTGAAGGTAACACTGGACATGGCTCAACCGAGAGAACAAGCTGGATTCAGGAGTGGCTACAGCACAATAGATCATATCCACGTACTGAGAGAACTAATTGAAAGAGCGAGGGAATATGAACTTCCATTGTGCATGGCTTTTATCGATTATGAAAAGGCCTTTGATTCGGTGAAACCATCAGCAGTTGCAATGGCTCTGAAATCCTGCGGTATTGAAGATGCATACATTAATATTATTAATAACATCTATGAAAATGCAAGTGCAAAGATTCGGCTGTTTGAATATACAACACACATAAAAATTGGACAGGGAGTGAGACAAGGGGACACCATATCTCCGAAGCTCTTTAATGCTACATTGCAGGGTGTCTTTCAGTCGCTGAGCTGGGAAAACAAAGGGATAAAGATTAATGGAGATTATCTAGCTCACCTTCGTTTTGCTGAAGTTGTAGTCATTTTTGCAACTACCTCATCAGAGCTGCAGAGTATGATTCAGGAACTTGCTGACAAGAGTAAAGAAGTGGGATTAAAAATGAACTTTCAGAAGACAAAAGTGGTGTTCAATGCTTTTTCAAGAAATGAAGATTTATCGATTGATGGAGAACAGCTGGAGATAACAGACACGTACGTTTATCTTGGACAGCAGATATCAAGTGAGGGTCACATTGATGAAGAAATTAATCGGCGTACAAAACTTGCTTGGAGAGCTTTTGAAAGAAACAGCATAATTTTCAAGAGCAATATGACATTATGTCTTAAAAGAAAAGTGTTTGATCAATGCATCCTTCCAGTGCTTACGTATGGTGCAGAGACGTGGACCTTAGCTAAAAGAGACATACAAAGGCTGCAGACAACTCAAAGCTGCATGGAGAGGTGCATGCTTGGTGTAACCAGGAGAGATAAGAAGAGGAACACGTGGATCCGAAAAATGACAAGAGTGGAAGACATCATGATCAGAGTTAAATCCCTGAAATGGCAATGGGCTGGACATACTGCCAGAAGGACAGACCATCGATGGACAGCCGAAATTTTAGATTGGATTCAAAGGGACAGGAAAAGACCCAGAAGAAGACCGCATGGGAGATGGATGGATGAAATTCGAAAGTATGCAGGAGTGACATGGAGGAGACTGGCACAAGACAGACCGTTGTGGAGGAAACTTGGGGAGACCTTCGTCCAGCAGTGGATTGGTAATAGTTGACAATGATGATGATGATGATATATATATACAAAAACATACTAAACATAAAATTGCAAAAATATAATGCCATGACCTCGCGCTCTGCTGCAGGGGTCAATGTCCCCTGAAATAAAATGCATAAATTGGCACCCGGTGGCTAACCATATATTATTTATGATTGTCACTTATTTAATTGAGTTCCATTGTTCTTGTAGTGTATGCGTTATTTATGTATTATATATATATATATATATATATATATTAAATATTTATATATATAGAAATATGAGAAAAGAAAAACGAATTCAAAAGTTAAAGAAGAAAAACGAAAAACGAATTTAAAAGTTAAAGAACAAACAAGAAAAAAGAAAAACGAATTTAAAAGTTAAAGAACAAACAAATTTAAAAGTTACGATATTTATACAAAAGTTACAATATTTACTCCTAAACATGAAAGATCTCTTATTCCTCAATCTCCCTTTTTTGCACAGTTTCGTTATTTTTAAGCCATACAAGACAAAAGAAAAACGAATTTAAGAAAAGAAGAAAAACTTACCTCACAGTAGGTCAATCCTCAGTAACGAGAAAAAAGACGTAGAGAGTCATTATAGGTCATTAAAAGTGACGTAATATCAGGATTCACGAATATTAGGGTACGAAGAAAGTCAAACCTTATACAAAAGTTACAATATTTACTCCTAAATCTGAAAGATCTATTATTCCTCAACCTTTCTTTTCCCTTAAAGCTAGTGGAAGGTCGTTTCCTTTATAATTAGGCCATGGCTATGAATAAGTTACAATGTTTACTCTTAAATGTAACAGATCTCCTCTTACAGCATAATTATATTCTGTAGAATTGGTTGTTTTGATCAGAAATATCTGCGGGAAAGAAACACTTGGTCATATTTTTTATTTATTACCCGTTCTTCTACTGTTGAATGCTGTGTAGGCTACTGTTTGAAGGGACATGTTCTGAAGTCTCAAACAGGCTGGGTATCTATAGAAACAAGCGTAAATTTGAGATCCGTCACGGAGATGTATTGTCAATAACCTTGCGTGATTATATTCGTATATTTCTGTTACGCATAAGGAGCTCTTCTTTAATCACAACTTTGAGCTCCTCTTTTGGAGTAACTTTTCTTTTTATTTTTAATGACCAATTGTTATTCCTCTCGGTTAGCAACGAATATCCAATGAACAAGACGGAGATTCCTGAAAGGTAAAACACAAATGGAATGCCATTTTGCCTTCTTTACTGTATTGATTTGTGGGAAATCGTATTATATTGAGAGAAAAGTAAACTAGATATAAATCTGCGAAACATGATTCAATGAAGAATATATTGGATTGTTGTTTTCCTAATAAGGCTCTCTTTCATTCTATAAATTTCTCAGCTAAAATAATAAAATACAAACAGGAGTGTTGACTGTTGTGTATTTTACAAGGCAAAGAGAATTTTTGCAGCTGTGGTTAACCGTCCTTTACAATTTCGCAATCTTCTTATCAAATATTCATCAGCTTCTTCCGACGAAAAGAAACTGAACAAAGAAATGCAAGTAATAAATCATGGAGACTTATTTATCTGTTTCCTTTTTTTCTTTTTTTGGTGAAAAGTATTTTAAGAATAGAATCTTTCAACGACGTAGGGCACAGAATGCACGAACTTAAATATTTGATTACATACATAACTTAAAGGTCTGCTGCTTTTTGAAAGAACCACAATTTGTTTATAATGAGTGCGTTCTACAGAATTTACGAATAATTTAATAATTTGCATACATTATGGTTTTTTTTTACGAACAGCATTCAAAAGCGTTCTACTTTGTCCTGTAATCACAGCTGTACCAAAGCAATAAAGGGTTAGCAGAGCTATGATAAAATCTGAAACTACAAATTCCGATGAAAGACACGACTGACAATAAACGTTTAAATGACAATAAATAAATAAATAATCCCCGATATCGAAAACTGTTACTAACCTATGCATTGGTTATTCGAAAATAACGTTCTACCATTTATAAATTTTGTATCATACCAAGAGTTCTTTCAAATACAGCAGAGATAAACGGCTTTTATTTGAAGAAAAGAAACTTAGAACTTTCTTTTGTCCGTGGACATTTTTTGATGATATCAGTTTCGCGCAGTCATAATCATGTACTTGCTAATTTTAGGAGAGGAACTGTATGACCAATACTTTTGAAAAAGGACAATTCAAAAGCGAGACAAAAATGCGAGCAGCTCAAGACTCAAATACTTTACTTCCATGTAGGAGAAAACGGGGAAACCAGTTCTTTAATTTTAACATAGTATATTTCTTATACAAAATCCATTCACCTCACTAACTAAATAACAAATTTCCCAAAGAAAAACGTAAATATTTCCTCTCCTTCTATCCCCAAGTTTGATTGCAGATCTACACCGGTGAGCCAATACATTATGACAACCTATCTAATAAGCTGCAGCACCACATTCAACGTGCAAAACAGCAACCACTCGGCGAGGCCTCGATTCGATGAGGTGGCGATAGGTATCCTGGGCTGTATGGTACCATAATGCCAACAGCAGGTCCTCCAGTTCTCGTACATTTCGGCGTGGTGGCGATTTAGCGCGTACCCGCTTTTCCAAGTCGAACCACAAATGTTCGATTGGGTTCATGTCACGATTGGGTTCATGTAATAGAAAGTCACCAGCATGTTCCTAGAACCGCTCCTTGACGATTCTGGCAGTGTGGTATGGCGCATTATGCTGGTGGTAATGGCCATCAACAGTAAGGAACACAGTTACCATGAATGGAGGAACTTGGTCCGCAACGATGTTGAGATATCTGAAAGCTGTAAGGAATTATGCTATTGAGTTAATGGTGCCTAAAGTGCCCCAAGAAACCATCGCCCACAGCATAACACCGCCGCCGCCGTTGGCCTGCTTCCGTACTATAACGAAGTGAATTTCTCCGTCATTTTTATCCGCGCCAGGATTCGAACCCGGGTCCACTCATTCCGGAATAAGTTGCTCTACCAATTGAGCTACGCGGACATTTTATTCTGATTCCTATCTGCCTTTGTGTCGTGTGCGTCCTTCTGGCAGGTACGTCACATCTCCTGGTACGTTACATCATCCCCCCTTATTTTCTTTTTTTATTTTTTTTTTCGAAGTGCTGGAGAAGGGATTCTCTGATTTTTCCTATCTCGCGGTGTGGAAAGAACATCACACCATTGCGAGATTGTGAACGGTCGGGTCATCCGGATAGTTCGGGCGCCATTATAACGAAGTAAATTTCTCCGTCATTTTTATCCGCGCCAGGATTCGAACCCGGGTCCACTCATTCCGGAATAAGTCACTCTACCAATTGAGCTACGCGGACGTTTTATTCTGATTCCTATCTGCCTTTATGTCGTGTGCGTCCTCCTGGCAGGTACGTCACATCTCCTGGTACGTTACAGTACAGCTGTGCACCCAGATGCCATAGCCTTCCTTGGTAATCGCCGTATCCTCTCTCGGACGTCTACGTGATGCACTAGAAATCTTGATTCGTCAGACCAAGCCACATTGTCCCAATCATCAACGGTCCAATCTCGATGATCTTGAGCCCATTTCATGAGTTGTTGGCAACGACGTGCAGTGAGCATAGCGACCCTGCTGGTTCTTCTGCAACGCAGGTGTCCATGATCAGAAGGCTGTGATGAACTGTGTGCTGTGACACAATGTTGAAGCTGCGGGTGATTTGTCGCACTGTGGCCCTGCGGTAGCTGTGAACAATGCGCGACAATCCCCGCTCTCCTCTGGCATCAATGAGCTGCGGACAACATACGGCTGAACGACGGTTCGTCGTTTGGCCATCTGTGCACCACTTTTGATACGTGCTTCCTACAGTGGCTCGTGGACAACCTGCAAGCTGCGCTGTTTCCGTGATCGTAGTTCCCAGGAGCCGTGCCATCACAATTTGTCCTTTATCAACCTCCGATAAATCGTCAGCTTTTCCCCTTCTGACTGCGAACACTCTGCTAACCGAAAGCCGGTCCTCGGGTTGTTTATATACTGCTCTGTGAACTTCACCTGTGGCACCGTTCGGTCTCCAGGCGTGCTCATTTTTCAAGGCTGGTGGTAGTCATAATGGAATAGCTCATCGGTTTCTATTCTTGAAGGTCCAACGCTAGGCTGCATTAATCTCTCCTCACTTAACACTGCTTGGTCCACACATTATGTTCATCGTTCTTATCTTGTCAAATTACACACACATCATTTAAACCTGACCTCACGACTGTTGCCACATAAAATTCATTGAGTGAGAAAATATAACGTTAAGGTTGAAGGCCTTGAACGAACTCAAATTTCGCATAGGTAAAGAAACTAAAAATGGAAGTTAAATTAGAATATACATCATATGATGTCCCCTAAACCTCTCGTGTGTGGAACAATAACGGAAGGAGTTATCGTAATTCACATGTCTCTTTGCTTATTCCTTCAACCTGGCTGTAGTATTTACTTAGTCATTCAAGACGTTTGAATATATGTTCTACGAATTTCGCAGTAAGAGTTTTCGCTAGCTGCTTTATAAATCCCTTAAACTACAGCATACACTTTATTAAAACTCTACAATTACCATACATCTTTCAAGCTCAAAAGACGTGCTCATTATACAGTACCTCAAAATTCGGTGCGGCCACCAAAATCTCCACATTGCCCTCTTTCTTTTTTCTTAATGGAACATCTTGCACTTGTTGCTAATCAGAAAATGATTTTACTTTCCGCACGGGAGAAACAAACACGGGGTTTATTCATTTGTGAAAAAAAATCTTCTAACAACTCGAATTTTCTGAAAGCTGTTTGTCTTCTAAGTACTGAACTTTGAAAGCAATTAGAGATACTTAGTGGTTCTATTTTGGCAGAATACTCCACTCACACATCATATGTCTTGTTCTCACGAAATGGGAGATTTGTAACTGAATTGTTTTTCCTCTTGTGCTTTTTTTATTTCATTTTATTGGAAGAAAGCAGCATGTATGAAGTAAACGGATATATCCATATCAAGGCGGAATTAAATGCATCATTTGGAAGAGGGCCAGCAATGACGTTAAAAGCATTTCATACGTTCGTGTTGTCGTGACAAAGCCTAAAGAAGCAAAGAGATATTTGCAGAAACAATAAAGATCCCACTGCACTTTGTTCGGTAGTTTGTTATTTTACATTTAATTCTATGCATTCTGAAGATTTACGCACAGCACTTAAAAAGCACGCCTTTCTCATGTGGCATTTAATGTTTCGGAATTCTTCAATATGCATTAATGGCCAAAGTATAAGCATTTCTTCCCTTCAAATATTGAATCAAAATAAGTCAGAGGTTTTGTTTTATTCGTTGCTCGGAGAAGGACGAAGGGGAGTTTGGAGTTTATCGCGCTATGTAGCAATCAGTTATTTTCTTACCTAGTTTAAGCTTCTTTTAATAAACTTTACCAGTGTCGAAATATGATGTGGGCGTAGTTATTGGCATGTCTTATTGCAAGGCATGTACACCAATGAGCCGCCTACCTAATGAACTATAGGACCCCCTTTAGCCCGCAAAACAGCGGCTACTCGGCGAAGCATCGATGCGATGAGATCGCGATAGCTATCCTGGTGTGTCTGGTACTATAATGTCAACAGCAAGTTCTCCAGTTCCCGTACATTTCGGGGTGGTGGTGATTTTGCGCGAACAGGCTTTTCTAAGTCGAACCACAAATGTTCGATTGGGTTCATGTCCGGTGAATTTCGATGCGAAAGCATTCACAGAAAGTCACCAGCATGTTCCTCGAACCACTCTTTGACGATTCTGGCAGTGTGGCATAGCCCATTCTCCTGTTGATAAAGGCCATCACCAGCAGGAAGCACAGTTGCCATGAATGGGGAACTTGGTCCGCAACAATGTCAAGTTACCTGACAGCGACTGGCGCATTATCCTGTTGGTAATGGCCATCACCAGCAGGCAACACAATTGCCATGATGCCAAGATACCTGACAGCCAGTGGCGCATTATCCTGTTGGTAAAGGCCATCACCAGCAGGGAGCACAGTTGCCATGAATGGGGGAACTTGGTCCGCAACGATGTCAAGATACCGGACAGACAGGGGCGCATTATCCTGTGGGTAATGGTCATCACCAGCAGGGAACACAATTGCCATGAATGAGGGAACTTGGTCCGCAACGATGTCAAGATACCTGACAGCCAGTGGCGCGTTATGCTTTTGATAATGACGATCACCGGCAGGGAACACAGTTGCCATGAGTGGGGGAACTTGGTCCGCAACGATGTCAAGATACCTGGCAACTCTGTTCTATTGAGATAATGGCGCCTAAAGTGTCCCAAAGAAATATCGCCCACAGCATAACCTCACGCTGCCGGCTTGTTTCCGCCCAACAGTGCATCCAGGTGCCATAGCCTCCCTTGGTAATAGGAGTATCCGCACTCGACCGTCTACGTTATGCACCAGGAATCTTGATTCGTCAGACCAGGCCACTTTCTTTCAATCGTCCATGGTCCAATACCGATGATTTTGGGCCCATTTCATTCATTGTTGGCGATGACGTGCAGTGAGCATGGGGACCCGGCTGGGTCTTCAGCTACGCAGGCCCATACGCAGAAATCTGCGATGAACTGTGTGCTGTGACACATTTCCCTGATCAGCGACCTGCAGTAGCCACAGGTGATTTGTCGCACTGTGGCTCTGCGGTCGCTGTGAACAATGAGCAACAGTCTCCGCTCCTCTCTGGCACCAGTGAGTTAAGGACAACACACGGCTGGATTGCGGTTCGTCGTTTTGCCATCTGTGGACCACTTTTTATTTTATACGTACTCAGTACAGCGGCACATGGACAACCCACAAACCGCGGCGCCGTTTCCGGGATCGTAGTTCCAAGGTACCGTGAAACTTGCCTTTTATAAAACTCCGATGAATTGACTACTTTTTCCATTCTGACACCACACCGAATACTTTACTAACCGAAAGGCGGTTCTCCTGGGCCACCGTTCGGTCTCCAGGCGCGCTCGTTTCTGTAGGCTGAGAGTGGTCATAATGTAATCGCTCATCGGTATATAATGATAAAAGAGAATATCTGTGTGCGTGTGTCTATCATAACTCTTGGGAAGATCGTAGTGGGACGCCCCTGTAGTCGATCGAGTGGTACGAAGTGTGGGCTTTTAAGCATTCGTCCGAGATGGGTTTCGGTTCGAATACCGGGTTTGGCATGGAATGTGCGTTTGTCTTACGACACTGGCTCTCTACATTCCTTGGTCCTTAGGGACGAGCGACTGCGTATATTCCACCGAGTTGTTCCAAGTGGACATTAAACTCCCCGAACAATGCAAATAAATCGTAGTAGATACTTCAAAATTTGTACAGACTGCTTTACATTGTTATCTGAGTTACAGAGGACGGTTTCAAATCGAAATACGTAAAGACAGAGGGCCATGATGTTAAAAATAAAAACATTTTCCAAGTTATGCTATTTGTACGAGAACCAAAAATTTACAAGACAACTGAGACTACTGTGACGTACTACAGATTTGAATACATGTGTCAAGACGACAAATCTGCAGAGTGACATTCCGCGTAGCTCAGTTGGAAGAGCGACTTACTCCGGAGTGAGAGGACACGGCTTCGATGTGCGTCGCGGACAAACTTATATTTTGACACCGCGTATTGGAACTTCGACATGCGTGCGTAGCTGAAATTGGCAGCTTCACGCAAAGGTTATTATGTCTGATTCATAACGAGAAGTAAAACAACTTCCCATATGTGGGCATTGATATTCCATCACCGGTTGTAATGTTCTCTGCTAATGCGAACGCTTCACTCTGGTGATGGTTTCGCTACCGGTCTTGAGTTCAGTGAATATCTTCATCCACGATTCATAAAGAATTACCCAGCTGGCTGTGGGGGTTAGATGCGTAGGATTCTTTCTAGCGTTAATAGCTGAGACCGGGTGAAGCATGAGCGGTTTAGTGTACAAAACTTTTTCTTAAACATTGGACTTATCTTACGGTGTAGTCTCTCCTCCCTCACCGAAACCAGGGAAATCAAATTCGGGACGGGACACTGCTTATTATCCTCAGTGAAAGATCTGCTCGGGACCTCTGGCTGGGTTTTCTTTTTTCACTAGTCAGGTGAAAAAAACCCGGCCGCGTTGCGATTGTGCTACGAGGTTAAATATTTTGCTTCTACATTAAAATCAAATGACGACTTACTTGCTAAATAGAAGGTGAAGGTTGCTAAGTGAAACAACGGGCAGTGGATAGCCTAGTGGTCAACGTTCGTAACTGCCACGGAGAGACCTCAGGTAAGTACGAACGCTCGAACCACTAAATATCCGCCGTGCGTCGGATCAGCACGTTAAGCCGGGTACTGTGTCGGATGAGCTCGGACCCCGAGTACTGACTCCCCGGTAATAAATAAAGTCGTCTTCCTCCCCCTTTCTACATCGCTTCCGTGTGATTTTCCTGTGAGGCACTGTAGCCCAAATCTCCTAGCTTCCTATTTTTAAGGGTTGTTTAAGACTTATGGTCAGACACTCCCTTCCTAAAATTCTCTACATATGATCTGATCTGATTTGAATGAAACAAAAAACATGGAATTACTAAAATCAAACAAGTTAGTAAAATTTTGAGTAATAATTTCTGGTATGGTGAAAGTGATGCATTGATCATGATACGCATTCCAACATACCAGAAATCATTACTCAAGTTATGACGATAATGGCTGTGGAATAAATCTGGCTCTTGTGCCCTGACCTTTGACCCCATTTCGATGATATTAAACAGAATTGGTTCAGTATACCTCCGAAACAACATGATAAAGTTTTGTCGCAATTGCAGCATCTGTTACGTAAGATATGACGCATAAGGATAATGGAATAGGTTCTGCTCCTATGTCCTGACCTTTAACCCCATTTTGCCCATTTTCGACAGAATTCGTCCCCAGGTTGTCCCCTACAACATACTAAAATTGTATCGAAATCCGACCATTTTTACGCGAGTTACCGTGCAAACGGGTAGACTGACGGACAGAGAGACAGACGGACAAAGCTGGCGCATATACGCTTCTTCAACTTACGGTTGGAAAGCGTAAGAAACCGGATTGTAAGATGAAAGTTTTGAAATGGGCTAGCTGGTCAAACTGATTTTGAGGCTATCTTGTTTATATTTAAGCGTGGAAGAGGAAATGTGTTTATGTTTATGACAGAAGTAGACACTCGGGGGTAACCCTCATCTGTGAGGGAAGTTCCTACGAGAAATGGTACTCTCCTGGCGTAACTGTCTATTTGGTCTGAAGTAGTATACAGGTCAGAAGAGAAATTTTATTTCTCCGGAAGAAGCCTTTTGTTATTTGCAATAAGCGACAGAGAAGACAGTATGAAAGTCTGAAATGGATCGGACGCCACCGTGAACTGGAAAGTCTGAGCCGGGCCGAGGTTTCCAATTTGAGACCAGTGTTCTATGCAGAGCTGCTCGTTCCCTCTACTCAGAGCTGCTCGTGATGGTCATTAAACAAAGAATCTAACAAACAAAAGATAATTACACCGGAGGTATTTGCCAAAGTCATCTTCATTACATTCTTTCTGAAAGAGGAAATTCATGGCTGCACCTGGAGCTATGGAAAAGGAAGATATTCTTAACACCAAGCAGAAATATGATTATCGTATTTTATGAGATATTAGGCATGATCAAGTGAAACCTATTCGAGTGGCGTTATTAAGACGAACGAAAAGTGTGATGTACTACAGATAAAACGCTCGTGTCAAGATGACAGATCTGAAGTGATATATTATGACCGTGTAGCTTAGTTGGGAGAGCAACTTACTCCGGAGGGAAGGTCTGCGGGTTCGATTGCCGTCACGGATGAACACAAATGGTACATCCGCAGGTGTGGCAGAATTAAACAAAGCAATACATAAGGAAGAAAAAACGCCCCAGCGTTCGTTTGAAAAAGTCGCCGCAAGCTTTCAGACACTCAACACACTACTAGGGGAGATGTCGGATACCGTCCGTGAAGAACGACTTTGGTTGCTCTTTGAACCATCTGGTCCACGCGGCCATGACATCTGTGTATCGGAGGGGAATCGTTGTCCCTTCAGAGCTTTTTTAAGGGTCCGAACTAATGAAAGTCGCTTGGTGACAGATATAGGCTAGGTGGTGCAGAACCTCCCACAGTTTCCATGCTAAAGCATCCTGCACAATGTTCGCAACATGCGAACGAGCATTGTCGTGCAACAGAATCACACCACTCGAAAGCATGCCGGGTCGCTTATTCTTGATGGCTTTATGCTGCTTGTGTCCAGTGTGTCCTTGTAACGTTTGGCATTAATTTCCACGTGAGTCTTTTTAAAGTCCATCAACAAAAGCCCTCCATGGTCAAAAAATGCGGTCAGCGTAATCTTAACAGCGGACGCCTGTGACTTGAATTTTTGGTATTTTGGTGATGCGGGATGTTTCCATTGCATGCTCGCTGGTTTTCTAGACGGGTCAAAGTGGTTGCACCACGATTCGTCGCCTGCCACTACGCGCGCCAGAAATGCCTCACCCTCCGCTTCGTAACGCAGAAAGTGGTTCAAACTTCAACCCATGCATTCTTCTTTATGGTGTCCTGTCAGCATCCGTGGGATCCATTGTGAACACCCCGTCCGATTATGCAGTGTCTTCGTAGTTTATAAACCAGTCTATACACCAATCTATACACCAGTATATTTACCAATCTATACACCAGTCTATACACCAATCTATACACCAGTCTATACACCAATCTATACACCAGTCTATACACCGAATATCCTCGCCTTCAGGAAATCATCGAGAACTTGAGTCCCATGCGTGTGAGCTTTATCATCCACTAAAAGGAACTGAGAGCAAACGGTTCCCCTAAAACGATCCTAGGATCTCGTCCCTATAGGGATTAGTAGTAACATTGCGTTCTGCGAACACGTAGAGTAGTGTGCGGCCGTTGAACGTATAATGCGACCCACACAGGCCGACCGCCACCAGCGAAGGAGTCTCGTTCCCGTGCGGTTGCAGGGTCATTACGGGATCCCTGTTCCCTCCAGATGAAATGCCTCCAAGAATACGTTTGCAGAATTAATCTCGACTCGTCTGTAAAACGAATATATACCCTCTCGGTTCCACTGGCTCCAGGAACGACGTTTCCTGCACCAGTTGAAACCAGCTCTCCTGTGGGATGCAATTAGCGGAACACAAACCGTGTGCCTCTTGCATTAAGGCCATTTGTCCTACTCGCAGCTGTATGTCGCCGGCCAGTTAAAGCGAGATAAGGGTCTTTATGAGGTATTTTTCGCCTTGGGCATCTTGTCCAGCTATCAATGTGCCCTCTAAATTGCGCGCGAGTCGCGCAGGGACTTAACTTCTTCCGCGCGGCTGAAGTATCTTCTGCGCAGTAAGCATATTAGATTAAAATTCATAAATCCCTAATTAATTTCCATAAATCGAAAATCAGTATCAGTTAGTAAATAAAATTTGGGATCTCCAAAGTCAAAACAACACTTTTCTTAAATGCCGTTCGCCTCCTCCTAAGCTCATCTCATTGTCCTCTTCGTCCTGAAAGGTTTCTTGCAAAGCAGCCTCGTGCGAGCAGATGGTGAATGCGAATTAGTGATTTATCCCACGCCGACAAAGAGGCGGATATTGAGTCTTTTCTCAAAGCAGCACATCAGCACCAGCCAATCACAGCAAATCTTAGCCAAGTTCACTGTACTGACTAATGCACCCATGCTAGTTGGCGGGGAAAAGGCATTCCGGTCAGTTAAATTGTAAACCGCTGGTAAAAAGGTTGTGCTCAAAACTTTGTCAGATAAGAAGGCATATTTCTTCCTTCATCAAAGACTCTTTTTTTTAATTTAAAATCAATTGCGTAAAGAACTGTGACAAAAATGGGGGGATTAGAAAAAATAAGGGTTCCGATCCAAGTTCTAACTTCTACTGCATTAGTAAGAGAAGCTGAGAAAGTAAATTTTTTTGCCCAAGTGGTTTTGATGCCTGTCCAGCTCATTGGGTAAGGCGCGCATTGCCCATGGCGGCTTAGAGGGAATATTACCAGGTATTCGTGACAACACACCGGCGTTGTTCAATTACTCCCATTACCGTGAAATCACTCTGGGAATCCTATCTTGAAACTGTACCTAGAAGTTAATGATGAATATTTCAGAATAAAACTAGCAACCTTTTTTACATTGAATGATGTGCCATGCCAAAGAGAAGCAACACTTTTAAATTATTTATCCCGCGGGACAGATTGAACACATTATCTCCTGAGCTCGAGCCCAAGATGAGGCACGGATATTTTTTGTCCAACAACATTACCCCGTCGCTTTCCTGAAACGAGTGATCCTAAATTACAGACTGGTAAACCACTAATTGCTTTAGATCAAGGATGGGCAAACTACGACCCGCGGGTTAGATTTAGTCCGCGCTGCGTGTTCAATACGGCACACGGGATAAATACAGTGAAACCTCCGGATAATGGTCGCTAATGGGACAGGGAAAAACTGACCGTTTTTGGGAGGTGTCGTTGTTCAGAGGTTAAGCCTAGGTTAACGTTGCTAGTCCGTTGCTTTGGTATAGAAGGAAAATAACTACACAAAGCTTACGTACAAAGAAAACTGTTTGAGCTTTCCCCAAATGCAGAATGTTGAATATGACTCAAAACAACAGTTAAAAAATGTCATGGTCGTCATTTTGTCCACGCCGGGCATCGAACCCGGGGTCCCCTCATTCTGGAATAAGTCGCTCTCCAAACTGAGCTACGCGGACGTATGCTCTCGCTGCTATCGGCTTTTATCTCTTGTGCGTCCAGCGGTGCAGGCACGCCTCCTCCCCTCCCCTAGAGGGCCATGGGCATGGTCCACGGGTCAGCCAGGACCATGTATTGCTGTTGGCAGTCATCCACTGAAGAACGTACATTGGAGAAATCCCAGTCAATTTGGTGTGTGGAACGTAACATCACACACATTTATTTTTGGAAGCGATTCTCATATTTTTCCTGTCTCTCGGTGTGGAAAGAACATCACACCATTGCGAGAAATTTAACGGCAAGGTCATTGTTGAAGTTCGGGCGCCAATATAGCGAAGTAAATTTCTCCGTCATTTTTGGTCCACGCCGGGGCTCGAACCCAGGTCCCCTCATTCCGGAATAAGTCGCTCTCCCAACTGAGCTACGCGGATGTATGCCCTCGCTGCTATCTGCCTTTATTCTCTTGTGCTTCCTGCGGTGCAGGCACGTCACATTGCTATCTGACCCCTTTTCGTAAACTTACCCTTAGAAATAGCAAGCTGAGAGGTTAAGTTTATGGTCAGCTAAGGGAAAGAAAAAGAAATAGAGCAATGTTAAACCGTGAAGTCGAACTGCCCAGTTAGCTGGTCGCGCTCCGAAAAATAGGAACAGAATCCACAGGGACAAAACAAAGATATACATCCGCCAACGGAAAATAGTTCAGGCATCAACAAAACCCGTCCCATCCCCCCATGTTCCGACTAAAACATACACAGCCCACCTCACGTAGAAGTAGAGTTTGACCCCTTTCTTTTCACTTAAGCACATCATTGTACCTGCCGTAATCCAAACGTGTCCTTCTCGAGACATACTTCTCTTAGCAATAATGTTATTTGTTCCAATGTTATCCCTCTCGCCGAAGTACCGAAAGAACTGTTTAAAATCCTGTAGGACAAGGAGTCGGTTTGATCTCTTTCGGGACTGATTAGGGTGTCCTTTGACCGCTGTTAGGAAGTTTCGTTGTTCGGAGGTTATGGTGAATTTTAATCCTACGGCAGCTGTTCTGTACTAATCAAAACTTGCCGTTGCTCAGAGGTTGTCGTTGTTCGGAGGTGTCAGTTAATAGAGCTTTTACTGTAATTTAAAAGTGTCACTTCTCTTAGGCATGGCGCATCATTTAATATAAACAAGTTAGTAAAATCATGCAATGCATTGATTATGATACGCTTTCCAACATACCAGCAATCATTATTCAAGTTATGAGGTTAATGGCTGTAGAATAAATCTCGCTGCTAAGCTCTGACCTTTGACCCCATTTCGATGATATTAAACAGAATTGGTTAAGTATACTTCCGAAACAACATGATAAAGTTTTGTCTCAATCGAAGCATTTTTACGTAAGTTATAACGCATAAGGGCGAAGGAATGGATCCAGCTCCTATGTCTTGACCTTTGACCCCATTTCGCCCATTTTTAATAGGGTTCGTCCCAAGATGGTCCTCTACCACATACTAAAATTTCATCGAACTCGAACAATTTTTACAAAAGTCATGACGCATAAGGGTAGTGGAATGGATCCCGCTCCTATGTCGTGACCTTTGACCCTATTTAGCCCATTTTCAATAGGGTATGTCCCCAGATGGTCCCCTGCCATTTACTAAAATTTCATCGAAATGGAACCATTTTTACGCTAGTTATCGTGACGGACGGACAGACACAAACAAAGCTGGAGTATATACGCTTCTTCAACCTACGGTTGGAGAGCGTAAAAATCATTTTGTTTTATTCCGAAATCGTCATCATCATCATCATCAGCCATGGGTACAACTCCCGTAGATGTCTGTTGTCAATTTAACTATTAGGTGCTTGAATTAATTCCCACTGTTGGCCAACAGAGCGCAGCAGTGGTGCGCTCTGACCCGGGCCACACGTGATCTACCTTGCGCACGCACATATCGACCGCAGTCTGGGCGAAGCAGTGTATGACACGCGATCGGAGGGCACAGAACACTAGTTTGTGCCGCCCCGGTGGCGCAGTGGTCTAAGCGATGGCCTCTGATCATTCGTCCGAACGGGGTCCGGGTTCGAATCCCGGTGAGGCATAGATGTTGTGTTTGTCTTACGGCACTGGTTCTTTCCCTTCCCTGTAACCAGTGACTCTAAATTAGGGACGGGCGACTGCTTATAGCCCATTGAGTTGCTCACGGTGGTCGTTAAACCTCCAATCAAAAAAAAAAAAAAAAAAAAAAAAAAAAAACACTAGTTTGTATCGCATTCACGATGTCGAGTTTCGTACCAAAAAAGGAGCATTTGCGCGAAGCATTAATCTTCTGCTTTCATCTCAAGAAATATGCAGCGGAAAGTCATCGTTTGCTAGTGCAGGCCTATGGGGAATATGCCCTATCGGAAACAACCTGCAGAGAGTGGTTCCGACGCTTCAAAGCCAACGAATATGACGTGGAGGACAAACAGCGCCCTGGGCAGCAGAAAAAGATCGAAGATGGCGCATTGGAGTCCTTCTTGGACACCGATTCATGTCAGACACTCCACGAATTGTCTGAAACACTACGGGTCGCTGAATCAACGGTTAGCAAACGTTTAAAGGCCATGGGAATGATCCAGAAGCTCGGAAACTGAATCCCACATGACAAGGTTATTCTTCTCCACGACAACGCTAGACCTCATGTCGCCAAATACGTGAAGGAACTCTTGCAGGCACTTGGTTGGGACTTCTTACCCCACCCGCCTTATTCCCCGAACACTGCTCCCTCGGACTTCGATTTGTTCCGGTCGCTACAACATGGCCTGTCAGAGCAGCACTTCCTTTCTGTCGCGGATATCCAAAAATGGCTCGATGAATGGTTCGCCTCGAAAGAACCTGCATGTTTCTACCGCGGAATCTATTTGTTATCCCAACGGTGGGAAAGGGTCGTAGTTGCCAACGGACACTACTTTGAATAGACTATCCTGTACCGTTCTGTGGCAACAGACAGGTCTTTATGTGGCCAAAAACAGCGGGAATTAATTCAAGCACCTAATATATTGTCCCATTGAAGTCTGTTCATTGCAGAGTGAATTTTTTGAAGAGTTCCACCGCACCAGTTTTTGATATCGTCAGTCCACACACTGTCCTCTTGCATTTCTCCCTTTCATTAAGTCAAACACCAATGTCTTTATTCTTCTGTCATTTTCCATTCTGTAGATGTGTCCAAAAATTCTTAGTTTACTCTGTATGATTTTTTTGGATTCTTCTGAAATATTCCTCATCATTTCTGAACACAGTTTCAAGATAAGATCCACTTCACCTTCTAAAAGTGCCCTTTCCGATTTGCTTAAGACACGTGCTGCAACCCCTCTTCTGTTGGATGAGAAGAGACACAACCCAAAAAAAAGACACCAACCACGATGAAAAAGACACCAACCAAAATGAAAAAGACACCAACCACGATGAAAAAGACACCGACCACGTTGAATGAGAAGATGCCCACTGGTGTCTGGGAGGATGCGTCTGTTGGGACTCCGACATTGCGACCGACTGACAGCGGTGAGGATATATAAAACTGGAATTGACTGGACTGCTGTACTGTTTTCAAGTGAAGCAGGCATTTTTAAACACAACGAAACTGGATTTTTGTAAAACCATGCCGAAATCTACATTTCCAAACTTCGTAAATAATGCCCCAAAATATATGATAGCTTTTACATCCTCATATTGATGCAAACATGTGTTTTCAACCATGAAAATTAGGAAACGTGATCTTAGAAACTGATTTAAAGATGAGCATCTGCCTTGTCTCTCTTTCTCACAGTTTAATCCAGATTATAAAAAAATGCTGGACACTCAACCACAGTTTCACTCATCTCACACTCCATCATATAAAACTTCTCAATTAACTTAAAAGCAATTTAGTAGGTATACACAGTGTGGCAAAGATTTTTTAAGACTGGGTCTGTAAAATGAAATAGAAACAAGAAATTATAATTTGTTGAGGTGTGACTGGGTGCATTATCGTGCAACAAACATCAACTGTTTTCATCCCGAGATTCTGGACGAATGCGACAAATTCTGCCCATCAAACGCCTCAAAACATTGAAATAAAACTCACCAGTAATTGTTTGTCCACTTGGAACAAATTCTTTGTGGAAGAATTCTTATTATCAAAGAATGTAATGAGCATTGTTTTGATTTTCGATGGAACTTTTCTTGTTTTTTTGGCTTGTGGTGAGTTTTTTAACTTCTATTCCGCATTGGTCGCTTTGTTTTAGGATCATATTGAAAACACCATGTTTCATCACCTGTAACAATCGATTTTTAGAAGTTTGGATCATTTTCAGCGGCTGAAATGATGTCTTTGCAATGTGCACTTCTCCTTGATTTTTGTTCATTAGTTAACGTGTGTGGAACAAATTTAGCACAGACTTTTGTTTTGCCCAAATCTTCATGCAGGATGGTTCGAATCGTTTCTTTGTTGATGTTTAAAGACTCTTCCATCATTCTTAGTGACGCACATCGATTGTTTGTCACGAAATCACACACTTTTTCAATAATCTCAGGTGTTCTAGATTAACTTGGTCTTCCGGTATGCTTATCCTCTTCTAGCGTATCTCTTCCGTCCAAAAAACGTTTGTGCCACAGGAAAACATTTGATCTACTTAAACAAAACTCACCGTAAACTTGTTTCATCATTTAGTACGTTTCCGAGGCACTTTTTAACCAAGTTTTGCGTTAAATTTAATAACAGCCCTTTGTTCCATCTTAATAATTCAACATGAAAAAAATTTTGCTTCTCTAATGAACGGCCGTTTCGTTTGAGTTACTTTAAAAACTGCGCAGTATTTTTAGCAGAAAGCAAGCAGATGGTCACGGTTTATAACGCATTCGCGATTACACTGGTGGCGCCACCGTAGGCTGAATTCTAGAGCCAGTCTTAAAAATTCTTTGACGCATTGTGTATATAATTGTTTTGCATTCTTTACGTATTTAAACTTTTTCATGCCGATCTATTATGTGTGTTATAATTGTTTTTAAATAAATTTTGAAGAAAAATTAATGAAAAAGTCCTTGGCACGCCAATTTGTTTTTTATTTGGTCTTCCTATAAGTAAGTTTTCTCATCCCTGCTTTAGATGCTATGTGACGTACTGTAGATGCTATGTGACGTACTGTAGATGCTATGTGACGTACTGTAGATGCGATGTGACGTACTGTAGATGCTATGTGACGTACTGTAGATGCTATGTGACGTACTGTATATGCTATATGACGTACTGTAGATGCTATGTGACGTACTGTAGATGCGATGTGACGTACTACAGAGGTAAACTAAGACGATAAATCTGCAGCGATACACTCCGTCCATGTAGCTTAGTTGGGAGAGGAACTTACTCCGGAGTGAGGGGGAGGGGCTGGGGGAGGGGCGCGAGTTAGATCCCATCAACGCCAAACTGGCGTTTTCACATTGCCGCCTTAACGTAAAAATGGATGCATAGGACGTTGGGTTCTTAGAAAAATGTGTGATGTTTATTTCACACATCCCATCGTCGAGAATTAATGCAAGTTTGTTCTTCGCTTTAAAAAAAATTAAGATGGGAGATGATGTGACGCACTACAGAGGTAAATCACGTGTCAAGACCATAAATCTGCAGTAATACATTCCGTCCGTGTAGCTTAGTTGGGAGAGCAACTTACTCCGGAGTGAAAAGGCGCGGACAAGTTGGTGTTTTCACAGCTCACTGATGAGTAGGTAAACTCGGAAAAATATTCCTCTCTGAGCAAAATATTCCGCAACCCCATCCGATAGTTATTTAAATAAATCTATAAGTGCGTGAGTGCTTCAAATTAGTTTTGTGCAACGCAGATTGCTAGTTCTATCTGGTTTACAAGGTTAATGCTTTTGTACCTGGCATAGAACGTTTGATTTTTGGTACTATTTCCGTTCAGCGCTGTCTTTTTTGCATTTCTGGTGGCGCTATCTGCAACCGCATTAGGTTTGAGCGAGATCTCGACGTCCATATAAATCGGTCGTTTTTTCTTACCAAACAAACTAAAAAGTCAAATTAAACTGGGTTATATGCATTCACTGGTACTCTTTATTAATGATCTGATAACACAGAATGCGTAGAACCTCTAGTTCGAAACGGCGACTTCGCTTGCGTGAGTAATTTGATTTCGCGGCAGAAAAATGATAAATATTCATGCGTACGATTTTCATTTTTGGATGTAACTATTCTTTTTATCACGTGATGCACCACTCAGTTTCGCTGCAAAACCTGTAAATAAGATGCAAACAGTTAATCGATCCTTTTCGGGTGCTGACATTCGTATTTTTGTGGCTTTATAAAGCTTGATTTCTATTTGCACTGTCGTCAGCAGTCTCCAAAAGGACAACTGACCTCTGATATTTGAAGCATAGCGCGATTGGTAGGCTAAAGAGAAAATCACACCAAATCGCATAATATGATTTTTTTACTGAAGTTTACTAATTACTTATTTTTTTCATCACAAGATCGTATAAGCGTACAACTGAACTCGCCACAACGTGTAGCTCGGGACTCGAGGAAATCTTCTTTAAATACAGGTCCTCGCTAATTAGTTTTGGGGTAACAAAATCCCACCACGTAACATATACTACGGCCGTTTCATAAAAACTCAAGAGTCACACAAAACGAAGAAACATAGGTACATCAAAACATATGTTTTTCTTTCTCAAAGTATCTTCCCTCGAATGATATGCAACGGTCCCATCGTTCAGTCCACTTTTCAAAACATGTGGCAAAGGCATTTTATGGAAGCTGCTTTTGCGACCCCTGCACAGCTTGAATAACGCCAGCATCTGTGTTGAATATTGCGCCACGGAACTTCACCTTCATTTTGGGAAACAACCAGAAATCGCACGGGGCGAGGTCAGGATTGCAGGCAAGCTGTGGCATGACATCAATACTGCAATTCGTAAGAAACTGTTGGACACAAGCAGCCACATGTGGGACGGCGTTATCATAGTGTAGGCTCTCCTTGCCCACCAGTTTTTGTCACTTAATCGATATGTGTCGTCGCAGACGCTTCAAGACTGAAATGTAATACTCAGCATTGGCAGTAATTTGTGGAGGAATGGCATGCTGGTAGACTACACCTTTATGATCAAAGAAAATTATCATCATCATCTTCCCAGCTGATTTGGTTTGGCGGACATTTTTCGGAGGAGTCAAGCCTGTGTGTTTCCAGACACTCTTTGCGCGCTTCGTGAGGGGGTCGTCGAAATAGTGGACCCATGTTTCATCAGCAGTTGTTACTGTGTTTAGAAAGTTTGGATCCTTTGCATACATTTGTTTCCACCCATAACACACCTGAACTCTGGTTAACAATTGTTATTTCGTCAGATGATGAGGTATCTATCTGGAACACACACGATGCAGAAATAATCTGCCTCGTAGAATGCGAAATGTCGACGCTTTTGAAATATTAGTTGACGCCGGTATGTCTTCATACGTCATTCGTCTATCTTCTTCTAGGATTGCTCAAACAGTGTTAACAATATCCTCCGTAACAACACTTACAGATCGACCAGGCCTACTAGCGAGTTCTGCCGACAAACTCCCTTTTCTGAAGTCATGGTGCCATCTAAAAATCGTTGACTCACCTAAGCATTTATCTTTGTAAGCTTTTTTTTTCATTAAATCAACTGTTTCTGGAGCCGTTTTACCCCAACGATAGCAAAATTTTATCGCACACTGCATTTCACTTTTTAACTCTTAATCACTCACCTCCATAGGCGAAACGCAAACGTACCTGAAGCAACTGTATGGCGAAACGCAAACGTACCTGAAGCAACTGCGCTATACCTAAACCAAAATCGTCTGCCACAGCTAATAACTGTTGCCGTAGATACTCCCTTAATGCAGTTAGTCGTCTGCGTGGTTGTTTTTCCCCTTCGCCCTGTTGCCAACTCAAAAAAGTTATTGTCAATTTTTATAGAACGGCCTTTTTACATACGTGACAAAATGCAAATCCGTTTTGATTATATATCCATGCACATCATGACATATCGAAATATTTTTTCACTAGTTTCTAGCATTCTAATGATGGCTAGCCGGTGGTATAGTGGTCTAAGCGATGGCCTCTGATCATTCGTCCGAAAGGGGTCCGGGTTCGAATCCCGGTGAGGCATTTATGTTGTGTTTGTCTTACAGCACTGACTCACTCCCTTCCCTGGAACCAGTGGCCTTAAATTAGGGACCGGCGACTGCTTATAGTCCATTCAGTTGCTCACGGTCGTCGTTAAACCTCCAATCAAAAAAAAAAATGATGGATAACATGTCGGTTACGTATAACGTAACCGACATATTTACGCATCTCTTGAACTTTCCGTTACTTCTATTTTTCCCACATTTATCTTTCAACCAACTTTGTCAAGGGTCATTTGTAGTAAGCGAAAGGTTTTTGGGACCAGTTCTTACGTAACAACAAAATCATCAGCAAACTCAATGTTCTGCGGTTAGTATTCGGTCGCGCTTTTACTCATTGCATTCAAGGTGGTCAAAGATAAAAAGGGAGCTCACAGCTAATCAGTGGTGGAGTCCAACTCTTATATCAAAATATTCTGTCTTAGAATTCTTCGCTTTATTAGCAGCTTTTGTGCCGTCAAACCCTACTGTTTGTGAGAATTGCAAAACCATGAAGGGACACAGCTTGTTACTTACGGGACATGTACAACAAATCGGGACATGCAAATTAATAAAATGTCAGTGAAAATGCGCATGCAATTTCAGAGTAGCGCCCTCTGAACTGTCCGATCTCGGATGTAAAAAGATGGCCGAAACAAAATGCTGCGATCAGTGAAGAGCCGACGCTGGGTTAAAAGTATATTTCTTGTGTCTCACTATGCCCCGTCGCCGAAGGAGGTCGCATTATGAACACCTAACCGACTTTCAGAGAGAAAGAATTGTCGTAATCAGAGATCATGGATTTTTCTACCGCGAAAGTATCATTCGTACTGGACGAAACATATCACTCGTACTGGACGAAACATATCACTCGTACTGGACGAAACATATAACTCGTACTGGACGAAACATATCACTCATACTGGACGAAACACCAGTACAGCCATGCGATCGTAGAGTCATTGTATAGATGATCCTCGGACGCACAGAAATTCCGGAAACGGACCACAAAATCTCACTACTGCTTGAGATGATAGACACCTCTACCTCAAGGCAGACACCTTTACTGCGTGACAGACACCTCTACCGCATGGCAGACACCTCTACCGCATGGCACACACCTCTAACGCATGACAGACACCTCTAACGCATGGCAGACACTTCTACCGCATGGCAGACACATCTACTGCATGGAAGAAAACTCTACCACATGGCAAGCACCTCTACTGCATGACAGACACCTCAACCGCATGACATACACCTCTACTGCATGGCAGACACCTCTACTACATAGCAGACACCTCTAGTACATGGAAGACACCTCTACCGCATGGCAGACACCTCTAATGCAGGGTAGACACCTCTACCGCATGGCAGACACCTCTTCTACATGGCAGAAACATTTACCTCATGGAAGACACATCTACCGCATGGCAGACACCTCTACTGCATGGAAGACACCTCTACTACATGGAAGACACCTCTACTACATGGAAGACACCTCTACCGCATGGCAGAAACTTCTACCGCATGGCAGAAAACTCTACCACATGGCAGACACCTCTAATGCATGGTAGACACCTCTACCGTATGGCAGACACCTCTACCGCATGGCAGACACCTCTACCACATGGAAGACGCCTTTACTGCATGGCAGACACCTCTACTGTATGGCAGACACCTATACGGCATGGCAGACACCTCTACAGCATGGCAGACAAATCTACCGCATGACATACACCTCTACTGCATGGCAGACACCTCTACCGCATGGCAGACACCTCTACCGCAAGGCAGACATCCTACCGCAAGGCAGACACCTCTACAGCATGGCAAACACATCTACTGCATGGCAGACACCTCTACCACATGTCAGACACCTCTACAGCATGTCAGACACCTCTACAGCATGTCAGACACCTCTACTGTATGACAGACACCTCTACCGCCTGACATACACCTCTACTGCATGGCATATACCCCTACCGCATGGCATATACCTCTACTGCATGGCAGACACCTTTACTGCGTGACAGACACCTCTACCGCATGAGAGACACCTATACAGCATGGCAAACACATCTACCGCATGACATACACCTCTACTGCATGGCATATACCTCTACTGCATGGCATATACCTCTACTGCATGGCATGTACCTCTACTGCATGGCAGACAGCTTTACTGCATGGCAGAAACCTCTACCGCATGGCAGACACCTCTACCGCGTGAAATACACCTCTACTCTACCGCATGGGAGACACCTCTACCGCATGGCAGACACCTCTACAGCATGCCAGACACCTCTACCGCATGACATACACCTCTACTGCATGGCACATACCTCTACTGCATGTTAGACACCTTTACTGCATGGCAGCAACCTCCACCGCATGGCAGAAACCTCTACCGCATGACATACTCCTCTACTCTAACTCATGGCAGACACCTTTACTGCGTGACATACATCTCTACCGCATGGCAGACACCTCTAACGCATGACAGACACCTCTAACGCATGGCAGGCACCTCTACTGCATGACATACACCTCTACTGCATGGCAGACTCCTCAACCGCATGGCAGACACCTCTACCGCATGGCAGACGCTTCTACTGCATGGTAGGCACCACTACTGCATGGCAGACACCTCTACTGCATGGCAGTGACCGTTAGCACAGCGACATCCACAATGTTGAGGGCAATAGCGAAGCATTGTCGCAAGTAAGGTTTGTTCTGCAGCACAGTTCGACGTCGTTTTCTCAACATAGGACTGGTCGCTAGCAGCCTATTACTGTGCATTCCTTTGACCTTCAACCTCAGACGCCTCAGACTGTAATGGGGTCTCGAACACAGATATTGATGACCTCATTGGTAACAGGTAGTGTTTTCTAACGAGCCACAATTCAACTTGATGAACCATGATGGTCGCATATGTGTTCGAAGGCATCGCTGTGAACGGCACGCTGCAGCGTCATATCAGCCCACCTGTGGTTTGATCCGCTATTGGTTTCAATTCGCGATCTCGCATGATACGAGTTGAGGGAACCCTCAACTTTAAAAGAAGGGCATCTGTGTTCTGCAATACTGTACCATAATTTTTACACTGTAATATCTCCAAATTTCAGCGGTCTTCGCAAGTCTTCTTACAGATCTAAATGGATCTTAAATTGGGAAGTTCGGGCAGGCTTATACCTGAAAGTTTATGGCCATAGGCTTGATCTAAAGGCTTTGTTAGAAACATTGGAGAGAGAAGAAAGAAATCTATCTTAAGGACAGAAAGAAATGTAAGTTGATGTTTTCTTTTGGGGCCAGCCAATTCTTGGAATTAGTTTATCCGCAAATGTCCCAAACTTTGGATCATTTACACCGATGAGACATTTCATTATGACCACCACCAGTCTACAGAAATGAGCGCGTCTAGATACCAAACTATGACGTAAGTGAAGTTGATAGAGCAGCATATATACAACCCGAGGATCGGCTTTCGGTAAGTACAGTGTTCGGAGTCAGAATCGGAAAAGCTGCCGATTTGTCGGAGTTTGATAAAGGACAAATTGTGATGGCATGGCGCCTCGGAACTACGCTCGTATGAAAAGTGGTGCTGAGATGGCCAAACAACGAACCGTTCTTCTGCCGTCTGTCATCCACAGCTCGTTAATGCCAAAGGACCGCGCGGACTCTCTCTCTCATTGCTCACAGCGACCGCAGGGTCACAGTGCGACAAATCTCCCGCAGCTACAACAGTGGTAATCAGGGCAACGTGTCACCGCACACAGTTCATCGCAGCCTCTTGCGCATGGGCATGCGCAGCCGAAGATCCAGCCGGGTCCCCATGCTCACTGCACGTCATCGCCAACAACGCATGAAATGGGCACAAGATCATCGAGGTTTGGCCGTGGATGATTGGAAGAAAATGGTCTGGTCTGACGAATCAAGATTCCTGGTGCATCACGTAGACGGCCCAGCGCGGATACGCCGATTACAAAGGGAGGCTATGGCCCCTAGATGCACTGTTTGGAGGAAACAAGCCGTCGGCGTCGGGATATGCTGTGGGCGATGATTTCTTAGGACATTTTAGGTCCCATTATCACAATAGCACAATCCCTGACAGTTGTCAGTTATCTGAACATCGTTGCGGACCAAGTTCACCCATTCATGGCACCTGTGTTACCAGCTGGTGATGGCCATTACCAACAGGGTAATGTGCCATGCCACACTACCAGAATCGTCAAGGAGTGGTTCGTGGAACATGCTGGTGACTTTCTCTTAGTGTCCTGGCCTCCAACTTCACCTGATATGAACCCAATCGAACATTTGTGGTTCGACTTGGAAAAGCGGGTTCACGCTAAATCACCACCACCCCAAAATGTACGGAAAGAGGAGGACCTTCTGTTGACTTTATGGTACCAGATACCCCAGAATACCTATCACCATCTCATCGAATCGATGCCTCGCCGAGTGGCCGCTGTTTTGCTGGCTACAGGGGTCCTACAGCTTATTAGGTAGGTTGTTATAACATAATGGCTCATTGTTGTGAGTGCATAGCTAACTTTTTCTATATGCATTATTGTTCAACCACTTTTTATAATAAACGATGGCGAATAGTGTAACCACTTTTTGGCAAGATGCTGAGTTTCCTTTTAAACAAGACCTCTCTTTTATTTCAAATCCTTTTAAATATCACAAATCTTCAGCTCGCGAGGCTTCTCTCAGCAGCATCCAAAAGTAGTCAGCCATCATATTGACGTTCCATCTTCATTGGTATCATCGTTCCACCTTATTTATGTCTTGATTGAATCTTTATCTTTGGTACTCACTAATGGCTCCAAGGTTTTCAGAAAAGCACTCATACTTCAAGTGGGCGTTCGAAAAGTGCATTTTCAATCACATGCAACAACCGAATAATTTAAAATTTCCTTGCATGTTTCTCCCATTTGCTTGTAGTTGGGAACTATCTGGTTTTCAAATTGTATCCCTGTACTTTTTTTTTTTTTTTTTGATTGGAGGTTTAACGACCACCGTGAGCAACTCAATGGGCTATAAGCAGTCGCCCGTCCCTAATTTAGGGTCACTGGTTCCAGAGAAGGGAGAGAGCCAGTGCCGTAAGACAAACACAACATCCATGCCTGACCGGGATTCGAACCCGGACCCCTTACGGACGAATGATCAGAGGCAAACGCCTTAGATCACTGCGCCACCGGGGCGGCATCCCTGTACTTAAGAGGCCTAAAAGTAGTCGTCATCACTATAATTTTGTGGCTCCCTCGAAACCATAGGAACCCCGAAACGGAAAGATATTTTCTTAAATTTTGATCACTGTCTGAGTCTACGCAAATAGAGTACACTATATGTGTGGCTAACGACTTAATCTGATCACCAAATCTCAAACCGATATACGTATAATTTTTTTTAACAAAGTCTGAACTCTGAAAGCAACATAGAAACATTGCAAAGTCCCTACAGATGTAACAATGACAACCTTGCTGTCATTTCGTTCACTTAATGTTAAAAATACAAAAACATAAACCACTACAGCACTAATGAAAGAAAAGAACAATCTTTATGACAAAACTCTTATTCACGAATATCCAAATACAGCCACAGATGAAGGAGAAACTGATGAATAATGTAGATAGGAGAAACCGTTGGTAAGGCACGAAACCGTTGAATAATGGTTGACAAACTAGATACAACCGGAATCATTACGACTCATGGCCTATGTTGCTTTTTGACACACACTATCGCTGATCCGGTGGTGCAAAAGTCTAAGAACTGGCTTCTGACCATTCGTCGAAGATGGGTCTGAGTTGGAATCCTGATGACGTACGGATGTCGTGTTTGTCTTACGGCACTAGCTTTCTCGCTTCTCTGGAATCAGTAATCCCAAATTAGGGACGCAAGGCTGCTTATAACCCACTGTGGTAATAATCATGGTGTTCATTAAGCACACACAAAAAAAATCACTATCAGTTAAGCCTTGTTTGCTCTGCAAAAAATAAACTAGATCTTTTGCCGCCAGGGAATGGATCCGCTATATCTTGGATTCCGTGCGTTTCTTCAAACAAGCGAAATGCATGTTGTGGCAGGTCGATTTTATTCAGTTGTGCCAACCACTTAAACTAGTTCGTAGAGGGAACAAGGTTCTACCGACCCTAATGTCCTCCTTTTGTAACATGCATAATCCTTTCACAGTACATATGTAAAATAATAGTAAATTCAGTAAACAAAAGTGCTAGAATTAAAATAATTGTTTTATACACAAGAACAGATGAATTAATAGAAAGCAAATAGCGTTTTTATTTCGTGGAAAATTGGTATGTGAGCTCTGTTCAGACGATGTGTCGTATGAATCAAATGGACAATGAAGCATCGATAAAGCTTGACAGCGTAATTTAATTGGGAGAACAGCAGCTTCGGAATAGAAAGGTGTGTGTTTCAGTCATGCTGCAGGCAAAAGACAGGTTATGTTGGTGCCTGATCGAAAAACTGATTTACCTGGCAGTAAGGATTGAGTGAAGTTTTTTCCGCACAATGCACCTAAATGCACTGGTCACAAAAAGTTATGGATATTGCGGTTTAGAAAAGAAATCGTGGTGACATGCAAATTTAGCAACTACTGGAGATCGGTTATCAGCGTGGTTAACTGCCACATATGTAAATTACCACCACAACAACACAGCATGTGGTGTTCGAGCTCCGAAAATATCCGCTTGGTCTAGAAGTCTGCTGGATCTATTGCTTTCAGTGTGGGATTAACCTGAAGTGATGTCCAGACGACGTTCAGTATTGGCAACAGAAATAAGGCTGTCGGCATATTACTGACAAGTGTACGGCAGTTTAATGTGGCTGCTGCTTTAGGAGTTTGGCAAAGTGTAGTAAGTTGGTTACACACAAGATTTCTACGGCATGGAAATGTTGCACATCAACCAAAGAGTTGTGACTCGAAGACAACCACTAGGAGTCTAGATCGTTACCAGACAGTAAGTGCTCGTAGAAGGCCTAGTATCACCAGTAGCCAAATCCGGTAATCACTTCAAGCTGCTTGTGGTTTCGCAGTATGTTCTCCAACTGTATGAAACAGTCTTCACAAGTACTGACTCAGAGCAAGGAGGCCGCTAATATGTATACCACTGACATCCGCCCACAGTTGTCAAAGATGCACTTGGGTACAATAGTACATGTCATGGAATACACAGTGTCACCATGTACGTTTCACAGACGAATCCCGTTTCGCTCTGTATCCTAATACTCGACGAGGACACTTGTAGTGAGATCCGGCACACGTATGCAACCACGCTATGTGTAGTCTGTCCACTCGTACCAGCGATAGTCTGTTCTGGTCTGGGCAGGGGTGTGTTTTAATGGCCGCACTACCTTGTAAGTTTGCCAAGGTCACATGAGTGCTTCAGTGTACCGGGACGATATCATTGTGCCTAGCGTGACACTGTTTCATGCTGTTATCGGACCTGCATTCCTATTTCTCGGTGACAATGCAACCAGTTGCCGTTCCTCGAGCGTGCTTCAAGAGCTGGAAAATCATGGGATTGATCGTTAAAGTTGCGTCCCAGGTCTCTTGACTTTAATCTTATTGAGAACATTTGAGACGCTGTATATCGACGTCTTCATAACCATGTTCTATACTCCAGTACACTGGCATACCTCTGTAATATAGGACGAGCTGCTTCAGACACACAACAATAACGTCATTCTAAAAAGCATCGTTGGTGTCAAGACGCCCTTCGACACAGAGATGGAGTTCTCTGGTAGTGAAATACAAAAGTATGGACATTCTGCGAGTTTACCATTTTGTCCATGTCGAAGTGCTCCTTTGTTGAGTGCAGAAATTGATTTACACGAACAGTGGAAAAAATGTGGAATGAATTCTGTGCTATTTACATTACGTATGAGCTTCTACAATCACGACGTTATGCAAATTAAAGCTTCTTATGAGAAATAAAAATCCTATTCTCATAAAAAACCTATTAATTGCTACTACTGATTCTCCATCACAAATAACGGGCGATGTTATCAGGTACTGAAATTCAGAGGTATAGACATTCTGCGAATTTACCATTTTGTGCATGTCGCAGTGCTGCTTTGTTGTGTGCAGAAATAGCGCAATAAATGGTTTTTGTAAACGTAACCTTACCGATGTTATTTTAATGCGTGTTACTTCAGTCAGGTACATACATATTTCATTTCATTCGATATTCTTAACTTTGTGACCAGTGTTACAAGTACACAGTCGGGTCACAAAATTGTGACCACCTCGTACTTTTAACGTCAACAGCGCGTAGCCAATGAAAGAAAGCACGTGTCGTGAGCTGGCTTGAAGGGTATATAAGGTGTGCTGTAGGCAATTTGAAAACATATCACTTGTAGCTGTCATGGATAAAACGAGTGATTTATCAGATTGGCGAAAAGGGATGATTATCGACTTTCGAGCCAAGAGTGGCAGTACTTCTAAAACAGCACAGTTTGTGAACTGTTCGCGCGCTGCCGTGGTTAAAGTGAATCGTGATTGGAGAAATGGCACCATTGCGAATAAGCGAAGTGGAAACTACGGAGTACCACGTTCATTGATGTGAGAGGTGAACGTCGGCTGCGAAGGTGCGTGAGGGTCGATCGACACGCTACAGTGGAGAAACTCACTGGCTGAATAAACCAGGGGGCTTCCGGAAATGTGTCTAAAACGACAGTTCAGCAAACCCTGCTGCGTATGGAGCTTCGATGTAGACAGATGGTCACTGCACCTATGCTGACGGAGGTGCATCGGCAGAAAAGGGCTTACATTTGCACGGCAGAATCGGAATTGGACCTCTGCTGATTGGCAAAGGATTGCCTTCTCCGATGAGTCTCGTTTTCTGCTTTATCGAACGGATGGACGTTGGCGAGAAACATCAGAGAGCAAACACTTTTCAACAGTTGCTGGAAGAACTCAAGTTGTTTGGAAAGGCATGATGAAGATTTCAAAGTACTTCCGTGATCCTCTAATTCCCCAGACTTAAACCCAATTAAGCATCTGCGGGAACACCTCGATCGTGTTATTCGCTCTAGGGATCTTCCAATACGCACCCTTCAGCAGCTATCAGATGCACTGTACTCAGCATGGCTCCACATACCTGTGAACACCTTCCAGAATCTTATTGACTCACTCCCAGCCCGTCTAGCTGCTGTTCGCGCGGCACACAGCTGTTACTCTGGATATTAGCTGGTGGTCACATTAATGTGACTCGACCTTGTATTTCTTCAAAGAAATGGAGTCAAGTCTTGCTGCAGGTTGACCCGAAACCTGCTGAGTGGTTTCGTGTCTCCGCCTTGTTGGTGGGGGTTGATGATGTGACACACTAATCAAAGTGACAATGAAACAGCGATAACCTTGCCGGCGCAGTTCAACTAGAAGAAAAGCAGCTTCAGGATAGGAAGATGTGCGTTAGAATACAACGATTGGCGAAAGAAGGTTTTTCAAAATCCACGAATCCAAAGAACTGTGCTTCACCTTTCCAATGCAGGACATTATTCATTTTTCTACGGAATCATTTTGCTGCGGCACTAGAAGTATATACACTGAAGAGCAATTGAATTAGAGACAGCTGGCGTTATGCAAATGTGGCACTGTAGGCGGCCCTGTAAACAGAAACGACATGACGTATGCAGCGATCCGACAATATAAGGAGTGATGCGCCGACGGGGATCGGTAAGAGTCGGACGCACTATGGGTAAGACGAAGGATCTAAGGGCATTTGATCGAGGGCAAATTGTCGGGGCCCTACGAATGGGTCACTCCATCTCCGAAGTCGTGCAGGCATTGGGATTTTCACGAGCCACTGTGTCACGGGTGTACCGTAACTACATCGAATCCGGCAAAACCATCCCTGCAAGGGCCAACTGCCGTGGACAACAGCGTGCGGATAAGCGGGGTCATCGTCGAATAGTTCGCATTGTAATAGCGGATAGACGGGCCACAGTGTAAGAAATCACTCGGCAATTTAACGTTGGTACACAAAAACGTGTAAGCAGCTACACTGTCCAGAACCATTTTCTCGCTATGGGGTACAGACGCCATCGTCCCACGAGAGTACCGCTGCTGACCGCAAGTCACAGGGCACAAAGACTAGCATGGGCGCGGGAACATCGCCACTAAACCCTAGACATGTGTAAAAATGTTGCCTGGACTGATGAGTCGAGATTCACGTTGGTACATGCGGATGGCAGGATACGAGTACGGCGCAAACGACATGAAGCGATGGATCCTTCTTGCCAGCAGGGTACTCTTCAAGCTGGTGGGAGTGGCATTCTCGTCTGGGGACTGTTTACGTGGACTGAAATGGGACTCCTGGTACGTGATACCTCGTCCCTCATAGGTGTACGTTACCGAGATATCCTGGATGACCGTTTGCTCCCGTTTGTGCGTCTTCAACATCCCACTGGGGACCTCATCCTGCAACAACACAATGCACCGTGCCATCGCTCTCGAATTCTATCCGAATGATTGGATGTACCCTCTATCGACGTGACCTCGCTTCCTTGGCCAGCTAGGTCACCTGACCTCAATACCATCGAGCACATCTGGGATGCCATCGAGAGGGTTGTTCGAGGCTCTGACCCCCCTTCATCAAATCTTCGTAAAGTGTGGGAGCTTTTTCAGGGGTCGTGTATCCGTATGGTTTCCCAACGCTTCCGGTGTCTTGTCGAGTCCATGCCGAGACGAATCGCCGCCGTCATCATGGCGAAAGGCGGTGCTACACGTTACTAGACAGGTATCTCGAATTCAATTAATCTTCAGTGTATGTTGTGTGACATCAAAAATGTTGCTATGATGTTTAATGAGATACTGCAGATGAAGCAAGTGATGCCGTTGTATTGTTGCATCCTCTTCCTCAATGTTAGAGCGCGAAATATGTGTCATCTTCCGTTCCTTTTCTCAGCGTCTTGTAGAAGTGGATTTACGACAATGTCATCGTCGGCAAACGTTGCTCCGTCGTTTATTTCGTTCTGCACACGTTTGTCCCACATTTGATCGAATTCATGATCTCCTTCCTCAACAGTCATTTCTGCATTTTCGGAAACATGTATTCCTTTCGTTGTCTGTCTTGGCCATTCGTAAACTGCTTCATTCCTACCTCAACCCAGTAAGAACCACTTTTGTGGAAAGCAATTACAGATGTTAGAATCCTGCAATTTCTTTCTTTATTTGTCAGATATTCCTAAGTTCCTCACATTCTTCTCTTCCGTTTTTGGCAGCACAGTACAGTATTTTCAATACTTCATGATATCCATAACCGATACTTTTGATTTCGTTGTAATTAATAGCCTATAATGCAATTTTGTCTTCCTAAATCAAGGGGAATGGCATTTCCTTCGCTATAAACTTCTTGTGTGCAGAACTTCTTCTTCACAAACGGGCTCGACTGTATATTCATAAACATGAGGATGAATGTAATCTTTAAATCTATCCGCAACTGCTTATACATTTTTCAAACCTGTACTGTGTATCGAAGAAATTGAGGACCTATAACACCCTTTTTTTTACCTATCGCAAAATCCTAATGCAACTGGGAGTGCTGGATTCACAAGTCTCACGCAAAAGACCGTTGTGTGTTTTTTCTTCTTCAGTCGCTTAATGGCACTCAGCGAATTTAGAATTATTAGAATTCCATTTGAATTTACAGAGGTAAATTTATGTCCATTGGCACTGCAGTCCTTTTAACTTTTGAGCGTGATTTAGAGAAATGTTTCCTTTTCGCCTGAAATCACGCAAGCAAAGAGCGACACACACCAGCTGTGGCTGTCAAATGGAAAAAAACAAATTAGGTGAGGTGTTAGTGATTAATGGAATATTGCTTTTTGGGGCCTCTCTTGGCCTTAAAGAAGAAAAAAGGAAAACCATTAACCTAACGTATTTCTACCACTGCTACCGTGCGACGAAGTCGATAAATCATTTGTGTTTTCTCCATTTTTCGAATGTCATAATCGAGCAATTCCAATAATTCTTACGAACTTGAACTGCTGTTTGGTTGCAACATTTATAAATGCAGTTGCTAATGCGATTGGCCGCCCCGGTGGCGCAGTGGTATAAGCGATGGCCTCTAATCATTCGTCCGAACGGGGTCCGGGTTCAAATCCCGGTGAGGCATGGATGTTGTGTTTGTCTTACGGCACTGGCTCTCTCCCTTCCCTGGAACCAGTGACCCTAAATTAGGGACGGGCGACTGCTTGTAGCCCATTGAGTTGCTCACGGTGGTCGTCAAACCGCCAATCAAAAAAAAAAAAAAAAAAGATAATGCGATTGCCACACTTGCAATACGTGTTCTCGGAAAAGTACCTAACTTTCTGTGCGACGATACCGTTACCACCCCTCATTTTCCTGAATGCCAACTTTGTGTTTTAAAATCTGTGTCCTTACAGAAAACAATACGCTCACAAACCATAATACAGTCGAACCCGTATACTTATATAAAGAAGTTGAAGGGAGAGTCAAAAGAGTTCGATATTATCAGCAAACGTCGTTATAACAGGAAAGATAAAAAACGTATAATTTTGGTATATTACGTTAGTCAAATCCATATATAAAGAAGTGGAAGGGAGAGCCAAAAACATTAGATGTATGCAAACTTCTTTGTAACCAAACATAATATAGGAATACAGTCGTACCCGTATATAACGAAATTGAAGGGAGAGTGATAAACTTCGATACTGTGAAAACACGAGTTTGTCCGCGACGGGTATCGAACCTGAGTCCCCCTCACTCCGGAGTAAGTCGCTCTCCCAACTGTGCTACGCGGACAGAATGTCTCGCTGCAGATTTGTCGTCCCTATACATGTTTTCATCTCGGTAGTACGCGTCACATCATCTCCCTCTTAATTCTTTTTTTTTTTTTTAAGCAAAGTATAATTTTTTTCGGAGAACCCAAACCCCAGTGGATCCATTTTCTACAATCGGGTGCCAATGTGAAAACACAAGTTTGTCCACAACGAGCATCGAACCTGTGTCCCCTCACTCCGGAGTAAGTCTCTCTCTTAACTGAGCTACGCGGACAGAATGTCTCGCTGCAGATTTGTCGTCTTGACACAGGTTTTCACCTCTGTAGCACGTCACAATATATATATATATATATATATCATCATCATCATCAACCATTATCAATCCACTGCTGGACGAAGGTCTCCCCAAGTTTCCTCCACAACGGTCTGTCTTGTGCCAGTCTCCTCCATGTCACTCCCGCATACTTTCGAATTTCATCCACCCATCTTCCATGTGGTCTTCTTCTGGGTCTTTTCCTGTCCCTTAGAATCCAATCTAAAATTTCGGCTGTCCATCGATGGTCTGTTCTTCTGGCAGTATGTCCAGCCCACTGCTATTTCAGGGATTTAACTCTGATCATGATGTCTTCCACTCTTGTCATTTTTCGGATCCACGAGTTCCTCTTCTTATCTCTCCTGGTTACACCAAGCATGCACCTCTCCATTCTGCTTTGAGTTGTCTGCAGCCTTTGTATGTCTCTTTTAGCTAAGGTCCACGTCTCTGCACCATACGTAAGCACTGGAAGGATGCATTGATCAAACACTTTTCTTTTAAGACATAATGGCATATTGCTCTTGAAAATTATGCTGTTTCTTCCAAAAGCTCTCCAGGCAAGTTTTGTACGCCGATTAATTTCTTCACCAATGTGACCCTCACTTGATATCTGCTGTCCAAGATAAACGTACGTGTCTGTTATCTCCAGCTTTTCTCCATCAATCGATAAATCTTCATTTCTTGTAAAAGCATTGTACATCACTTTTGTCTTCTGAAAGTTCATTTTAAATCCCACTTCTTTACACTTGTCAGCAAGTTCCTGGATCATACTCTGTAGCTCTGATGGGGTAGTTGCAAAAATGACTATGTCATCAGCAAAACGAAGGTGGGTTAGATAATCTCCATTAATCTTTATCCCTTTGTTTTCCCAGTTCAGTGATTGAAAGACATTTTCCAATGTGGCATTAAAGAGCTTCGGAGATATGGTGTCACCTTGTCTCACTCCTTTTCCAATTTTTATGTGCGTTGTATTTTCAAACAGCCGAATCTTTGCACTTGCATTTTCATAGATGTTATTAACAATATTAATGTATGCATCTTCAATACCGCAGGATTTCAGAGCCATTGCAACTGCTGATGATTTCACCAAATCAAAGGCTTTTTCATAATCGATAAAAGCCATGCACAATGGAAGTTCATATTCCCTCGCTCTTTCAATTAGTTCTCTCAGTACGTGGATATGATCTATTGTGCTGTAGCCACTCCTGAATCCAGCTTGTTCTCTCGGTTGAGCCATGTCCAGTGTCACCTTCAAGCGGTGTGAAAGAACTTTAGTGAAGATTTTATAAACCACTGATAGGAGGCTGATAGGTCTGTAGTTTCTGAGATCCTCAATGCCACCTTTTTTATGTAGCAAGATCATTGTAGCGTTGTTCCAATCCTCAGGCATTTTCCCTTCATTAAGGCATCGAGTGAAAATTTGGGCGACTACTGTTTCGATTTCTCCACTTGCTTCTTGTATGATGTCTACAGTAATTCCATCTTTTCCTGGAGCTTTTCCCCGCTTCATGTTCTTGATTGCACGTGCAACTTCTGCTGGAAGGACTGGAAGAACTCTGGTACTGGTACCTTTCATGATGTCTGGAGAACATGTATCATCCCTTTCATATAATTTGGATTAGAAATCTTTCACTCTTGTCAAAATTTCGCCTCTATTTCTTGTTACAGAACCATTTTCTTTTCTCAGTGCCATAATCTGTTTTCTTCCCTTACTGAGATGTCCCTTTGCTATCTTTAGGCTTTGGTTGTTTTCAATTGCTTTCCTTACTAGTTCACAGTTGAATTTCCTTACGTCTTCAGTGATACCTTTTCGTACTGTCTTGCATAGCTCTATATATTCCACTTTGGAAGTCACATCTTCTTTAGTTGTCCTCATCTCTCTTCTTTTTTGCATCAACATTTTGGTTTTTCCTGATAATTTGTTCACATGCAATTTGTTCTTAGACCCAGCTAATTTTGTTGCTGTTTCCATAAGAGCTTTGGTTACTTTTCTGTTAACTTCAGAAATATCCACTTCTTCCAATGTTAGGCCTCCAATGCCATAACTTCTTCCGATGTTATGGCAGTCAACATTACAACGTTCATCTTGACGTATAAAAACAGAGGACTGATGGAACTAAAAGGTTCTAATAAATTTATAATGAGCGTCTGAACGCAAAGGACAAGAGCATTTGCATTGCATGCGAAATTCATAACACTGGAATTATTTACCCTGCATACATTTTCTTTAGGTGCTTGTCTGGAATTACATGATTGTTTTTAAAACGATGCTGTTAGACATTTTAAGAGATTCTATTGCAGGTAGCATTGTAATTATTTATCACACGACGTTTTTAACTTTGCGTGTTCAAGTTGTTACTCTTCAGTGAATTCAGAAATGTATTCATCAAGAAAACATTAACAAAACACTGAATACAAAAAAAAAAAAAACAAAAGAAAACTACAAAAGGCTTAGGGTTCTTCCTTCCCGTTAGCAACAGTTTCTCACCATGGTAGCTTCTTCTATTTCATCTAGATCCATTATCTGCATAAAGACATAAACGTATGTAGATTTTCCTGTGAAAAGATGCACTGTTTGAGTGATGGCCAAAAACACATGGGCAGAAAGTGTTTATAAGATTGTTCAACAGTGCCTTAGGCAGTGTGACAAAAACTGAGCAACTTCAAATTTTACCAAACAAATACACCAATATTAATCACATAGTGATTATCTGTTTATTGGCATAGAATAAACCCAAGAGTTTCGAAGCTCAAGGGGGACATTTTAAAATTATACGATGGAACAGGTTTCAAGATAGAACTTGAAATGGTTAGTTTTACGCTTTCCAACCGTAGGTTGAAGAAGCGTATATGCTCCAGCTTTGTCTGTCTCTCCGCACGATAACTCACGTAAAAATGGTTCGATTTTGATGAACTTTTAGTGTGTGGTAGGGGTCAAACTGGGGACAAACCCTGTTAAACATTGGCGAAATGAGGTCAAAGGTCAGGACATAAGAGCAGAATCCATTCCATAGCCCCTATGCGTCGTAACTAAAACAAAAATGCTTCGATTGCGACAAGACTTTGTCATATTGTTCCGGAGTTATACTGAACCGGTTCTGTTGAATATCATCGAAATGGGGTCATAGGTAAGAAAACAGGAGCAATATTTATTCCACATCCATTATCCTCATAACTTAACTAAAAAGGCCTCTATTGCGACAAAACTTTAGTATGTTGTTCCGGAGGTATACTGAACCAATTCTGTTTAATATCATGGAAATGGGGTCAAAGGTCAGGACACAGGAGCGTGATTTATTCCACAGTTATTATCCTCATACCTTGAGTATTAACTTGAATAATGATTTCTGGTATGTTGGAAAGCGTATCATAATCATTGCATTGCATGATTTTACTAACTTGTTATACCTGAATCCTGCTCTAGCGTATGACCTTGAAAGAACTTCCCTAATAGGAGCAAAGGCTTGGAAATTCCTTAGTTTACACTACACCAATAAACTGATTTGAAATCACTATATCTTACTGTGAGTGGTCAAATTTAACATATTTAAAAATTTAAACAAAGAAGAAATTCACTGCTTTATGTAAAACTGCAAAACATATCATGAGAGGGATGAACAGTTCAAATACAAGGGTTGTCCCAAAACAACTGAGAATGTTTTTATAAAAAAATATGCGTACCTTAATTATCACAGATTGGTAAACTTTTTCGAAATTTTATCTATTGCATCGGATATAGGTGTCCAAAAGTTCCTCCTACTTTTTGGAATGTCGTCTGGAATTCTTCTTCTGAAATGTTGTTGAAGTATACCTGCGCAGCTGTAATAAATTGTTGATCAGTCTCAAATTGTCGTTCCCGTAGTGTCTCTTTTACGCTTTCCAAGCGTAGGTTGAAGAAGCGTATATGCTTCAGCTTTGTCCGTCTTCCTGTCCGCACGATAACTCGCATAAAAATGGTTCGATTTCGATGAAATTTTAGTATGTGGTAGGAGACAGCCTGAGGGCGAACCCTATTGAAAACGGACGAAATGAGGTCAAAGGTCAGGACATAGGAGCGGGATCCATTCCATCGCCCTTATGCGTCATAACTTATGTAAAAATGCTTCTATTGCGACAAAATTTGTTCTTCTGGAGGTTTACTGAACCAATTATGTTTAATATCTTGGAAATGGGGTCAAAGGTCAGGGCACTGCAGCGATATTTATTCCACAGCCATTATCTTCTTAAGTTGAGTAATGATTTCTGGTATGTTGGAAAGCATATCATAATCAACGCATAGCATGATTTTACTAACTTGGTTTAAAATGGGGAACAACCGGAAAACGATGACAAGTCTGAACTCTATGCAGATTGGGACATCAGGTTAACACTCATTTTCACAAAATAAGAAACGACATAACTGGCGTTGCGGTGCCTTTTATTGCGCCGCTCATGAAAAGAAATGGGGAACCCAAGTTGAAAAGATTCGTTTCATGCCCAAAGGCTCGATTAAAATTTTTGGAATTGATGATTTTGAAATGTGAACCATATCTTTGATATCTCTAAGAGATATGTGTCTGCCTTCTCGTATATTAACATCTATTGTATTGATGGTCACCTCTGTAACACATTTGAAGATCTTCTTCCATGCGCGATAAAGGCGCCCGACTCACGACCGTCCATACATTCTGTATGCCATCTGTAAATTGTTGATTTTCCTAGACTTCACCTCTATGAGCTTCTTGCATAAGACTGAAAGTCTTTTCGACAGACTTCTTAAAACGACAGCAAAACCTAATGTCGCATCTATATTCTTCTTTCACATTTATTTTTTCGAAAAATCACAGCACGGAAACACTTGTTAGAGGTTCGCTTATCAAAATGCGTAATACCGGCAACGAATGCGTGGTAAACAGGTGCGGCCGGTTGCTATGCTTACTATAACGACTGTCTTTTTCTCGAGACTCGCTCTAAAGTCGAACGCAGTATTGCACATTTTTTTATAAAAACATTCTCAGCTGTTTCGGGACAAGCTATGTATATTTTATCTCTTCTAGAAACGTAAACTAATTTTTTTATAAACAGACCTGTAAAAACACTTTATTCATAAAATGGTAAACCAGCGCAATTTTGTGGTAGTAAAACTTTGGCGGAAATGTGGTTGCCAAATAACTTGATGCTCAAGCCGAAAACTTTGATAAGAAAATGTCTTCGGAAAAGAGGACATTTAGAAATAAGTGACATTCCTTATCGTCAAGTGACATTTCTTTTCGTCATTTCTGGTCGGCTTACGTGCAAGTCTGTGAAAATAATATATTAAAATGCAAAGAAACGGCTTCTTTACACTCTGTTCTTGCTATACGAAAAAAATGGTCTCTTTTAAGTACGTCTTTTGTAAAAAAAGATCGTGCTTATGTTGCCGGTTTGTCCGTCCGTTTGTTTGTCTGTACCCACGATATCTCTGAAACTATTTGTCGGATTTGAAAACTTCTTTTTGCTTTGGTAAGCCTGAAATATGCGAATGATGATCCTTCATTTCGTTTTTCTTTACAATGTACAATTTCGCTGCTAGAGGGCGTAAATGCAGATCATGTCGATTTCAAAAATTCGTTTTATTCCACATCTTTGCTTCTAAACATCCGATTGAAAAAATTATTTTATCTTTCGATTCCACTTATGTCGAAGAGTATTTTAGATATAGTTACTTTTTAAAATTACGCGTAGATTTTCCGCTAGGGGGCGTAAAAGTAAATTACATTTTTCCCGATAACTCTTCCTCTAACACTCCGATTTGAAAAAATTCTTCAGCGGATACCCCTCTTGATGCAAAATCTTTTGCATATAATTTAAAATTTTTGCTAAAGAATACTTTGGCCACCAGGGGCGTAAGTATTAATTTTTGCTCCTGATGTTTTTGCGATAAAATCTGAGCTTCTGAAATATCGATTAAAAAGAATTCTTTCGTGAACGTATGCCACTCACATCAATAACCTATTCGGAATATTTTCCTCTTAAAATATTCCACAGTTTCTTCGCCAGGAGGCGTAGATGTATATCATATTTTTGTTAATATCTCTACTTCTAGCAGTCCGATTTGAAAAATTCCTTCTTTGTTGGATAGTGTTTTCAGTGTGACAAGTTTTTCATATAATTTCAAAATTTTAAAGTAATTCATGCACTTTCCGCTAGGGGGCGTAGAGGTAAATTGCGTCCCCTCCTAAATCTCTGCTTCTAAATCTCCGATTTGAAAAATTCTTTCTGCACCGGATACAGCTCCTGATGGGAAATCGTTTGCACATTTTTTTTTATTTTTGTAAAAAAAAAATGGTTTGGCCATTAGGGGGCGTAAATCTTAATTTCCGCTTCTGGTGTACTTGCAGCAAAATATGAGCTTCTACATTCTCGATTGAAAAAAAACGTCGTTTTTAGACCGTTAGTACTGATGTCGACAGACCTTTTAGAAACATTTTCTTCTTAAAATAATGCACGGTTTCTACGCCAGGGGGCGTAGATGTATATCTTATTTTTGTCAATATCTGTACTTCTAGGAGTCCGATTTGAAAAATTCCATCTTTGTTGGATAGTGTTTCCGGTGTGACATGTTTTTCATATAATTTCAAAACTATACGGGTAAGGGACAAAGGGTGTCTGGTGCAAACTTCACAGGGAAGCGTCTACGCAATCGCGTCCCCAAACACATGGAGCCTGCGGTAAACCCCGGATAAACCGCAAACTAGATGGCCGGCAGGACCGGGATTCGCACGCCAGTCACAAACGTCTGCCTCCCACAGGGTGCACAGCGACTTAACCAACTGCACTTTGCCGGTAGTTTTCAAAAGTTAAGCATAGTTAAAAAACATTTTCAGAACAAACGAACGCGGAAAGAAGGGTAATAAAGTACAGAGGAAGTTGTAACGTGCTTACACCTCAGGACGCACGTGAGATAAAAGCAAATAGCAATGTGAGAGCACATGTCCGTGTAGCTCAGTTTGGGAGAGCGACGTACTCCGGCGTGAGGGGACCCCGTTTCGATGCCCGGTGGGGACAAACTTGTACGTTATAAAGTGCAAATGTGGAAATAATGTCGCAATACCATGTAATGAACGATAATTGGCATTAAAGGCAAAGCAGCGCATTTGTAGAGTTGAGAAAGAGCTGCGAAAATGCGATAAGCGACATTCCTTGTCGTCATTACATCTTGATAGTAGTAGAACTTAATTTTTATTAAAACAGTACGCCAAAAAGATGACAAATGGATATGCTTGCATGTGGTCAGATTTTCGGAATGTTGGAATTCGGCGAGACGAAGAGTGATATTGACAGATTTACTACTGTGAATCTATCCATTGACTAAACTGCGCAGTATGTACCAGAACACCGGAGATGTTAATCTTCAACCTGTGGTAGGTCATCCAAGGATTACAAAGGCTCAGGATGATAGGTATGTGACACCAAAAGTGAGATGTAACAAGGTCGAGGTCAGCGAGAGCGCTAGCTTTATATATGTCTGTGGATGGTGAATCAGCTGTTTCAAGACAAACACCATACAGGCGGCTCAACGGACAAGGACTATACGTAAGGAGACCTGCAATTTACATCCCACTCAGTCTGTCAATAAGAAATACCAGAGTACTGGGGCGTAGACAACATCGAGATTCGGACAAAAAACATTGGCAGAATGTCCTCTTTTCCGATGAATTCAGGTTTAGTCTAGAAAGAGACCGCCGTCGTGTTCTCATCTGGAGAGAACCTGGTTCAACGAGCGCAGCCCGTTGAACACAATTCTGGTGAGGCTTTTTTGGTGTGCTGTTGGCCCAGATTTCCGTTCACGAGCCCAGATTTCCGTTCAAGACCTCCTAGAGATGCAGTTGTCGATGATTATCTGGTAAGTGAAGATATCCACCGTATGACATAGCCAGCGTATTCCCTAGACCTCAACTCAATAGAGCATGTGTGCAATGCATTGGGGAAACGCATCGTAGGTCGTTAACTTCCTGCCAGAACTCTCGAGGAACTCCGATTTGCTCGTGTTGAGCTATGGGATTTCATGCCACACAGTCTTCTTGTTTCCCTTGTCAACAACATGAGGCATCCCTGTTGCACTTGTATCGCCGTAAGAGGTCACCATACGCTTTACTAACTCCAATCTGCTTTTGTTCAGGAATGGTATTTACTGCCACAGTCATCTTGTTTCCCTTGACAACAGCACGAGACATCGGTATGACACTTGTATCGCTGTAAGAGTATCGCTGTATACGTCTTACTAAGCTATTGTACAAAATAAGAAAGGCCTCCGGAACATTTATGCTATTTTCACCATTTTGTACTATTGGTACGTTTTCTTGCTTCATCATTTTTTACGCTTTCCAACCGTAGGTTGAAAAAGCGTATATCTCCAGCTTTGTCCGTCTGCCCGTCCTCATCATGACTCGCGTAAAAAATGTTTGATTTCGATGAAATTTTAGTATGTGGTAGGAGACCACCTGGGGACGAACCCTATTGAAAATGGACGAAATTGGGTCAAAGGTCACGGCATAGGAGCGGGATCCATTACATTGTTCTTATGCGTCATAACGTGCGTAAAAATGTTTCGATTTCGATGAAATTTTTGTATGTTGTAGGAGATCACAGTGGAATAAATTATATTAAAAATGGACGAAATAGGGTCAAAGGTCACGACATAGGAGTGGGATCCGTTCCATTGTCCTTATGAGTCATAACTTGCGAAAAATGTTTCGATTTAGATGAAATTTTAGTATGTGGTAAGGGACCACCTGGGGTCAAAGTTTATTGAAAATGGACGAAATGGGGTCAAAGATCAGGACACAGGAGCGGGATCCATTCCATTGCCCTTATGCGACATAACTTACGTAAAAAAGCTTCGATTGCGACAAAACCTTATCATGTTGTTCCAGAGGTACATTGAACAGGTTCTGTTGAATATCATCGAAATGGAGTCGAAGGTCAGGACACAGAAGCGAGATTTATTCCACAGCCATTATCCTCATAACTTGACTAAAAATGCTTCGATTGCGACAAAACGTTATCATGTTGTTCGGCAAGTATACGGAATCGGTTCTTAATAATATCATCGAAATGGCGCCAAAGTTCAGGACACGGGTGAGATATTTATTTCAAAGCCATTATTCTCATAACTTGAGTAATGATTTCCGACATGTTGTAAAGCGTATCATACTCAGTGTATTTCATGATTTTACTAACTTGTTTAATATGATTTGTATTGCGCGTTTGGTTCCTCACTAACATACTTATGTACAGTAAACATCCCATTTCTTTAGTTCCTGACTAAGATATCTATCTACAGCAAACAGGCTATTTGATTGTGCCTTCTTGTTTTAGTAATTTAACACTTTTTTGTTGATTATGGTTAACTGTTGGACACCAGTGAATTTGCTCTGTTGTTTTCTGTAATAAGAAAGTAAAAATATATCCTTTTAAAGAAATTAAAGTTTAAAATTTGGTACTTTTTCTATACAAATTCTGCAATGAAAATAATTTTACATGCCACGAAATATCGCTCCTACAAGGGTAAAGTAAGTTCTAATTCCGTACTCTTTCTTAAAAAGGAAAAGATGGAAATGCTTACTCCCTTCATTGGTCAGCAAAAATAAATTGAAATGTTCTGCATAAAATGGTGAAACTTTAAATCTAGTAAATAGTTGAAATGTTATGCATAAAGAGCAAACAAACTGCAGTTTTCTGTCTGCCTTCCTTGAAAAATCCATTTGGTTGATATGCGAAAGCTTCAAAACATTGATTTATATTCTTACACCAATAAATTGGATTGCTAGTATATCTTAACTATTATAGTTTATGCCCATTTGATGTACAGATCCTCGTAAGAAATCTGAAATGGTATGACTTGGCTTTCTGAATGCCAAGGTCCTCGTAACAAAATAAATGTAGATCGGTATTATTTTGCAGGTAAGAGATAATATTTTCTGAAGATGCTGCCTATCGAGGCCAAATTGTCCAAACGTCAAGTAAAATGGCAACAAAGAAGTTAAAACTGAAGCACATATCTTTAATTACTTTAATATAATTAAATTTACACGGACAGTGAAAAACAAACGTGAAATGTAGGCTGGGTTTTGTGCTATTTATACTATTTATGAGCTCCTACAACAGCCAACAACGACTTTATGCAAATTAGAGCTCGTGATAAGAAATATCAAAGTCCTATTAATTGGTATTACTGATTCCCAATCACAAATGAGGTTCAAACGATATACACAGTGCGGCAATTAAATGAGATTCATTCTTTTTTTAAAATCTCGGTAAAATGCACAGTGTAAAACACACAATAAATAACCCATCTGGCAGAAAGCAAATTTCGGTTCTGCTGGAAAATCGGTAGAGCTGCACCTGAAACAGTGGAATTGTTACGTGATGAGTATGGGTATCCCGCGCACAATTATTCCGAAGGTACGCTCATTTCAAGGATGGGAGGGAAGATTTGGAAAACGACAAAAAGCAGGGGGCGCTCTATTTCAGTGCGCATGTCTGAACTAACTGAGAAAGTTCGTGAAATGATAAGAAGTGATCGCTGTGTGATCTTGAGAATGAATTTGAGCACTGTGCTAATAAAGAGAAGATTCGTCAAATTTTAGTTCAAGACTTGAGGGGGGGGGGAAGTTGGAAGCTCGTTTTGCTCCGCATGCTTTGTCAGACGACCAGAAACATGCACGAGTGGAATACGCAGATGACATCCTGGAGATTGAAGAAACAATGCAAACATTTCTCCAAAGCATTCTGGCAAGTGATGAGACATGATGTTTTCGTTATGATCCTAAAGCGAAACGCCAGAGTCCTCAGTGGAAATCGCCACAGTCATCCAAGGGTAATGATATCAGGTTAAAGAAGTTCAAAATCCAGGCAATGCTTATGTGCTTTTACGACAGCCAGTGAATTCCACAATCGAACACAAAAGGTTGTGTAGGCATTGTCTGGGACAGTTGTACCATCACGAGTTCATTCCTGAAGATACAACTTTCACTCGCAATGCTTAGACATCCATTCTGAAACGATTGTGGAAGAGGGTTGTTCGTGTCAGGCCTGAGTTCAAAAACAGGCAATGATTTGAGGATTGTTGGTGTCAGGCCTCAGTTCAAAAACGGGCAATGGTTTGGGGATTGTTCCTGTAAGGCCTGAGTTCAAAAACAGGCAATGGTTTGAGGATCGTTCCCGTTAGGCCTGAGTTCTAAATCGGGTAATGGTTTGGCGATTGTTAGTGTCAGGAATGAGTTCAAAAACGGGCATTGGTTTGAGGATTGTTCGTGTCAGTCCTGAGTTCAAAAACGGGCAATGGTTTGAGGATTGTTCGCGTCAGGCCTGAGTTCTAAAACGAGCAATGGTTTGGGGATTGTTCGTGTCAGGCCTGAGTTCAAAAACGGGAAATGGTTTGAGGATTTTTCGTGTCAGGCGTGAGTTCATAAGCGGGCAATGGTTTGGAGATTGTTCGTGTCAGGCTTGAGTTCAAAAACGGGCAATGGTTTGAGGATTGTTCGTGTCAGGCCTGAGTTCAAAAACGGGCAATGATTTGAGGATTGTTGGTGTCAGGCCTCAGTTCAAAAACGGGCAATGGTTTGGGGATTGATCACGTCAGGCATGAGTTCTAAAACGGGCAATGGTTTGGGGATTATTCCTGTCAGGCCTGAGTTCAAAAACAGGCAATGGTTTGAGGATTGTTCGTGTCAGGCCTGAGTTCAAAAACGGGCAATGGTTTGAGGATCGTTCCCGTCAGGCCTGAGTTCTAAAACGGGCAATGGTTTGGCGATTGTTCGTGTCAGGCCTGAGTTCAAAAACGGGCAATGGTTTGAGGATTGTTCGCGTCAGGCCTGAGTTCTAAAACGGGCAATGGTTTGGGGATTGTTCGTGTCAGGCCTGAGTTCAAAAACGGGCAATTGTTTGAGGATTTTTCGTGTCAGGCCTGAGTTCATAAGCGGGCAATGGTTTGGAAATTGTTCGTGTCAGGCTTGAGTTCAAAAACGGGCAATGGTTTGAGGATTGTTCGTGTCAGGCTTGAGTTCAAAAACGGGCAATGATTTGAGGATTGTTGGTGTCAGGCCTGAGTTCAAAAACGGGCAATGGTTTGGGGATTGGGGATTGGGAATTGTTCACGTCAGGCCTGAGTTCTAAAACGGGCAATGGTTTGGGGATTGTTCGCGTAAGGCCTGAGTTCTTAAACGGGCAATGGTTTGAGGATTGTTCGTGTCAGGACTGAGTTCAAAAACGGGCAATGGTTTGGCGATTGTTCGTGTCAGGCCTGAGTTCAAAAACAGGCAATGGTTTGAGGATTGTTAGTGTCAGGCCTGAGTACAAAAACAAGCAATGTTTACTTCTTCACGATAACGCACCAGCACAAAGAGCAGAGTGTATTCAGGTGCGTTATCGTGAAGAAGAAGAAGAAGACAGCAATTTCTGGCACGAAAACGAGTGTATGCACTCAACTGTCTCCCTATTCCCCAGATTTGTCACCAGGTGACTGCTTTCTATTCCCTAAATTAAGGTATATCCCACTGCGTTAAACAGGTCGTTTTGGGCGAAATTTCCCAATTTGTCAAAATGCGTTCATTTTAAAGCCCCATTCTTTAGGATTTCAAAACTACCTTTGTTTTTTGTCTACGATGAATAGGTAGTGAGTTTTAACAATCGGTATCTCTAAACCCAGGTGTCGAACAAACGGGAAGTGACAATTGAAAGGCTGGAAGTAGGGAAATAATTAGGACTACTGAAAGCCTATCCCCGAAACCCAAAAGTACAGAGCGCGGGTGGTCCTATTCTCTCCCTGCAAAATGAACAATGGCGCGACACGGAGACCATTAGTACACATCTCTGTCCGAAATAAAATTGCTTATCAATGACAGAACACAGCGCTCTCGAAATTAGTTTATGCGATTGCGGTTAAGAGGGGCGAGATAAATAGGCTTCTCAAATACGTCGTGCTCGGTCTCTGCATTTTGCGTCTGCGCTAAAAGCCTTTTGTAATAAATTTTGCAATTGTGAATTGTAGGAGCGAGCAAGGGAAAGATGCCCCGAAAACAATCAGTCTTGAAATAGCTCCGTAAGTGGGAGAAGACAGGTTTTTGCAGGTCTAAGGGACTCTGCGTGAAGTCTGCAGAGAAGAAATTCCGACTGCGGGAAATGTATCCCGAAGACCAAGGTATATGTCCTGTGAGTGGCTTATAGTATGGAATTGAACCAATGTGATTAGACCAAAAGTGAAGTTGGTCTGCGAGAAGGAGAGTCCCGATGTCGAAACCAAAATTTGGAACGATGTTGTGGAGGACTCGTTGGTGGCTAGTAATTTGCTACCGGACAAGGTGAGAAGATTCACCTGTAGCAAGTAAAAGCGTCCGTGCTGAAGCCTGTACGTAAATAATCCTTAAAAGGGACGGTGCTGTGGAAAGTCCGGGACGGAAGGACATACTATCCTAAGCAGCGAAACGCCATGCCAAAGTCAGATACGTTAGTGGTTTCTGCGTTCGAGACAGTTAATGGACCACGGGACGGAGAAATATTCTGAACCTTTAGTTTTGCCCACAAAAAAACGAGGAGGGACACAGCGTCCACCCTCCAGTACTTCGTGAAAAGAGCGGAAAGGAACATCGACGAGGAATTGCCAACAGCCAGCAATCAACAAGTGTGTGTGTTGTAGTTCAAATCCTTCGACAAAAATCAACTCCGAATTAGTGTCAGTGAAATACAGTGTTATGCTAGTGTGTGACAACTCAAATTGTATTTAAGGTATCCCACTACGTTGGAAAGGTCGTTTCGAGCCAAATTTCACATTTTGTAAAAATGCGGTCATTTTAAAGCCTCATTCTTTAGGATGCCAAAACTGCCTTTGTTTCTTGTCTACGATGAATAGATTGTGAGTTATAACAATCGGAATATCTAAACCCAGGTGTCGAACGAATGGGAAGTGACCCTTGAAAGGCTATAAGTTGAGAAATAATGAGGTTACTCTTACTTATTTGTGCATAACATTTTAGCAGAAAATATTTTGTACAAGGTTTTATGGATCTGGACGGATCTGGCAATACGGTGGGTACAATTATGTGATGCAATTTATTGGGTTGTCGGAAAAGTCATGACGTATTTTGTCACCCGATGGCGGTTGCGCGGTTTTGGAAGTACTAGATACATGCACAGCTCTGCTGTCGCTTTGGCATTCGATAGGTGTTGGTTCTAGCTGCAGTCAAAAAGGAATAGTGAGCGATTTGGTTGATTTGTGGATATTTGACATCAAGTTGAAAATGGAAGACCAAGGTGTGCATTTTCGCCATATTTTACTGTTTTACTTCCGTAAACTGAAGAACGCGCGTCAAGCTTGTGAAAAGTTGCGTAAAGCGTACGGTGATAATGCTCTACAAGAACGTCAGTGCCAGCGCTGGTTCGCAAACTTCCGTGCTGGTGAATTTGACTTCAACGATGCTCTTCGCTCCGGGAGGCCAACCGAGGTTGATGACGACCAAATCAAGGCATTGATCGAGTCAAACCCACGTTACACGACACGAGAGATTGCAGACACATTGCACATCCATCATTCAAGCGTTCACGACCACATGAAGAAGCTGGGATACGTAAGCAAGCTCAATGTGTGGGTTCATCATGAACTCCAAGAACCTTAATTGACGGCGCGTATAAACATCTGCGATATGCTCATTAAATGTGAGGAAAACGATCTTTTTTTGAAGAGACTAATAACTGTTGACGAAAAATGGATTGTGTACAACAATGTGCTGCGTAAACGGTCTTGGTCCCGACGTGCTGCTTCGCCTCAAACGACATCCAAAGCAGACATTCATCAGCGGAAGGTTCTGGTCTAAGTGTGGTGGGATTTTAAACGTGTCGTCTTTTTCGAGCTCCAACCACGGAACCAAACAATCAATTCGAATGTGTACTGTCGGCAATTGGACAGTTTGAACGAATCCATCATCCAGAAAAGTCCAGAGCTCGTTCATCGGAAAGGTGTTGTATTCCACCACAAAAACGCGAGACCACACACAAGTTTGATCACCCACGAAAAATTATTGGAGCTTCGGAGGGATGTGTTGCCACACCCAGCATACACGCCTGACCTTGCGCCGTCAGACTTCCACTTGTTTCACTCTCTTCAACAGTCCTTGCGGGGTATAACGTTCAATTCAGATGAGGCTGTAAATCAGCACCTTGTACAGTTTTTCGCAACGAAAGACAGGTCTGTCTATGAGCGAGGCATTCTGCAGCTCACTGAAAATGCCAAAAGGTTATCGAACAGAACGGGCATTATATCATTGATTGATCTTTGTTCTTTCTATCAATAAATTACCTTTGAAAAACATGGCTAAAATACGTCATGACTTTTCCGACAGCCCAATATTTTGCGAGGGTAGCAAACATAAGCATACGTTTCATCCCATAAAAACTGTGTCTTTGAAACTTTCATCGCCTAGGTGCAATACTGAAAAACGCTTGATGATGTTATAATAGACATACCGAAATGAATCGCGCGTGTCAGAAAGATCACACGAATGTATTTGTGACAGGGTGGTGTGGTGATGTCAGTGACACTGTGTAGTTTTACTTCGTTATTTGATTTTAATTATAGGCTCAGAGTCCACAGATTAACTATTGAACGAGAGACTAATACCTCTGAGAAAGCTTAGTGCCAGCTACGGAAAACTCATTCGAAGCCAGAGGAACAAGGTATTCATTGTTTAATAGCTCTTAACTAGCATCGAGGTTTTAAGGAAATAGACTGTTTTAGTATGCTACAATTATGTGAGTAATTCCTTCAATTCACCTTAGAACAGTATGTTCTTACCTCATATTTCGCAATCTGAAACACTTGTATATATGTGTTTGTAGATCATGTGTAGTTAAAATAATTAGACGTTTCATAGATAACAAGACATTTTGGTTTATGTATTCAAAAACCCATTAAGCCACTGTCACTGTTGTGGTATCTTCATTTCGCCACAAGTGATGAAAATGTGCATAGAGTTTTACAGTAAGTTTCATACAATTTCAATTTCGATATCTTTTAAGCACATTATTTTTGCCAAATAGTTTTTTGTTCTTAAGACTTAATCGCGTTTTTTGCAGGATGAGATTTTCGTCCCGAACTATTCACGAAAAACCTGATAACTGCAAAAGGTATGTAAATAATTTGATGAAACTTGGTATGCATCTTTCTTACAATGTTGTGTATGCGATGAATTAAACGTTTTGCTGTTTGTCAATTCAAAGTTAGGTTATATCTATTTACATTCAACATAGTGAATAAATTTTTCGAAAATGGACATGTAGGAGGAGGTGTATCTCAGCAGTGTTTAGGAACTTTTAGTTCACTGCATAGATAATAGTCATGTGCATGTACTGATGCAAAAATTGCCATCATATATCTGTAACTTTTTTATTTAGGGCGTTTACCGTAAAGGACATATTTTCTTAAATTCTTTCACGAATTTCCCAATTTCTTGAAAATTTATGTTGATATCATTTCTTTTCAACGTATATATGTTTCTGTGTGTTGGCCTTCCTAAAAAAGAAATTACTCATTGCATTTTTTTTCAGAAAAAGTGACCCCAACGTAGTGAGATACCTTAAAGCAACCTTTAAAAGAAAAAGTTTTTTTAAGACACTGGAAACTGTGACATATATTCTAAATTAACTTTCCTTTTCAGTTTCTTTCCCTATGTAAATTTTGAGTTTGTTCTCAGTTATACTTCACACTTAACGTGATATCTTCTCTCTCAAAGGAATACTGTTGGCAACACAATTGAGGTCAGAATTAACGTGACGTGTAACTGTATGAGATAAGAACGATAGATAAAAACTACGATACAACAGTTGCTCGTGTGGGGTGTTGGATGTGTGGTTGATACTGATTTCTTAAGTAAAATGTGAAGTGCTATGTTGTGCTGCTGGAATAAAGCCAATTTCCGTAAGTTGGACTTCTGTTTAAATGTTTCGTCTGGCCGTTAAGGTTTAATTTAGGAACTCTTTCATTGTATGGCTATGCTTTAAAATAACGTAAGAAGAGCGATAAAAGTTCAAACTCGAAAAGAGGTTACGTTATAAGACATACAAAGAAATGCGAAATCAACTCTTCACTCCATACCAAAATATGACGCAACAAATCCTTCTTTTCTTTAGATGATCATGCCACATCTCGTATTAACCCAAGGAGAATGTACTTCGAGTAAAATACAATATATTCACGTACGATTTCTTGTTTTTCCATTTTAAAAAAAATCAGTTTTATTACTTAATTGTTACACTGTGTATACTTGGAAGGGGGCAGCACCTATCCTTTATAATAACACATTTGGTTTTAGGAATTCAAATTTAGTTGTTGCCAATGCAGGGAGGATTCACATATATTTTCTAGTGCATATAGCAGAGCACATATACCTTCATTTCCTTTCACAGGTATCCTGTTGTAGCAGCATAGTATACAGGATTTGAACACTACGCTCAGAGACGTGACTTTTAATGCAGCTGTGTAAGTCGCAATACGCAAAGGTATCCACCACTGTTTGGTTGTAATAGATTTGTTTAGATCCTCCAGGTCCTGTTTAAGTGCATTCAAAGTGTCTTGTTGCAAAATTCCTTTCAGAGTGACACTGAAATGAGGGACCTAACGGACTTTCAAAGAGGGAAATTTGTTGGTGGCCGGCTGGTTGGTGCCTGCGTGACAACAGTCTCCAAGGTAGTGGGGTTATCGGGAGCTACTGTCGTCATACCGTGTTCGTGGCGAAACCTCGTCTGCGAAACACAAGAGCTTTCGGAAAACGACCCTGACTGATAGAGACAGGAGCGCATTAAAGTGGATTGTTACCCGTAATAAGAAGTCCACGGCCCAAATATTAGTGCGGAGCTCAATTTGCATCTCCGGACCAAAGTAACAACGAAAACAGTGCGCAGTGAACTGGATAAACAAGATATTCATGGCAGAGCTGATATTGTAAAACCTCTGGTGACCCGGGTGAATGCACAACGGCGGCGGCAGTGGTGCCACGAGCACACAACGTGGACTCCCTATACATGGAAGCGTGTAATGTGGTCGGATGAGTCCACATTCACACTGTTCCCCACTGTAGGACATATTTACGTGTGGAGAACACCATCAGAAGCATACAACTCAGGCTATCTGCTCCCATAGTGGTGGTTCTGACATGCTCTGGGCGAACATATCGTGATTTTCAGCAAGTCCCGTGATCACCTCAAAAGGACAAATGACTGGTAGGGCGTATTAAACCATTTTAGCGGACCAAATCCATCCAATAGCTCAAGCATTGTTTCCTGCAGGATATGCATTCTATCAAGATGATAACGCCCCAATTTAAAGAGCTCGGAATGTCCAATCATGTTTTGATAAACATGAAGACAAAACCTTCACGCCTTCTTTGGCCTCCCCAATCACCAGACTTAAACATCACCTAACCACTGTGGTCTGTGTTGAAAAACATAGTAAGATCCGTTTATCCTTCTCCTGGATCTCTGAAGTACCTGCTGCAGTTTCTGCATGAAAAATGATGTAATATCCCACTAACCACCATCCAGGATTTGTATGCGTCCGTTCCATAGAGGATTCAGCGGTTTTGAATGCCAAAGGTGGCTCCACACCGTATTAGGTAAGTAAAACTTTCTTTTCCTAGTTGTTCACGCTATTCTGTTCGACCTCTGTAAGGCAGCTGAAGCCAGAGGTCCACCAACATCTCCGATGTTCAATGGTGTAGTCCATCTACAGGGACTCTTGAGGAAACGGGGTGAATTCAGCTTCCATTTCTCTGACTCTTCTTTGCTTCTCTTCAAGCGTTGGGTTGGTTGTGCGCTTCGCAATTCGGTTCGTAGGGCGACTTAACGCTCAAACGCTTTGTTGCTTTAAGTGGACTTGTAAGACTCTTAGCTGCTCTATATTTCAAAGGTTAATTTTTATTTCAGATCCTACTCGAATGTGATAATTTCTATGCATTTCTTTTCTTATGTCGTACCACGCAACTCCAGGCTCAGGACGGCCACAGAAATCCTTTTTACTTTTGTCTCACATCTGTGCACATCTTTTCTTGACGCTTGAATTAGGTAAATTCAGCCCCGGTAACATTTTGGGCTGTTAGCAGACATCGCTGTCTTTTCAGAGTTGTATCTGTTTCAAGGTACTCGTCATTCCTCCCGTACGTCTGGCAGTACTAACACAACTCTTGCTTTTCTTTATCTTCTTTCTCTTAGCTGCCAACAACAGAACAGTTGACCTTTAAAATACGACCAAGTTTTTGCCACACTCCCGAATTCCTACCTCTGTAAAAGACAGCCATTATAACCGTTTGTTTTTGTCTGGGCTACATTCGCACACTTCTATTTGCGTCTCCTGCAAGAGTAGATGGGCTTAATTGGAGATATTTTTACCCCTGAGCAATTTCAGCGTTCAATCCTCTTCTTTTCAAATCTCCCCAAATGTTGCCCTTTCACATACAAATTTCCTTGTTGGTTAATATACTATTTTAAAGAATGGGAAACTCTCATTGCCCTAATAACAATTATTAAACATACACGCACAAACATTACTACTAGTGCGTCTTTATTCAAATTGAAGCAACTGTAGGTAAACGACGGCATGTGTGAAGGTCACAAAACGGTGTAAATAGCACCAGATACTGAGCTCTGTTAAACAGTGTTATTCTTGTTCTTCACATAGGAAAAGCAACGGATTGAAACGATAAAGGCCAAATTGTAGCGTCCGGACGACAGGGTCAAAACATTTCCAAGACGGCAAGGCTTCTGAGGTGCTCATGGTCAGCTGCGGTTAGTACCTTCAAAAAGTGGTCTAACAAGGGAAAAAATACGAACTTCTAGCAACGTGAGGGCTGATCACGGCTCATTGATAACTTGAGCGAGGTTTTCACGAATGGTAGGAGTCCACAGAAGGGATTATGGGGAGCAATACTACGGTAATTTGAATGCTGGTGACGAATGCAATGTGTCACAATACACAGTACATCAAACTCTGCTGAAAATGGCGCTGCGTAGACGCAGGCCGATCCGAATGCTAACCTCAGTTCGCCTTCGAAAATGTGTGTGCATCCTCCCAGTGAGATACTGTCACGTGATGGGCGGACGCTTGAAACCACTTCCCTAGACTTCGCTGTGCAAATTCCTTTCGACAATGTAGAGTGCTATTATTAGCGATTAAAAATGCTCCTACATCGTTCACACATGGACTGCAATTTTCCTACTGACCATTTGTAAGTATAGACTGCATTTTGTTTCCATTCCTGGTACAGAAAAACCTTTAAGATTGATGGGCATATATTTTAAGGCCCCCCCCCCCATGCAAGTCGGCGTGTAAACAACTTATTCACTTTACAAACAAATGTACATGTAAATAGCAAAATTGAAGCTTTTCTGCTGATTAGAAGCTGTCTGCAGAAGTCTCAGATGGTAGGGCTAATGCTGTAACCCAGAGATTCATTCCCTTACTCAGATCACTGAAGAGGCCATCGTTGCAATGCTGCTGGTATTTAAGTAGTTTCCCGGCTATGCAATGATAAGGGGTATCATCGTGAGTACAATAAGTTCCCAACGCTGTGATGGAATTAGGACAAAAATTTAAAAAATAAACACAGCGCTGCATTCTGAAGAAGGTAGAGTCGCAGGAGAGAAGGGCCATTTTTCAAGCTGTTCACATTTTCAGAAAACAGTGTGTGTTTGTCGAGATAACAATGACAATGGAGCGATGGTTTTTCTCACAAAAGGTATTGGTCAGATTAGTTCAGATACTTGTACCTGCTACATCACGCAGTTGATAGACCCGTGCTTAACAAATGATGCGTGTTACTCAGTTTAACGAATGATCACTTCAAAAAACTCACTTGACCGAAAGATTCATTTCAGCGGAGAGTCGTTTTACCAAAGGGTTCCTTTTATCGAAGGGTAGTTTCACCGAAAACTTCATTTCATGGGCCGGTGTTTTATGGTGGAAAGCCATTTCACCAGATGATTATTTTATCAAAATGTTCGATAGACCTTATAATGAATAAAGCTTTTAACTAAGCTAGTAATGTTTTATAATGCTTCTGTTACTGAATTATAATGAATTCAGTACTTCTAAATTGCTAAGCTAATTCAATGCTTGTACTAAGCTAATGCTTCTTCTAATGGTTGTTGTTTGTTAATTAAATCATGAATAAACTTTCCTGCTAGTAGTGTAGTAATAATAATGAACAAGCTTATAACTGGTAGTAATGTTGTGGTAGTAATTAAGATGAATAAAGTCTTAACGCTGGTTGTTAATAATAATCAACTAATGACATAAACCTAACAGCCAGACAGAGATCTGACAAAAACTATGAACTGAGAAAGACGTACTTACGAAAAAGCTCTTTTATTAGATAACTCTTGAATCATCCAACGCACACACACTACTCGTATCACAATAATGAAGAATCAACATAATCACATAGAACGAAGCTCTCCCTATCCAACAACAAACGCTCTGGCTATACAACAACAAACGCTCTCCTTCACATAAACCAACGCTCTCCCCAGGTATCGTTGAACGCGCCTATTTATACTGGCTACCACCACGTCATGACTTACACTCATTGCCAGATCTCATTCAGCGGGTGAAATAACATCTCGTTCAGTAAGAAGATAATTTACATAGGAAAATAAAATAACCAGAGATAGTAAAAATCAAAAGGAAAGTGAATATAGAGTATACGTTACAACCTAAATATCATTTTACCGGAGGTTGGTTGGTTGTTGGTTGTTGGATTTTATTGGCGCAAGGGCCAGGTTTGGCCAAAGAGCGCCAGACAAAGAACGATCAGCCACAGATTTTTAAAACGTGGAAAATGATTAAGATCAGACAGGCTTGGTAAAAGTTGAAAAAGAGTATGAAGAAAGCAGTGAAGAAAAGGTAGTTAATGAAGTTTATTAAAAGTAATAAATTTACTAATGGAAAAGGACGAACCGTCACTCTCCTCCCCCCCCACACTCCTCTGCAATGCTGGCAGAGGGCGGGGACGAACTGTCACTCTCCTCCCCATGTTCCTCTGCAATGCTGGTAGAGGCTGGGGACGAACTGTCACTCTCCTCCCCCCCCGTGTTCTTCTATAATGTTGGGTGAGGGTGGGGACCTCGCTGAGGCCGAGACAGTTTGATGGACACCGCACACCTTTGCGGATTGAGGGCCGGGTCTTCCGCACGTGCAGGCTGTCTGCTGGGAACCGGAAGAGGCGGGCGTCTTCAAAAGAGAAGGCGAAGACGCAGCTGGTCGAATAAGCTGGAGCTCGGTGAAATCCACCTGTGTCGCTTGTTCAGCTGTAGATCGCTTGGCAAGTGCGGCGAGAGCTACAGGGCGCGGAACAAAAGGCTGCACGGGTTGTGGCTGAGACTGAACAACTGCGGCAAAAGTACGCTGTCGGTTGTTGGGAATACCCAACTTGGCCTTGGCAGCACGGTACGAGAGGCCCTCCAGGGTCTTGAGGCGCTGGATCGCCTTCTCGTCGTTCCACTTCGAACAGGACCTGGCATAAGCAGCGTGGGAGTCACCACAGTTTACACAGCAGGGCTCTGAAGTGCATCCAGTCCCTTCGTGGTCGCGGGAACCACAATTGGCGCACCTCGCAACACTGTTACAGGACCGCTGGGAATGTCCATACCTCTGGCACTTAAAACAGCGTAGAGGATTTGGTATATAAGGACGAACTGCACATAACTAGTAACCAGCCTTGATTTCAGTAGGTACCTTCGGGCTGTTAAAAGTCAAAATAACATTTCGTGATTTGATCAGCGCGCCATCGCGCCGGAAAGTCATGCGTCTGGCAGCTATGACACCCTGATCAGCAAGTTCACACACAAGTTCATCTTCATCGCAGACCAACAAGTCGGGCTCAGAAATGACTCCCTTGGAGGTGTTGAGATACGGATGTGCCGTCACTTGAACTGGAATATCCTGAAGTCTGGTCAACTGCAGAAGAGATTTGCTCTGAGAGAGAGTGCAAGTTTCCACAAGCAGATCTCCAGAGCGTAGCTTCTTCACTGACTTCAAAGAGCCAGCAACACCCGCAAGTGCCTTCGAGATGAAAAAGGGAGACTTGGAGGAAAGTTTCAACATCTGGTCAGTAGAAGAAATGACGAGAAAAGTAGCGTGAGGTATCGAATCTGAAAGTGTAATGCGACGTTTCTGAGCTGACGGCTCAACACCTGGATCTAAAGATACGTCGCGGTGATGTCGTTTTTCAACGAAAGTTCTCTTCAGTGTGTTATGTGTGGGAGGTGGTTGAGGCAAATTTGGCGCCTGATCAATCACCATATCCTGTTTTTTGTTAAATTTTGAGGAGGGTTTACGTTTCCCCATGGGAGTAAGAAAGAATTCATCTGCAACGTACTCCGCCCACAATCGAGCCCAACAGGGGAGAACTGGAGGTCCGCAAGCCAAACACATGACGCAAGACACAGTTCTAGAGCTTAGTTGCAAATATAGTCCGTTGGCTGTGATCACACGCACTCGGCGGACACTTCGGCCTCCAGGTACCGTCATGCCAACGCCTTTGGCATGATCCCACAGCCCCCGGGCTCACCCTGCCGTGCAATACGACAAAAAGCCGCTAAAGCCCTGCACACAACTTGGTACAAGACTTCTGACCAGAGGTGGGTTAGGCTCTAGCCTCCCGTTTACAGCGAAGCCGGGGTCGAAGAGGAATGTTAGTACACAGGAGGCACTTTAACCGGTCTCCTGCGACCTCAGCGGCCAGACATCCCATTTCCGCTTCACGGGTCTCCGCACGCGGCAAACATGCAGGTAGGTCTAGCACCCAAACCAGCTAAAAGGAAAAAAAGAAATCCAAAGAAGACAAATCCTGGCTGGGAACCTAAACGGAATCTCAGCAACCTACGAACTGAGCGGTTAATATAAATCAGTTAGTATTGGAGGGTAACAAAACCACAAGACCGGGGTGTTAGTACATAACGTGGTAGCGATTAGGTAGAATACAACACGGGCAACTAGCCAGTGGAGAAAATAAAGAAAAACAAAAAAGCGAGACACAAGACCAGCTCGGGATCGTGGGGCCGCGACTCCCCAACAGCTGGATGAACAGCCGTCCCTGCAAACACCAATAGCACCAAAATAAAAATCAAGCGGTGGCATGACATCAGATGTTGACCAGTCACAAGGTCAGCTCGGGCCGTGGGGGCGCCGCTCCCCAAATAACTGGAAAACCAGTTATCCCCGTGCGGGGTTTTACCGGAGGAATAGTTCCTTTATAGACAAAACAAATCACTGAACCTTGTTCTTCATGTGATTCAAGCGTCATTTATTGAATATATTACTTCGATGCTTCAGAAGTTCACAAACGCTATTATTACTAAACTCAAAAAAAATGTTCGTAACAAAACTCATGCTTCTGTAGTAGAGTATATCATTTAGGTCCTACCTCTCTCATCAGGATTACAAGATAATGCAACTTTTACGTATTACAGATTTAAGATGAGTAAGAAATTTCAGTAAAGCATTATATCTGGAATGTGTAGTAAAATTTCATCTCTCATCAATTCTATTTCATCGTGCTAGGGTCCAACCCTGCCTAGCTCTTCCTCCCGGTCCAACTAGACCAACACCACATGAAGGACTGTCTAAATCCAAGTTAATATGTACATTTAAGTCATTGACCGTGCATAAAAATTTTAACAAAAATTTTGAACTCAACTGTTTGATTTATAGTTAAGACATTAGCATTTAACAGAGGACAATCATTTACGTCTTACAAAAAGGTCTCTCGGTCATCCCTGCAACACAAAGCCTTGCACAGAAAACCTCCATATCGAAATAGTCCATGGTCAAAGATTAGTCAGGAAAATAAAAAGTTTACTTCTTGTGCCCTCGTCATACCCAGCCGGTAGGTAGTTGCACTTCGCATATGCTCCACTCCTGAGGCGGCAAGACACCAGCAAGAATAATTGCGATTGAAAGTTCAAACTTCACTTCACCACGCTAAACCAGTAGCCACACAGGCATGTACTCCACTCCTCGGACGGCACGACGCCAGCAAGAATAGCTGACTTCCGGCTTCAGACCCACAACCGTCTTTTTCTCACAAAGAAAAAGGCGTAAGATCTCAGTTATATGCTCTTTTATTGCACCTAGGTCAGACGCCAAAAAGCGTGCATCCGGTGTTATGTAAATGCAACGTCAAGACGATAAGGAAAATCGGACTGAAGAAGAAGTGCTTTAAAGCTTTTATGTGTTCTTCAATGTCTCATAAATGCATGTCCTGATAATAACTATTTATCTCCTCCCCCTCCTTTAACATAATAACCAGATACGGTTTATGCAACTTGCGTTCAAAAGTTTAATTTTGTCATAACGGTATGAAGTTCTTTAGACGTAATCATGGTTTTTGAGAAAATGTTTGTCTTCTGCGTAAAGGATTTGGGAAGAAGAATAAAAACGATGAGACCTGTTTTGTAAACACAGTGGAGAAAGTACTTCGCTGCAACAGATCCTTCAGTAAAACTCGAAATTTTGGATAAACATGTACTTCGGTTAACACTTTAACGGCCAGGGCCCTCAAAACTTTTGTCACTCAGAATACCATAACGCCCGAAACTGTCTGTTGCTCCTTTCAGAATTTCTCCCCTTTACAAGTTAACAAAAGAAGGAATAGTGCTCGGTCACCACACGAAACCTGAGATCTGCAGTTTTGATGTGCATTGACCTTCAGAAGTTTCCTGTAAGCAATCACTGCATTCTTCCACGAACAAGGCATGATATCGCATCCCTTGTTCGTGGAAGAATACCCCGAGAGCTACAAATGCCTGCTTTACTTATTTGTTTAGCGACAAAAAAAGTAACTGAAGATGACTGCAAATGCCATACAAGCCGTGGAAATTCAAAAAACAGGTGGAAGTACGAAATCTTACTCATTCTAAACGGCGTTTTCGGGCGGTCATAGTACACTGCTGGCCACGCAAAATGAAACACCAAGGAAGCACCCCATTGGTCTGAAATTCACAGCATGCGTCGCCCGCGAGAGGACATGAAAACGATTAGCATTGCAGGGCATATGCAGATGATGTGCGCCCGGCACTCCACCGAGAAGCACTATAAGAAGGGTGCACAGAAGGCGGGGTGTAAGTAGTGGAAGTGTGTTGTGCTGCCGGACCTGTGCGTGGGAAGCTTCCTGATGCCTCGTCGCAGAATACGGAGGCCATTCCAGCACGTTTCTTGGTTCGACAGAGGACGAATAGTGGCTTATCGCGACAGCGGTTTATCGTACCGAGACATCGGCGCCCATGTGGGACGACATCCAGCCACAGTGAGGCGAGTATGGATTCGGTGGGTGCAGGAGGGACGGACTGACGGACGTGAGTAATTGCCGCAGCCGCGTCACACCACAGACCGAGAGGACCGGCATTTTGTGCGGCGGGCATTGACGGCTTGTACCGCCACATCACGAACGTTAGCGCAGGAATTAGGGTTTGTTGCGCAACAATCTGTGTCAGCACGTACCGTTCGACGTTGTGTGCAGGAGCGGGGACTTGTCGCACGGCGCCAATTGCTCCGATTACCATTGACTTTACACCACCGGCTAGTGCGGCGGAAGTAGGCCGCTGAACGCCACATCTGGACAAGGGAATGGCACGACATTATCTTCTCAGACGAATCCCGCTTCTCCCTGGGACATCCATGGTGGTGGGATCCGCGTGTGGCGGCACCGCGGCGAGAGACTGTATGACGCCTGCGTTATGCATCTTCATACCGATCCGTCGCCTGGCGGTATGGTTTGGGGCGCAATTGGATATGACACCCGCACCCCTTTGGTACGCAACGCCGGTACACTCAGCAGACACCGCTACATCTCCGACGTTATGGAGCCTGTAGTCTTCCCCTACCTGCAGGACCTGCCAGCGGCCACGTTTCAACAGGGCAATGCGCGCCCGCACGTGGCACGCACCGTGCAACAATTCTTCAAGGCCCACCAGGTGTCACTGCTGCCGTGGTCCGTCTGTTCTCCCGATATGTCGCCCATCGAACACGTCTGGTTGCTGTTCGGCAACCGAGTGGCCCGGCAAGCACCACCCGCGGCTACGCCTGATGAACTGTGGTAACGTGTGGAAGCAGCCTGGAACGACATACCCCGAGCCCACATCCAAAGCCACTTTCGTTCGATGCCGCGGCGTGTAGCGGCCGTTATTGCGAGCCATGGGGGCCACACGAACTATTGATGTCTGCGTGTTCCGCAAGTCGCACGGGCCTGTAAGCTCAATCGTTTCATCTTTGTATCTGTTGTTATGTGTCCAGTAAATCTGGCTTTGCTATCTCGTGTCCTTCTTGATGTTGCATTTTGGGTGGCCAGCAGTGTAGTTTCGGTGTAAGGGGTTTTTCGGCGTTATGCTGGAGGGTTTAAAGACCTTCCGATCAATTGAGACTTTAGGTGACTTCTCGATGAATTGAAGCTTTAGATGAAGTAATCCGTCGACAAATTGAAAGTTTAGTTGAAATAACACTTTGATTAATTGAAACTTTAGGGGAAGTAACTCCTCGAGAAATTGAAACTTTAGTTGCAGTAACACTTCGATGAAGTAATCTTTCGATGAACTGAACTTTTAGTTGAAATTCCTCTTTGATGAAATGACCGTTCAATGAATTTAAATGTTAGATGAAGTAATCCTTCGACGAAAGGACCTCTCAATGAATTAAATCTGTACGTGAAGTAATCCTTCGGTGAATTGAACTTACAAATAAAATAACCCTTCGACGAAATGACATTCCAATGAATTAAATCTGTACGTGAAGTAATCCTTCGGTGAATTTAACTTACAAATGAAATAACCCTTCTATGCAATCACCTTTCGATCAGTTAAACTTTAGATGAAGCAATTCTTCGATGAATTTGAGCTATAGGTGAAAAAAACCCTTCGATGTGTTGAACCTATGCTTGCAGTAACCTTTCAATGGAAGGGTTACTGCAAGTATAGGAATCGTTCGATGAAATGACCTTTCGATGAAGTGGACCTTTTGGTGAAATAACCTATCGATGAATTGAACCTATAGTTGAAGTAATTTTTCGATGAAGTGGACCTTTTGGTGAAATAACTTGTCGATGAATTGAACCTATAGTTGAAATAATGTTTCGATTAATTAGATCTATAAGTGAAGTAATCGGTAGATGAAATTACCTTTCGATGAAGTGGATCTTTTATTGAAATAACCTATCGATGAATTGTATCTATATTTGGAAAACATTTTCGATGAAGTGGGACTTTTGTTGACATAACCTATCGATGAATTGAACCTATAGTTGAAGTAATTTTTCGATGAAGTGGACCTTTTGGTGAAATAACTTATCGATGAATTGAACCTACAGTTGAAATAATTTTTCGAATAATTAGATCTATAAGTGAAGCAATCGGTAGATGAAATGACCTTTCGATGAAGTGGATCTTTTATTGAAATAACCTATCGATGACTTAAAACTATAGTTGAAGTAACCGTTCGATGAGTTGAACTTTTATTTGAAGAAACCCTATGATGAAATATCTTTTCAATGAATTGAATTTATTGGTAAAGTAACCTTTTTATGAAATGAAACTTTCAATAATATGACCTGTTGGTGAAATGAATGATTCGGTAAACATCCAACAACAGACGTGTAATTTCCAGACAACGACCGATTTAGTGAAATGTATGAGATCTTTAAAATCCTTATGTTCAAACCAAAGGACACCTGAATAGAGAGAGCTATTTCGACGTGATTCCCAACCATTCGCACCCATTCGTGCTCATCATGATCTGGATGGGTTGCAGCAGAAAAAGTAAACTCTGCTGTGGCAACCGAAATATGTCTAAGCATGGTAAAAATCCATTAAAACGACTTTCCTTTCGAAATCGCCAGACTTAAGCTCTACAAGATTTTAGACCACCTGGAATAATCTCACAGGTGTTGCGGTCCATCAAAATCTTTTCATGTTGCATTATGCGACATTGCATAGAATGTGGTTGATCATCACTCCGGATATGTTCCAACATGCCACTCGATATAAACATATATTAAAAGGTATTCGGGAGAAATTATTAGCGTTTAAAAATAAGGCAATCATGGAATCGGTTAGGCAACGAGCTGACTAATTTTGCAACCTGTCACGTCATACTAAAGCCATGCAATTTCCATAGTGTATGTAACGTGGTCATGATACGTCGTATCACATCCACATCTGATATTCCACTGAGCTGTGACAGCATATCCGGTTCCTTTAGGCAAAGTAATGCAGCATATAACTATCCTGAAAAGTGTCTTTCTTTGCAATTTTATAAGTAAATGCAATTCAAAGTGTGAATACCAAGCAGGGATCAGTAGACCTCCTCGGTTCCTCCTCAGAGAGAATTTCAGCAATGTGACTTCAAATAAATATTTTGTGCAATAATTGATGCACTGTTGAAACTTCGTGTTTCAACAGAGAGATAGTCACTATTCAATTCATTTCAATTTCCCAGCAAAATTCTGTAGAATCACGGTATTTTTTTAAATTGTGATGTACGCATTGCAGTTTTAATCGTGTATTTTATGTTTACATCATTGGCTTTCTCAAGGTAATGTAGACATAAAATGTCAACATTACCTTGTAAAAAACCTCTGAGTGGAGTGTGAAAGCTTGGCGAATCTTTATACAAATTTACACCACGAAAATAAACGGATTTATTACGCTATCAGCGTTCCTTGCCTATACAATGAACTGTTTTGAATGATGTTTCACGAGTAATAAGCCGTATGGGATGAATTTTAGAGGTTTGACGTTGCTAATTAAACAAGTATTCCAGGGAATGATATGTAAATTTCCTCTGATGCTTATGAGTACTTTTTTTTTTTACATTTGTATGTACACATACTGGAATGTGTGCGTAGTTATGTAAACTATATCACACTTACGCGCGCTATAATTAATATTAAGTCTATGGGTTCAATTTAATGCTTAAAGCTTACCATCAGGTTCTGGGGGTTGAAGCTTGTTATATTTCTCTGGGATAATATCGGCGTCTGGGCAAGTCTGACAGTATCTAAGAAAAATACAATCATTAATTGAAATATATATTTTGAATTATAAACACAACCTATTAATCAACTCAAAAATAATGCTTATCGTCGCCAGTTCAGTAAAAATAGATAAACATTTTCAATAATTCAAAATTAATACCAATAAATATACCACATTCATTTTTGAAAATGTCGTGTATCCCTTTAAGACTGAAAATATTAAATAGCACATGTTGATTGCAGATCTCTGAAAGTCGAAATTAGTAGTGTTAATACAATTTCCTTCGAAAGTTTGAGCACCGAACCACAAAACTGACGTTATTCAAATAATAATTAACCAAACAATGAATGAAATATGGGATTACACCATTTTACAATACAAATTTGGAAGATGTGAATCCGTTTATTGGTGTTCATATTACATGGATGTCAAGTCAGATAATATCCGAAAACTTAAAAATTTCGTCGTCTTGGAGAGGGAATCGAACCCGCGTCTCCCGGATAGCGCCCGACTAGGCTAACCACAACACCATACAGAACAACAATGTTTCAAGTTTCCGATTAATTTGAATATAACCGTCACAGGATTCGCTAGTCGAAGCAACCGGCATTCATATATAGCGAATCTGGAGGAATTAGAGTTCATTCCCGTGATTGCCCGGAGACGAAGAAAATCAGAAAATGGGCAATCATGGGAATGAACTCTACTTCCTCCAGATTCGCTATATATGAATGCCGGTTGCTTCGACTAGCGAATCCTGTGACGGTTATATTCAAATTAATCGGAAACTTGAGACATGGTTGTTCTGGATGGTGTTGTGGTTAGCACACTCGGACGTTATCCGGGCGACGCGGGTGCGATTCCCGCTCCAGGAGGGCCCTAATCGGTAATGTTACTCCTTATTTAAATGTAACGTTACTCCTTATTTAAAGTTCAGCACGTACCGTCAAGTTTTCTGATATTAGCTGACTTAACATTCATGTCATATTTACACCAATAAAAGGATTCACATCTTCCAAAGTTGTAAAATAATTAACCAGTTTATTTGACTGAAGACATGGCGGTACGTGCTGAACTTTTGACTGGCATCATGATAACGTAACCAGTTTATTTCTAACTTCATACTGCGGTAAAGTGCTTTACCATGATATGACGGTTCGTTGTTAACCTTTGAACGGCGCAGTACTCATAAAACACTTCCGGTCGAGAGTTAAGCGCGGCAAAACAAAATGGAAATAATTCAAAGGACAAATTGTCCAGTATATTTCAACTTTCACTTGATGGCATGGTGACGTACCATGATATGATGGCACATGATTAATCTCTGATGGGTAGCACTGTCCATCGAAAGTTAAGCACGAAACAAGAAAGTGGGCCTAACTCAAAAGTAATTAACCAGTTTATTGCAAATTTCATATAATGGTACAATGATGTGCCACCATACGATAGCACGTGGTTAACCTTTGAAGGGGACAGTACAGACACTACACTGCCTGTAGAATATTAAACAGGAAACAAGGTAATCGATATAATTCAAAAATAATTAATAGGTTAATATGAATCTCATATGATGGTATAGGGATGCACTATGATGTGATTTGTAAGTGCTTAACTTTAGACGGAGAGTATTGATTCGACACTGCTAGTCGAAGGTTCAGCGCGAAACTAAAAGATGGGTGTTATTCAAAAAGCAATTAACCAGTTTATTTCAAACTTCATATCATGGTGCAGTGATGCACCATGATGTGATGCTACATGCTGAACCTTTGACGATCAGTACTGATACTGCACTGTCGTTCGAAGGTTCGGCACGATACGAGAAAATTGGCGTGATTCAAAAACTGATCAACCAGTTTAATTACTTTTGAATTAATATTAATGGGACAATTATTTCGAAAAAGAGTTTGCTAGGGCATTTCTAAAAACCTAGTAGTTAAATGGCAAATATGCAAAGCTAATCGGTAATGTTACTCCTTATTTAAATGTAACAAAGCAAAACCAACTACTACTAAACGAACTATTATACTAATAATGGAAATGCAGTAAGACAAAATATAGAACTTGTCATCGCCGATATTCCAATTTTTCCTTCTCTTTTGCTGTAATATGCATGCATAACCGTGGGCCCTCATATAGGAGGGAAAGAACGGGCATTTACTCTCCCTGGAAATTGGGTCTTGCCTTTTCTATTCTTGGAAGGTATTTCAGATTTTTGCTATAACATTAATTCTGATTGCTGATTTTGCTGTAGAATTCTGGATGCTTTTTTATGCCGTAAAAAAAATACAGGTAGGTTCAGTTCTGATTGAGCTGTCAGTTTGGAACGTAGGACTACGACTTGCAGATCGGAGAGATCAAATGAGCTATTCGAGTATGGTTTCAAAGCGTTTGTTTAATTTGTTATAGCCAACACAGGTCTATGATATGAAAAGTAGCTTACATAAATTTTACAAATAATGCTGGATACATTACGAACACAAAGCAGATCGATACACGATTTACCCAACGTGATGCTCTGTCTTCTTGGGCTTATTTCCTCAACACTTGCCCTTGCCTCTTGTTTTGATTTTCTCCACTTTTGCCTGCGCTCATTCTGCGAATTCCACGGCATTGTCGAAAATGTTAACCGTTCGCACGAAAACAATTTTTTACATTTTTAGTTTAAACCACTGCGATATGTTCTTTATATATTTGAATAGATCTCGTCGAGAGCTTTAAAACGATACCACCCACATTGTATTGCACTCACGGTTGACAAGATAGACTGAGTCAAACGTGGCGCCAAACCCAGAAATATTGCATTACCTGGTCCGCGCACAGGGAGCGAGTGAAGCATCGCGCGCACTATGTATTGCGCAGTACACGAATTTGACTCCATGTTGTTTACGAATATGCTAACACGATTAGTGCGCGGCACGTATTTTTAACGCTATAATGATTTCAATTGGGACCAATTTTTGTCACAGGCGGTCTGCCGTAAGTCGCCCCATACTATCCGCGGAGTTAGATGTAGTCCTACGGCAATAGGAAAGACATTGGGAATTTCGAGTAGAAAAAGTGGAAATTTACAGCAGAAAGTAATAACGAAATTCCCCATTTCATGTTGGAGAACAGCGTATATACGTGCATTATGGAAAAGTGTGAAACGCGAGGTAATATCTTCAGCAGCAGCTATTCACAGCTGGACGAAACTTTTCCCAGAAATTAGTCTTGGGAGCATTTTATTTTTCTTGATGACCATTTGAGTGATATCCGTCGTTTCGTAAAGCATGCGGCCCAAGAAGCCGAAAAGATTCAAAGAACGACAAAGGAATTTCCTTATTGTATCAATATGCTGTCTAATTTCATTTATCAATCGCTTTTATGTAGTTCTGGACATCTGGTTTCCAGTTAAATTTATGTGTTAAAATGGAGGTAAAACCTGAATATATTTTAAATACGTGGAGATAATGTAAATACACGTTGTCATCGCTCTGTCCACGTTATTTTTATAAACAACGAATAGCAACTGAAAAATTGTACATCCGACACCGCTGGGATCGAATCCCAAATTTTTCGATAACTAGCCGAGTGCTTTCGCTTTACGCTAAGGGGTCAACAATTCACAGCGCTATTCGTGGTTTATCAGTCAGCATCTGACTACACAAATCCATATTAATGGGCTCAGCAACTGATGTGTCGCCATCTAGTGGCATTCAACAAAGCAAGCCGTTTAATTACAGCTGATAAATCCAAAGGGCGATAGAAAATGGTGAATATATTTTAAATACGTGGAGATAATGTAAATGTACGATGTCATCGCTCTGTCCACGTTATTTTTGTAAACAACGAATAGCAACTGAAAAATTGTACATCCGACACCGCTGGGATCGAATCCCAGATCTCTCGATAACTAGCAGAGTGCGTTCGCTTTACGCTAAGGAGCCAACAATTCACAGCGCTATTCGTGGTTTTTCAGTCAGCATCTGACTACACAAATCCATATTAATGGGCAAACTGACGTGTCGCCATCTATTGGCATTCAACAAAGCAAGCTGTTTAATTACAGCTGATAAATCCAAAGGCCGATCCTGTTGGATACCTGAAATGCACAGTATATGGTGTTTATACATGCTATGGTGTTTGTACATGCTATTTGTAGTTATAATTTGGGTTTGTTCCCTCCTGAAAATTAAGTTATTTGCTCCCATGTGCATAACCTAAGTTACTGAGAAACAAAGAAAGTTAGAACTTGAATGAATGAGAGAATACATAAACATAAATTACAATACATTGAACAGTCCCGCTTATTTTCTCCTGCGTTAACCCTTCGGATGGCAAGCACACATCCCCAGATAGCACATTACATCGATTCGACGTTGAATTTTTGATCGATTTTTGATCGATTTTTGGTCGATATGAAACGTCAAATATAAATATCCATGTCTACTTCTGTCAAGTCTTTTCGACGTCGAATTTTAAACTTATTAAGTCGATATCAAGGCAACAGTAGACGAAGATTCGACCTTTCGAGAGAAACATACACATCGTTGTAGATATTATCTTGCACCTATTACACTGGTGTGCAAAACTTAAAAAAAGAGGAGAAATTAGCATAACAGCGGAACGAGCAGGCAGAACGGACCGAAAGACCACTCAGGAGATAGACTAGGGTCCGGTACGGTAGGGCATGAGCATATATGCAGCATGACGGGGGGGGTCGGAAGGGTATAAAGCACACGGGCGGTGTACGCTCAGCAATTCGGTGAAAGCTATTGCACGGTGTACATCGGTTTGAACGACGTCGAGTTGCTGCCACCGTGTCATATGGCCAACAGGCAATCCAGTAGACGACATCTGGATGACTTTACCCAACGTCGCGTCATTGGGAAGTTGGAAGAAGGTCGAAGTGTGACTAGCGTGGCCGAGGAGTTCGGGATCGCTCACAGCATCGTTTCACGAGCTTCGAGAGCATTTCAAACGACAGGAACAGCGGTCCGAGAGTTTAGCAGTGGTCGTCTACGAGCAACCAAGGCGGCGGACAACCGGTACATTTTACTACAGGCGAGAAGGGACAGACGTCAGACAGCGGTAGAAATCGCAAGACATATGCAACAGACAACTGGACGTCCGTTATCGCGTTTTACCGTAGCCAAGAGGCTGCACAAAGGTGGTTTATTTTCACGACGACCAGTACGGTGTGTGCCTTTAAAGCCTGCTCATCGGAGACGGCGGTTTCTGTGGTGCCAGGAACACAAATACTGGACACATCAGCAACGGGGTCGAGTTCTCTTTACGGATGAGAGCCGATTTAGTGTGAAGAGCGATTCTGGACGTATACACATCTAAAGAGAGCAGGGAACACGCAATCATACTTCCAACATCATCGAAAGAGACCGGTTTGGAGGTGGCGGAGTTCTCGTTTGGGGCGGTATCATGCTTGGTAGCCGTACTGACCTACACATCTTCAAAGGAGGTTCAGTCACTGGTGTCCGCTATTGTACCGAGGTTCTTCTGCATTACGTTAGAGGTGCTGTGGGTCAAGAGTTCCTCTTCATAGAGCGACAACGCTACACCTCGTCGTACAGTGGCTGTCGCAGAGCTGTTGGAGAGTGAAGATATTCAACGCATGGGTTGGCCCGCAAGATCCCGGGACCTAATTCCAATCGAACACGTGTGGGACCTTCTCGGGAGAGGCTTGGCAGCACATCACTAGCCGCAGAAAACGATTCCGCAGCTGCGATTGGCGCTGCAAGAGGAATGGGCCGCGATGCCTTAACAGCTCCTTGACAACCTCGTCCTCAGTATGGATAGACGTTGTAAATTCTGCAACGCAGTCAGGGGTGTTTATATCCCCTACTAAAAACTGGATTTTTCTTGGCAGCCGCCTTTCACATGGACGTTTCTGTCTTCTGTCCAGTTGTGCTCAAAGCTACCTTTTCAATAAAGTGCCACTGTATTATTTCGATTCCTTGTTTAGACGGTTTTGCTCACTTGTCCCATATTCTTAGATCTAGGGGATCCTATGGTATGATTTGAGTCGATGTGGAGCACTTCTGCACGACGTTACATTCGAAAAACCGTCTCGTCCTTAATTTTTGCACGCCAGTGTACTTTAAACAATGTTGGCCAAAAGGTGTATACCAAGTGCTGTCAAAGCTGCCATACTTCTGCAATTCCTTTGGGAGCTTGTCCTTCTGTCACAATTTTCGTAATTCCTAAACACCATGGACTCTGTAGTACAGGAAAACTGCAGTGCATTGACGACTTTCGAGATGAAATGACCCGTTCTGAGGACATCCATAATTTGTCCTCTCTCAGAAGCATACCACTCCAGACAAAAGCATACAAATCCCGCATCTTACATATCGCACTTGTAATCGATCACTTGTAGGAAAGCTGTAGGCGATGGCTGTATTTAACCAGACTTTCGTCCCAGCATGAGTGATAGTGCGGAAACAGCAGCCAAGAATTTGCATAGTTCTGCTATCTCGAATTCAATGACACTTTAGTGTATCAATGCATACATATTCACTGGTCACAAAAAGTTGCGAATATTACATGAAATGAAGGATGAATGTACTTGACTCAAGTAATACTCATTGAAATAATGTCAGCTGCCTCCGTGCCGCAGTTGTCTAAGCGATGGCTTCTGATCATTCGTCCGAGATGGGTCCGGGTTCGGATCCCCGAGGAGGCATGGATGTCATGTTTGTCTTACGGCGCTGGCTCTCTCCCTTCTCTGTAACCAGTGGCCCTAAATTAGGGACGGTCGACTGTTTATAGCCTATTGAGTTGCTCACGGTGGTCGTTAAACCTACAAACAAAAAAAATAAAATAAAATAATGTCAGTGAGGCTACGTAACACGAAAGATAAAGAGTGCCTGTACAGAAACAATTTATTGTGCAATTTCTGCACACCATTACACTATGAAGACATGAAAGATGACACCGAATTTTCGGGTGTAATAGGCACGTCTTTTGAATCCGTTTTGACGCAAATTAAATTTATCAAAGCTATTCAAAGGCAATGGAACCGGTATGGAAAACAATAATAGTATCTGACGGAAGAAAGAAGATTTTCAATCGGGTTTTTAATCCGTCAGATATTGGTGTAAACGGAATCTTGAGCTTACGAACTCTTAGAAATAGAGTTATCGACAAAAATAAGATGTTACTTTACGTCCCCTGGTGGTAAAACCATGCATTATTTTAGGAAGAAAGTATTCTCCAAAGGTTTATCCATATGAGCGGTATTGGTCCAAGGAAAAAAATTAGTCAAGTTTTCAGGAGCCCAGATTTTGCTACAAATACATCAGAAACAGAAATTAACACTTATGACGCCCTGGTAACCAAACCATTCTTTACAAAACATTAGCGATTATGTGAAAAATATTTTCCATCAGGTCTTGTATGCGATACAGGAAGAATTTTTCAAATCGGAGTTTTGGGAGCAGAAAAACGGAATTTACCTTTATGCCCCCTAGCGGAAAGTCTTAAATGATTTACGTGAAAATTTTGAATTTATAGAAAAAACATTTCGCATCGGAAACACTATCCAACAACGAAGGAATTTTTCAAATTGGACTTTTAGAAGTAGAGATACTGACAAAAATAAGATATACATCTACGCCTCCTTGCGTAGAAACCATGCATTATTTGAAGAAGAAAGTGTTCCTAAAAGGTTTGTCGACATGAGTAGCATCGGTCACCAAAATAATTTTTTTTCAATCGAGATTTTAGAAGCTCATATTTTGCTGCAATAACATCGGAAGTGGAAATTAAGACTTGCGCCACCTGGTGGCCATACCATTTTTTTACAAAAATTACAAATTATGTGCAAAGGATTTCCTATAAGGAACTGTATCCGGTGCAGAAGGAGTTTTTCAAATCGGAGGTTTAGAAGCAGAGAAATAGTGGGAAACGCAATTTACCTTTACGCCCCCTAGCGGAAAGTCTATGAATTACTTGAAAATTTAGAATTTTTTATGAAAAGCATGTCACACTAGAAACACTATCCAACAAAGAAGGAATTTTTTTAAATTGGACTCCAAGAAGTCGAGATATTGACAAAAATAAGACATATTTGTACGCCCTCTGGCGCAGAAACCATGAACTATTTTAAGAAGAAAATGTTTCTAAAAGGTTTGTCGACACGAGTAGTTCGGTCCACAAACGACTTTTTTTCCAATTGAGAATTTAGAAGGTCATATTTTGCTGCAAATACACCAGAAGCGGAAATTAAAGTTCACGCCCCCTGGTGGCCAAACCATTTTTTTTTCAAATTAGAAATTATGTGCAAACGATTTTTCATCAGGAGCTGTATCCGGTGCAGAAGGAATTTTTCAAATCGGAGGTTTAGAAGCAGAGAAATAGTGGTAAACGCAATTTACGTTTACGCCCCTAGCGGAAAGTCTATGAATTACTTGAAAATTTTGAAATTATATGAAGCACATGTCATACTGGAAACACTATCCAACAAAGCAGGAATTTTTCAAATCGAACCCCTGGAAGTAGAGATATTGAAAAAAATAAGATATACATCCACGCCCCTGGCGTAGAAACCATGCACTATTTTAAGAAGAAAATGTTTCTAAAAGGTTTGTCGACATAAGTAGTGTCGGTCTACAAACGACGTTTTTTTAATGGAAAATTTAGAAGCTCATATTTTGCTGCAAGTACATCAGAAGCGGAAATTAACATTTACGCCCCCTGGTGGCCAAACCATTTTTACAAAAATTAGAAATTATGTGCAAACGATTTCCCATCAGAAGTTGTATCCGGTGCAGAAAGAATTTTTCAAATCGGATATTTAGAAACAGAGATATAGGGCGAAACGCAATTTAACTTTACGCCCCCTAGCGGAAAGTCTATGAATTACTTGAAAATTTTGAAATTATATGAAAAACATGTCACTCGGAAAACACTATCCAACAAAGAAGGACATTTTCAAATCGGACTCCTAGAGGTAGAGATATTGACAAAAATATGATATTCATTTACGCCTCTTGGCGGAGAAACTGTGGGATATTTTAGGAAGAAAATATTCCGAAAAGGTTTATCGTTGTGAGTGGCATCAGTATACGAAAGAATTTTTTCAATCGTATTTTAGAAGCTCAGATTTTATGGAAAATACATCAGAAGCAAAAATTAACACTTACGCCCCCTGGCGGCCAAAGTACGTATTATTTACCAAAAATTCGAAATTATATGCAAAAGATTTTCCATTAGGAGATGTATCCGCTGAAAAAAAGATTTTTCAAATCGGAGTTTTAGGAGAAGAGTTATCGGAAAAAAGTAATTTACTTTTACGCCCGCTAGCGAAAAATCTATGCGTAATTTGAAAATGAAACTATATCTAAAACACTCTTCGACATAAATGGAATCGAAAGATAAAAATAATTTTTTCAATGGGATGTTTAGAAGCAAATATGCGGATTAAAACGGAATTTTGAATTCGACATCACCTGCATTTACGCCCCCTAGCGACAAAATTGTACATCGTAAAAAAAAAAAAAACGAAATAAAGGATCATCATTCGCACATTTCAATCTTCCGAATGCAAAAATAATTTTTTAAATTGGACTAATAGTTGCAGAGATACCGTGGGTACAGACGGACGGACGGACTGACGGACGGACAAACCAATAACAGAAGCACGATCTTTTTTTACAAAAGACGCGCTAAAAGTGGTAAATTCGGAGAATGACCATACCTGTGGCTTTCAATTCCCGGTAACACCACCTCTGTGTCAAAGAATGTCTTGACTCTTACGTAGCATCCTTGCAATGACACTATTGATGAGTGTCTGGGGCAGCTCGTCCCATATTACAAGCAACAGGTTACGTAGGTTTGCCAATGTACTGGCCTAGGGTACATGATTATTCACACGTCGCGGTGCAGCGTCCCGAATGTTCTCAATAAGATTAAGGTCAGGAAACCTCGGACACAGCTGTAACGATTCAATCCCATGATTTTACAGCTCCTGAAGCAAGCTCCAGGCACTGTGACTGGTGGCATTGCCATCGAGAAAACAGAATGCATTTCTATAGCAGCGTGAAACTGCCAAAATGGGCACAGTGATCACCTGTCGATGCACTGAGGCGCTCATGTTGCCTAGAAGAACATACAGAGATGTACCGTCATTGAAAAAAACACTCCTGTCTAGACCAGAACTGACTGTAAGGGTGGATAGACTGTGCATAGTGAAGTTTCACCGGATCTTCTCCACACGTATCCTCGTCGGGTACCAGATAAAGAGCGAAACGGGATTCGTCTGTGAAGCGTACATGGTACCACTCTTGACACATACTATTGGACCCAAGTACATCTTTGATGACGATGAGCTGATGTCAATGCTCTACATCCCAGCGGTCTCCTTGCTCTGAGTCTGTACTTGTGAAATGGTTTCGTGCAGTTTGAATACCTACTATGACACCAAAAGCAGTTCGAAATAATTCCCGGAGTTGGCTGCTAGTGGTACTAGGCCATTTCCAAGCACTTACTGTGGGGAAATGATCTTACTTCATGGTGGTTATCCACGGACGACTACCCTCGGGTTGATCTGCAACATTTCCATGCTGTAAAAATCTGACTTTTTACACTTTGCGAAACTCCTGAAAAAGCAGCCACATCGATCTGCCGTACACCAGCCTGTAACATGTCAACAGCCCTATTTCTGTTTTCAGTGCTTAAACGTCGTCTGGATATCATTTCACGTTAATCCTACGGTGAAGACAATGCATTCAGCAAAGCTCTAGACTAAGCGGTCATACGGCCCTTTTCCCACTTCACTCAGGGTTCTTTTATTGGAGCTCGCACGCGACGTTCTGTGTTCTTATGATGCTAATTTACATATATCGTAGTTACCCACGTTGATACCCCATCTCTAGTCGTCGCTAAATTTGCATATTACCAAGTTTTACCTTCGAAACAGCAATATCCTTAACTTTTTGTGACCAGTATGTATTTACATCTATGCTTTCATCTGAACTAAGAGGATATATCTGAATGCATTGATATTTCCTCTCTCTTAATTGTCTTTATTGTTGCGCAGTTTTTAGCAAGTCTTTTGTAAAAAAAGATCGTGCTTATGTTACCGGTTTGTCCGTCCGTCCGTCCATCCGTCTGTATCCACGATATCTCTGCAACTATTAGTCCGATTTGAAAAATTCTTTTTGCATTGGGAAGCTTGAAATATGTGAACGATAAAAAATTACGCCGCTAGAGGGCGTAAATGCAGATTATGTGGAATTCAAAAATACGTTTTATTCCACTTCTTTGCTTCTAAACATTCGATTGAAAAAATTCTTTTATCTTTCGATTCCATTTATGTAGAAGAGTATTTTAGATATAGTTACTTTTTTCAAATTAGGCATAGATTTTCCGCTAGGGGGCGTAACAGTTAATTACATGTTATGCGATAATTCTTCTAAAACTCCGATTTGAAAAATTATTTCTTCAGCGGATACACCATCTGATGGAAAATGTTTTGCATATCACTCCAAATTTTTGGTGAATAATACTTTGGCCACCAGGGGGCGTAAGTGTTAATTTTTGCTTCTGATCTATTTACCATAAAATCTGAGCTTTTAAAATATCGATTGAAAAAATTATTTCGTGGACTGATGCCACTCACATAGATAAACCGTTTGGAAATATTTTCTTCTTAAGATATTCAACAGTTTCCCCGCCAGAGGGCGTAGATGTATATCATATTTTCGTCAATATCTCTACTTCTAGCAGTCCGATTTGAAAATTTTCTTCGCCGCCCCGGTGGCGCAGTGGTCAAAGGCGTTGGCCTCTGATCATTCGTCCGTAAGGGGTCCGGGTTCGAATCCCGGTCAGGCATGGATGTTGTGTTTGTCTTACGGCACTGGCTCTCTCCCTTCCCTGGAACCAGTGACCCTAAATTAGGGACGGGCGACTGCTTATAGCCCATTGAGTTGCTCACGGTGGTCGTTAAACCTCCAATAAAAAAAAAAAAAAATTCTTCTTTGTTGGATAGTGTCTTCAGTGTGACATGTGTTTCATATAATTTCAAAATTTTCAAGTAAATCATAGACTTTCCGCTAGGAGGCGTAAAGGTCATTTGCGTTTCCCCTTATATCTCTACTTCTAAATCTCCGATTTGAAAAATTCTTCCTGCACCGGATACAGCACCTGATGGAAAATCGTTTACACATAATTTCTAATTTAAAAAAAAAAATGGTTTGGCCACCAGGTGGCGTAAATCCTCATTTCCGCTTCTGATGTATTTGCAGCAAAATATGAGTTTCTAAATTCTCGATTTAAAAAAAAGTCGTTTGTTGACCGATACTACTCATGTCGACAAACATTTTAGGAACATTTTCTTCTTGACATAATGCATGGTTTCTACGCCAGGTGACGTAGATGTATATCTTATTTTTGTCAATATCTCAACTTCTAGGAGTCCGATTTGAAAAATTCCTCCTTTGTTGGATAGTGTTTCCAATGCGAAATGTTTTTCCTATAAATTCCAAATTTTCAAGTAAATCATAGACTTTTCGCTAGGTGGCACAATGGTAAATTGCGTTTTCTGCGTTAATTCTGCTTCTAAAACTCCGATATGATAAATTCCTCCTGTATCGCATACAAGACCTCATGGAAAATATTTTTTCATATAATTTCTAATGTTTGGTACAGAATGGTTTGGCCACTAAGGGGTATAAGTGTTAATTTCAGCTTCTGATGTATTTGTAGCAAAATCTGGGCTTCTGAAAACTCGACAAAATTTTATTTTTTCTTGGACCGATACTGCTCATATCGAAAAACCTTTTGAGAATACTTTCTTCCTAAAATATTGCATGGTTTCCCACCAGGTAATGTAAAGTCACATCTCTTTTTTTGGCGATATCTCTGTTTCTAAGAGTCCAATTTGAAAAATTCTTTCTGTGTTGAAAAGCCTTTCCGATGAGAAATATTTTTCATATAAATTCATGTTTTTCTTAACGCACAAGTCTGCAACCAGAGGATGTAAGCTCACGATTCCGTTTACAGTAATATCTGAGTGATTAAAAACCCGATTGAAAAACTTCTTTCTTCCGTCAGATACTATTGTTTTCCATACCGGTTCCTTTGACTTTGAATAGCTTTGATAAATTTAATTTGCGTCAGAACGGATTCAAAAGACTTGCTTATTACACCCAAAAATTCGGTGTCATCTTTCTTGTTTTCCCCTTACATTAGATTTAATCCTCTTCATTGTCATTATAGATTTTTTTTTTTTTTTGCTTTTGAGACTGGGAGACGACCCAGAAGTTTTAGTAGCCTCCGATTACTTGCAAAGAGTTCCTGTTCACAAAGAAAAAGAGCTTCAGAAACGATGAAGGGTATTAATTTTATTTTTTCCTTTTGGGGGGGGGGGAGTTCTGTGTTCTTCGGTACTTCTCACACCACGTAAGATAATTTGACTTAACTGTTGTGCAAACCACAGATTTTCAGGATAATGCTGCAATGCAGTTTATTAAATTTGTGCGGTTCATTAAATTTTCCAGTTCCTACTACTCAGAGAACGCTGTGTTCTCGCACGAGTAGAGGGAGAAAAACCGGAAAACACAATACATACAAAAAACATATACATCCGTATAAAGAGAGTAATGATCGGGGGGGGGAGGAATTGAACGCGTAACACAATATATGTTTAAATTCAGCTGTAATAACTGCAGAAAACCTGATTAATCTTACAAACTCGTGAAGAAAGGATGAAACTGTTAGTAATAATGTTTTGCCTAATCCATAAGAAATGATAATTTATGCTTCGTGTCTATCCCAACAGATGAAATATCATTACTTCAGAATATAAACAACTTAGACTCATTCTGATTAACCTAATCCAAATCGTAGAAATTTTATTGTGTTGGTGCGAATGAAATGTCCTGCGGCAAAGGACCAGCACACGCTGACGGCGAGAACAGAAAAGTAGGACAACTTACCTGGGCAAACTAATCCCCCTCGGCATCGACACATAGTTGCCATCTCTCCGGCAAGGCCATGATCCCGGAATGATAAAAGTCTTGAGGTTGGGACCCAAAAGAGTTATCAACTGCAAACCTCGTTTTCTGTCGTGAACTGTTTCCCGGACAGGAAGTGATCCAGGCCACGAAAACAGATGACAGTCTGTCGGAGACAAGTCAGGTAATAGGTAGCACGAGGCAGTGCTTCATTGCCCCCAAGGTACTACTGCAGTGTCAGCATTGTTCGTTGTGCGACATGATGGCCCCTGGAGTAGAACACCATGTCTGTTGACCAAAGCCGGTTGTTTCTTCAGCAAATTCCAGTGCGTCTGGTGTAATTCAGCACAATAGCATTCTGCAGTGATAGTTTGGGCTCTTGAAAAGAAACTCCGATGAATGATCCTGGCTGTGGACCACCAGACAACAAACATGATCTTCTTGGTGTGTAGGAGTGGCTTAGGATGTCGTCCAACAGGATGTGCCTTGCTTAACCATTGTGCAGATCGTTTTCAATTATCATAAAGGACCCACTTCTCGCCGCAGGACCCACTTCTCGATATCATAAAGGACCCACTTCTCGATTCGATGCAGTAGCTGTTCCTGTTTATTCCCGGCAATCAGCGATGTGCAGACTTCCAAACGCCTGGTCTTGTTGGCAGTTGTTAACTCATGCGACAGCCACGTGTCTAGCTTTTTGACCTTACCCAGCGCAGCCAGACGCCGAACAACTGTCATGTGGTGGACACTTACGTCTGCCGCTATCTGACGACACGTTTTTCGGGTGCCCGCTTCAAGCACACGTACCAGAACATCGGCAGAAACAGTATCATGTCGGCGATCACGTGATTCGTTTTGTAGGAGGTGTATCTCCGCTACGAAACTTCACAAACCACTGCCGAATGGCTCGTTCGTTTTCTGTATTCTCCCCAAACGCTTTGTTAACGTTTCGAGCAGCAGTTCCTGCAGAATGGCCCAGTTTAAATTAATACAGGAAGATGACTCGGCGTCTGCATGTTTACTTTTTTTTTTTTTTTTTTTTTGAATGGAGGTTTAACGACCACCGTGAGCAACTCAATGGGCTATAAGCAGTCGCCCGTCCCTAATTTAGGGTCACTGGTTCCAGGGAAGGGAGAGAGCCAGTGCAAAACAAACACAATATCCATGCCTCACCGGGATTCGAACCCGGACCCCGTTCGGACGAATGATCAGAGGCCAGCGCCTTAGACCACTGCGCCACCGGGGCGGCCATGTTTACTTTGCAAGATACGTTACGTCGATATGAAGAAATCCGGAGTCTGCATGTTTCCTTTGCAAGCCACGTTACGTCCAAACAAACCACGCCTGAATCTTCTTCTTCACACATGTGATAGCTATTTTTAGTAACTCTGTGACGTAATACCCGCAACACCTGTGAGTGGTTCCATTCCGCTTTGGTAGAGGCCTGTCGCCACTGAATGTTCGCACCGGACATTTCATTAACACCGATCCAATAATAAACAATTATAGATACAGAGTGAACTGAAACACTAAATGGAACATACGCTCATAGTTACAAAAGGAGCAATATAAATTACCTGCCAGGGGGCCGAAAGGGACTTCTCCAATTATAGTTAAATTTTGAGGAAGAACAGTTCGGGATGCCTATTTGAAGAGGGGAAGGACTGTGATTAAAGAGCTGGATATTATACCTGGATCCCTGTGTGATAATCGTATATATATTAATAAAAACTTAACATCTTCCAATAGGGAATTGTTTTGGCAGGCAAGAAACTTTTCTAAAGTGAATAATATCAAATATTGTTGGTTTAAAAATGGTCGCGTATACTATAGGATGACTGAGGGAGCTTGAGTGGTGATTATCAAGAATAGGTCAGACTTAGATTTGCGTTATTTTAATTAAGATTATTTTATTTGTATATATTTGTGTTGTTTATTTTTTCTTGAATTATTATGAATTGTTATAAAAATCTGGTTTCAAAGCAATGATGGCTATTCATAAAAATAATTTAAAATTGTTTCACTTCTACGCTCGCAGTTTATTGGGAAAAATGGATCTCTTGTCGGATTTATTCGATGCATTCGATTCATTATTGGATTTCGTTTGTGTTACGGAGGTATGGTTTGAGGAGAACAGCGTTCACTTGTGTCGTGATCCTGGTTATTGTATTTTTACTGCTTCGCATTCTGGTGGTAGTGGTGGTGGTGTGGCTGTGTTTGTGAGGCAGGCTCTTTCTGTGGAAACTGTCGATAATTTTACTGTCATTGACGAACATTATGAGATGATTGTTCTTCAATCACGTTGGTATGTGATTTGTGTTGTTTACCGACCGCTACATGGTTGCTTAGAGAAATTTCTGCAATTTTTTTCTGGCTTCCTGGATTATGTCAATGAATGTGATAAGATTCTGTTTTGTCTAGGGGACTTAAATGTCGATTGTGGCTTACATGATAGCACTACTAAAAAAATAATGGATATTGTTGTTGCTTCAGAATTCGTGAATGTTATAGAACATCCAACCAGAATTACTGCTACTTTAACCACGCTGCTGGATTTATGTATAACCAACAGCACCTCTATCTATTCAGGAGTACTGGCTTATCATATTGGTGATCATCTGCCGATTTTTTGCTTGTCGGGCTCTTATACAAAGAGAACTTTGCCGTCCAATGGTTTCATTTGTAATACGGAATTTTAGTCTCGATAATTTTTGGCTGTTTGACTTGGCATTGTTGGAAGGGAATTGGCAACCTATATTGGATCCTGTCGTGTCATATGAAGTATTTTGATCAGTTGTTTCGCGGTTTTATGGTCTTCATTTTCCACTTATTACTGCAAAATGTTCTGCTCGTTGTAGAAAGCCATGATTTTCAAATGGCCTTCTTAGGTGTCTGCATAGCAAGAATAGATTTTTTAGGGTATTTTTAAGATTCAGGGATCCGGCAGATTTTAGGAATTTTAAGATGTATCGAAATTGGTATAACATTAAAATTCGACATGCTAAAAGAGATTATTATTTGAACAGTTCTTCTTCTCCTACAGATAGTAGGAGGACTTGGCGCTCTATAAATGATCTCTTGGCCAGATCCGGATCTGTTGCTAAAACCATACAGGTTGATCATAATGGTGACATGGTGTCAGACCCACAGATGGTTGCTGAATTTGTTCAATAATTGCTTTGTGGAGTTGCCTGGAAAACTTGTCTCGGGTTTAAACTCAACTGTTGGTGGTTTTCCTGATTATCTTGCAGATCATAGCCCTTCTTCATTCTATTTTACTTCTGTTGCAAGTGATCTTGCTCGGGTTTTAAATGGATTAAAGCCTTCGGCGGCCCTGGTCCAGATGGCGTTCACCCTAAGGTGGTCACATTTGTCTCCTCGCGCTTAATTGTTCCGTTGACTCATATTTTTTTATAATATTGCCTTAACTGGGATTGTTCCACTCCTTGACTCTTAGCCGAATTACTGTATTTCATAAAAAGGGTTCAGAAACAGATATGGCAAATTATCGGCCGATTACAAATGTTTCGGTATTTGCAATAATTTGGGAGAGACTAATACTAAATGGATTGAATTTATTCTTGGATAGAAATGGGATTTTATGTCCCAACCAGCATGGTTTTCGTAAAGGGTTTTTCGATGGAAACTGCTATTTTAGACGTTTCGAATTACGTACATGCTAGTTCGGATTCTGGGGACTCTGTTGTCGGACCTTTCTTTGATCTGTCAAGAGCATTTGATACAGTCTGTCACGATGTTTTATTGTTTAAGTTAGAGAGGATTGGGATAAGAGGTGATGCATTGAAGGTGTTTCGGAGTTATCTGATGGGCAGAAGACAGTACGTTCAGATCAATAGATACTGCTCTGAAGTAAGATCCATTTCTTATGGAGTCCCTCAGCGCTCGGTATTGGATCCCATTTCGTTCGTTACCTATATAAACGATATTTTTCAGGTCCCGGCTAAAGCTCATACGGTACTGTTCGCTGACGATGTCAGTCTGTTTTTTAGGGGAGACTCCTTGGATGAACTGATTCCTCGAGTAAATCTTGAAATTGTTAAGTTGATTCGTTGGTTTGCATGTAATTATTTACATTAAATGTCGCTAAGACGGGTTGTGCGCTGTTTTCCGGTATTAGGCATTGCCATAGTGATTTGAGTCCGGTATATTTGTACGACACGGCATTGGAATATCGGGCCTCAATAAGGTTCTTGGGAGTTGCTTTGTATAAATCTTTGAAATGGGATGACCAGGTGGATCAGTTGGCGTCTTGCCTTAGATCTAGGGTTGGTATGGTTACTAAATCTCAGGTCTCCTGTCGGTTAAAGTTCTGTTGATCTTGTACTATTCATTTGTTTATCCTGTGCTGTGGTACTGCATTTTGATTTCTACAAAACGAAATCTCACTCGTCTGTCTGTTTTGCAGAGAAGGTATGTTCCGTTGTTGAACTCTTCGGCACATTCAGAATTTTTATTTCGTTATTATCGTGCATTGACTGTAGAGCAGTTGCACAGATATAGACTAATGGTAATGATTCACGCCGTATTAATACAGGAAGATGTTTAAATCTGATAGTGTGGTCGAGAGCCATTCATTCGTATGATACTCGCAGGAGGTCAGAGTTTGCAATCCCTGAGCGCGTACGGGCATAATGTTTAACAGCATTGGTGTATTGGGCTTGCGAGAATGGAAACAGACTTCCATTGACCGTTAGATCTCAGATCCGATACCCCCTTTTCAGGTGACTGTTGAGGAGTGTTTTGATTGATAATTGTATATAAAAGGGGTAGGTAGGGGAGGGAAAAGGAGTTTTATTGTCTTGAGCTTTCTGGATGTTATTTAGTGCATACTTTAATATCATATTCGTTGTCTCGACTGCACTTAAAAAAACATTTTTTTTAATTTCAGAGGAGATCAGGGGCTTGTCAGGCTAAAAATTTAGCATTTTCCCCTGGCACCTTGCTGTACATTTTAAATTGATGTTGAAGGTGTTTTAGTCATATTGACAACATCTGAGTGTGAATTTGTTCCTGTATTTTATGTTGTAAAGTATTTATCTTCGTAAGATGGGAATTATATAATAAAAAACTGGAAAATTGTCTTACTTATATTGGTTTCATTGGTGCATTATATATTCGTGTTATTATTAACCTTAGATTATGTGACATATTGTTCGTTCTTTTCGGGGTTGTATAGTGATATTGTACAGAAAAAGTGTTCTAATAAATAAATAAATAAAATCATTGACGGGCCAGCGGTATGTGGATGAGATCCCACGGCCCCATGTGCTCCCATTCCTGGCCGGGTCTTCAGGTGCACTATACCAGCAGGATAATGTCCGCCCGCACAGGGTTCGTGTTGCCCAGGATGCTTTCGTCATGTCCAGACACTTCCATGGCCTGACCTCTCCCCGAACGTGTCCCCTATTGTGCATATGTGGGACCAGTTGAAACGCCAGCTGCCGAAGTGCCGCACTATCTGGGATTTGGGGCACACCGTCCAACACGTGTGGGCCAGTTTGCCGCTGGACAACATCGGGCGTCTAGCAGCGAGAACGAACGTCTATTGAAGATAACCGGACTGTGTGCCACAGATCTCACTGTAATTGTCCTGCAGCTCTGTTTATGCCATCATGTGTATCATTCATCTGTATCATTACGTCCATAAAATTTCAGTTCAATCCGATGCTTCCTTCTCGGTGGGCAAATTTCCTTTTCCGTGAGTGTAAATTTAAGACAATTGAAAGAACTGCAAAAACATTAATGCGTCATAAGAAGAGATACAGAGTTTTGATTAAGAACAATTTCGTACTATGGTTAAAGCATATTCTTGTATTCGTTACTCGTGGAATATGTTTTTCGTTTTTCTCATTCAGGACTAACAACCAGAGAAAAGTAATTCAAAGGTAACAGTCGATTATGAATACTTATGTACCGTTGCAAAGTACCGATGTTTTTTTGTTTTTTTGAGTGCATCGTAGTTCTAACGTTACACGTATAGGGCTAATTATTGAAGCTCGAAGTACCTCATCATAACAGTTTTGTCGTTAAATAACTTTTTATGTGAGTTGAACCCAATTCGACTAATTCTGTTCATTCTTCATGCTAAATTTCACGACCTGAATTGAGGTGTTCAGTTTTTCACATCCGGGATTGGTGTACTCGTGACTGATATCCGAATAAACTGTTACCGCCCCGGTGGTGCAGTGGCCTAAACGCTGGCTTCTGACCATTCGCCCGTGATGGTATAACGAAGTAAATTTCTCCGTCATTTTTGGTCCACGCCGGGGATCGAACCCGGTTCCACTTATTCCGGAACAAGTCGCTCTACCAACTGAGCTACGCGGACGTTCGTTCTCGTTGCTATCTGCCTTTATGTCGTGTGCGTCCTGCGGGGCAGGCACGTCACAACTGGTCTGGGTTCGAATCCCGGTGAGGCTTGGGTGCAGTGTTTGTCTTACGGCACTGGCTCTCTCCCTTCCCTGGAACCAGTAATCCTAAATTAGGGACGGGCCAGCTGCTCACGATCGTTGTTAAAACCTCAAATGGGTTAAATTCTTCCACACTCTGGATTGGTGCACAAGTGGACGACCTCCGAACAAAGTGTTGAGTTCTTTCACGTCATGGATTATTATTGTACGAATAGACGACCTTCGAATAATGAGTTCAGTTCTGCCATATCCTGAATTGGTGCACAAGTGGAAGAGCTCCGAATGAACAGGTAAGGTGTTCTACATCTTTTATTGGTGTACAAGTGGAGGATCTCTGAATAATGAGTTGAGTTTCCACTTATTGAATGGGTGTAGAACAGAAGAAGTTCCGTGAAAGAAGTCGAGTTTTGCAACATCATCACTTTTTCCTATTACTTTGAATTCTTAAATTCACTGCCCGACTGTTAGAACCTTGCATTTACCTAAATCACTTCATGTACCACAGTGTTTTTGGAATCATATAAGAAGAACTAATCTCAATCTATAATTTTTATTAAGGAACGACTGGTCAGCTTCCGGAGCATTGAACAAGTTTAAAATTTACAAACAGCCGCTTCAATGTTCTTTTTTACAAATAGCCGGCACAATAGATACTGTATGTGGCGCAGTAGTTTAAGCTTTAGCTTCTGACCATTTGTCCGAGATAGGACAGCGTTCCAATCCCGTTGAGGCATGTATGTGACACTGAAGAGCAATTGAATTAGAGAGACCTGTCTAGTAACGTGTAGCACCACCTTTCGCCCTGATAACGGCGGCGATTTTTCTCGGCATGGACTCGACAAGACATCGGAAGCATTGGGAAGCCATGCGGATCCACAACCCCTGAACAAGCTCTCACAGTTCACGAAGATTTGATGGAGGGGCGTCAGAGCCTTGAACATCTCTCTCGATGGCATCCCAGATGTGCTCGATAGGATTGAGGTCAGGGGACTTAGCTGGCCAAGGAAGCGAGGTCACGTCGGTGGAGTGTTCATTCAACTATTCGGATACAATTCGGGAGCTGCATTGTCTTGTTAAAGGATGAGGTCTTCAGTGGGATGTTGAAGGCGCACAAACGGGAGCAAATGGTCGTCCAGGATATACCAGTGACGTTGACCTGTAAGGGACGATGTCACACGTACCAGGGGTCTTATTACAGTCCACGTAAACAGTCCCCAGACGAGAATGCCACCCCCACCACCTTGAAGAGTACTCTGCTGGCAAGAAGGGTCCATCGCTTCATGTGGTTTGTGCCGTAATCGTATCCTTCCATCCGCATGTACCAACGTGAATTTCGACTCATCAGTCCAGGCGACAGTTTTCCACGTGTCTAGGGTCCAGTGGCGATATTCTCTCCCGCGCCCATGCTAATCTTTGCACCCTGTGATGTGTGGTCAGCAGTGGTACCCTCGTGGGACGATGGCTTCTGTACCCCATAGCGAGGAGATGGTTCTGGATGATGTGGCTGTTTACACGTTTTTGTGCACCAGCGTTAAATTGCCGAGTAATTTCTTGCACTGTGGCTCGTCTATCCGCTGTTACAATGCGAGCTAGCCGACGATGACCCCAATCATCTACACGCTGTTGTCCACGGCAGTTGGCCCTTGCAGGGATGGTTTTACCGGATTCGATGTGCTCACGGTGCACCCGCGACACAGTGGCTCGTGAAAATAAGTATGTCTGGACGACTTCCGAGATGGAGTGACCCATTCGTCGGGCCCCGACAATTTGCCCACGATCAAATGTGCTTACCCATAATGCGTACGGCTCTTACTGATTCTTGTTGCATCACTCCTTATATTGTCGGATTGCTGCATACGTCATGTCGTTTCCGTTTACAGTTCCGTCCACAGCGCCACGTTTGCATAACGCCAGCTGTCTCTAATTCAATTGCTCTTCAGTGTATGTTTGTCTTACGGCATTGCCTCTCTCCCTTTCCCGGAACCAGTGATCCTAAATTAGGTACGGGTGACTGCTCATAACATATCTAGTTGCTCGCGATAGTCATTAAACCCTCAGGCAAAAATGGAGCTGTATGTGTGCTAAGGAAATTCATATTGTACCATTGAGTGTTAGAGAGTGGATGAATAGAAGTGAATGCACGTTCAGTAATGACGAATGGGACCACTACCTTACTATTTGCTAACCATGTGAGAGCACATATTTCATCAGTTACTTCAAATAACACGAAGTTATGTCTAAAGGATCTGGATTAGGAACTACGTGTTACACTTTTCAGCATACAATCAAACATCACTTGCCTCTGCTCCTCAAGGAAGACTCATGTGTGTACTAATGCTTTAAAATGTGGCCTTTCATTTGTTACTTGATTTTTCAAAGAAAATATTAAAAGATCAATCATCTGACTGTTTTATGATCTTTAACTGCATATTTAAAAGAAGTGTACAAATCAGAATATATTATTCTTCTTTTTTGTTTTGAAGGTCGGCAGAAGAGTAAGAATTCATTTTCTAACCAATATTTTGTAAACCAACGTTTAAATAATGTTAAAGGAAACTATTTGGACATCTTTATTTCTATCTGTGTGAAAACTATAACTTATCTTTCTTTGCATTGAGTGGTTGAAACATCATACACACTGATACCGAAACATTTTTGTTAAGCATTGCGCGAGGTCCAAGACCAAGACAACTGTGAAAACACAGGTTTGTCCACGCCGGGCATTGAACCCAGGTCCCCTCACTCCGCAGTAAGTCGCTCTCCCAACTGACCTACGCGGACATATGCTCTCACTCCTATCTGCCTTTTCTCGTGTGCGTGCAATTCAAGCACGTCACACAACTCAAAAGAGTGCCGTGAAGTGAAACAAATTAATAAGGATGTTACGAATCACTCTACTAACATGATGGCGCAACCAGTTTTACCAGTTCTTAAAAAATAATTGCTGCTATCAAATACGTATCGTCCTTAAGAGTATGACTCTAATTCAGGGGTCACCAAACTACGGCCCGCGGGCTAAATCTGGCCAGCGGGAAGCCGTGGTCCTGCCCCGTAACGCCTCCTGGTTGTGTTAGTTTGCATTTTTAGCAGACATTACTAACCATCTCAATCAACTCAATTTGAATTTGCAAGAGAAAGAAACTCACACATGAGTTGGATTTTGATCTGAAGTTTTTCCAATCGAGATTGGAACTGTACAAGCGACAGTTAGCAGAGCAGAATGTTTTGCACTTTCCATCTTGTAAATATAGGTGGGGCAACATGTCTGATAAATTTGTTTTTGATGTGGAACACTGTGTTGCAAATATTAATTTGTTGAAAGCTGAGTTTGAAAGACGTTTTGGCGATTTTTACAAGCGTGAAGAACCATTTGAGCTATTGCAGTACCCATTTAATTTTACGGTTGATGATGTAGTAGGGAATTTAGAGTTGAAACCGTTAGATTTGCAATCTAATAGTAATTGAATTATTTTTTTATGAGTGAAAGTTTGATAGCTTTTATTCTCTTTTACGTTAAAAATAATTTTATGCTTCTGAAAAGTTTGCCAGGAAAAAGCTTTCAGCGTTTGGCAGCACATATGTTTGTGAACAAGCTTTCTCCAAAATTAAATATGTGAAATCAAAGCACCGTTCACGATTGACCGAAAACCACTGGTCATACCTTTTAAAAACTGGGTTGTCCAACTTGAAACCAAATATTAAAGGATCATATTAGTTTGAATTTGCATTAAAATGTTGACTAAGAATGTGTGGAAAATCTGTATTATTTTAAATATCAGTAGTCTTGAATGCTCCCTCACATTGAGAATGCATCCAAGTCTGCGTTAAATTTGACAGGTGGTGCATATTTCAAGCAAAAAAAACACGTCTACTGATTTCTACTGTATTTTGTAGTTGCAGTCTACTTATTTCAGGCAAAACTTTCCAGCAACACTGCTCTGGGCCGTCAGACTGACGTTTCGGATGACGTACAGGTCCGTACGTCCACCGATACATGTACCTGTCCAGATCATCAATCCATATCCGCAGTAATGTGATGTTTCCTGCACCAAAGCTGGGTTATTTCGTGTGCCGAGTTCCCTCCAGATAAAAAGTTGTCGGTTGTCAGACTACACACTGAATTTTGACTCGTCAGAGAAGAAAACTCGATTCCATTCATCGTGTTCCCAAACACGATGTTCCTCAGCCCAGTTTGTACGGGCCGCACGGTGGCGTAAAGTTAAAGGGATACACACCATAGGTTTACACAAATAATGGCCATCATGGTGGCTGCGGATAGTTAGAGTTGACAACCTCCTCCCTGTTGATAACGAGAAACTTTAGCTGCGGAGCTGAATAGCATTTTGCCGCCGCCTGTTCCTTCCGACGGGAGAGAGACAGAGAGAGAGAGAGAGAGAGAGAGAGAGACAGAGAGAGAGACAGAGAGAGAGAGAGAGAGAGAGAGACAGAGAGAGAGAGACAGAGAGAGAGAGACAGAGAGAGAGAGAGACAGACAGACAGAGAGAGAGAGAGAGAGAGAGGCAGAGAGAGAGAGAGAGAGAGAGAGAGAGAGAGAGAGAGAGAGAGAGAGAGAGAGAGAGAGAGAGAGAGAGAGAGAAATGTTCCTTGTCAGGTTACTAACTAAAATTCATAAAACACGTTATGAAAGAAAACGAAATCGACCTGGGTAAGCTAAAATTGCGAAGAAATAGAAACTTGCCATAGAGATTTGCATCCAGAGATGCAATTCTAAATAAAACAGTGCCTTAGTGGTGAACAGATTATGCAAAAAAAAACCGTAAGGAAGACTTTCAAAGGGTTTTTTTTAGTTTGACTTGTTTTAATCATTTATAGTTTTAATTAAATTTTATTATTCATAATTTTATAAATTTTTGTTAAAACTGCTGAGTTTAGGCAATTTAAAACAAAAAAAAATGAATGTTACGTGTGAGTCACATGCCAAGAACATAACTTTCTTTTTATTTACGCTTTCCAACCGTAGGTTGAAGAAGCGTATATGTTCCAGCTTTGTCCGTCCGTCACCATGATAACTCCAGTGAGAATGGTTCGATTTCGACGAAATTTTAGTATGTGGTAGGGGACCACTTGGGAACAAACCCTATTGAAAATGGGCGAAACAGGGTCAAAGGTCAGGACATAGGAGCGGGATCCATTTCATTGCCCTTATGCGTCATAACGTGCGTAAAAATTCTTCGATTTCAATAAATTCTAGTATGTAATAGGGAACCCCTGGGGACAAATCCTATTAAAAATGGGTGAAATAGGGTCAAAGGTCTGGACATAGGAACTGGATTCATTCCATTGCCTTTATGGGTCATAACATGCGTAAAAATTGTTCGATTTATATGAAATTATACTATGTGGTAGGGAACCACCTGGGCACGAACCCTATTGAAAATGGGCGAAATGAGGTCAAAGGTCAGGTAGGGCATAAGAGCGGGATTTATTTCATTGGCCTTATGCGTCATAACTTGCGTAAAAATGGTTCGATTTCGATGAAATTTTAGTATGTGGATGGGGTCAAAGGTCAGGACACCGGAGGGGGATCCATTCCATTGCCCTTGTTCATCATAACTTACCTACAAATGCTTCTATTGCGACAAAACTTCATCATGTTGTTCCGGAGGTATAGTGAACCGGTTATGTTGAACATCAACGAAATGGGGTCAAAGTTCATTGCACAAAAGCCAGTTTTATTCCACAGCCATTATTCTCATAACTTGCGTAAAACTTCTTCTATTGCGACAAAACTTTAGTATGTTATTTCTGTGGTATAGTGAACCGGTTCTGTTGAATATAATCGAAATAGGGTCAAAGATCAGGACACAGGAGCGAGATTTATTCCAGAGCCATTATCGACATAACTTGAGTAATAATTGCTGGTATGTTGGAAAGCGTATCATGTCAATGCATTGCATGATTTTACTAACTTGGTTCTATAAGAAAGGAAGTGCCTTCGCGGTGAACGGGATTCTAAACGTTTTTAAATATTAAGTATTAATAATATTTTAAATATTCAGTATTTTTTCATTGATTTGGCCTATTAGCCTTTCCTATGAATTAGGGGAGGCAGTAATCGTTACCTGCCACCCCGGTGGCGCAGTGGTTTAAGCGATAGTTTCTGAGCATTCGTCCGAGTTGGGTCCGGGTTCGAATCCCGCTGAGGCATGGAAGTTGTGTTTGTCTTAAAGCAGTGGTTCTCTCCTTTCCCCAGAGCCAGTAGCACTAAATTAAAGAAGGGCAACTAATTATAGCCCATCAAGTTGCTCACGGTGGTAGTTAAATACCCAATCAAAAAAGAAATATGGTTATCTTGTGTGTGTGTGTGTGTGTGAGAGAGAGAGAGAGGGTGGGGGGCGTTTAATAAACACCATGAGTATCCAAGGCCACAGGCAGTCGCCTGTCACTGATTTGGGGCCACTGGTCCCGAAAAGGAGAGAGCCCTAGGCCTGCTATTATCCTGGTTTGGGATCTTAGACCAGCTCCAGCAGTTAGCCAGAAGTAAACGCCTCTGACCACTTGTCTACCGGGGCTTCCTATCGCGTTATCCGTAAAAAACCAAGAGATGTGATAAGTAAAGACTTCAGCAAAAAATCCCACTGCAACCATATAATACTTGTCAGTTATGCTACATACTTGTTTAATTTTTTTGTGTTGATTTATTTCTTATTAGTGAAGTTTTAACATACGGAGAATCTACCTCCAATAACGTCATTTTGTAGATGGCGGTCATAACAAAGGAGTCTCATTCTCTTAACACTAAAACTCTTGTGATTCATGAAAAGCCATTAAGCGTGAACCGACTGTAACACAATCATTCGTATGATATACGAACATGTTTGAGTACAAAACACAGCAATTGCCATTTCTGCCTACATGGCCATCTAAAAAGTACCTTCATCCGCTTTAACCATGAAAAGTGCCTTAGCGACGCTAAGCCTAGAAAAATAGTGTCTTAGCGACGCTAAGCCTAGAAAAATAGTGCCTTAGCGCCGCTAAGCCGCGCTAAGGTACATCCCTGTTTGCATCCATCGTTCACATAATACTTTCAGTGAATAGTACGCCCATTAAAAGTAGTAAAAAAACGGTAAACGTTTTTTTTACTAGGGATAACATTATCAACATCTGGTAAAATGCACATGAACGGATTTTTTTGTCAAAATTTCTGCCAAATGCTTAGCTCCCCTTATAGCCGATTCAGTTCTGAGCGGCTGACGTCGCTACCGAATACAACAGCCAATCTTGTCGTTTTGGAATACTTCCTGTATCCCAGAACCGTGTCCACAGCGGGAAATGACATTTCGTAACACTCCAATGGCTTCTGGTACAACCCGCTGCGTCTGACTTGCTTCCAGACTGCTAATAGCTGTACACGGCGTTGATTCCGGTAAATCCTGCTGTTGAGACGCCGTTCGAACGGAAGACTTCAAGAAACGAAGTGTCACGATAAAAGCGACAGAATACGGGAGCTCCCGGAAAAAAACTTCGTTTTTATCCAAATCCGTGATTTATGCATTCTGACGTCACACACGCTAATTTGCATAAATGTAAGTATGATTCGGCTATCTACGTCACATTGAGTTTGCGTTTCCCACATCCTGGTAAGATATTACAGGATTGGCTTGCATAATGTCGGCAAAGTCACATCTCCCCAGTTATTTTGAGCAGTGTATTTCGCTTCAGTTATATTAAAATAACTTTTAACTCTCTAGTCGTTTTTTTTAAGAGAAGTGCCACATCTACAACAACACCTGCCGTTTTTACTCTAATATCTGCAAACAAAGAGACACCTCAACATTAGACTTTGGTGTTTCATGAAAAAATCGATATCTCAAAATTTGAATCTTGATTTTCACTCCCTGATACCTTCAAATAAAAAAGCAAATCTTTTCCTCATCTGAATGATGTCCGATATATTTTGGATATGAAATTTAAAATACAAATAACTCTTAATTGTTTTCTAATTTTGATCAGCAGCTTCTTTAAGTAATTTCAGGTATTGCAGATAGCATTTTTGTAAAACCAGCTTTAAATACAAGCAAATTGCACTTTGTTGTTTCCTTGAGATAGATATGGTACCTGAGAATAAATCTTAAGTTAAAATATTTAAGTTAATCGCTCTGAAATCAGACACGTAAAATTGAAATTTCGCATACCGGAAAAATTGCGATAAATGTATTTATTATTTTATATTCCGTATCAGTAGATAATATAGTACTAAAAAAGAATGGTACATTTGCAAGAAAATAGCTCCGAGATTTAAAATAGTTTTTATAATGCTAACAGAAAAGTGTTTATCCTAAAAAATTCGCTTCAGACCTTCAGAAAGCTAACAGATAGGCCTTCAATATGAAATCCTTCAGTTGTAATTCAGAACATTTTTCCTTTTCTCCAACATATGAATGTTTTAAAAATAGTTCTATTTGTTTCATTATGTCGTTAAAGCTTTTAGTAAAGCAGTGATAACTATTTTTGAAATTTTTAAAGTGCTAGAGAAATTTTAGAATTAATTCGGCAAAAAGTACGGACATGAGCAACCATACTATTTTTAAAAACATACTATGATATACTCATGCAACTGAAATATTAGTTTCATTTTATTGAAATCATGCCCCTGAAAATATCATTTTTCTTTTTCGTATGAAGGAAAAATCGCGATAAATAAATTTATTATTATATTCCGTAGTAACAGATAAGAAAGAGCAGAAAAACAAATGTGCACTTGCATGTAAATAACTGCGAAGAGTAAAATAATTTCTCTGATATTATTTTAAAAAATCCTGAAAAGAATCAGCTTTTGAACTTAACATGGCAAGCACACTGTCCTCTAATATGAAATTTTTGTCTTGCAATGATTATTTATTCACATCCGAATAAATGAATATTTTAAAAACAGTTCTATCTCATAATGTTTAGCATCTTACGAAGCAGAAGGAACCATCTCGGAGCTCTTCAAATGGTAAAAAGTGTTTTTTTACCATTATGGCTTAAAATATGGATTAATAGGCAAATCATTTTAACGCATTACCGTCCGGAAAGTTCTGAGTTTAGAACTTTTGTAGACAAACTTCCAAAATGCTGCTTTATATTAATTGCATAAAGCAGTCTCCTCAGAAAATATTTGGTTAAAAAATACTTTCACTATCATAATTAAATTCCAAATTAACTTACATTTTCCGAGAAAAGATGCTGATTTCAAAGGTCACTAATATCAAAGAGGGCAGCATCGATACCATGTCAACTCAATCCTGAGGTCAGCGACGAAATGACGTTCTCACCGAATCCTCCGATGCCTATGTAGGTAGGACAATCCGCTTACATTGGTCGATATTGGTCAACATTCTCATTCATAATTTGTGCGTGCGTGTAACCCATTTTCACTTCGTAAAAATCAATTGGAATAAGATGCAAGCGACTCCACATTTCGAAGTTCTCCCTCCCCCAGATAAACAAAAAGTACGGAATAACACAAAAAATCGTAAAAAAATAAAGAACCCTTCATATAAAGATACAAGTTGTGAGGAAAATGAGGAACGTCGTGTTTTTAAGATTATCGAAATCTTTCAAAAGGCATAATTTCATTCAAGAATGGCGTTTCGTTATAACTTATCCCCAAAATTTTACAATCTTTAATCTTTCACATAATCATTCATATAAATCTTTCTTTCAATCATAATCTTTCAATCTTTCATAATCTTTCTTTCTTTCTTTCAATTTAATCTTTCATAATCTTTCTTTCTTTCTTTCAATTTAATCTTTCATAATCTTTCTTTCTTTCTTTCAATTTAATCTTTCTTTCAATTTAATCTTTCTTTCTTTCTTTCTTTCAATTTAATCTTTCTTTCAATTTAATCTTTCTTTCTTTCTTTCTTTCAATTTAATCTTTCATAATCTTTCTTTCTTTCTTTCAATTTAATCTTTCATAATCTTTCTTTCTTTCTTTCAATTTAATCTTTCATATTCTTTCTTTCTTTCTTTCAATTTAATCTTTCATAATCTTTCTTTCTTTCTTTCTTTAAATTTAAACTTTCATAATCTTTCAATCTTTAATCTTTCATCTTTAATATTTCATATAATGCTTTGTGCTGATGATACAACAATATTATTTCCTGGTATACAATAATTTTTGCTGTCTTAAGCACGAAAAACAAGACGCAACCAATTTCAACAAGAAATAAACCTAGCCGAACCATCGTAAGCCGTGAAACACCTTTACTTTAGAAAATTAAAACTTGTTTAAAAGGTTAAAAATTATTAAAACCAACGTGCGAGATCTTCCGGGTCCGTCTCTACACACCCATCTTCTGGCACAACGAGAAACTCACATGGGGCACGCTGGCGTATATACACACGTCTGTACATCGGCGAGATAGCACCCACATGCACCGCAAGAAAGGCTAAGTATGCTTTACACAGAAAATAACTTTAAAATGAGCATATGTACAAATGCATGAAAAAGAAATAATCCAAATGGCAGTAAGTAAGTAATCAAAACATCTTTGCAGTGGAAGAGGGATTCTCCAGCAGGAACCTCTAAGGAACAGGTATGATTTGTGGGGCTTCTTCATTACAGCATTGTTCAGAAAAATCAAAAATATACAAACTCTCCAAAAAGAGCACTGCAGTTTTAGTTCATTAAAACTCTTCACAGGTTTCAGCTCCATTATTCCACCACACTTCGAACCCAACGTGAATTGCCTGTCATCCGGTTTGTTGGCTCCATTCCATACCACCCCACCATAGTGTCCACATATACACTGAGTGGCCACTTTATTATGACCACCAGCTCAATACTTTGTTGGGCCAACTTTTGCCTTTAATACTGTGTCGATTTTTCGTGTCATGGACCACGAGATGTTCATAGGTGCTTTGTGGAATCTGAGACCATGCTTGATGAATAGCACTTTCCAGGAATGTGAGATTGCAGGGTTGTGGATCCAGCTGTCTGATCGTTCGTTCAACTTCATCCCACAAATTCTCAATGGTGTTAAAATATGGATATCGTGCTGGCCACCTAAGCAAAGTAAACTCATCGGCATGTTCCTGAAACCAATCCCGTACAATACGAGCACTATGGCAGGACGCATTATCTTGTTGAAAGTAGCCATCGCCATTGGGATAAACCATCCACATGACAGGATGCACTTTGTCCGCAACGATGTTTAGATATGATGTGCCAGTCAGACGTTGATCAACATGAATTAAAGGGCCCAAAGCATGCCAGGAAAACATTCCCCAAACCATAACGTTTCCTCCACCAGCTTGAAGGGTTGTAGCAATGCATTTGTAGTCCACGCTTTCGTGCTGTTTCCACCAAATTCTCACTCGGCCATGGGCATGGTGCAACTGAAAACGTGATTCACCGGACCACATAATTTGTTTCCAATTATCAACTGCCCAATCCTTGTGCTCCTGTGCGAACTGGAGACGTTTTCTCTTGTTAACTGCTGACAGCAAAGGTGTTCGAACAGGCCTTCGGCTGCCATATTCCATCCGATGCAGTGTACGGCGAACAGTGCGTCCAGTGATCATTTGAGGGGATCCTTGATTAAGATGGTCTGTAATTTGCTAAACTGTTGCCCTTCTGTTGTCTGTCACCAGTCTGGACACTCTCGGTTCCGCCCGAGCAGTCACTAGTCGATGACGACCAAACGTTGCACGAAGAGACCCAGTTTTTTGGCTGACAGTCCAGTCTTTAAACACTTTAACACCAGCTGCTCTGGAACATTTCACGAATGCGGCGGTTTCGGTGATACTTGCTCCATGGCTCCGAGCTCCTACAATCATCCCACGCTAAAAGTCCGTCAAATCGCATTTTTCACTCATCTCGTTACTCAAAAATCACTTCTACTACTGTCGCAAGCACTAAGCTTTCCCTTTTTATACTAGCCTCGCCTTCTGGCAGCAACAGCGTGCAGCCATAGCTCATTTGCTTAAAACTGTCAGTTGGTCATAATAAAGTGGCCACTCAGTGTATAAGGCAACTATAGTTTCGGTAGTGCTTCCGAACGTCTTTTCAACTTGGTCAAGTCTGATCGTGACCGCGTTGCGATCATGGAAAAATATGATATATATTCTGTGCCACTACAATCGGTTGATGACTCTCTCCCTATGACAGCCTACCTCGGAACCACTTGTCGGTCACTCGGGGTGAGAATCTCCGAACATAAATACAATGTTCGTACCCACTCATCCGCAACGGCCTTAGCTCGAACAGTCAAGGAAGGCGATTATTTACTGATATGGAATGATGTAAAATTATTGTGCTCGGCGTGAATTAAAACTGCAGTGCTCTTTTTTGGAGAGTTTGTATATTTTTGATTTTGCCGAACATTGCTGTAATGAAGAAACCCCGCAAATCATACCTGCTCCTTGGAGGTTCCTGCTGGAGAATCCCTCTTCCACTGCAAAGATGGTTTGATTACTTACTTACTGTCATTTGAATTATTTCTTTTTCATGCATTTGTACATATGTTCATTTTAATGTTATTTTCTGTGTAAAGCATACTTAACCTTTCGTGCGGCGCATGCGTTGTATCTCGCCGATGTACAGAGGTGTGCATTTAAGCCAGCGTGCCCCGTGAGAGTTTCTTGTTGTTCCTGAAGATGGGTCTGTAGAGACGGACCCGAAAGATCTCTCACGTTGGTTTTAATCATTTTTAACCTTTTAAACAAGTATTAATTTTCGTAAGTAAAGGTGTTTTACGGCTTGCGATGAATCGGCTTGGTTTATTTTGTGTTGAAATCGGTTGCGTCTTGTTTTTCGTGCTTAAGACAGAAAAAATGTTTGTATAGCAGTGAATCTCAATTAGCACGACCAAAAACTTCTACTCATGATATTATTCCATGGTAAAAATCTCAACGAAATTGTTGCTCAAGCAAATTATTAACTACAGATTTACTCAGAATGGTTAACATACAATGAACTTGTAATTAATGTTAGTAAAACAAAAGTTCTTGTCTTTACTAGACAAAAATATTACATACACAAGTTCGATATTCATTTTTAAATAATTCTTCTATCGACAGAGTACAAGATGGAATAACGATATAGATTCAATTGCAAATTAAATCTCAAATATTATTGGGATTGTAAGCAAAATTATTTCAAGTTTAACTACTAAAACACTTAAACTTTTGTACTATACAGTCTTTCGATCACAGATTAATTATTGCTTTTCCTCATGGGGATAAACAACTGAAACCAACGTCAATAAACTTCAAATATAACAGAATAAATACGTAAGGTTATTAGACTTATAAACAAATTCTTCTTCTAATATCAACTTCCAACCTTTCACTTTTAACCATACCTATGTCAACCCAAATCATTACGGAATTTTATCTATTAAACAAATATTTGACTTCAAATTAGGTAAACTAATGTTTCAAAGAATTAAACTGAATCTATACACAGATATTATTGAATTGAATTTTTATACTTATCACTATAATATGAGACATAGATCATTATTAAAACAGAAACATCCAAAAACCCTCGTGATGAAACTGAGCTTAAATTATTATGGTCCTTAATATTGGAATACACTGCCAGCTGAGTTGAGCGCAATAAATAACCTAAATTTATTCAAAAACAAACTGAAAAAATACTTGCTAAGTTAATTAATAAAAATAATAACAACTTAGAATTTTATTTTTGTTTACAGTATAACTAACATCTAACATTACTGCTGTGTTTTATGAACCTGTGATGCTTCCCTATTTAATTGGGATCTCCGAGGCCTTTTCCCCGAATTTCCCTGCTGTTCTTATGAAATCTAAAATATTTATGTACATTCACAAAGCCTACAATATAACAATAAAAATAAAAAATATATTTTATTATTATTATAAATCAAGGAATAGTTTGAATTTTAATCAAATAATAAATACTCTAACTTTCGGCTAAGTACCGCGTCTCAGAAGAATTGTTATTTAGGAAACAAATTTGTTGTAAGAGCTGCACCATTATAAGCATCACACCCTAAAATTTTGTAATATTTTATGGTGGGCGGAGAGATCTGCACGCCCGGGAAGATTCTAACTCTCTAATTCATAGCTCGGCCCGTTTCAAACTGTCACTCGGTGTTCTCTGTCACAATTCCAAATAACCCAAAGATTTCCTCTGGAGAAACAAAGCTCCTCTACTGAGTTGAACTACCTGAGAAGTGAACGGAATGTCACGTAGAAAGACGGGCCATTTCTTGAAGGAACTAGCTCACAGCCCGTGCCATGCATGGGTGTAAAAGCTGTGTGATCGATATTTTTATAACACGAATCGTAAAATACATATACATAACTATAATACAGTGAAATCCGCATAATACGATTTACCGCTTAATACACGTTTATCACGCAGTCACTAAAATTTAGAGGCAATTATATACCCTATTTAATGCGCTTCGAATCCTGCTATCGCTCAGTTTTGTAGCATCAGGTACATTTGAATTGGGGTGAATAGTAATACTAGGCAAAAAATGGGGCAGTCGCGTGTTACTTGAGTCACTGGATGTTTACTTTGATAAAACAAAAAACTCCCTATTCCACGCTGCTAGATAAATAGGCTTGTCGTGAGCTCAGCTTATGGCTTTTCTGCGCATTAGAGTCCCTTTTTCCGTGAACATGACGGGAAGAAAGCATAGAAACCTTAAGTGCTGAAATGACGTTTTTGTCGACGGCACTCTACACCCGTGGCGTCGCTAGGAATGATGGATTATACATATATATATATATATATATATATATATATATATATATATATCCGTTATATATATATTTGAAGAAAATATTATTTCAAAGGATATATATATATCATCATCATCATCATTGTCAACCATTATCAATCCACTGCTGGACGAAGGTCTCCCCAAGTTTCCTCCACAACGGTCTGTCTTGTGCCAGTCTCCTCCATGTCACTCCCGCATATTTACGAATTTCATCCACCCATCTCCCATGTGGTCTTTTTCTGGGTCTTTTCCTGTCCCTTGGAATCCAATCTAAAATTTCGGCTGTCCATCTATGGTCTGTCCTTCTGGCAGTATGTCCAGCCCATTGTCATTTCAGGGATTTAACTCTGATCATGATGTCTTCCACTCTCGTCATTTTTCGGATCCACGAGTTCCTCTTCTTATCTCTCCTGGTTATACCAAGCATGCACCTCTCCATGCTGCTTTGAGTTGTCTGCAGCCTTTGTATGTCTCTTTTAGTTAAGGTCCACGTCTCTGCACCATACGTAAGCACTGGAAGGATGCATTGATCAAACACTTTTCTTTTAAGACATAATGGCATATTGCTCTTGAAAATTATGCTGTTTCTTCCAAAAGCTCTCCAGGCAAGTTTTGTACGCCGATTAATTTCTTCATCAATGTGACCCTCACTTGATATCTGCTGTCCAAGATAAACATACGTATCTGTTATCTCCAGTTTTTCTCCATCAATCGATAAATCTTCATTTCTTGTAAAAGCATTGAACATCACTTTTGTCTTCTGAAAGTTCATTTTTAATCCCACTTCTTTACTCTTGTCAGCAAGTTCCTGGATCATACTCTGCAGCTCTGATGGGGTAGTTGCAAAAATGACTACGTCATCAGCAAAACGAAGGTGGGTTAGATAATCTCCATTAATCTTTATCCCTTTGTTTTCCCAGTTCAGTGATTGAAAGACATTTTCCAATGTGGCATTAAAGAGCTTCGGAGATATGGTGTCACCTTGTCTCACTCCCTTTCCAATTTTTATGTGTGTTGTATTTTCAAACAGCCGAATCTTTGCACTTGCATTTTCATAGATGTTATTAATAATATTAATGTATGCATCTTCAATACCGCAGGATTTCAGAGCCGTGGTAACTGCTGATGGTTTCACCGAATCAAAGGCTTTTTCATAATCGATAAAAGCCATGCACAATGGAAGTTCATATTCCCTCGCTCTTTCAATTAGTTCTCTCAGTTAATGGATATGATCTATTGTGCTGTAGCCACTCCTGAATCCAGCTTGTTCTCTCGGTTGAGCCATGTCCAGTGTTACCTTCAAGCGGTGTGAAAGAACTTTAGTGAAGATTTTATAAACCACTGATAGGAGGCTGATAGGTCTGTAGTTCCTGAGATCCTCAATGTCACCTTTTTTATGTAGCAGGATCATTGTAGCATTGTTCCAATCCTCAGGAATCTTCCCTTCATTAAGGCATCGAGTGAAAATTTGGGCGAGTACTGTTTCAATTTCTCCACTTGCTTCTTGTATGATGTCTATAGTAATTCCATCTTCTCCTGGAGCTTTCCTCCGCTTCATGTTCTTGATTGCATGAGCAACTTCTGCTGGGAGGACTGGAAGAACTCTGGTACCTTTCATGATGTCTGGAGTACATGTATCATCCCTTTCATATAATTTGGAGTAGAAATCTTTCACTCTTGTCAAAATTTCGCCTCTATTTCTTGTTATAGAACCATCTTCTTTTCTCAGAGAAATAATCTGTTTTCTTCCCTTACTGAGATGTCCCTTTGCTATCTTTAGGCTTTGGTTGTTTTCAATTGCTTTCCTCACTAGCTCACAGTTGAATTTCCTCACGTCTTCAGTGATACTTTTTCGTGCTGTCTTGCATAACTCTATATATTCCACTTTGGAAGTCACATCTTCTTTAGTTGTCCTCATCTCTCTTCTTTTTTGCATCAACATTTTGGTTTTTCCTGATAATTTGTTTACATGCAAATTATCAAATATGATAATTTGTTTACATGCTATATATTATGCAAAATTAGCTGGGTCTAAGAACGACCCAGCTAATTTTGTTGCTGTTTCCATAAGAGCTTTGGTTACTTTTCTGTTAACTTCCGAAATATCCACTTCTTCCGATGTTAGGCCTTCTAAAGCAGAGAATCTGTTCTTCCGTTCCAACTTGAAAGTATTATGGTGTTTTTTAAGGTTGGTTATGTCAATACATTTTGTTTGTCTTATGAGCTTGCTACGTTCCAGTTTAGTGTTGAGGTGCATCTTACATCTCACCAATCTATGGTCACTACCTGTGTTGAACTTGTTTAGCACACTGCAGTCTTCGATGACGAATTTTTTGTTGCACATAATAAAATCAATTTCACTTGTCGTCCCAATTGGATGTCTCCATGTCCATTTCCTGTGTGGCTTTTTCTTGAAAAAGGAGTTCAAGATGAAAAATCCTTCTGCCTCTGCAAACTCAACGAGAGTATTTCCACGCTGGTTTCTGTTGCCGTGACCGAATTTACCTACTGAAGTTTCATTCTGTTGCCGGTGCCCTATTTTTGCATTGAAATCTCCCATAATTATCTTCAAGTGCTGCTTACCTTTATTATTTAGATTCCTCATTATCATTCGCATAAACAAATAATAATATATATCGATAAGGTGTATATATATATATATATATATATATATATATATATATATAAATGACTTAAAAACTCAGTAAGAAGCATACAAATGTAACACAATTACCGCAAAACTGGACCTAGCTGCAGGTTTCAAACGTAATCTGTATAGCAATAGAGTCAACCACAAGTAATTTACAATCGCAATACAATACTATCGAAACAACACCCTAAAAATCCTGAAAAGAGAATTAAAATGGTTAAATACAAAAAGATAGAAATTAGAAAAACCTATAACTTTTAAATTTAAATTTCTATCTTTTTGTATTTAACTATTTTAATTCTCTTTTCAGAATTTTTAGAGTGTTATTTCGATAGTCTTGTATTGGGATTGTAAATTACTTGTGGTTGACTCTTATCATGTATATATATATATATATATATACATATATATTTAATAATATCATACACCTTAAAAAAAGTGTGAATGCTTATAGAAAAACTCTTTACACGTTGCTCTTGAGTGGCTAAGAACCACACGAAATTGAAGTATAGTAAGTCTAATGAATGTCAACTGATGTATATTGCACTGACATTTATTTTATAAAAATTATATACTTAAAAATGTATGATCTATCCGTTGCTACTTTCATTGTAGGATGTCGTAAAAAATTATTTATGTATGCGAATGATTCACAAACATAGTATTTATTTTATTTACGCGAATGTTTCACGAACATAATATTACTTTTGTTTATGCGAATGATTTACAAACATAGTATTATATTTGGATTGTAAATTACTTGTGCATACACTATTACGTTCAAACACATCTATATACACTGGCGTGCAAAAATTAAGGACGAGACGGTTTTTCGAATGTAACGTCGTGCAGAAGTGCTCCACATCGACTCAAATCATACCATAAGATCCCCAAGATGTAAGAATATGGGACAAGTGAGCAAAACCGTCCAAATAAGGAATCACAAGGATACAAAGGCACATTATTGAAAAGATAGCTTCGAGCACAACTGGACAGAAGACAGAAACGTCCATGTGACAGGCGGCTGCCAAGAAAAATCCGTCTTTAGTAGGGGATATGATCACCCCTGACTGCTTTGCCGGATTTACAACGTCTGTCCATGCTGAAGACGAGGTTGTCAAGGAGCTGTCGAGGCATCACGGCCCATTCCTCTTGTAGCGCCAATCGCAGTCGCGGAATCGTTGCTGGCAGCTGGTGACGTGCTGCCAAGCGTCTCCCGAGAAGGTCCCATTGGATTTAGGTCCGGGGACCTTGTGGGCCAATCCATGCGTTGAATATCTTCACTGTCGAACAGCTCTTCGACAGCCACTGTACGATAAGGTGTAGCGTTGTTGTCCGTGAAGAGGAACTCAGGACCCACAGCACCTCTAAACAGACGCACGTGGAGGTCAGTACGGCTACCAAGCATGATAACGCCCCAAACAAGAACTCCGCCACCTCCAAACCGGTCCCTTTCGATGATGTTGGAAGTGTGATTGCGTGTTCCCTGCTCTTTCCAGATGTGTATACGTCCAGAATCGCTCGTCAGACTAAATCGGCTCTCATCCGTAAAGAGAACTCAACTCCATTGCTGAGGTGTCCAGTTCTTGTGTCCCTGGCAGCACAGAAACCGCCGTCTTCGATGAGCAGGCGTTAATGACACACACCGTACTGGTCGTCGTGCAAATAGACCACCTTTGTGCAGCCTCTTGGCCACGGTAAAACGCGATAACGGACGTCCAGTTGTCTGTTGCATGTGCCTTGCGATTTTTCGCGCTGTCTCCCGTCTGTCCCTTCTGGATCTGTAGGACAATATACCGGTTGTCCGCCACCGTGGTTGCTCGTGGGAGACAACTGCTAAACTCTCGGACAGCTGTTCCTGTCGTTTGAAATGCTCTCCAAGCTTGTGAAACGATGCTGTGAGCGATCCCGAACACCTCGGCCACACTAGTCACACTTCGATCTTCTTCCAAATTCCCAATGACGCGACCTCGGGTAAAGTCATCCAGATGTCGTCTACCGGATTGCCTGTTGGTCATATCACACGGTGGCAGCAACTCGACGCCGTTCAAACCGATGTACACTGTGCAATAGCTTTCACCGGATTGCTGAGCGTACACCGCCCGTGTGCTTTATACCCTTCCGACCCCCCATCTCCACGTCATGCTGCATATATGCGCATGCCCTACGGTACCAGACCCTAGTCTATCTCCTGAGTGGTCTTTTGTTCCGTTCTGCCCGCTCGTTCCGCTGTTAGGCTAATTTCTCCTCTTCGTCTTTAATTTTTACACATCAGTGTATATTCATAATATTCAAGCAAGAAATTCTGTGACAAGTCTAATTTGCAAATGTCGTCAACTAAATGAGTGGTTCCCCATGATGCAACCATATACTTAACTGTCTCGAAGAGCTTCACCTGAACTGTAGTCCATAGCAGCATTCCCTGAATGGTAACAAAGTCCGTAATGTTCATAATAGGTTTGCTGTAAGTTCTAGGTAGTTCCAACACTTATTCATCAAGATATACACCACTGGTATTGTGCATAACGTTGTAATGTATCAGACGTGTTATCGTTACCAAATCATTTAAATTCAAGGTCATTTATGAAGGCACACGATCCTTTAGGGTCAACTTAGGTAGAATATCCGCGAACACCTACTGTAGGCTGACTACCTGTATTTTTTAATATAGTTATTGCAAACACTCTACAAGTTCATGCTATATTAAATATTCATCTTCATACTCTATGTCTTGAAACTGAGGTAGTAAATGCCACACATCCCTAACATGCTGACAGATCCTACATAAAAGGGGAACACTATAAAAGTGTGTCTTTCATCTCCTCATTATGGTTTACAACGCACATTATCGAACAGACAATTCCCTTAAAAAGATACTATTTGAATGACGACACAGAAAGTCAAATGTAATTGAGTCCCATACAGAAGAATATCAGTACTGTTTGAAAAAGAGAAGGGGAGGGGGTCACTAGTCCAGGTGCTCTATGATTTCAAGACATCGATCAAACAATTCTGAGCAATGGAGTTATCTTCAAATGTAAGCTTTAAACATATTTAAAAACCGTAACGTACGACGATGATACACGTCAAAAATATAAACCCAAATGAAGAAAGGTACCTCCCTCCCCCCCAAAAAAAACTGAATAATTAAAACCTAACTTCAAGTCGTAGTCCGAAGCGTCTTCAAGTAGTAGTCGATGATTTTGACTAGCTGCTATGCATTTTGGTGGAATGACATCATCCTCAGGCAGAAACTGTCACCACTTGAAGGACACAAGATCCCCGAGGTAATCACTTATATACGCACATGGAAGGTGTAATGTGCGCCGTCTACGGCGATGAATCACAACGGTTGGGTGTTAATCGATATGTTCTTGTTATTTACAAAAGGCATACATAAATTAGAGACCAATGCCTACTGTAAAAAAACTTAATAACATTCTTTAAATTATAATTTTATATACACAATAAGAATTTTGATTTTCTCTCTTCTTCTACCAACATTTTCCATGGTAAAGGTAACTCTATTAGGTCATTCATGTTACAGTTATTCTCCTTAGTTTGTTCAGTGACAATCGTCTCAGCATAACGTATTGCACGTTTGGTTTTATGTTTACAAACAATTGCTATATTTTCAAAATCAGGTACTGCTTCGGTTTTAAAACAATACTCCATTGGAGACGTGCACATTTTCTTGTTTTTCCAATTACTAATATGCTGTCCCAACCGTTTACGTAATCGGTTTTTGCACCAAACATAAGGCATCGCTCTTTCTACGTTGATAAGTGAGTCACGGAAAAATTCTCATCGGCCGGCCCCGGGAATCGAACACAGGGTCTTCCAGTAACGCGCCGGACATGCTACCACTGCAGCACATCTTCCTCGAATTCTCCGGACTCACAAGTGATTAACTGCCAAACCACATTGCAGGTTGCTTCATGGAGCCCCGCACAATGCTGGTGTGACGTATATTCTAAATTAATTTTCCTTTTTAGTTTCTTTCCTATGTAAATCTTGAGTTTATTCTGTTCTTCTTCACTCTTAACGTGATATCTTTTCTCTCAAACGAATACGTTTGGCAACACAACTGAGGTTGAAAGAACGTGACGTATGCCTGAGTTTTGGTAAGAACAAGAGATAAAAACGACGACTAATCTATTGCTTGAGAGCGTTGGGTTGTAAACTGAATATTGATAGGAGTGTTGTGATAATGTGTGAAGAGTTTAGTGCAATATGCTATGCTACGATGTGTTTGCTACATCCTGAATAAAGCATCTTTTTCCGTAAGTGTGACTTCTGTTGTTTACATGTTTCGTCTGGCCGTTAAGGTTTCTTTCATTTAGGAACTATTTCTTAGTATATTGATGTGTTAAATTAACGTAGAAGTAAGACAAGACTTCTACGTCATACTGGAGATTCACCAAAGATGGAAGGCAGCAACTGAACAAATAACTAGAACGTGATTGAATAATTAATTCATACACTCGACGTTGATCAAGAACACCAAACAGAAGTCATCGCTCTTTCCACTTTGATAAGTTCGTCACGGAAAAAGTTCTCATCGGCTGCCACCGGGAATCGAGCACGGGGTCTTTCAATTACGCGCCGGACATGCTACCACTGCACCACAGCGGCCTCTAATTCTCAAGACTCACAAGTGAATAACTGCCAAACTACAAGGCAGGCTGCTGGTGCAGTGGCAGCATGTCCGGCGCGTAACTGGAAGACCTTGGGTTCGATTCCCGATGGTGGCCGATGAGAATTTTTCCGTGACTCACTTATCAACATGGAAAGAGCGATTACTTCTGTTTGGTGTTCCTGATCCACGTCGAGTGTACGAATTAATTGCTGTTTTGTACTTCCTTTTTAATACTTCTTCCCTTCCACTCCCAGATTGAAGGTGATGGGAATTCGATATACACCTGATTGATCAAGGATTTTTGTTTTGTCTCTATTTTTTAACACCAAGTATCTGTATGTATTCACAGATGTACCTATTCCCTTTCCATGAAGTTTACACTCTTCTTTTAGGTAGTTACAATTTTTTGGAATATACTGGATGCCTCCCCAGTACTGAACATCAACTTTAGGATTATTACGGGGATGTTTATGTTGATAAATAAGTTTTCTCATTAAAGAGGTTTGATATCCATGATTTTTTGCCACTTGGAATATCCATTTTAACTCTCTATTTTGATATGATTTGGTACTGGAATGTGAAAAAGTTCGACTTATAAACGAGCGGAAGGCTGCAAATTCCTGTGCCCACGGGTGATGTGAGCCAGATGGGATCAGCACTGGAACATATGATGGTTTACGGTAAACGCAACAAAATGCCAAATCCTTTTCTTCTCTAGTAAAAAGTACATCCAAGAAGGGTAATCGACAATTATTTTCTAACTGAAGCGTTGACTTAATTGTTGGGTACACTGCATATAAAGCATCCTGAATCCCCATATCTTGAACATTGGCTCTTCGAAGCAAGAAGAACGTGTCGTCAACATAACGACAGTAGTATGAAATGATATTTGAGAACTGTGGTGTTGATTGTTTCTCTAAATCTTTCATAATCACCTCTGCAAAAAGTGAAGACAGCGGTGAGCCCATCGGAGCTCCGCTAGTTTGCCGGTAAATGTTATTTTCAAACTGGAAATTGTACATATCTTAATACTCGTGTAATCGCCAGCACTTGGTTCAAGAATTCCTTTCTCAAATAATTTCTGCTGTATGATGTTAATTGCCTCTGGAACCGGAGAAGTAAGACGTTTTGTGTCCAGTATGATTGCAGTTTAAATTATCAGTACAATTAATCAGGGAGAAATGATAATTCTGAATTCGGCTAAAAAAATGAAACAAAATAAGTTTGAGAATTATTTTAAGAAACTATAAAAAAAGTGAATTGCAGTTTATAGATACTGTACAAAAACAAAATAATTTTTATAATCTAGGTGATGTTTTTTGTATTTTTTTAATTAATACTGTGCGGTTTTTGACTACAGTAAATTGTGTTTATTTTTTTTTGTGTGTTTTTTTTAATACCATTATTTTTGGTGTTCTCCAACAGTTTTGTGAATATGCAGCCGAGATGATACAGAGGTACGTATCCTAGGTTTTATTTATTTCATATTTCCGGCTAAGACGCTTTCCCGTTTACGACGGAAATTTGCGTCGGTCCCTTAAAAATCGTATTAAGCGGATTTCACTGTAAACGGTTGAATTATTAATGTGCAGTCTATAAAATACGTCACCAACAACAAAATTTTCGTAATATTCCCATAACAGAAGCCTGTTGTATAGGGCAATTGATTTTAACCTGTCATATGACGGTCACAGTTACGTTAAAAATCATATAATGTAAAAAATTAGGTAATAAAAATGATCGTAATTATAGGTCATGAATTACTTCTTGATATACAATGTTTTTTTATATTGCCATTTGATTGTTCAAAATATTTCCTTGCAGTTCATTGTGTTTGACAAAATCTTTCGTGTGCTGTGGATTTCTTGATCTTGATAGCGCAACATAGAGTTGACCATGAGCAAAAACAGGCTCTATTAGGATGACACCAACATGATCAAAGGATTGACCTTGTGCTTTATTGATAGTCATTGCATAGGCCGGAATTATGGGGAACTGGCGCTGCTTCAGAATAAAAGGAAGATTTGCGTCACTTGGAGATAAGGCACTTCTTGGAATGCAGACAATGTTACTCCAACTACATAAAGAAACAATCTCTGCAGTGAGAAAGTTGTTTTGAAGAGACTTGATGTTGTCGAGTCACTTCATCTGTTGTCTTACTAACTCTATTTTATTTTCCGATATCTTGCCTAGATTTTGCGTATCGTGCGGAAGCTGTTGGCTTTGTTCCGATTTTGGCCACCGGATAAATGCAGGTGGCTCTGCAAGTACTGATTGACGTCACAGAGTTAGGGACACACGTCTTAAAAGATTGGTTTTCACGCAATCGCCGTTATCGTTCTCTGTTTAAGCGACGTTCTCTTTCAGCTTTATCTTCTTCCATCTTGTACTACAAAGAAAAAATTCCACGGAACCAATATTTTTTTAATTTCCATCACAGTGAATCAAAACTACGCATGCAGTAATGTTCTTACAATTTACTTGTTCCTTTTTATGAAATAAAATAACGCTGATTTCTTTTTATGAAATCACTGCAATTTTATTCCTTTTTATGAAATAATTCTGCTATGCGAAGAGAATGAAATCAAACACGACATAACACCGACGTAGCAGAACAAACGTCGCATACAGTTGTTCGAGCACGTTCGTGTTGCTGCAGATAAAGTCGTTTGACTTACTAACTTTATTTTATTTTCCGGATTTCTCCTTGGTTTTACGTATCGTGCGATAGCGGTGAGCTTAGTTCGGATTTCTGCCAACGGATAAGATGGCACTGAAAGTACTGAATGAGGTCAGAGGGTTGACGTCAGAGCGTTAGAGACAGACGAAGCCTATTATATAGGTTTTATTTTCGCGGATGACGTTCAGACTTCACTACCTACTTCTGTTACAAAGGTAAACGCGTTTCCTCTTCCATACTTGAGTATAAGCAAGATAGTCTCGATCCCCAAACATACAACCAGTGTCTAATAAGTTCCAGGACTGACCGCATAATTGACGTAGCAGCAGTGGGATAAAAATATCATGTGCATGCCAGACGACAGCAATCTTTTTCCAAGCAGCGTACAGCTGGAAACCAGTTTATGCCGGTACCAACATGCGGGAGACAAACATTAAGGGAGTCATAGCAAGCGTTCTCGTCCCGTTTCAATTTGCCCATGGACGAACTAGGGTAAACATCCGGTCTCGTTGGAAACTTGGTAAATCAGTTACTGGAACTTTCAGAATGTTAAATATTTTCGTGTACTGGAAGCTGTTTCTCTTCCTGTGGCTCGTGGCTATATTGTTTTCGTACTTTCACTTTCTTTTATTGTTATTGGTTTCATTTTTCCTTTTCTTTCATTCTTAAAGAATCACTTCAATATGGCTCTTTTCATAGTGCTCCCTGATGGGAGGATTCTAAATAAACTGTATTGAACCCGTTCCGGGTGGTTTTTCCCGAGCAGGCTCCCCACCGCAAAGATCTTTTGACAGATCAGTATGAAAGATGTAAAAGAATATTGCTGTAATATATAAATGCTTATTTTGAAATTTTGTCTCTTGGATCCACATGAAATTTAGTTTGAATAACACACATATATTGACAAAAGTCACCGAGCAACTACTGTAGAAGAGAAACACAACATAGCATTTATTGACATACATTAGTACGGCGTCGGTCTACCTTTGGCCTTAATGCATGCACTGACCCTTCGAGACATGATTTAGACAAGGTTTTGGGACACAGCGATAGATATGCGCTTCCATTCAATACACAATGCTTCCACTACCTGTTGCTTAGTAGTAGGCCTTGCTTCCAAACTTCTTATGCTGCACTCTAATTCATCCCATAGATGCTCTATGGCATTAAAATTAGGGCTCTGTGCTGGCCAGTCCACACATGATGCGGAATTATCGTCGAACCACGCCATAACAGTCCTTGTTTTATGACTCGGTGCATTATCCTGCTGGTACCAACAAGGCTCGGTTCCATAGTATTGCCACACATTTGGTAGGACATAATTGTCCAGAATATCAAGGTAGACATGCTAGTTAACAGGTTTGTTCCCGATAACCAGTGGGCCTGCACCATACCATGAAAAACATCCAATGCCTGCTCCAAACTTGACCGTAGGAACAGTAAACTGTGGTAAATAGCATTCCCCTGGCTGCCGCCGTACCCACACACAGCCATCAGACTGATGGATCGTGTATCTGGATTCATCAGTCCATAGGACCCGTTCCCATTGATCTACGGTCCACGATAAATGTTCTTTACACCACGCTAAAAGAAGAGTGGCTTATGAGCAGTCGCACGACCACGGTAACCCATGGAACGAAGCTCTTTGTGAATGGTACGTGTACATACCGAGGTTCCAGCATTTTTACTCACCTGTACGCTGTGGGCTTGTGCAGTACTCCGTCGATTAGCTCAAACAACTCTCCTGAGGTTTCGACGTCCTGTATCCCTGATTTTTTTGGTCTGCTAGTACGTTTTGCTGCTTCAGGCACGCCCTGTGTCTTCCACGTATTCAGTACATCCAAAACATTTGGCTTGTGTATGTTTAAATGCCTCTCGGTATCTCTTGTGGACAACCGACAGATATAACACCCAACAATCTTTCCTTTCTCAAAGTCAGTTTTTTCCCGCGGCGACCTTTTCACTCAACCTCACAGTGCGATATGATCGTGATCAGCTGCAGGCTTGTTTTTATACCGTTTGCAGCTGTACCGCGCATCTTAACAACGCAGCGGATCAGTGGATTCATTCATTTTCTTTTGAAGGGGTGCACGGTGACTTTTGTCAGTATAGTGCATATCTGTGAGAAATACTTTAACTAGGTGTTCTTTGGTTTTTTAACCCAGGAACTCGTTTATAGTGACCCTTACCTATCTATTTCGCAAAATAGTAGCTTTCATAAAGTCTGCATTTTTAGGTATATCTTTAGATGAAGTAAATGATTTGAAAGTGAGTAAAAGATGTATTTAAATGTGATTCAGGAAAAAAAATCATTCCTTAACAATTCTTTGTGGAGCCCTCACGGTCGGCTTTCATTAAAGTCGAGGGCGAGATATACAGTCGTTTGCAAAAGTTTAAGACCGCCTGTCGATTATTGAACATTAAGATCTTCAAAAAACCAACTAATTACGAGTCATAGGTATTTGGAAAAATTACACCACAGATGAGTATTACCATTCTTTAGAACACAAAAAAAAACCCAACTGAAATCAGTAAACCTGTGCGGCCACATTTGTTTATTATATGAGACAGAACACGATGTAGCATGCTCTCAATGAGGGATTTGTGGTAGGCACTTATAATATCCACACACGTACTTTATCGCGTCAATCAAAGCTTTGGAATTTTATGGATTTTTTTTACTACCTTGTCTTTTAAAATGTTCCGAAAACTTTTGATAGGGTTAAGGTCTGAACTATTACCGGGTCAGTCAAGCACAGTTAAATTTTTCCTCTGCAGGTAGTCCTTTGCTGTCACTGATCTGTGGCATGGAGCCCCATCTTGCATAAAAATTGTGCAGCTGTGCGCTTGCATATAAGTTAACAGCTTCTCACCTAACATTTCCGCATAAAAAAAGACCAGTCATGGCAGTGCCTGTTGGCAAAAAGGATAATGACGCAGTACTGGATGCTCACATAGCACCCCATATCATCTGACTAAGCGGATGTCTCACGGTGCTAACGGTATATCTTTCATCAAACCTTTTGCCTTTTGGTCATCGAACATGTGCTTCACATGATTCAAATTGACGCACAGTTGACGCATCGGAAAAATTAACTTGGTTCCAATTTTTAGCAGTCCACGATTGATGACGCTTCGCAAATTGGAGTCTTTTTCATGACAGAGGTTAGTCTAGGTTTATAAGACTTTAATCCAAAATATTTGCCAAAATGTCGGGAAATAGTGCTGTTACTACACTGGTGTGAAAAATTAAGGACGAAGAGGAGAAATTAGCATAACAGCGGAACGAGTAAGCAGAACGGACCGAAAGACCACTCAGGAGATAGACTAGGGTTCGGTTCGGTAGGGCATGCACATATATGCAGCCTGCCGTAGGGGGGGAGTGTCGGAAGGGTATAAAGCACATGGACGGTGTACGCTCAGTAATTCGGTGAAAGCTATTGCACGGTGTACATCGGTTTGAACGACGTCGAGTTGCTGCCACCGTGTGATATGGCCAACAGGCAATCCCGTAGACGACATCTGGATGACTTTACCCGAGGTCGCGTCATTGGGAAGTTGGAAGAAGGTCGAAGTGTGACTAGTGTGGCCGAGGAGTTCGGGATCGCTCACAGCATCGTTTCACGAGTTTGAAGAGCATTTCAAACGACAGGAACAGCTGTCCTAGAGTTCAGCAGTGGTCGTCCACGAGCAACTACGGCAGCGGACGACCGGTATATTGTCCTGCAAGCGAGAAGAGACAGACGTCAGACAGCGGGAGAAATCGCAAGGCACATGCAACAGACAACTGGACGTCCGTTATCGCTTTTTACCGTGGCCAGGAGGCTGCACAAAGGTGGTGTATTTGCATGACGACCAGTACGGTGTGTGCCATTAACGCCTGCTCATCGCAGACGGGGTTTTCAATACAGTTTATTTAGAATTCTGTAGTGCAAGGAACAGAAAAACTGGACAGCAATGGGGTCTAGTTCTCTTACGTATGAGAGCCGATTTAGCATGACGAGCGATTTTGGACGTATACACATCTGGACAGAGCAGTGAACACGCAATCGCACCTCCAATACCATCGAAAGGGAACAGTTTAGAGGTGGCGGAGATCTCGTTTGGGGCGGAGTAATGCTTGGTAGCCGTACTGACCTCCATATCTTCCAAGGAGGTTGAGTCGCTGGTGTCTGCTATTGTACCGAGGTTCTCCTGCCTCACGTGTGTCTGGTTAGAAGTGCTGTGGGTCCTGAGTTCCTTTTTATGGACGACAACGCTACACCTAATCGTACAGTGGCTGTCTCAGAGCTGTTGGAGAGTGAAGATATTCAACGCATGGATTATCCCGCAAGGTCCCTGGACCTAAATACAATCGAACACGTGTGGGACCTTCTCGGGAGACGCTTGGCAGCACATCACCAGCAGCCAGCAACGCTTCCGCAGCTGCGATTGACGCTACAAGAGGAATGGGCCGTGATGCCTCAACAGCTCCCTGACAACCTCGTCCTCAGCATGCACAGACGTTGTAAATCCTGCAACGCAGTCAGGGGTGATCATATCCCCTACTAAAGACTGGATTTTTCTTGGCAGCCGCCTGTCACATGGACGTTTCTGCCTTCTGTCCAGTTGTGCTCGAATCTACCTTTTCAATAAAGTGTCTTTGTATTCTTTGGATTCCTTGTTTGGACGGGTTTGCTTACTTGTCCCATATTCTTACGTCTTGGGGATCGTATGGTATGATTTGAGTCGATGTGAAACACTTCTGCCCGACGTTACATTCGAAAAACCGTCTCGTCCTTAATTTTTGCACGCCAGTGTAATATCAGACCCTTTTGAATGTAGAAAGTCCTTGCATATTTCGAACGAACTCCTGGCAGAACGCAGAACTACTCGCCTTATGGTATTCGTGGATTTGTTTTCCTTAGAGGTCTACTTCTCTTTCGATTGCTGAATTCACCTGTATCTGGATATTTCGTAATCGTATTATGAATAGTAGTCTTGCTGACATTCATATTTCCGCTTATGTCACGTTCGGAGTATTTTTCATGCTATAAAGTCACTATGTGTGTTCTGAGTAACTCTTAATGATGCTTTTTTTGCCCATTTTTCACTATGTAGAAAATACGTACAAAACCACTCAGAATGAAAGCCAGAAGCAAACTGAGGCTCGCACGGTTCCTCCCCTCCCCCATCACTATCAACAGCTGCTGCGCTGTAGGATAACGCAACACCGACAGGAATTTGAGTAATACAGATAGTAGTTGACGCAATCGGCAGAAATCTCTTAAAATCAACAGGTGATCTTAAACTTTTGCAAATGACTGTAAAATAAGAAAAAAAACAAACAGAAGAAGCGTATGGAGATTATCCCACAGTAGAGTTTTCGAACGACGGGAATCTTTCGATGATGATACGAGATCTTGGCATTCTTGCAGTGTACGGACAGCGGAAAAAGTCGAAGAGGTGCGGAATCATTTAAAGAAAGATCGCCGAATTACAGTGTAACTTTTCGCTGCGTCGTTGGCATCAGTAAGTCCATCTGTTATGAGATTCTACGCGAAGATCCTGGAAAACGAAATCTTAATGCCAGATTGGTACCGCATTCTGAATGATGACCGAAACGATACTCATTCATCGATCTGTTTCGATTTGCTGGGCACTGGAACTGAGGATCCTTATGTTTGCTCCATAAATATAGCGGGAGATGAAACATAGTGCATGCAGTATGATCCACAAACGAATAGACAGAGCACTGAATGGAGTGGTACCCGTTCACAGTATCACGTAGACATCACATCTGTCCAAGCAGCAGTGACAAAACGACTTGCGGACATCCCGGAAAGTGCCTTCCAGAACTCTTTTCAGGGTCCTCAGAAACGCTGGAAGCTGTGTGTTGATTCAGAAGGGCGGTGCTTTTAAGGTGGCCAGTATTAATTGGTGAAAGCTGTGCCAACGAAGCCTAGTACCAGTACACGACAATTGGTAGCTGAGATGAGATCTTCACAATCTTCCATCGTTCGTCATCTGCACCAGCTTGTCTTCTCCTCCAAATGCCATCGAATGGTTTCCCATAAATTGAAACCCCAGAAGGAGGAACATGTTCTTGTCACAGATTGCTGTTAAATCCATAGGATTATAGGTTTTCGCGTCGTGTTGTCATAGATGATGTAAAATGGAAATTTCTACGTTTTTCTATCACTGGGAACTGTAGCTCAGACTACGCCAAAAAAGGTTAAGATATCTCTGAAAGTGTAATGAAAATGAGAGATTGTAATATTATTGATACATATCTGAAAGGTTTTGTGCTGTATGGATGGGGACGAACCCTATTGAGAATGGACGAAATGGGGTCAAAGGTCAGGGCATAGGAGCGGAATCCATTCCATCGTTCTCATGCGTCATAACTTACGTAAAAATGCTTCTATCGCGACAAAACGTTAGTATGTTGTTCCGGATGTACACTGAACCGATTCGGTTCAATATCATCGAAATGGGGTCAAAGATCAGGGCACAGGATCGAGAATTATTCCACAGCCATTGTCCTCATAACTTGACTGAAAATGATTCTATTGCGTCAAAACTTTAATATATTGTTCCGGGGATATACTGAACCAATTCTGTTTAATATAATCGAAATGGGGTCAGGGCACAGGAGCGATTTGTTCTACAGCCATTATCCTCATAACTTGAGTAATGATTTCTGGTATGTTGGAAAGCATATCATAATCAATGCATTGCATGATTTTACTAACTTGTTGATGGCTTGTCGAAACTTCATTAAAGTTTTAAAATATCGTTCGGCATTGATGGTTGGTCCTTTTGGTAGCCATTCAAGAAAAAATGATCCTCGATGGTCAAGGAACACGGTTAACACCACCTTGCCCGAGGAAATGGTAGACCGTGATTTCCTGGGCGGTGGCAATGATGCATATTTCCACTGAATGCTCTGGCGTTTCGACTATTTCTCGAAATAGTGACACCATCTTCCGTCCTCAGCAATAATGCGTAGCAGGAAATCTTCACTTTCTTCATGGTAGCGGAACAGATGATGTAACCATAGTCCCATTCGTTGACTCATCTGTTCATCGGACAGTTGTTTCGATACCCACATGGCGCAGACCTTAATATATTCAAGGTGCGCATGCTCGATCGTATTGACAGTTCTGTTGCTCACACCCACTGCCAACCGAAGAATCACGGTCCGGTTCTCGGATCGTCGGTTGGCCTTTATTGCAGCATCCACACGTGCAATTTTCGTCGCTGAAAGAGCACGACATGGTGCTCCTGATATTGGCTGATCTACAATGCTTGTTCTTCTACCACTAAAGAGCTGTCATCACCGCATAACAGTACTGCGTGGAAGACAAGCAGGCCCGTCTTCATATTCGTGAATTTCTCTTGGTGGCGTTTTCTCGGCTTTCAAAAACTGAATTACTGCACGTTGAGCACCTTTGGTCGTCCCACGAAAGAACAATAAAATTAGTCCAACACGTTACATTGTTTCCGTAATGAACAAGCTACAATGTAGCTTGAATAGCCTTCAAATCGCTTGTACACTAGCACCACCTGTAGTAAATATGTAGTGTTCTTTTGGTGGGGTTGTTAGATTTTATGGTATTTGCTTAGCACTCGTTCTATAGATTTGTGTGCGTAGATTGGAGTTTGCTTAAGTGACCCCGGTTTGGTATTAGCTGCCGCCAGACTAGGTTGTATCTGTCAGTCCCGGTCAAACTTACGCTGTTGTGCTGCTCCTCAGAGGCATGGTGAAAGAAAAGATGAGGTGTATATGCTTAGAGCTGAGCATTGGTTACACTATATACATTACTTTATTTACAGCTTAGTGACGAGTATGATGAAGATACATGTCACGTAATAACGACGGCTCTTGATCTTGAGCACATAAACATCACAGCATGAATATTGTCGGAAGAGCAACAACTCCCGAAGAGGAAAGATAAATAAAATCCGAACAGCTGTGGAGACAATTCTGATAGAAGGCGCTGTCACTCCGTGGGAGGCGAGAGGTGAAAAAAATCGTGTGATTTGAATGTTGAAAAAGGAGATGTCGTGTGTTTTGAACAAGATGGAACTCAAGATGAAAAATAACGCCGGTGTTTTACGTTACGTGTCTTTAGTATGTGTGCGGTCGGTCACCTGTTTCTCTTAATTATATGTTAAATGTTTATTTGAGTCTCATGTAAATTCATTGTGTCAGCTGCTGCGGACGTAACTTATTTCCTTTGGATTAATGTACTATTGTCAACTGATATATACCGACCTCAACACCCTGGATTTACCAGAGCCGTCGTCCAAAAATGAATGGCAGGTAAGAAGTATTTTTTCTTCCATACTGTGCATTCCTGATTGATTTGAGCGGCGACACATTGCAAATATTGTTCACTCGCAGCCCAGTCTTGCACTATAAGTGTGCAAATAGCATTGAGAATTTAACACCATAATGCTGGAATTATCTGATTTAAAGTATGCAGGATCTGTCAGGTGGAGGATTTCTTTGCAGACCTCAGTCTCTCATACGATTCGTAATTACTACACATTTTCCCGCAGGAAATGCTGTGAATATACCCTCGTGGCTTTAACCCTCAGGTAGGCTCCTAACTATTTAGTCAGCCGCAGCCGACTATCTTGCATAAATATCGAGCGCTCTCATCCCTTCAGCGACGACTACGGATAGACTTTCCTATTTCCTTTCCGAGCAAGAAGTGACCTGCAAAAGTTCGTTATAAATTTTTCCCGCTCAACCTTTTGCAGTTCTCTGCAGCCCGGACCTCGCATGACCAATCACGTAAGTGCACGCCTTTCGAGCAAGCGGGCCATGTGGTAAACATCTTACACTTCTCCGCCTGGCTCTAGCTACTTGTAATTTGTGCTCCACGAGATCTCCGTTTTGTGAACTTCTGCCTCAACGTGGAATTCACCTTGGAAAAGAATTTCCTTCCCCTTCTCCTCTCCGTGGGAACCTGTTACACAATATGGCTGACCTGTGGTCGTTTTTCTTCCTACAGGGCAAAAATGACCTTCCGCTTCTCATTTCGGATTTGTCCCCCATTTTTCCTGTCCTAAATATTTTCACGTCATCACACCACCGATTGACAAAATTAGGAAGCGCAAACACACTTCCAGACCAAGATTCTCACTACTTACTGAACAACCATTATCTTTCGCATGAAGAGTTTTACAGTTATAGTTTCATAATTTTTCATTCTCTTTCAGAAATTCTGAAGGTTTGAAGCTTTTTTCTTTTTGTTGTTGCTGTTGTTTGGAACAAAATTATAGTCATTTTACGAATTTGACACAATTTCAACTCCAGCCAATATCTTTTCTGTACTCGCAACCGGTAAAACAGAAATAATGTGAAACGTATGATTCAAAAAAATGAAATTTTCATAATTTTAATGTTACACGAGAAGGCATAAAAAGTATTTAGTTTTGTCGTGGCCGCATTACTAGTCACAATTATGTTTCTTGTCCTGCTTCACTAAAATGCACAGGTAGCAAGCATACGACCTTGAATTTATCTGATGTCCAAAACATTTAAGTTGTTGTTGTTTCGTTATTTATTCGTAAATGTGTTCAAAGCAGGCTATTCCGTTAGAAATTCGACGCGCGGTCTTCCACAAACATCCAAACATAGAATACAATTATTTCCAACTGTTAATTTCTCAGAGGCGGAACTAAAAACAAGGCGAAATATCGACCTGGGTTTGAGAGAGTTCCACATTTGGGAAAAGGAAAGTACATCGCTGACCAAATGTCTATAAGTATTTTTTTCCCACTGCCTATAACAAATTGAAGACTTTTTCCATTGATATTCCCGCGTTTCGTAAAATAATGGTATTTCGTTTACAAGACCAAGAAAAGCTATTATCGTCAAAATGATAATTCAGTGCTGTGTGTACTTTATTTGTTGATACGAAAGGCGTGTGTTATACACATATATCTAAGTTATTTCTTTTCAAAAGTGGTGCACGTGACTTAAGAGGATAAAAGAGACCTACAAAATAAAGCAAACGACGATGCATGCTTCAATCGATTCTCTGAAAGCAGTATTTTTAGTACTGAAAGTAATAATTTAATGTATTCACCGAAAATTCTGCACGAAAGTGTTATTTTTCCCTCAAAAGATAAAACTCCAGTTAACAAATTATTCAGTTTATCACATTCTAAACATTTGATTATAATCTATCTATCTCAATAAAATTTTAAATGACGATAATTTGACTAGAGATGTTATATGTTCTGTTTTTAAACATACCTCAAAAAAAAACTCCTTACAAAAAAAAACTCCTTACAACTTTGTTAATCGAACGCATCTCGGATGGAAAATCGAACTTTGAATAATGTTATTTGGCCAAAAAGTAAATATTTGCAATGAAGAATTGCCTGTTAGATAACTATTGGTTTGGCGCGAATGAAATGTCCGGCAAAGGAGCAGCACACGTTGACGGCGAGAACGGAAAAGTAGGACGACTTACCTAGGCAAAATAATCCCCCCACGGCATCGACACATAGTTGCCATCTGTCCGGCAAGGCCATGATCCCGGAACGAAAAAAGTCTTGTGTCTGGGACCCGAAGAAGTCATCAACTGCACGTTGAACCTCGTTGTCTGTCGTGAACTGTTTCCCGGACAGGAAGTGATCCAGGCGACGAAACAGACGACAGTCTGTCAGAGACAAGTCCGGGAAATAGGCAGGATGACGCAGTGCTTCATAGCCCAAGGCACTTAGTGTCAGCATCGTTCGTTGTGCGACATGAGGGCGGACGTTGTCCTACAGCAGAAGAACACCGTGTCTGTTGACTAAAGCCGGTTGTTTCTGCAGCAATTTCCGGTGCATCTGGTGTAATTCAGCACAATAACGTTCTGAAGTGATGGTTTGGCCTCTTGCCAAGAAACTGCGATGATTTATCCCTGCTGTGGACCACCAGACTAGGAGAATCATCTTCTTGGTGCGTAGGGGTGGCTTAGGAAGCCGTCCAGCAGGCTTTGTCTTGCTTAACCCTCGTGCAGATCGTTTCCGATTATCACAAAGGACCCACTTCTCGTCGCAGGTGACGATTCGATGCAGTAGAATTTCCTGTTTATTCCTAATAAGCAGCGACGTGCAGACAACGCCTAGTATTGTTGGCAGTTGTCAACTCATGCGGCAACCACATGTACAGCTTTTTGACCTTACCTAGCGCAGCCAAACGCCGAACAACTGTTATGTCGTGGACACCTACCTCTGCCGCTTTCTCACGACACGTTTTTCGGTGGTCCGCTTCAACCACACGAAACAGAATATCATCAGAAACAGCAACAGGTGGGTGACCTCGTGCTTCATTTTGGCAGGTCCGTATCTCCGCTTCGAAACTTCCCAAACCATCGCCAAATGGTTCGTTTTTTCGCTGTATTCTCCCCAAACGCTTTGTTAACGTTTCGAGCGGCAATTCCTGCAGAATGGCCCAGTTTAAATTCATACAGGGAGATGACTCTCAAATCCGGCGTCTGCATGTTTCCTTTGCAAGCCACGTTACGTCCAAACAAACTGCGCCTGAACCTTGTTCTTCACACACGTGATAGCTATTTATAGTGACTCTGTGACGTAATACATGCAACACCTGTGGGTGGTTCCATTCCGCTCTGGTGGTGGCCTGTCTCTACTGCTGGTTCGCGCCGGACATTTTATTCGCAGCAAACCAATAGCTTTGTGTGTGAACTTATAACGTTACGTTATAAATTATTATTTAATTTTCTTATAGTTCTTTATTCCGAGCAGAGATGACTGGTTTTCATTTATTTGGATTGTTGCGCCCTCATTGTCAGAGCTGACCTTTTGGCTGACGAACTGTGTCATCATCACATTTTTGTATTTTATGCTGCAGGAGAAACTGCTCCTGCACCTAAAAGATAGTGGCGGTCCCACAACAGAACTCTGCCGTTGCCATTCTTCTTTTTTTTCTTTGTATGGTTTTCACTTCCTAATACAGCATGTTCTACCTCCAGTTCTAAACCACTGCAGCTGTAGGTATGAGCCAGAACCTGGAGTTTTTTTGTTTTTGTTTTTTTTCGTTTTATTGTTATTCCCACCTTTGTGTTACCATTTTTTTTTCAGGGGATACCTGCACGTTTTGACGTCTGCGATCACCTACAAAATATAAAAAATGTTGGAAACTCAGATTCATGAAGGCGAGGGCGTTGTTTCCTCTATTCACCATTCTTCACCCTAAATGGTATATTTATAACTAACACATTCCAATAAATGAAATATGTGTCGTACACGAGCTCTCGCTTATAAACAGCTTGGAGTCCCGTACACAGGGATGATGCCACGGGATAATATAGGTAAGCCAAACGTATGTTACTGAAACACGGAAAAATCGAGGTATACTCCGAGCGCGTATCCGCCCAATCTACAGGTATATCCACAAGACTAACTCTATAGCCTTTAGCTGAGCCATCTACGATATGCTGTTCTCGGCATTTTCCCGTTAGTCTCGATGGTTAGAGGGAAGTGTTTTAGAATGAAGATCATTTCCCTTTTCAACAGACACTAATAACCTTTTCCAGTCTTTCAAGGCGTGCAGTTTGGCTTTGCACATAAGAATATGCCAACAAAAGCATCGTCCATTGAACGTTTCTTTAGCATCAATTATAACGAAGTAAATTTTTCCGTCATTTTTTCCACGCCGGGCATCGAACCCGGGTCCCCTCATTCCGGAATAAGTCTCTCTCCCAACTGAGCTACGCGGACGTATGCTCTCGCTGTTATCTGCCTTTATGTCATGTGCGTCCTGCGGTGCAGACACGCCACATCTCCCCCTCCCCCGAAAGAGGGCCCAGGGCATGGACCACGGGTCTTCCGGGACCATGTATCACTTTAGGCAGTCATCCGCTGAAGAACGTGCATTGGAGAAATCCCAGCCAACTTGGTGTGTGAAACATAACATCACACACATTTTGTTTTCGAAGCGCCGAAGAAGGGATTCTCTTATTTTTCCTGTCTCGCGCTGTGGAAAGTACAACCCCCTATTGCGAGAACTTTAACGGCCAGGTCATTCTTGAAATTCGGGCGCCAATATAACGAAGTAAATTTCTCCGTCATTTTTGTCCACGCCGGGCATCGAACCCGGGTCCCCTCATTACGGAATAAGTCGCTCTCCCAACTGAGCTACGCGGACGTATGCTCTCGCTGCTATCTGCCTTTATCTCATGTGCGTCCTGCGGTACAGGCACGTCACACAATGCTAAAGACTTTGTTCCTGAAGTCATGATTGCTAAGGTGCTTCATGTAGTTGATAAATTCTCGAAGTCTTAAAAAATTACAGTGAAATGTTGAACCGAAGTCATAGCTTGGCTTCTTCTTGCTGAGGTTTCGCGCATGCCCACAGATCATTCCACAATGCTCCGGCTTGTGATTGCTTCTGGGCATCTATACTTCTGTTTGTGCAAACTGCAACACCAAAAAAGAATCGCGCTATTGAAATGAAATTACATCACAGATTCCTCACGTTACGGGGTATAACTCGTTGCATTTGTAGAGCTATACAAGATTTTTTCGCTTCAAAATTGTGCCACCTCGAGCAAAAATGACAGCCTCTACACTGCTGGCGTGACATTGAATGAAAGAGGTTTTTGATGTTGTCCGAAGGAATATCCTGCGAGGCTGCTTCTTTACGAGACCAGAGTCCATTTGTGATGATTGACGGAGACGCTTGGCTGGCCTGTCACTTATCTACTATGTCCCAGACACGTTCGATAGTAGACATACCAGACGAACGTGCAGGCTAGGGGAAGAAGCTGTACCTACGGTGCATGGACGAGCTCTTGGTCATGTGGCCAACCATTGTCCTGCTGGAATAGAGTACCAGGAGAACTCTTACGAAAGGGTATCACTTCTGCCTCTAAAACATCCCTGATGTATCTCTGTCTGTTGAGGTCTTCCTCAATCAGCATCAGACGAGATAGCAAGTTGAACCCAATGGCGCCCCAAATCATAACGTTTGGCATTGTGGCGGCATGACGTTCACCACGATGTCTTCGTCAAGATGTCTTTAAAACGACGATCACCACGATGACTCCGAACACGTATGCGACCATCATGGTGCATCAAGTTGAATTGTGACCAGTCAGAGAACACGAGTAGTTTCCAATTAATAACCCAATGTCTGTGTTAGAGACCCGACCCCATTGCAACCTGAGGCGTCTCTGGTTAAATGTCAAAGACATGCGTAGCAATAGGCTGCTAGCGACTAGTCCACTGTCAAGCAAACGACGTTGAACTGTGCTTGCGGACAAAGCCTGACCTGTGACAATGCTCCGCTCCTGCGCTAACGCCGTGGATGTGTGCTGTGCAATCGGTCATTATCATGTGATAGAGATGTCATTATGACGATGCATACCCTGGGCTATTGAAGTTGGCGCCCAACTCGTGTACCAATGTTGACTGCTCGTCATCGAAAATTACGTCTCTCCTGGTTCCGGGAACGTCAAAGCTGGACATCTGCAGATTGGTGCCGTGTCCCGTGGTCAGATGAATCCTGTTTTCGGCTGTACAGAGCTGACGGAAGGGTACGGGTGTGACGTTGACAGCATGAGGGCATGGACCCGTTGTGCAAGATCGCATCAATGATAGTTTGGGGTTCATCCTTCTCACTGGATTCATTATTTCTCTTAGTATGTCTGGAGAAGTCCTTAACCGCTGCGCGGTACCAGCGTGTGCTGGTTGTTTACCTACACGCTTTCGTGACCTTCGCGCATCCTGCAGCCGCTGGTCTGTTTCAGCAGGACCATGCCCCCCCCTCCCCCACCGGGCAGCAACCACCCAGGCATGGCTCGAGGAGCACTCACCTGAGTTTGGAACTATCCACTGGCCCCTGAGGTCCCCGGATTTAAGCCCTGTGCAATCTCTCAGGGATGTCGCGGGACGAAACATCAGATCCATGGATCTTGAACCTATGTCTCTGGAGGAGCTGCGGACAAGGTATGGCTGGCATCACCTATTGAAGCCCTCCGGCATCTATTGGCGTGTGCACTGTACAGACGGTGATTCGCGTCAGAGGAGAACCAACAGACTCTTAGGCAGGTATATCTAAGGTTTTGTCCACTGAGTGTATATTTCAGTTCTGATAATCATCAAAATAATTGTAACACTACAAGTTAAGTAATAAGTTCATTAATAATTAAAACACTATAAGCGTGCTCTGTTTTGAATGCACCAAGTAATCTCTTTCTCAGAACGTAAAGATACCCATGTACCATACGCTTCTATTGAAGAAAATATAGAAGCGTAATTCTAAACTCTTTATTTTTAATGTAAGCAGTTGCAGCGTGTTTAAATTCAGTTAGCTTTTCATACTCATATAGGTTATAACTTTGGAAATTATGTAAATATTATGCAAACTCCTAATCTACTTTGAAAATTAGGTTGCGTTTCGTAATTGTGTTTCCCCTTTATACCCTTTTAGTGCCACTGTAATATCTCTCTAAAGATTTTTTTATAGTACATCAATTGCGAAATCGTTTCTTCCCATTTTGAATGCGCTTCCACGATTTACGGATTTGGTGCATATTAAGTACGAAGAAAAAAGGATTTTTTGTGTTTATAGAAATCAAGCGTGGACTACCAAATGGCCTCGTAAACGACAAAATGACTTTAGCATGTTTGTGTCAAGGTACTTTTGAAATAAATTGAGCAGCAATCATCGTCACGCACGAGCCAAAGTTAAAGAGTTACGCGCACAGCTTTGTTCGAAGAGAAAAGGAAAACACGGGATTTAGGGAAAGAAACGATGTAGGGGCAGATAAAAATCAAAATTAAACAAATTAATCAATAAATCTATAAATATCTCATAACCGCAGTAGAGATACATTATCTCTATCGATAAGAGCAGTGCATCAAGACAATGTCATATGACTTCAACCAATGAATATTTCAACTCCTGTACCAGCAAGATGAAAACAAAGCTAACTTCAATGCTAGACAAACAAATCATGTAATATACTCTTAAAAAATCTTGCTGGCATTCGTTCCTTACGTTCTGAGTCAAGGTTATATAGTACATCCATCAGGTAAAGAAAGATGAAAATAGGTGACGTTCTGAGTCAAGGTTATATAGTACATCCATCAGGTAAAGAAAGATGAAAATAGGTGACAGCTCCTCTCGTCTTTATATTAAGTTAACACACACATACACACACACAATAGAATTAGAGCTACTGTGATAGTCCAGAGGAAAAGTGACATCCTATTGATGTCACGATATGATGATATCATCAGTATTGTAGATGCCTCGCCACCGGTGCTAAAACTGCGTCATCTTTTGTTCTAGCGTCTGTTGCTAAGCAACCAATTCGTCGCGATTACTTCTATTACTCACCATAGGCGCCTGAAGGAAATTTTTCAAGGGGGGTCAAGTGTAATTAATTAATGTTTGGCTAATATGTAGAAAACAGTAACTCGTGAAAATGAAAGATTAATACTATTACTATTACTACTACTTGCTTACTACACTAGAACACTACGTCTACTACTTGCTTAGTACACTAGAACACTACGTCTACTACTTGCTTACTACACTAGAACACTACGTCTACTACTTGCTTACTACACTAGAACACTACGTCTACTACTACACTGCCGGACATTTGCCACGGACGGATGACAATAGCAACGATAGCAACCATAAAATGGAAGGCAGGAAAATGTGGAAATTAGCATAAGTGCGGGATACAGTAAGACGTGTTGTGCGTATGCAAATTTTGGATTGCCGAACTTGTTCGTGACGTCATAGCGCTAATAAGAGATATAAAGGTATTGACGCGTATTGACCGTTGTTGTTCAAACGCAAAGTTGAAAGGGAAAGAATCAATTGACAAACTTGCAATTTTCAGTATGTCTTCCCGACATCACCTAGATAATTTTACGCGTGGCCGTATTATTGGCAAGATTGAAAAAGATCAAAAAATAACAGATGTTGCCAGGGAGTTCTACGTCAGCCACAGTGTTGTTTCAAGGCTTTGGAAATCATTTCAAACAAATGGAGAGTGTAGCAAACGTCACGGGGGAAGTCGTGTTCGCAGTACGACACCTGCAGAAGATCGGTACATAGTGCTATGAACAAAAAGACACCTGCGCAGCACAGCTAGTGAGGTAGCAAATCAGTTTATGGCTGCTACTGGCAAGCGGATCTCCAGAAAAACTGTCGCCAGACGTTTGCATGAATGAGGACTATACGCCCGCCGTCCTGTTGTGTGCATCCGATTGTCCAGACGTCACCGTAAAGCCCGCTGGCAGTGGTGCCATCAACATCGCAATTAGACTGATAAAGACTGGTCTGCTGTCCTCTTCTCAGATGAGAGTAAATACAGTCTATCGTCCGATTGTCGACGATAACTGATCTGGCGTGATAGTGGTACTGCATATTGTCCAGCAAACATAGAGGAAAGGGACTGATATCAGACATGTAGTGTTGTGGTATGGGCTGGCATCATGATCAATGGCCGTACGTCCCTCTATGTGCTTCCAACTGGGACTATGACTGGCCAACGATACATTAATGATGTTCTGCTACCTCATGTTCGCATGTTCCGTGGTGCTGTCGGCGATAGATTTATTTTCACGGACGACAACGCAACATGTCATCGAACATTCGCTGTCCCGGAGTGTCTTGAGAGCGACGATATTCAACGCCTCCTATGGCCAGCACGTTCTCCAGATCTGAATCCCATTGAAAATGTGTGGGATGCTTTGGGGAGTAGTCTTGCTGGTCGCCAATGCCCTCCAATAAGCAAGGACACCCTCATCCGTGCACTGACAGAGGAATGGGATAAATTACCCCAACAGCTGCTTGATAATGTTGTGCAAAGCATGACACGGCGTGTGGAATCTTGCATCGCCCTCCATGGTGGCCATATCCCGTATTGACATCTTACGCCGGAACGCCTGCTGACGGTAATTGCATTTTTTTTCACGTTTACGTATTCTGCACAAAATGGTCTGTTTGTCCCTTGCACACGTTCCAAAGCCTTCTGGATTTCAGAGCACAATAAATTGTCTTTCTCGTAATGTCCTGGCATTCTGACATTATTTTATTTCACTTGGCATCCAACCACACTTACTTTTTTATGCGCTATATAGCCGTTTATGATCCGTCCTTAGCAATTGTCCAGCAGTGTATTATTATTATTATTAATTGATGCTGCTCTTGAAGAAAGTGTATGTTAGCAACAGTCATGTATTATAATGTACATTGGTAACTGTTTTCAAAATAACGAACAGTGTCGAGTAGGGCCACTCCAAGCCTTTTAAGTTCAGCACACACCACCCTAAGCGGAACGTGTTTGGGCGTACTATTTTACGGTTTGTTTGGTTTTTCGCTTCCACGTTATCGTTTTCCAATTCCAAATTTCCAATAAAATTGGGATATTAAATTAAACGCCTCAAACTCCATCTTTCCTTGTGGTCCAGTTCTGTGAGTGTAAAAAAATAGTTATAAATAAAATAAAATAAAATAAAATAAAATAAAATAATTCTGCATGTGGTCAAGTGACCCCTGTGACCTCCCCTGTTGGCGCCCACGCTACTCACACACGAGCGACGATATTGGCCACGTGACTTCTCGTAGGAGTTAGCTCTATACTTTTAGAACTGTTACTTCTATTTTAGTTTTGCTTTGTCCGCGTATAGCAGACCTGAAACGAACTAGCACTGCCTTATCGCTGTTCTCACGTCAGCTATTGGGTGTACAAACAAGTTTTAGAGCGGTTTTTGCGTGACGTATACCGCTAATTTACATATCCGACAGTCCCCCGCGTTGTCGTCATGTGACCGTAACTGGTCCATAGTATAAAATGTGACACCGAAGTTTTGCCCAACAGTCAAACGCACTTGCACACCCGGTAGCTGAAAGATGGCAAGCGATACTGCATTTATTCGACACTGCATTCGTTACGAATTCCATCAAGGAAACAGTGCTGCAAAAGCATGTGCATCGATCTGTTCTGTTCTGGGGGAGAATATTGTATCGAAAAGCAGGTGCGAGTTTTGGTTTAGACGGTTTAAAGCACGTGATTTGATGTTAGTGATCGAGAACGTTGCGGCGCCCCGCAGAAAGTTGCACATGAGGAATTGCAAGCAATGCTGGATGGAGATTCGTCTCAAATGCAAAACGAGCTAGCTGAACTACTGCGGGTAACTCAAAAAATCATTTCCAATCGTTTACGCGCAATGGGAAAGATTCAGAAGGAAGGAAGATAGATGCCACATGACCTGAGCCAGAAGAACAAGGATGAGCGTGTCATCAAGTGCTTGAATCTGTTGAATAAACAACACAGAATGTCTATCCTGTGGAACATCGTTACGGCTGATCAAAAGTGGATATGGTACGACGATCCCAAACGCCAAGAAACACTGGGTAGACCCCGGTAAAGCCACGACTTCGACACCGAAACGCAATACTCACTCCAAGAAAGTTCTGCTGTGCATCTAGTGGGATATTAAGGGGGTGCTCTATTATGAACTATTGGAACACGGTCAAATTCTTAGTGCTGCTGATCTCTACAAGCAACAATTGCTGCGATTGAAGCACGAAATCTGTCGGAAACGTCCATTCACAGGTTGCTTCCCGTGAAAATACTGCATGACAACGTTAGACCGCATGTCGCGAAATCTTTCAAGGAAACATTATTGACTCTTCGCTGCGAAGTTTTGGAGCACCGGGGGTATAGTCCCGATATGGCCCCTTTAGACTATCATTTGTTCCGATCAATGCAACATAGTTTGTCTGCTGTACAGTTCCAGACATGTGACGCAGTGCAAAAATGAGTTGACTGTTTCATCGCGTCACACGACGAAGTATTCTTCATGGCTGGAATCCATCAGTTGCCAAGTCGATTGCGGAAGGTGTTAGATAATGACGGAGCAGATTTTGATTCGTGAAGGTATTGTTATTTTATCTGAAATAACATATTGTGTTGTCATAAAACGCTTTAAAACTTATTTGTACACCTAATAAATCCCAATGGATGACGTCGGATTGATGATATGTAGAAGGATCACTCAAGCGAAAGATGCAGTTAATTCGAGAGGGTTTAAAAACACGTGATGAACCTAATTTTACAAAGAAAAATTTGGTCTTAAAGGATTTTAGGAAACTCTGCAAACAGAATAACCTTGAAAACCAGTTTAGTATATATACCAATTATGTAAGTTCTAAATGCTAAAGCGTATTATAAATCCTTCCATTCAGTGGCGAAGTATTATAGAATACATATCAAAGTCGCGAAGCTTTCGCTCTCCAGTGAGACGCTTTTACACGGCAGCGGTCATACATAAAATGCAGAGAATTAGAAGGCGTAAGAAACTTAAATAGTAGTTTGAAAATCATCATCATCATCATCATTGTCAACCATTATCAATCCACTGCTGGACGAAGGTCTCCCCAAGTTTCCTCCACAACGGTCTGTCTTGTGCCAGTCTCCTCCATGTCACTCCCGCATACTTTCGAATTTCATCCACCCATCTTCCATGTGGTCTTCTTCTGGGTCTTTTCCTGTCCCTTGGAATCCAATCTAAAATTTCGGCTGTCCATCGATGGTCTGTTCTTCTGGCAGTATGTCCAGCCCATTGCCATTTCAGGGATTTAACTCTGATCATGATGTCTTCCACTCTTGTCATTTCTCGGATCCACGTGTTCCTCTTCTTATCTCTCCTGGTTACACCAAGCATGCACCTCTCCATGCTGCTTTGAGTTGTCTGCAGCCTTTGTATGTCTCTTTTAGTTAAGGTCCACGTCTCTGCACCATACGTAAGCACTGGAAGGATGCATTGATCAAACACTTTTCTTTTAAGACATAATGGCATATTGCTCTTGAAAATTATGCTGTTTCTTCCAAAAGCTCTCCAGGCAAGTTTTGTACGCCGATTAATTTCTTCACCAATGTGACCCTCACTTGATATCTGCTGTCCAAGATAAACGTACGTGTCTGTTATCTCCAGTTTTTCTCCATCAATCGATAAATCCTCATTTCTTGTAAAAGCATTGTACATCACTTTTGTCTTCTGAAAGTTCATTTTTAATCCCACCTCTTTACTCTTGTCAGCAAGTTCCTGGATCATACTCTGTAGCTCTGATGGGGTAGTTGCAAAAATGACTATGTCATCAGCAAAACGAAGGTGGGTTAGATAATCTCCATTAATCTTTATCCCTTTGTTTTCCCAGTTCAGTGATTGAAAGACATTTTCCAATGTGGCATTAAAGAGCTTCGGAGATATGGTGTCACCTTGTCTCACTCCTTTTCCAATTTTTATGTGTGTTGTATTTTCAAACAGCCGAATCTTTGCACTTGCATTTTCATAGATGTTATTAATAATATTAATGTATGCATCTTCAATACCGCAGGATTTCAGAGCCATTGCAAATGCTGATTGTTTCACCGAATCAAAGGCTTTTTCATAATCGATAAAAGCCATGCACAATGGAAGTTCATATTCCCTCGCTCTTTCAATTAGTTCTCTCAGTACGTGGATATGATCTATTGTGCTGTAGCCACTCGTGAATCCAGCTTGTTCTCTCGGTTGAGCCATGTCCAGTGTCACCTTCAAGCGGTGTGAAAGAACTAATAGCGTGGAAGATATCACGAGTATATCTTCCATGTTTTATTCGTCACGCGGTTTTACGCTGCGTGGCGACGTGTTTCGGTCCCTTATGCAAAACTAGTGGTAGTTCCATCGAGACAGGATCATTCCATGCTACCTTGTTGGAGAGGATTTCAGCTGTTTCAGTGATGGACGTCTATTTAAAGTTCGTTTTTATACCTAAAATAAAGGTATTAAAGCAAGATATGAAAGAGATTATATTGAAGGAATCCACAGAATTGTGCCGCCCCGGTGGCGCAGTGGTCTAAGGTGATGGCCTCTGATCATTCGTCCGAAAGGGGTCCGGGTTCGAATCCCGGTGAGGCATGGATGTTGTGTTTGTCTTACTGCCCTGGTTCTCTCCGTTCCCTGGAACCAGTGATCCTAAATTAGGGACGGGCGACTGCTTATAGCCCACTGAGTTGATCACGGTGGTCGTTAAACTACCAATCAAAAAAATATATATATAAGGAATGGGTTGCCCTGGTGACACGGTTGTCTAACTGCCGGCTACTGACCATTCGTCCAAGATGGATCTGGGTTCAAATCCCGGTGTAGCATGGATATTGTGTTCGCCTTACGGCGTTGCCTCTCCCCTTCCCTGGAACTAGTGGCCTAAATTAGCGACAGACGACTGCTTAAGGCATATTGCGTTGCTTACGGTGGTGGTTTAACGCCCAAACAAAAAAAGTAATAGTAAATAAAAAGTAATAAAAGATTGCATTCTGCCTGTAATAATAAAATCAACTGTAACGACAATGAGATATATGGGACATATCAAATACATCCCAGGCCTTACATATTGGTTGAAGAATCTGGTATGTAACTATGACGCCACTGTAAAATCACTGATCGCTTTATTACGCATAACATCTAACTCCAAGAAGGGACAATGCGAGAAAGAAAAAAAGATATGTACGTTTTGTGGTTATTGTATCCTGATATCACAAAAAGTTATACATAGTCGAGTCACATTATTGTGACCACCTCCTACTTTTGATGTCAACGGGTGGAGCCAATGAAAGAAGGCACGTGTCGTGAGCTGGCTTAGAGGGTATATAAGGTATACTGTAGGCATTCTGAAAATATATCATTTGTTCCTCTCATGGATAAAAGGAGCGATTTATCAGATTTCCAAAAAGGGATGAATGTCGGCTTTCGGGCCAAATGTGGCAGTATTTATGAAACAGCTCAGAGAGCTGTTTGCTTGCTCCTGCGGTTAAAGTGTATCGTGATTGGAGAAATGGCACCATTGCGAATGAGCGATGTGGAAACTGTGGAGCATGACGTGCCATTGACGTGAGAGGTGAACGTCGGCTTCGAAGTTGCGTGAGGGCCTTTCGGTATGCTACAGTGGAGCAACTCACTGGCCGAATGAACCAGGGGGTTACCGGAAGTGTGCCTATAGCGACAGTTCAGCGATCCCTGCTACGTATGGGGCTCGGATGTACACGGATGGGAACTGCAATTAAGCTAACGAAGGCGCATCGGCAAAAGAGGATTACATTTGCACGGCAGTATCGGAATTGAACCTCCGCTGATTGGAAAAGGGCCGCCCCGGTGGCGCAGTGGTCTAAGGCGCTGGTCTCTGATCATTCGTCCGTAAGGGGTCCGGGTTCGAATCCCGGTGAGGCATGGATGTTGTGTTTGTCTTAAGGCACTGGCTCTCTCCCTTCCCTGGAACCAGTGACCCTAAATTAGGGACGAGCGACTGCTTATAGCCCATTGAGTTGCTCACGGTGGTCGTTAAACCTCCAATCAAAAAAAAAAAATTGGAAAAGGATTGCCTTCTCCGATGAGTCACGTTTTATGCTTCATCGAACGCACGTACATTGGCGTACAAACACTCTTCAACCATTTGTGGAAGGACACAAGCTGGTGGGGGCAGTGTTATGATCTGGAGAATGTTTTCGTGGCATTTCCTATGTCCACTCATACCTGTGGAAGGCACTATTGATCGAATTCGTTATAAATCCATCCTTGCAGACCACGTACACCCATACATGTTGATTGTGTTACCTAGGGCGGATAGGATCTTCCAGCAGACAATGCGACATGTCACACAGCCAGAAATGTCCGAGAGTGGTTGGAAGAGCACGATGAAGACTTCAAAGTACTCCCTGGCCCCGTAATTTCCCAGATTTAACTCCAATTGAACATCTGTGGGACCACCTCGATCGTATTGTTGGCTCTATGGATCCTCCACCACGCACCCACCAGCAGCTGTCAGATGCACTGCAGTCACCATGGCTCCACATACCTGTGAACACCTTCCAGTACCTTACTGAGTCACTCCGAGCACGTCTAGCTGCTCTTCGCGCTGCACACGGCGGTTATTCTGGATATTAGCTGGTGGTCACAATAATGTGACTCGACCGTGTATGTCAAATGGTAAGTAATCCTTATGGACTGGATGTAGGGAACGCATGAGAAGCGTCAACCAGGACATGCCGAACACGGCACTAACCAGGAAAGCCATTCGCTCCTCTGCCGCTCCTATATGGAATAATATCAGAAGAGTTGACCCTTGCAGGTATTTTTATGTGACCGTCATCAGAGAAAAAGCTGAGATCTTCTCAAGCACGCTGACTTGCACTCATGCTTTTTCTACGGAGCTACCAGCAGTTTGGCATGCGTTATGAAGGGTCCTCAAAACATCACAGAGATGACCTTTGGCTCCCAAAAAACATCACAGAGACGACCTTTGTTTCCCACAAACATCACAGAGACGACCTTTGGCTCCCAAAAACATCACTTGCACGACGGGGTCATTGCTTCATGTTATCAGCGCTACACCCACACCCTCCCGTCAGCTCGGTACGTCTGAAAACGAGATACATCTTATCACACGACGCGGCGCCACTCTGCAGAGTTCAACTTTGAAGTCCCTGCAACCAGAGGAGGCGTTATTTCCGATAACGAGTAGTCAGCAGTAGTACATGATCTGGACACTAGCTCCCATAGCCCATGCTATGCAAAGTGCGTCGTACCGTACAGTCGCCGACACTGCTTGGACCTCCGATTTTAAACCTGGATGTGATTTGCGCCGCCATTGCCAACAGGAGGTCGGTCCGTATGAGACTAGATAGCTTACGTCCACCGCGGTCATCAATGGCGTGTGGTCGGCCACCGCTTGGTTTCTGGGCGCTCCTACGTCCGTTGATGGCACAATCGCGATGCACCCTTGATTCAGTAGCCCACGGGATCTCTAAGGTTCTTACCACTTGGGTGGTAGAATGAGCCATTCGTCTTACGCCAACAATGCGTCCACGATCAGAGCCGTTCAGATCGCCTCGTTTACCCATGTTCATCCACGGCGATATTCTACTGAAAGCGCCCTGCTGTCCGTTTGATTATCGGCTGCTTTCGATTTGGGTCTGTTAAACTCTGCGCGGGGAAATCCTATGTTAACTGCCATTACCTCTAACGTTTTGTCTACTGAATGCAATAGAACTGAAGAATAAGTAATTACCAATTCCCTTTGGTAGCAGACTGCGGATCTGTAAATCGGTGTCTCCCAATGTAATTACACTGTTGGGTGAGAGGGCGTGGTTTGGCACAGGAATTTGAAAAAAAGGAGGACATGCCGACGAACAGATTCAAAAGAAAATTACCAGTGGACCTTATTCACCTCGCGTTGCGTCATGGGAAAACTTCTCCGTGTCTGCGTACCAGCAATAGTTTGTTTACATGCGTTTTCCCATTGCTTAACATGGCGTTACGTTGCAGGAGTTTAGGAAAATTACGATTTTCGTAAATTTATTAAAGACATGCCTAACTTTTTTCCATCGTATGATTGTGCTCATAAATCCTATCACCTAAAATATACAAAAGGAGGAATAACTTATCGGAATTTTCCTCTGAAAAGGCCGAAACTGTTGAAGGAATGGCAGGGTAAAATGAAACGCGATGATGTCCATTTTAATGTGCATTCTCGTATATAGTATGTTCTACCCATTTTAACGAGGAAGATTTTGAATATAATACTAACAGAAGGCGGTTAAAACCTGGTAGTATTCTTTCGATATTTAATTTCCAAAACAAATGTGAAAAAGTGAAAACGAATTGTATATCTGGATCGGTAAGTTGCGTATTAAATTCTACGTTCTTATCCCAAAGAGCGGAACATATCAATAATTTTTCTTTTTTTAATGTTACGCCTTCATTGTATTTTTTAAGCAGATTGTCTAGCAGGTAACAATGGGAAGTTTTTAGTTATTTTTTTAATCCCAGTTTGTTTCCGTATAACCTATTTGTTTGGACTTCTAAATATTTCGTTTTGCAAAAAAATAATTCCATGTTTCTGTTTCAGATGTTTCGCCATTGTCTGACAATAAGAACGTAAAATTTAATATACTGTGTCTGAGAAATGCTTCAATAAAAATTTCGCCATGACTAATGGTGATGTTGTCCCGCATCATTTGAAATAAAAATCGAACACAAAACTGTGTTGGTATGTTTTTGCAGCCTTCATTTGTTCTTCTAAGAAATTAATTTTGTCTTCTTCGTCATGTAGCTCTATTACTTCGTTGGCATACTCCAAGAATTTGAAATTTTAGAAATCGGCCAACAGTAAGGGATAATCTAATAGCGACACCCAAAGACCTTTAAGATACATAGACTGGAAGTTCTTCAGCAAATGAGTGGCAGCAGCTGGCGACATTTTGATCACAGAGCTTGTACGTAAAAAAACGGCATGTGTCCTATGTAAGCAACGTTAATTAAGCTCTTTTACATGCGCAAAAGAACAAATTTTACTTTGTTTTAATACTGCGTATTAATTTTTTTCAATGGGTATAAATTAGGCATTGCGCCTTTTAACTTACGATTAAAGAAAACAACATTATCGTAATGTTGGTGGATATGAAATAACTGAAGGGAAACGTCGCTTGTCCTACGTGTAAAATATATTACGGCTTCAGTTGCTTGCAAACTGCATGATCTAGTTGCATGAAATTCGTATTTCACACTCTAAGTAATGTCAAAAAACATTTTAATGTGGCCATTTGTTTATTCGTAAGAGAAACTGCCAAGAACAAAACTTAATTTCGGAAATTTTTCCCCGCAGTATTATGAGTTCGTAATGCTACTCAACGCAAGAAACAATAAGTAAAATTAAATATGATAGAAACAAATCCCTCTTCATATAATTTAGAGTTTAGACAATTACAAATTTTGAGGATGAAAAGTCTGAAAAGAAAAACGAGTTAGCAAACCATGTGTAGGTTTAACTAGAAACCTTCACTTTAGAGCCATACATAGTCTGGTGAATGACACAAGACTCTAGTAAAAACTACGTCCCTCAATTTAATATTTAGAGATACGATAAGTGAAAAAGGTTACTAGCTAACTAACTTGCACTTGAAATACTAAAAAAAACTTTATTATTTCCAGGGAAAGTTTAGAAAAATAGGCGAGAAGCCTAGATTGAAACTCCAAGTCAATGCACCATTGCTGTGACTAAACAGCACCTAAATCCAGAAGGAAATATGAATATGTTTGAATCTTTTTCTCATGCTGTGTTTCCTTGGGAACAACTGGCGCTGACACTTCTCTTTTCTAATTCTAGACAGGGGATATACACTGAAGAGCAATTGAATTAGATATACCTGTCTAGTAAGGCGTAGCACCACCTTTCGCCCTGACGACGGCGGCGATTCGTCTTGGCATGGACTCGACAAGACACCGGAAGCGTTGGGAAGCCATACGGATCCACGACCCCTGAACAAGCTCCCACAGTTCACGAAGATTTGATGGAGGGGGGTCAGAGCCTCGAACATCTCTCTCGATGGCATCCCAGATGTGCTCGATGGGATTGAGGTCAGAGGACCTAGTTGGCCAATGAAGCGAGGTCACGTAGGTGAAGTGTTCATCCAACCATTCGGATACAATTCGGGAAAGAGATGGCACGGTGCATTGTCTTGTTACAGGATGAGGTCCCCAGTGGGATGTTGAAGACGCACAAACGGGAGCAAATGGTCGTCCAGGATATCCCGGTGAAGTTGACCTGTGAGGGACGATGTTACACGTACCAAGGGCCCCATTTCAGCCCACGTAAACAGTCCCCAGATGAGAATGCCACCTCCAGCAACTTGAAGAGTATCCTGCTGGCAAGAAGGATCCATCGCTTCATATGGCTTGCGCGGTACTCGCATCTTGCCATCCGCATGTACCAACGTGAATTTCGACTCATCAGTCCAAGCAACATTTTTCCACACATGCTTAAGGTCCAGTGGCGATGTTCCTACGCCCATGCTAATCTTTGTACCCTGTGATGTGCTGTCAGCAGCGATGCCCTCGTGGAACGATGGCTTCTGTACCCCATAGCGATTAGATGGTTCTGGATGGTGTGGCTGCTTGCACGTTTTTGTGCACCAACGTTAAATTGCCGAGTTATTTCTTGCACTGTGGCCGTTCTATCCGCTGTTACAATGCGAGCTAGCCGACGATGACGCCGCTGATCCACACGCTGTTGTCCACGGTAGTTGGCCCTTGGAGGGATGGTTTTACCGGATTCGATGTACTGACGGTGCACCCGTGACACAGTGGCTCGTGAAAATCCCAGTATCTGCACGACGTCCGAGATGGAGTGAGCCATTCGTCGGACCCCGGCAATTTGCCCAGGATCAAAGGCGCTTAGATCCTCCGTCTTACCCATACTGCGTACCACTCTTACTGATTCCCGTTGCATCACTCCTTATATTTTCTGATCGCTGCATACGTCATGTCGTTTCTGTTTACAGGGCCGCCCACAGCGCCATATTTGCATAACGCCAGCTGTCTCCAATTCAATTGCTCTTCAGTGTAGTGATACCACTTACTAAGTGGCAATCGTCAGATTTTGGCTTGGCTCGGCTCGGCTTCGTTTCCGGTTAGCACGTCTTACAGCATTTACTTACTTCCCCAAAGTATCAAAATTATTATGAGGAAACCTATGAAATAAAAGTGTCTGCTGGCCTGTTGTTTATCTGTTGGCAAACCCATATGCTACGTTAGGTATAACCATTTAAAAAAAATTAAGTCATTAAATCTTGCTATATTATTTTCTGAAATACTTTACATTATACATATATAGTTTTTGTAGAAACAAAAAATAATAAGTCTTACTGGTTACATATATAAAAAGAAGGATGCTGTAAATGATATAAACACGGGAACCCCTTTAGTAAACAAGGAGTTGATGACAGATTCTTGCCATAGAAAGCTGAACTTCTGTTGTGTTTTTTAATGTCATATGACATGTTTAAGATGGTAGACAATCCTGTTAGCAGAAAAGTAATTTATCAATCTATCACTGCATTTGATGATACATACTGAGCTACTTGAGGAGGCCCCATGAATTAACAACATTCAAGAAAACAAAAGCACACCAATTGGCCTATCATTCCGTTTTTTACAATATAAATACAGCTTGCAACCCTTCATAAACTAAACAAATAGTACAGCCATGCTAACTATGTGCAGTACAGTACATATTATACTTAGTTCAAAAGACCAATTACAATATACACTGGCGGAAAGTGAAAAAAGAACACCAAGAAGGAGACGTCTGATACCAACGAAATTTATACAGCATAATAACGGAATACAGAGGATAACGTGATCAAAACATTATGGCAAAATACAGCTGTATTTGCTGGTAAACTGAAAAATAACATCTCCATGTAACATGGTAAGTACGAGGTTGAACCGCCATGAACTGCGTCACACTGTGCAATTCTGGCATGGAGTCTGTCGTACAGATGTTGTATGTAAGTTTTGGGTATTGAGTTCCAAGCAAACTCAACCTGGACGCGTAAATCGGGGATGGTCGTGCCTCGCCGTGGAGACCGGATAAGTCGTTGTCCCATAAAATCCCACACGTGCTCAATGGGGAACAAATCCGGTGAACGTGCAGGTCATGGAAGTTGTCTCACACCATGAAGTGCATGTTGCGTTGCACTTGCCGTGTGTGGGCGTGCGTTATCTTGCTGGAAAACACCACGATGGACCGACCTTACAAATGACACAACAACGGGCTGAATGATGTTGTTGATGTAGGAGGTGCTTCTTAACGTACCCGGTACAAGCACTAGTTGTGCACGGGAGTGAATCTGCTTTCATCGCTGAACATGACAGATCGCCATTGCGTTCTCCAGTGCAGACGTTGGCGACACCACTGCAGCCGTTCCTGACGGTGGGCTGGAGTCAGAGGTACACATGCCAGAGACACACGTGCACGTAGTCCTGCATCCAATAGACGGTTGCGGATTGTTCGCAGTCACCTCAGGTTCAACGGTAGCTCGGATTTGCGTCGCAGTGGATGCTCTGCTTAACAACGCCGATCTTCTTATGCGTCGATCGGTCCGCTCATCAGTCCGTCTGTGACTCCCGGTTCCACGTCTTCTCGTGTGGGAATGTTCCTCTGACCATCTACGCCACCATCGTACCACCACCGATACTCCCCGTCCAATTCGCTCCGCAATACGACGATACGACCACCCGGCCTCGCGGAGTCCGACTAGACGACCTCGCTCAAAGTCCGATAACTGCTGAAATCGTACACGTCTTCCATGTCCAGGCATTGCAGCTTCTTCAGGGTCTTCGCACGTGTCCGTACGCCGAGGACTGATTACATTTACTTCTCCGTACTCCTTAAATACCACCGACGATAATTTGCATATTATGCCGTACTGTGGCGTAAGTGCTCACCGGTTGGTCGCGAAATTAACATCACACCTACGTAAACTCGACCCCAATAACATATGCAAATTTCATGATCGTCCGCCAATTCCTTCTTGGTGTTCATTTTTCACTTTCCGCCAGTGTAATATACAACTTTTACAATATAAATATAACTAGCAATCCTTCATAAACTGAAGAAATAGTACATCCGTGTTAAATATGTGGAGAATGGTACATAGGCTTTGTTAAAAAGACCAATTTCAATATAATATGCAACTTTTACTATATAAATCTAACTCTTGCAACACTTCATAAACTGAAGAAATAGTACATCCATGCTAAATATATGCAGAACAGTACATATTATGCTTAATTAAAAAGACTAGTTTCATGCTTGAATTCTCTGTTTTAAATTAAGGTATGACATGTGCATGGAATGGTAGACAATCTTGTTAGCAGAAAAATAATTTATTAATCTACCAATGCATTTGCCGATACATACTGTGTTACTGGAAGAGGGCCCATGAACTATAACATACAACAACAACGAAAGAAAAAAAACCCATTAAAGTAGCCTAACAGTCCATTTGCTGAATCACACTGGGTAGAAGACCCATATGTGCCTAATATACCAAAAGCAGGCCTGTATAGCCATACATAGAAGTTGAAAGGAGCAGCTGATGATTGAGGTCAGGCAAGGGAAATAAAGTTACAGTCTTTTGTCTGTACACGTACATGTACTGGATGGGCAAAAGGAAATGCAAGTCGGGCGCTGCCTGGCCTGGCACTTCATTGGCTATGGCTGTGCCAAAATGGGGTTTTCACGAAAAAATGATCTATGGAAGCAACGGCTCATTCATACTAGTGTTATACCCTGTGAATAGTTGGGAACTTGAAATACATATTATGCATTAAAAAATGCCTAATTCCTTCCTTTCTTTTTTTATACTATTCAATAATTATGTGCTGATAAGAGTGTGGGCAACTAAAGAATAGTATTATTATTATTTTATCATTCTTTTAGATGCTTAAAATTAGAACTGACTGATGCAGCATGAAAGAAATGTTGCACAATGCTGTGGGTGTACATTTGTTTTATTTTTTACACTCTTTTTAAAAACATAAACAGTCAGAGAAACAAAATAAACATTACTTTCAGGAATAAACTTATATGCATCAATCCCTTTATATAAGCAATTTTAAGATATTTAACACCTTGCTTACGTTAAGTTCTTAAGTGCTGAAAAGGGATATTTTACTATTATTTTTTTGAAGTTTGGAAATCCCAAAAGCCAAGTAAACTTAGAAATACAAACTCAAAGTTAATTATGGAGATCAAGTAGTTCTACCTCTTCAAGCAGTGCAAATATTATAGATAACTTCAATTATACGTCAAAGATATCAGCTTCTGAGTTTATGAAAAAAGTAGCATTTAAAAAAATAAACATGAAAATTGTAATTTTCTTTTATTAACACGACTTACTTTTTAAAAATGATGTCAATCCTGTATGTAATCCTGAGTTTTGGACAAATGCAACCAACTTCATGACAAAAACAGTGAAACACCATCTAAATTTGGGATTCTGTCTTCTCTTTCTATATATTATTCAAGATTAAATTCTGAGTAACACGAGTCTGATGCAATCTAAAAAAATTAAAATTTGTTGATTTCGCATCAGAGGACTCTGGTGTGATGTGTGGCTATGTTTACATTTTAATGACACTTTTACTGATGTTAAAATGTTTCATGGCAGATAAAAAGAATAGGTTTTATTTTCATACTGTCTGGAACGAAGGTGATAATATTATGCAGGCAGCCAAGATACATTTGATAACAAAATTTTGTCAGAATTAATAAATTTAATAGTAGTTATTTCACATTTTTATTGGTGCATAAAGAATATTGCTTTTGACATTTCTTGCTGTTTTGATGTTTCATTCCTTCTCGAATCATTCCAAAGTCTGTTATAACTGTGTGATCTTATTTTGATAAACTTGTTTATTATTAACTTTAATAACTCAGAATAATGAGTTAAATACTCCAAAAAGTGGTCCTTTCCTGTACAAAAAAGTTTGCAGTGATCCAAAGTTTCATATATGTGCTTCATTAGGTGAAGATGGAACCGTTTATTTTGTGCTAAATCATTGCCATGAAATTTTCTATATACCACATCTGAAACTTTCAGAACAGTATAGACAGTGTTTGAAGGAATACACAGAAATTGTTTTCCACAGTTCCTTTTCATAACTATTTCGGAGAACAAGTTTTATTTCTTCAGGGCTAAGCATGTCATTTTGATGAGCAGCGAGTAGTTTCATGCAAGTTACACATTTTACTGTGATAAATACGAGCAATAAATCCTGCATTATACATCAAACAGTTGTTTCTGTAATTAATTTCTGATATACGTGCTTCAACATTCCTAATGTGTAACAATGCAGAATTTAACATATCATTTTGGCAACTATCAGCATTTTCTTTACTTCCACGTTTTCCAAAAAACTACACATTTCTTCAGCCGATATTTCACCGTTCCCATTTTGTGAGGCAGATACAAAATTATTCAGCAATAGCTTCTGATAGGCATTTTGAAACTGAACAACATTTGGATTGTTATTTAGCGCATCATACTGCTGAATTCTACTAAAAAAATAATTCTAGGTGATCCCGTGAGAAAAGATAAGATAATATGTACTCACGTGGTTCTGTTTCACGATTCAGCAATGAGATCTTATTGCAACATTTTCAGTTGAAATAACTCTGGCTATTAAAGCACGGAATCCAGTTTTTCTTCTAGTATTAATTAATAATTTGTCTGTACGATCACATAAATTTGAGAAAACATACAAAAACTCTGAAAACAGTGGTTTCTATGAGCTTTGGTTTTCCATAGTTAATGGTTGTTTACAATGTTTTGCAAATTTACTTGTTGAATTAAGAAGATCAAAGACATTGTTTACAAGCCGAATAAAATAGGCAGTCTCCTTGGAGAGTTTGAACCGTGGCATATACAAATCTTCTCTGAGAAAATCAATAGCATCAGCAACTGAATTACTAAATACTTAAGTAGCAAGTTTAGCATTCATTTTATTGTGCTGCCATTCTATATGTTTTTTGTAAGCTTTGTAGCTGGATGCAGTTGGTCAGATTTTTGCACTTCATACAATTTTTGAATATAAGTTATAAGTCCATGAAACTGGATTTTTGCTGTTTTTCATGTAAAATTCCTTTAGGTCACAAAGTGCATTTTGTAAAAGTTTCAACATGTGACAAGTGCCGTAAATTATGTAACAGCTGTCTAACGTGGCAGGATTTAAGAAAATTGGAGAAATCTCACCTTCACGAAGATTAGCTCCCAGAGATTCACCCATACAAACATTGCTAATTAAACCATCAAATACTAAGGCATGGACTTTCATACCTATATCATGCAATTTTATAATGCACGCTTTTGCTATTTCAGTTAATGTTGCTGTATCAGCTTTTCGACTAAAAAAGAAACCAAGTTGATATTTTGCGTGTTCTCGTAAGCACACACACATGAGAAATATACCCGCAGTATTTATAAAAACAAAACAAAAATGTAAATCTTAGTCGTTAAACATACCAAATGGATTTATCTGAAGTAAAGATACGACCGCCTTCAGAAAACTACGACATGTATTAGATTTGTCCGTACAGCGCCGAACTTCAAATGTCTCACGGTAACTGATGGTTTTCCAGTCTATGTTTGTTAAAGGTCTTTGGCGACAACATTGAATCATCAGCCATGATGGTCCGCAGAAGTCCACTTCTGACGTCATATGAATAATGTCCGTTGCCTAGAAACCCGGTTTCGGTCCCAGTTATGGACAGGGATTAGGTTGAACAATGTGCCACGCCGTATCGAAAGAAACATTTGCATTTACAGCAATCTGAAACAAAGCCATCTTTCCGTTTTCTTGCAACGGAGCCTTCATACACGTTTCTTTGCTATCTATGGTTGATGTTTAAAACATGCAACGTTTCTTATCCGTCACTGCATGGCTCCGGCACGGTAATTCCAAACTCTGTTTCAGAGTTGGGCAGGAATGCGTTACAAAGTAATGGAATTACAGATTAAATTTAATGTGTAATGCATTACAAGGTAATGCAGTGACAGGTAATGCATTACAAGGTAATGCAGTGACAGGTAATGCATTACAAGGTAATACCAAGTATGGTTTGCACAAGGTAATGGAATTAGTCTGTAATGCGTTACAATGAAGAGGATACTATTCAATTATTCAATAATGCCATTCAAACGCAATGGAATTATTTGGTAATGAAATTATATAATTTTTGTTCTTGATTGTAGGTTTTACGACCACCGTGAACAACTCAATGGGCTATAAGCAGTCGCCCGTCCCTAATTTAGGGTCACTGGTTCCAGAGAAGGGAGAGAGCCAGTGACGTAAGACAAACACGACATCCATGCCTGACCGGGATTCGAACCCGGACCCCTTTCGGACGAATGATCAGGGGCCAACGCTTAGACCACTGCGCCACCATTAGCAAAAAGCAACCCTTCCACAAAAATAAATAAAACAAGTTAGTAAAATCATGCAATGCATTGATTATAATACGCTTTCCAACATACCAGAAATCATTACTCAAGTTATCACTCAAGTTATGAAAATAATGGCTGAGGAATAAATCTCGGTCCTGTGCCCTGGCCTTTGATCCCATTTCGATGATATTCAACAGAACCGGTTTGGTATACCTCCGAAATAACATGATAAAGTTTTGTCGCAATCGAAGCAGTTTTACGTAAGTTATGATGCATAAGAGCTATGAAATAGATCCCCCTCCTGTGTCCTAACCTTTTACCCCATTTCGCCCATTTTCAAAAGAATTCGTCCCCAGGCAAGACCCTACAACATACTAACATTTCATCCAAATCGAAGCATTTTTACGTAAGTTATGACGCATAATGGCGATGGAAGTGATGCCGCTTCTATGTCCTGACCTTTGACCCCATTGCGCCCATTTTCAAGGTTTGTCGCCAGGTTGTCCCCTACCACATACTAAAATTTCATCGAAATCGAACCTTTTTTACGTTAGTTATGACGCATAAAGGCAGTGGAATGGATCCCGCTCCTATGTACTGACTTTTAACCCCATTTCGTTCACTTTAAATAGGGTTCCTTCCCAGGTGGTCCCCTACCAGATACTAAAATTTCATCGAAATTGAACGAATTTACGCGAGTTATCGTGCGGACGGATATACGCACACAACGCGTGACGTAATGAGGCTGATGGGGATCGCGACCATCCGCACGCCGCAAGAGTGTGGCGTCGTAAAACTTTAATAGGATCCACGCACAACGCGTGACGTAATGAGACAGATGGCGTGACCGCGTGCCAACGTTCTCAAATGCGAGATTGTGACGTCATAAGATTTCTAAACATTAGTAACATTAATGGAACAACGCCATCACTAAAAACGTTATAATTCGGAGTGGTTATTTAACCCACTAAACAAATTCTTCTAAGTCGAGATCAAGCTAAATCGGTTTCTAGTACCAGAAAACGGTAGGTTAACGACTTTCATCAAAATTCTTAGAGCCGTTTTCAAAATAAAATGTACATACATACATACAAGAATTGCTACTTTAAGGTGGACGTCAAGTAATTTTGCTTCCTATACTTCCAATGGAAAAACTTCTGTACACATTTTCTTCACAATTAATACGTTCCCAAAAATGAAAATTTGAACATCGATTAAAATATCTTCATTTTATAACTTGAAATACTTAATATTTTCTAAAACATAACCATAATTATGCAATTCAGCATTCGTTTGTCTACTGACGTCATGAAAATACAAGTCGCGCCATCTTTTTTCTGGACAATTAATGCGTTCACAAGGATAAAAATTTGAACATCGATTAAAATAGCTTCATTTCATAACTTGGAATACTTAACATTTTCTAAACCATAACCGTAATTATGCAATCCAACATCTTTTTGTCTACTGACGTCATCAAAGTACAGGTCGCGCCATCTTTTCTCTGGTTTCAACACCACCAAAGGAAAAGTTATTAATTTTTAACATAATTATGGTTATGTTTCAGAAAAATATTAAGTTTTCCAAGTTATAATATGAAGTTATTTTAATCGATGTTCAAATTTTCATCCTTGGGAACACATTAATTGTGAAGGAAATGTGTACAAAAGTTTTTCCATTGGAAGTATAGGAAGCAAAATTACTTGACGTCCACCTTAATAATATGGGATAAGGGCAATGGAATGGATCGCAATCCTATGTCCTGACCTTTGACCACATTTCGTCCATTTTCAATAGGGTTCGACCCCAGGTGGTCCCCTACTACATACTGAAATTTCATCGAAATCGAACCATTTTTACGCACGTTATGACGCATAAGGGCAATGGAATGCATCCCGATCTTATGTCCTGACCTTTGACTCTACTTCACCCATTTAGAATAGGGTTCGTCCCCAGGCGGTCTCCTACCACGTAGTAAACTTTCATTGAAATCGAACTATATTTACGCAAGTTATGACGCATAAGGGCAATGGCATGATCCCGCTCCTACGTCGTGACCTTTGATCCTATTTGTCCCATTTTCAATAGGGTTCGTCCCCAGGTGGTCCTCTACCACATTCTAAAATTTCATCGAAGTCGAACTATTTTTACGCCAGTTATCGTGCGGACGGACGGACAAAGCTGGAGCATATACGCTTCTTCAACCTACGGTTGGAAAGCGTAAAAAAGCAACCTCCCACAAAAAAAAAAACGACCCAAAAGAAAAAGTAAAGTAATCTAAAATAAAAAGAGATCATCTCCTTACTACAACCAAAATCAATGCTACTCACCATAATTCACACCTTTCATTAGGGGCCATACTAGCTATACAAGAGAAAACTACTGTAATACCTCTTAAAATTACTAATATTAATAGATATCCAAACCATATTCTCTTCAAATGAATATAAATTAGAAGTATAAACCCCAAAGTAATCATTATCATTAGCACTACTATTCTCATGGGTTGAGACACCCCTAAAATTCTTAGACAAAAAAACAAAACAATTAGTGTTGCCAATGTTCTTGATAGTTTAATAAACACCCGCTTTGGACGCAGAAATTTTTTCTAATTTTTATCAAATTTACTGTGATAGCCAGACTCATTAGAATAATATGGTGACGATCCAACATTACTATAATATAAATTAGACTAGAGTTATTTCTTCTATCTTATTTAACAGCATCATATACTTACCCCCCTCTCCAATTCTATTTTTATTCTTATATAATTTGCAAATAATAATTATATACCAATAATTTATAGAAATTTACGTGTGCCAAAAATTATGTCTAAAAAGGTCGGCCATGTAACATAGCAGACAGAGACCAAAGTGTCGTGTAGAATGTTCTAGAAGCGGCAAGAATGGGTTAGACGTTTGTAGAAAGTCCATAATGATCGCGCAGTGGGAAGTTGGAGAGTTTTATGTAAATCAAGAATATTCCCGAAGGTTCAGGTCCCGTCGTGAAGTATATATAAATGAGTCAGTCGGTCGCTAGTCCAGTGTTCGTATTGGGCAAGTAATGGACAAAAATATTTGAGAAGTACGGCAAAAATGCATATTATCAAATCTATCGTCAACTGGAGGGTGCACCTATGGGCTCCCCTCTTTCCCCTATTCTTGCAGAGTTGCTTCTGCAGTACCTTGAAGATAAAGTTCTACTTAATTCTCCAATTCACCCTATCCTTTACCTTCGTTATGTTGATGATGTTCTAGTCTTTTGGGACTCAACCCAAGACGAACTTTCTCACTTTGCTGATCGATTATCTTCCGAATTCCCCACTATCAAATTCACTATCGATCTAGAATCTAGTTTCAGCCTCCCATTTTGGGATTTCTTATTAGTTCGTAATCCACTCTCACAGTCCATCTCTTTTTCAGTTTATTGTAAAAGTACTTCAACTTCCACTATTATCCCTATGGAATCCATCCACCCCCTCAACTACAAGCTTGCAGCGTTTTATTTTCTTTTTCGACGAGCATTTACGCACTCTTCTACATTAAAATTCAGAAACCTTGAAATTTCTAGGATTCTTGATATTGCCTCAGCCCACGGATTCCCCGGTACCATTATTACCTGTGTTTTAAACAAAGTTAAGAGACAATTTATGTCCTCTCTTAGGAGGGAACATAATAATACTAGATATGTTGGAGCCTTGGATTATGTACCTTATTTGGTTAATGTTTTGAAAAACTGTTGCCGACCTCAAAATATTGATTTCGGCATTCGGACTAAAAGCATTTTTTCATTGGTCAGAAACGAAAGACCACCTAAAGATAAGGACCAAAGGTACGGTGTTTACTGTGTTCCACTAGTTTCAACAAGCTCACCTCCTGCTAACACTGTCCATGTGGGATCTACTATGCGCTCATTACAGACCAGATTGAAAGAACACAAATACACAGTCAAAATGGGTTCCCAAAATACTGCACTATCTCGACTTACTTTGAAAGGGTCTCACCAGCCTTACTGGGACGAAACATGCATTCTAACCACCCTAACTTCGAAGCCTAATACTCTGTTTGCTGAAAGCTTAATTATTTACGAATTTGGGTCTGCATGCTGTAATGATGATTACCCTACTATTATTCCTAGTGCATGGAAACTCGCATTGACAGCCAGAAACAACTCCATTCTGAACTTTAACATTTGTAAATAACATCAATTAAGCCTTTTTATTTTTTTCTTCTCGGTTCATCTGCGCATATAAACTACGCCACCTCATCACGTGACTAATTTCCTGATGTATTTATATCATTGTTCCTTCATGTATTGTGTGATGGTGTTACATCTGAGGATGGGACCGATGCGGTTCCAAAAGGTCTTATGTTTTTTTTTTTTTTATTTTAACTGTGATGTTTTAATTGAGCTTAGTAAAGTCTTTTAATTTATCATCAGCTTTTAACTACATTTTTTATCGTGCAAAAACAGTTTCGAGAACTTCAATTCATTGTCTTGCTCAGCACGAATGTTTTTCGATATCTTATACTTCACGTGTATTATTTCGTTCAAATCACTTTACTTGCGGCGAAGACGGGGCAACTACTCATGTCATACACGTGAAATCTCCAATACCGACATACAAGCATTTGAGGTCCGAGGGGTGGAACAATTGTCAAATAACCTACACAACGTGTAATGGTGTACTGGTTGCTGGTTTATTAACGTTGTATTGTTACCCATAAGTTATTGGTTAATTGCCAACATATAGCTAAGCATTAACCATTACGATTATAATAGGTAACTGCTACATGTCATTACAATTACCATGTAATTCTAATGACCATTTCACCATTACCATGTAATGGTAACGATAAGTTCTTGTTCTCATTACCATTACGCTCTAATGCATTACCGATTAATTCAATTACGATTTTGTCCAACTCTGCTCTATTTTAACACTCTATAAATGCTCATGAATTTTTTTATCTGTTTATTTGTTTGGGAATTAGACCACCACCGTGAGCATTAACTTTCATTATCTAATTTAACTTTCATTTTTAATTACTTTCCCTACATAAGTTTGAGTTCATTCTTTTTAAGCATTTCAGTGTCAACGTTATATTTTTCTCACTCACTGAATGTCATGTGGTAATAGCCTTGAGGTCTGGTTGAATGATTTCTGTATGTTTTGACAAGATACGAACGATGCATACAATGTGTGGCGAGAGCAACGTAAAGTGTGGGTTGATTGGTGCAGCCTTACGTTGTACCGTCAAAACTAGAAATATATTTCTGATAAAGTTGTATTGCGACTGAGATACTGGTAACCTTCCGTTACAGAGATTCAGTTTGTGCGTTTATTGAAGCGTTTAAGGTAATCCGTAGGTTGATGAATATTAATTATAATTGACGAGTTATCTGTGTGTTATGCCTTGAAGTCCCAAATAAAGACATTTGTTCGCAAGTAAACCGACTGTTCTCTTCTGGCCGTTAGAAAGCCTAATACTGCTCTTTATACAGTATAATGATTAATGGTTTTGTGCTAGTTGTCCGGAGCATAATGTTAAGAAGATCCAGTGTTACAGGTATCGCAGATACTGCAGTACGACAAGCAATGTTATAAGTGAATATATTAATTAAAAAAACATGACAAAGGTTAATATAGAAGTATACGTCATACCCATTTTAATCGGATTCAGTAAGATGAAGAAAAGATTGAAGTTCCCACCTGTTTCGAATTTGGGAGACGAAGAAATGATTGAAGTTCCCACCTTCTTGGAATTTGGGAGACGAAGAAAAGATTAAATTTTCCAACTTCTTGGAATGTGCTGAATGAGCGACGACAAATTAGGATGATTTTTACAATCCTTGCACATTTTTATCTGGTTCATTATGTTTTGGCTACAGGTCTTACACACAACTGTTATTTTAATCCTTAAACTACCAGTTCTACTTCCTAGGCATGATATGAAGGTGATCGTAGCATGGCAGAAAGAAACAAATCATTTAATATTGCACTCGCGTAAATAACTGTGCAAATATTACGTTAGTAATCGATTTAGATTAAAAATACTAGTAATAAATACAAAAGACCCTTATTCTGCTGATTCCGAGGACTGTAAATTCACTTTAATTTATTAAATTTTGTTTCAAACAAAATATTTTACAAAATTTCAGCTTGTATTCAAGTAACATGCCCAATATATTACAGCGAAAAGGCAAAATACTGTTGGGAAAGCCGTTCTCGATATTCGGTCTATAAGTTGATCATTGGATGCACTATCTTCTTTCTTGTTAACAGTGATTGAGTCTTGATCATCTGGTTTCGATCTACTAACATTTCTTTCTACACGCTGCACACCGTCAGAAGTTCTTCTAAGAGGAAGAGACGTTTCGTCAGACACAGATTCACTCCATGCTTTGGGTACAACCTCCTGAGTTGCATTGGAAACAACTCTACGTTTCTGAAAAAAGTAAAAATGAAAGCTCCTGAAATAAAATGATGTGGTAATAATAACAATAACGGTCTGATAAATACATAATAATAATCCGATAGAGTCAACAACAAGAAAAAAAACCAAACAGTTAGGCTCAGCTCTGATTGAGCTGTCAGTTTGGAACGTAGGACAACGACTTACAAATCTGAGAGTTAAAATGAGCTAGTGGAGTATGGGTTTCAAAGCTTTTATTTAATTTGGTATAGCCAGCACGAGTTTGTGATATGAAAAGTAGCTTACCTAATTTTTACAAATAATGCTGGATATATAGTGAACACAAGGCAGACTGATACACGAATTACCCAACGTGGTGCTCTGTCTTCTTGGGCTTCCTACATTCCTCATCACTTGATCTAGTCTCGCGTTTTGATTTTCTCCACTTTTACTTGCGTTCATTCTGAGAATTCCGCGACATTGTCGAAATGTTAACCCAAGAAAATAATTTTTAACATTTTTAGTTTAAACCACTGCGATATGGTTTTATATATTTGAATAGATCTCGTCGAGAGCTTTAACGTTATAACGATACCACGCACAGTCGTTTTGCACTAGCGGTTGTCCAGATAAACCGCGATATTGTCAAAAGTGTTCACTGGTTCATAAGAAAACATTTTTTTAAATGTTCAGTTCAAACCACTGTGAAATGTTCCTCCTATATCTGAATAAATCTCGTCGAGAGCTTTAAACCTATACCACGCACAGTCGTGCTGAGCTCACGGTTGCTGATATAGACTGAGTCAAACGCCGCGGCACACCAAGAAAGAGCGTCGCGCACACAACGTATTGCGCAATACGCGAATTGGACTCCATGCTGTTTACGAATATGCTAACACGATTAGTGTGCGGCATGTATTTTTAGCGCTATAATGATTTCAATTGGGACCTATTTTTGTAACAGACGATCGGCCGAAAGTCGCCCGATACTATCCGCAGGGTTGGACGTAGTCCTACGACAAAAAAAGTTTCTTCGGAAAAGAAATTGCGTTGAGACGATAGCGCCCCAATGACGCAGTGCTCAAAGCATTGGGTTCTGGCCATTTATTCTTACAGCCCTGTCTCTATCCCTTGAACCAATGACTATAAATTCGGGGTGGACGATTACTTATAGTCCATCGAGCTGCTCAGTGTGGTTGTTTAACCTACAAACAAACAAACAAACAAACAAAAAGCAGCATTATTTCTTTCTCTCATTTCTCCTTTTCGATATTTAACTCCCGTCATGAGCATATCTTAAGCAGCAGTCCGTCCCAAATTTGAATTCACTGGTTCCACGGAAGGGATGAAGCCAGAACCATCACTAAAAGGCACCATCAAAGACTCATCCGGGTCTGAAGGTAGAGCACATCTCGGATGAAATATCAAAAGATAGCGGGATGGCAATCGTACCTTTTCTTTTTCTCTGAAAAACACTTCTCAGGTTTGGTCATAATTTAGATTTCAAAACTTCTTAAAAACACAGTTGGCCGCCCCGGTGGCGCAGTGGTCTAAGGCGTTCGCCTCTGATCATTCGTCCGAAGGGGTCCGGGTTCGAATCCCGGTGAGGCATGGATGTTGTGTTTGTCTTACGGCACTGGCTCTCTCCTTCCCTGGAACCAGTGACCCTAAATTAGGGACGGGCGACTGCTTATAGCCCATTGAGTTGCTCACGGTGGTCGTTAAACCTCCAATCAAAAAAAAAAAAAACAAAAAAAAACACACAGTTGAGGAAAAGTACTGATTAAGAAAAATGGCTAATCTTCTGGGTAAGGGAGATGCTCATGATTTTACGAGATCACGGTACAGTGTACTTTGTGACGCATACTCCCATTTAACTTTCCTTTTTAGTTTCTCAGTGTGTGCATTTGAGTTTGTTCTCCTTCGCGTTTCTCAAACTTAACGTGATATCTTCTCTCTCGCAAGAGTATGTTTGGCAAGACCTTGAGATGAGAACGTATGACGTGCGTATGTTTCAGATGAGAACTGACGATATACCCCCAATGAGCTATTACATTATGACTACCTACCTAATAAGCCGCAGGAGCCCGCATTTAGCCCGCAAAACAGCGGCCACTCGGCAAGCCATCGATCCCATGAGGTGGCGATAGGCATCCTGAGGTATCTACCATACTGTCAACAGCAGTTTCTCTAGTTCCCGTACATTTCGGGGTGGTGGGGATTTAGCGCGAACCAGCTTTTCCAAGTCGAACCACAAATGCTCGATTGGGTTCACCTCAGGTAAATTTGGAGGCAAGGGCATTAAAAACAGAAAGTCACCAGCACGTTCCTCGAACCACTGCTTCACGATTCTGGCAGTGTGGCATGACGCATTATCCTGTTGGTATAATGGCCATCACCAGCAGGGAACACAGTTGCCATGAATGGGCTAACTTGATCCGCAACGATGTTCCGATACCTGACAGCCGTCAGGAGTTGTGTTATTGGGATAATGGGGTCTAAGGTGTCCCAAGAAAACATCGTCCACAGCATAACAACGCCACCGCCGGCCTGTTTCCTCTCAATAGTACATCCAGGTGTCATAGCCTAAGTTGGTAATCGGCGTATCAGAGCTCTGCCATCTACGTGATGCACCAGGAATCTTGATTCGTCATACCAGGCCACTTTCTTCCAATCATCCGCTGTCCAATCTCGATGATCTTGAACCCATTTCATGCGTTGTTGGCGATGACGTGCAGTGAGCATGGGGACCTGACTGGGTCTTCGGCTACGCAGTCCCATGCGCAGAAGGCTGCGATGAACTGTGTGCTGTGACACATTGCGCTGATCACCACTGTTGTAGCTGCGGATAATTTGTCGCGTTGTGGACCTGGAGGCGCTGTGAACAATGCGAGACAGTCTCCGCTCCTCTCTGACGTCAATGAGCTGCGGGGTACACACGCCAGGACGACGGTTCGTCGTTTGGCCATCTGTGCACCACTTTTGATACGTACTCACTACAGCTACACATGACCAACCCACAACCGCGCCGTTTCCGCGTCGCAATTTGCCCTTTATCAAACTCCGATAAATCGGCAGCTTTTCTCATTCTGACTCCGAACATTCTACTAACCGAAAGTCGGTCCTCGGGTTTTATATATACTGCTCTGTGAACCTAACCTGCGCCACCGTTCGGTCTCCAGCCGTTGCCAATTTTTCTATGTTGGGGTTGTTCATAATGTAATAGCTCATCAGTGTGTATAATGTTTGAGGAGCAGCAGTATGTGGAGATGATGGTAGTATGATGATATAATAGTAGTTGCGGAAGTTGAAGTACTTGAAGTTATGATTTCTTGATGTGTGCGTATTTAATATTTAGAATTGGTGTTTTTGTTTCTCGATTTTTTCACTAATGTTGTTGAAGACTGAGTCGTCGCGATAAATATTTTTTTGCTGAATAAAGGATAATAGTAAGTAACATTTTCTGAAGTTATTTGAGAGACACCTGGTTCGCTTAAAAGTTAAGTTATTAAGGACCGATTTGTTTAACATTCAGACAGCTATACTTAAACGAACATTATAACTCATAAAGCACCATTCAATTATTTTTTATTATATTTTGTTGGGATTTAGCAAACCCTGCGCTCAAGCATCTGAGGCCATACTGAGAGGAATACCCAACTTGGTCTGACTCGTTTTGCGTGGAGGAAGCATTGACTCTAAGCTGCAGATTAATCGCATAATTCGTACCTCGTTCTGGACATGGACCTTGGCCCAGAACCGATGACTAAACAGAAGACACGAACTCTGACCACCCGTCCATCGGGGCCGGCTTCAACGTCGTTCAAGCAATTTCTGATGCACAACAAAATTCAGATAGAAAATTCAAAATACTTAAGGCTGATTTTGAATGAGTGTAAAACAAATTCTATCCTATATCTGCAATGTTAATTATTTTGTACATATTTTCTCGAAGACTATTACTTTGTAGTGTTTGAAATTTTGCTCACAAATAGAAACCACCCATACCTAATATACGCCACAGTTATTATTCCGAGAAATGCGTTAGAAAGTTTTTTATATTTCAATTTATCTAACTCGAAAGTATTCCAATTTAGCGCTAGATGGCGCGATAAGTTAGCTTAGCAGTGTTTATGTCTGGAAGAAACGAAATGACTCATTTATGTCTGATTTTCTTTTTAATTATCTGTGCCAAACAGAAGTCTTTGAATGAGGCCAAAAGTGAGATTGGAATCTTGACTTCCATAAATCATCTTAAATCTTACTGTACGTTCATTTTTGAAGAGAAAATGTGTTACATTAGCAAAAAACCCCTGAAATATAGCTGTAGAAACTCCGCCTACTGATTGAGCTCCACCCCCAAATAACGCCATTGGTTAAAACACAACAGCGCGTACTTTGTATTTTCATTGCAGAGCCAACGAAAGACCGCTTCCATGCTGAATATGGCGAGGTCTGCAGCTTTTCGCTGACGCCAACTACTGAGACAGTCCCTTAAGCCGTAAATACCACGCCGAAGGAGTGATTTTTTGGGCCATCTATCACAGAAAATGAATCCTAACACTCATTCAAAGACAGCCTTAACAGATATGAACAGGGAAAAAAAGGAAACAAAATCGAAAGAAAGTCCAGAAGAACAATACGAATCAATACATCAAGAGCCGATATTGTTCTTCGACTTGGAGTTGCATCAAAAAGGTCACCTTTACCTGGTGAACTGATTTGCATCACAGGATTCTGTAGACAAAATCATACTGTGGAGCCAGAAAAATTCTAATGTAAAGTTTTCCGTGATGTAAAGGCATGAATGTATTTTTGGTTTTTATGTCTTAAATTTTGTCTTCTTAGAAAGAATTTAAATTATGAGATGTTGTAACGTATACTCTATATTCACTTTCCTTTTGATTTTACTATCTCTGGTTATTTTATTTTACTATGTAAATTATCTTCCTACTGAACGAAATATTATTTCACCCGATGAATGAGATCTGGCAATGAGTGTAAGTCATGACGTGGTGGTAGCTAGTATATATAGGCGCGTTCATCAATAGAAAGGGAGAGCGTTTGTTATAAGGAGAGCGTTTGTTATAAGGAGAGCGTTTGTTATTGTACGGAGAGCGTTTGTTATAAGGAGAGCGTTTGTTATTGTACGGAGAGCGTTTATTATTGTATGGAGAGTGTTTGTTATTGTACGGAGAGGAGCTACGTGTTATTTGAGTAGCGGTGTGTGTTGATACCAGTTGAAGTTGATAATAAAAAGATTTGAGTAAGTACGTCTTTCTCAATTAATAGTTTTTGTCAGACCTCTGTCTGGCTGTTAGGTTTATTTCAATTAATATTACTATTAACAACCAGCGTTAAGACTTTATACATTCTAATTACTACACTACTAGCAGGAGACTATATTCATGTTCTTAATTAACTAGTAACAACAGCAATTTGAATTCACTATTTGAAGCTCAGTAGGAAAGCTTCATTATTATCATTAGCTAGCTGGTAGAAAGAGCTTATTCATTATAATTAGCTTAGCGTAAAGCAAAATAAAGCTAATTCATTATAATGTGTTCGAGTTATACAGGTGCTCTATTCTTTTTACGCATAAAGACGTTATTTCCTGTTATTAGTATTAGCAATATGTTTTATTAGCAATGAGTTTTTGTCTCTCATGAGTACCTGTTACAGATAAAACTACAATGGTAACTTCGTAGTGACCTAATCACTTTCTCTAGCTTCAAGAAAATCTTGGAATTATTCGATATTTACTTAAAACTAGGAAAGTTTATTGAAATTCTTTCAAAACTGTCCATAGGGTATTCTTGAAAGGGGAAATATTGTGAAAAGCAGGATGGGTCAAACTTCATAAAAGTTCGAACACAATGGTTGTAGAAGATAAATAACTTATGTCAATAAAACTTCAACATCTTCAAGAGTATCTGTTTGTTGGCTATGCCTTGAATTCTTAAGAAAGGTAAAAATATGAGCAGCTCCACAGTGCTGCAAGGAACAGTTTCTTTTGTGACGCATACTCTGATTTAACTTTCCTTTTTAGTTTCTTTCTCTATGCAAACTTGAGATCTTTGTCCTTAGCATTTTTCAAATTTCACGTGATATCTTCTCTCTCGCTAGAGTATGGTTGGCAACACCCTGAGGTCAAAAATAATGTGACGCGTGGATGGATGTCTGAGATGAGAACTGAACGATTTATATAATGTTTTGAGAAGCAGCAGTGTGTGTTAATGGTGGAAGTTGATGCTAATTATAAAAGAGACGTTGTTTAGTTAAAGTTGTGTCTATTTAAAGGATAAGTGTTGTGCTGATATATACACAGTCGAGTCACATTATTCTGACCATCTCCTATACTTTTGACGTCAAAAGCGCGTAGCCAAAGAAAGAAGGCACGTGTTATGAACTTGCTTTTAGGGTATATAAGGCGTGCTGTAGACAATCTGAAAACATATCACTCGTTGCTGTCATGGATAAAAGGAGCAATTTATCAGATTTACAAAAAGTTATGATTATCGGCTTTCGGGCCAAAGATGGCATAATTTCTGAAGCAACGCAGTTTGGGAACTATTCACGTGCTGCTATGGTTAAAGTGTACCGTGGTGGGAGAAATGACACCATTGCGAATAAGTGACGTGGAAACTGCGGAGCGCCATGTGTCATTGATGTTAGAGGTGAACGTCAGCTGAGAAGGTGCGTGAGGGCCGATCGACACGCTACAGTGGAGCAACTCATAGGCCGAATAAGCCAGGGGGCTACAGGAATTGTGTTTCAAACGACAATTCAGTAAACCCTGCTGCGAAAGGGGCTCCGATGCAGACGGTAGGTCAGTGCAACTGTGCTAACGAAGGTGCATTGGCAGAAAAGGTTTACATTTGCACGGCAGTATCGGAATTGGACCTCCGCTGATTGGAAAAGGATTGGCTTCTCCGATGAGTCACGTTTTCTGCTTCAACGAACGAATGGACGTTGGCGTATGAATTAAGAAACATCGGGGAACAAACACTCTTCCACTATTGCTGGAAGAACACAAGCTGGTAGAGGCAGCGTTATGGTCTGGGAAATGTTTTCGTGGCATTCTCTGGGTTCACCCATACTCGTGGAAGGTATTATGGACCGAATTCGTTATGGATCCATCCTTGCAGACCACGTACACCCATACATGCTGATTGTTTTCCCTGGGGAGAATAGGATCTTCCAGTATGACAATGCGACGTATCACACAGCTAGTAATGTCCGAGAGTGGTTGGAAGAGCACGATGAAGACTTCAAAGTACTTAACTGGCCCCTAATTCCCCAGACGCAAACCCAATTGAGAATCTGTGGGACCACCTCGATCGTGTTGTTTGCTCTATGGATCCTCCACCACGCACCCTCCAGCAGCTGTCAGATGCACTGCAGACAGCATGGCTCCACATACCTGTGAACACATTCCAGCTCCTTATTGAGTAATTTCCATCCCGTCTACCTGCTGTCCGCGCTGCACACGGCGGTTACTCTGGATATTAGCTGGTGGTCACAATAATGTGGCTCGACCATGTATATACACTGGCGGAAAGTGAAAAAAGAACACCAAGAAGGAAACGTCTGATACCAACGAAATTTATACAGCATAATAACGGAATACAGAGGATAACGTGATCAAAACATAATGGCAAAATACAGCTGTATTTGCTGGTAAACTGAAAAATAACATTTCCATGTAACATGGTTAGTACGAGGTTGAACCGCCATGAACTGCGTCACACTGTGCAATTCTGGCATGGAGTCTCTCGTATAGATGTTGTATGTAAGTTTCGGGTGTTGAGTTCCAAGCAAACTCAACCTGGACGCGTAAATCGGGGATGGTCGTGGCTGGCCGTGGAGACCGGATAAGTCGTTGTCCATTAAATCCCACACGTGCTCAATGGGGGACAAATCCGGTAAAAGTGCAGGCCATGGAAGTTGTCTCACACTTTGAAATGCATGTTGCGTTGCACGTGCCGTGTGTGGGCGTGTGTTATCTTGCTGGAAAACACCACGATGGACCAACTTTACAAATGGCACAACAACGGGCTGAATGATGTTGTTGATGTAGTAGGTGCTGTTTAACGTACCCGGTACAAACACTAGTTGTGTATGGGAGGGATAGCTGATCGCTCCCCACACCTGGAGCCCAGGTGTAGGCCCTGTGTGTCGCTGGCGCATGCAAGAAACGTGGAGACGCTTCCCTGTGCGTCTGCGACCACGCATATGGCCATCGGAGGCTCCCAAGCAGAATCTGCTTTCATTGCTGAACACGACAGATCACCATTGCGTTCTCCAGTGCTGGCGTTGGCGACACCACTGCAGCCGTTCCTGACGGTGGGCTGGTGTCAGTGGTACACATGCCAGAGGCACACGTGCACGTAGTCCTGCATCCAGTAGACGGTTGCGGATTGTTCGCACAGTCACCTCAGGTGCAACGTCAGCTCGGATTTGCGTCGCAGTGGATGTTCTGCTTGACAACGCCGCTCTTCTTATGCGTCGATCGGTCCGCTCATCAGTCCGTCTGTGACTCCCGGTTCCACGTGTTCTCGTGTGGGAATGTTCCTTGGACCATCTACGCCACCATCGTGCCACCACCGATACTTCTCATCCAATTCGCTCCGCAATACGGTGATACGACCACCCGGCTTCGCGGAGTCCGACTAGACGACCTTGCTCAAAGTCCGATAACTGCTGAAATCATACACTTCTTCCATGTCCAGGCATTGCAGCTTCTTTAGGGTCTTTGCACGTGTCCGTACGCCGACAACTGATTATATTCACTTCGCCGTACTCATTAAATACCACCGAAGGTAATTTGCATATTATGCCATGCTGTGGCGTAAGCGCATACCGGTTGTTCCCGAAATTAACATCACACCTACGTAAACGTGACCCCATTAACATATGTAAATTTCATGATAGTCCGCCAATTCCTTCTTGGTGTTCTTTTTTCACTTTCCGCTAGTATATATATATAAATAAATATATATATATATATATATATATATACTGAAGAGCAAAACTGAAAACTAAGGAAAAACTTTAGAATTTAAAACGAAAGTTGCAAAATATATAGGGGAATTTAATCTGCTCACTGCGACTACAGGCATCATATACTTAACATTTTATTCGACAGACAGCACAAGTACAGAAGACAATAATTAACAACTCATTCCACAGAACACACAACTACGACCAACGATCTTCTCCCTTCCTCTCTCTCTCTTCTGCCCTGCTGCTTTGAGCGTCGTCCTCATCCGTTAAACTGTCGTGTAGGCGGTACTGTGCCGTCATCTGTGAGGCAGAATTGTTATTACAAGTGGTTAGTCAATTTGAATAAGCAGAAATCCTACACACACACACACACACACACACACACACATACATACAACAGGTTCACTCTGCTATATCGTTAAGAATTCTACCAATTAATATTCTTTAGTTCAGAAGTTTTACTACTAATCTGATACGTTTAGCGTTCGACGATAAAATATTATGTTCTATCGGAATGGAACTGTTGAAGTATCTGTTGACAGAGAAGAAAGGAATCAATCTGTAAGTAACCTTTTCTGAAGTTATTTGAGTGACTCCTGATTCGCTTAAATGTGAAGTTATTAAGAACTGATTGTGTAGTGTTTAGATACCTATACTTAAACGAAAATTACTTTCTTTTTTAGTTTAACTTTAACTGAGTCTATAGAACATCCTTCATATATGAGAGACATTTTGATATTCCAAACCGTGGATAGTGAACTTTGTTGTTGACTAATTCTAAGGCGATCGATACCATAATCTTCTGGTATTAAATAGTAACACTGTACTAGTGATCCGATTTATTGGCGTAGGAAATAAACACATAAGCGTTTCCAAGCTTTCGCACATCAACCAGGTAGCTTTTTCAAGGAAGTTAGACAGAAACTGCAAACTGAAAAATAGAACGCTTAACAATTTGAACGCGGTAACTTGACAATAAATAAATGCGACGTTATATTCATTTAAAGATACGAAGCATCACGTTGGTTGCACGCGGGATCCTAGTAGAGAAAAGGCGTTACTTGAAGAATTGGTTCCAAATTCGTGGCAACTCGAGCGAGACACAATCATTGCAAGTATTGCTGTTGGTAATGATCTCCAAGGTTTCCCGAATGGTTGTACATTTAGAGGTAGAGTAGCTAGCTAATTTCTTTATATCATCCCACATAGGAGTAGCGGACTTGAATTTGACTTCTCTGGATAGTGCCGTGGCTACTTTACCGTATTTTGTGTCCCTTCTATATTCGTTGACTCTGATTCCAAACGAACGCTTGGTCATTCCAATGTAGTATTGCCAATAAATCGGATCACTAGTACAGTGTTACTATTTACTACTTAATTGGTGTACTGTTCCTCGTTATAAATTTCCTTCTGGTATTAGTTGAAATATGTCACAAAAGAATGCATTGCAAAGGCTTTTACAGTTTACAACAGATGATATCAAATATGAGTGAAATTTCTACGAGACTCTCTTGGAAAATGAGGACAGGTTCATTCTGATAAGCAAAAAGCTGTGAGAAAATATTAGCAGTTGTGATTTAAAGGCATCGCCAACGCGAGGTAACGAACCAGTGTAAAATTACGCGTTTATTAAAGAAGGAATGTGGTGCACAAAAAATAGACTATATATATATATATATTTTTCTGAATCTATACTGAGAAGAAACCATCTGAAAACTGGAGGATAACTAAAAGTTCAGCCGAAGTGTTATCACTCGTTTGAATAAAGCTACAATTTGCCGCTTTAAATGAGATTTGTCTGATTATTCTTAACATCCTGTTTTCTAAACGGTTCCATTAAAACTATACAAACCGCAAGAAATTAATATCCGAATCTTCAGGATTTTGAAGATAAACGTAAAAATAAAACATAAATGTTGAAACATTTGTAGTTAAAAAATTGAGTAAAACTGCATGGCTGGTCAGGTATAGTAAAGATCCACAGAGGATCTGCACACATTTTTAGAACGATTTTGATAAGAAATTACAGAAGACAAATAAGTTTAAAGAATTTAAACTGGCAACAACTTGTTAGATGAACACGAAAGAAACATTCGCTGCAGTTAAATATCATCTGCTAAGGAAATGACGCATGTAAACAAGCTGTGGACAGAAGGTTATGTCTTTGCTTTCACAAAGAGAAATATCCTAATTCTGTAATCTTTAAAAAAGGCTGTGAAATCATGGAATTAGCTGTTTACGTTTGCCTAAATGCAGTGCTGCAGTCGTAAAATCAGCAGAGGGTATACTGTGTGCAAATCCTAAAAAATCAGAGGTTATACTATATGGATAAAAATAAGAGAAAAAGGCACGATACCCTTGTTGGAGTACACAGTGCCTTTTTAGCAATTATGACTATGAGCTCACTGATATGAATAAAGTATATCCTCCTCCCTCCTGTCAGTTATGACATTTTGAAGAGCATGCGCAATATTATTTTAATTTTTGTTGAAATATATCCCATAAAGCCTGAGCCGCCCTGATGGCACGGTGGTCTAAGCAATGGCCTCTGATCATTCATCCAAAAGGTGTCCGGGTTCGAATCCCGGTGAGGCATGGATATTGTGTTTGTCTTACGGCACTGGCTCTCTCCCTTCCCTGGAACCAGTGACACTAAATCAGAGACGGGCTACTGCTTATAGCCCATATGAGTTGCTCACGGTGGTGGTTAAACCTCCAATCAAAAAAAAAAAAAAAAGGCCTGACGAGATAAGTCCTTACAGCACTGTTCTTCTCTAGAAGAAACTCTTGATCTACTATCAGTTGCTGAACGATGATTCATCAACCAAGATCTTACATATTTTTTTTATTAAATAGTTCAATGGGAGGTCTATTTGAATTTATGAACATCAGGTTAGATACACTGGAGATTGACAAAAAATGCTCTGTGATCGGTTATAATGTTCATTAAACTTAATCCTCGTTCGCATTCAGCTGTCGAACAAGGCAGAGTTGAAATCGTTCTTAAGAGGGGTTTTAAGTTTTCTGGCACAACTTGGACGTTTTCAGTATATTCTCTCAGTCTCTGAATAGCTTGCATTTCATCAACACTAAAACGTCTACAGATTCGTCTTGTTTCTAGTTCTCCATAGCGCACGTCGTCTTTTTTAATTAATATTTATTCGCTCTAACGAATAAATATCTTTAAGAAGTTGTACATTTTCACTGTGTGAATCAGAACACAGTCTTCACTGTAAAAAAATTACTGTAGATTTTACGGTTTTAAACCGTTTTCCAGGGTGCCAACACAAAACCGTAAAATCTACAGTTTTATACAGTGTTGGAGCAAAGCTATAGCTTCGCTATAACGCAATTAACATATTCCTTCCAGCCAAAGTTTTGTGTTTTCGTGATTATTTGGACTGTGACTCGCTCTAGCCAAATTATGTGCTGTTTTCTTCATTAAATGCAGTGTTGGAGCATAGCTTTGCTCCAACACTGCAGAAAACTGTAGATTTTACGGTTTTGCGTTGGCACCCTGGACAACGGTTTAAACCGTAAGGTCTACAGTCAATTTTTTACAGTGTTGATTTCATCCTGTCAACCGTGCTTTGAATAAACAGGTTTGGTTAACAGGTACAATTTTGTTGTTAGGAATCAATGGGATATTTTTAAATAATAATTCCTCGTTCGCTGCTAATGCTAAAAGAGTTTTTCCCAGGATTTTCTCCGAAGCTCTGTATAATTCTTATGGTTCTTTTTATAAGTTGTTCAGCTCTTGGCAGCAATGTTGTTCGAGATTGAAGTTCTGTTGATAATATGGACATTGAAGGAATACGCTATTCTGTCAAAAAAAGTAGAGGTTATACGGCGTATACCGCCGTATACTCTACAGCCCTGCCTAAATACAAAATAAGCAATATCAATAATAGAGGGAAAATCGTCAAGCATTGATTTTAACAGGAGAAATAACACCAAAAGAATATTCAAAGAAAATATGCATTTTATAACTACACATGTGTATTTCAAATGTAAAGTCTGTGGTCTTAAAGGAAAATCTACCGATCTAAAGAGCAATCGCTTGAGTCGTTAAAAGTATTTGTATCAACTGTTAACAAGGTAATAAATGAAGATTTTTATCTGAAAAAAATGTTCACCTGGACACGTGGTTGAGTGCAAAACACTGTGTAGTCTTATTTATGAAAATCTTTTAGCCGCAGAGAAATGGAAATTTATTGTGACTATTGATGAAGCATGGATCTACCTAAACGATTATTACAAAAGAAAAGCCAATTTATTATAACAAAACAGCAGAAAAAGACTTACAAACCTGGTTCCAAGAATCCGAAGAAAGTTTCAGTAAAGGATTTATGATTATTGTTGGTTTCTCGTACAATGGGAAATTAAAGTTAAGAAAAGTTGAAGAAAATGTAAACACTCAGTTCTACATATTATCAAAATAATGTTTTAACTCCTATATTTAAAGAGGAAATACCATTCCTTTATCAACAGGGCCTTCAAAGAGTAGAACTCCATCAAAACAAAGCTACATCCGGCCTACCTCTTTATTTCATGAAAAAATGAAACAAGTTGTAAAATCATGCAATACATTAATTATGATAAGCTTTCCAACATGCCAGAAATCATTACTCAAATTATTACGCAAGTTATGAGGATAATGGCTATGGAATAAATCTCGCTCCTGTGCCCTGACCTTTGATCCCATTTCAATGATATTAAACAGAATTGGTTCAGTATACCTCCGAAACAACATGCTAAAGTTTTGTCCCAATACAAGCATTTTTGTCAGGTTATGAGGATAATGGCAGCGGAATTAATCTCATTCCTGTGCCCTGACCTTTGGCTCTAATTTGATGATATTCAACAGAACTGGATCAGTATACCCCGAAACAACATTATAAAGTTTTGTCGCAATCGAAGCATTTTTACGTAAGTTATGATGCATAAAGGCGATGAAATGGATCCCGCTTCTACGTCCTGAGCTTTGACCCCATTTCGTTCATTTTCAATAGGGTTCGTCACCAGATTGTCCCCTACCACATACAACAATTACATCGAAATCGAGAACCATGTTTACGCGAGTTATCGTGCAGAGAGGCAGACGAACAAAGCTGGAACATATACGCTTCTTCAACCTACGGTTGGAAAGCGTAAAAAAGAGACTCTGGTATCAAGTCTATACTATTTGCTCATATTCCTTTAAAGTTCCCTGATGCGACACCAATGGACTATTGTGCCTTCGGACTGCCAAACAGTGCGCTTTATTTTCCACGAAGACCTAAAGCAATGATTGGACTATGGAAAGCAGTGGAAGAGGGGTGGAAGAAAATTTCAGAACAAGTTTTAGGAAATATCTTGTTACCTTGAAAATCTAGATGTAGGTTCATTCCAGAGAAAGAGCTGCCAGATAGAACATTTAAGAAAGAGATAATTTTACCGCAGATCTATTTTCGTGCTACGTTATAACACACAGAAAACATTCAACCATCTTGCACAAGATTTTCACACAGTTAAAACACACAAGTACTTTCGAGACTTCCTCGATCTCTTAAACAGATGTGGATCTTGTCAAGATAGCAGTAGGCTGCGACGACCATGAGTATGTGCAATGTTATTGTACCTTAAATGACATGATGCGTGCCAGTTTTGAAAGCATTTGTAATTAGTAAATTAATGTCAACATTTTGTAAGTCATTCTGAAATAACAGTTTCCAAGGTATTTGCATCACACAAGGAAAGTCAGCATTTCAGCAGTGTTGTTGGTTGGCTATTATTTGAAAACGTTCTGTAAGAGGAGTTAAACTTTTCGACTTTGGGGAAGGGGGAGGGGGGTTAACACGGTTGCTTTTTCCCACAGGGGCTGGAATGCTTCATTAAAGAGTAGGCACGACATTGTTGTGGCTAAAGACTTGGTTATGATTTTGTATTTGTTTTTATTCAGGCGGTTCCTCAGATTACGGGTCGTCAAGCCTATACGTACACGGTCACCTTGCCCGGGTTCGATTGCTCTTAGCGGGATGAGGTAAACACCGTATCGATCCAACGTCTGAGTCGGGTCTCTGTCGTTTTTTACGGATGGCCAGATATTATAAGTTTTTATCCCAAACTTCAGGCCGTAAGGTTTGCAGACATTTTTTAGAATATTAGATATTGAAGGTAGATACGGTATCGAGCCCATGCAGCTAAGCTGTCTGCTATTTCTGGATAAGGTAGTAGAGGCGCTGTCATTCATTTGTCTCAGTAACTTATTCACCACGGACCGGGGATATTCCAAATTAGCAGCTGATTCCTTTATTTTTTCAATCTCGATATTATATAACTCTGAAATTGAGGAATGCGTTTTAGCACGATTAAGGATATACTAAGTGGCCATTTTATTATGACCACCTGACAGTTTTAAGCAAATGAGCTATGGCTGCACGCTGTTGCCGCCAGAGGGCGAGGCTAGTATAAAAAGGGAATGCTTAGAGATTGCGACAGTAGTAGAAGTGATTTTTGGGTGACCAGATGGGTAAAAAATGCGATTTGACGGAATTTCAACGTGGGATAATTCTAGGAGCTCGGAGCCATGCAGCGAGTATCACCGAAATCGCCGCATTCGTGAAATGTTCCAGAGCAGCTGTTGTTAAAGTGTTTAAAGACTGAACTGTCAGCCACATAACTGGGTCCCTACGTGCAACGTGTGGTCGTCATCGACTAGTGACTGCTCGGGCGGAATGGAGAGTGTCCAGACTGGTAACAGACAACATAAGGGCAACAGTGCAGCAAATTACAGACCATCTTAATCAAGGATCCCCTCAAATGATCTCTGCACGCACTGTTCGCCGTACACTGCATCGGATGGGATATGGCAGTCGGAGGCCTGTTCGAACACCTTTGCTGTCTGCATTTAACAAGAGAAAACGTCTCCAGTTAGCACAGGAGCACAAGGATTGGACAGTCGATAATTGGAAACAAATTATGTGGTTCGATGAATCACGTTTTCAGTTGCACCATGCCGATGGCCGAGTGAGAATTTGGCGGAAACAGCACGAAAGCATGGACCCCTAATGCTTTGCTACAACTTTTCAAGCTGGTGGAGGCAACATTATGGTTTGGGGAATGTTTCCCTGGCACGCTTTGGGCCCTTTAATTCGTGTTGATCAGCGTCTGACTGGTGCATCATATCTAAACATCGTTGCGGACCAAGTGCATCTTGTCATGGGGATGGTTTATCCCAATGGCGATGGCTACTTTCAACAAGATCATCCTGCCATAGTGCTCGTATTGTACAGGATTGGTTTCAGAAACATGCCGGTGAGTTCATCCAAACAACCATAATGTAACCGTTTCCGTTTACAGAAAGCCTTCTTCAAATATTTCGATGATACTGTCGTCTTCAACTCATCCGTTAAGTCAAATATTTCGATGATACTGTCTTCTTCAACTCATCCGTTAAGTCAAACATTATTTTCAATGCGTTATATGCTTAATCGTGCTAAAACGCATTTCTTAACTTCAGAGTTATATAATATTAAGATTGAAAAACCAAAGGAATTAGCTGCTATTTTGGGATATCCCCGGTCGATGGTGAATAAGTTACTGAAACAAATGCATGACAGAGCCTCTACTACTATATCCAGAAATAGGAGACACCTTGGGTACGTGGGCTCGAAACCGTATCTACTTTCAATATCTAATGTTCTTGAAATATATCTGCAAACCTTACGGTTTGAACTTTGGGATAAACACTTATAATATGGGGTCATCCTTAAAAAACGAAAGACCCGAACCAGACTTCAGATTGACACGGTGTTTACCTCATCCCCTAAAGGTGACCGAACCCGGGGAAGAAGACTGTGTCTATACAGATTCGACAACTGGTAATCTGGGGGCTCACCTGAATTAGCACAAATACAACATCATAACCAAGTCCTTAACCACAGCAATGTCGTGCCTACTCCTTAATGAGGTATTCCAGTCCCTGTGGGAAAAAGCAACCATGTTAACCACCCCAAAGTCGAAAAGTTTAACTCTTCTTACAGAAAGTTTTCAAATAATAGCCAACCAACAACACTGCTGTAATGATTACTTTCCTTGCGTGGTGCAAATACCCTGGAAACTGTTATTTCAGAATGGCTTATAAAATATTTGCATTATTTTATTAAACTTTTTTTATTGGGGTTTAACGACCACCGTGAGCAAGTCAGTGGGCTATTAGCAGTCGCCCGTCACTAATTCAGAGCCACTGATTCTAGGGAAAGGAGAGAGCCAGTGCCGTAAGACAAACACAACATCCATGCCTAACAGGGATTCGAATCCGGACCCATCTCGGACAAATGACCAGAAGCCATCGCTTAGACCACCGCGCCACCTCATTAATTAATTAATTAATTAATTACAAATGCTTTCAAAACTGACACGTATCATGTTATTTACGATTGAATAACACCGCGCATGCTCATTGTCGTCTCAGCCCATCTCCCGCAGTATATTGCCTGCTGCTATCATGATGAGATCCAGACCTGATGAAAAGACTGAGGCGGTCTCGAACGTTTTTGTGTGTTTTAACTATATGTAAGCTTTTAACTTTATTGGTTTTAGATTAAAGTATTTTTATCTAGCAAATCGTGCGGAAGACAGCTGGATTTTTTCTGGGTGAAAAAATTTTATTTTAAATATTAATTATGTTGCTGGAAAACCCTTCTAAAAATATCTGAACATTCTCTGTAATCATGCTGGATGGATCGGAAATACGGGTGTCACGTCATTTCGTCGCATGCGTCAATTCGTCGACTACGTCAATTCGTAGCGCGTCAATTCGTCGACTACGACAATTCGCCGCGCGTCAATTCGTCGCATGCGTCAATTCGTCGCGGACAAATTCGTTGACTAAGTCAATTCGTCGCGTTTACAGATTTTGGTTACATACAAAACGAATGCCGGAAAACGTACGATTTCGAACGTCTTGCTCCCTGATCAAATTTATAAAGTTTGGACACGCAGACAGGATAGGAATATTACGTTTTTCTTTGGCACTAAAAATATTAGACGGTAAACGGTTTTTGAACGGGGCAGGGCCCGGTTGGTCAGAGCCCCCATATACAAAATTTTCGTAAAATCTACAGTTTTCAATTCAGAACCACCAAATCTGGTATACTATCTCGTGGTATTCTAACTTAGACTGTACACGGTTTTGGGAAGCGGTTGGAGAGGGGGGTTAGAGCCCCCTACAGAATTGCCGTAAACTATAGTTTTCAATTTAGAACTACCAAATTTGGTATATTATCTCATGGTAATCTAACTTAGACGGTAGACGGTTTTTGGAACGGGTCAGGGGCCCGGTTGGTCAGAGCCCCCCATACACAAAATATTCGTAAGATCTACAGTTTTCAATTCAGAACCACCAAATGAGGCAGTTTTCATCTTAGAACCACCAAATTTGGTATACTATCTTATGGTACTCTAACTTAGACGGCAGACCGTTTTTGGAACGGGTCAAAGCCCGGGGGTGAGAGCCCCCCACATACAAAATTTTCTTAAAAACTACAGTTTTCAATTCAGAACCACCTAATCTGGTATACTATCTCATGGTACTCTAACTTAGACAGTAGACCGTTTTTGGAAGGGGTTAGAGCCCGGGGGTAAGGTCCCCCCATAAAAATGGTCCGGTTTTCAATTTAGAACCACCAAGTTTGGCATGCTCTCTCATGGTACTCTAAATTAGACGGTAGACGGTTTTTGGAACGGGTCGGGCGCGGGGTCAGAGTCCCCGCGCCCATAAATTTTTTCGTAAAAACTAAATTTTTCAATTTAGAGCTACCAAATTTGGTATACTATATAATGGTGTTCTAAATTAAACGGTAGACGGTTTTCAGAACGGGTCGGGGCAAGGGTGGCCCCCCGCCCCTACACACAAACTTTCGTAAAATCTATAGTTTTCAATTTAGAACCACCAAATTTTGTATACTATCTCATGGTACTCTAACTTACACGGTAGAAGGTTTTTGGAACGAATCAAGGCCCGGGGGTAAGACCCCCCCCCACATACAAAATTTTCTTAAAATCTGTATTTTTCAATTCAGAACCACCAAATTTTGTGTCATGAAACTGTAACTTAGCGGGAGACGGTTTTTGGAACGGGTCGGGGCTCGGGTGTAGGAGCAACCCTAACCCCCCTACAAAATTTTAAATTTTCGTAAAATCTACAGTTTTCAATTTAGAACCACCAAATTTGGAATACTATCGCATGGTATTCCAACTTAGACTGTAGACAGTTTTTGGAAAGGGTCGGAGCCCGGAGTTCAGAGCCCCCCCCTCATACGAAATTTCGTAAAATCTAGTTTTCAATTTAGAACCACCAAATTTGGTATACTATCTCATGGTACTCTAACTTAGACGGTAGATGGTTTTTTTGGAAAGGATCGGAGCCCAGGGTTCAGAGCCCCCCCTCCCCCCCATAAAGAATTTCTTGAAATCTACAGTTTTCAATTTAGAACCACCAAATTTGGTATACCATATCATGGTACTCTAACTTAGACCGTAGACGATTTTCGGAACGGGTCGGGGCCCGGGGGTTAGATCCTTCCCCCCATACAAAATTTTCTTAAAATCTACAGTTTTCAATTTGGAACAACCAAATTTGGTATGCTATCTCATGGTACTCTAACTGAGATGGTAGACGGTTTTGGGAACGGGTCAGGTACGGGGTCAGAGCCCTCCCCATACAAATGTTTCGTAAAATTTACAGTTTTCAATTTAAAACCACCAAATTTGGTATGCTATGTCATGGTACTCTAACTGAGAATGCAGGCGGTTTTTGGAAACGGTTGGAGCCAGGGGTTCAGAGCACCCGCCCCCCTGCCAATTTTTGTAAAACCTACAGTTTCTAATTTAGAAAGACCAAATTTAGTACACTACCTCATTGTATTGTAACTTAGACCGCAGACGGAAAGGGTCGGTGCCCGACGTGAAGGGGGCCCATTCAAAATTTTCGTAAAAATTACAATTTTTAATCTCAAGAACTGCATCCCAATACAGCACTCCATTACCCCACCTACGGTCTAGGTTAGAGGCCGTAGATAACAATAAAGTGAAAAAATATCAGGTTCATGGTGTATTAAAAACACAAATTAATAAACGTTAGCTTTCACCACCAACGGTTGCCTTATCAGGCAGAAATACAATGTAATGTAAATAATGTAAATTCTTTTCTGCTTCGTATAATTAAATTAACTAAATCAAAATATTTAAAATAAGTTTCCTGGAAATTTACAATAAATAGCTTTTTCATTGATTAACTTTCACCCGCTGAACTTGGGGATTTTTGAAATAGTAATATTTACCTGGGAAATACCGGGTACCCCTGCTAGTAAGAACTAAAGATAATGTTACACTTTTTGTCAGGTACAAAACAATAATTAGAAAGCCCTAGGACGCGGCCTGTTTAGCAATTTTCAGTGTGCCGTGCTAATTTTCATAATGTTTTCATAGAAGTCCAAGATTTTAGCAATGCGCTTTTCTGAGGTTGGAACTATTAAGCAGACCCTAGGCCTAGAGATTTTTGATAGTTTTCAGTCCTCCGAGCTGATATTTATGTAGTTTTCATAGAAAATAAAATGAATTCTGTTTAAATGTTACTCGAGCACAAAGCATTAATAGGTACGCCCGAGACCTAGGCATATGCATTTATAGTAATTTTTATATTTCTGTGATTATATGAGGTTTGCATGACAAATCAATTTAAGAGTGTTACGCTTATCAAAAATTATTTAAAAGGCCTAGGCCTAGCGGCCACTAATTAGTATTTGGTGCCTAAGTGAAAGCGCAACATTATTAACTTGATTTGTTATGCAAACCTTATAAATACGACCACAGCGATTACAAGTTACTAAAGAGTCCTTGTAAGTAATATTTTTTGACCGAGTGCAAGCACAATTTACGAAATGTCAACAGGTCAAAATATCTAAAGTAACAATGAAATTTGGAATATTTCTTTTTTCTTTCTTTTTATTTCAGTTTTGACACTTGTATTAAGTTTTAAAAACATATATTTCTCCTATCGTATACCTTCATTGTGCTTTCAACAGAATTTCTTACCATGTTTTGGGTATTTTGTTTCGTGTGGTTGCAGTTTTTTTAATGTTTTGGGCATTTCATTTTGTGTGGTTACTTCTTTTTATGTTTTGGGCATTTTACTTTGTATGAGTGTTTTTGTTATGTTTTTGTTATTTTCTTTTCTGTGGTGGTTGTAATGTCGACAGGATGAAAAGGGGAAACTGTGGACAGTCACGATGCCTACTTGCTTATAATTTTTTTTTCAAATGCAGCACATGATTTTGTATTGAGTTATACCACTTACTCATTAAGCGACTACAGGTTTCTTTAAATATGAACTTTTTCTTAGAGCCTTTTGTTCCTCTACCTAGCTTTTTCGGCTCCGCAATTTCTTTTTTTTTTGGTTTTAGAATATTTTCCTTATTATTAATCTATTTTCTCATGCAAACTCTTTATGTAAGGTATGTTTATTCTATCGAAGTATTTTGCAATTATACGTGAAGCCCTGTTGCTGAAGTAAAAAAAATATTTCCAATTGAAACAACGCAGTTCAGATATTTTCCCGCTGTTAACTCAAAGAATGAAAACAAAAACAAATCTGTGCAATAGTTGAGGCATGAGACAGTACTTACTGGTAACCAGGCAAAGTTTTAAGGAAGAATGAGCTTAAGAATTTCTAACTGCAACAAAAAAGAGCATCCGCACTGTATCCCTCCCCATCCCCTAGTACCGGCCTTTGGACGTCTTGAAAGAGAAGTCTTAAGGACACATCTGTATCGTAATTGCTTGAGCATTCGCGACAATTTTCTGGAGTCGTAGTAGAAAAACACACTTCCTACTTCGCCTAAATTGCTTGGATGTAATGCCAACGAACAAAGGATTTCTGTTGCTTTTGATGGAATACTTTTCCCCTGGGGTTCACCGCTTTCCCTATAGTCTTCAGGACAGACGGTAATACACCCCAACGTAAAACACCAATTAAACGGCAATTAACTGCAATTAGCGAAAGAGAGGGGCGGTACAGGAAATATGTCGAACGAGACAGATCTGAACTTAGAAAGTCGGGGGAAGGTGTTGCATGAAAAACTGTGTTTGGATTACAGATCATTTGGCACGTAGGGACGTAGGTTTCGTTTGATATGTTACGGGGTAAACAAATTGTCTTTTCAGTATAACAATTTTCTTTCATACCAATGGTGCAAACACAAAAAATTTGAATTTATTTTTGAGAATTAGCATGACGCCTACCGGCCCAGAGTACAGCTGCCCAGTCCGCGCCTGCTGCCGCCTCTGGAACCTAGCTCCCGGGTTCTTCGCATATGTTGATCCCCCGCCTGGAGCGTCCCAGCTGTAAAATACATGTACCTCTGCGTTTTGGAAAAACAAAAGATAAGATGCCGATCCTTAAAATTAACCAATTCTTGTGACCGCAGGTACGAAAATCTTGAACTTCGCTTAAACCCTAACTGGAGGAACAAGCTTCACGTGATTGTCTGTATTATGAGTGTTTTATTGAATGGTTGCTCATTAGTTCGTAGTTGACTGGAGAACAGAGAACGTGCTTGTTGAAACCTTTGTTGTGCGTTGTCAAGTGATAATAGTGGAAATATATCATTCTAAATATTTTGAAAAGAGAAAGTGCATTGTTTTCCGAAGGTATTATGCAGATGAAGAATGCAACATAAGTAGCTAACTCACAAAAAGAAAATGATTTGCTGAAATAGAAAGGGTATTTATTTTGCCATAACAGAGTGCGAGGTGATTTATGGTATTGTCACTGTATTGAAAGAAATTATGGAAATTTTACTGGCTTTGCTAGTACTATTCTTATTGGAGATGAACACAGGATGCGCAATGAGAAATCACATAATCATGCTCCAAGACCGGAGAAAAGTGATGTTGCTGTTGCAAGAGCGCAAATAAAAGAACGAGCGAGAAATACGGGCGAAGCCCCTGCACAAATTATTCAAACCGTGACAACGTCAATGGCTACAGTAAATGCAGCTTACATGCCTAATATGGATGCACTAAGGCAAGTTGTAAAAAAGAGAAGACATGCCAAGACATGCCTGCGGAGCCTACGACTTCAGAACGGATCGATGCCCCAATAAATTTACAGAAGATGGTGCAAAATTTCTTGGCAGAGATAGCGCATTGGGACATCAAAGAATTATTTTATTTTTAACAGAGAATAATTTACGAAAGCTTAAAGAAGCACCCCTCTGGATTATGGATGGGACATTTGGAACTTGTCCAACCCTTTTTAGGCAATTATGTTCCATTCATGCTATGGTTGAAACGAATCCAGAGATGCACAGACTTGTCCCACTAGTTTATGGGTTACTTTCCAGCAAGTATAAAGAATATAATAATATTATACAGTATTTTTGTAGGATTTACAAGACTATGCATCAGACTATAATATTCAGCTTGCACCACAATATACGCATAATAATCGATTTTGAAATAGCTACCGTTATAATGCTGCTAAAAAGGAATTTGGAAGCAGCACACACAAATGTTGTTGGTTTCATCTCGGAAAAAAATGTGCAGAGGAATATCCATCCTCTGGCAAAGGGAAAACAGTGAGTTATAGGTAAAACAGTGAGTTTTCTCTCAAAGTCAGACATTTGCAAGCACTCGCATTTTTTTCATCTGATGAAATTCCAGCGGCTTTTGAAGAAGAGAAATCAATTTTACTAGAATATGCAGATTCTGTAGTTTACTGGTTTGAGGAAAATTTTGTTCTTGGAAAATTTCGTGGAAGCAGAAGAAACAATCCGAGCAGAAGCCCTCCGCTGTTCCCGCCAACAATTTGGTCAGTAAGTGAAAACAATTTATTTGGCTTTCCCGGAACACAAAACGAACTTGAAAGATTAGACAGACGTTGGAATACAATCCTGGGAGAGAAAAAACTGTGACTGTACGAAATAATCAGTGAAATTGCGAAAGAGCAGAGAACAACTATGGCTAAAATCGAAAGAGTGATAGCACAGATTCCAACAAATCCACCCAGAAGAGAAACGCTGGCAAGATAAAAAGGAATTCGAACTTCTTTGGTGCACAGAGACAATGTTAACATGCTGGACTTTTTAAGAGGAATTTCATATAATTCTACCCTTTACTAAAATGTGCTGGTATTTCTCACTAATTGAATTATACCTTTTACTAACTTTTATTTGAATTTTTCAAGAATGTAATTCCGCCGAAGATGCAAGAATGTAAAACACAACGCAAAATTAAAAAAGACAAAATTTTCTATATAGCATGTCAAAAACATAAAATGTCAAAAAGTAATCCAAAATGTGAAACAAATAAAATATCAAAATGCAATCCAAAATGTGAAACAAATAAAAATTAAAAATGCAATCACAAGTCACAAGCATTACAAAAATGCGAAACGCTCTGTAACAAGTACAACACAAAATAAAACAAATGCCAAAAAAAATGCATACGCTTTGTAAAATGTACAAAATAAAATAAATGCCATATTCATAAGGATTTCATGAGGAGTCAAGTTAAAAATGAGCTTTTATTTAGACTTCAAATAATAATTACTAGCCTCTACATCTTTTTAAGTCTTTAATAAGTGCAACATCATTAACCTGACTTGTCATCAAACATTATCAATATGACCATAGCATACAATCACTTAAAAGACTTGTTAATGGATGAATTGAGGAATCACCAAGTTCAGCGGGTGAAAGTTAATAGCTGTTTATAGTTTTGTACTCGAGTAAATGCGCAACACAGGAAACTTGACTTTCTCCGAAAATTTTATGTATATGAGCACGGTTGATTGAAAACTGATAAAAAGGCTTAAAGCCTTTTTATTAATTTTTGTGCCTCAGTCAAAACGCAGTACCATAACCTTGGCATGTTATCGAAACCTTATGAATACGTCGGACTAAAAATTCCTAAAAAAGTTTACGCCTAAGGTATTGTAACTAAAGTTTTGTGACAGGGTAAAACTGCAACATTAATAACTTGACATGTTATGTTAACGTTGTGAATATGAGCACGGCGGATTAAAGATTTCAACAAATAGCCTTTGGGATTAATGTGTTGTAGCTGAGTAAAAATGTAACATTATCTTGATTTTCTATATAAACCAAACTACGTGCTGAAATGGCCCAACTATATATACGTATACTTCAACCATATACCGAAGCACTGACAAGGTGAAAACAAAAGTGCAATTTTGTACGGTCCCCTAACATTTTATGGCCAGCCTACATGGAAGTGGACACGTTGATATCAAAAACATACTTTTTGTACGGTTCCCAACAAATAGAAATGGACACGTCGCAATCTTCTTTTTGGGGGGAAGGGGGGTGAACAACCACCGTGATCAATTCAGTGGGCTATAAGCAGTCGGACGTTCCCAATTTTGGGCCACTGGTTCCTGGGAAAGGGGACAGCCAGTGCCAGAAGTCAAGCACAACGTCCATGATTCACCGGGATTTGAACCAGGATCCTTCTCGACAAGTGGTCAGAAGCCAGCGGCTAGATCACTCCGCCGCCGTACCGGCACACGTTGAAATGTATTTTTCACACGGCCCCAAACGCTCTTATGGACATACTAGATTGAACTGGACGCAAATAAATCATTAAGATAATTTGTACTAGCAGGGATACCAGTTATTTGCCAGGTACATATTACTATTTGTGGAATCACCAAGTTCAGCGGGTGAAAGTTAATGAATGAAAAAGATATTCCTGCAATTTTCCAGTAAAGCTATTTTAAATTTTTTGATTTAGTTAATTTAATTTTGCGAAACAAAAAAGAAAGAAAAAGGAATGGGAATACTTACCTTCTAGGAGACATCTATAGAACTGCCGTACATCTGGCGTGTGCTTCTGTGAATCCCGCGACACAGAAATACAATGTACCTATGTGATGTCGCATGCATACGACTTCACATTGGCATTGATCATCTTTTTCTTACCGTTTTGAATTTTGAATATCTGGAACTCTCTGTTTACATTACATTATATTTCTTTCTGATATGCCGCTCGTTGGTAGTGAAAGCTAAACTATATAGATTTGTGTCTTTAATACACCATTAAACGCATATTTTTGCACTTTATTGTTATCTACAGTCCCTAACTTAGACCGTAGGTTGGTTAGTTAGTTGGTTGATGGTTAATGGTGCAAGGCCCTCAAAGGGCCAACGAGCGCTTTAGAACGTAGATAGGGTATTCTTAAGAGTAAAAAACGGAACTTTTTACGAAAATTTTGCATTGGGCTACCTTGACCCGGGCCCCAACCCCTTCCAAAAACCGTCTACAGTCTAAGTTAGATGACCATGAGATAGTATACCAAATCTGGTAGTTCTAAATTGAAAACTGTAGATTTTACGAAAATTTTATGGGGGGCTCCAACCCCTTCCCAAAACCGTCTAGCGTCTAAGTTAGAGTACCATGAGATAGTATACCAGATTAGGTGGTTCTGAATTGAAAACTGTAGTTTTTAAGAAAATTTTGTATGTGGGGGGCTCTGACCCCCGGGCGTTGACCCGTTCCAAAACCGGTCTGCCGTATAAGTTAGAGTACCATAAAATAGTATACCAAATTTGGTGGTTCTAAGATGAAAACTGTAGATTTTACGAAATTTTTATGGGGGGGGGCTCCGACCCCGTGGGCTCCAACCGCATCCAAAAACCGTCTAGCGTCGAAGTTAGAGTACCATGAGATAGTATATCAAATTTGGTGGTTCTAAATTGAAAACTGTAGATTTTACGAATAAGTGTTTATTCGAGGGGGGGGGGGTCTGAACCCCTGGGCTCCAACAGCTTCTAAAAACCGTCTAGCGTCTAAGTTAGAGTACCATGAGATAGGATACCAGATTAGGTGTTTCTGAATTGAAAACTGTAGTTTTTAAGAAAATTTTGTATGTGGGGGCTCGGACCCCCGGGCCTTGACCCGTTCCAAAAACGGTCTGCCGTCTAAGTTAGAGTACCATAAGATAGTATACCAAATTTGGTGGTTCTAAGATGAAAACTGTAGATTTTACGAAATTTTTTATGAGGGGGGGGCTCCGACCCTGCGGGCTCCAACCCCTTCCAAAAACCGTCTAGCGTCTAAGTTAGAGTACCATGAGATAGTTTACCAGATTAGGTGGTTCTGAATTGAAAACTGCACAGTTTACTGCCCACGCAATGTCCCCTTCATTATGTTGAATATTTTTTTAAAATATTAGTCACTGTGTGTATAATTTAATGCAACAAGATGCCCTTCTGAGTACATTTAGCGTTATTTCCCCTTGTCACTGAATACTTCTGTACATATGTTGTAAATTTTGAATGTAGCATCACTGTTGCATTTCTGTGAATTAGTACCTAATGTTTAATCTTTAGTATGGTAGTAATGCTTAATTGGAATTTGTGCATAGTATAGAATCATGTCTTGCCCTGTCTACAATACTGTAGGTAAACATTTTCGTTTGTATCGCTCGTGCTTTATTGTCTGCCTCTCCTTCGCCCTACGTGGCGAAATATTTTTTTATGATTTTAACAATATTTTGTTTTACGTTTCACTGGAACTTTCCAGCTGATGTATATACCGCTGTATTTATTGGCAGAATTCCATTGTCATGTACATAGAAATGTTATTTTACTGAAGAATAAAGGCAATTTTGAAATGTAGTTTTTAAGAAAATTTTGTATGTGGGGGCTCTCACCCCCGGGCCTTGACCCGTTCCAAAAACGGTCTGCCGTCTAAGTTAGAGTACCATGAGATAATAGATAATATACCAAATTTCGTAGTTTTAAATTGAAAACTATATTTTACGGCAATGCTGTAGGGGGGCTCCAGCCCCCGCCCCCTCCTCCTCGTCTCCAACAGCTTCCTAAAACCGTCTACAGTCTAAGTTAGAATACCACGAGATAGTATACCAGATTTGGTGGTTCTGAATTGAAAACTGTAGATTTTACGAAAAATTTGTATATGGGGGGGCTGTGACCAACCGGGCCCTGCCCCTTTCCATAAACCGTTTACCGTCTAATATTTTTAGTGCCAAAGAAAAACGTAATATTCCCATCCTGTCTGCGTGGCCAAACTTTATAAATTTGATCAGGGAGCAAGACGTTCGAAATCGTACGTTTTCTTGCATTCGTTTTGTATGTAACCAAAATCTGTAAACGCGACGAATTGACGTAGTCGACGAATTTGTCCGCGACGAATTGACGCGCGACGAATTGACGCAGTCGACGAATTGACGCGCGACGAATTGACGTAGGCGACGAATTGACGCGCGACGAATTGACGTAGGCGACGAATTGACGCGCGACGAATCGTCGCAGTCGACGAATTGACGCAGTCGACGAATTGACGTAGAACCGGAAATACGTTTCCAATGATAAACTGTATGAATCTCTTCCCTCTCAATAACCTTGCAGAAATGAGAATACGTTCCTAAAAGAGAGAAAAAAATTCATGGGTATTTACTGCGAGTTTAATACATATCACACATAAACTACTGCTGTTTGTTGAGCAACTGTTTAGAAAACAAATGTGCGGTAAGCGCCGCAGGGCAGGCAAACCGTACTTTTCTTACCATAAGGCGCTTAGCCAGAAAATAACGTTACATTTGGTTAAACCGAGCTCGAACTCACTAATTCGCAACTCTCATACAGGCAAGTGGTGAGCGTGATTCTGCTCTAATGAATGATATGCTGTCGGTAGGATTATTCAAGACAACAGCAACGATACGGAAGTGCCATAAATTCTGGCTATCTGTCTTTATAAATAAGTTTAAAAGCAGAATACATGAGGAAGTGAACCAATTTGGTTTATTTAGTTTTTCGTATTATTGAATTCTGGCTATCGATCTTATACTACAGGCGGAAGTGAACTAATTGGGTTTATTTAGTTTTCCGTATTCTTGAATTCTGGCTATCTCTCTTATACTACAGGCGGAAGTGAACTAATTGGGTTTATTTAGTTTTTCGTATTCTTGAATTCTGGCTATCTCTCTTATACTACAGGCGGAACTGAACTAATTGGGTTTATTTAGTTTTTCGTATTCTTGAATTTTGGCTATCTCTCTTATACTACAGGCGGAAATGAACTAATTGGATTAATTTAGTTTTCTGCATTTTTGAATTCTGCTTATCTCTCTAATAAATAAATTTAAAAGCAGAATACATGAAGGAATGAACTAATTTGGTTTATTTAGTTTTCCGTGTCCTTGAAGTCCGGCAATTCCTCTTATAAATACATTTAAAAGCACAATACATGAGGAAGTGAACTACACTGCTGGCCACCCAAAATGCAACAGCAAGAAGGACACGAGATAGCAAAGCCCGATTTACTGGGCACATAGCAACATATACAAAGATGAAACAATTGAGCTTACAGGCCCGTGCGACTTGCGGAACACGCAGACATCAATAGTTCGTGTGGCCCCTATGGCTGGCAATAACGACCGCTACACGTCACGGCATCGAACGAAAGAGGCTTTGGATGTGGGTTCTGGGTATGTCGATCCACGCTGCTTCCACACGTTGCCACAGTTCATCAGGCGCAGCCGCGGGTTGTGCTTGCCGGGCCACTCGGTTGCCGATCAGCAACCAGACATGTTCGATGGGCGACATATCTGGAGAACAGGCGGGTCACGGCAGTAGTGACACCTGGTGAGCCGTGAAGAATTGTTCCACGATGCGTGCCACGTGCGGGCGCTCATTATATTGTTGAAACGTGGCCGCTGGTAGGTACTGCAGGTAAGGGGGGATTACAGCCTCCAAAACTTCGGAGATGTAGCGGTGGCTGTTAAGTGTACAGGCGATACGTACCAGAAGGGTGAGGGTGTCATATCCAATTGCGCCCCAAACCATAACTCCAGGCTACGGACCGGTATGGCGATGCATAATGCAGGCGTCATACAGTCTCTCGCCGCGGTGCCGCAACACGCGGATCCGACCATCCTGGTGTTGCAGGCAGAAGCGGGATTCGCCGGAGAAGACAATGTCGTGCCATTCCGTAATCCAGGTGCGGCGTTCAACGGCCCACTACCGCCGCACTCGACGGTGGTGAAACGTCAATGGTAATCGGAGAAATGGGCGCCGTGCGATAAGTCCCCGCTCCTGCAGACGACGTCGAACGGTACGTCCTGATACAGGTTGTTTCGCAACACACCCTAATTCCTGCACTAACGTTCGTGATGTGGCGGTGAGAGCCGTCAATGCCCGCCGGGTAACATGCCGGTCCTCTCATTCGGTGGTGTGCCGCGGCTGCGGCAATCGCTCACGTCGGTCCGTCCGTCCCTCCTGCACCCACCGAATCCACATTATCCTCAATGTGGCTGGATGTCGTCGTGCACGGGCGCCGATGTCTCGGTACAATAAATCGCTGTCGCGATAAGCCATTATTCGTCCTCTGTCGAACTCCGAAACGTGCTGGAATGACTGCCGTATTCTGCGACGAGGCATCAGGAAGCTTCCCACGCACAGGTCCGGCAGGACAACACACTTCCACTATTTACACCCCGCCTTCTGTGTACCCTTCTTATAGTGCTTCTCGGCGGCGTGCCGGGCGCACGTGATTTACATATATGCCCTGCATTGCTAATCGTTTGCATGTCCTCTCGCGGGCGACGCATGCTGCGAATTTCAGGCCAATCGGATGCTTCCTTCTTGGTGTTGCATTTTGGTTGGCCAGCAGCAATGTGGTCTATTTAGTTTGTGAGTTCTTGAATTCTGACTATCTCTACTATACATAGATTTAAAAGCAGAATACATGAGGAAGTGAACTAATCGGGTTTATCGAGTTTTCCGTGTTCTTGAATTATGGCTATCTATCTTCACAGATAAGTAAATTTAAAAGCGGAATATATGAGAAAGTGAACTAATTTGGTTTATTTAGTTTTCCGTTTCCTTGAATTCTGGTTATCTCTCTTATAAATAAATTTAAAAGCAGAATACTGAGAAAGTGAGGTAATTTGGTTTATTTAGCTTTCCGTGTTCTTAAAGTGCAATGAGAAATGAGGAAATGTTTGAATGTTTTCAGTGGATTGTTTATGATTTAAGTTTATCGAAGTTTTACCTCGTATGTAATTTTTATTTCAACAGTCACAACCCCTATGGGTGTAACGACCGCTATGAGTAATACCATAGAAATTTAACTGTCACTAATTTGCAGCCTCTGTTTTTATGGAAGAGGTAGAACGAACTCATGAAATATACGGGCCCAACCCGTGTCAGATGATTAGTCAAAAGTCCTAAACCTTCACCTCTCGGCCAAAGGATACGCCTATGACTAATACTTGTAAAGGTCATACTATTATAGTTGTCCTAATAAGGTGGTCACACAGCGTATGGAGTTGCCGGTTTTTATTAAGTCGTGGCAGTAGAAATGACCGATTCGACGGTATTGCCACTTAGCGCCATTACGATCGATTGACCCTGCACAGAAAACACACGTGTGATACGTCACATGACACCTTAGACCTGTGTTTCCCAACCTTTTTTACTTCGCGGAACCCTTGAAGTAGGCGTTCAGACATCTCGGAAGCCCAGCTTGCATAATTACGCCACTCCTAAACGATGTTATGTCATTTGTGTGATATTTAGTTTGTTTCATAAGGCTATCTGAAAAAAAAAACGAATAAAAAGACATAAGTAATATTGAATTGAGATGGAAAAAGATGTAACAACGATTTTAACACAAATTATATTATTAAGTAATGTGACGTGGCTGTCCCGCAGGAAGCACATGAAATAAAAGCAGATAGCAGTGAGAGAACATGCCATTGCAGTATAGCGGAAGCACTCGGAGCAGATAGTTGTGGGTTCGAATCCTTCCTTTGGCATAAAAATGATGGAGAAATTCACTTCGTCATAGTAAATTAGTTTTTTGCCACAAATAATACACAATGGAATGGGACAATGTTCGTCACCAGAAGTAAAACCCATTGCTAATAGCCTTCACAATAAAGGCAATGTCCCTTGTGTCTGCTACCAAACGGCTCTCACTACAAATACTTGGTTTGGACATCGAATCGTTATCACTTACCTTACGTTGATCACTGGTAGGTTTACTGTTCCCTGCACTATATTCTTGGTCCCCTGACATACGAGCACGTTTTACAAACTTCCACATCTTCGAAAGACACAAGTCTTAATTGTTTGCACGACGTTCACAAAAATATTTACACAAGCAACAGAACTGAAGTATAATATCCCTGATTAAAGCACTATGAGTCAATACGGGAAGTATGGAATGTTTGAGAAACTTTAGAAGTGAGGAGATTGGATGTTTTTAGAGTCGGGATTTCGAGGAAGGAGGATCACCTTATCGCTGGTGGGCATGAAGTGTCGGCGGCTTACCGATTATCGGAACTACTGGCCCTGTGCCAGAGAGAACGAGCCCAGTCATCTCAAGTACGTTCTGCGACCGCGGCTTGACGTAGTAGCAAGTTGACCAACGAAATTTTCCTCAAGGCAAATATTACTCTGTCATGACGGTGCCCTTTGGACATACAAATTAAAGCATATTTACATTTAATTGTCATTATTCTTACGTCTTATAAGCAAAACATACAGTTACTCCAGTGTAAATATTTGGTCTTTTACTGACTTAGACTGTGGCTATACAATAGCATCGTCAGTTGTTGTATGGTTACTAGTGGTTGTGAACTCGGTGAAGTGTAAGCAGGCCTGGAACCAAGTCCAATTTGCCTTATCTTTCTTTATCGGTTTAAATTGGGACATTCTGCGTCCGAGGCAGCAGGTAACGTGAAAACAAGATTGTTGAGGGAAAACCTAGTGAGAAGACCATGCGTCCTTGGTTCGCAAAATTTCGTTCCGACGATACGGGTCTCCAAAACGCACAACGTGGACACAACCCTGCAACCATTTATTCTGTTGAGTTGAAGGAAATAACTGAATCAGATCTGAAGGTATGGGAAGCCGCACTGAAGTTAAACGTCCACTCTTCAATAGTGTACTGGTATCTAGCAATCATAGGTGAGGCGAAAACACTTAATCAGTGGGTGATGCATGGCCTAACAGAGGAACACAAGGCATGTCTCCTCAAAGTGCGTTCTTCTCTGCTTAACAGAAGCAAAAGGAAAGGATTTCTGCAGTGCATTGTGGCTACTGATGAGAAGTGAATCTTATGTGATAATCGCAGACCCTCTGCTCAATTGTTGGATGCGGATGAAAGGCCCAGAAACATACCAAAGCCATCTCTGCAACCAAACAACATGATGATGGTTACTTTCAGGCGCGATCCACTACTCAGTCTTGAGACCTGGTAAGACCACCCTAGCGGAATGCTATTGTGACGGCCTGCAGCAATGTGTGGACTACTGTACAGAACACAGCTAGCATTCGTTAAATGACATGGTGTCCCGATGCTCGAGGATAACGCTTGCCCAAATGTCGCACGAATAACTATGCAGAAACTTCAGCAGTTAGGATATGAAACTCTTTCACATCCAACTTACTTTCCAGACCGAGTATCAGTGGACTATCACTTCTTCCGGCACATTGGGCCGCTTTCTGTAAATGACTTTCAACATTGATGTAACTGGTAGACTACATCACTGTTGACGGTCTTCATTTACAGAAAGGGTCCAGAGTGGCGGAAGAAGTCAACGAGAGAAGAAGACTTTATCGCCTGCAGAGAATTGAAGTTTATCAAAGTTGGGATGAAATCGCTTGATACCTTTGGCAGAAGTGCATCGGCCATTTTCTTGGGTGTGTGCATAAGTTCTACCCATTTTTGTAGGCTACAAAGAAAGGAGGAGAACGCAACGAATAATGTACCTAGGATTTCGCATAATTGCCATCATTCTGTATGACGTCTTGCCATCAGTCTATGAGTAGGTGAATCCCACGCCGGAAAAACTTCTGTGTGTTAGAGCAAAAAAAGTCATGTAATGACGTTTTCACATCGGCACATCATTGAAGGTTTGCAGAGAGAAGGCGTTCTGTAACGATCGAAAAAGGGGGTAGTCCGTAGGTGCCAGACACGGGAATACGTCGAGTGAGGTAACACTTCCCATCCAAAGACCAGTAATTTTGGACGAGTGATTAAAGCAGCATGAGGTCTTGCGTTATCATGATGAATGATCACGCCCTTCCGATTGACGAGTGCTGGCCGCTTCGATGTCAGTTGTTCTCGCAATCTGTCCAACTGTTAGCAGTAGAGGTCAGGATTTATCTTTTGGTTAGGTGCCAACACCTTAAAGTGGATTATTCCCTGGACATCCCACCAAACACTCACCAAAACCTTTTTGGGATGCAGTCCTCCTTTTGAAGTCGACGGAGCAGACTCCGCACCTTGGCACACAGTCCGTTGACGCTTTACATTACGGTACAGTACCCATTTCTCATCACCAGTTACAATTCGTCCTCAAAACGGTTCATTTCTGCGACGAGAAAGCAAAGAAATACAGGTACGGATTAACTCCTCTCGTTGCTTTGCAGAAAGCTGGTGCGGAACCCCAGTTATTGAACTTGGTGATGAACCCAATTGCATGCATCTGTCTTTCGACTTGTTGTTTGTACCGACAACGTGTCTGTTAATTCCTGAACGGTTGGATGTGGGTCATTTGTTATGGCTTGGCCCACATCCTGGTCAGAAACCACGGATGGACGTCCAGGACGTGGTTGATCTTTACAGCTTCTCTCACCGTCCCGGAATTTCCGAATCCAACGGCGACATGTGCTATCATCAATTGCATCCTCCCCATACACTTGACAGATGTTGAGGCAAGCCGTAGCTGTAGTACTGCGTTTATCTAACTCGTACAGTAAACAATGTCTAATGTGCTCCTTATCGCATGCCATGTTACGCCGTCCGTGATTTCCGTTACGAATGACATACTCGGACAAACCTGACGCCTCTATGTGCTCTACTGCTCCACGCTTTATTGACCAAAGATTCGGCACCGCAGCGTCATCTGTGACGTAACTACTCCGATCGCAATTTACATCTATTGCAAAAACGGGTACAACTTTTGCACACACCCAATAACTGCAACAACCCAGTATTTTACATTGGGACTTCATGACCTCGTCAGTTATCTTTAACAGCCTAACCAGTTTATCCAGTTAATTGTGTATTTCCAGAGCTTCGGGCTTTTCAATAGTATTGGGACGAAAGAAGAACATTTTTAAATACCTATAATCCTAAATTTCACTAAAGACATATCTACCTTTTTATTGTAGGCGTGATACACGGCGGCAAATTCCACGAGAGAAGCAAACACCATCAGAATGCATACAAAGAGCCAAACATCTAGTGCTGTAAGATAGTCAATTGGTGGAAGATGTGTCCTTGCTTGCGAGGCCTGCGTAGACAATGTGAGTAGTGATGTCACTCCCAGAGCCACCCGTGCTGGAACTGATGAAACATCGAGCCAAAACGTCAGGTGCGATAGGGCAACAACGAGAGCACTTGGGATGTACATGTTAAAGATATGGCTGCTCACGCGACGAGTGAATGTAAAGTTCGCACTCAACGTTGTGTAATTTCCTGAAAAGCAAAAGAAACCAGGTTCAGTTTGAAACACAGGTTCCACTGCGATTATATACTGACGTCCCAAAAGTCATGGGATAGCAGTATGCAAGTTTGTAACTGGTGCTGCCGTCGTATAAAAACTTCGACACACGCCACGATTTTTATCAGTTGCGAGGTGTAATCCCTTGAGTCAGGTAGAAATACCGCCAGTAGGATTGTGGCAAGCCGACGAGCATTATCGGAGTTTGAACCAGGCATGGTAGTGGGAGCCAGAAGGATGGGACATTCAATTTCCGAAGTTGTGCGAACATTCAACATTCCTCGATTCATTTTATCAAGTGTGTACCGAGAATACCTCGTGAAAGGCATTACCATCCACTGTGAACAATGCAGTGGGCGACCACTGCTGTTGAATGACGGGTGACCAGCGGTGTCTTACCAGGATTGTCCATGTGGACAGACATGCCACACTGGCTCAAATAACATCCACATTCAATGCATGAGGTACCAGAGACATATCCATCAGGTCAGTGGAGCGTAATTTAGCGTCCATGGTGTTTGGGAGCAGAAGACCCACTCGAGTGACTTTGTTAACCCAACGACATCGGACACAGCGACTCACCTTGGCTCGTGAAAACGATAATTGGACCCTGGAAGACTTGCAACATGTGGCTTAGTCCGATGAGTCACGCTACCAGTTGTTACGACCTGATGGTAGGGTTTATGTGTGGCGCAGATCCGATAAGGCCATGGAACCAAGCTGTATACAAGACATTGTGGCAGTTGATGGTGATTGCATACGTATGTGGGGTGTCTTCTCGTGGCACGTTTTGGGTCCTTTGATCCTCGTAAACACGTCATTAACCGATAATTGCTCTGTTGCTCTGTTGGGCGACCATTTGCAGCTCTTCATGGACTTCATGTACCCCAACAACACCAGGTGGACAATGCACCATGTCATCGGGCCCAAGTTGTCCAAAATTGGCTCGAGGAGAACATTGTGGCCAGTTGCGACGGATGGTGAGGCCACCACGTTCGCTCGATATGAACCCAATAGAGCACTTGTGGAACGTGGTGGAAAATTCCATTCGCACTCAAGATCCTTCCCCTATAAATACCAGGGAACTGTGGACGGCATGGCTCAACATCTTTCCATAAGTCTTGCGGTCACTTGTGGAATCGATGCTACGTCAAGTTGCTGAACTTTGCCGGACTAGAGGAAGTCGTACAAGATACCAGGCACGTGTCCCATGACTTTTGACACTTCAGTGTACTTAGAATTCGTAAAAAGCACACATAAAATTTATAATTCAAAGTTATTACGTCATTTATTTATTTACTGAAAAACAATATATTTTATATTCGTCTCAAGTAGGAGCTTACTCGGTGACTAAACCAGACCTAGAAGTTTTGAGGTCCACTACAAGAACATACGTACCTACAGTGGAGTACCTCTCACATTCTCTGATAAAAGAGTTCCGTAAGATCCTGAATGAAAGAGAACTATTGAGAAATGATTGAAAAATGAATTCGGTCTTTGCCGAAATTAAGAAATTTAATTGCGAAATAATTTTAAAAACCCCTCATGATTGAATGTAGCATCAAATTACGCTCATACCGAAAAGTTTTACAAGATAATTACTTTCCTTTGGAAATTTTGGTTTTCATAAAATCACGAGTCTCTAGAAGACCGCCATTTCCAACTAAATCACCATGAAGATCATTTTAACAGTTAGTATGTGCGCATGTCATATAGCAATTTTTTTAAGCAATTTATTTTTAAATTTGTTTGGTCATTGATCGCCTAATGGACAATGGTATTGGTGTCCCCTTGAGTAGACTCCATTTTAAAGTATAGCTATCATTTTGACCCATGACCCAGTACAGGTAAATCCTTTTTTCTTTTAAGATAAATATCCGGTGAAACAGGGATTCAGGAATATTTCTGAAGGAGAATCACTTTGTGCTCTGCGTTAGCCTGTGGGTACGGCCATGCGGATGATGGGCTATCCCAGCGAGTACTGGTGTTTCTTTCAAGTTTACAAAAGTTGAGTAGGGCATACGGGGGTCCCAGCAAAAGTTCTTCACACTCTCCATTTTTGAGAAAAGTGTGGAGTAACGACGAAAACTTACCTTATTGCCTTTCAATGTACTCCCCTTCGCTGCTAATGACAGCTTGCCATGGATGCCCATCTTTGTTCAGCTGTCGTATTACTCGGGTCACGTCCAATGACAGTTCGTCCAGCGATTCGTAGCTGATGCCAAGGAGCCAATTTTTGTAAGTTTGGAAAAAGATCGATGTTGGGTTGACTGAGATTAGGGCTGTATGGTATGATGAGTGGGATAAAGTTTCTTTACCATATTTCGACAAAAGTCCGCGTACCGACTCTGCACCATGACACGATGCATTCTCACGCAGCAAGATCGCTCCAGCTTCCAACAAGTCGGGGTGATTTCGACGAATTTTCGGTCTCAACTTTGTCTTCAGGAAGTCAAGATAACATTGTGCGTTGATATTTTGCCCTACTGGCACTCGATTAGAGACCACAACACCCTGGGCATCGTTGCTTCACTTTGCATTGTTGCCGACGATACTTTGAGGGGCGTGAGGAACATGGATGCCTCCATTCCGCTGATTGGGACCTCAGTTCTTGTTCAAAATCACGGATATAAGTCTCATCAAATGCAACAATTCTGATCAAGAAGGTATCACCCTGCCTTTCGAACCTGTGGAGATGATCATGTGCGATTCTCACTCTGGCTGCCTTCTGCTCGGGGGTGAGTTGATGGGGCACCAAGCTCGCGGCAATTTTTCTTTTTCCCAGCGAGTCAATCAAAATCCAGTGAACAGACATGGTGGACAAATTTGCCCGATGTGACTGTCAGACTGCAATTCTGTTCGAGAGCTGTTACAACAAAGGTGACAGATGTTTTGTCTGTCGCCGTTTGAGGTCGGTCTGAGTGGTGAACATCTTCCATGCTGCTTCGGCCCTCCCGAAAGCACGATGCCCAGCGAGAAATTGTACTTCGATCATGAGTTCTTTCCCCACAAACTTCTTGCAAGACAGCGTGGATCTGTGACGGGAGTTTTTCCCCAGCAGGGTTCCTATTTTCACGTACGAGCGCTGGTCTAACTCGGTGACTCGACCAGAGTAGCTGCACGCTTTCATTTCCAAACCTTCCCACGTCCACACAGCAAATGATAGTGTATCGTTCTGACACCACTGCGTTGCTGAGAGTATGATTTTGACATAACGCAATCATTTTCCCGATTGCATCATTTGCTTCCGTTTTAGATAAACGTGTGCAGAAATTTTATGTGATCCTCGTACCAATGACCCTGGGCTATAAGTCCAACGCCCTGCATATACGTAAGTGTAGCTGGGTTTAGCTTGATTAATTTATAACATCGTGCTAGGTGTATGAGGAAGTTGGCCGTTTCTCGATTGAAAATGTCCCGGTGTCCGTATTGGCTAGTCCGCTCCTAATCTTGAAGGGTGGTTACCTGAAGAAATTAAAATGATTTACTAGACACCGGATCATTTAGCGAACGTTTTTTTATAACATTTTCGACTCATAAACATTTTTGTTAACACAGTCCTCACTGATCGGATTTCACCAAGCAACTCAAAGATACTTTGATACTTAAGATACTTGGATCTATGTGATCAAACTGAAAGAGTTTATTTTGGAGAGTGCAGATCAGAAGAAGTTGTTGGAAATAAAAATTTCTCTGAACACAATAATTGTGAATTTTCTAGGGCTGAATTATCCCAAGCATCAGCGGAAGATTGTACAGGATGATTCAGTGGGGACTGAACACTTACTATGTGGAATATATGATATGGGGACTATACGATGAGCGTGAAACCTGAACGGAGCGGCACTTTATTCCTTGACGAAGCAATCGACATGCATTACCTGTGAATACAATGTCTCTCCGGCAGCTGAGTGGGTTATTCACTCGGAACTGCCATGTCCAGTGTTACCTTCAAGCGATGTGAAAGAACTTTAGTGAAGATTTTATAAACCACTGACAGTAGGCTGATAGGTCTGTAGTTCCCGAGATCCTCAATGTCACCTTTTTTATGTAACAAGATCATTGCAGCGGTGTTCCAATCCTCAGGAATCTTCCCTTCATTAAGGCATTGAGTGAAAATTTGGGCGAGTACTGTTTCAATTTCTCCACTTGCTCCTTGTATGATGTCTACAGTAATTCCATCTTCTCCTGGAGCTTTTCCCCGCTTCATGTTCTTGATTGCATGTGCGACTTCTGCTGGGAGGACTGGAGGAACTCTTGTACTGGTACCTTTCATGATGTCTGGAGTACATGTATCATCCCTTTCATATAATTTGGAGTAGACATCTGTCACTCCATTTCTTGTTACAGAACCATCTTCTTTTCTCAGTGCCATAATCTGTTTTCTTCCCTTACTGAGATGTCTCTTTGCTATCTTTAGGCTTTGGTTGTTTTCAATTGCTTTCCTCACTAGTTCACAGTTGAATTTTCTTACGTCTTCAGTGATACTTTTTCTTACTGTCTTGCGTAGCTCTATATATTCCACTTTGGAAGTCACATCTTCTTTAGCTGTCCTCATCTCTCTTCTTTTTTGCATCAACATTTTGGTTTTTCCTGATAATTTGTTCACATGCAACTTGTTCTTAGACCCAGCTAGTTTTGTTGCCGTTTCCAAAGAGCTTTGGTTACTTTTCTGTTAACTTCAGAAATATCCACTTCTTCCGATGTTAGGCATTTTAAAGCAGAGAATCTCTTCTTCAGTTCCAACTTGAAGGTATTATGGTGTTTTTTAAGGTTGGTTATGTCAATACATTTTGTTTGTCTTATGAGCTTGCAACGTTCGAGTTTAGTGTTGAGGTGCATCTTACATCTCACCAATCTATGGTCACAACCTGTGTTAAACTTGTTTAGCACACTGCAGTCTTCTATGACGAATTTTTTGTTACACATAATAAAATCAATTTCACTTGTCGTCCCATTTGGATGTCTCCATGTCCATTTCCTGTGTGGCTTTTTCTTTAAAAAGGATTAAAAAAACCCTTCTGCCTCTGCAAACTCAACGAGAGTATTTCCACGCTTGGTTTCTGTTGCCGTTGCCCTATTTTTGCATTGAAATCTCCCATAATTATCTTCAAGTGCTGCTTACCTTTATTATTTAGATGACGAATTTCCTCATAAAATTCTTCAATTTCTTCTCCAGGATGACTTGTGGTGGGTGCATAAGATTTAATTATCTGATCCTTGTATATTCTCGAGAGTTGGATAACGAGTCGTGCACTCTGTCAGAGGAACTTTCAACTTCTACAAATTTATCCTTCAGTTTCTTGTTTACTATAAATCCAACACCACTAGTTCTGCCAGTATCTGTCCCACGATAGTAGAAGAAATGTCCACTTTTCAGTTCAATGAGATCTTCTCCTTTTCTATTTATCTCACTTAGCCCGACGATGTCCACTTGATCCTTTGTAGTTCCTCTTCGAATTCAAGAAGCCTTGAATGAGAAAATAGGGAGTGTCCGTTATACGTAGCCAAGGTCAGCGTCATATGGCAGCCTAGTCCGGTCCTCCGGGGATTCTTAGCACCCTCTGCCTACATGTCGCACTGGCCGCTGCCTTGGCCAGGTACATTCCAGCTGCCGGAGACTGAGGGCCAAGATTTAAGTTGTGGAATCATTTTGGATGTGTTTGGCCATACCTCACCACGCTGGCCAAGCGGGTTGGTGAGTGTGGGATAGCATTTCCTCTAATCTCGATGGTATAGTTATGCCGCTATTGACGGTCGTCAGAGCCCCTTTAGTGGAAACACGATGCACCACGAGAAGGCGGGGTTGACATTTGTCAAGGAGAGGCTGTGATATTACGCATCACCTGACCTTACATCCCTATATATATATATATATATATACACTGCTCGACAATTGCTAAGGACGGATCATAAATGGCTATATAGCGCATAAAAAGGTAAGTGTGGTTGTATGCCAAGTGAAATAAAATAATGTCAGAATGCCAGGACATTACAAGAAAGCCAATTATTGTGCTGAAATCCAGAAGGCTTTGGAACGTGTTCAAGGGACAAACAGGCCATTTTGTGCAGAATACGTAAACGTGAAAAAAATGCAATTAACATCCGCAGGCGTTCTGGCGTAAGATGTCAATACGGGACATGGCCACCATGGAGGGCGATGCAAGATTCCACACGTAGTGTCATGCTTTGCACAACATTATCAAGCAGCTGTTTGGGTAATTTATCCCATTCCTCTGTCAGTGCACGGATGAGGGTGTCCTTGTTTATTGGAGGGCATTGGCGACCAGCAAGACTCCTCCCCAAAGCATTCCACACATTTTCAATGGAATTCAGATCTGGAGAACGTGCTGGCCATACGATCCGTTGAATATCCTCGCTCTCAAGACACCCCTGGACAGCGACTGTTCGATGACATGTTGCGTTGTCGTCCATGAAAATGAATCTATCACCAACAGCACCACGGAACATGCGAACATGAGGTAGCAGAACATCATTAATGTATCGCTGGTTAGTCATAGTCCCAGTTGGAAGCACATAGAGGGACGTACGGCCATCGATCATGATGCCAGCTCATACCATGACTACATGTCGGATATCGGTCCCTTTCCTGTATGTTTGCTGGACAATATGCAGTACCATTATCACGCTAGATCAGTTGTCGTTGACAATCAGACGATAGACTGTATCTACTCTCATCTGAGAAGAGAACAGCAGACCAGTCATTATCAGTCCAATTGCGATGTTGATGGCACCATTGCAAACGGGCGGTACGGTGATGTCTGGACAATGGGTTGCACACAACAGGACGGCGGGCGTATAGTCCTCCTTCATGGAAACGTCTGGCGACAGTTTTTCGGGAGATCCGCTTGCCAGTAGCTGCCATAAACTGATTTGCTACCTCACTAGCTGTGCTGCGCCGGTGTCTTTTTGTTGATAGCACTATGTACCGATCTTCTGTAGGTGTCGTACTGCGAACACCACCTCCCCCGTGACTTTTGCTACACTCTCCATTTGTTTGAAATGATTTCCAAAGCCTTGAAACAACACTGTGGCTGACGTCGAACTCCCTGGCAACATCTGTTATTTTTCGCCCTTCTTCAATCTTGCCAATAATACAGCCACGCGTAAAATCATCTAGGTGATATCGGGAAGACATACGGAAAATTGCAAGTTCATCAATTGATTCTTTCCCTTTGAACTTTGCGTTTGAACAACAACGGTCAATACGCGTCAAATCCTTTATATCTCTTATCAGCGCTATGACGTCACGAACAAGTTCGGCAATCCAAAATTTGCATACGCACAACACGTCTTACTGTATCCCGCACTTATGCTAATTTCCACATTTTCCTGCCTTCCATTTTATGGTTGCTATCGTTGCTATTGTCATCCGTCCTTAGCAATTGTCCGGCAGTGTATATATAATATATATATATATATTCTTATGTTCTATGTTTATATAATACGGTGTTTACACTTATTAACTTTTATAATGTGTATACATTCATACATATACAGGGGTCAGACAGAATAATGTGAACACCACGCTCAGAGACGTGAATTTTAATGCTGCTGCGTACGTCGCGGTACGCAAAGGTATCCACCACTTTTTGGTTCTAATAGCTTTGTTTAAAACCTCAAGGTCCTGTTTAAGTGCATTCAAAGTGTCTTGGTGGGAAATTTTATTCAGTGTGACGACGAAATAAGCGCCCTTGCGGACTTCGATGAGGATTAATTGTTGATGACTGGATATCTTTTGCCTCCCTGACAACGGTCGCCAGGGTAGTGGGGGTATTGAGAGCTACTGTGTCTAGCGTCATGACAGCATACCGTGTTCGCGGTAAAACGTAGTCTATGTAACACAAGAGCATCCGGAAAACAACCCTGACTGATAGAGACAGGAGAGCATTGAAAAGGATTATTACCCGTAATAAGACCACACGCCAAAATTTGGTTAGAAGCTTATACCGCATCTTCAGACCCCAGTATCAACGAAATCAGCTCGCAGGGATCTCATAAACAAGATACTTTTGGCAGAGCTGCTTTTGCAAAATCTCTGGTGACCTAGGTGAATGCACAACGACGGCGGCATTGATATCAGGAGGGTACAACTTGGGCTACCGATGCATGGAAGCGTGTATTTTGGTCGGATGAATCCACATTCACACTCTTCCCCACCGCAGAACGTGTTTTTGCGCGGAGAACACCCTCAGATCTATACAACCCAGACTGTCTGCTCCCAACAGTGCAGCAAAGTGGTGGTTCTCTCATGCTCTGGGCGGTCATATCGTCGTTTTCAGCAAGTCCTGTGATTACTTTGAAAGGGCGGTTGACTTTCAGGGCGTAGGAAACCATTTTAGCCGACCATGTACATCCAATGGCTCAGACATTGTATCCTGCAGGGGACGCCATCTATCAAGAGAATAACGCACTCATTCACAGAGCTCGGAATGTTTTTTTTTTTTTTTTTTGGTTGGAGGTTTAACGACCACCGTGAGCAACTCAAATGGGCTATAAGCAGTCGCCCGTCCCTAATTTAGGGTCACTGGTTCCAGGGAAGGGAGAGAGCCAGTGCCGTAAGACAAACACAACATCCATGCCTGACCGGGAATCGAACCCGGACCCCTTACGGACGAATGATCAGAGGCCAACGCCTTAGACCACTGCGCCACCGGGGCGGCAAGCTCGGAATGTCCAATCATTGTTTGAGAAACATGAGGGCGAACTTTCACACCTCTGTCAGCCTTAAACATCATCGAGCACTGTAGTCTGTGTTGGAAAACAGAGTAAGATTCCGTTATCGTCTTCCTGCATTTCTCAAGGACCTGGAGCAGTTTCTTCACGAAGAATGTCGTAACGTCCCCCTAACCACCATCCAGGATTTGGATGCATCCATTCCAAGGGGTATTCAGGCAGTTTTCAATGCCAAAGGTGGTCCCACACCCTATTAGGTATGTAAAAACTTCTTTTCCCTGGTGTTCAAATTTTTCTGTTCAATCCCTCTATATACACTGCCGGAAAGTGAAAAAAGATCACCAAGAAGGAATTGGCGGACGATCATGAAATGTACATATGCTAATGGGGTCGAGTTTACGTAGGTGTGATGTTGATTTCGGGACAATCCGGTGAGCGCTTACCCCACAGCGCGGCATAATATGCAAATTATCGTCGGTGGTATTTAAGGAGTACGGCGAAGTGAATGTAATCAGTCCTCGGCGTACGGACACGTGCGAAGACCCTGAAGAAGCTGCAATGCCTGGACATGGAAGCCGTGTACGATTTCAGCAGTTATAGGACTTTGAGCGAGGTCGTCTAGTCGGATTCCGCGAGGCCGGGTGGTCGTATCGTCGTAATGCGGAGCGAATTGGACGGGAAGTATCGGTGGTGGTACGATGGTGGCGTAGATGGTTTGAGGAACTTCGCACACAAGAAGACGTGGAACCGGGAGCTACAGACGGACTGATGAGCGGACCGATCGACGCATAAGAAGAGCGGCGTTGTCAAGCAGAACATCCACTGCGACGCAAATCCGAGCTGCCGTTGCACCTGAGGTGACTGTGCGAACAATCCGCAACCGTCTACTGGATGCAGGACTATGTGCACGTGTGCCTCTGGCATATGTACCTCTGACTTCCGCCCACCGTCAGGAACGGTTGCAGTGGTGTCCCCAACGTCTGCACTGGAGAACGCAATGGCGATCTGTTGTGTAAAGCGATGAAAGCAGATTCTGCTAGGGAGCTTCCGACGGCCGTATGCGTAATCTTAGACGCACAGGGGAGGGTCTCCACCCTTCTTGCATCCGCAAGTGACACACAGGGCCTACACCTGGTCTGCTGGTGTGGGAAGCGATCAGCTATCATTTCCGTACACAACTAGTGTTTGTACTGGGTACGTTAAACAGCACCTCCTTCAGCCCGTTGTTGTGCCATTTGTAAGGTCGGTCCATCGTGGTGTTTTCCAGCAAGATAACGCACGCCCACACACGGCACGTGCAACGCAACATGAACTTCAGGGTGTGAGACAGCTTCAATGGCCTGCACGTTCACCGGATTTGTCCCCCATTGAGCACGCGTGGGATTTTGTGGGGCAACGACTTATCCGGTCTCCACGGCCAGCCACGACCATCCCCGATTTACGCGTCCAGGTTGAGGATGCTTGGAACTCAATACCCAAAACTTACATCCAACATCTGAACGACAGACTCCATGCCAGAACTGCACAGTGTGACGCAGTTCATGGCGGTTCAACCTCGTACTAACCATGCTACATGGAAATGTTATTTTTCAGTTTACCAGCAAATACAGCTGTATTTTGCCATAATGTTTTGATCACGTTATCCTCTGTATTCCGTTATTATGCTGTATAAATTTCGTTTGTATCAGATGTCTCCTTCGTAGTGTTCTTTCTTTCACTTCTTGGCAGTGTATGTACTCTATATTGACAAACGTCACAAGACACCTAGAAATGAAACACAACATAGCTTTCATTGACATACATTAGTACGGTGACGGTCCACCTTTGACCTTAATGCATGCACTGACACTTCGAGACATGCTTTCCACAAGGTTTTGGAACACAGCGATAGGTATGCTCTTCCGTTCAGTACATAATGCTGCCGATAACTGTTGCTTAGTAGTAGGCCTTGGTTCCAAACTTTTTATGTGGAGCTCTAGTTAATCCCACAGGTGTTCTATGGGATTAAGACCAGGGCTCTGTGCTGGCTAGTCTACACAGGATAGGGAATTATCGTCAAACCACGCCGTAACAGTCCTTGCTTTATGACTCGGTACATTATCCTGCTGGTACCAACAAGGCTCGGTTCCATAGTATTGCCACAATTGGTAGAGCCTAATTGTCCAGAATATCGAAGTAGACGTGCTGGTTAACAGGTTTATCCACGATGACTAATGGGCCAGGACAATACCAAGAAAGACACCCCCACATGAGTACACCGCCAGCTACAAACTTGACCGTACAAACAGTAGTACACTGTGGTAAATAGCATTCCCCGGCTGCCACCATACCCACACACGACCATCAAACTGATGGATCGTGTATCTGGATTGATCAGTCCATAGGAATCATTTCCATTGATCTACGGTCCACGATAAATGTTCTTTACACCATGCTAAGCGACGAGTAGCATTCCGAGTGGAGATGAAAGGCTTATGAGCAGCTGCACGACGGTGGTAACGCATGGAATGAAGTTCTCTGCGAATGGTACGTGTACATACGGAGGTTCCAGCATTTGTACTCACCTATACAGTGATATTTTGTGCAGTACCCCATCGATTAGCTGTAACGGCTCTACTGAGGCTTCGACGTCCGCTCTCACTGATTTTCTTTGGTCTGCTGGTACGTTTTACTGCTTCAGGCACGCCATGTATCTTCCACTTATTCAGTACATCCAAAACAGTTGACTTGGGTATGTTTCAAAGCTTTCGGTTTTTCTTATGGACAACCCATTAATATAACACCCAACAATCTTTTCTTTCACAAAGTCAGTTCTTTCCCGTCGCGACATTTTCACTCAACCTCATAGTGCGATATGATCGCGGTCTGCTGCAGGCTTGTTTTTATACGGTTTGCAGCTGTACCGCACATCTTAACAACGCAGCGGATCCTTTTATTTGCTTTTGATAGGGTGTCCGATGGCTTTTGTCAATATAGTGTATCATCATCATCATCATTGTCAACCATTATCAATCCACTGCTGGACGAAGGTCTCCCCAAGTTTCCTCCACAACGGTCTGTCTTGTGCCAGTCTCCTCCATGTCACCCCTGCATACTTTCGAATTTCATCCACCCATCTCCCATGTGGTCTTCTTCTGGGTCTTTTCCTGTCCCTTGGAATCCAATCTAAAATTTCGGCTGTCCATCGATGATCTGTCCTTCTGGCAGTATGTCCAGCCCATTGCCATTTCAGGGATTTAACTCTGATCATGATGTCTTCCACTCTTGTCATTTCTCGGATCCACGAGTTCCTCTTCTTATCTCTCCTGGTTACACCAAGCATGCACCTCTCCATGCTTCTTTGAGTTGTCTGCAGCCTTTGTATGTCTCTTTTAGTTAAGGTCCACGTCTCCGCACCATACGTAAGCACTGGAAGGATGCATTGATCAAACACTTTTCTTTTAAGACATAATGGCATATTGCTCTTGAAAATTATGCTGTTTCTTCCAAAAGCTCTCCAGGCAAGTTTTGTACGCCGATTAATTTCTTCATCAATGCGACCCTCACTTGATATCTGCTGTCCAAGATAAACCTACGTGTCTGTTATCTCCAGCTTTTCTCCATCAATCGATAAATCTTCATTTCTTGTAAAAGCATTGAACATCACTTTTGTCTTCTGAAAGTTCATTTTTAATCCCACTTCTTTACTCTTGTCAGCAAGTTCCTGGATCATACTCTGCAGCTCTGATGGGGTAGTTGCAAAAATGACTACGTCATCAGCAAAACGAAGGTGGGTTAGATAATCTCCATTAATCTTTATCCCCTTGTTTTCCCAGCTCAGTGACTGAAAAACACCCTCCAATGTGGCATTAAAGAGCTTCGGAGATATGGTGTCACCTTGTCTCACTCCTTCCCAATTTTTACGTGTGTTGTATTTTCAAACAGCCTAATCTTTGCACTTGCATTTTCATAGATGTTATTAATAATATTAATGTATGCATCTTCAATACCGCAGGTTTTCAGAGCCATTGTAACTGCTGATGGTTTCACCGAATCAAAGGCTTTTTCATAATCGATAAAAGCCATGCACAATGGAAGTTCATATTCCCTCGCTCTTTCAATTAGTTCTCTCAGCACGTGGATATGATCTATTGTGCTGTAGCCGCTCCTGAATCCAGCTTGTTCTCTCGGTTGAGCCATGTCCAGTGTTACCTTCAAGCGGTGTGAAAGAACTTTAGTGAAGATTTTATAAACTACTGATAGGAGGCTGATAGGTCTGTAGTTTCCGAGATCCTCAATGTCACCTTTCTTATGTAGCAGGATCATTGTAGCGGTGTTCCAATCCTCAGGAATCTTTCCTTCATTAAGGCATCGAGTGAAAATTTGGGCGAGTACTGTTTCGATTTCTCCACTTGCTTCTTGTATGATGTCTACAGTAATTCCATCTTCTCCTGGAGCTTTTCCTCGCTTCATGTTCTTGATTGCATGTGCAACTTCTGCTGGAAGGACTGGAGGAACTCTGGTACTGGTATCTTTCATGATGTCTGGAGTGCATATATCATCCCTTTCATATAATTTGGAGTAGAAATCTTTCACTCTTGTCAAAATTTCGCCTCTATTTCTTGTTACAGAACCATCTTCTTTTCTCAGTGCCATAATCTGTTTTCTTCCCTTACTGAGATGTCCCTTTGCTATCTTTAGGCTTTGGTTGTTTTCAATTGCTTTCCTCACTAGTTCACAGTTGAATTTCCTTACGTCTTCAGTGATACTTTTTCTTACTGTCTTACATAGCTCTATATATTCCACTTTGGAAGTCACATCTTCTTTAGTTGTCCTCATCTCTCTTCTTTTTTGCATCAACATTTTGGTTTTTCCTGATAATTTGTTCACATGCAACTTGTTCTTAGACCCAGCTAATTTTGTTGCTGTTTCCATAAGAGCTTTGGTTACTTTTCTGTTAACTTCAGAGATGTCCACTTCTTCCGATGTTAGGCCTTCTAAAGCAGAGAACCTGTTCTTCAGTTCTAACTTGAAGGTATTATGGTGTTTTTTAAGGTTGGTTATGTCAATAGATTTTGTTTGTCCTATGAGCTTGCCACGTTCAAGTTTAGTGTTGAGGTGCATCTTACATCTCACCAATCTATGGTCACTACCTGTGTTGAACTTGTTTAGCACACTGCAGTCTTCTATGACGAATTTTTTGTTACACATAATAAAATCAATTTCACTTGTCGTCCCATTTGGATGTCTCCATGTCCATTTCCTGTGTGGCTTTTTCTTGAAAAAGGAGTTCAAGATGAAAAACCCTTCTGCCTCTGCAAACTCAACGAGAGTATTTCCACGCTGGTTTCTGTTGCCATGACCGAATTTACCTACTGAAGTTTCATTCTGTTGCCGTTGCCCTATTTTTGCATTGAAATCTCCCATAATTATCTTCAAATGCTGCTTACCTTTATTATTTAGATGACAAATTTCCTCATAAAATTCTTCAATTTCTTCTTCAGGATGACTTGTGGTGGGTGCATAAGTTTGAATAATCTGAGCCTGGTATCTTTTCGAGAGTTGGATAACAAGTCGTGCAGCTCTGTCAGAGGAACTTTCAACTTCTACAACTTTGTCCTTCAGTTTCTTGTTTATTATAAATCCAACACCACTAGTTCTGCCAGTATCTGTCCCACGATAGTAGAAGAGATGTCCACTTTTCCAGTTCGATGAGATCTTCTCCTTTTCTCCTTACCTCACTTAGCCCCACGATGTCCCACTTGATCCTTTGTAGTTCCTCTTCCAATTCAAGAAGCCTTGAATCAGAAGATAGGGAGCGTCCATTGTAAGTAGCCAAGGTCAGCATCAGATGGCAGCCTAGTCCGGTCCTCCGGGGATTCTTAGCACCTCTGCCTTCATGTCGCACTGGCCGCTGCCTTGGCCAGGTACATTCCAGCTGCCGGAGACTGAGGGCCAAGATTTAAGTTGTGGAATCATTTTGGAGGGGTTTGGCCATAACTCACCACGCTGGCCAAGCGGGGTTGGTGAGTGTGGGATAGCATTTCCTCTGATCCCGATGGTATAGTTATACCGCTATGGGCGGTCGTCAGAGCCCCTTTAGTGGGAACAGGATGCACCACGAGAAGGTATATATTTATATATATATGAACTTTCAGAAGACAAAAGTGATGTTCAATGCTTTTACAAGAAATGAAGATTTATCGATTGATGGAGAAAACCTGGAGATAACAGACACGTACGTTTATCTTGGACAGCAGATATCAAGTGAGGGTCACATTGATGAAGAAATTAATCGGCGTACAAAACTTGCCTGGAGAGCTTTTGGAAGAAACAGCATTATTTTCAAGAGCAATATGCCATTATGTCTTAAAAGAAAAGTGTTTGATCAATGCATCCTTCCAGTGCTTACGTATGGTGCAGAGACGTGGACCTTAACTAAAAGAGACATACAAAGGCTGCAGACAACTCAAAGTAGCATGGAGAGGTGCATGCTTGGTGTAACCAGGAGAGATAAGAAGAGGAACTCGTGGATCCAAAAAATGACAAGAGTGGAAGACATCATGATCAGAGTTAAATCCCTGAAATGGCAATGGGCTGGACATACTGCCAGAAGGACAGATCATCGATGGACAGCCGAAATTTTAGATTGGATTCCAAGGGACAGGAAAAGACCCAGAAGAAGACCACATGGGAGATGGGTGGATGAAATTCGAAAGTATGCAGGGGTGACATGGAGGAGACTGGCACAAGACAGACCGTTGTGGAGGAAACTTGGGGAGACCTTCGTCCAGCAGTGGATTGATAATGGTTGACAATGATGATGATGATATATTCTATTAAGAAGAGACTGAAGCAAAAAAAATTTGACTCATACCAAGTACAACATAGAAAAGGTTATGTATTGACCGGTGTGAGTAAAAAGAAAAAAGTAGAAAAACTGAATGTAGAAAGTGTCGAGAATACTGAGCCTTGGCTTTATCAAGGACCAGCAAAAACTCTGCATTTTCTCACTTCCACAAAGACCTATTTGGAAATGGGTTTCTGCAAAGTCATAGATGCAAGTAATAAGCCCACCAAACATTTTTTTAAATATATATATATGTCATAACCTCCTCAGAGTTGTATGACCAAGCATTAGTGAACAATTTAGCTGGCGTCCATAACTTTCCTGGCCCGACCCATGCTCTTTATCTGTTTAAATTCTTAAGTTTTTCTTATGTTTTCGGCTCTGCTCTTAAGTATATATATATATATATAATAAACAAGCCAGTCACAGTTTTCGGGCGGCCTGAGCTTCATCTTTCAATATAAATTTCTGGATCGGGTGGATTCCATCTGACGTACTTCGGGCTCCGAGATGTTTGGGCTCGTAAAATTGAGCCCAAACTCGTCACTGAGGCCCTCATGAGGCAAGGCAAAAATAGTAACGTATTTTAAAAGTTGTAGAGACCTTATCTCAAATAACAGAGGGAATTTTACATTTAGTAGCGAGCCTTGACGACTGATGCCCCGATGAACGTATCACAAAGGCTGAAAAGCAAAATATTTTAGTCTGTAAGCATGCAAATGATATGGCGATATTACCATCGAATCTTCTTGATACTGACTTTGAGGCTCTGCATCCGCTGACGGTGTACTTAAGAGGTGTGACGTGAGCCATAAATACGCTGGGAACCTTTCCCAGATACGTCGTGAATGGACTTTTCTCCTTTTCGTGAAACCAGTGCAAGGTCATTTTAGTATCATCATTAGCTACTAGAAGAAAAAGAAAAAAATATTTCGCGTCAGTTTCAGGAACAAAAATTTCTCTAGAGAAAAAATTCCTTCGTTAGTTTTTTTCTGTTTCACTACATAATGAACGGTACAAAAATTGCGTTTTGATGAGAAGCATCGATCACAATTTTTATGAGAAAATTTATTGAATACATTCTGAATAAAAATATCCAGACTGAATAAACTTCGCGTCAGTCACTTATGAATTAGATGCGCAATTACCGAATACACTGCATCATCTACACTAATGAGCCATTAAATTGTGACCACCCCCAGTCTAGAGAAATGAGCGCCTCTATACAGAACGATGGGACAGGTGAAGTTCGCAGAGCAGCATATATACAACACAAGGATCGGATTTCGGTTAGTAGAGTGTTCGGAGTCAGAATTGATAAAGACCAAATTGGGATAGTACGGCGCCTCGGAAATGCGATATCGGAAATAGCGCGGCTTGTGGGTTCTTCACGTGCGGCTGTAGTGAGCCCAGTTGCAGAATTTTGCTAAGCTGTCTGCAACACAGATATTGGAAACGGCGCGGCTTGTGGGTTCTTCACCTGCGGCTGTAGTGAGCACAGTTGCATAATTTTGCTAAGCTGTCTGCAACACAGATATTGGAAACGGCGCGGCTTGTGGGTTCTTCACCTGCGGCTGTAGTGAGCCCAGTTGCAGAATTTTGCTAAGCTGTCTGCAACACAGATATTGGAAACGGCGCGGCTTGTGGGTTCTTCATTTGCGGCTGTAGTGAGCCCAATTGCAAAATTTTGCTAAGCTGTCTGCAACAAAGATATCGGAAACGGCGCGGCTTGTGGGTTCTTCACCTGCGGCTGTAGTGAGCCCAGTTGCAGAATTTTGCTAAGCTGTCTGCAACACAGATATTGGAAACGGCGCGGCTTGTGGGTTCTTCACGTGCGGCTGTAGTGAGCCCAGTTGCAGAATTTTGCTAAGCTGTCTGCAACACAGATATTGGAAACGGCGCGGCTTGTGGGTTCTTCACGTGCGGCTGTAGTGAGCCCAGTTGCAGAATTTTGCTAAGCTGTCTGCAACACAGATATTGGAAACGGCGCGGCTTGTGGGTTCTTCACGTGCGGCTGTAGTGAGCCCAGTTGCAGAATTTTGCTAAGCTGTCTGCAACACAGATATTGGAAACGGCGCGGCTTGTGGGTTCTTCACGTGCGGCTGTAGTGAGCCCAGTTGCAGAATTTTGCTAAGCTGTCTGCAACACAGATATTGGAAACGGCGCGGCTTGTGGGTTCATCACGTGCGGCTGTAGTGAGCCCAGTTGCAGAATTTTGCTAAGCTGTCTGCAACACAGATATTGGAAACGGCGCGGCTTGTGGGTTCTTCACGTGCGGCTGTAGTGAGCCCAGTTGCAGAATTTTGCTAAGCTGTCTGCAACACAGATATTGGAAACGGCGCGGCTTGTGGGTTCTTCACGTGCGGCTGTAATGAGCCCAGTTGCAGAATTTTGCTAAGCTCTCTGCAACACAGATATTGGAAACGGCGCGGCTTGTGGGTTCATCACGTGCGGCTGTAGTGAGCCCAGTTGCAGAATTTTGCTAAGCTGTCTGCAACACAGATATTGGAAACGGCGCGGCTTGTGGGTTCTTCACGTGCGGCTGTAGTGAGCCCAGTTGCAGAATTTTGCTAAGCTGTCTGCAACACAGATATTGGAAACGGCGCGGCTTGTGGGTTCTTCACCTACGGCTGTAGTGAGCCCAGTTGCAGAATTTTGGTAAGCTGTCTGCAACACAGATATTGGAAACCCAAAATCAGTCTGCAGACACTCGGCACTACCCACCCGGCAGGCCCTGAAGTATATATGTCTGTCTTTCATTCCTTGCCATAGTCAGCAAGCTTTGATCAGCTGTTGTTTTACTTTTGAGGGCTTATCTGGCCCAATTTTAGAATTAATATCCATTAAGATTTTTGCTGCTCAGTGAATCTCTAAATTTTGACTGAATTTTGTTTTCTGTGCTAAAGCCACGTTCACATGGTACGTTTCTTAAACGCAACATAAGACATTTAAAGCATAAGCTTTTGACACTAATGAAAAAATGCGTGGCATGGTGTGCAGATGGTTGCTTATAAAACTCTTAGAAAACTTTGAACATTGGAACATATACTTTTCATTTTTTACAGCTATATTTGAATAGTGAATATTCCATAACTGAATCTTCATTCATTTTGGAAAAAAAAAAAAGAAAAAAAATTGGTCTGCCAAGCTTTTCGTCTACCAAAACTTTTGTGTGTGTGTGTGTGTATTGCTTCAGAGATTCAATCTCTACCCACTCAAACTTCAAAAAGAGTTCCATTGTGGAAGAAGGAAATCTGCAATCTATCTCAATCACAAAAGATAAAATAATCCTTCACTGGACATTGTGATGTGCAAGTTTAGTACTACAAGGGTCAACTAATTTATTATTTTTGAACATGTTTCCCTTCAGCTCTGAAAAAATAAATAATCTTGGATTCTATGCATGAGATGTTTACAGTTCACATAATTGAGGTTTGGTTGTTTCAACCATTCTTCTGATATGATGAATGTGCAGTTTTTCCGTTTGCAACTATTTATGGAGGGAAAATTACATTTTATTCAGGACACTAGGAACATCGCAAAAAAAAAAAAAAAAAAAAAAAAATTACGGGTACGAAACATTCTTTCCTCCTACCGCCTTCGGAAATTTTTCCTCCATTTTTAAGCTGAAACACAATCAGTTAATGAACAAAATTATTTGACAACACTCGATCAGCAGAGAGAATATCGTGAGAGAAAAAAATTACAGTTACAGTTTAAATCTGCAGTTCGTCTATCTTCACTTTTCGAGAGTAATTATCTTGAGTTTTGAGAACGATGCAAATGATGACAACAAAGTCAGAGTTTCTCGAATCTGCGGAAGAAACTTGTGCCTAAAGTTTACATGGAAACTTTTGCTCCGTCAAAGTTCCAATATCGGAAATTGTTGTCTACACTTTCAAGATGAAATACAAACATTTATGCAATAAATTTATATTTAATAACAATATTAGACAGAGGAAACTTCGCGATAAAAAGAAATTACGATTCCGGGAAAAATTTTCACTCCGTTTAACTCCCCCCCCCACACACACACACACACTAATCCTAAAAAACAAAACAAATTTCAGTTTTTGATTTTTGCATCGATCTCGAATATAACCGAAATGTGGCGAAAAAAGCGGAATTCCGCGAATCCGAAGAAGTATTTCGTGCTTGATTCCTAACAGTTCGCGATTTGCAAAGTGAACTGCTCATGCAGCTACATATGGAAGCCGATTCATGTGTCCATAAACTGATTATGTTCCCGACATGAACGATTTATTCGATTGCATATTCGGAACTCTGAAGGGTCGTTTTCTAACGCACGTATTTTTACAGATACGTTTTTAATGCGCGAATTTTGCTGGTAGTCCAAAACCGTGCCCAAGATTTTATACATATATATTTTTTTTTCTTAAAATTTTTTCAGGCGGGAGGCGGGTAACAACTTTATTTCGGCGGGAGTTAAAATTTTTCTGCGGGAATCCCGCCTTGAATTTTAACCCCTGATACAATAATCAGGAAGTTTCTTCTAAAGAAAAAAAAATAATTTTTAGAAGTAAAATATTTCGGAAAAAATCTTCCTGATTACTGTATTGTATTTATCATCATCATCATCATTGTCAACCATTATCAATCCACTGCTGGACGAAGGTCTCCCCAAGTTTCCTCCACAACGGTCTGTCTTGTGCCAGTCTCCTCCATGTCACTCCCGCATATTTACGAATTTCATCCACCCATCTCCCATGTGGTCTTTTTCTGGGTCTTTTCCTGTCCCTTGGAATCCAATCTAAAATTTCGGCTGTCCATCTATGGTCTGTCCTTCTGGCAGTATGTCCAGCCCATTGCCATTTCAGGGATTTAACTCTGATCATGATGTCTTCCACTCTCGTCATTTTTCGGATCCACGAGTTCCTCTTCTTATCTCTCCTGGTTATACCAAGCATGCACCTCTCCATGCTCTTTGAGTTGTCTGCAGCCTTTGTATGTCTCTTTTAGTTAAGGTCCACGTCTCTGCACCATACGTAAGCACTGGAAGGATGCATTGATCAAACACTTTTCTTTTAAGACATAATGGCATATTGCTCTTGAAAATTATGCTGTTTCTTCCAAAAGCTCTCCAGGCAAGTTTTGTACGCCGATTAATTTCTTCATCAATGTGACCCTCACTTGATATCTGCTGTCCAAGATAAACATACGTATCTGTTATCTCCAGTTTTTCTCCATCAATCGATAAATCTTCATTTCTTGTAAAAGCATTGAACATCACTTTTGTCTTCTGAAAGTTCATTTTTAATCCCACTTCTTTACTCTTGTCTTCTGAAAGTTCATTTTTAATCCCACTTCTTTACTCTTGTCAGCATTTTTAATCCCACTTCTTTACTCTTGTCAGCATTGTATTTATACTACGCTGTAATCAGGAAGTTACAGGGCACAAAATTTTCTGTCGCCCACTTGCCACTGCCGATCCAAAAATAATTTCTAGCGAGGAAAAAATACATGTCAGGTGTTTTCTATTCAACTTCGTCAAAAATATGTTGCCGATGTTCGGTGGGTCCCATTTGTTTACGCTTGTACGACTATCGAATCCGCCGGCTGTCATAGGTGAGAGTTATTATCCATATCTATGTTCCGCCCCATACGGGAGAGACCGCAGTTGAGGACACAACTGGAAAAATGAAAGAACAGTATCATAGTTTATTTGTATTTTGAGTAAAGCGCTAACTCAATCCACCATTTACTGTCGCATCGGTAACGATAAAAGATATATAGTCGTGACGCATTTTGTAAAAAAATACGGTACCTGGGATTTGCTATGCAAACTATGAAAGTTTTGTTACTTTTTCCCTGTTATATGTTGGACAGGGAAAGCTATGAATAAATAACAGCCATACAAGTTAGCTGCAAAGATGTAAATAAACTGGAAGTGGCTTTCCCACCGAATATCGGCCACGCATTTTTGACAAAGTTGTATTAATAAAGAAAAAAAAAATGTGAAAAAATATAATTTCCGCTAAAAATACATTATTAGAAATACTTAAGCAGCGGGGCGAGGAAGCTATGGATACTAACAGTCAGGGCCTGATTTACGCCTAGGCACGCAAGGCACACGCCTAGGGCCCTCAAATTGAAAGGGCCCCGAAATCTTGGTTAAAAAAAATAAAAAATTCCCTTTTTCAAAATATTTATACGTGGGTAGATGTGATGTGGAGTAACTATATATAAATCCTTGGCAAAACACAAGCAAATACTGGCAATATAATATGTGTTATTTCTAGTTAATATCAGTAACATTTTCCAGATTATTTGGGGAGGGTTTCTGTGTGAGATTAAACAAAAAATTGTCGTGTTGTGTAATAAAAACTAGCAGTATGTGTATGTTTGTAATTATGGCTTACTAAGATCAACTATATACTTCAATTTCAAATACTGCATGGCTCTGAAGCAATCTTTTAACATTTTGACATTTTAGCTCCCAAAAGTTATATTTGAAAAATCTTTGAACTTAATTCGGGCAGGGTTTGAATCCCCCAAACCTCTCTCTTAAATACACCTCTGGTTAATATGGTAATAGTATAGTTTAGACACACCTGGCAAAAAATTCAATATCCAATTGAATTTTACCGGTCATATGGCTTTGTCATACACAACAGTTTCATCGATGAAGGTTTTCAGATGCAAAACAGTAGGACAGCATAAAAATCTAGGAGAAAACAATATTTTTACCAGGTACAACCGTAATTTAATGTCAGTCCTATAAATGTATTGTGTTTATTAAATTATTACGCTGGATTGCAATACAGTTGCCCAAAATGGTCACACTACCTACTCGACTCCGTAAAGTAAATGTCGAGTGGAGGGGGCCTCGTTTTGGGTTGTTGTGCCTAGGGCCCAATTCTGGGTAAGTCGGGCCCTGCTAACAATCGCACACGAGAGCCGTGAAAGCGTAAACAAACAGGAATGCACTTTCCCGCTGAACTGCGGCCACATATTTTTAACGAAATTATATGACTGAAAAAACATGTGAATTACAATTTCTGCCATCAGAAATGTTTGTTTAAGCAGCAGAACAAAATAAAATTAGAAAACAGATTAACTCATTTGCTTAAAAATTCATAAAACTAGCCCGTTGATCTGGCTGATTTATCATGAAATAAGAATAGAGGGGTGTATATAGGACTGGAGAAATATTTTTCTTTTTGCGAGCGAACAATTCTGAGGGAGCAGTTTCCTGCTCCCTCAGAAATTGCGACTTCGCTCTTTCCCGGAAATCTGATAGCTGCGCGTCGCGTCTCCTCGGGAGCTAACATTATAAGCCCTGCAACATTCTACCCTCGAGAATGGAGTCCCCTCGTATCCCTCCCCACCCGCTGTGGTTATGGCTGTGCGGAGATGTGCCTTGACCTCCCACCCACACGGCACTGATATTTCGTCTACAGGAGGAATGCGGCGTCGGCGGCGGCGGGTGTAGGGGAAATGTAAATGGTACTTGGATCCATTCATTTGTCTGCAGATTTGTTAAGCAAAGCTGCAGAAAAAAAAAAAGAGGACCTTTTTTTTTTTTTGGTGCGAATTATATCGGAAAAGAAAAGAGAGTAAATTGAGCTGCATGATTTGTTGAGCGATCTGCGACGCCCGTCGCCGCGTCGCACTGTTTCTGCGACCGGGGTAGTGAGTACGTATCAAAAGTGGTGCACAGATGGCCAAACGACGAACCGTCGTCCATTCGTGTGCCGTCCGCAGCTCATTGACGCCAGAGGGGATCGGACGCTGTCGCGCATTGTTCACTTCGACCGCAGGGCCACAGTGCGACAAATCACCCACAACTGCAACTGTGGTGATCAGGGCAACGCGTCACAGCACACAGTTCATCACAGTTCATCTGTAAATGAGCCTGCGTAGCCGGAGACCCAGCCGGGTCCCTATGCTCACTGCACGTCATCGCCAACAACGCATGAAATGGGCCCAAGATAATCAAAATTGGATCGTGGATGATTGGAAGAAAGTGGCCTAGTCTGCCGAATCAAGATTCCTGGTGCATCACGTAGACGGCCGAGCGCGGATAGGCCGATTACCAACGGAGGCTGTGGCATCTGTGTTGCCGCGACAATTATTCTAATTTCGGGCACATTGCTTTCGGTGTAGAAATTCTCCAATTTGGTATTCAAATACAGAATTAATTGTTTTTAATTGTGTTGATTAATTAACATGGTTAATTACGTGACTGTTTAATTGGAGAAATTTTTAATTGGACGCACGAACTGTCATCCCGTCCCAGGCGCATGGGGAGTCGCGGGGTTCGTTTCTTCTCTTTTCTCCATTTTTCCCTTCCACGGGGGAAAGGAGATCTGGGTTGCAGGCGCCAGGCCCGGTGCAAAATTTCGGAAACTAGGCGAAACGCTTTTTCTTTCATTCCCGGCATCTTAGAGGCAACAGCATTGCAAATTGCACAATGCTTCCGAAACAACAATGTCGTTGCGGTGGCTACACGACGAAAATTTAAGAAAGAAAGCTTAAAGCGGTAAGAAGCTGGGGCTAGGCAGTAAATGTCACCCAGGAGCGTTGTCGGGAAGCATATTTCAGTCGGGCCTACGTGACTCCGAGCAGTTTTCAAGTTTTAAAAAGGGTTTGCTCGGGGTCTACTATAATAGAACCCAACAACGGAGTGACAGTTACGGCCAAATAAATTTTTAAGGGGCTTGGCTCGGCGGATGGTCGGCAGGCCAGGGAACATCTGCTCCAATGTAGCCACTGGTCAGTCGCCCCTGGACAAGCGGTCCACTTGCGTACGAGGGGAGGAAATCCAGAACCAATGGTGGTGCGAGGGACGTTTTTTCGAGGTAAGGACACGCCTAGCCGCAGGGCGAGAAGGGAAAGCAAAAACTCGAATATGAGCAGAAACTTAAAATTTCACGAAAAAAGAAAAAGAACGACGGGAAAAAAGAAGGACGAAAAAAGAACGGGCAAAAAGAAAGACGGAAAAAGAACGAAAAAAAAAAGTGAAAGAGGAAAGAAAAATATAGGAGCGAAAAACGGACAGAGAGAGAGAGAGACGGGGTAGGCAAAGAAATGCCAAACTATGCTGAGTACGAGAAGTCCGTCGACTTGAAATCAAGAACTGTAGAAGAGTAAAGTCCTAGAAACCATCGCTGTGTTTTATCCACGGAGGACACCAGACCACCAGCGTTTTCCGCAACCACCGGATCGATGAGCCCAGCAGAAGTTCTATATAGGGTAAGACATCATCCTAATATTTCAATCCATTGCATGCTGAGTATTCAGTTAAGTTATAGAAATGACCCCTTATTGCTCACCCCGTACTGGTTGGATTGTTAGGGATATTGGTAGTTTTTACATTTTCCCAAGTAAACCATAACTTCCTTTCGTAGAGATGTGTTATAATTTAAACCGGTCCCACCATTTAAATTGTTCTAAAATTAAGCATTATACAGCAAATAAATTTTAGATTTGTTTTCTTAAATCAACGTGTTTTTCTTCACGCTGCTCTGCAAATGGGTACGAGTGTCTGTATTAGTTTAAAGTACGCCATAGTTTATAGTTTTCTTCAGTCACAGATACCCCTTTTTCAAGCATATAACCGAAACGTTAGTTCTTTTTTAAATTTAATTTCATTTGCGGCATATGAGTTCTTGCGACAACCTCGTACGAGCTCATATGAAACACAACGCTTTTAAGCCCCAACGATGAGACTGGGTCGCCTATACTAGGAAACCCAAGTATAGGCGACCAATCTAGATGATCGGAATTCACTGACAAAATCTATGCCCCTCAAGTTCCCACCGGGACTTGGCGTGGTGACATCTGGATGCACTGTTGGACTGAAACAGGCCGACGCCGGCGGTATTGTGCAGTGGGCGATGTTTTCTTGGGACACTTAGACCCCATTATCCCAATAGCACAATCCCTGACAGCTGTCAGGTATCTGAACATCGTTGCGGAACAAGTTCACCTATTCATGGCAACTGTGTTTCCTTTTGGTGATGGTCATTACCAAAAGGATAATGCGCCATGCCACACTTCCAGAATCGTCAAGGAGTGGTTCGAGGAACATTGTGGTGACTTTTTTGTTAATGCCGTAGCCTCGAAATTCACCTGACATGAACCCAATCGAGCATTTATGGTCTGACTTCGAAAAGCGGGTTCTTGCTAAATCACCACCACCCAGAAATGTACGGGAACTGGAGGACCTGCTGTTGATAGCATGGTACCAGATATCCCAGAATATCTATCGCCACTTCGTTGAATCGATGCCTCGTCGAGTGGCCGCTGTTTTGCGGTTCCTACGGCTTATTAAGCAGATGGCCATAATGTAATGAGTCATTGGTGTATATACGTAGTGCAATCAAAAATAATTATTATTTTGTTTGGTTGGAGGTTTAACGACCACAGTGAGCAACTGCATGGGCTAAGAGCAGTTGCCTGTACCTAATTTAGGGTCACTGATTCAAGAGAGGGGGAGAGCCAGTGCCGTAAGCCAAACACAACATCCATGCATCACTGGGATTCAAACCCGAACCATCTTGGATGAATAATCAGAAGTCAGCGCTTAAACGATTCCGACACCAGGCCGGCGTGAAAAAATAATGATTAGTCCTAATGTAAGCAGCAGCTAGATGACGTGCATAGTAGCAACATATGCAAATCATGTAAGACATTAAGAAGGACACGAACTCACAGACGGTATGCAATTTCTCGTGAAAATTGAAAAAGTATGTGACCTAACAGAGTTTGGTAAAGATTGTTGGCTACCGACTAAAGGGTGGTAGCATTAGAGAAACGGCCGATATTGTGAATTGTTCACGTGATGCAGTTAAAGTCTTCCAGGAATGGAAGGAAACCGGCAAGACCTCCAGTAATCGGGGTAATAGTGGACGCATACAGAGTATTGATAACCGGAACATTGACACCATTGACAACAGTGAAGTCTGTCCTCAGTACTAGGATCTAATGGACAGACCACAGTGGAACAGCTGGCCTGAGCATTTAATGCAGGCACATGAAGGAGCGTATTGCACACCACAGTCCAACAAACTCTGCTCTCTACGTGTCTCCGGGGTAGGCGTCCAATCAAGGTACCCATATGATGGCCAGACATCGACAATTAGGCCGCCCCGGTGGCGCAGTGGTCTAAGAGATGGCCTCTGATCATTCATCAGAAAGGGGTCCAGGTTCGAATCCCGGTGAGGCATGGATGTTGTGTTTGTCTTACGTCACTGGCTCTCTCCCTTCCCTGGAACCAGTGGCCCTAAATTAGGGACGGGCGACTGCTTATATCCCGTTGAGTTGCTCACGGTGGTCGTTAAACCTCCAATAAAAAACAAAAACAAAAAAAACATCGACAATTAGAACGTGTATTTGCAACTGAGAGGAGCTATTGGACCATCGCACAGTGGAAGAAAACGGCCTTATCAGACGAATCACGTTTTCTGCTTTATCGTATGGATGGTCAATAGAGAGCACGGATTACAGAGATTATCTCGGTGACCCTTGATGATCGACCACCCATGAACCTTGATGATCTGCTGAAAGCTGTGGTGTCTGCCTGGTATAGCATTCCTACAAGAAAAGCTAAGAGGCTTTATTGAATCAATACCACGTCGTATATCGGCAGTAAGGTCAGGTGATGCGTAACATCACAGCCTCTCCTTGACAAATGTCAACCCCGCCTTCTCGTGGTGCATCCTGTTCCCACTAAAGGGGCTCTGACGACCGCAAATAGCGGTATAACTATACCATCGGGATCAGAAGAAATGCTATCCCACACTCACCAACCCGCTTGGCCAGCGTGGTGAGTCATGGCCAAACACCTCCAAAATGACTCTACAACTTCAATCTTGGCCCTCAGTCTCCGGCAGCTGGAATGTACCTGGCCAAGGCAGCGGCCAGTGCGACATGAAGGCAGAGGGTGCTAAGAATCCCCGGAGGACCGGACTAGGCTGCCATTTGATGCTGACCTTGGCTACCTATAACGGACGCTCCCTATCTTCTGATTCAAGGCTTCTTGAATTGGAAGAGGAACTACAAAGGATCAAGTGGGACATTGTCGGGCTAAGTGAGGTAAGGAGAAAAGGAGAAGATCTCACTGAACTCTTCTATTATCGTGGGACAGATACTGGCAGAACTAGTGGTGTTGGATTTATAATAAACAAGAAACTGAAGGATAAAGTGGTAGAAGTTGAAAGTTCCTCTGACAGAGCTGCACGACTCGTTATCCAACTATCGAGAAGATACCAGGCTCAGATTATTCAAACTTATGCACCCACCACAAGTCATCCTGAAGAAGAAATTGAAGAATTTTATGAGGAAATTCGTCATCTAAATAATAAAGGTAAGCAGCACTTGAAGATAATTATGGGAGATTTCAATGCAAAAATAGGGCAACGGCAACAGAATGAAACTTCAGTAGGTAAATTCGGTCATGGCAACAGAAACCAGCGTGGAAATACTCTCGTAGAGTTTGCAGAGGCAGAAGGATTTTTCATCTTGAACTCCTTTTTCAAGAAAAAGCCACACAGGAAATGGACATGGAGACATCCAATTGGGACGACAAGTGAAATTGATTTTATTATGTGTAACAAAAAATTCGTCATCGAAGACTGCAGTGTGCTGAACAAGTTCAACACAGGTAGTGACCAAAGATTGGTGAGATGTAAGATGCACCTCAACACTAAACTGGAACGTGGCAAGCTCATAAGACAAACAAAATGTATTGACATAACCAACCTTAAAAAACACCATAATACTTTCAAGTTGGAACTGAAGAACAGATTCTCTGCTTTAGAAGGCCTAACATCGGAAGAAGTGGATATTTCGGAAGTTAACAGAAAAGTAACCAAAGCTCTAATGGAAACAGCAACAAAATTAGCTGGGTCTAAGAACAAGTTGCATGTGAACAAATTATCAGGAAAAACCAAAATGTTGATGCAAAAAAGAAGAGAGATGCGGACAACTAAAGAAGATGTGACTTCCAAAGTGGAATATATAGAGCTATGCAAGACAACACGAAAAAGTATCACTGAAGACGTAAGGAAATTCAACTGTGAGCTAGTGAGGAAAGCAATTGAAAACAACCAAAGCCTTAAGATAGCAAAGGGACATCTCAGTAAGGGAAGAAAACAGATTATGGCTCTGAAAAAGAAGATGGTTCTATAACAAGAAATAGAGGCGAAATTTTGACAAGAGTGAAAGATTTCTACTCCAAATTATATGAAAGGGATGATACATGTACTCCAGACATCATGAAAGGTACCAGAGTTCTTCCAGTCCTCCCAGCAGAAGTTGCTCATGCAATCAAGAACATGAAGCGGGGGAAAGCTCCAGGAGAAGATGGAATTACTATAGACATCATACAAGAAGCAAGTGGAGAAATTGAAACAGTACTCGCCCAAATTTTCACTCGATGCCTTAATGAAGGGAAGATTCCTGAGGATTGGAACAACGCTACAATGATCCTGCTACATAAAAAAGGTGACATTGAGGATCTCAGGAACTACAGACCTATCAGCCTCCTATCAGTGGTTTATAAAATCTTCACTAAAGTTCTTTCACACCGCTTGAAGGTAACACTGGACAAGGCTCAACCGAGAGAACAAGCTGGATTCAGGAGTGGCTACAGCACAATAGATCATATCCACGTACTGAGAGAACTAATTGAAAGAGCGAGGGAATATGAACTTCCATTGTGCATGGCTTTTATCGATTATGAAAAAGGCTTTGATTCGGTGAAACCATCAGCAGTTACCACGGCTCTGAAATCCTGCGGTATTGAAGATGCATACATTAATATTATTAATAACATCTATGAAAATGCAAGTGCAAAGATTCGGCTGTTTGAAAATACAACACACATAAAAATTGGAAAGGGAGTGAGACAAGGTGACACCATATCTCCGAAGCTCTTTAATGCCACATTGGAGGGTGTCTTTCAGTCGCTGAACTGGGAAAACAAAGGGATAAAGATTAATGGAGATTATCTAACCCACCTTCGTTTTGCTGATGACGTAGTCATTTTTGCAACTACCCCATCAGAGCTGCAGAGTATGATCCAGGAACTTGCTGACAAGAGTAAAGAAGTGGGATTAAAAATGAACTTTCAGAAGACAAAAGTGATGTTCAATGCTTTTACAAGAAATGAAGATTTATCGATTGATGGAGAAAAATTGGAGATAACAGATACATATGTTTATCTTGGACAGCAGATATCAAGTGAGGGTCACATTGATGAAGAAATTAATCGGCGTACAAAACTTGCCTGGAGAGCTTTTGGAAGAAACAGCATAATTTTCAAGAGCAATATGCCATTATGTCTTAAAAGAAAAGTGTTTGATCAATGCATCCTTCCAGTGCATACGTATGGTGCAGAGACGTGGACCTTAACTAAAAGAGACATACAAAGGCTGCAGACAACTCAAAGCAGCATGGAGAGGTGCATGTTTGGTATAACCAGGAGAGATAAGAAGAGGAACTCGTGGATCCGAAAAATGACGAGAGTGGAAGACATCATGATCAGAGTTAAATCCCTGAAATGGCAATGGGCTGGACATACTGCCAGAAGGACAGACCATAGATGGACAGCCGAAATTTTAGATTGGATTCCAAGGGACAGGAAAAGACCCAGAAAAAGACCACATGGAAGATGGGTGGATGAAATTCGTAAATATGCGGGAGTGACATGGAGGAGACTGGCACAAGACAGACCGTTGTGGAGGAAACTTGGGGAGACCTTCGTCCAGCAGTGGATTGATAATGGTTGACAATGATGATGATGATGATGCTGATATATCCATTCTATAAGGTTATTTACTGTGAGTCCTATTTTGAAAGAACGACTGAACGTAAAGATATTGTTGGGGTATCAAAATAAAAGTCTTACCATGTAGATGTGCCAGTCGAAGAGAAAAATGAGATTGGGGTAACAGTTCGGTCGTTGTGGGGCGGTAAAGTTCTTAAGTAAAGTCTATGGGAGAAGCGTGCTGTTGACATTCGATCGCCTGCGGTTGACTCGCGCGCTGTTGAAGGCGGGGCATGGAGGGACTGAGATAGTCCAAAGTCTGAAGTCTTCTCTTTTCTGAGCGAACCATTGCGCAAAGCAATGCTAGCAGGCATTCGTATCAAAGTTCTTCTCATCAGAACAGCGAACACTCTCGAAGACCTGATTGCGTTATGCCGTTGGACTGTGTGATGTATATATACAATTTAACATTCATTCGATCCAGTTTATTCACGTAGGTAAGACGTTTCCCATTATGTAAAGATGTAAATAAATATTCCGTTGACCATTGTTAGTGAAAATATTTACAATGTACAAATTGGGTTGCGCCATCTATATATTCATTCTGTAAGGTTTTTTACTGTGAGATTTATTTTGAGAGAACGGCTGAACGTAAAAATATGTTTCAGGTATCCAAATTAAGATCTTATCATGTAGATGTACCAGTGGAAGAGAAAACTGAGATTGGGGCAACGGTTCGGGCGCGGCGGGGAGGCACACTTCTAATGTAAAATATATGGGAGAAGCGTACGGGTGTAAGCGATCAATGGGTCGCAACTATATGTCTTAGACAAGAGAGAATGATGTGTATTCGCAACGTGAATCTCATTCCAACAACATTTACAAACACAGTTGTGACTGAAGATGAGAGTGAAAGATTGCGCTATCCAGTTGAATTTTTGCAGACGATCAACATAAGTGCACTTCCGCCTCACATTCTGCGACTGAAAAAGGAAAAAGGGTGCAGTCCTGATGCTCATCACGAACCTGGCCGACCCTGTGGCGCAGTGGTCTAAGCGCTGGCTTCTGATTATTCGTTCGTAAAGGGTCCGGGTTCGAATCCCGTGAGGCATGAATGTTGTGTTTGCCTTATGGCACTGTCTCTCTTCCTTCCCTGGAACCAGTTACCCTAAATTAGGCACGGGCGACTGCTTATAACCTATTGAGTTGCACACGGCGGTCGTTAAACCTTCAGTCGAAAATAAACACGAACCTGGACAATTGTCTTTACTGAACTTGAATGAATTTGTCAATCAAATAAAGTTTATATTTGTTGTTCTATATAAATTTATTCTTCTCAAAAAAAAAAAAAAAAAAACTGACCGTCGATTCCGAAGGGGTTCCGTCTAGTTTTTAATTATTTAAACTAACATTTAAATAATTAAAAGGTACGACTGTAATTCTGTATGTCCGCTTCTAAAAACGTAACTGAATATGTTCTTTTTGCACTCGTCCCGACACGAAGAGTTCCATCGTACCTGGTCACCGGGCCTTAATTGGTTCCAGGTCATCAAAAATGTTATTCATCTTCTAGAGTGAGTTTACGTCTCTAGTCTTCCAGATCATTCCATCATTCTGCTCCAATCTTTATCTGCTGTTTCCATTTCCGGGACTGTTCACTCTGATATTTATCATCATCTGTACTATGTATCCCACACGTTCCTCTACTCACATACTAAATGTATCGTTTTGCAAATATCACCTGTCCTTCATTGAAAATACTCACTACTGATGTTTAATTTCAGTTCCCTCTGTATACTTTTGTTCAACTAAATAAAGCGATGTTGAAGTCTTTGCTGTTCCCCGTAACGAAGACTACGAATATTTTCCATTTTAAGTGATGGACAGTTTTTTCGCAAGGCGGCGTATATACACTATATTGACAAACGTTACCAGACACCTAGAAGAGAAAAACAACATTGCATTTATTCACATACGTTAGTACAGTGTTGGTCTACATTTGGCCTTAATGCATGCACTGACCCTTCGAAGCTCGAAGTGGTTGGGTTTTGAGCTCCGTGATTTTCTTTGCTATAAGGTGTTTATTAGTGCTTTAGTTTCTGTGGTTGCGTGTATCTTCAAGTTGAAGTTCTACGCTTTACGTTCGTGTATCTCCCAGGTTGGTGAGTGCCATATTTTTTCATTATTCACTGTTTTATTTTTCAACCAAGCTGGTCTTTTTTCGTTAAAGTCTCGCCATTGCTTCGACGTCGGAGGCAGACAAGGGTGACGCCCACATCCTTATCTTGGCAGATCAGCCAGCTTCGTCTTCTTCTTCTACCACTCAGCTTAATGAGGTGGCTCCCGAGCGTCATTGCGACGTCATGGACACCTCTTCTTCTCCAGCTATTACTCCCACCAAGTGCGGTGGTGCCAAGTCTCCTATCTACATCTCAGCAGATGATGACGTATCCGTTATCAGCAATACTGAGCTCATAGCTTCTACTTCTCATCAACTTTCTGATTCGCCCTCACTGCTAGGAGCCGCTTCATCGAATTCTCGACCCATGTCTGCCCAAGCGTCCTATGCTTCTGCAACTTCTGGGGTCCTCACACCCCCAGTTTCATCTGCTATGCCTTTTCCTGAATCCTATGTCACTGTCGTCGGTTCTACTGCTACAATTGACATACCAGAGGATTCCCGAGCTGGTCACCTTTTTTCTTCCACTATGGAACGGGGCGTCTATTTTGATGCGCTTCCCGACACTAAGCTGTGGCAATATAGCCGAGCCCTCAAAACTATCTTACCAAAGGATGCAATAGACTTTATAGCTCGAAAACCCAGATCTGTCTTGGTCTATTTTAAGGATAAAGCGCATGCTGACCAGGTCCTTACGGAAGGTCTAACCATCAATGACGTGCATCTGTTAGCACAACCGGTTGCGCACCGCCCGGTGCAGGTGACCTTCTACCCCGTACCACCAGAAGTATCCGACGCTGCACTTTGCACCTTGCTCAGCAGGTACGGCAGAGTTGTTGGCTCCATAACAACTCTCTCTGCGGCTCCCAGAGACCCTGAAGACAAATCGATTCGAGGTTTTCGCCGCACTGCTCGAGTCCTCTTTTCATCTGATGCTCAGCTGAAAGCGGTTTCGAATGTTTTGCACATCCGCTGTGGACAGCAACGCCGAAGAGTTGAGATAATCACTTCACAGTATTGCACTATATGTCAGAGCGAAAGTCACATAAGGGCTCAGTGCCCACGTGCCTCCCTGCAAACAGCTCCACACACTACATCTTCTTCTACTTTGTCCACCAACGCTTCACAGACTTCTTTCTATTCGAGGAAAGTCGCGGAATCAAGATCTTCCAAAAGTCAGCTTACTGCCATTGGTCAACAAACGACTTTGATGCCTCCTCCTCCTGCTGATCCTAAGAATTTTCCCAGGCTTCCAAAATCGACTCCCCCTTGTACTTTTACAACCACTGCTGATGTACATGTTGACCACTCCTCAGCTTTTACCGTTGGCTCCATGACACGAGTCACAGGTAACGCTTCGGGTTCAGACTCTCCAGACGATCATGAAGCTTTAGTGGTTGCTGGAAAACGCAGTGGTGCTACTCGCCCCAAGACGAAGAAGTCAAAGACTCTAGCGTCCCGAAGATCATCTCGCTCTTCTACCCGCTCATCCACTCGCTCCGTCAGCTCTCGACGACCGTTCTCCAGGTCACCTCTACACACTTCCTCTGAGACAGCATGTGAGGGTGGCTTTCCCTCACTAGAAGAATTCACAATTTTCTTGCTGAAAATGCTTTCCCTGCTGAGCCTTTGCCATACGAGGACGTGCTGGATTGCCTTTTAGGGTCCTCTAGCCCTTCCTCAGCACGCACTTCCATTCAGCAGTATGAAGCAGCTCTTCCACAAGTGCTGGTTCAATTACACTCACTTGAAAACACTCTTCGGCGCACTGCGGACGAGGTCCCGTGGAGTGCTTGTTTTCTCCGACGACTCCACTCCATCACTACAGCCAGTCAATTCCTATTGCATCCCACAACTAACCTAGACATTCAAGGTGGTGTCACTTAATTGTCGCGGTTTTGCGACACCTCTTGCGAATGCGCTGGTACGAGAGGATCTTGCTCCGCTGAATGCTGATATATTACTTCTGCAGGAAACAAACTGTACTTCCACCACTCAATTTCATCAATGGCGTCAGTGGGATCATACTTTCCATCATGCCTACAGCCAACTGTCGCGTGGTGGCATGGCAGTTGGTGTTCACTCACGTTTTCGTTCAACTCTTTCCTCCTTCTCAGTGAAAAACTTATGTCGAGACTTATTACAACGAGTCTCTTTCACCGTCGCAGCTGAAAAATTTCATGTATTCAACATTTATGTTCCTTGCACTCCTACTCACGTGCCAGAGCTGTTTGCAAAACTTCGACAGGCTCTGTCACGTATTCCCATCACCGACCGGGTACTTATCGGAGGTGACTACAATTGCACTCTACATCCCCTAACTGATCGCTCTTCTTCTTCCAGAGAACACCGTACGGAAGTAGTACATCTCTTACAGTCTATCACTTCAGACTTCTCACTCGTAGATGTTCAACGCCATTTGTCACCAACCCAGACTACATATACATGGCGTGCACCAAGAGCCATTGATCCTCCTACAGCAAGATTGGATCGCTTTTATGCAACTTCTCTTCTTCTACCAGTAATATCAGATTCATGCTGTACACCCACAGCTTCCTCTGATCATTGCGCCATTGCCATAACAGTTTTTGCTACTTCAACACAGCCACGTACAATCCGGCCTTGGACTTTTGACGACACTCTTTTAGATGACTCAGCCTTCTGCTCATCGGTGCGAGATTTTCTTGCGGATTGGCGTCCAAGGCTTCATTCTGCACCGTGCCCTCTCAACTTTTGGTTGGAAGTAAAACGCCACCTCATACTACTGGTACGAAACCTGTCATACTCGATCATGACACAACGGAGGATGCGACTTGATCATACTAGGCAAATGCTTTCTTTGCTCAATCTTGCTGATCCCCTATTTCAAGTCTACCAGGCAGAATTACATTCACTTTTGGTGCCACTTGCAAAACAAGCCCTTCAACGCCTTAAACTACAACACCTGAAACCTGATGCTTGTTCGTACGAATTTCTTACGTCACTTGAGTCAACTCGCCGATCCTCTTCTGTTCTACAGCACCTTCGTCTTCCAACTGGAGTAGTTTCATCCGAACCAGTTCCAATTTGTTCTATGGTACGTAATTACTACATTTAAAAATTTTCTGAAACTCCTCCTCCCTCCCCTACGGCTTCTGCTCTTCTGTTCTCTTCTTTGCCTCAGGTCCCTTCTCATCTTTCAGCCAGCCTCCTCCATCCTCCCACTTTAACTGAGCTCTCTGACACTTTCTCGTCCCTCAACCCCCGGGCTTCACCTGGCCCAGACGGTCTCCCTGTTTCTTTCTATAAGGCTTTTCTTCCTGCCCTCCTTCCATTTCTCCTCTGTGCCTTTTCTACTGCCATGCATCTTAAATCTCTTCCAAGGAGTTTCACGCTCGCACATGTTGTACTTTTCCCCAAGAAGGGTGATCCGCTTGACTTGGGGAATTGGCGACCCATCTCACTCTTAAATACTGATTATAAACTCTATACTAAATTTCTGTCCCGCCGGCTTAACCCCATACTCCCTCATATTCTCTCCACTAATCAAACCTATACTGTACCCGGGCGCTCCATCTCCCATAATATTCAGCTTCTTAATGATCTAATTCACCTCGCCCGCTCTCGCTCAGAACCCCTTGCTCTTCTTTCCCTCGATCAACGCTCAGCGTTCGATAATATTTCTCATGATTACCTTCTTGCTACATTACTAAATTTCGGCTTTCCTCCTTCCTTTGCTTCTCTTCTCATCTCCCTCTACCGGGACGCAGTTTTCCACATCAAGCTGCTCAACCTTCTCACAGCTCCCATACCCTTTCGTCGCGGCGTGCGTCAGGGTTGCCCCTTATCCGGGCAGCTCTTCGCACTCGCAATAGAGCCTTTTTTACGTGCAGTCCATCGATCCTTCTTTGCTTCACTACCACCGGTGGTAGCCAGCACACGTCATCATGTTGCTACCTATGTTGCCTACGCCGACGATATTACATTCTGCATTCGGCAAGACTCACAATTTCACGATCTCCACAATCTCTACAATACCTACGCCTCATGTTCCGGAGCAGCGCTAAACACAACGAAAAGCACAGGCCTATGGACCGGTTCGTGGGCTAACCGCACTGACTCTCCTTGGGGAGCAGAGTGGTCCAACACCTCTCAACGATTCCTAGGAGTCCACCTTGGAAAACCAGCAACTGCTTCACTCGTCACCTGGATGACTCTCCGGCCACGCCTACATCGCTCGGTCGCAATCTGGCGGCGCGCACAATTCTGCACCTCCGTCTTTCAAAGAGCACGTCTAACGCACACTTACCTGCTTTCAATGTGCACGTATTCCTGGTTGGCTTCGAAGCAACCAGCACTACGTCTTCTTGAACTCACCCGCTGTCAAACTCAGGTTATCTGGCCCGGCCATCACTGGGTCGGAGCACCTCAACTCAGCCTGTCTCCTTCCAACGGAGGCATTAGTCTACCCGACGTCAGATCCTATTACAAGGCTTATCGTGTGCCTACGTTTTTACGATCACTTGCGGCACCTGCTCCCTCTGCAGTTGCTGCTCGTGATGTCATAGTCTCTCCGCATAACCCACGCTTTACTCTCCTTTCGTTCTTACTCATGGACCACTGTCCCCTTCTCACACTTTTCCTTCCTGTCTACAAAGAGGCTATCTCCTTTCTTCGTTCCCTCCCTCTTTCTCGCTCTCTCCCTGCCTCCACAAATGACCTACTTTCCGAACCTCTTTTTTTCTTCTCTGCTACACCCTCCCCATCTCCCATGTTTTGCTTTTCCTTCATGGCTCCGAGCTGGAGTCGTTACTGTCAGCGATCTTGTTAACACCGATCTTTCCTGGCTCCCCTTCTCTTCTCTACCCTCTGCTCTCCGTTTCAATGCCAACGCTCACTTTGTTCACAACTCTCTTATTTCTACTATAATCTCCCTGTTCCCTGAACTTGCTACTCTCTCAGGTCTCATTTCTGTTCACTCTGCCTCTCTCCTTCTCCCATTTTTTCTGTCGTCCATTGGTCCACCTCTTCCTCTTGTCTCTTTCTCAACAGCTGATCTCTACCGTTTTCTCTCTCGCTCTTCCGCACCTCTTCCCATTTCTGGAATTCCACTTTCTTCTACCTCCGTAGTGTGGTCCGCTGCGCTTTCCCCACTTTCAGCACCCCTTGAAGTCAATTCACATTGGCTTTTCTTACACAACCGCCTCCCTGTGCCGTCGATTTTACATCGCATGACCATTTTATCTTCACCCTCCTGTCCGTATTGTGGCGAGGAGGCTGACGTCCAGCATGTCTTCATGTATTGCACAGTATTATTGCCAATACTCCATCTCGCTTTCACGCTAGCGCAACGATCCTGTGAGACCGTCCTCACCTTCAGCGCCTACCGAACACTACTTCTGAATTCTTCTCGCCCTATTCACCTTCCGGCAGTCTGCTCCTACATCTTCGTGCTTGTAAAACATATAATTCACGTGTATCATCTTCAGCGTCCCCCCGAAGCTTCTACTGACATAAATAAAGTCAGTACTGCGTTACTTTGTTATTTTCGTAATCGCCTACTCTCCCGCCTTCGACTAGAACTTACCACTGCAGTTGCACGCTGCAGTGAACCACAGTTCCTATCAACTTGGTCACCAGCAAGCACTTGGTTTGCAGGGTCGCCCACAACGCTTCACCTTACAGTCGGAACTTTTGTTTCACCTACCTCCTGATAGATACAATTTTTGCCATGCTGACTTGTCTTCAATCTCTGCTTCATCAGAGACTTTTTTTTGTCTTTTCCGACAAATTATCGTGCATAAACTGTATTCTCTCACCACTATATTGAGCTTTGTGAATAGGTCGTTGCGTCAGCTACAAGCACCTGTAAATCTTCTTTTCATATGTCATTTTGAGACGATTTTTCTATACACATTTCCTGTTTTTTTTTCTTGCTTCGCAACTCAGTGCAATCTTGTTCCTCAACATTCACTGTACTATATTATTTGTACTCTCTATTTTATCAGAATTTTTTTGTTTGTCTCACTATTGTACATCCCTTTTAGTAGATCAATTATTGTATAGAATCCTATGAATTGTTCGAAGCATGAGCTACTTATAATTGTCAATTTCTTTTCACGCTTTCTTTAAGCCTCTGTTCTCATCCTCTTCACATGTATCATTTCGTGTATAACTCATGTGTAAATTTTTTTGTTTTTCATTACTCATCTTGCTGAATTATGTATTCTCTCTGCGATGTCAGAGACTATTTATTTTTACCACCTCTGACAAACCTATATAAATAAATTGTAACTTCTCATTGTACAGAATCATGTATATAGGTCGTTTCACGAACCACAGACATCTGTAAACTTTGTCGTTTTTACAGTATATTCTTATCTTCAATTCCTGATTCAACAGTGTAATTTTACTTTTCAACTGTGTAAATTTGTGTTCTCTAATACTCACTGTGATGAGTTGTGTCTTCTCTCTGTATTTTCAGAGAATATTTTTTCTTTTGTATTCTCAGGAAAATTATTGTATATAACTATTTTTTATATCACCGTTGTATGTAACATGTAGTACCGCGAGCCACATTCATCTGTAAATTTTTCATCATCTGTCTTTCGAACTTTCGATTTCATGTTTGTCCCTTGATCACCTGCAACCTCCTGGTTTTCCAGGTCACCCACAATGTATCACCTTTCGGTCAGAACTTTTTTTTTCATCAATATTGTGTAAAATTTATACTCTATAGTGCTCATCATTCTGGATTGATTTTACTCTCTGTATTACCAGAGATTCATATTGCCTCGCCAGATTTCTACTGCACTTAACTGTTGTCATGCAAACGTTGCACCGAATCCTGTAATTAACGTAGCGCAAGCTGCACATTCTGTTAATTTCTCATCACCTGTCTTTTGAATCTATGTCTGCAAGCTCGAATTCTGTATTTTTCCTTGCATCAATACTGTGCAAAATTAATATTGTATACCGCTCTTCAAGCTGAATTGTTCCTATTCTTTGCTTTGTCAGAGACTTTTGTTGCCTCACCAGACACTCGAGTGTAATTAACTGTTTTTTTACTATCATCAATGCACAGAACCGTGTAAATAAGCAGTAGCGTAAGCTACAAGCATCTGTAAATATTTTTTTTGTCATACATCATTTGAGATGATTTATTCAAGCACATCTCCTGTATCTTTCTTCTAATAAATACTGTGTAAAAACTGACCCTTCGAGACATGCTTTCCACAAGGTTTTGGAACACAGCGATAGGTATGCGATTTCATTCAGTACACAACGCTGTCGCTAACTGTTGTTTAGTAGTAGGCCTTGGTTCCAAACTTCTTATGCGGTGCTCTAATTCATCACATAGGTGCTCTACGGGAATAAGAACAGGGCTCAGTCCTAGCCAGTCCACACACGATAGCGAATTATCGTCAAACCACGACGTAACAGTTCTTGCTTTATGGCTCGCTGCATTGTCCTGCTGGTACCAACAAGGCTCGGTTTCATAGTATTGCCACGGAGTTGGTAGGGCATAATTTTCAAGAATATCGAGCTAGACGTGTTGGTTGACAGGTTTGTCCACGATAACTAATGGGCCGGGACCATACCATGAAAAACACTCCCACACGAATACACCGCCAGCTCCAAACTTTGACCGTAGGAAGATTACACTGCGGTAAATAGCGTTCCCCTGGCTGACCCATACACACACACGGCCATCAGACTGATAGATCGTGTATCTGAATTCATCAGTCTATAGGGTCCGTTTTCATTGATGAACGGTGCACGATAAATGTTCTTTACACCATGCTAAACGACGAGTAACATCCCAAGTGAAGATGAAAAGCTTATGAGCACCGCACGACCACGGTAAACCATGGAATGTAGTTCTCTGTGAATGATACGTGTACGTACCGAGGTTCCAGCATTTTTACTCATCTGTACATTGAGATCTTGTGCATTACTCCGTCGATTAGCTGTAACGACTCTCTTGAGGTTTCGACGTCCTCTATCACTGATTTTCTTTGGTCTGTCGGTACGTTTTGCTGCTTCAGGCACGCCGTGTGTCTTCCACTTATTCAGTACATCTAAAACAGTTGAGTTGGGTATGTTTAAACGCCTCTCGGTTTCTCTTATGGACAACCCACTAATACAACACCCAATAATCTTTCCTTTCTCAAAGTCAGTTCTCTACCGTTGCGATATTTTCACTCAACTTCACAGTGCGATATGATCACGGACAGCTGCAAGCTGGTTTTTATATCGTTTGCAGCTGTACTGTGCATCTTAGCAATGCAGAGGATCCGTTTATGTGCTTTTGAAAAGGTGTTAGGTGACTTTTGTCAATACAGTGTATATACGAACTTTTTTCTTTCAACTTGCGCTTCTAAAAGTTGTAACTGAAAAATTCTTCTTTCATTGCGTAGCACCCACTAAAAAAAAATAAAAAAAATTGGCGTTATATTTAGAGTTTGTTAGAAAAATGACATGTGACAATCCAACTCCAACTGTCTTGATTTCCTTGCTGTCGGTCGAAGTACAGCTTCAGGAAAACATCAACCAACATTCAACATACTGCTCTTGCATGCAGGCATTCTTCAAAATCTTGTAATACAGGTTAACACGAGACCTACTTCGAAAGAGTAAATCATCTTACGTTCGTACCACCACACCCTTTCAGCACCCTAGGCTTGGCTTTTTATTTACTTTTAAACGACTGTCAGTTACTGCCAAAAACTATAAGGAAATTCGGAAAATTGGGCTATTCAGGAAGAAATTCTGCATAATAATTCATATCAGAACAGAAAGTGAGAAAAGAAGGTTAAATTTGAGTTTAGCTTCACACGCTTTTTGTTCAGAAGAAATATTTCTTGCTTCTGCGACAAAAAAAATGTTCTTTTAATAGCCATTTGTAAAAAGAAAAGAAAAAACACCATGCAACTTTTTTTGCTTATGCAAGAGAGTGGATGTGGCGACATCTAGTGTCGACTCTGGCGGACTGAACTATGGAATCCATTCCATAAATGAGTCAGCTATTTTCCATTTCTTGGAGAACAATCTCAGAAGTGACATGCTGCACCCTTCTAAGTTCTGGAAAATTCCTTAACAGAAATGCATGGATGCTGGATATGAATAAGTTAAGGTCTTGAAATGAAGGCATTCTGTAAAACATTTTTTCTTCACTGTGTTAAAGAAATACATTTACGAATCTCCTTGTTAGGGCGGGCAACAAATTTTCAGGGTATGGATAGAAATAAAGCTTATTCGGAGACTGCTATCCTTACTTGTCGTTCATCCTGGGGAAACATTTTTTTCGAAATATGTGAAACAAACTATAGTGGAGCCTCCGTTATACGTTTTTCATTTTAACACGGAATTCTGCGGTAGTCTCGATATTTTAGTGTACATTCTGTCTCGTTCAGTTATACGTACTTCATTTGTACTCTTTTTGCGATTATAGGTTAAATCTGGTTCAGATTGTAAAAAAGTACACGAATATTTGAATCTTTTATGGGTTGCTTAACCCAGTATGACACGACTTTGAGAGAACCGAGACAACGTTGCTATGTTCCTTTTTGGTGCAGGCAAAGTTGAATCTCAATCATATCAGAGAAGGGTTTGTTGTTTACTTTCTGTCTGAATGAAAAGTTGGTTTTGTATATCACGACTCACACACTATTTAAAAACTGATAAACCTCTGGAACGTAACTTTGATGCTCCGCCATCTTGTGATGGAGTCGAATAGAATTCTAGATGTATCATGAACATTCCGGTTTCAATGCAGCGGAAGAAAAAACTGTTGATTCATGTGATGCCTATTGAAGCACAGGTCTCAAGTTCTTAGCTGTGGGGATTTCAGTTAATCTAGAATCAGGATTTTTATAGACAGATGGAGTTGTGAAAAGAGAAGTTTGATTTCTATAGGCTTTATTATTATTATTATTATTTTGATGGTGATGATTGCGATAAAAATTGTTATAAAAATTTTAGCGTTTTTATTTATTTTGCCGCCAATATGCTTCTAAATAAATCATTATTTATGAATATCTTGTACTCCTTCAAAGCACAAACTTCATATTCACCATTTTGAAAATTCGATTATACAATTTTTAAGGCCATTCCACAGAAAAGCAAATAACTTACGTACCACAATGTTGATATTAGAATTTCTTAAATATTAGATGTATAAATAAGTTTTAAAGCTTTCTTTGAGTGACGTATACCACTAATTTACATATCCGACATTCCCCCGCGTTGTTGTCATGTGACCGTAACTGGTCCAGAGTGTGAAATGTGACACAGAAGTTTACCCAATAGTAAAACGCCATTGGTGTCGCCCCGGTGGCGCAGTGGTCTAAGGCGTTGGCCTCTGATCATTCGTCCGTAAGGGGTCCGGGTTCGAATCCCGGTCAGGCATGGATGTTGTGTTTGTCTTACGGCACTGGCTCTCTCCCTTCCCTGGAACCAGTGACCCTAAATTAGGGACGGGCGACTGCTTATAGCCCATTGAGTTGCTCACGGTGGTCGTTAAACCTCCAATCAAAAAAAAAAAAAAAAAACGCCCTTGCACATCGGTAGGTGAAAGATGGCAAGCGATACTGCATTTATTCGACACTGCATTTGTTACAAATTTTATCAAGGAAAAAGTGCTGCAAAAGCATGTGCATCGATTTGTTCTGTTCTGGGGAAGGGTATTGTATCGAAAAGTGTGAGTTGTGGTTTAGAAGGTTTGCAGCTGGTGATTTTGATGTTGGCGATCAAAAACGTAGCGGCACCACGCAGAAGGTTGCACATCAGAAACTGCAAGCATTTCTGGATGAAGATTCGTCTCAAACAGAAAAAGAACTTTCTGAACAACTGGGAGTAACTCAACAAACCATTTCCAATGGTGTACGCGCAATGGGAAAGATTCAGAAGGAAGGAAAATGGGTGCCACATGACACGAGCCAGAGGAACAAGGATGAGCGTGTCGTGAAGTATTTGAATATGTTGAAAAACAACACGGAACGTCTTTCCTGTGGAAAGTCGTTACGGGTGGTGAAAAGTGGATATATATCGCAAAAAACACTGGGTAGACCCCGGTGAAGCAACGACTTCGACACCGAAACGCAATATTCACTCCACGAAAGTTCTGCTGTGCATCAGGTGAGATTTTTAAGGGTGTGCTCTGTTATCAACTATTGGAACACGGTCAAACTGTTACTCCCGATCGCTACAAGAAGCAACAGTTGCTGCGATTGGACCAGGAAATCTGTCGGAAACATATATTCACAGGCAAAGGATTTCGTCCCGTGAAAGTACTACATGACAACGCTAGGCCGCATGTCGCGAAATCGGTCAAGGAAACGTTATTGACGCTTGGCGGGTAAGTTTAGGAGCTCCCGGCTTGTAGTCCCGACATAGACCCTTCGGACTATCATTTGTTCCGATCGATGCAACATGGTTTGTCTGCTGTACGGTTCCGGATGTGTGACGAAGTGCAAAAATGGGTTGATGACGTCATCGCGTCACACGACGAAGTATTCTTCATGGTTGGAATCCGACACCTGCCCGACCAATGGCGGAAGGTGATAGATAATGACGGCGCATATTTTGATTCGTAAAGTTATTGTTGTTTTCTTTCAAACTACATGTTGCGTTGTCTTAAAACGCTTTAAAACTTATTTGTACACCTACTATATTCATGATATGAAGAAAAGTAGAAAATAATATCTTTCCATAGATTTTTCCTGGGAGATGCATGCCCAGTAAAGCGAAACAAAATGTTTTTTTGTATATGTTTTTCACAAGGAAATACCACAATTATTTTTTTATAATGGATTATTTGTTTACTTGACTTACAAGGCGTCATATTCAATACACAATGTTGAGTATCCATGGGGTAGTTCCTTAGATTCATTGCACAGGAAATTCTCATATAATACCTGCGAAAGAGGAAAAGGACATATCAGACTCCTATGAGGTATGGATTTTAATACAACAAAGCGATTAGGAAGTCGATAAGCTCAAAATACGCGATGCTTTAATCGTGATACAGCTGGTACAGATGTTTTGAGCGTACATAGTCTTTCTTTCGATGCCACGCGTATGTTCACTGAAGTTCCAAAAGTCATGGGATAGCAGTATGCAAATTTTTAACTGAAGCTGTCGTGGTATAAAGGCTTCGACGCACTCCACGATATTTTTCAGTTACGAGGTGCGTAATCTCGTGAGTCAGGTTGAACAACCGCCAGTGGGATTGTGGCAAGCCGACATGAATTATTGGAGTGTGAAGGCGGCATGGAATTGGTAGCCAGACGGATGGGACATTAAATTATCGTTATGAATATTCATCATTCCTGTATCCACGGTATCATGTGTGTACCGAGAATACCTCGTGGAAGGCTATACCATCCACCGTGGACAGGACAGTGGCCAACCGCGAGTGCTGAATGACCATGACCGGTGGCGTCTGACTAGGATTGCCCATGCTAACAGACGAGCAACACTTGCTCACATAACATCCATATTCAATGCAGGAGGTACCAGAGACATATCCATCAGGTTAGTGCAGTGTAATTTAGCGTCCATATGGTATGGGAGCAGAAGACCCACCAGAGTGCCTTTGTTAACACCACATCGGACACAGCGCCTCACCTGGGCTCGCTCGTTAAGACGGTAATTGGACCCTGGAAGACTTGTAACATGTGGAGTGGCCCGATGAATCACGCTACCAGTGGTTACGAGCTGATGGTAGGGTTTGCGTGTGGCGCAGACCCCATGAGGCCATGGACCGAAGCTGTCAAAAAGGCACTGTGCTAGTTGGTGGTAGTTCCATACATTTGTGGGGTGACTTTAGGTGGTCCTGTGGTCCTCGTAAACACGTCATAAACTAGTAATCGATTTGTTGCTCTGTGGGTGACCATTTTCAGCCCTTCATGGACTTCATGTACCCCAAACAACGATGGGATTTATCAGGCGGGCAATGCACCATGTCATCTGGCCTAAGTTGTCCAAAATTGGTTCGAGGGGCATTTCGGATAGTTTCTACGGATGGTGTGGCCACCACGTTCTACCGACATGAACCAATTAGAGCACTTAAGGGGACGTGGAAGGAAAGTCCATTCGCATCCAAGGTTCTGCACCTACAAATACCAGGGAACTGTGTGCGACTCTTCAGACGGCATGGCTCAACAAATCTCCAGAAGTCTTGCGGCCACTTGTTGAATCGATGCCACGTCGAGTTCCTGCACTTCGTCGGGCTAGAGGAGGTCTCACACGATCCTAGGTACGTCTCCCATGACTTTTGGCACTTCAGTGTACTATTTGTCTCGCTTGATGTGTTTCTAGAAGTGGTTTTCTGTTATGTCTGAAAAAAACATACAGGAACAAAAATACACTTGTGTGCTTAAATGAAAGAAGTACGACATAAATTCCAATATTTCGATGAAACATGTATGCTGTAGAATTTAATAAAACTTTATATGGACATAATGTATATTTGTACGTAACTCTTCAAAATTTCAATCACGATCAATATTGCAGGCATGTAAATATCCAATCTTAGATGTCAGTATTTTGGAGACCACTTGGGATCAATAACTATTTTACAGGCATCACAACAATCTCTCATTTTCAAACAAGGTGGCTCAGGTGCTAGTGGAGAGACGTTACCATTTCTCTAACAAAATATGTAGTTTTCAGCAAATAGGTTGTTCTTGGTCGGAGTTTATGACATGCAATTTGACGTCCTAAAGCATTCCAAGCGTGCTCATTGAGGTAAAGTCTAGTGACATGGCTGGTCAATCTATCCCTGGTATCCTTCATTTTCCAGGTATTCAATGAAAACAAGCATTATTGTCCATGAAAGCAAATTCTGCACCTCGAAAATTCTTACACAGGGATACAGGCTCGCTTCTCGATAGCTGTTTCAGTAGATATCCTTTGTTGAAAATATGTTGATGTGTTTTTATTACGTCAACGTAACTTTCAGTAGTTGAATTAACTAAAGTAAATAAACCAGTGTCCCCATGTAACTCGTTGATGAATGAAAAATATTAATATCCTTATTTTAAACTCTTCGAACGTACACTATATGACCAAAAGAATCCAGACACTCAGTTTGAGCGGTGGATTTTCACACGTACATCACAGCCACGGCACATATAAGGTATAAAGAGACGTACGTGGCTTAGAAAATGCCATTGAGAAGCATGAACGGTAGAATGGTCCGTACGATAAAGTTCAGTGGCTTTCAAAGTGGCACGTTCGCAGGATGCCATCTCAGCAACAAGTCAGCTTTGCAAATGTCTTCCCTTCTGCAACTGCCCCGTTAAACTGTAAGTGATGGAATTGCCTTCCACTCTGTGAAGTGGAAATGTTTACATGACGCAAAAGCGCAACCACAACCTGGTAAACCACATAAAATGACAGACTGAGACCGCCGAGTTTTGAAGCTCATGATGCAACAAACTCGTCTGATCTCGGTTGCAACAATCAATGCCGAGTTCAAGAATGCTTCTGGAAGAAACGCCAGCGCAGTTCGTTGAGAGCTATAGGGAATGGGTTGCCACGGTACCGTAGCCGGACAAAAATTTAATACCAGACAAATCAACACCAAGCGCCGGTTGGATAATTTCCCAACCGCCGGTCCACGGACCGGACTGGCGCCAAAAGTCTTTTCTACCGGTCTGCGAGAAACGAGTGAATTTATTTATTTTTCTTTTGAATCTAACCGGAGTCAAAGTAAGAGGAAATCTGGATCTAAAATTGTTTTAACATTTGTCGCGGAAGGTTAAAGGAAGCTTGGATCGTTGAACTCTGTAATTCATCTCTCAGTGTGAATAAATTCATCTCTCAGTCTGAATTAATTCCCCCACCTGCAGTAATCAAATGACCTCACGAACCTTACGATTCAGCACGAACTCAGATGTCCGTCGTATCAATACTGTGCCACCGTATTCTTTTAGTAAATGGCAGTGGCTCAGTGTTGGGTGTACATAAAATTGCAAGATGGTGCTACCTGGGAAGTCTCCAACGACGCTCCATGCAAAGACAACCCTATCGAAATTCCTGGCTAATTATTTCTCTAAATCGGACTTTATAATAACTTCAACTGTAGATTTTGTCCCGCAAGCCAAGCAAATCTCTGTTCTACAAAACCACATTATCGGTAACTTACTCGTGGTTTCTCTGTACCTTTTGGTCCCCGTGCCGGAAGCCATCAGAATGTTAAAGGAGAGGTCGTATCTAATTCATAACTTTATTCGCAGGAACTCATCATCTTCAAGTCAATAAACTTAGTCTCAAATATTAACTCTTACAGTTTCCGAAGACAAATATGTAAACAAACTAAGTTCACTCCGATGGGAACCTCCTCACCTTGAGCCATTTTCGAGGAAGTAATCCTTCGGCCAATAGAACAGCAGATATTCTCTAGAATCACCCACGGCCTACCACCTGGCTACGATTTACGGACGACATATTTTTCATTTGACCTCATGGAAAGGAGACTATCCCGCTTTTCCTTAATAATATTAATACATCTTACGATCAGTTTTACTATGGAGCTTGAATACAATGGTGCTTTCTCTTATTTGGATGTTCTACTGAGCAAATCGCTTGACAACCGCCTTTGTACGCAAGTCTGTTGTAAACTTACGTCCGCCCCAAACCTGATACACCGTTGCTCGTTCTATCCTGCAAAATACAAAACAGCATCTTTCATTATCGAATTAGAAGAGCCTTCGCTGTATCTTCCCATACCTATTCTAGTAGACAAGGCGAATTAAAAAGCAATGATCGAATCAGCCACTGATGCAGGATACACCTCATTCGCAGTTTTCTGTCTGCCTTCCTTGAAAAAACCATCTGGTTGTAGTGCGAAAAGCTTGGAAACGTACATTCATATTTTTACGCCAGTAAATTGAATTATTAGTAATGTTTTACTCTTTTGTACAGGATGTGTCCAAATGTCTCTGTGCACGTGACATAGTGTACTATGATAAGAAATAACAGTACGAAATCTATAATGTTTAGTTACCACGCTTGTACATGCAATATTGCGAATAGGGGAATGTTCGTGTGTTTGGAGCGTGATTACGCTCATCCTGGCGTCTGACCTTGAACGACGCAGCTAGCATTTCGAGCGTCCGGCCGTGAATGAATCAGTCAGTAGTGACGCGTCACAGTGGCCGGTTGAACTCGGTGTTGTCGCTTGATGATCGAGGGTTTCTGATTGAACATGTGTTCCGTAGTGAAGGTGAATATACGGACGAAGTGAAACATAAGTACAGAGAACAATCTCCCGATACTGAAGCACCCTGTGGCAATGCAGTGAGGTGACTAATTGAAAAATTTCGTAAAACCGGATCAGTGAGAGATGATCCGAAAAGCGGTAGGCCGCGAGTGTTAACAGAGGAAAAGGTGGATGATATTTCCGTTCACATCACTAAAAGTCCAAATAAATCTGTTCGAAAATTGGCAGAACAAACAGGCGTGTCCAACAGCAGCACCCATAGGGCATTGAAGATGCGACTGCTGCTCTACCCGTACAAAATCAGAACAGTGCACGAACTGAAACACACACACTACGATAAGCGAATGGATATTGCAGATGGTTCAAGGACTTTATTAATGACAACGGATAGGATATTCTGGACGTCACGATTTTATCCGATGTTACGCTGCTCTACTTATCGGGATATGTGAACAACTAAAACAGTCTCATGTGGTCTTCCAATAATCTGCATCAGCTACACGAAATGCCATTACATGATTAGAAGATTGTTGTGTGGTGTGCGATATCTTGAAGACGCATAATTGGGCCCATATTCTTCGAGAGGACTATAAACCCGGCTACTGTACCAGGTATACTTTGACTTTTGGCTCACCTTATATATAGTTGGTGTATAGTTTCTTGTTATTAATCAAGTTGTTAATTCTGTAATTGATTTTGTATTTTGATTTACTCTTTCAGGTAATCACATTTCAAACAAGCCGTAAAGCTATGTTCGAAGCTTACAAAGATTATAACTGCAAAGGAATTGTAATAATCAGTTATTAGTCCAGCGGCTCACAGCACTTCTGTGTGCAACTGTATGTACAGAGAAAATTATTTCTGTATTAGTTACTTGAGTGTATAAGAAGCAAAAAAAAAGTTGGGTGGCCACCCCCACACCCCACGTTTTCTCGTGATGACGTCATTCAAAATGGCCGCCATCATTCCACCAAGGAGGTTATATTACTGGAGACACCACTCCTATCCACGCAGCATTGGCCGCCATAAGTCACCGTCTGTGCTGTGAATGACGTCATGAGCAGGCACGACGCAGCCGCAGAAAAGAAGCTGCTTGGAAATTAATGGAACAAAAGCTTCTAAGCGTATAAACAGATAAAATGAGTAATTCAATAATCTTTATCAATGATACACGAGCGTACTGTTTCATCAACGGTATAATTTAGTTCATTTTTGCCTGCTTGTGACGTCACACCACAGATTAGCTGTGACCTATGGCGGCAGAGCCAGTGGTGTCTCCAGTAATATAACCTCCTTGATTCCACTTGCCTTCTGTTAAAGTAAACGTTTTAGCGAAAATGGTAAGATTTATTAAAAAACAGGTTTAAAGAGAAAATCTTTAGCGATTCGTGGAAGACCTCTGTTTGCTATTGATCCAAGTGAAACAAATCTTGTACAAAGCAATGATAACAAAGAAGAAGGAACTACTTCCAGTAGTTCGGCTATGAAAGCGCAATCGTTACTGCAAATCATGTATTACCTGTTACATCGTGGAAAAACGAAGACTCCCCTACACATAATGAATGCGCAAGCTATTCATGAGGCCTGTAGGAGTAAAATTCTTATTGCAAGTTTCAACCACTTAGGACTTTGTGTTAGCTATGATGAAGTTTTACGTCACCCCACAAAGTGAAGGTGTTCATCTTCCTATTATCTTCAGTCCTGATATGTACACAATTACTGCATTTGACAATTTTGATCATACTGAGGCAATGTTTTCTGGCCTTGGGAGTACACATGATACTAGGTGTGTGTACTCTTTCAAGACACACCTTCACACGTTGTACAAAAACCTCGCATGTCTAAATGTGGTGTTGAAAAATAAAATGAAATAGGATACAGAACACACTGCCCTGCCGGAATTTGCAGCCCTATATTAAGCCAGCAAAGCGGGCAGATCTAAACGATGATTACAAAGTAGACGATGATTTGTACTTTATGAGTGAAAATGAATTCAAAGTCCATTGTACGAAAGAGTTTAACACCTGGGAATTCTCAAGGATTGCACATACTACAAGTGAAACAAAGATGGCTGATCCACAACTCGAGCAGCCGTCACCATCTTGGAGTGCCTTTAACTCACTAGTTCCACGTGACAACTTACAAGTAAAGCAGGTAGGATTCTTGCACATTTTATCGCATTCGGTAACAAAATATGAGACTGTTTACACTTTACTTTGCAATTTAGATAAACTACTCAGGCTTTGAAACAGAACAATCTTGCAGTAGCTTGCGATGAAGGTGTCTCCTGCATCGAAAGAGAAATACAACTAAACCGTAGCAAACAATTCGAAAATTTTGTGCTGATCATGGGCTCCTTTCACATGACAAAAATTGTTATTGGTTGTTTGGGAAAATACGTTCGGAATACTGAAGCAACAGATGTTTTCATTGAAAGTGGCTTATTGGGTGTTAATGCGACGGAATCTGTCCTCAGTGGAAAGAATTAAGTAAGAGGTGTTAAGACTATGTTCATTCTTGATGAAGCCTTGTTCCGCCTTCAAGGCATTCTTTAAAACAAATGGAGCTGAAAATTAGGCTGGAGAAATACAACAACTGCAAAAACTTCAAGATAGCCTTTCCACAAAAGATTATGCAATGCTCAGAGCAGCATTTGATGACATTGATGTTGAGCACCTTATTTCAGACTTTCAGGAATTTGTTGTCACAGGCCGGTAATCATCACAACAGTTTTTGTACTGGGCTTCAGGACATTTGTATCCTTACTGAGAAACTTAATACGATCTGACCGAGAGGGCTTATGGGATCTATATCTGGATACTGTTCAGAAAATTCAGCCTCTGTTGGCAATCTTGGATTTTGTAAACTACCAACGCTGGAGCTCTCCTTACTTAGAAAACATGAGGAAATTAGGTACTACTCATCCTGAAGTGTACGAAGCATTCAAGAACGGTAAACATGTGGTAGAAAGGTTTAGTCATACCTTCTCAGCTGTTGGTGCCGATATGGCTCTCGAGCAAACAATTAATAGATCACAAAAGGGTCATCTGGTGTAATTGGAATGACAAAACAGAAGCAGTTTGCTGTTCAGTGGGATCTGACATACTATGAGTTACTGCAGATAACAAACTTACATCGAGAAATCACTCAATCTGTATCAACATCTGATTTACACGTACACCATGATCTCCGAAAAAGGGAGACAGAGCACACCAGCAACACTACAGTACTGACTATAGTACAGTATATATTGAAAAAAGAATACCTCTTTGAATTACCTGGCAACGCATCACTACATAACCTCGAATCACAGGTAGCAGTTACTGCCTAAGCAAAAGAAAAACTGTTTAATGTGAGCAAATTAGGTATTGAACTTTACAAAGCTTACAGAGAAAACCAGTATGTTGGAAAGGGGTGCCGGTCAAAACGCCGACAATCAAAACACCGACAGGTAAAAAAAAAGGCCGTTCAAAACGCCGACAGGTCGGAACACCGACAATCATAACACCGACAGTTCAAAACACCGACAGTTCAAAACGCCGACAGGTCGAAACACCGACAATCATAACACCGACAGTTCAAAACGCCGACAGGTCGAATCACCGACAATAAAAACACCGACAAATCATAACACCGACAAATCATAACACCGACAAATCATAACACCGACAATCATAACACTGACAATCATAAAACTGACTGTTCAAAACACCGACAATCAAAACATCGACAAATCAAAACACCGACAATCATAACACTGACAATCATAACACCGACTGTTCAAAACACCGACAATCAAAACATCGACAAATCAAAACACCCACAATCATAATACCGACAATTATATGGACTAATATAATTGTACGGCAAGTAGAGGAACTTTAGTCCGAGTGATGGCAACATCAGAGTGTGTGGGAAGAGGGATGACAATACCGAATCGATGGATGTGCTTCCCCTAGCGGTGAACGATGGAACTTTATTCATTTCTATTCCTACCGACGGCAACATATTTTTATTCCAAGCGATGGCAACATCTGAGTGGATGGGTTGGAATAGGGATGAATAAGTGCTGGATATGTTGATGCTTATGTGCTGCCCCTAGCGGTGAACGACGGAAATTTTTCACTTTGTATTCCGACCGATTGCAAAATATTTTTATTCCGAGCGATGGCAACATCTGAGTGGATGGGTGGGAAGTGAGATGCATAAGTGTTGGATATGTCGATGGTTATGTGCTTCCCCTAGCGATGAGTGACGGCACTTTATTAATTTTTATTCCGAGCGATGACAGCAACTGAGTGGATGGGTGGGAACAGGGATGCATAAATGTTGGATATGTCGATGCTTATGTGGTGCCCCAGCGGTGAACGATGGAATTTTATTATTTTTATTCCGAGAGATGGCAACATCAGGGTGGGTGCACAAATGGGTGGGTGATAGAAGGGTATGACAACAACAAAACGATGCTTATGTTCTTCCCCTAGCGGTGAACTTTGCCATTTGAAGAAACAACTTTTTCGCTGCGATTTTCCTGTGACGTCGGATATTTTCTGTCACCGCATCTTCTGGTTTAGATTCCACTGCGTTGATTTTATTGTAGCCGTTGTCTTACGAGCTGTAAGATGAAAGGAAGTGATTCTGAATTGAACAACAACGCAGCTTCTTTTTCTACCAATTTAGCTGCATCCACTTCTCTTGGTATATCTCTGGGAAACCTATCCGAACGCCACGTCTCATTGGCAGGAAATATGGTGGCAAAAGTGAATGATTTCACGGGTACTGTTAGGGTTCATATCCGAAGTTGTACCGTGAAAGACTCGGGACTATACTCTTCCCAATATGGTGTCTCTATGTCTGCTCAGGCATTTAAGGAATTCATGGCCAACTGTTATATCTACGACGGAAGAAATGAAATCGGCGCTTTCAACAAAGAGTTGCTTATGAACTGTTCCCCTTTCTTTTCGAGAAATCGATTGCAGTTTCTAGCAACTTCACCTACAGTCTGATGATTCATTGTTGTTGAATCGGTTGTCAATGTCATTAACAAGTGACCAATTTTGAACTCTGAGAGTTGTGTGTGATCAACATTAGAACAGAGTGAAAAAATTACAGTTTGGACCCCTTTTCCAGGATATAGTGATACAACATCAAGGAACTTTTGTTGCGTTTCCTGAAATCATCAAGTTAATGAATTCCATTCTCGTGAATGCCGTAAGCTTTCAAAGAAAATGTAGGAAAAGTATTCTACTGTACTGAATGGAGGGGTTGATCTTGTATTACAGCGTCCCTCCTTCAAACGGGCGCTCGAAACCATCTAACGTTACAATTTCTCGAAGCAGCGAGTGAAAACAGCGCAGAAAATTATTGATCCACCCACAGATACCATATAAGAGAATAGTTTGGCTGCCTGCTATTTCTGTAACACCCTTACAATGTGTCATCAACGAGCCACATTGAGCGGGTGAATTGGAGAAAGGCCTCTGTTATGATTATGCATTTTACAAGATATACAAAATGGTAAATGCTTGTTCTGCTATAAAATGCAGTGCCACAGATAATGAAAAACCAGCAAAAAAAAAAAAAAAAAAAAAAAAAAAAGCGGACATCACTTCACAGGAGAGTATTTGTATTTACTTTTACGGGTTTTAAAATTTTTTGCAAATATTAAGCTGAACCGATGGTAGTGTGTAAGATTTATCTGAGTGGAATATACCAACTTTTAATTTGTAATAGCGTTAAAGTATAGTTAATTAATAAAAATTACAGTTTGTGTGAATAAAAAGAGTTCTAGGTTAATTACTTCCTACTGTATTAGCGACGTATCTCTACAAATAAACCTAAGAATCAAAAAATTTTGAAAATTGCATATTGTTTATTAATATTACTTAAAATGTTTGGAACAGCAAAATGTAAGTTGCTTATGTCCTATACCATACATGAAAGGTATGTATGTTATATACATATGTAAGATACCTATATTCTTTATATATATGTTAAGTAAGGCCTTGTTACCTAGTAAAATATATTTTATGTGTTTGAAGACATGAAGAGATGCAATGAATTATCATTTTTAATATTTATTATTAAAGAAACACAACATTGAATCAAGTATAGACAACAAAAATTAGAAATGAATGCACAAAAGCAAAAGTTCACCCATACACTGACGGGAAAAAAATCCCAACACCAAGAAGGAGTTGTGTTAGATAAACGACAGTTGGCAGGCGGTGAGAGTACATCTGTAAGATGACTTCTATGCAAATTTTGCGTTCGGCGCATACGTGTGGCGCTAGTAGCGTCCCTCGGAACATATAAAGCAGGTTTGCTGTAAATACGCGCTGTAACGTTCGTGAGAGTTAGTTATCGTTGAGATTCGACGTAGTGCGTTGATGTTAGTCAAGAACGCCTTTAAGAAGACGAAGAAGCCATTATCAACAACTCACGGAGTTTGAACGAGGTCGTGTAATAGGGCTACGAGAAGGTGGATTTTCTTTCCGCAATATTGCAGAACAACTTGGCAGGAATGTAGCCACTGTGCATGATTGTTGGCAGCGGTTGTCAAGGGAAGGTACTGCCTCAAGAAGACCAGGTTCCGGCCGGCCACGTGGCACTACTGAGAGGGAAGACCGCCGTGTACGGCGTATGGCCGTGGCGCCTCGTACCGCGTCTGCTGCAGCAATTCGACTTGCAGTTTCCACCACAGTGACACAACGAACTGTTACAAATCGGTTGTTTGAAGGACAGCTCCGAGCCAGACTCCCTGTAGCGTGTATTCCACTTACTCCAAACCACTGCCGTTTGCGACGTCAGTGGTGTCAAGCTAGAGCTCATTGGAGGACGGAGTGGAGATCTGTTGTGTTTTCTGATGAAAGCCGGTTCTGCCTGGGTGCCAGTGATGGCCGTGTGTTGGTTAGAAGGAGGCCAGGTGAGCGCCTGCAACCAACCTGTCTGCGGCCGAGACACACTGGACCTACACCTGGAGTTATGGTCTGAGGAGCAATTTCCTATGACAGCAGGAGCACTCTCGTGGTTATCCCACGCACCCTGACGGCACAGTTGTACGTCGGTCTGGTGATTCAACCTGTTGTGCTGCCATTCATGAACAGCATTCCAGGGGGTGTTTTCCAACAGGATAACGCTCCCCCGCATACCGCTGTTGTAACCCAACATGCTCTACAGAGCGTCGACATGTTGCAGTGGCCTGCTAGATCACCAGATCTTTCTCCAATCGAGCATGTATGGGACATCATTGGACGAGAACTCCAGCGTCACCCCCAACCAGCATTAACCGTCCCTGTATTGACCGACCAAGTGCAACAGGCATGGAACTCCATCCCACAAACTGACATCCAGCACCTGTACGACACAATGCATGAACGTTTGCGTGCTTGTATTCAACATTCTGGCGGTTACACCGGTTATTGTTGTACCAGCATTTCACATTTAAAGTGGCTTTTCTCGCGCTTACAATAAGCTGTGATCTTGAAACCTTAATCGATTAAATATGTTACCTATACAAATGTATTGCCGCGATTTCATTCCTGTACAACCATTTTTTCGTGGTGTTGGGATTTTTTTCCGTCAGTGTTGTTTAGGAGTTTAAGTTTGTCTTTAAAATGTCTTCTTTCTTGCTTTGAGATTCGCGAAGAAGTGCACAACATCATCGAACGATAATTACTTAGCAATATCTCTAATGACATGATTGCAAGAAAAAGAAGGATTGTCGATCGCAAGTTATTTTTTTACCAAGGTCATTTTCGGAAAAGAACGCTGTGCTTGACAGTTGGGTATTGCTATTACCAAACATACACAGCTGGCTACCCAAAATGCAACACCAAGAAGGAAGCATCCGATTGGCCTGAAATTCGCAGCATGCGTCGCCCGCGAGAGGACATTGCAGGGCATATGCAAATCATGTGCGCCCGGCACGCCAACGAGAAGCACTATACGAAGGGTGCACAGAAGGCGGGGTATATGTAGTGGAACTGTATTGTGCTGCCGGACCTGTGCGTGGGAAGCTTTCTGATGCCTCGTCGCAGAATACAGTAGTCATTCCAGCACGTTTCAGAGTTCGACAGAGGACGAATAGTGGCTTATCGCGACAGCGGTTTACTGTACCAAGACATCGGCGCCCGTGTGGGACGACATCCAGCCACAGTGAGTTCAGTATGGATTCGGTGGGTGCAGGAGAGACGGACGGACGGACCGACGTGAGCGATTGCCGCAGCCGCGGCACACCACCGGACAGAGGACCGGCATGTTGTGCGGCGGGCATTGACGGATCGCACCGTCATATCACGAACCTTAGCGCATGAATTAGGGTATTTTGCGCAACAACCTGTGTCAGCACGTACCGTTCGACGTCGCCTGAAGGAGCGGGGACTTGTCGCACGGCGCCCATTGCTCCGATTACCATTGACGTTACACCACCGGCGAGTGCGGTGACAGTGGGCCGTTGACCGCCGCACCTGCACTACGGAATGGCACGACATTGTCTTCTCCTACGAATCCCGCTTCTGCTCCAAGCGACGGACCGATATGGCGCCTGCATTATGCATCGCCATATCGGTCCGTCGCCTGGCGTTATGGTTTGGGGCGCAATTGGATATGACACCCGCACCCCTCTGGTACGCATCGCCGGTACATTCAACAGCCACCGCTACATCTCCGACGTTTTGCAGCCTGTAGTCCTCCCTTACCTGCAGGACCTGCCAGAGGCAACGTTTTAACAGGACAATCCACGCCAGCACGTGGCGCGCATCGTGCAACAATTCTTCACGGCCCACCAGGTGTCACTGCTGCCGTGGCCCGCCTGTCCTCCCGATATGTCGCCCATCGAACACGTCTACTCGCCGATCAGCAACCGAGTGGCCTGGCAAGCACCATCCGCGGCTACGCCAGATGAACTGTGGCAACGTGTGGAAGCAGCCTGGACGGACACACCCCAAGCCCACATCTAAAGCCTCTTTCGTTCGATGCCGCGGCGTGTAGCGGCCGTTATTGCCAGCCATGGGGACCACAGGAACTATTGATGTCTGCGTGTTCTGCAAATCGCACGGGTCTGTAAGCTCAATCGTTTCATTTTTTTATCTGTTGTTATGTGTCCAGTAAATCTGGCTTTGCTATCTCCTGTCCTTCTTGGTGTTGCATTTTGAGTGGCCAGCAGTGTAGTTTAATATGGTGGGGTCTTTCGGTGGGGTAGTACCAAATATAGTTTTAATCCGACTCTGTGTTTATGTGAAATGTTTGGTGCTACAAAGACCACTTAAGTGATGCTGAGTGGCAGTCTTTAAGTAATGCATTTTATAAATGGGAAGATTTGAAACAATATTTTAATTACTTAAAAGTTCAATATATTTTGCTAATGTGTCTATTATGGAAATTTCTTAAACTGTATATGCTAAGTTTTGGTTCAGATGTGCCCAAAGTAAATAAGTCTGTTTTAGAAATTTTAAATAAAGGAGTAAAAGACCTGAGAACTAATGGATTAATTAACATCCGAACGGGCATTATCCACATTATTCATAATAGATTTGGTCAAAGTTTGAAACTTGAAAAGCTCAGCAATGTCATTGACGTTTTGGAAGATGTAAATTCTGTTAGATATTTCTAAACAATTAAAATCTATAATTCCTTTAAGTAACGCAGTAAGCCACTTACCAGCTGCAGGAAGATCTATCCTTAGTAATCACACAGCGAAAAATAAGGGGTTTCCACACACATAAATTCTTCTAATATTTATTGTACATCTCCACAAAAAGGTAATAACTCTCTATTCCAACACGCACACCCTCTACATATCACCGACATTGTTGTTGTTCAGTCAAAGATCAAAAACTTAGATTACTAACCGACGTGAGCAGCAGAAGGGGATCTTCTTCTTTTCTCAGGCAACGCTCGCTAGAGTAAACAACTAAAAACGTATCGAGCAGCGCCACCTGCAATTCTGTTAAATGTTCGCTGAGGCGTTCGAAGAACTCTGACAGTCATATTTCTAATAATAATTTCTAACAAATTCTTGGTTCCGGAAGTATCCTTTACCACGGGAAGACTTGAAAATTCTTTTCGAAAACTTGGACGCAGGTTATGTTACAATGCTTACATATGTCAGCAATCGGTGGCTCTCCATCATTCCAGTTTGTGAAAGTAATCTGGAGCTATTTTCAGCTTTAAAGACATACTTCCTATCAAATCTCCCAGAAGACAGAAACAGTAACAAATTACTTAGATTAGATAAATATAAAAATATAGTCAACATTTTGAAAAATGCGCTTAGTCGTGTTTATTTGTACTTTTTGGTAAGTGTTGGTACCATTTTTGACCATTTCCTTCAACTTTTGCAACAGAAAATTACACTGGTGCATGTTCTTAGTACCACCAATTTTCGTAGTAGTTTCAATAAGAGCCTTGGTTAGTTTTCCCTTTATTTCAGAGATGTCCACTTCTTCTGATGTTAGACCTTCTAAAGCAGAGAATCGGTTCCTGATTTCGAATTTAAAGGTATTACGATGCATTTTAAGGTTGGTCATGTCAGTACATGTTTCTTGTTTTATGAGCTTCCCACGTTCGAGTTTAGTGTTGAGGTGTATCTTACATCTCACCATTCTATGGTCGCTACCTGTATTAAATCTGTTTAGTACATTGCAGTCCTCGATCGCAAATTTCTTGTAGCACATAATAAAATAAATTTCACTTGAGATACCATTGGGGTGCCTTCATGTCCATTTCCTATGTGGCTTTTTCTTCAAAAAGAGTTCATGATAAAAAAACCTTTCTTCCTCTGCAAACTCTATGAGAGTATTTCTACGCTGGTTTCTGTTTCATGACCGAATTTACCTACCGAAGTTTTATTCTGCTGCCGTTGCCTTATTTTCGCATTTAAATCACCCATAATCATTTTCAAGTGCTGCTTGTCTTTGTTTCTTAGAAGCCGATTTTCCTCATAAAATTCTTCAATGCCTTGATCAGGATGACTTGTGGTTGATGCATGTACTTGAGTAATCTAAATCAGGTATCTTTTTGAGAGTTCAATAGCGAGTTGGGCATCTATGTCCAAAGAACTTTCAATTTCTAGAACATTGTCCTTCAGTTTCTTGTTTGTTATGAATCCAGCAGCACTAGTTCTGCAAGTATCAATAGTAGAAGACATGTCCACTTTTCAGTTTTTACCTCAGTTTTTACCTCACTTAGCCCGACGATGTCCCACTTGATCCTTTGTAGTTCCTCTTCAAATTCAAGAAGCCTTGAATCAGAAGATAGGAAGCGTTCATTGTAAGTAGCCAATGTGAGCATCAGATGGCAGCCTAGTCCGGTCCTCCGGCGATTCTTAGCACCCTCTGCCTTCATGTCGCACTGGCCGCTGCCTTGGCCAGGTGCGTTTCAGCTACCGGAGACTGAGGGCCAAATTTTATTTTGTGGAATCATTTTGGGGGTATTTCGATATAACTCACTACTCTGGCCAGGCGTGTTGGCGAGTGTGGGATAGTATTTCCTGTAATCCCGGTGGTACAGTTACCCCGCTATTTGGCAGTCGCCAGGAAAGATAAGAAGAGGAACTTGTGGATAAGGAAAATGACAGGATTGGGCGACCCAGAAGAACACCCCGTGGGAGATGGATGGATGAAATTCAAAAGTATGCTGGAGTGACATAGAGGAGACAAGCCTAAGAGAGACAACTGTGGAAGCGGCCTCTGTGCGCCCGCAAACCATTTCCTGACGCCTCGTGCAAACGAATCTGCGATCCCAGGGACACTCAATTGTGTTGTCATTTACACCGGAAAATCGCCAGCTCCATGTGCAGTGGTACCAAGTCAGAGTGACGTGGAAAGCCACAGACAGGTGACGTGTGGTGTTAAGCGATGAGTGCCGCTTCGTTTTGGGGACAGATGATCATCGTGTCCGAGGGTCGAGGTCCCCAGGTCAAAGGCATAATCCTAACCTCGCTATCGAGCACCACACCTACCCCACTGCAGGCATCATGGTCTAGGGAGCCATTGCCTACTATAGCCGATCAGCTCTAGTAGTGGTGCGTGGATCATTGACGGGCCAGCGGTATGTGGATGAGATCCTACGGCCCCATGCACTCACATTCCTGGCCGGGATTCCAGGTGCGCTATACCAGCAAGGTAATGCCCGCTCGCACACAATTCGGATTTCCCAGGGCTGCCTGCGTCATTTAGGGACACTTTGATGGCCTGCCAGTTCCCCAGGACTTGTCCGATATTAAGCATGTGTGGGACCAGTTGAAACGCAAGCTACCGCCTTGCAGCACTATCCGGGATTTGGAGCACACCATCCAACACCTGTCGGCCTGTCTTCCACAAGACAACATCAAGCGTCTGTTAGCCTCCATGCCGGACCGTATTGCAGAATGTTTCGCCGCGGTATTGAAGATGACCGACTGCGTGCCACAGATCCCTCTGTAATTGTCCTGCAGCTCCTTTTTGCCATAATGTGTATCATTTCGTCCATAAAATTTCATTTCAATCCGATACCTCGTTCTTGGTGCGCAAATTTGTCCGTGAGTGTATATATATATGCACTTTTACATATTTATATACTATATCTACCAACAAGTAATTGGACACCCTTGCAATCGACGATATCTGCGGTCCTGTTACACGTCACGGCCGCCGTCGATAAATATCGTGTGGGAAACAACAACGCAACCAGTCGCATGCAAGATGCCACGCAGTTCGGAGCTGTCTGATTTCGAGAAAGGTGTAATCGTCGGGTATCACAGAAATGGCCGATCCATACGTGACATATCCAGCTAGTTGAAGTACCCAAAATCGACAGTGGCCTACGTGATTGGCAAGTGGAAGTTGAGAGATGACTATCGGAATGTGCCCCGACCCGGAAGACCCACAAAACTGGGAGTTAGAGACAGACGGGTGATGGCCAGAAAAATTCGGAAGAACCGCACCAAATCGATGGGCCACATCCGCGAAGAGTTTCAACAGGCATCCAGGAGTGTTATTTCGATGAATACCATCCGTAAGGAAGCCCATCTGCTCAGTTATCATGGACGTGCTGCCGCCCACAAGCCTTTGATCACCAAGTCCAATAGCGCTGCCCGGCTAACGTGGTGCAACGAACGTCGACAGTGGACCGCTGAACAGTGGAAACAGGTTCTCTGGAGCGATGAATCAAGGTTCACCCTCTACCGTTCGGATGGCAGGGCCTGGGTTTGGCGTCTGCCTGGAGAACGCCTCCTGCCGGAACGTATTGTGCCAACTGTGAAGTTCGGCGGCGGTGGAATTATGCTATAGGGTGTTTCTCCTGGTATGGCACGGGACCCTTGTTCGCAATTCCTGGTAGATTCAACGCCGAGACCTACTGTACCATTTTGGATGACCATGCGCTTTCTACGTTGTGGCAGTTTTACGGGGTGGACCCATGTTACTTTCAGGATGACAATGCCACCTGTCCTGTTGTGAGGTCTACCATGATTTTTGGTATGGTGACAATGGAGTTAATCGAATGGACTGGCGGGCGCAGAGCCCGGACCTTAACCCTATCGGGCACCTCTGGGACGAGTTGAAGCGTCGACTTAAGGGGTGCCCAAACCGCCCGAAATCAGTGAAGGAACTGACCTGTCTTCTCCAAGCCGAGTGGAAGAAAACACCGCTAGCCGTCGTACAACACCTGGTTGAGAGTATGCCTCGGATGGTCGCAGCTGTAATCGCCGCTCGTGGAGGCTCCACCAACTATTGAAGGCTAATAAACTTCGTTTTCCTTTGCTATCACAGATGTCCAATTACTTGTTGGTAGAGAGTGTATATGTAAATGGACCTTTAGCATTTATCGTAAACTTTATCGTGAACTACATATATATATATATCATCATCATCATCATCATATGTCAACCATTATCAATCCACTGCTGGACGAAGGTCTCCCCAAGTTTCCTCCACAACGGTCTGTCTTGTGCCAGTCTCCTCCATGTCACTCCCGCATATTTACGAATTTCATCCACCCATCTCCCATGTGGTCTTTTTCTGGGTCTTTTCCTGTCCCTTGGAATCCAATCTAAAATTTCGGCTGTCCATCTATGGTCTGTCCTTCTGGCAGTATGTCCAGCCCATTGCCATTTCAGGGATTTAACTCTGATCATGATGTCTTCCACTCTCGTCATTTTTCGGATCCACGAGTTCCTCTTCTTATCTCTCCTGGTTATACCAAGCATGCACCTCTCCATGCTGCTTTGAGTTGTCTGCAGCCTTTGTATGTCTCTTTTAGTTAAGGTCCACGTCTCTGCACCATACGTAAGCACTGGAAGGATGCATTGATCAAACACTTTTCTTTTAAGACATAATGGCATATTGCTCTTGAAAATTATGCTGTTTCTTCCAAAAGCTCTCCAGGCAAGTTTTGTACGCCGATTAATTTCTTCATCAATGTGACCCTCACTTGATATCTGCTGTCCAAGATAAACATACGTATCTGTTATCTCCAGTTTTTCTCCATCAATCGATAAATCTTCATTTCTTGTAAAAGCATTGAACATCACTTTTGTCTTCTGAAAATTCATTTTTAATCCCACTTCTTTACTCTTGTCAGCAAGTTCCTGGATCATACTCTGCAGCTCTGATGGGGTAGTTGCAAAAATGACTACGTCATCAGCAAAACGAAGGTGGGTTAGATAATCTCCATTAATCTTTATCCCTTTGTTTTCCCAGTTCAGTGATTGAAAGACATTTTCCAATGTGGCATTAAAGAGCTTCGGAGATATGGTGTCACCTTGTCTCACTCCCTTTCCAATTTTTATGTGTGTTGCATTTTCAAACAGCCGAATCTTTGCACTTGCATTTTCATAGATGTTATTAATAATATTAATGTATGCATCTTCAATACCGCAGGATTTCAGAGCCGTGGTAACTGCTGATGGTTTCACCGAATCAAAGGCTTTTTCATAATCGATAAAAGCCATGCACAATGGAAGTTCATATTCCCTCGCTCTTTCAATTAGTTCTCTCAGTACGTGGATATGATCTATTGTGCTGTAGCCACTCCTGAATCCAGCTTGTTCTCTCGGTTGAGCCATGTCCAGTGTTACCTTCAAGCGGTGTGAAAGAACTTTAGTGAAGATTTTATAAACCACTGATAGGAGGCTGATAGGTCTGTAGTTCCTGAGATCCTCAATGTCACCTTTTTTATGTAGCAGGATCATTGTAGCATTGTTCCAATCCTCAGGAATCTTCCCTTCATTAAGGCATCGAGTGAAAATTTGGGCGAGTACTGTTTCAATTTCTCCACTTGCTTCTTGTATGATGTCTATAGTAATTCCATCTTCTCCTGGAGCTTTCCCCGCTTCATGTTCTTGATTGCATGAGCAACTTCTGCTGGGAGGACTGGAAGAACTCTGGTACCTTTCATGATGTCTGGAGTACGTGTATCATCCCTTTCATATAATTTGGAGTAGAAATCTTTCACTCTTGTCAAAATTTCGCCTCTATTTCTTGTTATAGAACCATCTTCTTTTCTCAGAGCCATAATCTGTTTTCTTCCCTTTACTGAGATGTCCCTTTGCTATCTTCAGGCTTTGGTTGTTTTCAATTGCTTTCCTCACTAGCTCACAGTTGAATTTCCTTACGTCTTCAGTGATACTTTTTCGTGTTGTCTTGCATAGCTCCATATATTCCACTTTGGAAGTCACATCTTCTTTAGTTGTCCTCATCTCTCTTCTTTGCATCAACATTTTGGTTTTTCCCGATAATTTGTTCACATGCAACTTGTTCTTAGACCCAGCTAATTTTGTTGCTGTTTCCATAAGAGCTTTGGTTACTTTTCTGTTAACTTCAGAAATATCCACTTCTTCCGATGTTAGGCCTTCTAAAGCAGAGAATCTGTTCTTCAGTTCCAACTTGAAAGTATTATGGTGTTTTTTAAGGTTGGTTATGTCAATACATTTTGTTTGTCTTATAAGCTTGCCACGTTCCAGTTTAGTGTTGAGGTGCATCTTACATCTCACCAATCTATGGTCACTACCTGTGTTGAACTTGTTCAGCACACTGCAGTCTTCGATGACGAATTTTTTGTTACACATAATAAAATCAATTTCACTTGTCGTCCCAATTGGATGTCTCCATGTCCATTTCCTGTGTGGCTTTTTCTTGAAAAAGGAGTTCAAGATGAAAAATCCTTCTGCCTCTGCAAACTCAACGAGAGTATTTCCACGCTGGTTTCTATTGCCGTGACCGAATTTACCTACTGAAGTTTCATTCTGTTGCTGCCCTATTTTTGCATTGAAATCTCCCATAATTATCTTCAAGTGCTGCTTACCTTTATCATTTAGATGACGAATTTCCTCATAAAATTCTTCAATTTCTTCTTCAGGATGACTTGTGGTGGGTGCATAAGTTTGAATAATCTGAGCCTGGTATCTTCTCGATAGTTGGATAACGAGTCGTGCAGCTCTGCCAGAGGAACTTTCAACTTCTACCACTTTATCCTTCAGTTTCTTGTTTATTATAAATCCAACACCACTAGTTCTGCCAGTATCTGTCCCACGATAATAGAAGAGATGTCCACTTTTCAGTTCAATGAGATCTTCTCCTTTTCTCCTTACCTCACTTAGCCCGACGATGTCCCACTTGATCCTTTGTAGTTCCTCTTCCAATTCAAGTAGCCTTGAATCAGAAGATAGGGAGCGTCCATTGTAGGTAGCCAAGGTCAGCATCAAATGGCAGCCTAGTCCGGTCCTCCGGGATTCTTAGCACCCTCTGCCTTCATGTCGCACTGGCCGCTGCCTTGGCCAGGTACATTCCAGCTGCCGGAGACTGAGGGCCAAGATTTAAGTTGTAGAGTCATTTTGAGGTGTTTGGCCATAACTCACCACGCTGGCCAAGCAGGTTGGTGAGTGTGGGATAGCATTTCCTCTGATCCCGATGGTATAGTTATACCGCTATTGGCGGTCGTCAGAGCCCCTTTAGTGTGGGAACAGGATGCACCACGAGAAGGCGGGGTTGACATTCGTCAAGGAGAGGCTGTGATGTTACGCATCACCTGACCTTACATCCTTATATATATATATATATATATATATATATATATATATATATATATATATATATATATATATATATATATCATGGGATGTAAGGTCAGGTGATGCGTAACATCACAGCCTCTCCTTGACAAATGTCAACCCCGCCTTCTCGTGGTGCATCCTGTTCCCACTAAAGGGGCTCTGACGACCGCAAATAGCGATATAACTATACCATCGGGATCAGAGGAAATGCTATCCCACACTCACCAACCCGCTTGGCCAGCGTGGTGAGTTATGGCCAAACACCTCCAAAATGACTCTACAACTTAAATCTTGGCCCTCAGTCTCCGGCAGCTGGAATGTACCTGGCCAAGGCAGCGGCCAGTGCGACATGAAGGCAGAGGGTGCTAAGAATCACCAGAGGACCGGACTAGGCTGCCATTTGATGCTGACCTTGGCTACCTACAACGGACGCTCCCTATCTTCTGATTCAAGGCTTCTTGAATTGGAAGAGGAACTACAAAGGATCAAGTGGGACATCGTGGGGCTAAGTGAGGTAAGGAGAAAAGGAGAAGATCTCATTGAACTGAAAAGTGGACATCTCTTCTATTATCGTGGGACAGATACTGGCAGAACTAGTGGTGTTGGATTTATAATAAACAAGAAACTGAAGGATAAAGTGGTAGAAGTTGAAAGTTCCTCTGACAGAGCTGCACGACTCGTTATCCAACTCTCGAGAAGATACCAGGCTCAGATTATTCAAACTTATGCACCCACCACAAGTCATCCTGAAGAAGAAATTGAAGAATTTTATGAGGAAATTCGTCATGTAAATAATAAAGGTAAGCAGCACTTGAAGATAATTATGGGAGATTTCAATGCAAAAATAGGGCACCGGCAACAGAATGAAACTTCAGTAGGTAAATTCGGTCACGGCAACAGAAACCAGCGTGGAAATACTCTCGTTGAGTTTGCAGAGGCAGAAGGATTTTTCATCTTGAATTCCTTTTTCAAGAAAAAGCCACACAGGAAATGGACATGGAGACATCCAATTGGGACGACAAGTGAAATTGATTTTATTATGTGTAACAAAAAATTCGTCATCGAAGACTGCAGTGTGCTGAACAAGTTCAACACAGGTAGTGACCATAGATTGGTGAGATGTAAGATGCACCTCAACACTAAACTGGAACGTGGCAAGCTCATAAGACAAACAAAATGTATTGACATAACCAACCTTAAAAAACACCATAATACTTTCAAGTTGGAACTGAAGAACAGATTCTCTGCTTTAGAAGGCCTAACATCGGAAGAAGTGGATATTTCGGAAGTTAACAGAAAAGTAACCAAAGCTCTTATGGAAACAGCAACAAAATTAGCTGGGTCTAAGAACAAGTTGCATGTAAACAAATTATCAGGAAAAACCAAAATGTTGATGCAAAAAGAAGAGAGATGAGGACAACTAAAGAAGATGTGACTTCCAAAGTGGAATATATAGAGCTATGCAAGACAGCACGAAAAAGTATCACTGAAAGACGTAAGGAAATTCAACTGTGAGCTAGTGAGGAAAGCAATTGAAAGCAACCAAAGCCTAAAGATAGCAAAGGGACATCTCAGTAAGGGAAGAAAACAGATTATGGCTCTGAGAAAAGAAGATGGTTCTATAACAAGAAATAGAGGCGAAATTTTGACAAGAGTGAAAGATTTCTACTCCAAATTATATGAAAGGGATGATACATGTACTCCAGACATCATGAAAGGTACCAGAGTTCTTCCAGTCCTCCCAGCAGAAGTTGCTCATGCAATCAAGAACATGAAGCGGGGGAAAGCTCCAGGAGAAGATGGAATTACTATAGACATCATACAAGAAGCAAGTGGAGAAATTGAAACAGTACTCGCCCAAATTTTCACTCGATGCCTTAATGAAGGGAAGATTCCTGAGGATTGGAACAATGCTACAATGATCCTGCTACATAAAAAAGGTGACATTGAGGATCTCAGGAACTACAGACCTATCAGCCTCCTATCAGTGGTTTATAAAATCTTCACTAAAGTTCTTTCACACCGCTTGAAGGTAACACTGGACATGGCTCAACCGAGAGAACAAGCTGGATTCAGGAGTGGCTACAGCACAATAGATCATATCCACGTACTGAGAGAACTAATTGAAAGAGCGAGGGAATATGAGCTTCCATTGTGCATGGCTTTTATCGATTATGAAAAAGCCTTTGATTCGGTGAAACCATCAGCAGTTACCACGGCTCTGAAATCCTGCGGTATTGAAGATGCATACATTAATATTATTAATAATATCTATGAAAATGCAAGTGAAAAGATTCGGCTGTTTGAAAATACAACACACATAAAAATTGGAAAGGGAGTGAGACAAGGTGACACCATATCTCCGAAGCTCTTTAATGCCACATTGGAAAATGTCTTTCAATCACTGAACTGGGAAAACAAAGGGATAAAGATTAATGGAGATTATCTAACCCACCTTCGTTTTGCTGATGACGTAGTCATTTTTGCAACTACCCCATCAGAGCTGCAGAGTATGATCCAGGAACTTGCTGACAAGAGTAAAGAAGTGGGATTAAAAATGAACTTTCAGAAGACAAAAGTGATGTTCAATGCTTTTACAAGAAATGAAGATTTATCGATTGATGGAGAAAAACTGGAGATAACAGATACGTATGTTTATCTTGGACAGCAGATATCAAGTGAGGGTCACATTGATGAAGAAATTAATCGGCGTGCAAAACTTGCCTGGAGAGCTTTTGGAAGAAACAGCATAATTTTCAAGAGCAATATGCCATTATGTCTTAAAAGAAAAGTGTTTGATCAATGCATCCTTCCAGTGCTTACGTATGGTGCAGAGACGTGGACCTTAACTAAAAGAGACATACAAAGGCTGCAGACAACTCAAAGACGCATGGAGAGGTGCATGCTTGGTATAACCAGGAGAGATAAGAAGAGGAACTCGTGGATCCGAAAAATGACGAGAGTGGAAGACATCATGATCAGAGATAAATCCCTGAAATGGCAATGGGCTGGACATACTGCCAGAAGGACAGACCATAGATGGACAGCCGAAATTTTAGATTGGATTCCAAGGGACAGGAAAAGACCCAGAAAAAGACCACATGGGAGATGGGTGGATGAAATTCGTAAATATGCGGGAGTGACATGGAGGAGACTGGCACAAGACAGACCGTTGTGGATATCATCATCATCATTGTCAACCATTATCAATCCACTGCTGGACGAAGGTCTCCCCAAGTTTCCTCCACAACGGTCTGTCTTGTGCCAGTCTCCTCCATGTCACTCCCGCATACTTTCGAATTTCATTCACCCATCTTCCATGTGGTCTTCTTCTGGGTCTTTTCCTGTCCCTTGGAATCCAATCTAAAATTTCGGCTGTCCATCGATGGTCTGTTCTTCTGGCAGTATGTCCAGCCCATTGCCATTTCAGGGATATAACTCTGATCATGATGTCATCATTTTTCGGATCCACGTGTTCCTCTTCTTATCTCTCTTGGTTACACCAAGCATGCACCTCTCCATGCTACTTTGAGTTGTCTGCAGCCTTTGTATGTCTCTTTTAGCTAAGGTCCACGTCTCTGCACCATACGTAAGCACTGGAAGGATGCATTGATCAAACACTTTTCTTTTAAGACATAATGGCATATTGCTCTTGAAAATTATGCTGTTTCTTCCAAAAGCTCTCCAGGCAAGTTTTGTACGCCGATTAATTTCTTCATCAATGTGACCCTCACTTGATATCTGCTGTCCAAGATAAACGTACGTGTCTATTATTTCCAGCTTTTCTCCATCAATCGATAAATCTTCATTTCTTGTAAAAGCATTGTACATCACTTTTGTCTTCTGAAAGTTCATTTTTAATCCCACTTCTTTACTCTTCTCAGCAAGTTCCTGGATCATACTCTGTAGCTCTGATGGGGTAGTTGCAAAAATGACTATGTCATCAGCAAAACCAAGGTGGGTTAGATAATCTCCATTAATCTTTATCAATTTGTTTTCCCAGTTCAATGATTAAAAGACATTTTCCAATGTGGCATTAAAGAGCTTCGGAGATATGGTGTCACCTTGTCTCACTCCTTTTCCAATTTTTATGTGTGTTGTATTTTCAAACAGCCGAATCTTTGCACTTGTATTTTCATAGATGTTATTAATAATATTAATGTATGCATCTTCAATACCGCAGGATTTCAGAGCCATTGCAACTGCTGATGGTTTCACCGAATCAAAGGCTTTTTCATAATCGATAAAAGCCATGCACAATGGAAGTTCATATCCCCTCGCTCTTTCAATTAGTTCTCTCAGTACGTGGATATGATCTATTGTGCTGTAGCCACTCCTGAATCCAGCTTGTTCTCTCGGTTGAGCCATGTCCAGTGTCACCTTCAAGCGGTGTGAAAGAACTTTAGTGAAGATTTTATAAACCACTCATAGGAGGCTGATAGGTCTGTAGTTCCTGAGATCCTCAATGTCACCTTTTTTATGTAGCAGGATCATTGGATCATTGTAGCGTTGTTCCAATCCTCAGGAATTTTCCCTTCATTAAGGCTTCGAGTGAAAATTTGGGCGAGTACTGTTTCGATTTCTCCACTTGCTTCTTGTATGATGTCTACAGTAATTCCATCTTCTCCTGGAGCTTTTCCCCGTTTCATGTTCTTGATTGCATGTGCAACTTCTGCTGGAAGGGCTGGATGAACTCTGGTACTGGTACCTTTCATGATGTCTAGAGTACATGTATCATCCCTTTCATATAATTTGGAGTAGAAATCTTTCACTCCTGTCAAAATTTCGCCTCTATTTCTTGTTACAGAACCATCTTCTTTTCTGAGTGCCATAATCTGTTTTCTTCCCTTACTGAGATGTCCCATTGCTATCTTTAGGCTTTGGTTGTTTTCAATTGCTTTCCTTACTAGTTCACAGTTGAATTTCCTTACGTCTTCAGTGATACTTTTTCGTACTGTCTTGCATAGCTCTATATATTCCACTTTGGAAGTCACATCTTCTTTTGTTGTCCTCATCACTCTTCTTTTTTGCATCAACATTTTGGTTTTTCCTGATAATTTGTTCGCATGCAATTTGTTCTTAGACCCAGCTAATTTTGTTGCTGTTTCCATAAGAGCTTTGGTTACTTTTCTGTTAACTTCAAAAATATCCACTTCTTCCGATGTTAGGCCTTCTAAAGCAGAGAATCTGTTCTTCAGTTCCAATTTGAAGGTATTATGGTGTTTTTTAAGGTTGGTTATGTCAATACATTTTGTTTGTCTTATGAGCTTGCTACGTTCGAGTTTAGTGTTGAGGTGCATCTTACATCTCACCAATCTATGGTCACTGCCTGTGTTGAACTTGTTTAGCACACTGCAGTCTTCTATGACGAATTTTTTGTTACACATAATAAAATCAATTTCACTTGTCGTCCCATTTGGATGTCTCCATGTCCATTTCCTGAGTGGCTTTTTCTTGAAAAAGGAGTTCAAGATGAAAAACCCTTCTGCCTCTGCAAACTCTACGAGAGTATTTCCACGCTGGTTTCTGTTGCCGTGACCGAATTTACCTACTGAAGTTTCATTCTGTTGCCTGTTGCCCTATATTTGCATTGAAATCTCCCATAATTATCTTCAAGTGCTGCTTACCTTTATTATTTAGATCACGAATTTCCTCATAAAATTCTTCAATTTCTTCTTCAGCATGACTTGTGGTGGGTGCATAAGTTTGAATAATCTGAGCCTGGTATCTTCTCGAGAGTTGGACAACGAGTCGTGCAGCTCTGTCAGAGGAACTTTCAACTTCTACAACTTTATACTTCAGTTTCTTGTTTATTATAAATCCAACACCACTAGTTCTGCCAGTATCTGTCTCACGATAGTAGAAAAGATATCCACTTTTCAGTTCAATGAGATCTTCTCCTTTTCTCCTTACCTCACTTAGCCCGACGATGTCCCACTTGATCCTTTGTAGTTCCTCTTCCAATTCAAGAAGCCTTGAATCAGAAGATAGGGAGCGTCCGTTATACGTAGCCAAGGTCAGCATCAGATGGCAGCCTAGTCCGGTCCTCCGGCGATTCTTAGCACCCTCTGCCTTCATGTCGCACTGGCCGCTGCCTTGGCCAGGTACATTCCAGCTGCCGGAGACTAAGGGCCAAGATTTAAGTTGTGGAGTCATTTTGGAGGGGTTTGGCCATAACTCACCACGCTGGCCAAGCGGGTTGGTGAGTGTGGGATAGCATTTCCTCTAATCCCGATGGTATAGTTATACCGCTATTTGCGGTCGTCAGAGCCCCTTCAGTGGGAACAGGATGTACCACGAGAAGGCGGGGTTGACATTTGTTAAGGAGAGGCTGTGATATTACGCATCACCTGACCTTCTATCCCATATACATATATATATATATATATATATATATCATCATCATCATCATCATTGTCAACCATTATCAATCCACTGCTGGACGAAGGTCTCCCCAAGTTTCCTCCACAACGGTCTGCCTTGTGCCAGTCTCCTCCATGTCACCCCTGCATACTTTCGAATTTCATCCACCCATCTCCCATGTGGTCTTCTTCTGGGTCTTTTCCTGTCCCTTGGAATCCAATCTAAAATTTCGGCTGTCCATCGGTGATCTGTCCTTCTGGCAGTATGTCCAGCCCATTGCCATTTCAGGGATTTAACTCTGATCATGATGTCTTCCACTCTTGTCATTTTTCGGATCCACGAGTTCCTCTTCTTATCTCTCCTGGTTACACCAAGTATGCACGTCTCCATGCTTCTTTGAGTTGTCTGCAACCTTTGTATGTCTCTTTTAGTTAAGATCCACGTCTCTGCACCATACGTAAGCACTGGAAGGATGCATTGATCAAACACTTTTCTTTTAAGACATAATGGCATATTGCTTTTGAAAATTATGCTGTTTCTTCCAAAAGCTCTCCAGGCAAGTTTTGTACGCCGATTAATTTCTTCATCAATGTGACCCTCACTTGATATCTGCTGTCCAAGATAAACGTACGTGTCTGTTATCTCCAGCTTTTCTCCATCAATCAATAAGTCTTCATTTCTTGTAAAAGCATTGAACATCACTTTTGTCTTCTGAAAGTTCATTTTTAATCCCACTTCTTTACTCTTGTCAGCAAGTTCCTGGATCATACTCTGCAGCTCTGATGGGCTAGTTGCAAAAATGACTACGTCATCAACAAAACGAAGGTGGGTTAGATAATCTCCATTAATCGTTATCCCCTTGTTTTCCCAGCTCAGTGACTGTTCCTCTTCCAATTCAAGAAGCCTTGAATCAGAAGATAGGGAGCGTCCGTTATACGTAGCCAAGGTCAGCATCAGATTGCAGCCTAGTCCGGTCCTCCGTTGATTCTTAGCACCCTCTGCCTTCATGTCGCACTGGCCGCTGCCTTGGCCAGGTACATTCCAGGGTCCGTGTACATTCCTAGCACCCTCTGCCTTCATGTCGCACTCTCAGCTGATGCTTCCAGGATATATATATATATATATATATATATATATATATATATATATATATATATATATAAGGTCAGGTGATGCGTAACATCACAGCCTCTCCTTGACAATTGTCAACCCCGCCTTCTCGTGGTGCATCCTGTTCCCACTAATGGGGCTCTGACGGCCGCCAATAGCGGTATAACTATACCATCGGGATTAGAGGAAATTCTATCCCACACTCACCAACCCGCTTGGCCAGCGTGGTGAGTTATGGCCAAACCCCTCCAAAATGACTCCACAACTTAAATCTTGGCCCTCAGTCTCCGGCAGCTGGAATTTACCTGGCCAAGGCAGCAGCCAGTGCGACATGAAGGCAGAGGGTGCTAAGAATCTCCGGAGGACCGGACTAGTCTGCCATCTGATGCTGACCTTGGCAACGTACAATGGACGCTCCCTATCTTCTGATTCAAGGCTTCTTGAATTGGAAGAGGAACTACAAAGGATCAAGTGGGACATCGTGGGGCTAAATGAGGTAAGGAGAAAAGGAGAAGATCTCATCGAACTGAAAAGTGGACATCTCTTCTACTATCGTGAGACAGATACTAGTAGAACTAGTGGTGTTGGATTTATAATAAACAAGAAACTGAAGGATAAAGTGGTAGAAGTTGAAAGTTCCTCTGACAGAGCTGCACGACTCGTTATCCAACTATCGAGATGATACCAGGCTCAGATTATTCAAACTTATGCACCCACCACAAGTCATCCTATAGAAGAAATTGAAGAATTTTATGAGGAAATTTGTCATCTAAATAATAAAGGTAAGCAGCACTTGAAAATAATTATGGGAGATTTCAATGCAAAAATAGGGCAACGGCAACAGAATGAAACTTCAGAAGGTAAATTCGGTCACGGCAACAGAAACCAGCGTGGAAATACTCTCGTTGAGTTTGCAGAGGCAGAAGTGTTTTTCATCTTGAACTCCTTCAAGAAAAAGCCACACAGGAAATGGACATGGAGACATCCAAATGGGACGACAAGTGAAATTGATTTAATTATGTGTAACAAAAAATTCGTCATAGAAGACTGCAGTGTGCTAAACAAGTTCAACACAGGTAGTGACCATAGATTGGTGAGATGTAAGATGCACCTCAACACTAAACTTGAACGTGGCAAGCTCATAAGACAAACAAAATCTATTGACATAACCAACTTTAAAAAACACCATAATACCTTCAAGTTGGAACTGAAGAACAGGTTCTCTGCTTTAGAAGGCCTAACATCGGAAGAAGTGGACATCTCTGAAGTTAACAGAAAAGTAACCAAAGCTCTTAATGAAACAGCAACAAAATTAGCTGGGTCTAAGAACAAGTTGCATGTAAATAAATTATCAGGAAAAACGAAAATGTTGATGCAAAAAAGAAGAGAGATGAGGACAACTAAAGAAGATGTGACTTCCAAAGAGGAATATATAGAGCTATGCAAGATAGTACGAAAAAGTATCACTGAAGACGTAAGAAAATTCAACTGTGAACTAGTGAGGACAGCAATTGAAAACAACCAAAGCCTAAAGATGGCAAAGGGACGTCTCAGTAAGGGAAGAAAACAGATTATGGCACTGAGAAAAGAAGATGTGTAACGTACCAGGAGATGTGACGTACCTGCCAGAAGGACGCACACGACATAAAGGCAGATAGCAATTAGAATCAATGTCCGCGTAGCTTAATTGGTAGAGCAACTTATTCCGGAATGAGTGGACCCGGGTTCGAACCCCGGCGCGGATAAAAATGACGGAGAAATTCACTTCGTTATAATTGGCGCCCGAACTATCCGGATGACCCGACCGTTCAAAATCTCGCATTGGTGTGATGTTATTTCCACACCGCGAGATAGGAAAAATATGAGCGGCACTTCGAAAGAAAAGAAAAATAAGGGGGAGATGATGTAACGTACCAGGAGATGTGACGTACCTGCCAGAAGGACGCACACGACATAAAGGCAGATAGCAATTAGAATCAATGTCCGCGTAGCTTAATTGGTAGAGCAACTTATTCCGGAATGAGTGGACCCGGGTTCGAACCCCGGCGCGGATAAAAATGACGGAGAAATTCACTTCGTTATAGATGGTTCTGTAACAAGAAATAGAGGAGAAATTTTGACAAGAGTGAAAGATTTCTACTCCAAATTATATGAAAGGGATGATACATGCACTCCAGACATCATGAAATATACCAGTACCAGAGTTCCTCCAGTCCTTCCAGCAGAAGTTGCACATGCATTCAAGAACATGAAGCGGGGAAAAGCTCCAGGAGAAGATGGAATTACTGTAGACATCATACAAGAAGCAAGTGGGGAAATCGAAACAGTACTCGCCCAAATTTTCACTCGATGCCTTAATGAAGGAAAGATTCCTGAGGATTGGAACACCGCTACAATTATCCTGCTACATAAGAAAGGGGACATTGAGGACCTCGGAAACTACAGACCTATCAGCCTCCTATCAGTAGTTTATAAAATCTTCACTAAAGTTCTTTCACACCGCTTGAAGGTAACACTGGACATGGTTCAACCGAGAGAACAAGCTGGATTCAGGAGTGGCTACAGCACAATAGATCATATCCATGTGCTGAGAGAACTAATTGAAAGAGCGAGGGAATATGAACTTCCATTGTGCATGGCTTTTATCGATTATGAAAAAGCCTTTGATTCGGTGAAACCATCAGCAGTTACAATGGCTCTGAAAACCTGCGGTATTGAAGATGCATACATTAATATTATTAATAACATCTATGAAAATGCAAGTGCAAAGATTAGGCTGTTTGAAAATACAACACACATAAAAATTTGAAAGGGAGTGAGACAAGGTGACACCATATCTCCGAAGCTCTTTAATGCCACATTGGAGGGTGTTTTTCAGTCACTGAGCTGGGAAAACAAGGTGATAAAGATTAATGGAGATTATCTAACCCACCTTCGTTTTGCTGATGACGTAGTCATTTTTGCAACTACCCCATCAGAGCTGCAGAGTATGATCCAGGAACTTGCTGACAAGAGTAAAGAAGTGGGATTAAAAATGAACTTTCAGAAGACAAAAGTGATGTTCAATGCTTTTGCAAGAAATGAAGATTTATCGATTGATGGAGAAAAGCTGGAGATAACAGACACATACGTTTATCTTGGACAGCAGATATCAAGTGAGGGTCACATTGATGAAGAAAATAATCGGCGTACAAAACTTTCCTGGAGAGCTTTTGGAAGAAACAGCATAATTTTCAAGAGCAATATGCCATTATGTCTTAAAAGAAAAGTGTTTGATCAATGCATCCTTCCAGTGCTTACGTATGGTGCAGAGACGTGGACCTTAACTAAAAGAGACATACAAAGGCTGCAGACAACTCAAAGAAGCATGGAGAGGTTCATACTTGGTGTAACCAGAAGAGATAAGAGGAGGAACTCGTGGATCCGAAAAATGACAAGAGTGGAAGACATCATGACCAGAGTTAAATCCCTGAAATGGCAATGGGCTGGACATACTGCCAGAAGGACAGATCATCGATGGACAGCCGAAATTTTAGATTGGATTCCAAGGGACAGGAAAAGACCCAGAAGAAGACCACATGGCAGATGGGTGGATGAAATTCGAAAGTATGCAGGGGTGACATGGAGTAGACTGGCACAAGACAGACCGTTGTGGAGGAAACTTGGGGAGACCTTCGTCCAGCAGTGGATTGATAATGGTTGACAATGATGATGATGGTGATATATATATAAATGGACTTTTAGCTTTTATCGTAAACTTTATCGTGAACTACATATATAAATGGACCTTTAGCTTTTATCGCAAACTTTATCGTGAACTACATATATATATATATATATATATATATATAAATGGACCTTTAGCTTTTATCGTGAACTTCAATGTCAAATCAAGATCACTAATGCCATCTTTGAATTATCTCGAACGACTTACGGCCAGTGTAATGACTTTGTCACTATACAAACAATTTGAAATAAAACTCTCAGAAAGTGGAACAAAAAGCGTGAATTAGCAAAAATCTGAATTCTAAACAATGCCTGAATGCGTTTACATGCTATTCAGGCCTCAACGTTGTCACCATTTTGACTAAACATCAACAAGAATGAAACCGTGTAACTGACAAGGCTTTAAATTGCAACCATCCTCTACCCCCAGTAAACAAATAAAACAGAAGAGTAAAGACTTCTGAGAAATAAAAACTCATACATAAAAAATGAACTGGCAGTAATCAGGGGCAAATGCGTAGACCACATGCTAACATAACCAGGGCCGATCCTCTACTTTGAGATATAATTCTGGGTTGTTTATTGTCAGGTGACAGAAAACAATAAATTTATATTAACAATTACAACTATTACTTCTGCAAATTTAGTGACAATAAATGGACTTCTTTATCTAATGTTACTGCCAATTGAAACATGATTTTTGTCGCAAAAAAGAAATAGCTGGTTCCTAAAATTTTAAAATATTTGAAACACAATGCTCTTGAAAATTCCACAGTTACTTCCATTTGCATCGTTTGGTTTTTGACATCCCGTTCTATCACCAACCCATTTGAACATCCACCCCAATGTTGCCATCTCTCGGAATAAAAATAATAAAGTTCCATTGTTCACCGCTAGGGGCAGCACATAGGCATTGACATATTTAACACCTATGCTACCCACTTCCCACCCATCCACTTAGATGTTGCCATCGCTCGGAATAAAAATTATTGCAGTTCCATCTTTTACGCCTAGGGGCAGCATAAGCAACGTTTGGTTGTTGCCATCACCTACTATCACCCACCCAGTTGTGCATCCACTCCGCTGTTGCCATCTCTCGGAATTAAAATAATAAAGTTCCATCGTTCACCGCCAGGGGCAGCATATAGGCATCGACATATGCAACACCTATGCTTCCCTCTTCCCATCCATCCACTCAGATGTTGCCATCGCTCGGATTAAAAATTAAAGCAGTTCTATCCTTTCACCGCTAGGGGTAGCACCTAAGCTTTGACATATCCAACACCTATGCATCGCCCTTCCCACCCATCCACTCAGATGTTGCCATCGCTCGGAATAAAAATTAATAACTTTCCGTTGTTCATCGCTAAGGGCATCACATAGGCAGCGTTTGGTTGTTGTCATCTCCTTCTATCACTCGCCCATTTGTGCATCCACTCCGATATGTCCATCTCTCGGAATAAAAATAATAAAGTTTCATCGTTCACCGCTAGGGGCAGCACATAAGCATCGCCATATCCAACACCTATGCATCCCACTTCCCACCCGTTCACTCAGATGTTGCCATTGGTTGGTATAAAATTATGTGTCCATCGCTCGGAATAAAAATTAATAAAGTTCCGTCGTTCACCGATAGGAGTAGCTCATAAACATCGTTTGGTTGCTGTTATCCCCTTTTGTCATCCACCCATTTGCGCATCCACTCCGATGTTGCCACCCTCGGAATAAAAATGAATGAAGTTCCATTTTCCACCTTAAAGGGCAGCACATAAGTAGCCTTTTGGTGTTGTCATCCTTCTCTATCACCTACCCATTTGTGCTCCGATGTTGCCATCACTCGGAATAGAAATATGGTGCCATCGGTCGAACTGAAAATTTATGAAGTTCAATCGTTTACCGCTAGGCGGAAGCACATCCATCGATTGGGTATTGTCATCCCCCTTCCCACCCACTCTGATGTTGCCATCGCTCGATGTAAAGTTCCTCTACTCGCCGTACAATTATATTAGTCCATATAATTGTCGGTGTTATGATTGTCGGCGTTTTGATTTGTCGGTGTTTTGATTGTCGGTGTTTTGATTGTCGGTGTTTTGAACTGTCGGTGTTATGATTGTCGGTGTTATGATTGTCGGTGTTTTGAACTGTCGGTGTTATGGTTTGTCGGTGTTTTGATTGTTGGTGTTTCGACCTGTCGGCGTTTTGACCTGTCGGTGTTATGAACGTCGGTGTTTTGACCTGTCGGTGTTTGGAACTGTCGGTGTTTTAACCTGTCTGTGTTTTGACCTGTCGGTGTTTTGTACCAAAACCGTTGGAAAGTCTGCACGTATCTGGGACACAATAAAGAGCCCGAAGTTACCCACATTCGAAACTCAAAATAGATCAGAGAAAAAAGGAAAAATGAGTTAAATAGAAAGTGTTTTAAGATTGCCACGAACAGAATACTTCAGATCGCTCAAGTTCGTGGGTATGAACTGGCACGTCTGTTTCAGTTTGAGTTATCAGATGTGTCAGTGCTTTTTGACGAGAATGGTCTTCTTGTTAAAAGCGAAAAAAGTATTCTTATGCAGGAACTAGAAAGGACTCTGAGTAAAGACGCAAAAGTAACACAATTTCAGGCAGATGAAAGTACTTGTTTCATCATAAACGTTACGAACTGTTTGAGAAAGATGGTAACAAAGGAAAAAAAGCTTTGATGATGTTGCCACTTCTTACTCGACGTTTGCATCATCACTCTCAGCTGATGCTTCCAGGATAGACCATATTTTCCATTACCAAGAATGTTCTCCTAAAGACTCTGAACGTCTATCGAGATAAAAAAAAGCAATATCATAGTTTTGTCTAAAATATCAACAGAAGCTAATCTACCAATTGAAATGGAAACTTTCTGGCCCGTATCATCAAACAAATTGTTACTACAAAAACATATAACGAACAGTTTGTAAACTTTGATGGTGACAAGACCTATTAGACAGATGCATACGTAAAGTGCATTCTCCGGTTCACAGGATGAAATAAGTGTCAACTGCATGGGTGTTCAAAATGGTGTTGAAAAACCAATACGTACCATGAACAGATTTTTAATTGAAGAAGCATACTTCAGGATAATGATCCATGGAGAGAACGCAGCAAATCAAGGGCTACAGAGAATCGTGTTTATAAGTGCTGATACTGACATCTTGGTCCTGGCTCTATTTTACTGGAAAATGTTCCACACCCTAGGAATGAAGTGTGGCTAAGAACTGATGTTGGTGACATAACAAGACTTGTTCTAATCCATATATTAGCTGAGACACTTGAACAAGACATGTGCCAGGTATTACCAGCACTTCATGCTCTTTCTGGTGCTGACTATACGAGCAAGTTTGGTACCAAAAAAGCTTAAGTTGGCTGTAACCCTGTGGAGTATCTGAAAGAGTTTGGCGTGTAACCACTATCTCCAGAGCTCAACAGAATCATATCACTTGCCGAACAGTACTTAGTGCAATTGTTGAAGAAAGGCTTGTCTTGCAAGACAGTTGATGAGTTCAGGCTATGGAAGTACATCCAAGTACCAGTGCACAGGGACATCTTGCTCGTGCTTTATTCCACACCTACCTAATGATACACTGCCTTGATGAAGCACAAGAGACATTGGATCAGGCTTTGAAATGAAAGATAGTGTTCTAATGCCATCAAAGTACATTTTCCCACTACCAGACGACTACATTGGAGCATGTACATGCATGAAGTGTGGTAGGTCAAGTTGTGTGTGTAGAGACGCAGACGTTCCATGTTGTTTGTTTTGCAAATGTAACAGTGTTGACATTGATAAAAGATATTGTAGAAATCCATATTTAATTTAATGTTGTTGCTAAAGAAACATAAAAAACATTTTACTTAAAACGATAATGTAGATGACTTTTGCACTTATAAAGCAAGGTGTTTAAAGTTTATAAAATTAGCACTGCTTTGTCTTGTATAGAATTTCTTTGTAAAGAATAATCAAAATGTTTTTAAGGATTTGCAAGTGTATATTTTTTACGTAATGTGAATTAAACTAAGTGTACTTTATAAAGAATTTAATTGAATACACGCTTTTCTCACTGTTAGTGTTAAATCTTCCTTAAGGAGAATATTTGCGTACTTCAGTATCAAAAGGTTACTTTCCTGGGATAATGGTTTGAGAAATCAAGAAAATAGTCACAAGCAATTTTGTAGGTGATTGAACGCTGAACATTTTTTCAACAGATCTTACCGTTTTCGCTTTAACAGAAGGCAAGTGGAATGATGGCAGCCATCTTGAATGACGTCATTCTGAGAAAACGGGGTGGGGGGGGGGCACCCAACTTTTTTATTGCTTCTTATACACACAAGTAACTAATACAGAAATAATTTCCTCTGTACATACAGTTGCACACAGAAGTGCTGTGGGCTGCAGGACTATATCCAGTTCTTGTTTTTTGTTTTGTTTCGGGTTTAACGACCACCATGAGCAACTCAAAGGGTTAGAAAGCGGTCGTAATTTTTAGTACGTCTTTGTAATAAAGAACGTGTTTATGATATCACTTTGTCTGTCCGTCCGTCTGTGGACACCATTTCTCTGAACTGTTAGTCTGATTTGAAAAAAATCGGACATTCTGGATATAATTTTTAATTTTTGATTAACAAGGGTTTTGCCGCTAAGGTGTGTAAGTGTACATTTCTGTTTCTGATGGATTTGCAGCAATACCCGGGCTTCTGAAAGCTCGATTGAAAAACATCTTTTGTGGTCACATACCGCTTACTACGAAAAACCTTTCCAAAATGTCCTCTGCTTAGAATGATGTATAGTTTTTCCGCAATGGGGGCGTAGATATACGGGGTGATTCATAAAGAAGTATACAGTTTCCAGATGCTGTATTAAGTTTGTGTCCGGCTACTGAGGGAAGTGACGTAGGCGATAGCGCGCGTTTCACGTGACTAGTCAATCAAAATGGCAGCGTCTGCAGTGGAGAAGGCGTTTTGTGTTCTTGAATTGAGCAAAACGGAATCTGAAACTGTTGTGCAACGGCATTTTCGATCACGATTCGAAAAAGAACCTCCAACCAGAAAATATATCTACGATTGGCATAAAAAAATTAACATTACGGGCTGTTTGTGCAAACTTAAAAGTCCTGGACGACAGCGTGCATCGGAAGAAGTAGTCGATAGTGTTTGCACCGCCATTCAACGAAGCCCGGGAAAATCAACGCGGAGGGTGAGTCGTGAAGGGCAGATTTCACAGCCCACTGTTTGGAGAATTTTGAGGAAGAAGCTGAAAATGATTCCATACAAAGTGCAGATGTTGCAAAATCTCACTGACTTTGGCAAGACAAAGAGCTTTGAATTTTGTGCCGAAATGCAGCACCGTTTTAAAAATGACAATTCTGCCGATCACTTAGTTTTCACCGATGAATCTACATTTCACGTGAGTGGTAAAGTAAACAAGCACAATGTTTGCTTTTGGGGAACGGAGAATCCCAGATTTACAGTGCAACACGTGCGAGATTCCTCTAAGGTAAATGTGTTCTGTGCTGTGTCCAAAAAGAAAGTGTACGGCCCCTTCTTTTTTCACGAGAAAACTGACACGAGAGGCTCTTTTCTAGATATGTTAAGTCTTTGGTAGATGCCACTGTTGCAGGACGACAGTGAAAACTTTATTCTCCAATCGGTTGGGTGCACCACCGCACTGGTCAGGCGACGTGCGAGATTAACTCGATGAACATCTTCCTCACCGATGGATTGGATGAGCCGCGGACTACAATATGCCACTGACTTAATGGCCACCCAGAAGTCCTGACTTAACACCTTGTGACTTTTTCCTGTGGAGGTACGTAAAGGACAATATATTCGCCCCTCTCCTTTCTGTTGACTAGCGGAGCTGAACCAACGTATCACAGCAACTATCACTGCACTTGATTCAGATATCTTACCTCGCGTTTGGGCGGAAATGGATTACCGGCTCGATGTGTGTCGTGTGACTAAAGGTGCACACATAGAACATCTGTGACTGTCTCTAAAAAAACTTGAAACATTCCCATACAATTCTATTACAGGTAACATAAAATATCTTACATTGTTCTTATTTTATAGTGCGTTGAAACTGTATACTTCTTTATGAATCACCCTGTATATCTTATTTTTGTCGATATCTGTACTTCTAACAGTCCGATTTGAAAAATTCTTTCTTTGCCTGAAAGCGTTTATAGTGCGATTTTTTTTTTTTTTTGCATATAATTTAAATTTTCTCCTAACTCACGAGGTTGCTACCAGATTCTATAATTTAACGTTTGTGGTAACAACATATTTACAACTATATCTACGCGCCTAGAAAGCCGACTGCAGAAATCTTCTTTAAGTCACATACTACAAACAACGAAAAACATTTGTGGGCATTTCCTTCCTAAAATAATTCACAATTTTCCCGCTAGGGGCGCCAAAGTTTAATCTGTTTTTCTCGATATCTCTACTTCTAGACGTCCAATTAAAAAACATAACACCACACACACTTTACCTTGTGGAATACTTTGCTTGTACTCATGAGTTTTTCTAGTTCACAGATATGGTGCTAGGTGGTGTTAGTTTACATTTCAGTATGCAGCTGTATCTCCGCTTCTAAAAATCGTATTGATTTCATTTTTACTGCATACCATTCGGTACTGTAAAGATGGAGAGCATTGCTCTCTTTCAATTATGCACAGTTTTTCCACTAGAGGGCGTAATTGATAGTTTTTTTCTCGCCATCTATGCTTTATTCCTTAGCATAGCTTTTGCTACGAAGAATACTTTTCGCATATTTTCGATCTTTCCGTTATTCAGAATTCTTCCACTATGTGGCGTAAGTTTATCTCATGTTTTCCTCTATATTTCTTCTTCTAACTGTTCGATTTGAAAATCTCTTTTTCTCTAATATTTTTTTTCATATATGAGAAATTTTTTGTGCACAATTTGTTAATTTCCGTAACTTACTTTTCAGCGGCTAGTACGAGAAAGTAACTATTTCTGTTTCGAAATGTTTTACCAATTGTAGAAATCCGCTTGATTTTTTTCAACGGGTTCCACGGAATATACACTGAGTGGCCACTTTATTATGACCACACCCTCAGTACTGCGTTGGGCCACCTTTTGCCTTTAATACTGCGTCGATTCTTCGTTGCATGGACTCCACGAGTTGTTGATAGGTGGTTTGTGGGATCTGAGACCATGCTTGATGAATAGCACTTTCCAGTAGTGTCAGATTGCTGGGTTGTGGATCCAGCTATCTGATGGCTCGTTCAACTTCATCCCACAAATTCTCAATGGGGTTGCGAACTGGAGATTTTGGGTGCCACCTAAGCAAAGTAAACTCACCGGCATGTTCCTGAAACCAATCCTGTACAATACGAGCAGTATGGCAGAACGCATTATCTTGTTCAAAGTAGCCATCGCCATTAGGAAAAACCATTCACCTGACATGATGCACTTGGTCCTCAACGGTGTTTAGATATGATGTGCCAGTCAGTCGTTGATCAACACGAATTAAAGGGCCCAACGCATGCCAGGAAAACATTCTCCAAACCACAACGTTGCCTCCACCAGCTTGAAGGGTTGTGACAATGCATTTGGGGTCCATGCTTTCGTGCTGTTTCCGCCAAATTCTCACTCGGCCATCGGCATGGTGCAACTAAACACGTGATTCATCGGACCACATAATTTGTTTCCAATTATCGACTGTCCAATCCTTGTGCTCCTGTGCGAACTGGAGACGTTTTCTCTTGTTGACTGCAGACAGCAAAGGTGTTCGAACAGGCCTTCGGCTGCCATAACCCATCCGATGCAGTGTACGGCCAACAGTGCGTGCAGAGATCATTTAAGGGGATCATTGATTAAGTTGGTCTGTAATTTGCTGCACTGTTGCCCTTATGTTGTCTGTTACCAGTCTGGACACTCTCCGTTCCGCCCGAGCAGTCACTAGTCGATGACGACCACACGTTGCACGTAGAGACCAAAGTTTTTGGCTGACAGTCCAGTCTTTAAACACTTTAACAACAGCTGCTCCGGAACATTTCATGAATGCGGCGGTTTCGGTGATACTCGTTCCATTCAACGAGCTCCTACAATCATCCCACGTTGAAAGTCCGTCAAATCGCATTTTTTACCCATCTCGTCACCCAAAAATCACTTCTACTACTGTCTCAAGCACTAAATTTTCCCTTTTTATTCTAGCCTCGCCCTCTGGCGGCAACAGCGTGCAGCCATAGCTCATTTACTTAAAACTGTCAGGTGGTCATAATAAAGTGGTCACTCAGTGTATATGGGTGACTAAAACATTTTATTCCTGTTGGAAATAATTCAAAAGACGTGCTCATTACAACATAAAATTCAACGTCATCTTTCTTGCTTATGTTGACTATCGTTTAACATTTGTCTTGTTTGAAAGTGATTATAAAAGTTCATACCAATTTCACTAATGCAGTTCAGTTCCAACACAGACGAATAAAGATTCCATTTTCCAATAAACACCGCTCGAAATTCGATCAAGAGGAAAATGATGCAAAACAGTTTGTATTCTCAGGGCAATTTCGGTTTGAAGCTTATGTAAACACTTCGCTTTTCCAATGTTTGGACAATAATGAAATTCGATAAAGCTCCTATTTTCGGGAAACTTTTGTAAATGACATGTGCTAAATTTAGGTACTTCCATTCGACTTTTTTTCATTTTTGCGACTCATTCATCGCAGTTTTGTCGGGTAAATGTCACCTTGAAAGATATTAAATGACCTAAAATGTGATTCCTAATACCATTAGCTTTTGTGCTCCCTATCACGAAGGTATAATCATTACAAAGATTCGTGATATTAATTTAATGGATGCTGCTTTGTCATTAAACACGCTAGCTGTATAATAAAATATAAACTCTCTCTGATAGATGATTCTTTGTATGCTGTGCTTGTTGTTCTTCGATATTATCCGCTGTAGGATTTGAATTTTTGCTTCACCAATAGTAGGAAAATAACTATCTCCGAAGAATCTACATATTGTAAATAAAAAAGTAAATTCGGATTACATTACTGCATATTTTATAACCGTAAATTTCATTTGAAAGAAAATGCAATTTATTATTCACGAGAGAAACATAAAATGGCATTTTGTGCGCTAAAAGCGATTATTTTCTCGTACGAAATGAGGCCAGTAGGGCTGAAAATGTGAAGTAACTAGACATTTCGTTGGTCGATTATCAAATTTTGAAAGAATCAAAGTTGTATTTTTCATACCACAGTGCGTTATACACTGCTGGACAACTGCTAAGGACGGATCATAAACGGCTATGTAGCGCATAAAAAAGTAAGTGTGGTTGAATGCCAAGTGAAATAAAATAATGTCAGAATGCCAGGACATTACACGAAAGATAATTTATTGTGCTCTAAAATCCAGAAAGCTTTGGAACGTGTTCAAGGGACAAACAGGCCATTTTGTGCAGAATACGCAAACGTGAAAAAAATGCAATTACCGAACGCAGGCGTTCCGGCGTAAGATGTCAATACGGGATATGGCCACCATGGAGGGCGATACAAGATTCCACACGTCGTGTCATGCTTTGTACAACATTATCAAGCAGCTGTTGGGGTAATATATCCCATTCCTCTGTCAGTGCACGGATGAGGGTGTCCTTTTTTATTGGAGGGCATTGGCGACCAGCAAGACTCCTCCCCAAAGCATCCCACACATTTTCAATATGATTCAGATCTGGAGAACGTGCTGGCCATACGAGGCGTTGAATATCCTCACTCTCAAGACACTCCTGGACAGCGACTGTTCGATGACATGTTGCGTTGTCGTCCATGAAAATGAATCTATCACCGACAGCACCACGGAACATGCAAACATGAGGTAGCAGAACATCATTAATGTATCGTTGGCCAGTCATAGTCCCAGTTGGAAGCACATAGAGGGACGTACGGCCATTGATCATGATGCCAGCCCATACCATGACACTACATGTCGGATATCGGTCCCTTTCCTGTATGTTTGCTGGACAATATGCAGTACCACTATCACGCCAGATCAGTTGTCGTCGACAATCAGACGATAGACTGTATCTACTCTCATCTGAGAAGAGGACAGCAGACCAGTCGTTATCAGTCCAATTGCGATGTTGATGGCACCATTGCAAACGGGCGGTACGGTGACGTCTGGACAATGGGATGCACACAACAGGACGGCGGGCGTATAGTCCTCCTTCATCCAAACGTCTGGCGACAGTTTTTCGGGAGATCCGCTTGTCAGTAGCAGCCATAAACTGATTTTCTACCTCACTAGCTGTGCTGTGCCGGTGTCATTTTTGTTGATAGCACTATGTACCGATCTTCTGCAGGTGTCGTACTGCGAACACGACGTTCCCCCGTGACGTTTGCTACACTCTCCATTTGTTTGAAATGATTTCCAAAGCCTTGAAACAACACTGTGGCTGACGTCGAACTCCCTGGCAACATCTGTTATTTTTCGCCTTTCTTCAATCTTGCCAATTATACGGCCACGCGTAAAATCATCTAGGTGATGTCAGGAAGACACACTGAAAATTGCAAGTTCGTCAGTAGGTTCTTTCCCTTTCAACTTTGCGTTTGAACAATAACGGTCAATAAGCGTCAAATCCTTTATATCTCTTATCAGCGCTATGACGTCACGAACAAGTTCGGCAATCCAAAATTTGCATACGCACAACACGTCTTACTGTATCCCGCACTTATGCTAATTTCCACATTCTCCTGCCTTCCATTTTATGGTTGCTATCGTTGCTATTGTCATCCATCGTTGCTATTGTCAACCGTCCTTAGCAATTGTCCGGCAGTGTACTATAAAACAGACCTGTAATTGTGATGAGATAACTGAAATGTACTGTATATTTTGTTGCTGTTTTGCAGGGTGTATCGGACATCATGAGCAATTAAAAGTAATTAATAACGTGAATATAAGTTAATGTACCGGGTGATCCAAAAGTCTTGCACATTTTGAAAACGTAATAACTCACGGAGTTTTGAGAGTAAGGCAACGCGGTTTGCGTAGAAATAATCAGAATGACATCAAGTTTTGTATGACACCACATAAATTTTTACTCATTTTACTTACATTTTTCATCGCCAGATACCGCGGCAATCACAGGTTGGAAGTGTCGAGGAAAATAGACACCTGATTGTACCAGGTTAGACACCTTATTGTACCAGGTGTTCAATAGGGTGGAGCCAAAAAAACTTTTTTTTTTAATTCAAATTACCTAACTCATTATTAAGTTCCAAATGGGCTAGAACAAATTGTCTCCAAATTTCAGCCCAAAATACTAGCATCTTGAGGTTCCACAACTCAAGTAAATATTTATACTTTGTCAAAATCGCCATTGTCAGCACGAGAAATTGCTTCCCTCACGAAAAATAGCCAAAATCATGCAATAATTCATATTACCAGACTCAATATTAGGTTCCAAATGGGCTAGAACGAATTGTCTCCAAATTTCAGCCCAAACAATATTGGCATTTGAGGTTCCACAACTAAGCTGAGAAGAGAACGTCGGAAGGTACGGTCCCAGCTTGCGTCTACCGCTACACAAATAATACAGTCTTTGGACGGCATCTACTTTAACGGGAGGTAGGACAAGACTATAGTGTATGCGAAGAAGGGAAATTCTTCCTATAGGACAACAGGTGTGGAAGAGCATGTTGTTCTCTTGTCAGAACCTGGATTTGTTTATATAGGACATGTAACTCCGGATTCTGTGTCCAGCGCAGATATTACACGAAGTATCACCAACTTTGTTACACAGAAAGGGATTTCGCTTTCCAACCTGTTTGGTGTTGGCTGTAATGGAACGAACGTCAACACTGGGACGAAAAATGGCGTGCGTAGTTAGACGTCTTGAAATCTTTGTTGGTCATAAACTGCATTGGCTTGTATGCTTGTTGCACACCAACGAACTTCCTCATCGTCATCTTTTCCAGAAGATTAATGGAAAGGCATCTGGACCAAAACAGTTTTCCGGAACAATAGGGAAATCCTTGGAAACGTGTGAAACCCTTGCCGTGACAAGTTATGTCCCTATTTCAGTTGCTCTGCTCGAAATTGACAAAAAAGACCTCAGTACAGACCAAAAATACCTCCTTGACATTTTAGGTCAGTATCCTCTGGGGAGTGCCCTCCAAACTTAGCAAGCAGGAGTCCTGGGAAGATGGCCCACTCAAGATGGCTCACTGCAGCCAACATAATTCCTCGCCTTTACGTATCAACCTCAGGACCACCAGATGACTTAAAGCTCCTAGCAGAATAAGTTATAAAAGTTTATGTGCCATCCTCGTTTGAAATAAGGAAAATCCCGAGAGCAACTCATGAAGCACGTCATCTTCACAAAATGATAAAGAAAAGTTCATTCTTGTTAGAAGAGTTTAAGGCAATCGTGCAAGAAGTTATTCAGAGGAACTGTTATTTTGCTCTCTGAAAACATTCTGTTGGCGATGCTGGAAGATGAAACAGCACACATTCCAGAACTTGGCCTGAGAAAAAGACTGAAAGCTAGAAAAACTGACTGGAATGGGAAAATACGCCATTTTGAGCTTCCCAAATTGAATTTCCAAGCAGAGGAGTATTTCGAGATGATACGCTTGGGACAATAACTTGGAACCACCAGCTACCTTGAGCCTCAGCGACGAAGACATAACAAGATTGATCAGAGGCTGTTCACAGTTTGAAGCAGAGAAGCTCCCTTGCTATTCTCAAGTAGTAGAGAGGCAGGTGAGACTGGTGACAGAAGTGTCAATTGCAACATGTGGTGTAGAGCCAGGGATGGATTCATATGCAGCCGAATCAAGTCCCGGAACGAAATTCCGAAGTTCAACACCAAGATTAATTTCTTCGGATCTCATGTGGAACCTGAAGATGATGATTGATTAAGCTGAAACTTTTTTCCTGTTTCTTTTTTACCAATTGCAAACCATTTGTTGGGATAGGAAACAAAAATATTGTAAAAAAAAAAAATATTGTCATGTTTTCTCTTTTGTGACGTTAAAATTAAATGTTTTTAACCTACTGTGGAACCTGAAGATGACGAGTTATTGAGCTGGAATTTTTTTACTGTGTTTTTTTAACCAAACAAAACCATTTGTTGGGTCAGGAAACAACAAAATTAAAAACGCTTTTTTTTTGGCCTTTTTCACTCCACTCTAGTGTTCAATGTAATGGCCGTCCTGTTCCAGCACCGCCTGCAGACGAGAGAAAACCCCATGGACGGCATTGAAGATCATGTCCGGTGATATAGCTGCCACATGGTGTCGAATGGCATCTTTCAGAATGGCCAATGAAGTGGGGCGACATCTGTACACTTGTGATTTTATGTAACCCCAGAGCCAGAAATCGCAGGGTGTCAGGTCTGGTGATCGAGGATGCCAGGCCTTCGGAAAGTGTCGGCTCAACACACACTTTGCGCCAAACGTCTCTTGCAGCAGTTGCTTAACGGAACGTGCGATGTGGGGTGGTGCTCTATCCTGCATAAATGTGCACAGATTCACTGCATCCCGCTCTTGCAAGCTAGGGATAACGTGCGTGTTAACATATTCACATAACGTGCACCTGTCACTGAAACGGTTTCGAAGGAGGTGCCGCGGAACTCTTAAAAAAAAAAAGACCGATAATGAAGGAATCCGTGAATACACACCACACTGTCACTTTCGGCTGATGAAGTGGCGCTGCAACGACTGCTCGGGGATGTTCCGTGGCCCAGATGCGTCAGTTGTGCGTGTTCACCGCTCCGTTTAGAGAAAAGAGTGCCTCATCAGTCCATAAAACGTTCATCAGCCAGTTCTCGTCGACATCAATTTGTCGAAAAACCCATGCTGCGAACTCCTTACGCTGCACGTAATCGCCAGCTTGCAGTTCGTGTTGCTGTTGCAGTTTGTACGGGTGTCCGTGCAGAATCTGCCGTAGTGTTCGCCATACAGTCCCTTATGGAATGCCTGCTTGCCGAGATACAGTCTCCAAGTGCGGATGACATTGCAATCACATCCATTTCCTGCGTGATCGTCTCTGTTGCGGCAGCACGTGTTCATGGTCAACCGCTTCGTGGGCGTGCTGTCAAAGATCCCGTTTCCTTGAATTATTTCACCATTCGCGGAAGCGCAGCACTTTCCATCGGTCCTTTCCCACTGCGATCACGTTTCAGTGACCGGTAGGCTCTCAACGCAGCACTCGCACATTCAGCGTTACAATAGAACAATTTCACCAAGAGCGCTTTGTCCGGAAATGACAGAATACTGACACGGACCGCTGTGACTTGTGTTTGCTTCCTAGCTGCTGCTTTTATAAAAACTATCCCAGACCTGTTCGCCTGTTGCGCCATCTGGCGATGAAAAATGTAAGTAAAATGAGTAAAAATGTGAGTGATTTCATAAAAAACCCGATGTCATTCTGATCATTTCTACGCAAACCGCTTTGCCCTACTCTCAAAACTCCGCGAGTTATTAGGGTTTCAAAATGCGCAAGACTTTTGGATAACCCGGTAAATACAAAAAAAAAAAAACTTAGAACTTTTCAAAGTAGTTTTAATTAATATTTATCCATTTCTGCATCCGTTCAGGCCACTTTGAAAATGTCTTTCCGAAGGTTGTTTTCTCGGTGCCATCAAGTGCCTCCACCTTCCTCGGATTCAAAATGACATCCCTGAAGTATTTCCTACGTTTAAGAAAACAGAAAAAGTTGCTCGGTGCCAAGTCAAGTCAATAAGCTGGATGAAGTAACACTCACACTGCCAGATATGGAAACGGTTCACGGGTCACTGGTCAACAGGTCAACGGGTCGACCATTTCTTGCGGGTCCAACGGGTCGGGTCAAGATGTTTCTGACCCGATTTTTACCTGTTTTTTTTTCAGTTTTATTTTTGAAAAGAGAAAAATATATTCCAAAGAAAAATGCGCGTTGTGGAATTCTGTAGTCGATACTGGTGCCCACGGAGTCAATAGTGATTCGCCATGCAAAACATATTGTCGTCCCTTTCTTAAAGCAACGAAGATTTCCACCGACCTACGTAAGACACAAAGACACCATATCGTAAAAAGATATTTCCTTTGCGTTTTTTTACAGTGCAATTGCCGAGAGCAAGGTACAGTCAAACGCTATTCGCCTGCTTCTCAGCTGATTCACTCTCTCCGTGCAAAGTTCACTGTATGACTAAGAGTTACTTTTCACATCGCATCTTTTACATTGAGCATTCAGAGGTTTTCGATTGATGTGATAACATCCCGTTCCCATGACATGTCATGTCGAAATTAACTTCTTATTTGTTAATATGGATGGATTTAATATTAAGGAGGTTAAGAAAGGCGTCGAGGCCAACAAATGCGTGCTTGTTCGAAACCACAAGGGGAAGATTGAATGCTGGAAATTGTTTCGTCTCGTTAAGGAACCGGTGAATAATTCTGTGTTGTTTGGTCTTGCTTGTTCAAAATGTGGAAAGTGTATAATTACGAAGAAAGACGTCGTCGGTGTAATAAAAGATTATGGAACCAAAAGTCTAACGGACCATATGAATGTGTGTGCACCTCCATCAATGCGTGGAAAGAGAGAACAATCTAATTACATTTTAAAAAATACATTAGTGTAACCGTACATAATGATACCCATTTGTAATATATTCCATGGTGACGGTCACAGTTAGTAATTACTTCTGGATTACGCAAAACAGTGGCACTAAAATTTAGCAAGTAACCAAATTTTATTATTAAGAAAGGATTTCAGTTATTAAATATCAAGCTGTGATTGGGATGAATATATATATCATCATCATCATATCATTGTCAACCATTATCAATCCACTGCTGGACGAAGGTCTCCCCAAGTTTCCTCCACAACGGTCTGTCTTGTGCCAGTCTCCTCCATGTCACCCCTGCATACTTTCGAATTTCATCCACCCATCTCCTATGTGGTCTTCTTCTGGGTCTTTTCCTGTCCCTTGGAATCCAATCTAAAATTTCGGCTGTCCATCGATGATCTGTCCTTCTGGCAGTATGTCCAGCCCATTGCCATTTCAGGGATTTAACTCTGATCATGATGTCTTCCACTCTTGTCATTTTTCGGATCCACGAGTTCCTCTTCTTATCTCTCCTGGTTACACCAAGCATGCACCTCTCCATGCTACTTTGAGTTGTCTGCAGCCTTTGTATGTCTCTTTTAGTTAAGGTCCACGTCTCTGCACCATACGTAAGCACTGGAAGGATGCATTGATCAAACACTTTTCTTTTAAGACATAATGGCATATTGCTCTTGAAAATTATGCTGTTTCTTCCAAAAGCTCTCCAGGCAAGTTTTGTACGCCGATTAATTTCTTCATCAATGTGACCCTCACTTGATATCTGCTGTCCAAGATAAACGTACGTGTCTGTTATCTCCAGCTTTTCTCCATCAATCGATAAATCTTCATTTCTTGTAAAAGCATTGAACATCACTTTTGTCTTCTGAAAGTTCATTTTTAATCCCACTTCTTTACTCTTGTCAGCAAGTTCCTGGATCATACTCTGCAGCTCTGATGGGGTAGTTGCAAAAATGACTACGTCATCAGCAAAACGAAGGTGGGTTAGATAATCTCCATTAATCTTTATCCCCTTGTTTTCCCAGCTCAGCGACTGAAAAACACCCTCCAATGTGGCATTAAAGAGCTTCGGAGATATGGTGTCACCTTGTCTCACTCCCTTTCCAATTTTTACGTGTGTTGTATTTTCAAACAGCCGAATCTTTGCACTTGCATTTTCATAGATGTTATTAATAATATTAATGTATGCATCTTCAATACCGCAGGTTTTCAGAGCCATTGTAACTGCTGATGGTTTCACCGAATCAAAGGCTTTTTCATAATCGATAAAAGCCATGCACAATGGAAGTTCATATTCCCTCGCTCTTTCAATTAGTTCTCTCAGCACGTGGATATGATCTATTGTGCTGTAGCCACTCCTGAATCCAGCTTGTTCTCTCGGTTGAGCCATGTCTAGTGCTACCTTCAAGCGGTGTGAAAGAACTTTAGTGAAGATTTTATAAACTACTGATAGGAGGCTGATAGGTCTGTAGTTTCCGAGATCCTCAATGTCACCTTTCTTATGTAGCAGGATCATTGTAGCGGTGTTCCAATCCTCAGGAATCTTTCCTTCATTAAGGCATCGAGTGAAAATTTGGGCGAGTACTGTTTCGATTTCTCCACTTGCTTCTTGTATGATGTCTACAGTAATTCCATCTTCTCCTGGAGCTTTTCCTCGCTTCATGTTCTTGATTGCATGTGCAACTTCTGCTGGAAGGACTGGAGGAACTCTGGTACTGGTATCTTTCATGATGTCTGGAGTGCATATATCATCCCTTTCATATAATTTGGAGTAGAAATCTTTCACTCTTGTCAAAATTTCGCCTCTATTTCTTGTTACAGAACCATCTTCTTTTCTCAGTGCCATAATCTGTTTTCTTCCCTTACTGAGATGTCCCTTTGCTATCTTTAGGCTTTGGTTGTTTTCAATTGCTTTCCTCACTAGTTCACAGTTGAATTTCCTTACGTCTTCAGTGATACTTTTTCTTACTGTCTTACATAGCTTTATATATTCCACTTTGGAATTCACATCTTCTTTAGTTGTCCTCATCACTCTTCTTTTTTGCATCAACATTTTGTTTTTTCCTGATAATTTGTTCACATGCAACTTGTTCTTAGACCCAGCTAATTTTGTTGCTGTTTCCATAAGAGCTTTGGTTACTTTTTCTGTTAACTTCAGAGATGTCCACTTCTTCCGATGTTAGGCCTTCTAAAGCAGAGAACCTGTTCTTCAGTTCTAACTTGAAGGTATTATGGTGTTTTTTAAGGTTGGTTATGTCAATACATTTTGTTTGTCTTATGAGCTTGCTACGTTCGAGTTTAGTGTTGAGGTGCATCTTACATCTCACCAATCTATGGTCACTGCCTGTGTTGAACTTGTTTAGCACACTGCAGTCTTCTATGACGAATTTTTTGTTACACATAATAAAATCAATTTCACTTGTCGTCCCATTTGGATGTCTCCATGTCCATTTCCTGTGTGGCTTTTTCTTGAAGAAGGAGTTCAAGATGAAAAACCCTTCTGCCTCTGCAAACTCAACGAGAGTATTTCCACGCTGGTTTCTGTTGCCATGACCGAATTTACCTACTGAAGTTTCATTCTGTTGCCGTTGCCCTATTTTTGCATTGAAATCTCCCATAATTATTTTCAAGTGCTGCTTACCTTTATTATTTAGATGACAAATTTCCTCATAAAATTCTTCAATTTCTTCTTCAGGATGACTTGTGGTGGGTGCATAAGTTTGAATAATCTGAGCCTGGTATCTTTTCGAGAGTTGGATAACAAGTCGTGCAGCTCTGTCAGAGGAACTTTCAACTTCTACAACTTTATCCTTCAGTTTCTTGTTTATTATAAATCCAACACCACTAGTTCTGCCAGTATCTGTCCCACGATAGTAGAAGAGATGTCCACTTTTCAGTTCGATGAGATCTTCTCCTTTTCTCCTTACCTCACTTAGCCCCACGATGTCCCACTTGATCCTTTGTAGTTCCTCTTCCAATTCAAGAAGCCTTGAATCAGAAGATAGGAGCGTCCATTGTAAGTAGCCAAGGTCAGCATCAGATGGCAGCCTAGTCCGGTCCTCCGGGGATTCTTAGCACCCTCTGCCTTCATGTCGCACTGGCCGCTGCCTTGGCCAGGTACATTCCAGCTGCCGGAGACTGAGGGCCAAGATTTAAGTTGTGGAATCATTTTGGAGGGGTTTGGCCATAACTCACCACGCTGGCCAAGCGGGTTGGTGAGTGTGGGATAGAATTTCCTCTGATCCCGATGGTATAGTTATACCGCTATGGGCGGTCGTCAGAGCCCCTTTAGTGGGAACAGGATGCACCACGAGAAGGCGGGGTTGACATTTGTCAAGGAGAGGCTGTGATGTTACGCATCACCTGATCATCATCATTGTCAACCATTATCAATCCACTGCTGGACGAAGGTTTCCCCAAGTTTCCTCCACAACGGTCTGTCTTGTGACAGTCTCCTCCATGTCACTCCCGCATACTTTCGAATTTCATCCACCCATCTCCCATGTGGTCTTCTTCTGGGTCTTTTCCTGTCCCTTAGAAACCAATCTAAAATTTCGGCTGTCCATCGATGGTCTGCCTTCTGGCAGTATGTCCAGCCCATTGCCATTTCATGGATTTAACTCTGATCATGATGTCTTCCTCTCTTGTCATTTTTCGGATCCACGAGTTCCTCTTCTTATCTCTCCTGGTTACACCAAACATGCACCTCTCCATGACTCTTTGGGTTTTCTGCAACATTTGTATGTCTCTTTTAGTTAAGGTTAATGTCTCTGCACCATACGTAAGCACTGGAAGGATGCATTGATCAAACACTTTTTTTAAAGACATAATGGCATATTGCTCTTGAAAATTATGCTGTTTCTTCCAAAAGCTCTCCAGGCTAGTTTTGTTTGCCGATTAATTTCTTCATCAATGTGACCCTCACTTGATATCTGCTGTCCAAGATAAACGTACGTGTCTGTTATCTCCAGCTTTTCCCATCAATCGATAAATCTTCATTTCTTGTAAAAGCATTGAACATCACTTTTGTCTTCTGAAAGTTCATTTTTAATCCCCCTTCTTTACTTTTGTCAGCAAGTTCCTGGATCATACTCTGCAGCTCTGTTGGGGTAGTTGCAAAAATGACTATGTCATCAGCAAAACGAAGGTGAGTTAGATAATCTCCATTAATCTTTATCAATTTGTTTTCCCAGTTCAGTGATTGAAAGACATTTTCCAATGCGGCATTAAAGAGTTTCAGAGATATGGTGTCACCTTGTCTCACTCCCTTTCCAATATATATATATATATATATATATATATATATAACGTCTATATGTATATATATATAAATTGAGTTTCGGATTTATAGTTCAAAGCAGATATTTCCGGGTCAGTTACGGGTCCGGACTGGACCGGGTCGGGTCCAGTTATGGGACGTCCGGGTCCGAAATTTTTGACCCGTTTCAAACTCTGCACACTACCACCATTGCCAGGATATTCACTTTCTTAGCTGCGATGCGGGCCAAATATGGAGACAAGCCATGGTTCAGCGGGTCTACGAGTCAACGGGTCGCCAATTTCTTGCGGGTCCAATGGGTCAACGAGTCGCCAATTTCTTGCGAGTCCAACGGGTCAATGAGTCAACTGGTCGCAAATTTCTTGGGGGTCCAACGGGTCAACGGGTCGCCAATTTCTTCCAACGGGTCGGGTCAAGGTGTTCCTTACCCGATTTACGTCCGTTTTATTTTTGAAAAAAGAAAAACATTTCAGAGAAAAAATGCGTACTGTTGAATTTGTGCTCCATGCTGGTTGCCAGCGGAGTGAAACATTATTTGCCATATAAAAAGTTTGCTGTCTCTTTCTTAAAACAAAGAAGATTTCTACCGACCGACGATACGTATAGTAAAACGATACTTCTTTTGTGTTTGTTTAAAGTGCAATTGTCCGCATTGAGCATTCAGGGGTTTTCCTTTGACGTACTAACGTTCTGTTCCATTGAATGTCTTGTCGAAATTAATGTCTTACTTGTTAATATGGATTAATTTAATATTAATGAAATTGAAAAAGGCGTCAAGGACAACAAATACGTTTTCGTTGAAAATAAAAAGGGGAGAGTGAGTGCTGAAAGTTGCTTCGTCTCATTAATAAACCAGAATATGTTTCACAGCAACACCAATTTTCACAAGCTTGTGACGCGTTGAAAGTTTCCAAAATGTGAATGCTGATTTCATGACTATTTCTCCCTTCTGAGGGGCAGTGATGAAATCAACATCCACATTTTGGCAACTTTCAACTCATCAGAAGCTGATGAACATTAATATTAATGGGAAACATATTCTGAAGCTTGATATGTTATCAACAAAATCACAAAAACTGAAATTAACACACAAGTTACTTAATTCACGCATTTTGATTGTAGCACCGTCAAAAATAAGTAGCACAGCCTTAACATTAATGCGGAGGGACTTTTTGACTATCAGATATATTTAAAAACATGAGTAGAACAATTAGATTATGTGAAGAGCGACATTTTCAGCACTTTATGCATGCAAGTGAGTAAAGTTTACGTTTCCATAATATATTTATGTGATTTCTGTATAACCTACGGTACCCCCACTGTGGAGAGACTTATATATATATATGGGTACTTCAGGCATCATGAAAGGTACCAGTACCAGAGTTCTTTCAGTCCTCCCAGCAAAAGTTGCACATGTAATCAAGAACATGAAGCAGGGAAAAGCTCCAGGAGAAGATGGAATTACTGCAGACATCATACAAGAAGCAAGTGGAGAAATCGAAACAGTACTCGCCCAAATTTTCACTCGATGCCTTAATGAAGGAAAGATTCCTCAGGATTGGAACAACGCTACAATGATCCTGCTACATAAAAAAGGTGACATTGAGGATCTCAGGAACTACAGACCTATCAGTCTCCTCTCAGTGGTTTATAAAATCTTCGCTAAAGTTCTTTCACACCGCTTGAAGATAACGCTGGACATGGCTCAACCGAGAGAACATGCTGGATTCAGGAGTGGCGACAGTACAATAGATCATATCCACGTACCGAGAGAACTAATTTAAAGAGCGAGGGAATATGAACTTCCATTATGCATGGCTTTTCTTGATTATGAAAAAGCCTTTGATTCGGTGAAACCATCAGCAGTTAAAATGGCTCTGAAATCCTGTGGTATTGAAGATGCTTACATTAATATTATTAATAACATCTATGAAAATGCAAGTGCAAAGATTCGGCTGTTTGAAAATACAACACACATAAAAATTGGAAAGGGAGTGAGACAAGGTGACACCATATGTCCCAAGCTGCTATTTAAGGCCACATTGGAAAATGTCTTTCAATCACTGAACTGGGAAAACAAAGTTCCTTAAAAAAGCCAAAGCTCAGCATTATCAATATTTTCTGCATTATTGCATGTCTTTCCCTGCTCGGTTGCATTGGCGTTTTTTCCATTTTTTTTTGGCTGAAATTGCTTCTTGTTGTAGTGATTATATATATATATATATATATATATATGAAAAAGCCTTTGATTCGGTGAAACCATCAGCAGTTACAATGGCTCTGAAAACCTGCGGTATTGAAGATGCATACATTAATATTATTAATAACATCTATGAAAATGCAAGTGCAAAGATTAGGCTGTTTGAAAATACAACACACGTAAAAATTGGAAAGGGAGTGAGACAAGGTGACACCATATCTCCGAAGCTCTTTAATGCCACATTGGAGGGTGTTTTTCAGTCGCTGAGCTGGGAAAACAAGGGGATAAAGATTAATGGAGATTATCTAACCCACCTTCGTTTTGCTGATGACGTAGTCATTTTTGCAACTACCTCATCAGAGCTGCAGAGTATGATCCAGGAACTTGCTGACAAGAGTAAAGAAGTGGGATTAAAAATGAACTTTCAGAAGACAAAAGTGATGTTCAATGCTTTTACAAGAAATGAAGATTTATCGATTGATGGAGAAAAGCTGGAGATAACAGACACGTACGTTTATCTTGGACAGCAGATATCAAGTGAGGGTCACATTGATGAAGAAATTAATCGGCGTACAAAACTTGCCTGGAGAGCTTTTGGAAGAAACAGCATAATTTTCAAGAGCAATATGCCATTATGTCTTAAAAGAAAAGTGTTTGATCAATGCATCCTTCCAGTGCTTACGTATGGTGCAGAGACGTGGACCTTAACTAAAAGAGACATACAAAGGCTGCAGACAACTCAAAGCAGCATGGAGAGGTGCATGCTTGGTGTAACCAGGAGAGATAAGAAGAGGAACTCGTGGATCCGAAAAATGACAAGAGTGGAAGACATCATGATCAAAGTTAAATCCCTGAAATGGCAATGGGCTGGACATACTGCCAGAAGGACAGATCATCGATGGACAGCCGAAATTTTAGATTGGATTCCAAGGGACAGGAAAAGACCCAGAAGAAGACCACATAGGAGATGGGTGGATGAAATTCGAAAGTATGCAGGGGTGACATGGAGGAGACTGGCACAAGACAGACCGTTGTGGAGGAAACTTGGGGAGACCTTCGTCCAGCAGTGGATTGATAATGGTTGACAATGATATATATATATATATATATGAGAAGTGAAGATATATATATAGCCCTGGTAGCGTCTAATTATGTGACGTACTGGTCCTGTTTCAAAATTTTTGACCCGTCTCCAACTCTGCTGTGGGCAGTCGTATTGTCATGGTGCAAGAGCAGGTGTCTCTTCTTCGATCTTGGGTAGCCTTTCCGCCACTCTACGATTACGTTTAGAAGATTGTAAGACGTATATCTTTACGCAGCGACTATTGTCGTGTTATTTCGTTTTTGGATTTAATCAATGCCTTCATTTGACTAAAATATTTATAGGATGGGAATAAATCTGATCTATTTCAGTATCCACTTTCTTGAAAATAAATAAGTAATTGATGCTAAATTTGGTTGCATCTGGTAGATTTCATTGAGAGTTCTACAACTTTTGTTCAGTACATTTTTTTTATTAAACTGTTTCTTCAAATGATGTTATTGAACTTGGAATATTCTCATAGAGATAACATACACATATCCTGTGACTTGTGACCCACTCAGTGTATAGTGATTTTCTAGATTCATATATTTTTTCTTGTATAGAATCACAAAGAAATTTAAGTACAAAATCAAAATATAGCTGTGTTTGCATGTGTTGCCCCCTATGAGCATCATTTAAAATGTATCAGAAACAATATTCTGCATGATACTGTTTTACCGCTATTTTATACTTATTCGACATGAAAGCCATTCTAAGGATTCATCGTGTGTTATCCAATGAAACTGGGCAATTATGGTATTATGGTACAGGTCATAACATTCTTCTTTAAACATCGGCTGTACCATAATGTGTCAGACACTGTCCTCCATTGCGTTCTCATTTTGAAACGAAATTGTTTTTAAAAATATTGTGTCAAACTGTCCTCAATTTTGCATTGAAATTGAGGACAACGTGTCATTTTGTCCTGAGTTTCGTTTTCAAAAATCTTGTCACCTTAGCTAACATACATGCCTGAGATGGAATACAAGATTGAATTTGTAAGTTCAGTTTTTTGTACTGAATCTCTAGACCTATTCTTGAACTAAGATTTCTGTGTTCGGTGAATTACAGCTATCCGGGGCTACACGAAAACACTGCAGAACGTTTCAATCAAAATCATATTCTTATTCATATAATGGTATTGTACGGAGAAAGCATAGAAAATTCGCTAAATTGTTTAACCAAGTACTTAAGAACATTACACATGCATTTAAACAGTGAAGTACAAAAGTCCAGGAAATGTGTGCTTTTTTTGTCTGTTTGTGTGTGTGTGTGTGTGTGTGTGTGTGTTTTCAGAAACACAATGTAAGCAGTCCAGTATTTCACGGTAATCTTTGGCCAGCGACAGTGCTCTTCGAAAGGGAAACTGAAACCTGATACGTTGCTGTAGCGTGAAGGACATCTACAGGTATATTTATGGTTTCTCCCCAAAGGTTCTATATGCTATTTACGCGTTGTGTCCAAGTTCAGAATTTCCATTTCTAAATTATTTTCAAAGAAATTGGATATCCTAATAAGTCATTTTCCTAAAAACAATTCACTCCACATCACCGTTTCTGAAAATCAGACTAAATCAATTCTATTTTTTTTTAGAAACCATTTAGAGCAAAGACAACATTACGCTCAATTTCTTCTTGATATAATATAAAATTTCATTTCCACGGGGTGTAAATGATAATTACATTTCCCTCAACACCTGTGATTCTAAAAATCCGATTAGAAAAATTATTTTTGCTCCAGATAGAGTTAGCAGTAAAGAATGTTTTGAATATAACAGCTGGTTTTTCATAACGAAATGTTTTCTCAATAGAAGGCGTAAGAGCATATTGCTGGTTTTAATACATTCGCAGCAGCAGCTGAGGTCTTAAATACTCGGTTGAAAAAATTCATTTTTAGGTAGCCGCTACTTAGGGGGAACACTTTTTTTTTTCTGTGCGTATTTAATGAAATCAATTTTTCTCATTACCTCTGCTTCTAACAATTTTGTTTGGAAAGTTATTTCTTTTATGGGCAGTCTTCTCAGAAAGGAATATTTTGCAGATCATTTCTAATTTTACTTAACAGACAATTTTGCCACTAGAGGACGCAGGTGCATATTACTTTTTGCAACATACGGGAGTTGTACCAAAACTAATGCAAAAGTCGGCACAACGTTTTTATTAACGGAGAAAAGCCGTTCAAATTGCACATGTTGGTAGAGTAACTCTTCGTCTGTAGTAACCCTTCTTCATAGCTGGTAAATAATGAATTCCTAGCAGAAGCAACGTGCCGTCATTAAGTTCTTGACGAAGGAAAGGTGCAGGCTGTCCGACATCTACAGAAGGCTACAGAATGTTTACGGAGATTTCACCATTGACAAGAGCAATGTGCACAGCAGATGGATGAAGTTTAAAGAAGGGGAAACCAGTATTAAAGAAAAACCACGCACAGGAAGATCATCATCTGCGACTAGTGACACGAATCGTCAGCGAGTGGACGAATTGATTCGTGCGGAGAGATGAGTCACAATCCGTGAGCTTGTTACACAACTGGACTGTGGTCACAATGCCACACAGAGGATGGTGGAAGACTTATGGTATCGAAAAGTGTCTGCAAAGTGGGTACCTCGGCAGTTGGCACCCGATTTGAATGAGAGAAGGGTGGAAGTCTGCTCTGATCTGGCGATCAGCAAATTTTGCTGCTCAGTGGTCCCTCATCTACCATACAGCCCAGATCTGGCCCCCTCCGACTTCCACCTGTTCGGTCCAATGAAGGACAGTCTCCGGGGACAACGATTGGATGACACAGACGAGATGAAAGTGGCTGTGAAGAAGTGAGTACAACCGTCTACACCTGAATTTTTCCAGAGGATTCGACAGTTGCGTTCGACAATGGCGCAAATGCATCGCTGGTGATGGAGACTATGTTGAGCAAGTTGATTATCTTTCCATATTAAAATAGTACTAGTGATCCGAATTTCTTTGCGTATAATATAAATCAAAGTTTCCGAGCTTTCGCCCATCAACCAGATGACTTTTTTCAAGGAAAGTAGACAGCTAACTGCAAACTGGATAATGGAACACTTCAACAATTTGAGCGTGGTGACTTGACTAGACAATAAGTGAATAATCGGAAATGTGATCACACATTCGAAGAAACGAAGTCACGTTGGTTGGGCGCGCGGTATTGTGGTAGAAAGCACAGCATTATTTGAAGAATTGATTCCAAATGCGTGGCAACTCGAGAGAGGCGATATAATTGCAAGCCTCGCTGCTGGTCAAGATTTCCAAGGTTTCGCGAGTGGCTTTAGATTCAGGTGTGGGGTATGAAGCTAATTTCTTGACATCATTCCACATAGGATCAGCGGACTTGATATCAAGAAATTAGCTTCATACTCCACACCTGAATCTACAGCCATTCGTGAAACCTTGGAAATCTTGACCAGCAGCTAGGCTTGCAATGATATTGCCTCTCTCGAGTTGCCACGCATTTGGAACGAATTCTTCAAATAATGCTGGTTTTTTTAATTTTTTTTTATTGGAGGTTTAACGACCACCGTGAGCAACTCAATGGGCTATAAGCAGTCGCCCGTCCCTAATTTAGGGTCACTGGTTCCAGGGAAAAGAGAGAGCCAGTGCCGTAAGACAAACACCACATCCATGCCTCACCGGGATTCGAACCCGGACCCCTTTCGGACGAATGATCAGAGGCCATCGCTTAGACCACTGAGCCAGCGGGGGCGGCTCAAATAATGCTGTGTTTTCTACCACAGCACCGCGCGCCTAACCAACCTGACCTAGTTTCTTCGAATGTCTGATCACATTTGTGCCTATTCATTTATTGTCTAGTCAAATCACCACGTTCAAATTGTTGAAGTGTTCCATTATCCAGTTTGTAGTCAGCTCTGGTTGATGTGCGAAAGCTTGGAAACTTTGATTTATATTTTCTACGCTAAGAAATTTGGATCACTGGAACTATTTTAAGTGAAATTGGTGTACAGTTCATTGTTATTAATCTTTCAATATGTTGATTATCTTTCCTACTGTGTAGAGAAAGAATTACTCTACCGTCATGTGGAATTTGAACGACTTCTGTCAGATAATAAAAAAGTTATACCTACTTTTGCATTACTTTCGGTACAACCCTCGTATTTATAGCTGTATCTGCGCATGCATTCAATAGCCCTATGGAGAAAATTCATCTCTGGTTATATTATACACGAATCAATACGAAAATATTTCATGCTGATATCTTGTACACTAATTCACCAGTTAACCACTAGCGATAGCAAATGCAGAAAATATTTTTATCGATATCTCTGCTTCTAAAAGTCCGATTTCAAACTGTCTTTCAACAACAAATTGCATTCACTTCGTGGAGCATTTTGTGATGATTTCACACTGAAGAGTTCTGGGGTTTCGTAACAATAGTGCGTATTTATGGTTACAATATATTGTATCTCCGTTTCTAAAAATCTTATTAAATAATATCTTTCCTACTGTATGCCATTCGCTGCGAAAAAGATTACGGACATTATCAATTTTTAAGTAACGCACAGTTTTACCTCTAGGGGAGCATACACTGAAGAGCAATTGAATTAGAGACAGCTGGCGTTATACAAATGTGGCAATGTGGGCGGCCCTGAAAACGGAAACGACATGACGTATGCAGTGATTCGACAATATAAGGAATGATGCAACGGGAATCTGTAAGAGTCGGACGCAGTATGGGTAAGATGAAGGATCAAAGCGCATTTGAACGTGGGCAAATTGTCGGGGCCCGACGAATGGGTCACTTCATCTCGGAAGTCGTGCAGGCACTGGGATTTTCACGAGCCACTGTGTCACGGGTGCACCGTTAGTACATCGAATCCGTTAAAACCAACCCTGCAAGGGCCAACTGCCGTGAACAACAGCCTGTAGATGAGCGGGGTCATCGTCGGATAGCTCGCATTGTAACAGCAGATAGACGGGCCACAATGGAAGAAATCACTCGAAAATTTAACGCTGGTGCATAAAAACGTGTAAGCAACAACACCATCCAGAACCATCTCCTCGCTATGGGGTACAGAAGCCATCGTCCCACGAGGGTACCGCTGCTGACAGCTCATCACAGGGTTCAAAGATTAGCATGGGCGCGGGAACATCGCCACTGGACCCCAGACATGTGAAAAAATGTTGCCTGGACTGATGAGTCGTGATTTACTTTGGTGCATGCGGATGGCAGGATACGAGTACGGCGCAAACTACATGAAGCGATGGATCCTTCTTGCCAGCAGGGCACTATTCAAGCTGGTGGGGGTGGCATTCTCGTCTGTAGACTGTTTACGTGTACTGAAATGGGACCCCTGGTACATGTGACATCGTCCGTCACAGGTCAATGTTCCCGGGATATCTGGACGACCATTTGCTCTCGTTTGTGCGTCTTCAACATCCCACTAGGGACCTCATCCTTGCAACAGACAATCCACCGAGCCATCGATCCCGAATTGTATCGGAATGATTGGATGAACACTCCACCTACGTGACCTTGCTTCCTTGGCCAGTTAGGTCACCTGACCTCAATCCCATCGAGCACATCTGAGATGCCATCAAGAGAGATGTTCGAGGCTCGGACCCCCCTTCATCAAATCTTCGTGAACTGTGGGAGCTTGTTCAGGGGTCGTGGATCCGTATAGTTTCCCAACGCTTCCGGTGTCTTGTGGAGTCCATGCCGAGACGAATCGACGCCGTCATCAGGGTGAAAGGTGGTGCTACACGTTACTGGACAGGTATCTCTTATTCAATTGCTCTTCAGTGTATGTAAAAGCGTTTCTTGCTATGTCTGTATCTAAAGGTCGTACTTAAAAAATCATTTTCCGTCATAGCTTTTTCAATAAAGTATATTTTGCCCATATTTTCTACTTTTTCATAATTCACAATTATACAGCCTAAGGGACATGTCTGTATTTTTATTTGAAAGATTATCACCGATTCCAAAATTGTACAGACAAATCCTTTTCTTGGTACGATACACTTTACTATGAAGAATATTTTGTTCTCATTTCAGTCAAACAACGCACAATTTTATTCTACGTGCGTAAAGTTACATCACGTTTCCCTTTATATACATCTCCTTATCGTCAGATTTTAAAATTTCCTTCAGCTCAAATATCTTCAGTTATGAGGATTATTTTTTTCCAAAATTTGGGAATTTTCTTCAACACATTTCTGCCGATTATGGACTTAAGAAACAATAACTATTTGTAGATGTCTTACCTATTGTAGAAATCCAACTGAATCTTTTTATTATTATTATTTTGGTTTTATTCATAATAAAACGCCATGAGCATGTTACGGATGTTACAAAAAATGCATTTTTTCTACAGGGGACGTAAACGCATTCACTTTTGTGCTGAAGTTTTTGCTTTTTCTGAAAATAAACTTTAAAAAAAAATTCCCATCGGAAGGGATTCAGAAATCGTGTTCATTACACATAAGATTTCAGCGTCATCTTTCTTGTTAAACTTTTGGTCGTCTCTAAGGCTCGTATATATACCTAACACTGCGACACCGTAAGCAACTCATAGCCCAATGAGTTGCTTACAGTGTCACAGTGGTCATTAAAGCCACACGAAAAGAACCTGAAAATATGAACATTCAAACAAAATTAATACCACTTAAACACAATTTACTTTGATTAAAGGCCTTAAAAGATTCGAATCTCAATTATTATCATCTTCAGGTGTAAATGCATATGAACTAAATTGCTTTTTTTTTTTTACTCGTCGATATTTGAAAGTAAAATATTTAATTACACTCACCTCGTATACCGGACAAGGTTTCCGTCAGGGTGTATCTTGATAAAGGAATTCCGAAGAGACAAAGGATAAATCCAACCGCCTTTAGAATTTACAAATGTGAGATCAGGAACCCACAGCTTGTCCTTTATTTCATTCGGGAGAAATACCACTCCTTTTTTCTTATAGTCATCCAAAATAAGTCGAGGATCTTCCCATATCTCGTCTACAAAAAACTGCACGGAGAATTCCTATAAAATAAATTATACTTTCACACAATTCATGGAATAATCCAAAACAGACTGTCATTCATTCATTTTTAATTCACATTTGGTTTGTCATAAAGTGCTTCGTTCGGATTTTTTTTTACGTAAATTCATTCTATAAAGTTAATACTCACCATTCAAGTAATTTGGAGTTGGGTTGTTGCTTCTTTTAAAAATACATGAGCATAAAACTTTTCAATCGATTTATTTTTACGACGTCCTTTGAAAAAAAACATTTCATGCTTATGTCCCTCTGATTGTAAACATGATGTCCTCCCATCTGTAAGTAGGATTCAAATACTTTTTGCATTACATGGCGCTAACCATACCGATGTAAAATCATTCACTTTCGATTTTTTATGCATAATTTTATCGCTGGATGACGGCGCACTTGTATATTTCTTCGAAGTTAAATAAAGGTATGCATGCATTTGGTAAACAATTTCTCAATTGTACATTTTATATGTAAATAATCCCTTTTATTTATTTTTTCAATTTTTCCTCTGCTACATGGCATTTCAGGAAGAAAAAAGATATTTCGTGCATTTAGGAACCTTATTTGATTAAAACATTCCCACCAGAAGATTGGAATTTAATTACTTTAAAAACAAGGAAAAATATTTTATGCATTTAGGAACGTTTTTTGAAGTAAAACATTCGCGTTACATGACATGAAATTAGATATTTTGAAAAAAAGACTGGGAATATTTCTGTTATTTAGGACGTAAAATATTCCCTCCAGGTGGCACGAAATCGGACGTTTAGTTCAGAGATATCATCATGTTTTTCGGTTCAACTAGAAAGTTTTTGTGGATCTATGAGTTTATATTTTTTTAGCCTACTGCTGGGAAATTTCCGGATGTTCAATTTTACCACTGTAGGCATAAAATTTAGATTTAATACGGATATAAAGTTTTTTTTCTTTTATTGGAGGTTTAACGACCACCGTGAGCAACTTAATGGGCTATAAGCAGTCTCACATCCCTAATTTAGGGCCACTGGTTCCAGGGAAGGGAGAGAGCTAGTGCCGTAAGACAAACACAACATCCATGCCTCACCGGGATTCGAACCCGGACCCATCTCGGACGAATAATCAGAAGTCATCGCTAAGACCACTGCGCCACCGGGGCAGTATCTAATATATTGAGGTCCTTGAAGAACGGCCAATCAACCTTTCGAATATGTTAGATTTTTTTTTGTGTGAGAAGCAGAACACTCATTAATACATCAAACAGAGGTCATCGCTCTTTCCACGTTTATAAGTGAGTCACGGAAAAATTTTCATTGGCCGCCACTGGTAATCGAACCCAGAGTCTTCCAGTTACGCGCCGGACATGCTTCCACTGCATCACAGCGGCCTCAAATTTCTCCAGATTTGCATACACTTACTGCCAAGCAAATTAGCAGGTTGCTTCTTGGAGCCCCGCACAATGCTGGGGATTCACGAAAGTTGGTAAGCAGCAACTGAACAAATAATTAGAAGGCGAGTAAATAATTATTAAAGACATTTGACGCGGACCAGGAACATCAAACAGAGGTCATTGCTCTTTCCACGTTATGGTGGTGTCACGAGTGAAACGTAGTGCTGGTTGGAGGAAAAGGAATAGGAAGAGACCCAGGATAGAAAGAATAAAGGTTGATAGGCTCCTTGAAGATCATCAGCGGTACTCTGACTTACTCAGAGAACGACTGAAGGATCTGAAATCTTGTGAGAGGGATGTAGGAAAGAAGTGCGAATGTTTTAAGAACTGTGTTGTCACTGCTGCTAAAGAGGTCTGTGGCACCACAATAGTGGGTAACAATAGAGGTGATGCTTTATGGAATAGTGAGATTGATGAGGCAGTAAAGAAAAAGAAGGAAGCCTATTTGGGGATGTTGCAAGGTAGTGTCTCTGTGGATGAATATCGCTGTAAGAAGCGTGAAGCTGCTAAGCTGGTTCGCCACAGTAAGGCAAAAGATAGGAAGGAGAAAGTGGAAAGGCATGAACTGGCTTTTTGGAAAGATAGAAAGTCCTTCTGGAAGTACATGAAACTCAGGAAAAATAGGGGAAACAAAGTTGTAAGTTGTGTGAAGAATGAGATCGAAGAAATGATATGGGAGCCCAATGAGTTAAGTGAAAGTTGGGTTAATACTTCTGTGAGTTATTAGATCATGAGAGCAAAAATGATTCTGAGGCAGATGCAGATGATGTCACAATGAGGGATGAAAGCACAGGAGGGATCTCAAAAGAAGAAGTGTGTAAAGCTCTAAAATCTCTTCAGAATGGTAAAGCTCCAGGAGTTAATGGCATAACTGCAGAGATGTTGAAGTATGGCGGTGACTCTATAATTGACTGGTTAACCGAAATTTGCCTGTGGTGCTGGGAGTTAGGAATGGTCCCTCGGGATTGGAAGGATTCTATCATTGTTCCCTTGTATAAGGGAAAAGGTGATCAGACTGAATGCAAGAACTATCGTGGTATTAGCCTACTGAGTGTGCCAGGGAAAGTGTTTGGTAAGGTTGTTATTGAAAAAGTACGAGGTCTTACATCAGAGAAAGTGTGGGATGTTCAGAGTGGTTCTATGCCTGGTAAAGGCTGCACTAACCAGATTTTTGAATTACGCATGATGATTGAAAAGTATCTGGCTGTTGGGAAGAAAGTTTTTACTGCCTTCATAGATTTAGAGAAAGCTTACGACCGAGTCAATAGGACACTTTTGTGGAAGGTATTGAATGAATATGGTGTTACTGGGAATCTACTTAATAGTGTAAAAGCCATGTATGCTGGTAGTAGAGCTTGTGTACGAGTGAATGGTGTTTTATCAAAATGGTTTTCCATTGGTGCAGGAGTTAGACAAGGTTGTGTAATGTCACCATGGCTGTTTAATATATTTATGGACGCATGCATGCGTGAGGCCAAAATAGATAATAGTGGTTTATGTCTTGGTGATATCCGTGTGTGCAGATTGCTGTATGCTGATGACACTGTCCTGTTGGCAGAGAGCAAAAGTGAGTTGCAGAGTATGTTGACTCGGATGCACGAAGTTTGCATGAAATTCAAACTGAGTATAAATAAGGGAAAAACCAAAGTTATGGTGTTTGAGAGAGGAATGGGTAGCACTGAATGTAATGTAAGTATAAATGGCACTGTGATTGACCAGGTGAGTGAGTTTGTGTATTTAGGAAGCATGTTTGACAGAGAGAACAAGTTTGATGGTGAAATCAGTAGGCGAGTGAATTCTTCTTTGAAAGTCATAGCTGCTCTGGGAGGTTTTCTCAGGAATGATGGGTTCTCTAGAGAGTCCCGCATGGCTGTGTATCAAACAGTAATTGTTCCTACTCTGATGTATGGCAGTGAAACCTGGGCACTGCAGAAGAAACATAGGAGTCGTTTGTGTGCTGGAGAAATGCGTTACTTACGTGGAGTTTGTGGCAAGACACGATATGATTGTGTGAGGAATGAAGATGTATTGCAATTGTGTGATCTAAAGCAAAATGTTGTTAGCAAGGTGGAGACCAATATGCTTCGGTGGTTTGGCCATGTTGAAAGAATGAGTGATGAAATGCTTACTAAGAAAATATTTTAAGCCCAAGTGGCAGGAAGGAAAGGCAGAGGAAGGCCAAGGAAGACATGGGTGGATCAGATTCAGGAGTGTCTGCATGAGAAAAAAATTATGAGTATGAAGTATAAAAGATCATGTGTGTGCGGTGTGTAATGGATATCAGTGAAGCACGAGTTGTATGTCAAGATCGCTGTAAATGGCGAGTTTGATACGACAACAATAGGTAAAAATATCTGGAAGTTTGTATTTCTTTTTGGAGCTAACCTCTGAATCTCAGATAACAGCTTAGTGATATGTATGTATGTATGTACGGAAAAATGTTCTTTGGCCGCTACTGGGAATCGAACCCAGAGTCTTCCAGTTACACGCCGGACATGCTTCCACTGCATCACAGCGGCCTCAAATTTCTCCAGACTTACATACACTTACTGCCAAGAAAATTGGTGGGTTGCTTCTTGGAGCCCCGCACAATGCTGGGGATTCTCCAAAGTTGGTAAGCAGCAACTGAACAAATAAATTAGAAGGCGAATGAATAATTAATACAGACATTTGACGCGGTCCAGGAACATCAAACAGAGGTCATCGCTCTTTCCACGTTTATAAGTGAGTCACGGAAAAACGTGGAAAGAGCGATGACCTTTGTTTGATGTTCCTGGTCCGCGTCACATGTCTGTATTACTCATTAATACAATGATACATAAAAGGATGACCTACAAAATCGTACATTAATCGTAATCGACCAAAGGAAATGCAATAAAATTCAACAGGAGATTTTATTGAGATGTACAGGAAATTTTATTGAGATGTATTATAAGAATTGCATATTGCAGGACTTCATAATTAAATAATAAACAGGAATATACACATGGGAACAGGAAGATTAAAATAGGAGTTCTCTATTGTCGCTATCCGGAATAGACAGTAAGGCAAGTGATTTCCTCTAACACACACACAGCGCTGGCAACGACTTCCCATAAGGTTATCAAATAAATAGCAACGTTTTTCACAATAGAAAAAAATAGGAACGTTTTTCACAATAAAATGTTTATTACACAGGGGTTGTCCAAAATAATGGTAACACCTTGAAACAATAGGTGTTACGCACCTAATATAATATGGGAGCACCCTTGGCATTTAAAACTGCTTGAATCCTCCTTGGAATGGACGCATACAAGTCCTGGATGGTAGTAAGTGGTATGTTGTACCATTCTTCCTGCAGAAACTGCTCCAATTCCTTGAGAGGCGCCGGAGGAAGATAACAGGATCACACTCTGTTTTCCAACACAGACCATGGGGTCTCAATGATGTTTAAATCCGGTGATTGTGCAGGCCAGGGAAGGTGTACAACTTCATCCTCATGTTCCTCAAGCCATGATTGAACAGTTCGACTTCTATAAATCGGGGCATTATTATCGTGTAAGGTGCAATCGCCTGACGGAAACAATGTCTGCTCCATTGAATGCACATGGACGGCCAAAAGGGTGACATAGTCACTACTAGTGATCTGTCCGTGTGAAGTGATAATGGGACCTGCTGCAAACCACGAGATCATGGCCCAAACCATTACGGAACCGCCCCCATGCTTCGCTGTAGAAAGGAGACAGTCTGGGTAGTAGGCTACTGCAAGGGTTCTCCACACGTAAACCTGTCCTGTGGTGGGGAATAGTGAGAAACTTGATTCATCGTAAAACAAGACATGTTTCCATTGATCCGCAGTCCACGTTTTATGTTCCTGGCACCACTGTAGTCTCCGTTTCATATTCATCTGTGCCACCAGGGGTTTTGCAATCGCAGCTCTGCCGTAATATCGTGCTTATAAAATTCCGTTAGCACGGTATGAGTTGACACTGGGTTTTGGAGATGTGCATTAAGCTCAGCAGTCACTTTCGTCGCCGTGGTCTTCCTCCTTGCGGTCTCAATCCTCTTTAATGTCCTCCTGTCTCTCGCAGTGAGTTTGGTTTCCCTTCTACATTTCTGTCTCGCAGATCATGTTGTGCCGTGAACTTTGTGTGCTGTTATGACCTTCGACACGGTACCTCTCGATACCCACAATACCTGTGCCAGTGTGGTTACCAACGCACCAACTAGACGGGATCCTACAATCTGCCCTCTTTGGAACTCCGACAGGTCACTCATTGTGCCATCACCTGGAACGAAATTATGCAAACACCGATTTACAATGCAATCACACAGACCCTTGAGACTATAAGAAATACTTTTTTTACAAAAAAAGAAGTAGCTACATGTTCGTTTTACTCAAAAGCAGCACATACCAAAGTAACTGTTTTCAGCAAAACGTTTCCATTAATTTGGACAACTCCCGTACATCGACTATAGTTTCGCAGGGCATTTGGCTCGGCATCATCAGGACGAATTAAACATTCAAATCATTGTGACATCATCTGAATTCTGACTGTCACTGATTTTGGTGAATTGTTTCAGCGCTCTTGAAAGAAATGGAGTCAACGTCATGTCGCTGTCAAGCAGTGAAGAGTTTCGGTATATGTGGAAAGCTTCTAATATATTTTAAGCTTCATAGTCGTGTGAAGGAACATAAAACCTACATACGGAACTATGAATTGAAGAAGTCGTCTATAACTCAACTTTGACAGGAAAATAACCGCAAATTTTTGACTGTGGAAACGCTACGTTTATTGATAAACCTGATTCGACTCTCAAGCTCAATATATTAGAAGCTTTTCGGTAGGAATCATCAGATAGAGATAAAAATTGGTATGACGAAAAGTGAATAGGATTTTGTTTTCATCATACCAATTGGAATCATCCATCGAGATAAAAAATGAATGGGAAAGGGAATGATTGCAAATCTTGAGCAGTTGCGCCATTTATTCGAATAAAACCGCTACACGAGGGGAACATGTTAGTACGTTGAAGCACTACATCTGGCTCCGATACAGGAGATTACCAGATGTGGCACGGTCATATATGCACTGGTGTGCAAACATTAAGGACGAAGAGGAGAAATTAGCATAACAGCGGAACGAGCAGGCAGAACGGACCGAAAAACCACTCAGGAGATAGACTATGGTCCGGTACAGTAGGGCATGCGTATATATGCAGCATGACGTAGGGGGGTGGGTCGGAAGGGTATAAAGCACACGAGCGTTGTACGCTCAGCAATTCGGTGGAAAGCTATTGCACTTTGTACATCGGTTTGAACGCCGTCGAGTTGATGCTAACGTGTGATATGGCCAACAGGCAATCCAGTAGACGTCATCTGGATGACTTTACCAGAGGTCGCGTCATTGGGAAGTTGGAAGAAGGTCAAAGTGTGACTAGTGTGACCGAGGATTTGGGGATCACTCACAGCATCGTTTCACGAGCTTGAAAAGCATTTCAAATGACAGGAACAGCTGTCTGAGAGTTTAGCCGTGATCGTCCACGAGCAACCACGGCGGCGGACGACCGGTATATTGTCCTACAGGCAAGAAGAGACAGACGGCAGACAGCGGGAGAAATCGCAAGGCACATGGAACAGACAACTGGACGTCCGTTATCGCGTTTTACCGTCGATAGAAGGCTGCACAAAGGTGGTCTATTTGCACGACGACCAGTACGGTGTGTGCCATTAACGCCTGTTCATCGGAGACGGCGGTTTCTGTGGTGCCAGGAACACAAGAACTGGACACATCAGCAATGGGGTCGAGTTCTCTTTACGGATGAGATCCGATTTGGTCTGACGAGTGATTCTGGACGATTACACATCTGGAGAGAGCAAGGGAACACGCAATCACACCTCCAGCATCATCGAAAGGGACCGGTTTAGAGGTGGCGGAGTTCTCGTTTGGGGTGGTATCATGCTTTGTAGCCGTACTGACCTCCACATCTTCCAAGAAGATTCAGTCACTGGTGTTCGCTATTATACCGGGGTTCTCCTGCCTCACGTGCGTCTGTTTAGAGGTGCTGTGGGTCCTGAGTTCCTCTTCGTGGACGACAACGTTACACCTCCTCATACAGTGGCTGCCGCAGAGCTGTTGGAGAGTAAAGATATTCAACGTATGGATTGGCCCGCAAGGTCCCTGGACCTAAATCCAATCGATCACGTGTGGGACTTCCTCGGGAGACGCTTGGCAGCACGTCACCAGCCGCCAGCAACAATTCCGCAGCTGCGATTAGCGCTACAAGAGTAATGGGCCGCGATGCTTTAACAGCTCCTGGACAACCTCGTCATCAGCAGGGACAGACATTGTAAATCCTGCAACGCAGTCAGGGGTGATCATATCCCCTACTAAAGACTAGATTTTTCTTTGCAGCCGCCTGTCACATTGACGTTTCTGTCTTCTGCCCAGTTGTGCTGGAAGCTACCTTTTCAATAAAGTGCCTTTGTATCCTTTGGATTCCTTGTTTGGACAGTTTTTCTCGCTTCTCCCATATTCTTACATCTTGGAGATCTTATGGTATGATTTTAGTCAATGTGGAGCACTTATGCACGACGTTACATGATTCGAAAAACCGTCTCGTCCTTAATTTTTGCACGCCAGTGTAGTTCCCGAATACTGTCCTGAGGTATAGCCTTCCAGATGGTGTCCAAATTGCTGGCCATTTCGCCGACATTCTGGAATGGGCGTAAGTGGCGTCCCAGCATGTTCTGAACATGATCGATTGGTGAGACGTTGGTGATCAGGGTGGACATAGAAAGTTGTCTACATTACGGAGGTAGGTTTGAGAGAGTCATGCCGTGTGTGGATGGGCATTATTCTGTTTAAAAAATGCTCGGTGATGCTACAATAATGACAGGTCGCATAATGGCGTCGACGCACCGTTGAGCCGTGAGGGTAGGAAGGAGGACTACCAAGCTTGTCTGGATATCGAAGGAAATGGCTCCCCAGATAGCCACTTCCGGCATGCGAGTCTTGCGGCATTCCACGGTAACGCCAGGATACATGCGCTGGCCGGCTCGTTTCCAGATATGTATGCGCTGGTCATCGGTGCCAAGTGCAAACCACGATGCATCACTGTAGCCAATACGACACCACTGGACACACTCACACAGTGATCGTGCCCGATACCAATGCAACCGGTTCCGGCGATGCTCGCTGGTCAGTGGTAGGCCTGGGGAATGGCTTCCTCGTATGAAGTCTCCGTGCAGCCAGTCGTCTGGCAACGGTTGGAAAGGCCACTTCCGTACCTGTAGACGAAGCAACATGGACACGGATGGATGACAGTGCCGAATTCGGTTCTGTTCGTGCAGCCCTAACAGTCTCAAGGTCCTCGCATTCTGTCGTTGCCCTCGGTCGTTGGGTTGTGCCCTCTCGACTCATTGCGGCTACATCGTCTGATTGCCGCTTCGATCCGCACTAAATGCCGGGCCTAAACGTGAATTGACCAGCTGGCCCCTCTTAGTCAATTACACGAGTTCTCTAAAATTCGCTCAACTGCTTTTAGTGTGCACGGATCCGACGTCGATGCATTCTCAAAGTCCGTGGAGGTTTATGCAACCACAACCGGCTGTCACAATTGTTCCTGGGTGCGAATTTAGCTCTTGATATATCCTCCTCGATGCGCGATTTCCATGCGCTGTGGCGGGCCACTTATTTGTCATTGGTTCTTATATTTTTATCATTTGCATATTCGGCTCTGCGGTACTCCGTACATGCGGAGTTTCATCTGGATCAAACGACTTTTCTCAAGGTGCTCCATTTTTTTTTTTTTTTGGAAGAGCAAGCTCCTTTTTTGTCGGATCATTGTAACAATTCCGAATTCGTCGTGCGACTCAGAGCTAATACGTGCCAAAAGCTGCAGATGGGATTCAACTATTCCTATCGACATCTATAATTCGAATCTAACGTGATGCTGTTTTCTAAACTGAAGCTTCATGTAGTGAAAGAAAAATACAACACGCAATGGAAACATGAATAATTTATTATGTCAATTCTAAGCAAACCATGCGGTTAAGCCGTTTCTATGTTCGTGCTTGTTCTTGCGTTTAGGAATCAGGCTAAACCTAGAAATAAAGTCAGAACCAAATGCATCAAATTCCGCGAATCATTCAAATTAAAACCGATATATATTATACTGAGCAGGCAAAATTATTCAGACTGGTTGAACGGAAATCAGTTCATACACAGTCGTATCAGAATAACATGACCACCTATCTAATAATGGGAGTAACCACCCATTATTACACTGCTGGCCACCCAAAATGCAACACCAAAGAAGGACACGAGATAGCAAAGCCAGATTTACTGGACACATAACAACAGATACAAAGATTAAACGATTAGGCTTACAGGCCCGTGCGACTTGCGGAACACGCAGACATCAATAGTTCGTGTGGTCCCCATGGATGGCAATAACGGCAGCTACACGCCGCGGCATCGAACTAAAAAGGCTTTGGATGTGGGCTTGGGGTTATGTTGGTCCAGGCTGCTGCCACACGTTGCCACAGTTCATCAGGCGTAGCCGCGGGTGGTGCTCGCCGGGCCACTCGGTTCCGATCAGCGACAGGACGTGTTCGATGGGCGGCATATCGGGAGAACACGCGGGTCACGGCAGCAGTGACACATGGTGTGCCGTGAAGAATTGCTGCACGATGCGTGCCACGTGCGGGCGCGCATTGACCTGTTGAAACGTGACCGTTGGCAGGTCTTGCAGGTAAGGGAGGACTACAGGCTCCCAAACGTCGGAGATGTAGCAGTGGCTGTTTAGTGTACCGGCGATGCGTACCAGAGGAGTGCGGGTGTCATATCCAATTGCGCCCTAAACCATAACGCCAGACGACGGACCGGTATGGCGATGCATAATGCAGGCGTCACACAGTCTCTCGCCACGGTGCCACCACTCGCTGATCCGACTATCGTGACGTTGCAGATAGAAGCGGGATTCGTCGGAGAAGACAATGCCGTGCAATTCCGTAGTGCAGGTGCGGCGTTCAACAGCCCACTAGCCACCGCACTCGCCGCTGAAGTAACGTCAATGGTAATCGGAGCAATGGGGTCCGTGTGACAAGTCACCGCTACTGCAGACGACGTCAAACGGTACGTGCTGACACAGGTTGTTGCGCAACACACATTAATTCCTGCGTTAACGTTCGTAATGTGGCACTGCGAGCCGTCAATGCCCGCCACACAACATGCCGATCCTCTCGATCGGTTGTGTGCCGCGGCTGCGGCAATCGCTCGCGTCGGTCCGTCCGTCCCTCCTGCACCCACCGAGTACGTACTCGCCTCACTGTGGCTGGATGTGGTCCCACACGGGCGTCTATGTCTCGGTACGATAAACCGTTGTCGCGATAAGCCACTATTCGTCCTCTGTCGAACTCCGAAACGTGCTGGAATGACTGCCGTATTCTGCGACGGGGCATCAGGAAGCTTCCCACGCACAGGTCCGGCAGCACAACAGACTTCTACTGCTTGCACCCCGCCTTCTGAACACCCTTCTTATAGTGCTTCTCGGTAGCGTGCCGAGCGCACATGATTTGCATATGCCCTGCAATGCTAATCGTTTGCATGTCCTCTCGCGGGCGACGCATACTGCGAATTTCAGGCCAATCGGATGCTTCCTTCTTGGTGTTGCATTTTGGGTGGCCAGCAGTGTAGATAGGTGGTCATGACACCTATCTAATGATGTTGTTAACATTATTAGATAGGTTGTCATGTTATCAGATGAACATGGTCACCTCTCTAAGAATGGGAATAACCACCCTTGGCCAGCATGTCAGCGGCGAGAAGTCGTGGCTTGGACGCAATGAAGCCTTGGAAGGTTGCTCAAGGCATACATGCCCATTCAGACTGTAGAAGACCACGGAGGTCCCGATTATGAAGTGTTTGTTGGTCGGCACGTCGAACCTGTCGGTCTAAATAGTTCCAGAAGTACTCTATGGGATTGAGATGGAGTGATTTCGTCGGCCAAGCGAGAACGGAGTAACCGCTGTCGTATTCCTGGGGACAGTCACGCACCACGTTAGCGTAGTGGGAGGGCGCATTGCCAGTTGGTAGACACCATCAACCACCAGGGTAACCTTCCGAAATGAAGGGTTGCATGGCCGCCTCGGTGGCGGAGTTGCCTAAGCGATGTCCTCAGATCACTCGTCGAGAAAGGGGTCCAGGTTCGATTCCCGGTAAATCATGGATGTTGTGTTTGTCTTACGGCACTGGCTCTCTCCCTTTCCTGGTACCAGTGACCCTAAATTAGGGACGGGCGACTGCTTATATACCATTGAGTTGCTCACGGTGGTCGTTAAACCTCCAATCAAAATCATAAATAAAAGAGGGATGCATGTGGCCAGCCATTGGCGTTCAGAGACCGACCCAGTGGTACCAGCGTTACCGGGTCTTACCAGGAAAACATCCCCCAGACATGCGCACTATCACCGACTGTCTGTTCACCGACAAGGGTGTCCGGGTGTGGGTTCTCGTATGTCTGACGCCGTATTGGCCACCGACCATCATTTCTGTGGGGTAGAAACCTCGATTCGTCGGAGAAGGAAACCTTTTCTCACTCCTTCACTGTCCAACGACGGTTGTCCCATGCGAACTGCAGGCGTCGTTGCCGATGGACCTGGGTTATCATGGGTGCTTTCACGCAGCGTTGACTCCGGAGACCCATGTGTAACAGGGTTCGTTCGCTCTACTGTTATCGGTGACACATACCTGGGTGCCCCAGCGTTCATTTGCGTGGTCCATTGCTGCACTGTTGCGCGTTGATTTTCCTTTGGGTCCGACGTTCTCTTTTGGGGTTGATAGCCTATGACGTGTGGAGGTACTCGGTGTGCCAGCCGTCTGTTCTTGGTACACACCCTTACTACAGTACCTCGAGAACAGCCCACGAAGTCTGCTTTTTCTGAGATGCTTCCACCCTTGGCGCAGTAGCCGATGATCATTCCTTTTTGAACGTCCGTCAAATCACTACCTCTTCCCATTGTGCTCACGTGAAGCACTATGGCTTATCTGGCCGGCCGCTTGCATCTGCGTGTGGTCGACTTCGTCACTTGCACTCTGTGACGCGCCTGGGCGGGTACACTGTGATTCTGGGGGTGGTCGTATCATTCTGATACGACCGTGTAATGAACCTACCTCTGCCCGTTATGACCCAACGAACCTTTTAGGCATAACTTTTCTGGAAATGTCCGTATGTCTGTGCCTCCTTAATGTCCCTCTATTTTCCCCAGCAAAGCTTCTGTCAGAAAAAGGAAGGTCTTACCTGCTAAGATAAGTTTCGGAATTCCAGTTCATTCCACAAGCGTTCTATTGGATTTAAATCGCGACTTTGAGCCGGTCATTTCAACATTTGGTCGTTCTGCTCGTCAAACCAGACCCGAAAAGTGCTAGCAGCATGGCAAGGCTTTCGGTCTTGCTAACACAGACAGGGATGTGCACCAAAATACTGACGCAGTGTAGGTAATGTAGAATTATTCCGAATGTATTAGTTCGCACTTAGCGGTCTTTAGGTTGGAGGGTACAAAATCCCAGCTTATATTACTGTATGTGTACAGTAATAGTATTAATTAATTTGTACTATTCTTCTATATTAATTTGTCTAAACGTAGCTTTACTCCTCTCGAGTTACGGTATTTGTTTGATGAAGAGTGAATTGATGTGCTACTAAAGAGTATAAAAGCACCTTATGATATCGAATTTGTTACAAAGAATTTTGGTTTTAGAGAATATTTCACATACTTCAAAATTTCGAAATATTTGAAAACACCCTAGCTCTGTGTTTCACAAAATCATGGGTGCAATTACTATGCATGGTGATTACAAGGACTAGGGTTTTTATGGCCTAAAAATTGCTAGAAAATTCTCGATAAAAATGTATTTATGACCCAAAAACCTGAAAAAGTGCCGTCTAAAACAAAAACAAAAGTACCTAACAAATGCACATTTATTTTTTATTTCCTTGCAAAACTAATTAATTTAAAATAGATGTGCATGAAACAAAAAAAATCATAAAAAATATAATTTAATCTGTTTACTCTTGCTGTGCCAACTGAAATTCTTTATTTTATTAACCAACACATAACCTGTGGAACAAAATAAAGAATAGACACGAAATTCAACTTAATTGCTTCACAGTTTCTGTGGCAAACTAAAATAATTTTTGCCCCAAAACATACCCGATAAGATTAAAATAAAACCTTAAAAATGCAATTTAAGTTTTTACAGTTTCTGTGCCAAACACAGTTTTTTTTTTTTTTGCTTTTTAACAAAAATTGTGCCCTGCAAAAGAAAACAAGAAAAATACAAAAATGCAACTTATATTTTCTAACAGTTCCTGTGCCAACTTGAAAGTTTGAATTTTACTAACAAAAAATGTATTTGAATATTTTTAGTTTGCCATGGCAAACTGGAAGTTTTTATTTCATCAGTGCGGGATTACAATGCACAACAAAAACCATGTGCGGATTTTCAAAAGAGAGTGATTTTCTATTGTTTGCCAACAAAGCTGTAATCGTTGAAAAGCTACTTTCCTTTTCTACTGACACTACAGGAGCATACTTGAAATAAACTACGTCACTTTGTTCAAAGTTCCCTGAAATTTCAAAAAGAGAAACGTTTCTCCCCGATAGCACACTGCATTTAAGCACAGATTTTTATATCTGACATTTTGTTTTAAAACTAGCTCAATTTTTTTCTGCACAGCCTTTCCCACTTTTCCACTCACGATGTCCAGGTCATTCAACCCTTTCTTCATCAAATCTATTTGATGCGCTCATAGAACTGCTGACGTCTCCAAGGAAATAATGGCACAAGGCAAAAATCTTAAATTCAACTTTATGTAGAAATATTTACCCGCAATCCCAGGAACATAAAGTAGCCTCTGCGCCACTTTAATTGAGGCCACCGATAAATCAATGAAGGAAGAAATATTCCTCATGATACATGGAAAATCGACAGAATATTTAAGGTAAACAGAAAATAAACTCTGAGTTTGCTTGTAACACTTACTTGGTCATCCATATAACACCTCTCAGAAAACTTCAAAATTTCATTGTCCTGGAACGGAATTCGAACCCGCATCTCCAGATTTCCGTTCGAGGATATTAACTTTCTTTTTTGTTGTTTTTTTCCCTGCTGCAGGGCCAATGAAACTTTCAAGTTTTCTGAGAGATGTTACGTGGACAACCGCTAAGAGTTAAAAGCAAATTCAGAATTTATATTCTGTTTGCTTTGAATATTCTCTCGATTTCCCATGTATTAGGAGGAATATTTCTTCCTTCATTGATTTATCTGTGGTCCTGGTGATTTCCGATCTACTTCCGTTTCTGGATGGGAGATGGGTATAAACAAAGACATCTCTCTTACCACGTTTTAGCAACACATAGCAACCGAATATTTGTTTTTTCGGTCACCGCTGGGGAACCGGATCCCAGATCTCTCGATATCTAGCCGAGCGCGTTAGCCTTACACCACGATGACCAACAATCCACGGCGCTATGTGTGTTTTTCTGTCAGCTTCTGACATCATAAATCCGTAAGATGGGCTCAGCTACTGAAACGTCTCCATCTGGTGGGCATTAACGGCACTGATTATATATTAATTACAGAAGTTAAATCCAAAGGGTGAAATTCAAAGCTTAAACCCTCAGTGAATAAGCAAAGACATCGCTCTTTCCACGTGTTGGCAACACACAGTGTGGTGATTGATGAATCGTCGGGTGATGTATTTTTCTTTTTTACTTACTAAAAGTAGCAGGAGGCTGTGCGTTGCATCTCGCACTGCTACGTCGCGTGTAATGTTGAATGAAGGACTGGTAGGCGCTTCCGATGGAAGACAACCGGAATGTATAAGTCGGTTTTCAGTTGGGACTGGTATTGCTGCCACCAGAGGTACTCGACAAACTAAGTGAAGAATATCTCATTTTACACCATTCAACCTGGAATACCTATGTACATGGAAATTTATTTACATACAATGCATCAGAGCGCACAATGATTTTCATCTCTTGACTAATGCCGTTCACGCTTTTAAACGTACAGTAATCACTCCTCCAGGTCTATTTAGACCACAGTTCTTCTTATAATCGAGCAGTCAGAGTTCGGTTGACGTGTCGAAGACACTGTCCGTCCTCCTCTTTTGTTCCAGAGAGTCACAGTATTTACAGAGAATAAATGAACAAAATCAGATGACATCGTTTGACCTCTCTCTGGTATATCACCTGGTGTTTTCAGCCTGATATTGGCACATCGAGAGACACAGTTCCAGGGTTATTATGCTCCTCCTGAACCGCAGTTCAGGTCTCCTGCAAATTAATTGGGAAAAGCTATTTTATTCTCAGAATTGTAATGTGCTCGCCAGTTGATTTCGGAAAGCCACGTAAACCAGTTTTATCAGCTATGAGGTAGTGTGACTATTAGAACTTGATAATAAGAATGTGGTTTGACTGGTTTTAAACAAGAAATAGGCACCTCAGCTTCAGTTGTGAGCTCTCGTGTGTGACAGGTGGATGTTAGGTTTTGCTCTCTGTGAGTACGTGTTGCTTTCGTGTATTGAAAAATGGATATTTCCCCAAGGAAGCGTGCGAAAAATTATTGCTTTGAAGGATTACACTTCTATGACAGTGAGAGATATCGCTTCTGCAGTTGGTGTAGGCAAATCAAGTGTATCAAGACTGCTTACGCAATACAGTGCATCTGGATCATCGTCTCCAAAAAGGAGAGGTAAATGTGGAAGAAAACGAAAAACAACTCCACGAACTGATAAATATCTAATCAGAAATAGTAAAATGAATCCAAAAAAAAAAAAAAAAACAAGCACCGTTCTTTAAAGATATTTATTGGCTAATGTTGTGATGTTAGTTATTCAACTGTATGCCGTAGGCTTCTGGAAGTTGGCTGGAAGGCAAGAAGATCAACGAAAAAACAATATTTGAATACGAAAATGAAGATAAAACGTTTAGCATGGGCCAAACGATATAAATCATGGACTGCTGATGACTGGAAAAAAAGGTAATTTTCAGTGATGAAACTCATTTATTTGTGCAGGGTTACAAAGAAAATGTCGTTAGACGAAGCAACTGTGAACCTTTAAGACCTGAGCATGTCAAACAAACTGTAAATCACCCTCTGAAACAGATGTTTTGGAGGTTTTCACATCAAATGGCACTGGAAGCTTAAATCCTGTTCAAGATATGATGAATTAGGACAAATACGTTGAAATATTACACCGTAGGATTGTTCTATTCTTGCAAACTGTTGACGGGACATTTCAATATGACTTGGCCCCATGTCACAATTCGAAATTGGTCAAGAATTCCATGCTGGAAAATCAAATTCATTTGCTTGATTGGCCTGGAAATTCACCAGACTTAAATCCTATAGAAAACTTGTGAAATATTTTGAAGAGACGTTTAGGTAAAATGGAATGTACAGCCAAAGAACGCAAGATAGCGAATGTTATAAAAGTGTGGTTCCACGATTATGAAGTCAAAAATATGTGCATTGAATTAGGGAGTCAATGCCAAAACGAATAGGTCATTTCTGCTAAAGAAGGACATACTTCATACTAATACAGGTATTTATCAGTGTATATCAAGGCATAAGGGATTTAAGGTCAGGTGATGCCTAACATCACAGCCTATCCTTGACAAATGTCAACACCGCCATCTCGTGGTACATCCTGTTCCCACTAAAGGGGCTCTGACGACCGACAATAGCGGTATGACTATACCATCGGGATTAAAGGAAATGCTATACCCACACTCACCAACCCACTTGGCCAGCGTGGTGAGTTATGGCCAAACCCCTCCAAAATGACTCCACAACTCAAATCTTGGCCCTCAGTCTCCGGCAGCTGGAAATGTACCTGGCCAAGGCAGCGACCAGTGCGACATGAAAGCAGAGGGTGCTAGGAATCCCAGGAGGACTGGACTAGGCTGCCCTCTGATGCTGACCTTGGCTACGCATATTGGACGCTCCCTTTCTTCTGATTCAAGGCTTCTTGAATTGGAAGAGGAACTACAAAGGATCAAGTGGGACATCGTCGGGTTAAGTGAGGTAAGGAGAAAAGGAGAAGATCTCATTGAACTGAAAAGTCGACATCTCTTCTACTATCGTGAGACTGATACTGGCAGAACTAGTGGTGTTGGATTTATAATAAATAAGAAACTGAAGGATAAAGTTGTAGAAATTGAAGGTTCCTCTGAAAGAGCTGCACGACTAGTTATCCAACTCTCGAGAAGATACCAGGCTCAGATTATTCAAACTTATGCACCCACCACAAGTCATCCTGAAGAAGAAATTAAAGAATTTTATGAGGAAATTCGTCATCTAAATAATAAAGGTAGGTAGTACTTAAAGATAGTTATGGGAGATTTCAATGCAAAAATATGGCAACGACAACAGAATGAAACTTCAGTAGGCAAATTTGGTCACGGCAACAGGAAACCAGCGTCAAAATACTCTCGTTGAGTTTGCAGAGGCAGAAGCGTTTTTCATTTTGAACTCCTTTTTCAAGAAAAAGCCACACAGGAAATGGACTTGGAGGCATCCAAATGGGACGACAAGTGAAATTGATTTTATTATGTGTAACACAAAATTCGTCATAGAAGACTGCAGTGTGCTAAAGAAGTTCAACACAGGTAGTGACCATAGATTGGTGAGATGTAAGATGCACCTCAACACTAAACTCGAACGTAGCAAGCTCATAAGACAAACAAAATGTATTGACATAACCAACCTTAAAAAATACCATAAAACCTTCAAGTTGAAACTGAAGAACAGATTCTCTGCTTTAGAAGGCCTAACATCGGAAGAAGTGGATATTTCTGAAGTTAACAGAAAAGTAACCAAAACTCTTAGGGAAACAGCAACAAAATTTGCTGGGTCTAAGAACAAGTTGCATGTGAACAAATTATCAGGAAAAACCCAAAATGTTGATGCAAAAAAGAAGAGAGATGAGGACAACTAAAAAGATGTGACTTCCAAAGTGGAATATATAGAGCTGTGCAAGACATTACGAAAAAGTATCACTGAAGACGTAAGGAAATTCAACTGTGAACTAGTAAGGAAAGCAATTGAAAACAACCAAAGCCTAAAGATAACAAATGGACATCTCAGTAAGGATAGAAAACAGATCATGGCACTCAGAAAAGAAGATGATTCTGTAACAAGAAATGGAGGCGAAATTTTGACAAGAGTAGAAGATTTCTACTCCAAATTATATGAAAGGGATGATACGTGTACTCCAGACATCATGAAAGGTACCAGTACCAGAGTTCTTTCAGTCCTCCCAGCAGAAGTTACACATACAATCAAGAACATGAAGCGGGAGAAAGCTCCAGGAGAAGATGGAATTACTGTAGACATCATACAAAAAGCAAGTGGAGAAATCAAAACAGTACTCGCCCAAATTTTCACTCGATGCCTTAATGGAGGGAATATTCCTGAGGATTGGAACAACGCTACAATGATCCTGCTACATAAAAAAGGGGATATTGAGGATCTCAGGAACTACAGACCTATCAGCCTCCTATCAGTGGTTTATAAAATCTTCACTAAAGTTCCTTCACACCGCTTGAAGGTAACACTGGACATGGCTCAACCGAGAGAACAAGCTGGATTCAGGAGTGGCTACAGCACAATAGATCATATCCATGTGCTGACAGAACTAATTGAAAGAACGAGGGAATATGAACTTCCATTGTGCATGGCTTTTATCGATTATGAAAAAGCCTTGATTCGGTGAAACCATCAGCAGTTACAATGGCCCTGAAATCCTGCGGTATTGAAGATGCGTACATTAATATTTTAATAACATCTATGAAAATGCAAGTGCAAAGATTCGGCTGTTTGAAAATACAACACACATAAAAATTGGAAAAGGAGTGAGACAAGGTGACACCATATCTCCGAAGCTCTTTAATGCCACATTGGAAAATGTCTTTCAATCACTGAACTGGGAAAACAAAGGGATAAATATTAATGGAGGTTATCTAACCCACCTTCGTTTTGCTGATGACATAGTCGTTTATTGCAACTACCTCATCAGAGCTACAGAGTATGATCCAGGAACTTGCTGACAAGTGTAAAGAAGTGCAATTAAAAATGAGCTTTCAGAAGACAAAAGTGATGTTCAATGCTTTTACAAGAAATGAAGATTTATCGATTGATGGAGAAAAGCTGGAGATAACAGACACGTACGTTTATCTTGGACAGCAGATATCAAGTGAGGGTCACATTGATGAAGAAATTAATCGGCGTACAAAACTTGTCTGGAGAGCTTTTGGTAGAAATAGCAAAATTTTCAAGAGCAATATGCCATTATGTCTTAAAAGAAAAGTTTTTGATCAATGCATCCTTCCAGTGTTAACGTATGGTGCAGAGACGTGGACCTTAACTAAAAAAGACATACAAAGGCTGCAGACAAATCAAAGCAGCATGGAGAGGTGCATGCTTGGTGTAACCAGGAGAGATAAGAAGAGGATCTCGTGGATCCGAAAAATGAAAAGAGTGGAAGACATCATGATCAGAGTTAGATCCCTGAAATGGCAATGGGCTGGACATACTGCCAGAAGGACAGACCATCGATGGACAGCCGAAATTTTAGATTGGATTCCAAGGGACAGGAAAAGACCCAGAAGAAGACCACATGGAAGATGGGTGGATGAAATTCGAAAGTATGCGGGAGGGACATGGAGGAGACTGGCCCAAGACAGACCGTTGTGGAGGAAACTTGGGGAGACCTTCGTCCAGCAGTGGATTAATAATGGTTGACGTTGATGATGATGATCAAGGCATAGAATGATATAAAAGCATAGTTTTGGAAAAAAGAGTGATTTTGTACTTTGTCCCAAATAATTTGCACAGTATAGTACTTTTGTAGTAACCGCAGTTACTGTTTCGAACTTTGTGACCCTCGTCACTATTTTACCTAAAATCTGATGACCTCGGCCATCAGAGCTCCATATCCGCCATTCTTTCTCCACGACAGTTACCAGAGAATGCCCCGGATTTCCCGCTCTTTTTCTGCAACTCTGCCTCTCCACGCGAGCATCTCTACAGCTTTGGGCCAATCAGAGGCAGCGCATTCCCGCGGGATGCTTTCCTCTGACCCCATAACTGTTACGCAACTGTCATCTCTCTCCGCTGAGGACCCGCCCTTCTTCGTCAATGCCGTAGCTTCACGAGCACGTCCTCCCTGCCGAATAACCTAAAATGGCTTCCACCCGTCCATTTCCTAATTTCCAACCAACTCATTTTCTACTGATATCTGATTTGGGACGTGGGTGTGTTTCTCACATCGCCACACACAGCAACCGAAAAATTGTTATTCGGCAACTGCTGGGGAATCGAATCCGAGATCTCTTGATATCTAGCCGAGCGCATAGCCTTTCACCACGGTGTCCAAGAATCCACGGCGCCAGGTGTGTTTTTCTGTCAGCTTCTAACATCATAAATCCGTAAGATGGGCTCAGCTGCTGAGACGTCTCCATCTGGTGGGCATTAACGGTACTGATAATACACTGCCGGACAATTGCTAAGGACGGATGACAATAGCAACGATTTCAACCATAAAATGGAAGGCAGGAATATGTGGAAATTAACATAAGTGCGGGATACAGTAAGACGTGGTGAGGGTATGCAAATTTTGGATTGCCGAACTTGTTCGTGACGTCATAGCGCTGATAAGAGATATAAAGGATTTGACGCGTATTGACCGTTCTTGTTCAAACGCATAGCTGAAAGGGAAATAATCAATTGACGAACTTGCAATTTTCAGTATGTCTTCCCGACATCACCTAGATGATTTTGCGCGTGGCCGTATTATTGGCAAGATTGAAGAAGGGCGAAAAATAACAGATGTTGCCAGGGAGTTCGACGTCAGCCACAGTGTTGTTTCAAAGCTTTGGAATTCATTTCAAACAAATGGAGAGTGTAGCAAACGTCACGGGGGAGGTCGTGTTCGCAGTACGACACGTGCAGAAGATCGGTACATAGTGCTATCAACAAAAAGACACCGGCGCAGCACAGCTAGTGTGGTAGCAAATCAGTTTATGGCTGATACTGGCAAGCCGATCTCCCGAAAAACTGTCGCCAGACATTTGCATGAAGAAGGACTATATGCCCACCGTCCTGTTGTGTGCATCCCATTGTCCAGACGTCACCGTACCGCCCGTTTGCAATGGTGCCATCAACATCGCAATTGAACTGATAACAACTGGTCTCCTGTCCTCTTCTCAGATGAGAGTAGATACAGTCTATCGTCTGATTGTCGACGACAACTGATCTGGCGTGATAGTGGTACTGCATATTGTCCAGCAAACATACAGGAAAGGGACCGATATCCGACATGTAGTGTCATGGTATGGGCTGGCATCATGATCAATTACCGTACGTCCCTCTATGTGCTTCCAACTGGGACTATGACTGGCCAATGATACATTAATGTTGTTCTGCTACCTCATGTTCGCATGTTCCGTGGTGCTGTCGGTGATAGATTCATTTTTCAGCGACTTTTCGATGACATGTTGCGGACGACAACCCAACATGTCATCGAACAGTCGCTGTCCAGGAGTGTTTTGAGAGCGAGGATATTCAACGCCTCGTATGGCCAGCACGTTCTCCAGATCGGAATCCCATTGAAAATGTGTGGGATGCTTTGGGGAGGAGTCTTGCTGATCGCCAATGCCCTCCAATAAACAAGGACACCCTCATCCGTGCACTGACAGAGGAATGGGATAAATTACCACAACAGCTGCTTGATAATGTTGTGCAAAGCATGACACGACGTGTGGAATCTTGCATCGCCCTCCATGGTGGCCATATCCTGTATTGACATCTTACGCCGGAACGCCTGCGGACGGTAATTGCATTTTTTTTCACGTTTACGTATTCTGCACAAAATGGCCTGTTTGTCCCCTGAACACGTTCCAAAGCCTTCTGGATTTCAGAGCACAATAAATTTTCTTTCTTTTAATGTCCTGGTATTCTGATATTATTTTATTTCACTTGGCATCCAACCACACTTACTTTTTTATGCGCTATATAGCCGTTTATAATCCGTCCTTAGCAATTGTCCAGCATTGTATATAAATTAGAGCCGTTAAATCCAAAGGGCAAGATTCAAAGTGAAAACTCACCAAATACGTGGCGTCAGTGAATAAGGAAAGACACATAAGAACCAAAAAATTGTTATTCGGTCACCGCTGGGAATCTCGATAACAGATCCCTCGAGATGTGTCAAAACGTTATGAAAAGACAACGATGCTTCCACTAGCGCAAATCTGAGGATGTTACTTGGAACTTCACTGTCCTGGGTGGTGTAACCGTTGGCACACTCGGACGGAAATCGGGAAATGCGGGTTCAATTTCCGCTACAGGGCGATAAAAGTTTCAAGTTTTTTGAAAGTTGTTACATGGATGACCAGTAAGTGTTTCAAGCAAATGCAGAATTTATGTTCTGTTTGCTTTGGAAATTCTTTAACTGAGGCCGCTTCACTGCTGTCAAATGAGTCGATGAACATCTTCATCTAAGCGAAATTCATCCAAAACTGCTCTTTTTATTAAAAATACCAAAAAATGCATTAAAGTGACCAAAAAATAACCTGAAAAAATTCCATATCGCATAAAAATCACGAAAAAAAAAAAAAAAAGAAAAAAATGCCTTCACAAAGGTACTTAGATCAGCTTTGTTTTGCATGAAACACATTTGCATACACTTGGACAACGTTTTAGATTGAAAAGAAAATGCAAAATGATAAAGATACTAGATTTAGTAATTACAATCAGCCAAGCGGTTGATATTTCAAGAGGGAGAGAGGTAAATGGCCATCGTGGCAGCTGCCTGTTTCTGATTGGGACGACCACTGGTTTTAGGTAGGAGAGGGAGCCAGTGCCGGACGACAAACACACCATCCATGCCCCACGCGAGATGCGAACCCGAACCCATTTGATAAGATTGATTAAAAGCCTGAGCCTCGTACCACTCGGGAACCGAGGCGGCAGTGTGGTACATTGGAAGATATGACAATGACGCAGACGCGTCTATGTTGAGCAGGCCACTAGGCTGCATTATGATCATCCATTTCTCTAAAATATGAAATGTAACAATTTTAACTAAATGCAGCCCAGAGCGATATGAATGGAATAAATGGAATGGTTAAACTTTAAAAATACGTCTTTAAGATGAAAACTTAGACTTCAGTTCACTCGTCTGTTATGTTGAAAGCAGTGCAAAGGACGTCATTGGCACGTTGTCAAACATGCCAATGACGTCCTTTGCACTTACAGGCTTAGAAGAAATGAAGATCCATTCTTGATGAATATGTTTTCAAAATTTTAGGCATTAGTGTAACACAAATTAGAGAAAGATTTAGCGCATGCATAAAATTGTTAATAATGTCGCATTTTAGGAGCCCAGAACTTGTTTACACTGACGGAAAGTGATATTTTAAAATAGGCAGACAATTTTTAAAAAACTATATGATAAAGATCTAAGTAATAATTTCGCCATTCACCTTTTGAGAATGGTTTTAAAAAGCGTTATGTAATAAAAAATAAAATCATTAAATTGTATAAAGAACTGGCAGAATTGTTAATTTTACAATTTGTCATGTATGTGTCTGTAGCACTTATTACATATCTAACACACACAATAGCAACTTTTGAAAGGTTGTTTGTTCAGCAAGTAGGAAATTGTCAAAAATTATTTGCGAAATGCAATGTGTCAAGAACGACTGAAATATTTTTTACTAATTGCCACTGAAACTCAAGAGGCACATAAATTAAACACCAAAGATTTAATTAAAGTCTTTGCCCACGCAAAAAATAGGAAGAAAGATTTGAATATCTGTAATTTATTTTTCTATAAAAACAAAATTTCTGCTGTGTAGTAAAGCTTTTACAAGATAAAATGTATATATTTTTATATGTATTTTTTTTATTTTTTAGGTTTACAATAAAATAGAAGAGCGGGAAGGGGCTTTTCTATAATTTTGCTTCAGGCTGTCTTTGAATGAGTGTAATAGAAATTCTATCCTATATCTGCAATGTAAATTCTTTTGTAAACATTTTCTCGAAGACTATTACTTTGTAGTGTTTGAAATTTTGAGGACAAATAAAAACGACCCATAGCTAATATACGCCACAGTTATTATTAGAAAAATATTGTTAGAAATGTTTTTAAATTTCAGTTTATCTGACTCGAAAGTACTTCAATTGGGCGCTAGATGGCGCGATAAGTTAGCTTAGCAGTATTTTTGTCTGTGAAGGAACGAAATCTCTCATTTATGCCTGATTTTTTTAATTTTCTATGCCATATAGAAATCATTGAATGGAGCCAAAAGTGAGATTGGAATCTTGTCTTCCATAAATCATTTTAAATCCTACTGTATGTTCATTTTTGAAGAGAAAATGTGTGCATTAGTAGAGAACAGTACCTCTGAATTTGAGCTATACAAACTCCACCTACTGACTGAGCTCCTCCCCCCAAATAACGTGATTGGTTAAAACGTAACAGCGCGTATTTTGTCTTTTCATTATGGAGCCAACGAGAGACCGATTCTATTCTGAATATGGCGAGGTCTGCAGTGATTTGATGACGGCAACTACTGGAACATTCCCTCAAGACGTAAACGGCACTCCCAAAGAGTGATTTTTTTGCGCCATCTATCACATAAGATGAACTCTAGTACTCGTTCAAAGACAGCTTTAAGGGCCGAAGATTTGTGGTTACGCCATTGGAATTTCCTCATAATTTTTCTTTCTAATGGAAGTACTCAGTGCTTTTTTTTTTTCAGAAAAAAATGGATATGCTGTGTTTCTAAAAAAATGCATGTATTCTAACGGGTTTTTTAAGTTCAAAATCATTTAATATTTATTATGTATGATCAAAGTCAAGTTTTTTTTTTACAATTTTGGAACATATTACGTTTCTGTTACAGGTGGAGGTATTTCAAGAAAGATTTACTCATTTACTACAATGCTTTTGAAATATTTATAAGATACTGTAAATCTGAGTCATGCTTACACAAGGTCCAATGCCTCGATTTCTCTCTTTACTTTCTGTGACAATAGGTGAGTGATGTCCCAAAAGTAGCCAAGACAAAAAAAATTGTTGGATCGAACTGACGTAGAGGGGCACCAACAATCTTGATGAATATCACTGCCGATATTATCTTAGTCAACAACGAAGATCTTAAAGTGGTTACTATAAGGTTCATCTGCGAAAAACTCCGTTCATATTCACTTGAAGAGATTGGAATGATATCGAGGGAGTGTATTAATTGACGCAATCCATCTGGAATTCTATTTTTCCCCCAGGTATTCTCTGAAACTCCGTTCACATTCACTTGAAGAGATTGGAATGATATCGAGGGAGTGTAATAATTGACGCAATCCATCTGGAATTCTATTTTTACCCCAGGTATTCTCCGAAACTCCGTTCACATTCACTTGAAGAGATTGGAATGATATCGAGGGAGTGTATTAATTCACGCAATCCATCTGGAATTCTATTTTTCCTCCGAGTATTCTCTGAAACTCCGTTCACATTCACTTGAAGAGATTGGAATGATTTTGAGGGAGTGTAATAATTGACGCAATCCATCTGGAATTCTATTTTTCCTCCGGGTGTTCTCTGAAACTCCGTTCACATTCACTTGAAGAGATTGGAATGATTTTGAGGGAGTGTAATAATTGACGCAATCCATCTGGAATTCCATTTTTCCTCCGGGTGTTCTCTGAAACTCCGTTCACATTCACTTGAAGAGATTGGAATGATATCGAGGAAGTGTATTAATTGACGTAATCAATCTGGAATTCCATTTTTCCTCCGGGTATTCTCTGAAACTCCGTTCACATTCACTTGAAGAGATTGGAATGATATCGAGGAAGTGTATTAATTGAAGCAATCCATCTGGAATTCTATTTTTCCTCCGGGTATTCTCTGAAACTCCGTTCACATTCACTTGAAGAGATTGGAATGATATCGAGGAGTGTAATAATTGACGCAATCCATCTGGAATTCTATTTTTCCCCCAGGTATTCTCTGAAACTCCGTTCACATTCACTTGAAGAGATTGGAATGATATCGCGGGAGTGTAATAATAGACGCAATCCATCGGGAATTCTATTTCTTCTCCGGGTATTCTCTGAAACTCCGTTCACATTCACTTGAAGAGATTGGAATGATTTTGAGGGAGTGTAATAATTGACGCAATCCATCTGGAATTCTATTTTTCCTCCGGGTGTTCTCTGAAACTCCGTTCACATTCACTTGAAGAGATTGGAATGATATCGAGGAAGTTTATTAATTGACGCAATCCATCTGGAATTATATTTTTCCTCCGGGTATTCTCTAAAACTCCGTTCACATTCACTTGAAGAGATTGGAATGATATCGAGGAAGTGTATTAATTGAAGCAATCCATCTGGAATTCTATTTTTCCTCCGGGTATTCTCTGAAACTCCGTTCACATTCACTCGAAGAGACTGGAATGATATCGAGGGAGTGTATTAATTGACGCAATCCATCTGGAATTCTATTTTTCCTTCGGGTATTCTCTGAAACTCCGTTCACATTCACTTGAAGAGATTGGAATGATATCGAGGGAGTGTATTAATTCACGCAATCCATCTGGAATTCTATTTTTCCTCCGGTTATTCTCTGAAACTCCGTTCACATTCACTTGAAGAGATTGGAATTATATCGAGGGAGTATAATAATTGACGCAATCCATCTGGAATTCTATTTTCCCCCAGGTATTCTCTGAAACTCCGTTCACATTCACTTGAAGAGATTGGAATGATATCGAGGAAGTGTATTAATTGACGCAATCAATCTGGAATTCTATTTTTCCTCCGGGTATTCTCTGAAACTCCGTTCACATTCAACTGAAGAGATTGGAATGATATCGAGGAAGTGTATTAATTGAATCAATCCATCTGGAATTCTATTTTTCCCCCGGGTATTCTCTGAAACTCCGTTCACATTCACTCGAAGAGACTGGAATGGTATCGAAGGAGTGTATTAATTGACGCAATCCATCTGGAATTCTATTTTTCTTTCGGGTATTCTCTGAAACTTCGTTCACATTCACTTGAAGAGATTGGAATGATATCGAGGAAGTGTATTAATTGACGCAATCCATCTGGAATTCTACTTTTCCTCCGGGTCTTCTCTGAAACTCCGTTCACATTCACTTGAAGAGATTGGAATGATATCGAGGAAGTGTATTAATTGACGCAATCCATCTGGAATTCTATTTTTCCTTCGGGTATTCTCTGAAACTCCGTTCACATTCACTTGAAGAGATTGGAATGATATCGAGGAAGTGTATTAATTGAATCAATCCATCTGGAATTCTATTTTTCCCCGCGTATTCTCTGAAACTTCGTTCATATTCACTTGAAGGGATTGGAATGATATCGAGGAAGTGTATTAATTGACGCAATCAATCTGGAATTCTATTTTTCCTCCGGGTATTCTCTGAAACTCCGTTCACATTCATTTGAAGAGATTGGAATGATATCGAGGAAGTGTATTAATTGAATCAATCCATCTGGAATTCTATTTTTCCCCGGGTATTCTCTGAAACTTCGTTCACATTCACTTGAAGAGATTGGAATGATATCGAGGAAGTGTATTAATTGACGCAATCCATCTGGAATTCTACTTTTCCTCCGGGTGTTCTCTGAAACTCCGTTCACATTCACTTGAAGAGATTGGAATGATATCGAGGAAGTGTATTAATTGACGCAATCCATCTGGAATTCTATTTTTCCTTCGGGTATTCTCTGAAACTCCGTTCACATTCACTTGAAGAGATTGGAATGATATCGAGGAAGTGTATTAATTGAAGCAATCCATCTGGAATTCTATTTTTCCTCCGAGTATTCTCTGAAACTCCGTTCACATTCACTCAAAGAGACTGGAATGATATCGAGGGAGTGTATTAATTGATGCAATCCATCTGGAATTCTGTTTTTCCTTCGGGTATTCTCTGAAACTTCGTTCACATTCACTTGAAGAGATTGGAATGATATCGAGGGAGTGTATTAATTCACGCAATACATCTGGAATTCCATTTTTCCTCCGGGTATTCTCTGAAACTCCGTTCACATTCGCTTGAAGAGATTGGACTGATATCGAGGAAGTGTATTAATTGACGCAATCCATCTGGAATTCTATTTTTCCTCCAGGTATTCTCTGAAACTCCGTTCACATTCACTAGAAGAGATTGGAATGATATCGAGGGAGATTATTAATTCACGCAATCCATCTGGAATTCTATTTTTCCTCCGATTATTCTCTGAAACTGTGTACCATCTCTCTTTCACTCAAGCAAAGTTGTCTAGACAAATTCCTTATTTCAGCTTCCCCAGATGTCAAATGATTTTGTGTTTCTTCTGGATACTGTTTCGGATCTAGCACTGTGGCCCATTTAAGTAAATCAGCTTTTTCATCGTCGAGTAATCTCGTTTGTAGTGCAACTTTCAAGTCTTCATAAAATGAACCAGGAGAGATTGGTGGGTCTTCTTTTTTATTTATTTTGTAAGCAGAAATCCCTTGGAAAATGAGAGAATTGGCAGAAATGGTGGCTTCTTTATAATATTGGCCACGATATATTTGTCTATCTTCTGATATTTGTGCGAGACATTTAATCACTTGATTGGCACTATACAATTTTTTATTACATTCCTGCAATTTCAGACTCAGTTCAGAAAACTCTTGAAGTGTGCTTACACCAACCTAAGTCTAAAATAAACTCCACTGCTGAAATTTTCTTCAACAATCCTTTATACTGGCACCTATTTTTTCTGTATCTGGAACAATCATCCTTAACATTTGTAAAATATCTCACCAATGTTTTGTAATCCTGCCAAACTGCAAACACTGAACGAAAACTAGATGCTACCCAACGAGCGCTTAATATTCGTTCGATTTTCAAAAGCTGCATCTCTAGTGAATTCGCACATGCTTGCAGTTCTCGATTATTTTTTGGTGATGCACGATATAGAACAGCGATGACCAAACGTTTTCGGACCTGGAGCTACTTTCGATCTTAGTATACGTTGGCGGTCGAGTAATAAATTAACTGACCAAATTCGTAGTGGGGGTGGGGACCTGGTTAGATCATCATAATAAACAGCACAAAATGAAATATTCACCCTTAGTTGAAGCGTAGAAACGGCATTAAAAACAATACAAAAAAATAATAGTTAAAAAAACAAGTTAGTAAAATCATGCAATGCATTGATAATGATGCGCTTTCCAACATACCAGAAATTATTACTCAAGTTATGAGGATAATGGCTGTGTAATAAATCTCGGTCCTGTACCCTGACCTCTCATCCTATTTCGATTATATTCAACAGAATCGGTTCAGTATACCTCCGAAATAACATGATAACGTTTTGTCGCAATCGAAGCATTTTCCCGTAAGTTATGATGCATAAGGGCTATGGAATATATCCCGCTTCTGTGTCCTAACCTTTGACCCATTTCGCCTATTTTCAAAAGGATGCGTCCACAGGCAGGCCCCTAGAACATACTAACATTTCATCCAAATCGAAGCATTTTTCCGTAAGTTATGACGCATAATGGCGATGGAAGTGATTCCGCTCCTATGTCCTGACCTTTGACCCCAGTCGCCATTTTCAATAGGGTTTGTCCCCAGGTGGTCCCCTACCACATACGAAACTTTCATCGAAATCGAACTATGTTGCGAGTTATTGTGCTGACAGACGGACGGACAGAGCTGGAGCATATACGCTTCTTCAACCTACGGTTGGAAAGCATAAAAAAAAGGAATAATGTAACTCCTCTTCGATCAGCCTGAAAGAAGGAATGTGTTCAACTTAAAAACGGAAAAATTGCTGCAACTGTAACAGAGTAAAGAAGTTGAATTTTTTTTAGGCGTAAGTTCCGTTACATTACTATTTCCCAGGCATATCTCTTTAAAAAAATTTATGCTCCGACAACACACAAGCTTCGTTTAATAAAACTTGAAACGAAACAAAATAATTAAAATAATAACAAGATAATGGTTTTTAATATTTTGAAATAACATTCAAAAAATATTAAATTTGTCTTTCAGATGTAGGCGACTTAAGTTCACGAACTTTAGTCTTTCGAAGTTCACTATCACTTGGGAAAGTCGCAGCGAATGTTTTGTGAACGGTTTTAAAATGTCTTCTTTCTACGTTCGCTTTCTTAGGCAACGCAACACTGGAGTTACAAATAAGACAAACACACTTATTTTTAACCATAATAAATAAAAATTCTTCCTCTCATTCACTGTGATAGGGATACGTTTATGCTTTCTTACTACTACCGCCTGTTGCACTCATATTGGTCAGAATGTACTGAATAACGCGGAACTCGGAGTACCACACACACACACACACACACACACAACAGCAATATACTCCACTGAATGGTAAGTCGACTGGTAGATATGGAGTCCACGCTTTAGCAATCCCCGATATAAAGCATTTAACTTGTCAATAAATGATTTTAGTCTGTTAATTCCAGCAACTGTCTTGATAGTATCACTGACACATAACTCCAGTCTATAATTGGCACAGTGCCATACAATTACTCTTGGAAATTTATTATTCAATAATTTCTTAACTCCATCACGAGATCCAAACATTACCGCTGCACCATCGCACGCAACAGAAACTAAATATTAATTTAAGTATTCCTCTGTCAGCCAGATAGAGTGCAGGTGGAAAATCAAAGCAGTCGTTGTTACATCGTTTCATTCTATCAAGTCAGTAAATAAATTCATTGGTGTGGTCATTCCATCGCTAGAAATCATTCTACGAATGTACAAGATCAATGTAGACATCTGACTAATTGTTGTTGCCTCATTAATGTTTAATGATATTCGTGATTTGTAACTTGCAATTTTGCTGACCAAGTTACTCTTCATTTCCTTGCTAATGTGATTCATAATGGTATTAATACAAGCGTTTGCGGACTGAAGCATTTGTTCTATATCAACACCGTTAAGTTCTACATTGTGTTGAAGAAATATTCTTCACATAATACGTGAAAATACATCGGAATTATTAGCAGCAATCAGACATCTCTGATTTGCGTCTCTACAGTCATTTGCAAAAGTTTAAGTCCACCTGCCAATTTATTGAAAATTAAGATTTTCGAAGAAACAACTAATTACTAGTCACAGATATCTGAATAAGTTAGTAAAATCATGCAATGCATTGATTATGATACGCTTTCCAACATACCAGAAATCATTACTCAAGTTATGAGGATAATGGCTGTAGAATAAATCTCGCTCCTATGACCTGAGCTTCGAACCCATTTCGATGATATTCAACAGAACCGGTAAAGTATACTTCCGGAACAACATGATAAAGTATTGTTTCAATGGAAGCATTTTTACGTAAGTTATAACGCATAAGGGCGATGGAATGGATCCCGATCCTATGTCCTGACCATTGACCCCATTTCACCCATTTTCAATAGGGTTTGTCCCCAGGTGATCCTCTACCACATACTAAAATTTCATCCAACTCGAACCATTTGTACGCAAGTTATGACGAACAAAGGCAATGGAATGCATTCCGCTCCTATGTCCTGACCTTTGATTCCACTTCACTCATTTTCAACAGAGTTTGTCCGCAAGTGGTACCCTACCACACACTAAAAATTCATTGAAATCGAACCATATTTACGCAAGTTATGATGCATAATGGGCAATGGAATGGTTCCCGCTCCTATGTCCTGACCTTTCACCCTATTTCGTCCATTTTCGATAGGGTTTGTCCCCAAGTGGTCCCCTACCACATACTAAAATTTCATCGAAATTGAACTAATTTTACGCGATTTATCGAGCTGACGGACACGCGGACAAAGCTGGAGCATATACGCTTCTTCTACCTACGGTTGGAAAGCATAAAAGCCATGACTCCACAGATGAATAGTTACATTCTTTAGAACACAAGAAGACCGAAATCAGTACCTTGTGTGGACCCCTTTGTTTTTATAACGGACAGAATACGATGTGGTATACTCTCAATGAAGGATTTGCAGTAATCACTTGAAATGTCTTTTCACCACACGTACTTTATTGTGCCAATCAAAGTTTGGGAATTTGATGGCTGTTTTTCTGCTAACTTGTCTTTTAAAACGGTCCACAAATTTTCGATGGGGTTAAGGTCGGGACTGTTATTGGGTCCGTCAAGCACAGTTATGTTTTTCCCCTGCAAGTAGTACTTTACTGTCTTTGATCTTTGGCATGGAGCACCATCATGTATAAAGATTGTGCATCTGTGCACTTGCATATGAGTTAACAGCTTCTCGCGCAACATTTCCACATAAAAAGGGCCAATGATGGCTTGTCGGCAAAAATGATAATGAATCAGTACCGGATGCTGACATGGCACCTTACATCATCTGACTACGCGGATGTCTCAGGGTGCTAACGGTGTATTTTTTTATGTTTTGGTCGTCGAACGTGTGCTTTACGTGATTCAAATTGATGCACAATTGATTCATCGGAAAAAAGAACTTGGCTCCAATTTTCAGCGGTTCACGATTGATGGCGTTCGCAAACTGAAGTCTTCTTTTCATGACAGAGGTTAGTATAGGTTAATGTGCAGGTTTGTAAGACTTTAATCCCAAATCTTTGCTAAGACATCGGGAAACAGTGCTGATACTAATATCAGACCCTTTTGAATGTAGAAAGGACTTGATTTTCTAGCACAAACTCTTCGGAGAACACTTAAGTATTCCTCTTATGGTAGTGTCATCACGTGGGGTTGTTAGCCTTGGATACCACTTCTCTTTCGGTAGCTAAATTCGCCTGTATCTCGATATTTCATAATCGTATTTTGAATAACAGTCTTGCGCACATTCACCTTTCTGCTTATGTCACTTTCGGAGTATCGTTCATGAAATAAAGTCACTATTTGTGCCATCTGAGTAACACTTCATGATGTTTCCCCCCCCATTTTTCGCTATATAGAAAATGCGTACAAAACCTCTCAGCATGAAAACCAAAAACAAATTGACGCTCGCACGCCTCCGCCAACTCTATCAAGAGCTGCCGCTGTAGGATGATGCAACACCGACGGTAAGTTGAGTAATACAGACAGTAGCTGACGCTATAGGCAGAAATCTCCTAATACCAACAAGTAGTCTTAAACGTTTGGAAATGACTGCATATTACTGTTTCTCACGTAATATTAATCACATCAGGAAACTTGAAAATTACATCGCCTTGGAGCAGGGATTTGAACCCGTATCTCTCGATTTCCGTTCGAGCACGCTTTCCAGTTTTCTGATGTAATTAATGTCACGTGAGAAACAGTAATATATACACACAACTCAGAGATATCTGATTGCTGTGTTAATAATTCAGATGTACACGGTCGAGGGACATTATTGTGACCACCAGCTAACATACAGAGTAGCCGCTGTCTGCAGCGTGGACAGCAGCTAGACGGCCTGGGAGTGACTCAGTAAGGTGCCCGAAGGTGTTTACAGGTATGTGGAGCCATGCTGACTGCAGTGCATCTGACAGCTGCTGGAAGGTGCGTGGCGGAGGATCCATAGAGCGAACAACACAACCGAGGTGGCTCCACAGATGCTCAGTTGGGTTTAAGTCTGGGGAGTTAAAGGACCACGGAAATACTTTGAAGTCTTCATCGTGCTCTTCCAAGCCTTCTGGGGCATTTTTAGCAGTGTGATACGTCGCATTGTTGTACTGGAATATCCCAGCCGCCCCAGGGATGACAGTCAGCGTGTATGGGTGTACGTAGTCTGCAAGGATGGATTCATAACGAATTCGGTCCATAACGCCTTCCACAGGTATGAGTGAACCCAGAGAATGCCACGAAAACATTCCCCAGACCATAACACTGCCACCAACGGCTTGTGTTCTTCCAGCAATGGTTGAAGAGTGTTTGTTCTCCGAGGTTTCTCGCCTTATACGCCAACGTCCATCTGTTCGATGAAGCAGAAAACGTGATTCATCGAAGAAGGAAATCCTTTTCCAATCAGTCGGAGGTCCAATTCCAATACTGCCGTGGAATGTATGCCTATTCTGCAGATGCACCTTCGTTATAATAGGTGCATCTGCAGAAAAGGCATACATCACGAGATCCAAACATTACCGCTGCACTAACGCACGCAACAGAAACTAAATATTCAATTAAGTATTCCTCTGTCAGTCCGACAGATTGCAGGTGGAAAATCAGAGCAGAAAATACCCCAGTCGTTGTTACATCGCTTCATTCTAACAAGTCAATAAATAAATTCATTGGTGTGGTCATTCCACCGCTAGAAATCATTGTACGAATGTACAAGCTCAATGTAGACATTTGACTAATTGTTGTTGCCTCATCAATGATTAATGACATTCGTGATTTGTAACTTGCAATTTTGCTGATCAAGTTACTCTTCATGTCCTTGCTAATGTGATTCATAATGGTAATACAAGTGATTGTACAGTGAAGTATTTGTCCTATATCAACACCGTTAAGTTCTAGATTGTGTTGAAGAAATATTCTTCACATAATACGCGGAAATGCATCTGAAAAATCCGTCTACATCGGAGCCCGATACGCAACAGGGATCGCTCAACTGTTGTTTTTGGACACACTACTGGTAGAATCCTGGTTCATTCGGCCAGTGAGTTGCTCCAGTGTAGCGTGTTTCGCAGCCAACGTTCACTTCTCGCGCACCTTTGCAGCCGACGTTAACTTCTCACATCAATGGCACGTGGTGCTCCTCAGTTTCCACGTCACTTATTCGCAATGGTACCATTTCTCCAATCACGATGCAGTTTAACCACGGCAGCACGTGAACAGTTCTTAAAGTGTGCTGTTTCAGAAATACTACCCTACCTGGCCCGAAAGCCGATAATCATCCGTTTTTGCAAATCTGATAAATCGCTCCTTTTACCCATGAGAGCAACAATGGATATGTTTTCAGAATGTCTACAGCACACCTTACATGCCCTCCAAGCAAGCTCACGACACTCGCCTTCTTTCATTGGCAACGCCCAGCTGACGTCGAAAGTAGGAGGTGGTCACAATAATGAGACTCGACTGTGTATATACACGTAACTCAGAGATGCCTGATTGCTGTGTTAATAATTCACCATTAAGTTCGTGTAGGTTAACTTCCATTTCAAAATTATTGAATGGTTGATTTATTTTTGTAACTTTTTAAGCTGTGCGAAAAATGTTGGTAGTTGTCTCATTTTGTTCTGAAAGGGATATCAGGAACACTTTCTTTAGTATTTCTTTCTTTGCTTCTTCCAATATTTTCACAGAAGCTCTGTGACCAGCATTTTCTTTGTGCTTAAGTGTTTTGGTTCGCAAAGATGTTAACAGCTGTTCTCGAGTTGTACCAAAATGAGCAAACTTCATAATTGGCCCATTCTTTTAATATCTTCATTCCCATTTTTGTCTGTGTTTCAAGCGTTTGAACTTCAGGACAAGCACCACAGCCAATATTTTCGTCTTTTGCAACCAAACATTTTTTTGCCCAGAAATCATTCTTTTGTTCCAAAGTACAACAGAAAGGCCAGATATATTACATTTCCTTAGTAGAACATGATGATAGACTAGGAGTCCATTAAGATTAATTAATTGTTTCTTCTGGGCCATCAGATTTCTTTCTTTTCGACATTGTTGATGAAAAACTTGCGTTACTTTATTCATTTTATAAACTAGCTCATAGCCCATGCCATGCAAAGGTGAAAAAGCTGTGACTAAAATTTTTATAATAACGCTGATTCCTTTTTATGAAATTACTCTGCAACGCGAAGAAAGTGAAATAAAACACGATATAACACCTACGAAACAGATCAAAAGTCGCAGACAGTTGTTCGAGCATGTGCGTGTTGCCATAGATGAAGTTGTTTGTCTTTCTAACTTTATTTTATTTTCCGATATTTCTCCTTGTGCGATTGCGATGAGCTTAGTTCCGATTTCGGCCAGCGGATAAGAGCAGATGGTACTGCAAGTACTGATGACGTCAGAGCGTTAGGGACAGACGCAGCCTATTACATAGGTTCTATATAATTGTGCGTTTGCTTATTTAATTACGAAATACACGCGCATTTTATGTTAATTAACAGATTATCACGAACATTCATCACACTCACAGTAAAGCTCCACTAACAGCGCGTAAGGTTTTAAAATAATTTTTCTTACGTGCAACAAGCCAATGCAAAACACGATTAAAGGTTAGAGTTCAGTTCAGATCACACTGCTAATGTGCACCACAGAGAATTTATACTTGCAAAAAACTAATTATACGAAACGAAACTCTAATGGTTTTTTCATTAGCGTAAGAATACCAATACATTAATACTGGCATATGAACAAGGGAAAACACACTTTACTGCTGCTCACTTAATGACGGCATTAGTAAGACTACTTGTCGGCTGTCGTCACCTGCGTCGTGGAGAATAGCAACGAACACACCGGTCACCCGATCCTTCACATGCTCGCCTCAGAGTGCCTTGAGGGAATATCTTGGTACGTGAGAACTTGAAAGACCGGTTTTAGTTTTACCGCTGTATAATAATGTCCCTGCTCTCTGTTCGTCTGTACCTGCACGCGGATACGAAAGCCCCGGGAAAGGGAGCAGCAGTTGAGATACAACCAAGTTTCTTTGTAGGGATTTTTTTTTTTTTTTTTTTTTTTCATTAACGCAGCGCAGATTGATGCAAAAAATGAAATTTCATAACGAAATCGAGATGTATGCAATTTTCCAAACTTAAATTAAATTAAACGAAAAAACATACTTGGGTTGTAGGGTTAGGCAATAATAAATCAATAAATTATACCTATTAATTTTATGTTTGACCAGCAACAAATGTTGTCCCATACTCTCATTGGTTAAGCCCATTTTTACTAGTTACGTCATTACGACTGCAGTCTTATATAAATAACATACTGTTTGTCACGTACGTTTCGTGAATTTTAACAACATCTGAAGATGGTACACACTTTGGGCACCGAAAGATCTCATGTGTGTACATATTTTATTATATCATCTTTTAAATGTATATATTAAATATTTTAACATTGGAGTTAAAATAGTTATCGTGTCATTTCGGTAGTTTTTCATGAATGTGGAAAACAAAAAATACTTTTAAAAAAGTGGGAATTCGGCGTATTCATGCGTATCCCCCCCCACCCAAAAAAAGCACTGGAAGTACTAGAAGGTGGGATATACTGATCAAGGATTTTTCAAAAGTTAGCTGTACCCAACTGAAAAATGTCAACGCTGAATGAAAATACAGATCGAAAAAAATCGAACTTAAAGCCCCATTTCTCTTATTTTTTCCTGTTTATTAATATTTTGATCGTCTAGTTAGTTGATCGAACACGGTAATGCGCTGTGATTTGTGTAGTGTCTTATCATACTAATCTCAGACCCAGTTTTGAACAACCCATTCAGGCGGATTAACGGTATGAAATCCGTTGGGAGAGATCAAATGATGAAATTGTTCTTTTTATCTTTATCTAATGACAGTAGATGGCAGCACACTACAGTATTTGTATCTTATGGAAATATTTAGTTCACAGGTTTTTAAATAACATGGTGGCGTAAACAAATGATTTAAAAATGGTTATTAATTTCAGGGGAAGCAAAATTATATAACTGAGCGTCCCGTCACTTAGGGAAAATTAAAAGTCCTTGGTTTCTATTAAATATGTGTGTGTTTACTGTTCATGTAATTCGCTGTGCATAACAGAAACCGTATTTCAGCTGAGGCTGAACCGAAGAATATTAAGAAAAAGGCCCGACCAAAGTAACTTAAATTTAAAACAGTAAAATTATGATGTTATAAAATAGGTAATACACATCGGTTAAATAATAATAAGTTTGCATAGGTTATGAGCATGTTCATAGTCTAAAAACGCGTTTTATAAATTTAAACAGGTTATGAGTCTGTTCCTAGTCCAAAGAAATATGTAGTACATAAACTTGAACAGTTTATGAGTCTGTTTATAGCCTGCAAAAAAACTGGTGTAAACTATCGAAAGTAAAATCATCGCAACAAGTTCAAATGTAAAACAGACTGCACAAAGTAATTTATACTAAAATTTAATTCAGTGACTGTGGCGTCTACGATCTTCCCTTTGTAGCAGTGTCTGATTTCAGCAGCACAATGATAAAAAAAAAATAATAAAGAAAAACTGTGTGGCTTAAAAATAATGATCCACTACTTCTAGAACAAAGAAAATTATAATATACTGATTATTAAATAGAAACTTTGTTTCGTCGAAAAATGAAATCCTACTTCTACACAAGAGTTTTAGCAACATGGTGATTTAAAAAAGAACTTTGTTCAAATAAAGAATGACAAGGTATTTTCTTTGGAGAAACGTATTTTTCTGCCCGTTCATTCTGTTTGTGAGTCCTGGAATTTATTAAAAGAAAAAGATACCTTTTATAGAAAGGAATTGAGGTTTTCAGAATTTGTCTGATTCATTCGCGATTTATAATCGAAACGAACAGGCAGGGTCGGCTTTTGCATTCGTGACGCCCGGTGGGACAATATTTGTTGACGCTCCGAAAACATTTTGTGTGTGTGTTGAATCGTATGTTTTGTTTGGGACCGGGAAGGCGAGTACGACCGCCGTGAGCAACAACTGAAAGGGATGAGAGCAGTCGTCCTTCCCTAATTTAGGGCCACTGTTTCCAGGAAGCGAAGACAGCCAGTGTCGTAAGGCCCCTTTTATGCAAGCGTTTCTTGCCGGGCGTTTCGGCGACGGCAAAAAACGTCCGTTCTGTAAAGCAATAGGGACAAGTTGTTCCTTTTACGCACGACGTCGCGTTTTCTTGCGGTCGCGTCGTGAAAAAACATGCCGTCGTGTTCTAGAGAACGCCGAGCAGAAAAAAGACGCTCAACTTTTCCAAGTACATGGTGGGGAGTGGGACTATTTATGGCGGACGTCGCGTTTAGCGGATCAAGTCCCGCTCCTGGACGATGAAAATTTTCAAGTTTTCGGATATTATCTGACTTACCATCCTTGTCACATTTACGTCAAACATCGGACTGTCATCTTCAAAATTTGGATTCACTTCTTCAAAAATATGCATAATTCATTCTTGCATGGAGTTAAAAGTTTATTGTTCCATCACGGAAAAGTAACAATGAATCTAAGCAACAGTAGGCGCCACTTCACAAGAAGTGTACTTAACAATTCTTCCGTTGTTGAAATGCACTAAAAAAACATTCACCCTTCAGCAATTTGATTCATTTTCTGTTGACAAAGTGTCGGAGTTGCCTTTCTTGAGCTGGGTCCCCAGGTTCAAGCCTGGGCTGATCTTTCAGAGATGGTGTGATTCACTAACAATCGCTAAATATCCGCCGTGCATCGGACGAGCACGTTAAGTGACGGCCCCCAGGCTGGACCCACTGGTTAAATGGGTATCCTTTCCTATACCCCACCTGAAATTCTCTCACCCCTCTATGTGCAATATCGTACTTGTACGGTGGCGCCATCTACTGTACTCTAATCTCACTACAAACTGTTCTGTCAAAGTCGCTAGACTTGCTCTCATTCCTTCCGTTTCTGTGTCCTGCCCAAAAGGCGATCTCGCTGTAGGTGGCTGGGACCTAAACTCTCCTCCCTGTGGACGTAAGTCCTACAAGAAAATGACGCTGAGCCCATACCTCCTGCTGTCGGCTTGTAATAAATCAGCCTCTCCCCATCTGCAATCCAAAGGTCGCTGACAACCTGTCTGCAAAGTGTCCATCAGTCCATCAGTGTTCATCGCCGTGGGATTACATTGTGCTAGTTGAAGTGACATTGTTATATTTTGTAAGAAATGGATGATGTTGAAACAGAACGTTTTATAGATGCTATTAAAAATAATACAGCAGTTTGGGATTCATCATTGGAGGACTACAAAATTAAAAACCTGAAAAAAAATCAGTGGATCGAAGTGTGCACTCTATTTAACCCGGAGTTCGAAGGATTGCATGTTAAAGAGAAATATAGTCTTGGTTAGTTCAAACTGTTATTATTATTGTTTAATCTTAATGTTATTTATTACTAGCTTTTAGCCCGTCGCTTTGCTGACGCTGTTTCAGATTTTAATTTAAAAAAGTACACTATTGCGAATGATGCAACTGTACTTCTCTTTTAATTCATCCAGCGTTCGAGTACGATTTCGGTGCAAATGCCAATGAAAAGAATTGCTGTTTAAGGAATAACTTTTTCATCTTTTACATGCAATGTGTATGTAAAAGGTGAGAGAGAAAAACCCGGGAGAGTCAAATTACAGTTATTTTACTTGTGACTATACCATGTATAACGAAGATATTAGACACAATAAGAATAAAAAAGAAATTAACGTATCAGTTGGGGGTAGAAAACTCGAAAGTACCCAAGACGTGCATCACTGCAAATTTTTAAGCCTCGAACGCCCCAGTGGTGTTGGAAAAAAAAAAAAAGTTTTGCGTCTTTTACAAGAATTTTTACAAATTTGAACTGCCGTGGTAATGAAATCGGAAATAAATCAAAAATTTTAATTGAAATAGCAAAAATCAAAAATTATGGCCATTATGTTAAAGTGTTTTGAAAGCACACAGATTTTGAAAAATTTTGAAAAAAATACTAAATTAATGAAATAACTGCTGAAAATGTTATTGTCTTCGATAACAGGTTGTGATATTTTGGGCTGATATCTTTCTGTTAGCCTTAAAATCTAGGTTACATACAGACTTTTTGAAAAAAGTTTGTCTGCATTTTATTTCCAAACCTCAACACCCGCGGGGGGAGGTGGGGAGGATAAGGAGTCTATTCTATTCTCGTACTCCATGTTATTGTTATGTGCTTGTTCACCCATTGGATTTCTGGAAAGTCGGGGCCCATGGTCCGCAGTTTTATTCCAAAACAAAATGCAAAACATTAACAGGGTTCGCCAACGTAGAAAAACCCCGTCGGGGTTTTTCAAGCTGGGCCCAGTTGAAAAACCACCTAAAGGGCCACCTGGGTTTTCTCAAAATGGATTCCATTTTTATTTGTAAATTTAATGAGCACCCAATATAATATTTTTTTTTCACAAGTAATAATAATATGAACGATGAGGTTTTCTCAGGGGAGGATTTCCGGCTAGGCGCATTAGGCGCACGCCTATCGCTGTTTGAGGGGCCCCGAAAACATAAAATTGGATTTTCAGTTTTGGTTTTCACGGACCAAAGCAAATCAATTCTTAAAGCGACTACTATGTGTTGTCAATTGATATTTTACTTTCTCCTATTAATAACATATTTTTTTCTTGCTGTTGTGATATTCCAAATTTTCGAGTTCTTATCGATGTACGTATTTTAAAAGTAACGGTTAAAATAATTTTGAGTTCCTTGTAGTGGTTGGTAAAGAAGGTATTCACGCTTCCCACACTTTTCATTGTTTAAGGCGAATTCTTAACTGGCCTGCTGTGCTATAAATTGCTTTCATGCTACTTCCAGCCAAAGGAACACATCTGTGTTGGAACCTTCCCACCTTCTTCCCGAGTTACGATGAGGAGTACTTGTAAAAATTTTCCTGATGATCGGGCGTGTTTGCTGTTAATAGTTTATTTCCTTCGTGGTAGGATAATCAATGAAGAAAAATATTTTTTACAGGATAACTCTTCTTAGGACAATCAAGTTCTTTCTCGACCCTAATCCTTTTAAACCATCTTAAACCAAAAGAGTTATTAATATTTAGGCTGAAAAAATAAAGAAATTTGAGAACACCACACTATCTCATTTAATAGTGTTAAAAGTAATTTATATTGTATTGCAACAACATTTTCTCATTACTTTCTGCTCCCTTGGGTTAATACTGATAATTATCAAGTATTCTCACCTTTTCTATTTCTTAAATCGACTTAAAAGCAGCTTTTGAAAAAGCAATAAAAAGTTTCAACGATACTCTTACTCAAAAACCTGCAGTTCCTACTTTTCCATTTATAAACCGGATCTTTTGCATTTAATAGATTCACTGGCAGCGCTGACTACACAATCTGCCGTCGTCGAAGCGCGCGGCACGAAACGCCTGCGTAAAAAGACAGGCAAGGACGGCAAAAAACGCGACGTTTTTTGCCGTCCGTAAAACGCGCCGCAAAAAACGCCTGCATAAAAGCGCTCTAAAGCAAACATGATTTTATGCCTTACCGGAATTCGAACCTGGAGCCATCTCGATAATGGGTAAAGGGGATTCTGAAATACCGTGTAAATGGAATATCGAATTTATATGTGGAATAAAGATTAAAACACCATCAGTGAGATATAAGTGTGATATTTTATAGCCTAAAATAATATACATATCTTGTCTAGATAACTATTGTTCCATGGTTGAACTTCCTTTTTGTTTTACGGTGACCTTACTTCTTGGTCTCACCCCTCGATCCTACTGAAGTGTTCATTAAATGTGCATTGAGTTGTAAGTATAGTATCATTAAGCACTTGGTTTCCTAAAAGATTGATTATTTCATTCTGTACGTTTTTTCTGACATACTGATTAGCATTTTCTTTGCCACAAACATGTCTCAAATGTTCTAGGATCACATAATCGAACTTACCAAAAAGTTGTACTAATACCAAGAAATTTCCATTATTTGCCGTACTTATCAGAGGACACTTTCCCTTAAGATCAAATTGTAGGCCAATAAAAAAAAATTGCTTTTTTAGAGAACCTTTCTAATTTCTTAGTTTATAATTTTCTGGTCTGTGAAGAGTCCACACCTTTATTTAACCGGTCTTGTCTGTGTTTCCATCTGAGCACTACATGGTGTTCAGGAGACTTTCGTGCTCTTTTAAACGCGAAAACATTAAATTTTTTTGGCCACAGCACAAGATCACCTGTGTCGTACAGAGAGGATCACCGAGGTATCGTGATAGGCAAACTGTGTACAATAATTCTGATTATTTAGCGCTACAATCGAATCATCTTCAATTTCTTTGTCAGTTGAAGAGAAATGTGATCCTAATTAAAAGTTTGTAGAATCCTGAGATACTCAGACAGTGACCTCTCTTATCTATCACATACTTCTTTAGATGATTCAGCAAGTTATAAAAAATTCTAAAAGCTTTTCGCAGCCTTCTGTTCTTGTGCTTCTCCTTCCTCTTCCGATTTTGTGCTCCTAATAGCTGTTTTGGAATCATTCTTTCAAGTTATAGTTCCAGATATTAGCCTGAAAAATGCGTAAGATGTCTGCCTTAGGCAAATATTACAAGTATGAATATTATTTCAAAAACAGTCGCAGCAACCTGGCAGAAAATTCCTCATATTATCAGTTTATATAAAATGCAAAGTGTTAAGATGACTCCCGATCTGTCTCCACTTTCGTGGAGGCACCAAATGGTTTCGCGTAGGGTTTACACCCACAGGGAAGATTTAGATGCAACTACCTGCGGTTAATGGAAATTTTATTCTGCATATCAGAAAAAAGTTACATAAGATTGCTTTTAGAGGCTCGGATACGACAGAAGATAGTCTTGGTGAAGTAGGAGTGCCATAGTCTAGTACTCTTAGTCTAGTAGTACTAGACTATGAAGTCACACCAAGCAGGGTGGATTAAGGGCAAGTCCTTGGGGCCCACCAAGACTAAGGGCCCAGGAGGCCTGCCTGGGTAAGTAAGAGAGAGAGAGAGGGAGAGAGGTTTAAAAAACAGTATTACTTTTGTCTCGTATGGTTTCTACTTGGTCAGAAACAGATGTTGGAAACCGAACAGATTTCAAGACAGTGACTCACGAAGGGTAAAAATTTCATGTCGCTGAGTGCAGTGAGGTCGGCGAGAGAGTTCCAGCTGTTTTCACTACCATCCACCCGCAACTCCCAATTTGCACTTGGAGCCGTTAATGGTCGAATTCCCCTGTGGCTTCACATTGCGTAACTAAAAATATGCACTAAGAAAAGTACGCTAAATCATTAGAAAATCCAAGACAAAATCTAGGAATCTCATGCTCTTAACTCATGTTTTTGTGAGAACAATGAAAAATACAGCAGTTTGGAAGATGACAATCCGATTTTTGGCGTAAATGTGACAAGGATGGTAAGTCAGATAATATCCGAAAACTTGAAAATTTTCATCGTCCTGGAGCGGGACTCGAATCCGCGTCTCCCAGAAAACGCCTAGGTATGCTAACCACTACACCACCCAGAACGACCAAGTTTCAAGTTTCCGATCAATTTGAATTTAACCATCACAGGATTCGCTAGTCGAAGCAACCGGCATTCATGTTTAGCGAATCTGGAGGTAAAGAATCCTATCCCGTGATTGCCCGGAGGAGCAGATAAATCATGAAAGAAATACGGGATAATCCCGTATTTCTTTCATGATTTATCTGCTCCTCCGGGCAATCACGGGATAGGATTCTTTACCTCCAGATTCGCTAAACATGAATGCCGGTTGCTTCGACTAGCGAATCCTGTGATATCCCGTATTTCTTTCATGATTTATCTGCTTCTCCGGGCAATCACGGGATAGGATTCTTTACCTCCAGATTCGCTAAACATGAATGCCGGTTGCTTCGACTAGCGAATCCTGTGATGGTTAAATTCAAATTGATCGGAAACTTGAAACTTGGTCGTTCTGGGTGGTGTAGTGGTTAGCATACCTAGGCGTTTTCTGGGAGACGCGGGTTCCAGTCCCGCTCCAGGACGATGAAAATTTTCAAGTTTTCGGATATTATCTGACTTACCATCCTTGTCACATTTACGCCAAAAATCGGATTGTCATCTTCAAAATTTGTATTATATGGCGTAATCCCGTATTTCTTTCATGATACAGCAATTTATTATTAAAACTCTGCAGATAATTTAGTATTCACAGTTTCGTGTTTTAACGGACTTCATAATATTTCCCCGTTATAAGTTCTTTTGGGGGTCCACTGAGATGTATTAGCCTTGGAGCCCACCCAAATGTCTCAGTCTAGGTCCTCACTAAGGCCTAAATCCAGTCCTGACAACAAGCACTTCCAGGTAAAGGGAAAACGGGCGGGGAAGAAAAACATGATCCCATTTGTAAAGGGGGTAGAGCAACGTGGAGTCGTTTGATCCCGATGAAACTCCTCGTGCAAGTACCTCAGGGGCGAATATGCAAATGTTTAAAAAATAAAGACCAATGACTGAATAGTGGCCCGCCAAGCGCATAGAAACCGCGAGTCGATGAGAGTACATCAAGATCAAAGCTCGCACGCAGGGACAATTGTAACAGCGGATTGCGGTTGCATTAGCCTCCAAGGACTGTGAAGATGCCTAGACTTTCGATCCGTGAACACTACGAGCAGTGGAGCGAGTTTGAGAGAGTACGTATAGTTGGGCTGATAGAGGCCGGTTGGTCAAGCCGCCTTATTGCCAGGCATTTGGGTCGGAGCGCTACGGTAATCGGATGATGTTGGCACCAATGGGTCGAGCAGGGCACAACCTAAAGACACGAAGGCAGTGAATGACAGAACGCGCGGAACGAGAGATTGTGAGAGCGGCGCGAACGGAACCGAATTCATCGCTCCCAATCATTCGTGGCTATGTGACGTCCCCTATAGGTACGGACCGTTGCCAGATGACTTGCGACACGGAGACTACATTCGAGGTGGCCAGTCAGCCACCTACCACTGAACAGCGAGGACCGCCAGTACCGGCTACAGCGTTGTCGGGCCCGATCAACGTGTAATAGTGTCCAGTGGCGTCGTGTCGTCTTCACTGATGAGTCACGGTTTGCACTTGACGCCGATGACCAGCGCACAGATCTTGCTTTTACCGTGCAACGGCACGCACACCGGGAGTGACTGTCTGGGAAGCCATTTCCTACGATGGCCCGACATCTTTGGTAGTCATCCGTATCACTCTCATGGCTCAATGGTACGTCGACGCCATTCTTCGACCTGTTGTGCTGCTATTCCTGTCGCAGCATCACGGAGCAATATTTCAACAGGATAATGCCCATCCACACACGGGTACGGCTATCCTAGGCCTGATTCCGTAATGTCGACACCCTTTCATGGCAAGTCCGATGGCCCAACCTCTCACCGATCGAACATGTTTGAGACATGATGGGACTACACCTACGCCCATCCCGGAATGTCGGCGAACTGGCCAGCAATTTGGACAACATCTGGCATGTTATACCTCATGACAGTATCCGTTAACTTTATGCAACTATGCCACACCGACTAACCGCTTGTATCTGAGCCACAGGTGGCGCTACAACGTACTGACTTATTCCACTCATGTAGCTGTTCAATCCGAATAAATGGCACAACTGCTCTGGAATTGTAATCACTTCCTTTCCTATACGGGTGCATTGCACATAACAGTTTTCATCTTGACTGGGTGATTCTTTCTGGGTGCTTCATTTTATCGATTCCATGAGTTCGTAAAAGAGGTTCAGAGTCCAATCTCCTTATGACGCGCTACGTCTGCTTCGTTTTATCTTGGCAAGAGTGTATATGCATATATGCAAGAGAGAACTAGTGTATTAATTGTGGTTTAACGACTACCGCAAGTAACTCGATGGGCTATAAGCAGTCGTCCGTCCCTAATTTAGGGCCACTGGTTACAGCGAATATTGAAAGCCAGTGCAGTCAGACACACACACATCCATGAATCACCGGAATTCGAAACTGGATCCGTCTCGGACGAATGATCAGAAGCCAGTGCTTAGATAACTGTGTCACCGGAGCGGCGTGAATACATATTGCCTTTCTGTATGTGTGAATGTATATATTTGTGTCTTTCATCATTAAACTGGAAAAATAAGGCGATAAAGATTACTGGAGATTTCTTATCCCACCTTTCGTTTGCTGTTGACGCATTCATTTTTGTAAGTATCAACCCAGAGCTATAGTGTATGACCTAAGAATTTGCTGACAACAGCAAAGAGGTGGGTTTAAAACTGAACTTACAGAAGACAAAATTGATGTGCAATACTTTTACAAATGCTGACGTTTCTGCAGTTGGTGGGATGAATCTAAAAGTACCTGTTGTAGCCAAATCTAAAAATATCTGTTGTAACCTCTGTGTAGGAGATAATTATTTACCCATGGTAGGCAAAACAAATTTATTAATAAGATCTACTCGAACACAGTAGAATAACTGAACAATGGCTCGCCCGCCTAACGGTTAAACACGCAATTAACGTCCTAATGTATTCATGAAACTATTTCGTTCGTTACCCAGAAGCCTTCTGACGTTAACGCTCCTTTCAAACAGTCCGTGTATTCAAAGCACGCAAACAATCTCGTGCACTACACTGTAGATTATATCACGCGACATCACATAAACAATTACGTATTAAATTATAACAGTTTCCGATGCGTATATTAACCTTGTACAGGAGATTTCGAGTGACGGCCACGTAGAAGGAGAAATAAATAGGTGTATAAAGCTTGGTTGAGCGCATATGGAAGAAATAGTATAACTATTAAAGGTAATCTACCATCATGTTCTTAAAGCAAAAGTGTTTAATTAATGCATAATCGCAGTTTGTTCTTATGTATCAAAGACATGGACCTTAACTTAAAAACACATACTAAGGCTGTAAACTACTAAAAGAAGCATGGAGAGATGCACATTTGCTGTAACCAGGAAAGATATGTAAAGGAACACATGAATTAGGGAAATGACAAAAACAGATACAGAGGCTGCAAACTACTAAAAGAAGTATGGAGAGATACATAATTTGTGTAACCAGAAAAGGTCAGTAAAGGACACATGAATTAGCGAAATGGCAACAGTTGGTAACATCATGATCAAAGTGAAGATCCTCACCTGGCAATGGGGTGAATATATTGCAACAGAACTGACCACCGTTAGGCAACTGTAATACTAGTTTGAATACGAAGGGATAAGGAAAAATCCACAAGAAGACCATGTGGGAGATGGGTGGATGAATTTCAAAAGCATACTGGAATGACATGGAAAAGGCTAGCAAAAGACGCAAAGTTGAGAAATAGATCTGAGAGAGGGGGGCGGAGCTTCGTTCAGCAGTGGATTGGCAAGATGATGTATACTTGTACGTATTTATAGATAATAATTTTTTTTTTCGAAATTTATAGGCTGTCTTCTTGAGTGTTCTTAGGTTTTTACCTTTTTAAGTTTGAGACGTTCTGAGCTCACCACTAAATTTCTACTTCTGGTGTTGAAAGCATAGTGCAAGTGCCTTCCTTGACCTCTTTAATATGAAAATAAATTATTTGAAATTATTTTAAAATCGTTTATTTATTTTGTTTTATTCTAAATTTTACAACGCCCAGTTTAAGTCTTAACAATAAAAGTGCGCAAACCCACTGCTACACATCATGAAAATATATTGCAGAATTCTATAATATTCCCTTTCAGAGAAGAGCTCTTCATATTTGATGAAAAATGTTGCCATTTATTGAATTTCCGATAGCCAAGAACAAAAATAATTAAAAAAGAACAAACAGAGAAAGAAAAAATAATTCCTTCCATTTGCTCAAATAGCAATCAACACTTTTTCACCAATCGCGAACGAATGGTACACCCTAAGTGTCTGAGACATAGGCTATCTCTTCCCCTCTTTCTTGCAAAACTTCTTTTCTTTCCTTGAATTATAATATGGTAGTAAACATTTGTTCCATTGACAAATAGTGATAATATTTTAGGTTCATGGTTACTATTATTTCATTGAAAACATTTTTCCATGGATCACAGAAGCGGTATTTTAGGTGCTGGTCTTATTTCAAGGACGTTTTTCCATGCGAGCAGGGAAAACGGGTCCAATGCAACCAAAAATACATCTTAACTGAGTAACTGAATTCTGTTAACTATATTCATCTTACAATTACTTTTACCGTTTCCTAGCAAATAATTGGTTCTTTTCATTGTTTTCAATTTTTAAGTTTTGCAAATGTTGGTTGAGTTCTTCCACCATAAATTTAAAGTTTATATCGTTGGTTAATAACGTCATTAAGCTGAAATCACTATACAACAATTCATTGATAATATCATTAATTTGAATTCATTATGCAACAATTCATTAATAACATCACTCATTTTAATTCACTATGCAACATTCATTAATAATGTCACTCGTTTGAATTCACTGGACAACACTCTTGTTGATAATATCACTCATTTTAATTCGCTATGCTACAGTTCACTAACAATGCCACTCATGTGAATTCAAAGTATACAACATTCATTAATAATGTCACCCATTTTAATTCACTGTGAGACTAATTAGTTCCACTGGCGCACCCACAGGGGGAAGCTTTGGGGCTTAATCCTCCAAAAGCCCCGTACGTAAACACTTTTATCTATCCATCTACTGTATATCTGTCTATCTTATGCACTATATACAATGTGCATACATATTGTATACATACCTATATACATATTGTACATGCATATATATATATATCATCATCATCATTGTCAACTATCATGAATCCACTGCTGGACGAAAGTCTCTCCAAGTCTCCTCCACAACGGTCTGTCTTGTGCCAGTCTCCTCCATGTTACTCTTGCATACTTTCGAATTTCATCAACCCATCTCACCTGTAGTCTTCTTCTGAGTATTTTCCTGTCCCTTGGAATCCAGTCTAAAATTTCAGCTGTCCATCGATGGTCTGTTCTTCTGACAATATGTCCAGCCCATTGCCATTTCAGGGATTTTACTCTGATCATGATGTCTTCCACTTTTGTCATTTTTCGGATCCACGAGTTCCTCTTCTTATCTCTCCAGGTTACAACAAGCATGTATCTCTCCATGCTGCTTTGAGTTGTCTGTAGTCTTTGTATGTCTCTTTTAGTTAAGGTCCACGTCTCTGCACTATACGTAAGCACTGGAAGAATACATTGATCAAATACCTTTCTTTTAAGACATAATGGCATATTGCTCTTAAAAATTATACTGTTTCTTCCAAAAGATCTCCAGGCAAGATTTATACGCCGATTAATTTCTTCATCAATGTGACCTTCACTTGATATCTGCTGTCCAAGATAAATGTAGGTATTGATTATCTCCAGCTTTTCTCCATCAATCGATAAATCTTCATTTCTTGTAAAAGCATTGTACATCACTTTTGTCTTCTGAAAGTTCATTTTTAATCCCACTTCTTTACTCTTGTCAGCAAGTTCCTGGATCATACCCTGCAGTTCTAATGGGGTAGTTGCAAAAATGACTACCTCATCAGCAAAACGAAGGTGAGTTAGATAATCTCCACTAATCTTTATCCTTTTTTTCCCATTTCAGTGATTGAAAGACATTTTCCAATGTGACATTAAGGAGTTTGGGAGTTATAGTGTCATTTTGTCTTACTTCTTTTCCAATTTTTATGGGTGCTGTATTATCGAATAGCCGAATCTTTGCACTTGTATTTTCATAGATGTTATGAATAATATTAATGTATGCATCTTCAATACCGCAGGATTTCAAAGGCACTGACACTGCTGATGGTTTCACCGAATCAAAGGCCTTTTCATAATCGATAAAGGCCATGCATAATGAAAGTTCATATTCCCTCGCTCTTTCAATTAGTTCTCTCAGTACGTGGATATGATCTATAGTGTTGTTGCCACTCCTGAATACAGCTTGTTCTCTCGGTTGATCTATGCCCAGTGTTACCTTCAAGCGGTGTGAAAGAACTTTAATGAAGATTTTATAAACCACTGATAGGAGGCTGATAGGTCTGTAGTTCCTGAGATCCTCAATGTCACCTTTTTCATGTAGCAGGATCATTGTAGCATTGTTCCAATCTTCAGGAATCTTCCCTTTATTAAGGTATGGAGTGAAAACTTGGGCGAGTACTGTTAAAATTTCTCCACTTGCTTCTTGTATGATGTCTGCGGCAATTCCATCTTCTCCTGGAGCTTTCCCCCATTTCATGTTCTTGATTGCATGTGCAACTTCTGCTGGGAGGACTGGAAGAACTCTGGTACTGGTACTTTTTGTAATGTCTGGAGTACGTGTATCATCCATTTCATACAGTTTTAAGTAGAAATCTTTAACTCTTGTCAAAATATCACATCTATTTCTTGTTACAGAATCATCATTTTTTCTCAGAGCCATAATCTGTTTTTTTCCCTTACTCAGATGTCCCTTTGCTGTCTATAGGCTTTTGTTGTTTTCAATTGCTTTCCTTACTAGTTCACAGTTGAATTTCCTTACATCTTAAGTGATACGTTTTCGTACCGTCTTGCATAGCTCTGCATGTTCCACTTTAGAAGTCACATCTCCTTTAGTTGTCCTCATCTCTATTCGTTTTCGCATCATAATTATATATATATATATATAGCTAAAGGGATGCAAGGTCAGGTATGCGCAATATATCGCCTATCCTTGACAAATGTCAATTCCGCCTTCTCGTGGTGCATCCTGTTCTCACTAAAGGGGCTTTGACGACCTCCAGTTGCGGTATAACTTACCATCGGGATCAGAGGAAATGCTATCCCACACTCACCAACCCGGTTGACCAGCGTGGTGAGTTATCGCCAAACCCCTCCAAAATTACTCCGCAACTTAAATCTTGGCCCTCAGCCTCCGGCAGCTGGAATGTACCTGGCCAAGGCCGCGGCCAGTGCGACATGAAGGCAGAGGGTGCTAAGGTTTAAATATGCATTTATTAAACACTCGGAGTACAGAATGAGAAATGTGAGTCGTGAGATGATTATATACAAATGAGCGCTAGAACAAGTAGGCAAAGAAATAAAACTACATACGCTTCTCCTGAGGGTAAGATAGAGCGGGAAGTTAAACAGGTAAATTAAGGATAAAATTGTCAACAAAAGGATAGAGTATTCATAATAGTTCAAACTGTGAAGGAGACTCTCAGGCCATCAATCTGGAAAAAGCTGAGGTATGGTCTCCAGAGTTTGTAGAAGTTTGGAAGAGTTTCTGTATCGACAGCGTGTTGATGCGCTGACTGTAGACGGAACTTTAGTCGAGCTGTGAAGTGATGGACAAGCTTCTCGCTTGCCTCTGTAAGTGTAGATACAGTGGAGTATTCCTGATGCGTCAGTTGATGGGAGTAAATCACTATTTTTGCGAGTGTGAAAATATAAGCACACACTGATGGGAGAGGAGAAACAGGAAGAATATCTTGAAGAAAGGTAAAATATGAGACAGCACTCAGATTTCCTGCGCAAAGATGGTGTGCAATACGGAACATGAGATTTAACACACGTAGCAAGACTGGACAAAACCAATAAACATGTTCAATGTATGCCAGGACATCACAGTAGGCTCATTGTGGAGAGACAGCAAGAGTCATTCGGTATAATAATTGAGGAACGGAGAGGCGGCGATGCAGAAACAGCCAGTGAACATTCTTCTCATGAGGTGCAGCAAGGATAGGATGTGCCGCAGACCAAACAGCTGTCAAGGAGGCAAACGGAACAGTAATGGATGGGCATGGGTTGCTGAGGTGCACACGTGCGAAGAATTTCACTCAAAGTCTTCTGTGAGCATGCTTCAAGCGTAAAAGATTTCATACGGAGTTGCACAAAAAACGGGAAGAGTTGCGGTGCTGCTGCAACCTGTAGAATTCCTTCAGGAGAGGCCAAAGATGGGTATAAACGGATGACCGACGATTTTATCGACGTGTAGAGTGTCCGGGAGGAGACGGAATCATGAAGGTGAGTAAATAGGCGAGAGAAGTTTTTTCATGTAAGGTTGAGGTTCACAAGGTCTCGTGCAGTAATAATGCCTAGAATGGCAAAGAATGGTCAGTCAGAGAGATCAAGAGATGATGAATTGAAGAGTGGTTAATTTAGAATCTCTGTAGTGGAGCAGGGGGTGCTCTCTGTAATGGGAGAGACCTCAGGATTTCTATGGCCACCCAGTAAACGGCAGGGAGGCTTTGTCGCAAAGCTGGGAAACCATCCGTTCGAAGAAAGACGGCGAACGTTAATGAAGGATTTTTCAATGAGGCAAGAACATTACGTACTGTGCATGTATCTGGGATGTAGCTATTGAGCACATGAAAGAACCCGTGAAGCCGTGCGGCACGGTAAACGAGGACTACTGCAGGAAGACCAATTCCTCTCTGTGAAGGTGAGAAGCAGAGAGTAGAGGAGCTGACCCAATGATGCTTTGACCATACAACTGATGTAAGGCATGCTTGAACTTGACGGAGTCGGTATTGAGGAGGTGTGCCAGGAGCGGTGTTCATTTGCCAGGAATAATAACACTTTGATAAGATGTATGTGCGAGCAATGTGTGTTCTTTGAAGGAAGGAGGTGCAAAATTGCGCTCTTCTCCAGAAGCCTGCTGCTTTGAGAAGGAGGGATTAAGAGAGAACCAATTCGTTTGCACGGCCTCCGATGGGGTTCTGAGATGAATTCCTAAGAATTTGTAATTGGTACGTGACCATTTGGCTCCCCAGGGAGAGTCGTGGCGGTGTTTCCAAGTGCCGTGCCAGAGTCCTGTGCTTTTCTCAAGATTGAGTGAGGATGAAGCTACAGTAGCATACTCTTGGTAGCAGAGAAGAAGGGTGGAGAATTGGGTGTCAGGGCGTATGCAGAAAGTTGCATCATCTGCATAGGCTGAGTAGGTAATTTTATGATGTCTCGTGCTGGCTGTTGCTGGAGGGAGCCGTTGTATAAACTCTCTGCACGTCAGGCGCAAGAACGGCCCCAAAACTATGACAAATAATTGTCCAGAAAGATGGCATGCCTGGCGAATTCCTCTGGAGAACTCTATTGGAGCTGTCAGGAAGGCAGCAGTCTGAACTTGTAGAGTTGCTTCTTGATAGAGAGAAAGGAGTGATGGGATGAAGAAGATAGGGAAACCAAATGCTTGAAGAATTGTGGAAAGATAGGCGTGGGATATATTGTGAAAAGCTGCTTTTTGATCAATATTAAGGAGAGCCAATGGCTCGGACTGAGTGTCAGCAAGGAAGATTAAGTCACGTAGGAGTGTAAGATTGTCAGGGATCGAACGTCCAGGTACAGTATAGGATTGTTGAGGGGAGACGGTATTAGGTAGAATGGTATTGAGGAGGTGTGAAAGCAGCTTTGTGTAAAGCTTGTAGTCGAGGTTTAATAATGAAATTGAGCGCCAGTGTGCAAGATACAGGATGTCTCCTTGTTTTGGGAATAAGGCAACGTAAGCTTGCGTGAAGCATTGTGGAAGACTGGAGGAGGCGAACGCGTCGTTGAAAGCCGGGAGCACGAGCTGAAGTAGGTGTGAAAAGAAGACATCAAAGAATGCATGAGGAAGGCCATCAGGTCCCGGTACAACATTCCGACTGAGGAATTTGAATGAGGTTTGGAGTTCCGGCAGGGTGAAAGTATTCGTGAGATTGTTTTGTAGATGATTTGAAACTTGAGGAAGAGACGTAAGAAGTGGGGAGTCAGATGTTGCGCCGTTAACGTTAGTGGCCCCGTATTTTCGCTTTAAAAAATCGTGTACTAAGAAGCATACGACGTTAGGATCTGAGGGGATCTCCTCAGAGGGAAGTCGTAGATGTCAAATCGTGGTGGATTCCCGACGAGAGAGTAGAGGTACTCATACGAGTTGTTAGTAGGAGTAAGATGAACAAGACGTAATCGATGGATCGCCTTAGCAGCCATGGGAGTGAGGAGGGTTTTTAACTCAGCTTTAATAAGCGGGAACATCGGATTATTTAGCGTGATATCAGCCAGCTTGGACTGAATATTTTTTAACTTTATGTTTTTTTTTTTTTTTTTTTGATTGGAGGTTTAACGACCACCGTGAGCAACTCAATGGGCTATAAGCAGTCGCCCGTCCCTAATTTAGGGTCACTGGTTCCAGGGAAGGGAGAGAGCCAGTGCCGTAAGACAAACACAACATCCATGCCTCACCGGGATTCGAACCCGGACCCCTTACGGACGAATGATCAGAGGCCAACGCCTTAGACCACTGCGCCACCGGGGCGGCTAACTTCATGTTTCACGAGCCTGTAGCGGAGTAAGTGAATTGGCGGATGAGAGTTCAGAGTTGATGTTTCGTATCAACCCAATACTGGAGCGTCCTCTGGGTGGGATCGATGTTGTCGTTTTTTGATTGTAAGAAAATGCGAACAATGCTGCAGAAGGTGGAATCGTGTAAGAAGGTACTGTCAAACGTCCAACGTCGGTGTCGAGAAGGACGAGAAATTATTGCTCCAATTTGGAGAGTCACAGCACAGTGATCGGAAGAGGCTGTTGCGTGATGGTGACTTCCTTGGAGTGCCGGCACGAGAACAGAGGAGACATATAATCTATCTAATCTTGCTACTGACGATGAAGCACAGTTGCTGGAACGCCAAGTACTAGAGTGATGGTCTGGGTGAAGCAAACGAAAGGCGTCCATGAGAGTGAAGTTAGCTAGCAAACACTGTAGACCTTGGATGAGGCGAGGACGATGTTCTTGTTGATTCGGAGCTCGGTCCATCTGAGGATCAGTAGTGCAGTTGAAGTCTCCTCCCAAGATTACATTAGAGGATTCCGAAATTGTTAGAAGAGCATTAGTGAGGGAGGTTAAGAGATGTTCAATTGGAGAATCATCGCAAGGAATATAAATATTGAAGATATGATATGCTTTATCGTCAAGCATGAAGGAGAGGTGCTGAAGATAATTTAGGTAAGTATTGTGGATAGTGATTGAAGAGATGTTTTGTAGAAATCGCCGATATAATCCGATGGCAATACCACCACGAGAGGAGGTGCGAAACGAGTGGTGAAAAGTATACTCCCAGTCTCTCCACCGAGAGTAAGGAGAGTCAGGAGAGCAATTTGTTTTTTGTAAAAGGAGCACTTCTGCGGCACGATCAGCAATATCTTCATGCACTAAAGCATTTTCAAGGGGAATAGAAACACCCCTACAATTGAATGTTAAGATCTGGAAGAGGAGGATCTGATTTAGAGTCATGAAGCTTGTGATACATTTCTTGAAAACGACGGAATTTTTTTTGAAGGGTGCGAACATCATCTGGCCCATGAGTTAGGGTCTGGAGCTGTAGTTTTGCAAAGACCTTTAGTTCCCGAATTTGCTGAAGCATCTCGACAAATGATCATTCGCATTGATTGATTAGCTTTTCAAAGCAGTTGGGCTTATTGCGATAGCAGAGTATTGCTTTTAAGGAATCTAAGTGCAAGGGGTGTCTTGGAACACTAGATTTCTTAAGAGCTTTTAACAGTTCCTACCTTATGGAGACCTCTGAGGAAGAGTCTGAACTAGAGTGCTCTTCAGACTCTATTGTTGCATTACTGCAGTCAGATTCAACAGCGTGAGAGGTAGCTCTGCGAGTATTTCCTCCCTTCTGAAACTTTGCTTTCTTGAAATCCGTGGAAGAATCGTCATTTAAAGGAGATTTTTAGTCGCTACGAGAACGGCGGACTGTGGTCCGTCGGCTGGAACGTTATTGACTCTCAGCGATGGTTGACTGGGAGGGCGGAGGCATCGATGATCTTGATGCTTCTTGAGAAGGAGGTATGGAAGTTTCATGAGGAACAGGAGAGACGATCGTTTTCGGCGAGTCTTTTGTCAGAGAAGTCGAGTTAGAGTGGGAGTCAACGGAGTGAGGTGTAGCATGACTGCAGGACTCACTACTCTCTTTCTGATTCGAGAGATCAGGTCGTGAAGTTCATGAAGTTGAAGTCAGAAAAGGTGCGACGTCCATGCCCGGACTTGGTTGAACTTGTATGATGTTTAATGCAGTAGTAGAAGGCGAGTTCTTCTCAGACATGTCAGACACCAAAGGGTCAAAATTCTTGCCTTCAAATTGAGTGCACGAGAAAGAACCAGAATTCAGCAAGGCAGGAGTTGTAGCATCTTCCCTAGGAGCCTGGAAGAATAGACCGTCATCTTTTAATCGGCTAGCGATGATTCTTTAGACAGTTTGTGTGTGGTTTTCTCGGAGGGAATGTGCAGGGCTGTCAGTTGACTCGATTCAGAGTGAAGAGAGCGATTCCTGGTGGTTTCTTTAGTAGATCCGGCCAGTGCTTAGTCAGAGGCTGAGGTTTGGTGAAGTGATTATTGTTTCTTCAAGGAGGAAGGTCTGAAATGTGCTGGATTTACAATATTTTGCTGAACGGAGGTGTGAGCATGTTTGACGTGCGTGTCCAGATGCTTTGCAGTGATTACAGAGTAAATCTGTTTCAATATATATGTCGTAGGAACGAGAACCTAAGAATCACCGGAGGACCGGACTAGGCTGCCATCTGATGCTGACCTTGGCTACTTACAACGGACGCTATGGCTGCACGCTGTTGCCACCAGAGAGCGAGGCTAGTATTAAAAGGGAAAACTCAGTGCTTGCGACAGTAGTAGAAATGATTTTTGGGTGACAAGATGGGTAAAAAATGCGATTTCACGGACTTTCAACGTGGGATGATTGTAGGAGCTCGGAGCCATGGAGTGAGTATCACCGAAACCGCCGCATTCGTGAAATGTTCCAGAGCAGCTGTTGTTAAAGTGTTTAAGGACTGGACTGTCAACCAAAAAACTGGGTCTCTACTTGCAACGTGTGGTCGTCATCGACTAGTGACTGTTCGGGCGGAACGGAGAGTGTCCCGACTGGTAACATACAAGAGAATAGCAACAGTGCAGCAAATTACAGACCATCTTAATCAAGAATCCCCTCAAATGATTTATGCACGCAATGTTGGCCGTTCACCGCATCGGATGGGATTTGGCAGCCGAAGGCCTGTTCGAACACCTCTGCTGTCTGTAGGGTACAAGAGAAAACATCTCCAGTTTGCACAGGAGGACAAGGATTGGACAGTCGATAATTGGAAGCAAATTATGTGGTCCGATGAATCACGTTTTCAGTTGCACCATGCCGATGGCCGAGTGATAATTCGGCGGAAACAGCACGAAAGCATGGACCCCAAATGCATTGTCACAACCCTTCAAGCTGGTGGAGGCAACGTTGTGGTTTGGAGAATGTTTTCCTGGCATGCTTTGGGCCCTTTAATTCGTGTTGATCAACGTCTGACTGGCACATCATATCTAAACATTGTTGCGGACCAAGTGCATCTTGTCATGTGGCTGGTTTATCCCAATGGCGATGGCAACTTTCAACAAGATATCGCGTCCTGCCATAGTGCTCGTATTGTACAGGATTGGTTTCAGGAACATGCCGGTGAGTTTACTTTGCTTAGGTGGCCACCACAATCTTCAGATATCAACCCCATTGAGAATTTGTGGGATGCAGATGAACGAGCCATCAGACAGCTGAATCCACAACCCTGCAATCTCACACTCCTGAAAAGTGCTATTCATCAAGCATGGTCTCAGATTCCACAAACCACCTATCAACATCTCGTGGAGTCCATGCCACGAAGAATGGAAGCAGTATTAAATGCAAAAGGTGGCCCAACAAAGTACTGAGGGGGTGGTCATAATAAAGTGGCCACTCGGTGTATATCACCAGGGTTTTTTTTGGGTTTTTTTGTGTTTCTGGTTATTTTGGTCTTTGGAAAATTTTCTCTTACCAGGAATTTAGGGTTGTTATTTTGGGTTCTGTATTAGGATTATAATTTATCTGTGATTGACTTTATTACTATATATATATACTGTGTACGCATACACACGTACCTACACATACATCTACCCCCCCCCCCAAACAGGAATTCCTTGGTGCGCCACTGGACAGTTCCGTAACAATACCATTTTAATTCACTATGAGACATTCATTTAATAATACCACTCATTTTAATTCACTATGCAATAGTTCGTCAGTAATATTACTCATTTTAATTCACTATGCGCCAGTTCCTTAATTTATATCACTGGTTTTAACTTACGACGCACTCGAAAAAAATCGACACAAGATGTTTCCGTTTTTAATTTTTCTAACACGTACTGATTAAAAACAACCCAACATTAAATCAGTTACCTGAGAACACCACTTTCTTCAATTAAAACGAAACACAAACCCGTAATACTCTACTGTAGCTGATCGCTCAGGAAAGCGTTACCAATGCATGTAGCCCTTCAGCTTTTTGCTATGGAAACACCAGGCTATGCCCAGCAAACAAAGTTTAGAAGCCATTTAGCGAATGCATGGCGTGCATAGATCGCACCGTCAGTCGTCAGCATTGAGGGCCGCTTTTTGCGCGCCTTGATTCCCACAGGTTTTTTTACTTTAGTCTTTTTTTTTTTTGTGCTTTTAATTTTTTTTACGTGTCATTTAGATTCTTCGACATTCGCAGTTGACTCAGAACGTATCCTATTGTAGCTAATCATTATCGGCTGCATTTTTTAGTGTAAATTTGAATTTTGCGGGTTGAAATTAATGCAACCGTTTATATCAACTACACGAAATGTTTTGATTAACTCTAAATTTTTATTTTACTAAGACACTTATAAAACGCTGAACTTCAAAATTATTTTCTGGTAAAATGCCTAAAATGTGTGAATCATAGAAGTTTGTGCTTGAGGAAATCTACAAAGAAAGGCATTTTCAGCGTATTTCGTGTTAAATGTTGGTGAATAACACCAAATAGATTAACGTTTTTAATAAAATATATAGTGAATCAAATTAGAAACTGTCACTGAAGTCTTTATTGAGAATTAGCCTAAAGTATTTGTTCAACGGTCGAAATATACACGTCAGAAACTCCTCTCACCACTGGAAACACGTGCACACACAACAACAATAGAACTGAATTACGATTTGCAAATGTAACGGCAATTTAAATAATTTGAACAAGATAGAGATGACCTCTTAGCTGGTGTCTTTGACCGTTAGTTAAGCAGGTGATCACTGAGCATTAAAACTGGCTAAGTAATTGAATACATTGCATTAGATAACTGAATCCGGAATGGACCAGAACCGGTCATACAATATCAGAAAGTGTAAAGAATGCTGTACAGCAATTAAAGCTTGTTCTGAAAGACGGATGACTCACAAAACAGGAAGTGTGAATGGATCATAAAGATTTAAATTATTGCTTCTCAATCTCCCCAAAAACTAATAGCTTATCCGTGTTCAACATTTTCTTCACTGAAAGGTTCGTTTTAGTAAACGGAAGGAACATTTTGCATTTCAAGAGTGCAGAAGGGACGAAAATATCGCTCAGCACATTAGCGGAAAATTAAAATATGGTCCAATTAATTGAGTTGTTTGTATCTATAGTATCCAAGTTAACTTCTAGTCTCAACTGGCAGATTGTGGCTTACAGATAATAAAACTATGTGCTTACTCAATACAAAAGTGACGCACACGTCAAGCCCGTAAGTAGCAGTGATTACCCCCAGGTGTAGCTTAATTGGGAAAGCATTCTGCTCCGGAGCAGAGGGATGCTGTTCAAGCTCCACCACCGGAAAATTTGGGTTTTCACATTGGCACCCGAAAGTAAAAATGGATCTACTGGCCACACGGTTCTTCGAAAGATGCGTGATGCTCATTCCACACATCATCTGGAATTAATAAGAATTCCTTCTTCAACGCTTCGAAAAATGTGTAATGCTCCATCCACACATTGTCTGGAATTAGTGAGAATTCCTTCTCCTACAGAGAGTTATTGCAAGCATGGTGTGCGGCGGACCTGAAACTTGCGATTTCCCGCCCCCGCCTTTCTCAAAGTGGGATATATGTAACGTACTGCACAGGGGACGCGCATGTCAAGACGGTAAGTAGTAGTGATAAGCCCTTGTCGGTGTAGCTTAATTGGGGTAGCTATAGGCTCCGGAGCAGAAGGATGCTGGTTCGAGCAGCACCGGTAAATTTAGGTTTTCACAGCTAATCGAGGCAAAGAGAGTGATTGAAAATGCTTCTTCACTATTGGTATTAATCATAGTATATTTCTTGAAAAACTGGCTTTACTTTTGCAGTCATTTTCAGGAGACATTTTTAAGATTTTTGTTTTGAGTTTTCTTCAAGCAGTTTAAACGATTGTTTAATTATATACAAACAAACAAAAATATTTTTTTTGCTTATAAAAGTAGTTTTTCGACATTTAAAACAATGAAAGTAAGCATTAATCTATGACTCACCATGTTTTCTTCTTTGATTTCATCAATAGCCATTATTTGAAGAATAATATAAACAGGAGTTGGCTTCCCACCTGAAATCGAAAAGAAATATTACGAAACGTATGAATGTATACGTTAAATAATTAAAAAAAAAACTTACTAGGAAACGTGTGAAACGTTTGTTTTTTACTGCAATGTGTGAAGTGGGATGTTATTTCCACATTACATCCCCGACAAAAGAAATAAGAGAGAAGTAAAAATCTTCCTGAAGAGAGGTGACATTTTAGGGTTACGGAAATCGCAGCCATCTCGTATTTGGGAAGATAACATATTTGTTATTCTGTTTTCAGTGACTTCTAGATGTAAAAGCAAAGATGACCATCGTTTGTTCACAAGCATAGGCGTAGAGTTGGGGGGGGGGGGGCTACGGGCCCCTCCCACAACTTTAGAAAATTTAAATGTGAGGACGAGCCTACAATATGATGGCAAATATGAGTGGGAGATTTGATGGAGTCGCTACGAAGTTCAAAAAGGAAGAACCAAGAACTCTACAAACACACACACACAGGCACATAGTTATAGTCGAACCTTTTACTTTGGACTCACCTCACCTTGGATGAACCAAGAGCTCTATAAACCCACACATTTATACTCACCTTGTGATTCATTTTAGCTGTCAATGTAGTGACTCGTTATAAAACATTATCCATATGTGCCAGCAAAAATATTTGTTAACTTTAAAAGAACTATAACGAGTTAGTAAAATCATGCAATGCATTGATTATAATATGCTTTCCAACATACCAGAAATCATTACTCAAGTTATCACTCAAGTTATGAGAACAATGGCTGTGGAATAAATCTCGGTCCTGTGCCTTGACTTTTGATCCCATTTCGATGATATTCAACAGAACTGGTTCAGTATACCTCCGAAATAACATGATAATGTTTTGTCGCAATCGAAGCATTTTTACGTACGTTATGACGCATAATGGCGATGGAAGTGATTCCGCTCCTATGCCCTGACCTTTGACCCCATTTCGCCCATTTTCAACAGGGTTTGTCCCCAGGTGGTCCCCTACACATACTAAAATTTCATCGAAATCGGACCCTTTTCACGTTAGTTATGACACATAAGAGCTGTGGAATGGATCCCGCTCCTATGTCCTGACCATTGACCCCATTTCGTTCACTTTCAATAGGTTCCTTCCCAGGTGATCCCCTACCACATACTAAAATTTCATCGAAATCGAACTATTGTTACGCGAGTTATCGTACGGATGGACATACGCACACATCGCGTGACGTAATCAGGCAGATGGGAATTGCGACCATCTGCTCGAAAGAGTGTGACGTCAGAAAACTTTAATAGGATCCACACACAACGCGTGACGTAATGAGACAGATGGCGTGACCGCGCGCCAACATCGCAATCGCGAGCTTGTGATTTCATAAGATTTCTAAGTATGGGTAACATTAACGGGATGACGCCGTGACACTAAAAACGTGGTAATTCGGGGTGGTTATTTAACCCACTAAACGAATTTTCATAAAGTCGAGATCAAGCTAAATTAATTTCTAGTGCAAGAAAACGGTAGGTTAACGACTTTCATCAAAATCCGTAGAGCTGTTTTCAAAATAAAATTTACATAAATACAAGAATTGCTTCTTTAAGGTGGACGTCAAGTAATTTTGCTTCCTATACTTCCAATGGAAAAAACTTCTGTACACATTTTCCTCACAATTAATACGTTCCCAAGGATGAAAATTTGAACATCGATTAAAATAGCTTCATTTTATAACTTGGAATATTTAATATTTTCTAAAACATAATCATAATTATGCAATCCAACATTTATTTGTCTACTGACGTCACCAAAGTACAGGTCGCGCCATCTTTTTTCTGGTTTCAACACCACCAAAGGAAACGTTATTCTTTTTAAATATAATTATGGTTATGTTTTAGAAAATGTTAAGTGTTCCAAGTTATAACACGAAGTTGGGAACATACTAATTGTGAAGGAAAGGTGTACAAAAGTTTTTCCATTGGAAATATAGGAAGCAAAATTACTTGACGTCCACCTTAATACATGCAGTATAGGATAAGGGCGATGAAATGGATCTCGATCCTATGTCCTGACTTTTGACCCCGTTTGTCCCATTTTCAATAGGGTTCGTCCCCAGGTGGTCTCCTACCACATACTAAAATTTCTTAGAAATCAAAACATTTTTAAGTGGGTTATCGTGCCGACAGACGGACAGACGGACGGACGGACGGAAAAAGCTGGAGCATATACGCTTCTTCAACCTACGGTTGGAAAGCGTAAATAAAAAGACCTTATTTTCAGAAAACGTAGCATCTAGTCAAATATACGCTATACTTCGTCATCGTTCATTTTAGCAGTGGTTAAAGTGTCATGCATAACAAAAAAGATTGTTATGCACTTAAAAGATCCAAATTTTGTGACATTTACCGAGAAACTGTTTCCAAGAATTGCCTCCCCCGCCCAAAGTAAACCATTAGTTCACATTGTTTTCTTGCCTCCCAAGGAAAACATCACTTTACACTTATTCGTGTTCCCCTCCGCCAAAGGAAAACATCAGTCTACACTTATTTGTGTTTCTCAAAATTTTTTGGTCACGCTACGCCTAAGCTCACAAGTGGGCGTTTAATGATTTGCCGATGAAATATCGTTCCCTTTGTCTCAAGAACATCAACCGCTGAGTAAAAGGTTAGCATGAGATAAATCGCTGATGAAAGAAAAAGAAAAAAGAAATAACAAATATACTAGAGGTATGTGAACTAAAAGAAATATAAGACAATTTGAGAAACTGCTAAGGTGTTTTCTGTGGTCATGTGACCTGTGGAAAGAGGCGTATTTACAGGGAAGCCAACGAAGTCACGGCGACGGGCCCCTTAATGCTAGATAAACTCAAAAAATAGTGATTTATAATTTTGTTTTAATTTTACTTCTAAAACAAGAGAAAAGTCATAGAGCGAAGAATAAAATCGCTGGGTTTGGGAAGATTTTGGGTCATAATTCCGCCCTAAATCGAAGTACGTTATCTGCATGTATGAATATACTAACTTAAACGCAGGCTCAGTAAATATATTTTCGGAAAATATATTGCCTAATACTATACTACAACTGAGCTTAGGAATTATGGTGTTATTTCTGGGGAATTATTTTTATGTAATGAACATTTAGATTTTTAGTTCGATGTTATATATACACTGACGGAAAAAAAGTCCCAACACCACGAAAAAATAGTTGTGGAAGAATGACATGGCGGCAATACATTTGTATAGGTAACCTATTTATTCGGTATAGGTAACATATTTAATCGATTAATGTTTCAAAATCATAGCTTAATGTAAGCGCGAGAAGAGCCATTTTAAATGTGAAATGCTGGTACATTAATAACCGGTGTAACCGCCAGAATGTTGAATGCAAGCACGCAAACGTTCATGCATTGTGTCGTATACGTATAGGTGCTGGATGTCAGTTTGTGGGATGGAGTTCCATTCCTGTTGCACTTGGTCGGTCAATACAGGGACGGTTAATGCTGGTTGGGGGTGAGTGACGCTGCAGTTGTCGTCCAATGATGTCCCATACGTGCTCGATTGGTGAAAGATCTGGTGATCTAGCAGGCCACGGCAACATGTCGACACTCTGTAGAGCATGTTGGGTTACAACAGCGGTATGCGGGCGAGCGTTATCCTGTTGGAAAACACCCCCTGGAATGCTGTTCATGAATGGCAGCACAACAGGTTGAATCACCAGACCGACGTACAACTGTGCCGTCAGGGTGCGTGGGATAACCACGAGAGTGCTCCTGCTCTCATAGGAAATTGCTCCCCAGACCATAACTCCAGGTGTAGGTCTAGTGTGTCTCGGCCGCAGACAAGTTGGTTGCAGGCACTCACCTGGCCTCCTTCTAACCAACACACGGCCATCACTGGCACATAGGCAGAACCGGCTTTCATCAGAAAACACAACAGATCTCCACTCCGTCCTCCAATGAGCTCTAGCTTGACACCACTGACGTCGCAAACGGCAGTGGTTTGGAGTAAGTGGAATGCACGCAACAGTGCGTCTGGCTCGAAGCTGTCCTTCAAGTAACCGATTTGTAACAGTTCGTTGTGTCACTGTGGTGGCAACTGCCGCTCGAATTGCTGCCGCAGACGCGGTACGATGCGCCACAGCCATACGCCGTACTCGGCGGTCTTCCCTCTCAGCAGTGCCACGTGGCCAGCCGGAACCCGGTCTTCTTGAGGCAGTACCTTCCCTTGACCACCGCTGCCAACAATCATGCACAGTGGCTACATTCCTGCCAGGTCGTTCTGCAATATTGCGGAAAGAAAATCCACCTTCTCATCGCCCTATTACACGACCTCGTTCATACTCCGTGAGCTGTTGATAATGGCTTCTTCGTCTTCTTAAAGGCATTCTTGACTAACATCAACACACTACGTCGAATCTCAACAATAACTAACGCTCACGAACGTTACAGCGCGTATTTACAGCAAACCTGCTTTGCATGTTCCAAGGGGCGGTACTAGCGCCACACGTATGCGCCGAGCGCGAAATTTGCATAGACGTCATCTTACAGATGTACTCTCACCGCTTACCAACTTTCGTTTATCTAACACAACCCCTTGTTGGTGTTGGGATTTTTTTCCCGTTAGTGTAATTCCCCATTTTCCCCTTAAAGTTGCTTTTCCCTCCCATTGAGTTTAGTTCAAAAGGTAATCACAAAACTTTTATCGTACGAGTAAAATGGCATTGGAAAACGTGTTTTACGAGGCACAGGAATAGATTTAATCCATGTTCGGACTGTATGTAAGGGAACTAACTGTCAGTGGGGTAGCATATCTCACATAGCATGTAACATAAATATCAATTAAAGCAGCACCATAAACTAAGCTTACGTAGCATGCTAAAGTACTGTAGTGCAGTGGTCATTTTTGTAAAAGTTCCGACTTTTCATACTAAACTTACTTTTCTTTCTTTGTAAAAATTCCAACTTTTCTTCCTTAACTTTAATTTTCTTTCATTATAAAACTTCCGAATTTTCTTTCTTAAGTCACTTTTCTTTTTTTATAAAAGTTCCAACTTTTCTTCCTTAACCCTTTAAGTGGCCGATGCTCCTAAACCAAACGGTGCCTTAAATTGCCTGCTCTCTCCAAACAGAAATGTTCAGATGGAAGCCTTATTTTACGAAAACTACGACAAAACAATTCCTTCCCCTCTCTCATCTAAGCAGTACTGATCGTTCTCCTATCACAGGTTTATAGTTCGTAGTCCTTTATTAATTTAGAATAAAAGAGTAATAGATGGATTACTGAACGCAGTCATTCTAGAATATTTTGTTCTTTGTTCCATGAGCCAAGGCATGATGGGGATGGAGTAGTCCCACTTGATACGGACATCATGCCACTGTATAGAAAGGAATACTTCAAAATCTCTCTCCTTTTTTGAGTTCGTCGCCACTGTTATGGCTCGTTGCAGCAGATAATCAGTGAGAAAGGATTAGTGGTAATCATACCTGTAAATGACCATTTTGAACAACACACCTAAGGAGAAAGTAAAGTTTTTTGATTAAGTGGTTCACTCATTTTAGCCGCGTTCAAGCCACTATTTAGACAGCGAATATATTCCTTTGAGCTGATTTCAGCCCATTTTTTAACCCCGAGTTAATTCGCTCCAGCTAGTTAAAGGGTTAAGTAACTTTTCTTTCTTTATAAAAGTTCCAAATTTTCTTCAACATTTTAATTTCAGCTATTTTCTTCCCGTCAGGGTATCACAATAGCCCTCAGTATTAAATTTCGTCTTGATAGCTATAATAAGAGGGCTGTACCAAAAGTAATGCAAAAGTGGGCATGACTTTTTTATTAACTGACAGAGGTCGTTCAAACTGCACATGTTGGTAGAGTAACTCTTCCTCTATAGTAACCCTTCTTCTTCATTGCAGCTAAATAATGATTCCAAGCAGAAGCAACGTGCAGTCATTGAGTTCTTGACGAAGGAAGGGTGCAGGCTGTCCGACATCCACAGAAGGCAACAGAATGTTTACGGAGATGACACTATTCGCAAGAGCAATGTGCCCAGATGAATGAAGAAGTCTAAAGAAGAGGAAATGAGCACTGTAGGCAAACCACGCAATGGGAGACCATCATCTACGGCCACTGACACAATTCGTCAGGGAGTGGCTGAATTGTTTCACGCGGAGAGACGAGTTACAATCCGTGAGCTTGTTGCACAAGTGGACTGTGGTCACAATGCCATTCAGAAGACGGCGGAAGACTTAAGGTACCGGAAAGTGTGTGCAAAGTGGGTACTTCGGCAGCTGACACCCGATTTTAAGGAGAGAAGGATGGAAGTCTGCTCTAATCTGCTGGAAACATTTGAAGCCAATAACGGGTTTTGTTTCGACCTGGTGACAGGGAAGGAAATGTGGGCGTATCTTTACGAACCGGAAACGAGGAACCAATCCATGGAATGGTGCCACACCTCTTCACCAAAGCCTAAGAAGTTCAAGAGCCAGCGATCAATACAGAAAGTCATGGTGACTGAAACGTGGCCGTACTGTGACTATTAAGCGGTACATTAAGACGCTAAAGAAGCTTAGCGAAGCCATAAGGAGAAAGAGACAAATAACAATCTGAAAAGGATCCACATTCACCATGACAATGCGAGATCCCATACATCTTTGGCAACAAATCGGGTGATCAGCAAATGTGGCTGGTCGAAGATCCCCCATTAACCGTACATACAGATTTGGCGCCCTCCGACTTCCACCTGTTCAGTCCAATGAAGAACAGCCTCCAGGGAAAACGATTTAATGATATAAACGTGGCGAAAGCGACTGTGAAGCTGTAGGCACAGCAGTCCACGCCTGAACTTTTTCAAAGAGAATTCGAGAGTTGGGTTCAACGATGGCGCAAATGCATTGCCTGTGATAGAGAGAATGTTGAGTATTATCTTTGTATAGAGAAGAGTTACTTTACCAACATGTGCCAGTTGAACACCTATGTCAGCCCTCTTTTGCATTACTTTCGGTACAGCCCTCGTAGATTTTGAGTTATGGTTACAACAAACTACACACACACACACACACCACCATGAAAATAGTCAAATCACGTTCGTGGTAGCCCAAAATGGATATTTGTGTTGAAACTGTGTGTTACGATTACAATGCTTTTTTATGCGTTAGTGGGAGAGAGTAAAAACGCGCGGGTTATATTTTAAGGGTGCCTGGCAAAGTCAGGGGTCCGCAAAACTGATGCTGTGTGCAGGGCCCAGGTAACCTTAAATCCGCCACTGACTGTGGATCTCTCCGACTTCAGGAGTCTGACTGGAACAAGAATGTGTGCGGCAAAGAGCCCGAGATGATGCATGTGTGCAAGCGAGCACCAAGTAAGACGGCAGGCATCGCCAGAGGGTGGACTGACCAGGCAATAGAAGCCAAGCCAAAATAAATCGAGAATAAACAATCGAACCTGGAGCCAGCCGTCATGACAGTGCTGTATCCAAAAAACTCGTAGCCCCCCCCCCCCCAGCAAAAAATGTCTTCGAGGCTGTTTTGAGAAACTTTAGTACCTTCAGTATTGAATTTTTTTACTTTCGTATTACTGTATTAACTAGGCTTTACGGGAGTTTCAATAATTCAAATTCTTTGAAACCTACAGGTTTTTTTCCTAAAACCAAAATTGTTACACTTCATTGCTTTAAACACAAATGTGCACGGTGTAATTAAAATGATCACCCTAGTTTTGTACCAATGCCCAGTACTGCAAAATACATGTACTTGCATCAAACTTAATAATAGCATGCAAATTTTACTCTTTTAAAGAACTTAGGCCAGTTTCTTTGAAATGTCACACGATCACACATACACCCATGCACACAAAACTCGTTATTGCCAAGTGACACTGTTTAACGACGTAATCGTTAGTACAATTGTGCAGCATTTTCACTGTTTCCATGTGCACTCCTTCAGAAAACTTGAAAATTTCATTTCACTGGAGCGTGAATCGGACCCGCATCTCCCGATTTCTTGTCGAGAATGCTATCGGTAACACGACCCAGGACAAGGAAGATCCACACAACTGAGGCTAAGCAGATGTAGCTTAGAAATCTGAGAACTGTTCAGATTTGCGCTAGTCGAAGCTATTCTGTGCTTCCTGAAAATACGGCACATTCATGCGAACGATTACATTTGATTTCCCTTCATGTATTTGTGAAGAATTATTTCTTCAGGGAAATTTGTTTCCCACTTATGTATGGCGCCTAATGACCTTTTTTTCCCGATTTTTACGAAACTACAGAACCCAAGTAAGCAAATAAATAAGTAACAAATATGAATTGTGGAACGAAAAAAATCAAAGCTATTGAAATTATTTACCCTAGAATATCAAAAACACACTGAACATAATGCCACAATCTTTTGAACATAATAAAAACAATCTCTTGAATCTTTTATAAAAAAAGCTGATACAGGTCTCTGTTTACTCATTCCCGCGAAGAACACCAAAAAGCTGATAAAGGTCTCGGTTTTTTTATTCTTGCTTAGAACACCAAAAAGTTGATACAGGTCTCTGTTTCCTCATTCCCGCGAAGAACACCAAAAAGCTGATACAGGTCTCTGCTTTTTCATTCTCATGAAGGACACCAAGAAGCTGATACCGGTCTCTGCTTTTTCATTCTCATGAAGGACACCAAAAAGCTGATACAGGTATCTATTTTTTCATTCTCGTGAAGAACACCAAGAAAACTGATCAGGTCTCTGTTTCCTCATTCCCGCAAAGAACACCAAAAAGCTGATACAAGTCTCTGTTTTTTTTTCACGCGAAGAACACCATTATATCCTAAAGGATGCGTAGTTATATGCACACAACTGTGTAATAGGTACACAACATTTTATCCTCTTCGGTATAAAAAAATTCATTTATTGAACTGATGTTACTCTCACATTCTCTTGTTAATATACATGAGCAGAAACTATTAATATTGCCATGGCTGTGAAAGGGGACCTCATGTCTTCTGGAACAGCTGTTTTCCCGTTATCCAGTTTTAAAAAGTAAAGCCACCAAAATGATTTCCAAAGATTTTAAGTACGATTACTAAGAAAATGTTTTACCTTTTAATACTTCATTCGTACCTGTTTTAATTACTGACTATTTCTTTAACCAGTTTCACGTGAAGTTTCTGCAAAACAATTTGCAAAATCTTTTTCCTGAGGCTAAAGGACATCTTAGCCGTGAGCAACCCCCCCCCCCCCCGCGTGACGCGGAGGTTGTGGTGCTATCAAAACGTCCTTACGTCACGAAGTTAAAAAATCAGAAACTTTGTAGTGGACGATAAATAGACTATATAGGTAAAATTCTTCCAATTTGATTTCTTTTTTTATATTCACGAGTGACCTGAGGTGGACCATCATCAAGCGAAACTCTGTGATCCCTGAAGTGTGCTTGGAAACAGCAGCCAAATTTAAGGATTATTTACATTAAGTAGATCTATGAGGTAGAATTAATATTTCTGAAACTTGTATTTATGCTTATCTAGTCAACGGATATAGTAGTTTTATTCTATTATGAGTGCTTAGCGATATGTTACCTGTGTAACATAATCCATTTGTTAAGTGTAATTAGTTTGTGATCTTTTCGCTTTTTCTTTTTTCTGATTTTTCTTTTTTTTTTTTGATTGGAGGTTTAATGACCACCGTGAACAGCTCAATGGGCTATAAGCAGTCGCCCGTCCCTAATTTAGAGTCGTTGGTTCCATGGAAGGGAGAGAGCCAATGCCGTAATACAAACAAAACATCCATGCCTCACCGGCATTTGAACCAAGACCCCTTTTGGATGAATAATAAGAGGCCATCGCTTAGCCCACTGCGCCACCGAATTGGTCTACAGTCATATGATAAAATTTTCAAATTAATCGGAAACGATTGCTCTCTGGTTGTAACTGTGTAGCGTCGTTTTCTTCTTAACCGTCTCTAATATACATGTAGTGTAAGAACCAGTCGTTTCGATCTCATCCCATGTGTGGCAGTGGCGGCCCGTCAGATGAGGCAAGTGAGGCGCCGCCTCACCTGAAATTCCGCAGAATGAGAAGTGAAAAAAAAAAAACTTCGGTCAGTAACAAAGATATAAGAACTTTGCAGGATAAATGAAACACTGAAATTTACATTGTGATTCATGAATTAATTTAAAAAAAGGCTTTCAAGAAGAGGAATGAATCATTATTTTTGCAAAGCAGCTGCGTGTTTTAAGCGCTTAGAGGGGACCGGCTGAGTCGTCTCGATGAGAAGCCGGTTTTGGGAACTGGGGATCAGAGAAGAGCCCTACAGAGTGAACCCCCACCCCCACGGTCTACCTAAGGAGGTGCCGGACTTCCAGTAAGAGAAAGGAAATTTCTGAGGCGACCCTCCATTTCGCTTAAACTAGAATCGCATCTCTGCTGTTATTGGAGAACCCAAGGATTGTGTATCCAATGGGCGCGGGATAATGAGCAGATGACCTTGGTAAAAAGGGGTTTTACAGGTGATGACGCCGTTCGCCTCTATATGCTTTGGAGTAGGATGATTTCTACGTAGCTTTAACTATTCGTCAAAGTGTATTTGAGTCTAACTTTTTGTAGTGTGTTTTCAATCCTCTCTTCTGCGGGTGTTGGCTAGTTCGTAGTAATGTTGAGTTTTTCTTCTTTTTTATTTTGTTATTGTTACTAAACAGCATATTTTGATTTTGGTTGGAAAATATGAATGGCCCAACAAACGACGTGATTTGTGTTCTGGAAGAAATTCCTTTTAAACACTGGAAAGATTATGATAAAAGGGATGTTCTCATATCTGGAAGACCGACACCTATAATAAGTTCAATATCTAAAGATAAGAAGTGCGGCAAATCGTTTTTTAGGTCTTTCAATAAATCATAGTACGAGATTTTTCCCTGGCTTTCTGATGCTATTACAAGCAAACTCTCTTTTGCTGGCCATGTTTACTTTTGAGCAATAAGAAAAATGTGTGGAATACAACGGGTTATTTTGATCTGAAAAACTTTTCTCGTAGTGCAAAATTGCACGAAAGCTCTAAAGAGCATAGAACTAATCACGTAGGTCTGAAACGAATGGAAAAAATATAAACACTATTTCTGATATGCTCAAAGAAAATGGTGCTCTTCATAAAGCTAAGTTTAATGAAAAGGTCAGACTAAATAGGCTTTTTATGGAACATATAATCGATTTAGTTGTCGTTCTAAGCAAGCAAGAGCTGCCTTTTCGAGGACATGATGAATCTATTTCCTCATTAAATAAAGGTAATTTCAAGGAGATGTTCCATTTGTTACTTCGTAGGAGCACCCCAGAATTAAAAGCACATTTTGAAGAAATACGAAGCTTATTTTCTGGACAATCTAAAACGATGCAGAATGATTTACTGGAGTGTATTCATGAATATATAAACGAATGTGTTAAAAGCGAAATTAATGAGTCAAAAATTTTTTTCAGTGCAAGTTGACGATACAACTGATATTACTCAAAAATCACAGTGTTCAATAATTGTCAGATACATATTGGACTCAAATTGTGAAGTAGTTGAGCGCTTCCTTGGTTTTTATGATATCAGCACTGACAGGACTGCTGTGGCACTGTATGATCTGCTAGCATAGGTTTTGGAGGAGTTTGATTTTAAATCAAAGTTAGTAGGCCAGTGTTATGATGGTGCAAGCGTTATGGCTGGAGAGTTGAGCGGTCTGCAGAAAAAGAGTCAAGCTAGAAGCCCAGCAAGCTTTGTTTACCCACTGTTTCGCCTACCGCCTTAACCTTGTCCTACAACAGGGGTACAAAAGTATTGTAAAATGTCGCATATATTTCGCAACTGTATCCAGCATGCCCTCGTGTTTTCATAAATCTGCCAAGAGAACCCACGTAGCAGATTCAGTTGTTGGGAAACGGATTCCTCAAATAGCGGAAACACGTTGGGCATCACGTTCGCAAATTTTGCGTTTAATTGTAAGCGAATGGGGCAAAATAAAGAATGTGTTTGAAAACATAATGAATGACCCGGAATCAACGGCAGAATCAATCAACGGAGCCATAGGATATTTGAAAAATTTCACTAATTTTGAATTTGCTTTTTATCACTGATTTTTGATGACATTTTTGGAATTACGGATGTACTGTTTGATGTTTTACAAAAAAAGACTTTAGATATCAGTTATTGCCAAAGACAAATTAAACAATGTTGCGAACGAATAAATAAGAAAAGGAATGTAACCACTTACTTGAAACATTTCAGTGAAGCAATTAGTTTGAGTGGAGGTCCTAAATGTCGCCAAAAGAAACATTTGACTGAAGAAGAAGTGGAAAACTATTACAAAATTTGGTTTTACGAAATCGTTGACAGCATAATAGTCCAAATAAATACCAGATTTGAAGATATGGGAAAGCTCGAGTTTCTGCAGCTAGTTGACAGCTCAAAATACCATAGTTATTCAGAGTCATTTCCATCCAGTGCCCTTAACACTCTCAAAAAAATTTATCCAAACATTTTTACAGACACACAACGACTAAAAAACAAATTAGATTTTTTATATAATGATCACAACTTCAGGGAACTCAGTGTTCAGAAAACCTTGAAAACAATGAAAGAAAACGAGCTGAAAGATGTGTTGCCAGAAGCCTACAAATTATTTTCTCTTGTATTGACACTGGCATCAACAAGTTCTTCTGCTGAAAGGAGTTTTTCTTGTTTGAAGAGAATTAAGACTTACCTCCGTAATACAACGGCACAAGATCGTTTGTCTTCACTCGCTAAAATTTCAATTGAGAAAGGAGAAAGAATTGCTGAACCATCTAATGTCCACTCAACCATTTTATGATCTGATCATAGACAAATTTGCAGCCAAAAAGGATCGCAGAATTGAACTTATTTATAAAACATAAACTGAAAGCATTCTGTTCGAGACCAAAGCAAATTAATATCGTATTCCTCTGTTTTTAATTCAGGTTTAAATTACCTAATACTTTTTTTATATAGAAATGTGCTTCCTTAACTTGACTTCTCCTGTACATAGTTATCACGAGCCTGGACTTCAGTTTGTGACCCGTGCTAAATGCACCTTCACTAATATGCCAATCGAACTGTGACTTTTATTCAAGCTCAAGAAACATTTCGTGAGAAAACCATTTCTATTCAAATGATTTACTTTGAATTTTTTAAGAAGTGGATCTCCGACTGGCGTTGGGATGTGAGTGACGCATTGACTAGCTAAAGAAACCGCACAAATTGCGTATTTTCGCTCAAGTGTATTACATAAAAGAATACAGGTGAAATATTTCTTTCTTTGTTGTAAAATTATCGAATAATTGTTTTCATAAAAATATTGTTGCAAAGGTAGCGTATATTACACACACACACATATATATATATAGTGGTATATGCACATTTTCCCTCTAAAATTTTTGGATTTTTTCGTGAAGAAAGACTCCCCACGCCGTGTTTCATATATTTCTATAATTTTATTCCATTACTGTTGAATAATATTTGTATATAAGGGCTAAATGGTATGGGCTGAAGCCCTAAGGGATGGGGTTTACAGCTGTTTATAACAAGGCGCCTTCCCGAGACCAATGGCTTAACGAGACTTCCGAATCTCAGTGGATTTTAATGGTTCAGCCGACTCGAACCCAGGACTTCAAAGATATCCGATGGGTGATACTGCCTTTGACATGAAACTTTTTGAGGGGGGGGAGTTCTGCACTTCTGCTGTATAACTGTGTATAAGTACATGTAACAATTGGGGGGGGGGCGCTTCGACAAATATTTTTCTATTGGTACGTACGCACATCTTGAACATTAATACAAAACGAAGCTAATTTAATAAAATGAAGAAAATGCAATAAATTATAGTTGTTTTTATAAAAAATTTAATAAAGCAACTTCATTGGCCGCTTTGCTTTACTTTCTCTTCTATTATCAAGAAATTACATTGATATTATGTATCAATGTAATTTATTTGTATTACATTGTAAGTTATGTAAAAATCAATGAATTTAAATAGGGAAATTATCTATAAAACGTACTTAGAAAAAGCTAACTGTCTCGCCTACTTAGGGGGTGCAAACCACGACCCCCCCCGGCTACGCCACTGATATATATATATGTTCATATAACGTTATACGAATTTATGTATTTTTCAATAACATATGTTTTACTGATTTACATCAAGACCGTTCGCCTCACCAGCATTTTACACCACAAGCCGCCACTGATGTGTGGCGATGCAAAATTATTTCCTTCAATAGCTCGCCACGAGCAATGGAACAGTGTACTAACTAGTAAGAAGGAACTGTACACCATCTATACTTAAAATAGCATAACTATATTAGTAATCCGAATTTGTTGTCGTAGAATAGAAATACACTTTCCTTGAAAAAGCCATCTGGTTGATGTGCGGAAGCTTGGTAACTTTGATTTCTATCCTACGCCAATAAATTCGGGTTTCTAGTATAATTTTACTATTTTAAGCAACAATGTACGTATTATTTTTCGCCCAATCCTGAGTAATTGAGTACAGTTGCTGGAACTTTTAATGAGGCGACACAAATGTAAGCTTCGCAGACACATTTCAGAATCTATTCAAATCAATGCAAGACGGTAATCGAAACAAATGCTTAGTGATTATTGACAACACAGTTCATAAATGATTTTGCACGATGTGCTGGTAAAACTCATTTTCATTACGTTCCTTATGAAAGGTGATATGGATGGCTGCATCTAGAATTACGGAAACAAATGAGTCGAAAAGTCAGGGAAATGAAACTTTTCAGCACCTTAAAGTTTAAATAATTTATTACAACATATTGATAGCCCTGAAGTCCCCGACCCCGTTATCACATATGATATCAAGTTGAAAGTGAGAAAGAAAAGGCAGGTGTGTACGCTATACCGTTGGTATATTCTGGCAACACGGAAAATATATATATCGGAATGGCAAAGAGAACCTTGGACACTAGATGTAAAGAGCACGTGTGAAATGTCAATCAGGACATGCAGAATACAGCTCTCGCCAGAGAAGTCATGCATTCATCGGCCGCTCCTCTATGGAATAATATTAGAAGAATTGCCCCATTCACGAACTTTAAAGAGACTGCCATCAGGGAAACAGTCGAAATCCGATCCAGCAAACTAGCGTGTAATGATATAGTTCCTACTGAACTACCAGGAGCTTGGCATGCGTTATTAAAAGATGGAAACACATCGCGACGCACCGTATATTTGCGTGATAAAAAGTCGTGTAATATGCTCGTGATGTCACCCGCGTTATTTTCGAAAATCATCTTTGTTCCTTATGGGTTCCAATTTCCTGCATTTTTACGTATACCATTGCCTTCAGAAAGGCTTCCAATGGAGTGCGAAAGCTTGGCGAATCTTTGTGCTTACTACATCACAAAAATAAACGGATTGAATACGCTGTATGCGTCACTTGAGTGTTCACAGTGGGGTGTACTTATAATTATGTTAAACTTAATAGATTTTTATCACGAGCTTCCTTGCATACTTTAAATAATACCACCTCTTTGTTTTCATCGTAAAAAATCCATGGATGCTTGCCCTGCCATGAATTTCGAAAAGTTCTACCAGCACTCTTGCATTCACTTGATATCATAGAATCAAAAACTCCTAAATTATTTGAAGACGAACGTCTTAAATCAGCAATAGTCTGTTTCCGAACCAAGATTAAATCTATAGTATCGGAACTCTGGACTATATTGTCCAGCTGGGGCCGCATGATTACAAATTTATCCATGATCGTCTACTGAGTGTTCACAGTGGGTGTATTTGGGAAGTACCAGAGAAGTACCAAGAGAAGTACAATGTGTGAAAAATCTTATGTCTTATAATCTTAACATCAATGATTGATAATCACATTAAGAAAACCACACTACACCAATGCAATATTAGCGCAAACACAAATTAACTTCAACTGATTATTTCCGTGTGAATATACGGAAATTATATACCTGCAAAATACAAATCATTACAACCCGCGAACTGTCCGCACCTGCACTCACCACAACTCAGTGTTTCCAAATGACGCTTCGTCCTCTCCAATTCCCACATGTGAATCCCGGAATGGGGACTGGAATTTTCTACACCCCCCTCAGCCCCCACCCTATTCACTACCAGACGAAACTTCAGACTGCCTGATGGCTATCCTGCCAAGGGGAGTGATTAGAAAGGGTATTGCAAGTATGTCTCGCAACTCTGCAAGAGGATACACAAAAAGAAGTACCATGTGTGAAAATGAGCGATTTTTTTATACTTCTTTTGAGAACTCAAAGAAAGAGGCTGGTTTTCGAACGAGGAGAATCGACAATGATTGATGCTGCTTCGAATCGCCTACGCGTTGTAAATTATATGTAAATAATTATATTTGAACACAAAAAGGATAAAGTAGATATTTGAAATTCGTTTAGCCTTGTTACTTGAAACATATATTCTATACTTTTGTTTTCCATAACACCATATTGAATATTTTCATAAAGCAATTTCTCTAAAAAATTCTAGTACAGCTGCACATAATATATACTGCTGGCCATCCAAAATGCAACACCAAGAAGGAAGCATCCGATTGGCCTGAAATTCGCAGCATGCGTCGCCCGCGAGAGGACATGCAAACAATTAGCATTCCAGGGCATATGCAAATCATATGCGCCCAGCACGCCACCGAGAAGCACTATAAGAAGGGTGCACAGGAGGCGGGGTGTAAGTAGTGAAGTGTGGTATGCTGCCGGATCTGTGTGTGGGAAGCTTCCTGATGCCTCGTCGCAGAATACGGCAGTCATTCCAGCACGTTTCGGAGTTCGACAGAGGACGAATAGTAGCGTATCGCGACAGCGGTTTATCGTACCGAGGCATCGGCACCCGTGTGGGACGACATCCAGCCACAATGAGGCGAGTAGGGATTCGATGGGTACAGGAGGGACGGATGGACAGACGTGGGCGATTGCCGCAGCCGCGGCACACCACCGAACGAGAGGACCGGCATATTGTGCGGCGGGCATAGACGGCTCGCACTGCCACATCACGAACGTTAGCGCAGGAATTGGGGTGTGTTGCGCAACAACCTGTGCCAGCACGTACCGTTCGACGTCATCTGCAGGAGTGGGGACTTGTCGCACGGCGCCCGTTGCTCCGATTACCATTGACGTTAGACCACCGGCGAGTGCGGCGGCAGTGGGCCGTTGAACGCCGCACCTGGGTTACAAAATGGCACGACATTGTCTTCTCCGACGAATCCCGCTTCTGCCTGCAACACCACGTTGGTCAGATCCGTGTGTGGCGGCACCGCGGCGAGAGACTGTATGACGCCTGCATTATGCATCGCCATACCGGTCCGTCGCCTGGCGTTATGGTTTGGGGCGCAATTTGATATGACACCCGCACCCCTCTGGTACGCATCGCCGGTACACTCAACAGCCACCGCTACATCTCCGACGTTTTGGAGCCTGTAGTCCTCCCTTATCTGCAGGACCTGCCAGCGGCCACGTTTCAACAGAACAATGCGCGCCCGCACGCGGCACGCATCGTGCAACAATTCTTCACGGCCCACCAGGTGTCACTGCTGCTGTGACCCGCCTGTTCTCCCGATATGTTACCCATCGAACACGTCTGGTCGCTGATCGGCAAACGAGAAGCCCGGCAAGCACCACCCGCGCCTACACCTGATGAACTGTGGCAACGTGTGGAAGCAGCCTGGACCGAAATACCCCAAGCCCACATCCAAAGCCTCTTTCGTTTGATGCCGCGGCGTGTAGCGGCCGATATTGCCAGCCATGGGGAACACACGAACTATTGATGTCTGCTTGTTCCGCAAGTCGCACGGGCCTGTAAGCTCAATTGTTTAATTGTTGTATCTATTGTTATGTGTCCAGTAAATCTGGCTTTGCTATCTCGTGTCCTTCTTGGTGTTGCAATTTGGGTGGCCAGCAGTGTAGTAGTATTCGTTATAAAACACGGCAAATTATTGGGTGGGCTCGGGCCCCATAGGCCCATATAAGTTGGCGCCCATGGTTACAGATGATGATCTTCCACTGCGTGGTTTGTATTCAATGCTGGTGTCACCTTCTTTAAACTTCTTCATTCATCTGTGCACATTGCTCTTGTCAATGGTGTCATTTCCGAAAACATTTTGTGGCCTTCTGTGGATGTCGGACAACCTGCACCTTACCTTCTTCAAGAACTCAATGACGGAGCGTTGCTTCTGCTTGGAATCCATTATTTGCCTGCAATGAAGGAGAAGGGTTACTAAAGAGAACTAGTTACTCTACCAACAAGTGCAATTTGAATAACCTCTGTCAGTTAATAAAAACGTTATGCCCGCTTTGGCGTTACTCTCGGTACAACCCTGGTACTCACTCTAGACGAACGTTTTCCGGATGTCGTGGTAGTTTGGATTTATGGGCGTTTCAGGCTATTTATGGTTTTAAGGGTTAAGTAAAAACACCATTTTTCATAAATATTTGGCTAGGGGGACGTAAAATACGATTACTGCATTGAGAGAACTACCTGTTACGCAGTTTTAAAAAGTCCTTGATATCCCTTTATTATAATAGATTTGGGATTTTTCCGAAAAACATGCTTATTTTGCTCGTGAATTAGGAGTCATTCTGTAATTTTAATTTCACATAAATGAGTGCAGAACAACTAGTTACAGTATAAAGAAAGTATTCGTACTTAATGACTGAAGGGGTGTTTCATATTTGTTATATCCTTTTGGAGTAACTCTGGGATAATGTTCTTCAACTTCTTCACTGCAAAAAAAAAGCAGAAAAGCATTTAACTATGGCAATTAGAGTAACCACTGAGTAAAATATTGAAAACCATGGTAAACTTGTTACTAATGAACTTTATTGATGTGCACATGCCATGTTCTTAAAGGAGATGTAATTTTATAAGCACAAAATTCAACTTTGGTTTGATAAAGGTTTGCACGTCTTGATAATCCGGATAGAAATATCACAACAATGCTGATTGAACGTAATGAGTAATATGTTAAAATGCAATAGCTGCACTTTGCATTTTTACTAGTTTTTCCGATTTTGCAATCACTTGAGGGAAGTGTGGCTAAAACATCTGAGCCACACGTAAATTTTGTTATTAAACGAGGAACAGTTTCCTGGTGCTGTAGATACAATGGAACTCGTATATATCGAAGTCGAAATGTGAGTCAAAAACATTCGATATATGCGAAATTCGTTATAACCAGACAAATAAAAAAGAGGTCTATTTCTGGCATAATACATTATGTCAAATCAAAACTAGTAAGTCGTAATTCTTGTCAATTGAAAAACTACGTGAAAACACACATTTGTTCGCCCCCCTTACTCCGGAGTAAGTTGCTCTCCCAACTAAGCCACACGGACGGAATGTATCGCTGCATATTTGTCGTCTTTTTTTTTTTTTTTTTTTTGATTGGAGGTTTAACGACCACCGTGAGCAACTCAATGGGCTATAAGCAGTCGCCCGTCCCTAATTTAGGGTCACTGGTTCCAGGGAAGGGAGAGAGCCAGTGCCGTAAGACAAACACAACATCCATGCCTGACCGGGATTCGAACCCGGACCCCTTACGGACGAATGATCAGCGGCCAGCGCCTTAGACCACTGCGCCACCGGGGCGGCATTTGTCGTCTTGACACGTGCTTTATTTCTGTAGTACGTCACAACTATAGCTAGCAAAATAATATGAGATCTATCATAAGTTAAATTTTACGAATGTAAATATTAATTTAACCACAAAAACTTTGCTGTTACATCGGAAAATATTTTTTGGGAGTTTAACGACTACCTTGAGCATCTCGATGGGCTATAAATAGTCGCCTGTTCCTAATTTATGGGCACTGGTTCCAGGGAAGGGAGAGAGCCAGTGCCAATATCCATGCCTCCACGAGATAGGAACCCATACTCATTTCGGGCGAATAGTTTTTTTTTTTTTTTTTTTTGATTGGAGGTTTAACGACCACCGTGAGCAACTCAATGGGCTATAAGCAGTCGCCCGTCCCTAATTTAAGGTCACTGGTTCCAGGGAAGGGAGAGAGCCAGTGCCGTAAGACAAACACAACATCCATGCCTGACCGGGATTCGAACCCGGACCTATTACGGACGAATGATCAGAGGCCAGCGCCTTAGACCACTGCGCCACCGGGGCGGCGGCGAATAGTTAGAAGCCAACGCTTACACTAATGTTCCAGTAATGTAGCATACCTCGGACGTATGAGCCAATTCTTACTTGTTTATCCCTTATCATGATCGCTGCTGTAAACATTTCTGAACTCTGCCGCGGTGGTTATGATGTTTCCAGGTGCTAAATAAATTCTAAAATTTCCTGAAGAGGGATTATGTGATTCTCAAAGGTGGCAAGGGGAGAGAATGAAAGCGCATTTTCCCATGAGATATACACGCTGGTTTCCTTAAATTAAGGGGCAAAATGTAAAATCGTGGTAAGCTGGCTAATTACGGTTAAATATGCACGAAATTTGCATATGTTAGAGACAAAGTACTTCAGCATCAGCGAATGGTATACTGTAGAAATGAGTGGCGCTGGCATACCTTTATGCAAATTAACAGAAGCATAAAACTGGTTTTTTTTTATAGGTGGCTTAACGACAACCGTGAGCAACTAAATGGGCTGTAAGCAGTCGCCCGTCCCTAATTTAGGGCCACTCACTCCAAGGATGGGAGAGAGCCAGAAACGTAAGACAAACACAACATCAATGCCTCACCGCGATTCGAACCTGGACCTGTATCGGACGAATGAATAGAAGCCATCGCTTAGACCACTGCGCCACCGGGGCAGTTGGTTGTTTTTCAGTTAATCGCCAATTCACGTGTAGAGATTGAAAAAAGAACATCGTGATCGAGATTGTGTTGTAATGACTTCGAGAATTTATTTACTAGTGAAATTACGCTTCACAGCTATAGGAATACTCGAAGCCGGCCAAAGTCACGCGAACGTAGTAGATGGCTGAACGTAATTCGTTCTGTGGTCCAAAGTCTGTGGAACCGCTTCCAAAGCACAGAATCATATTCCCGCAGGTACAGCCAAGACAGGCCTAGGATAGCAACTTCCTCCCAAGATCGCTATCTGCGCTCAGGAACAGGTCATCTACGCCGACCCATCTTCTATGTGTGCTTGCTGCAGTTACCAGAAGGCCGCTATCAGTTTCTACGGTATGCAGTATACTACACGAAGAAGGATACTACGCTAGGCGGCCAGTAACGTTCGTTTCCCTAACCTCCCTCCACAAAGAGAGAATGCCGCACCGGTGGCGCAGTGGTCTAAGCGATGGCCTCTGATCATTATTCTGAACGGGGTCCGGGTTCGAATCCCGGGGAGGCATGGATGTTGTGTTTGTCTTACGGCACTGGCTCTTTCCCTTCCCTGGAACCAGTGACCCTAAATTAGGGACGGGCGACTGCTTATAGCCCATTGAGTTGGTCACGGTGCTCGTTAAACCTCCAATCAAAAAAAAAAAAAAAAAAAAAAAAGGGGGAGAATGTATGAATTGGGCGCGCATGCGTGTGAATTGGAGTCCAAATCAATAGAGATCTGTACTCTTCACAGACGAGTTTAGGTACTAAAAGAATGCAACGTGGTTTGTCACAAATATTAATTTTCTCAAGTCGACCATGATTTCTTTGGGTGTTGACCTAGCTTCATCATGACGAATGGCACGTAAATATTCAAATTGTATATGATATCATAAACGGTGTTTACAGTCACGGGCTTTGGTTAGTTGATTCCACGCGCTTGATAGAAATGGGGTCGATGCCATGTCATTAACAAATTGCGAAGACTTCTTATATATATGGAAAGCTTCTAAAATATCAAGTTTGGTGATTGAATCTGGCTTCTCAATTAGTTTTGCTTCTTTAGAGAGAAATTTATGGTTCTTCTCGTAACAGTGTTTAGCCATCGATGACTTCTTTAGGTCACAGTTCCGAATGTATAGGTTTTGTGCTCCTTCAACGAAAACGCAAGGCTCTACGGGTCTATCCTATATAGGAAGCGCCACATTCACATGGAATGTGATAAATTCCCCATGAGTTTTTGTATCCAACATAGTCCTTTGATCCTAAAAAGTTCATTTTGTTTATGGGTTTAAAAATTACTTTAAAATTAAAGGGTTTGATAAGTCTTGAAATTCTGAAGTCAATGTTACGGGCAAATGGAATAACGGTAAAATTATCTCGTGATCTGCGCATCACATGAGTTAACTTTGAGAGAGGCTTCAGTTTCCGGAATTTTGTTAGAGCCTTGTTATAATTCCGGAAACCGAAGCCTATCTCCACGTCAACTCCTGTGATGCGCCCATTGCGAGATAATTTTGCCATTATTCCATTTTCCCGTGACATTGCCTTCAAAAAGTTTAAAAATTCTCAAAACCTTTAATTTTAAAGTAATTTTTAAACCCATAAACAAAATGAGCTTTTTATAATCAAAGGACTATGTTGGATACAAAAACTCATGGGGAATTTATCACATTCCCTGTGAATGTGGCGCTTCCTATATAGGATAGACCCGTAGAGCCTTGCGTTTTCGTTGAAGGAGCACAAGAATTACATTCGGAACTGTGACCTAAAGAAGTCATCGATGGTTAAACACTGTTACGAAAAGGACCATAAATTTATCTTTGAAAAAGATAAACTAATTGACAAACCAGATTCAACTACCAAGCTTGATATTTTGGAAGCATTCCATGTATACCAGAAGTCTTCCCAATTTGTTAATGATATGGCATCCACCCCATTCCTATCAAGCGCGTGGAAGCAACTAACCAAACCCCGTGACTGTAAACATCGCTTATGATATCATATACAATTTGAATATTTACGTGCCATTCGTCTTGATGAAGTTTGGTCAATACCCAGCGAAACCATGGTCGACCTGAAAAAAAATATTTGTGACAATCCACGTTGTATTCTCTTAATACGTATAATCTTCACAAGACTGTAGTCTTCGAGATCAAGAGTCGAGGTATGTTTCATAGAGTGATTCTCGGCGATTTTTCATTTGGAGAGAGCCAGGGAATAGATATCATCCCTCTTATATCCATGAAAGGAACACATATTGTTGAGGTAGTGTGCTTGTATGAGGAGGGTTCTCTTTAGGTGGACGTACCGACCTCCATGTGCTGCCAGGTGGCAAGTTTAACGCTCGGAGGTATAGGGATGATATCCTGGTACCCTCTGTTCGGCCACATGCAGGTGCACTTAGCGACACATTGTGACGTATATCCTAAATTAACTTTCCTTTTCAGTTTCTTTCCCTATGTAAATCTTGAGTTTGTTCTCAGTTATATACTTCACACTTAACGTGATATCTTTTCTCTCAAACGAATACTGTTGGCAACCTAATTGAGGTTGAATGAACGTAACGTATGCCTGTTATGAAATAATAAACAGAGATATAAACTACGATAAAACAGTTGCTAGTTGTGGTGTGAAGCGTTGTGGAGCGTTTAATGTGGAATGTGGAGTGTTGATACTGATTTGTTATCGTGTAGTGCTATATCTGTGCTGGAGAAATAAAGCATCATTTCCGTAAGTTTGACTTCTGTATGAATGTTTCGTCCGGCCGTTAAGGTTTTAATTTAGGAACTATTTTATCGTATAGTTATGTTTTTAAAATAACGTATCAGTACGAAAAGACATTTACGTTATAACATTCATAGTGCAAGCTGATAATGTGCTCGCCCCCCCCCCACACACACACAGCCCGGTTGGTACAGCAATAAATTGAAAAGGATACTATTGTCTTTATGGAGTGGCTAGCACATTTTTCTGACCTTAGCCCAATCGAGCATGTGTGAGACGCTCTAAGTAGGCGTGTTGCTGTCTTTAACCTGCCTCCCGGAACCTTGCAGGGAATTCAAACTGCTTTGCTAAAACAACGGGCATTATTACCTACAGATCTCATAGATACCATTATTAGCAGCATGTAGCATCGCTGTGGGGTCCGTATTGCTGTTCGGGGTGACCACATTCCATATTGAAGAACTTTTTAATTTAATTTTTGAAATACTGATTTACATTTATTTACTTTTATAGAAAACAAAACAAAATGTAAATCCTTTGCAGAAAATGTTCTTGCGATTTTATGTGACATATGGTACAGTGGAGATTTTCATCAAATTTCATTCAAATTGGTTGCATATGTTTTGAGTTGCAACAATTTTTTTCAATTTGTTCCTTAATTTATGGAAACCATTGTTGTTGGCTGGCGTGCCCGTAAAAAAGCAGCCGAAACATTCTTCTTTTCATGCGTATTGTAAGACCAACCACAGGAATGAAAAAGAACCTATCTGCAAGAAGAACAACGGGAATGAAGATCCTATCTGTAAGAAGAACCACAGGAAGAGTTGTCGACAGTACGTAATAGGCGAACACTATTTAGCCGCCCCGGTGGCGCAGTGGTTTAAGCGACGGCCTGTGATCATTCATCCGAAAGTTGTCCGGGTTCGAATCCCGGTGAGGCATGGATGTTGTGTTTGTTTTAGGGAACTGGCTATCTCCCTTTCCTGGAAAAAGTGACCCTAATTTAGGGACGGGCGACTGCTTATAGCCCATTGAGTTGCTCACGGTGGGTTAGTCGTGTTTATCTGTGCTCCTCAAGTTTTCGTTGGTGTGTTATTTTTCTTCGTTGTCAGTGTTCTATTTCGTGTGTGTGTTGTGTGTGAAGGTTCCGTGTTTCTTTTTATATGCCTGCCGAGCTGGTAAGTGCTTAATTTGATTAGTTTACCTTATTTTTCTGCCTTGGCCAAGCTGGCTAAGGGCTAAGCTTTTCCTCGCCATTGCAAATGGCGGCTTCCGGGGAGAATGACGTCCTAACCCTTGCTACCGGAAATGATGATCTCCCGATAACAGCTTCTCTAAATATTACTACCAATGACGAGTCAATCTCGATAAACCACTCCTCCTTGCAGCCTTCTGTTGCTGCCTTACCATCGGATATCGCCTCTTCTTCCAAGTCTCCCAGCGGCGATACGATGTCTTCTCTGAAAGCTAATGATGACGCCATGGATGTTTCGCACTCCATGCCGGAATCATCTCCAAAGCAACGTACAACTACCCTCTCATATGCTGACGTAACCGCATCTAAGTCGGGACCTTCCCAGTCTTCTTTTTCTCCTGGACAATATGAGATGACGCATAATGCTGAAGTCATTGAGGTTGTCCTTAAAGAAGATACCCCTTCTGGGCTGAAATTCCTTCAAACTATGGAGAATGGTGTTGTATTTCCGAGCCTGAGAAATACAAAACTTACTGCATATACTGCTGCTCTTCGAGAGATTGTTCCTGCATCAGCTATAACTCATGTGGGCAGGAAGCCTTACAAAGTAGCTGTTTACTTCTCTACTCCTGCCCATTCCCTACATGTACTGACCAAGGGCATCTCAATTGGTGATCGTCACATCCATGCCGAACCTGTTTCACAGAGTTCCGTTGTTGTAAGTTTCTGACCGGTTCCACCTGAAGTTTCAGATGATCTCTTGATTGCCGCTCTTCTTCCTTATGGCCGGATCATTGGAGGTGTAACTACCTACTCTTCGTTTCCAGAGGTGCCAGAAGATAGATACCTACTCGGTTTCGCCGCAATGTTCGTGTGGTCTTCCCTTCAGAGGAGCACATGCTGCGTATTCCACCCACTTTACGTGTACGCTGTTGCACGCACATTAGAGAGATATTCATCACAGTAGGCTCCGTCTGTCCGAATTGTAAAGGCACGGGACATCCCCGCGCTCTATGCCCTCATAATGCGAACACTCTTTCCAAGTCAACAGCACGAACTTCTTCCTCTTTGTCACGCCAATCGGCATCCTCTTCTGGTGCTAAAGACCAGCAACAGCAGACTTCCTCAAAAAGTAATGATACAGTAGTTGGTCAACCGACGTCTACAAAAAGTAGTCAGACAGCCGTTGGTCAACCGACGTCTACCAGAAGTAGTGAGACAGCCGTTGGTCAACCGACGTCTACCAGAAGTAGTGAGGCAGCCGTTGGTCAACCGACGTCCACCAGAAGTAGTGAGACAGCCGTTGGTCAACCGACGTCTATGGGTAAACCCTCGACCTCGGGTGATGCATCGGCGCCCACTTTATCTCTTCAGTCAAATGAGGCATCAATTGTTAATCCAAAGTCTCCTATAGAGATGGTTGATGACGATTCTCGTCATACTGCTACACCGACCGTTGAGGTTGTTTCTTCAGTTCCTTTTAAATTGCCGGAAGCTCCAATTCCGGTTACAGCACAAAGTCGTGGACGGGCGAAGCGACGTAGAACTTCACGCGCTCAGAATAAGAAGTTTAGAATTACAACTACCCTTAAGGCAGGACGTGATTGTTCTAGTAGTCAGATGCTCACGTCTGAAGGCTCTATGGAATCTGATACAGATGATGGAACAATTATTCCGATCTCCTGTGAAAACTTTTTACATATTCTAGAGACATCCTCGCTTCCACAGACACCTGTGTCTGGGGAGAAGGTTTATGCGTTCCTAATAAGTCCCCGTAGAGACAAGCTGTCTCGCAATTTTTTGGAAGGATACTCCCACTGTCTGTCTGACACCATGAATCAAATGTTGGCGATACATTCTCATTTACGTACCGTTCCGGGCAGAGATCTGGGTGGTCCCTACTGGGCAAAGAAGTTCCGTAGCCGCCTCGCCAAGTTACAGAACGCGGCCGACAACATCTTCCAACCATCATCAGACTATTCTGTTCAAGACAGTCTCACTGAATAGTAGGGGTATGTGTACCCCTTTGGCGAATGCTTTAGTGTATGAAGACGTCCACCACCTCAAAGCAGATCTCCTACTTTTGCAAGAGACAAATTGTCTATCCACTTCACCCTTCCATCGCTGGAGGAGATGGGACTATCAGTTTCATCACGCGTATAGGCTCTCTCTTCGTGGAGGTTTAGCGATTGGTGTACATAATAGATTTCGTCAAGCACTCTCCTCTGTTAAAGTTCATAACCTGTGCCGAGACTTATTGCAGCGACTCACTTTCGTCCTAGATGGACAACGATATTTAGTTTTCAACATATATATTCCATGTTCATCTACACATCTAACCTTGTTATTTTCGTCGCTCCGCACTGCACTTCAGTCAGCATTACCATCAGATCATGTGCTCATTGGAGGAGACTTTAACTGTACACTTCAACCAGAGCTCGATCGCGCTCCTTCGAGGACTGAACATCGTTCACGTCTTGTGGAGCAATTGCGATCATTAGTGTCTGATTTTGATTTACATGACGTGTTCCGACGATTGCATCCGACATCCATTTCACATACCTGGAGAGCTTCATCTGCTTCCTCCTCTCTTTCTGCCAGGCTGGATCGATTTTACGCTTCTGCTCCGTTATTGCCCATTACAACGGATTGTATGCACTCTCCTACAGCTTCATCGGATCACTGTGCCATCACTATCTCCTGTAGCTCTTCATCTCGTCTGCATTTTAGGCCTCGGTCATGGACACTGGACACTTCTCTCCTAGCTGATGAGAATATGTGCACCGAGATCAGAGATCTTCTTGATCATATGCGAGAGGGCCTGTCCACTGCACCTTGTGCCATCAATTACTGGCTCGAGGTAAAATCTTACCTAATTTATCTTCTCAGACGTCATTCCTTTTCCGAAGGCACGAAGCGCTCCATGGAAGAGCAAAATCTCCGAAACATCCTGTTACAGCTTGGTGCGAGTCATCCCATGTATACAGCTTACCAAGCGGATCTTAGAGCACTTCTTGAGCCTCGTGCACGTCAGGTAATTCTTCGTCTCCGTCTACAACATATATCACCAGAGGACTGCTCCTTTGAGTTTCTGTCCGCGTTAGAAGAAAAGCGCCGCTCGTCGCATCAGCTTCGACTACTTCGGCGGCCTGATGGTGAAATCATCTCTGATCCGGATGCAGTTTGCTCTCAGGTTCGTCGATATTTTACTATCAAATACAGTGAAACTCCTCAGCCTTCTGTTTCTGCTTCTGCTACTTTACTCTGTGCTCTTCCCCAAGTTCCTTCCAATCTCTCTGATTCCCTTTTACAAATTATTTCGCAGACTGAACTTCGGACCATTCTTGTCTCTCTAAATTCCCGTGCTGTCCCAGGTCCAGATGGCCTTCCGCTCCTTCTCTACCGTACTTTTCTCCCTTCGTTGCTTCCATTTCTTCTCGCCGCTTTCAATGCTGCTCTTTCTTCCTCTTCTCTTCCGAGGGGTTTCACATAGGCTCATATGGTGTTATTCCCCAAGAAAGGCGATCTGCTTGACTTGGGAAACTGGCGCCCTATCTCGCTACTAAACATTGACTATAAACTCTTCACTAAACTCCTTTCCAATTGACGACTCAACCAAGTTCTTCCATTTCTTCTTTCTCCCGACCAGACCTACACGGTTCCTGGTCGGTCCATCACTTCTAATCTCAATCTCCTTCGAGATCTCCTACATCTGGCTCGTACTAACTCTGAACCACTTGCCCTCTTTAATCTTGACCAAAGAGCTGCTTTCGACAATATCTCACATTCGTATCTTTCTGCTGTTCTTATTGCTTTCGGCTTTCCTTTTGCTTTTGTTACCTCTATTCTTGCCCTTTATCAGGACGCTGCTTTCCATGTCAAGACGGCCGCCTTCTTGACTGCACCTATTCCTTTTCGGCGAGGCATTCGGCAGGGTTGCCCACTTTCTGGGCAGCTCTTTGCCATTGCTTTTGAGCCGTTTCTTCGGTCTGTCCAACGAGTCTTTATAGATGCACTGCCACCGCCTACTGCAAGTACTAGGCACTTTTCTGTGACATACTCTGCATATGCTGATGACGCGACCTTTTGTGTACGGACAGACGCTCAATTCGACATCTTGCTCCAGATTTACGATCAATATTCTTCATGTTCAGCGGCATCACTTAATACATCCAAGAGTGCAGGTCTATGGAGCGGAGCGTGGGCCTCTAGGACTGACACCCCGTGGGGCGCCTCATGGACTGCTTCATCCCAAAAATTCCTTGGGGTCCATCTCGGAGTCCGTCTTTCTGCTCAAAATGAAACATGGAATGCTCTCAGAACACGCCTTACTCGAACTGCTGCATTCTGGCGAGGTTCCCAGTTTTGTACTTCTTACTTCTTAAGAGCTAGAATAGCTCAGACTTATATTCTTTCACCATGCCTATATGCATGGTCAGCTGAACGTATGCCCATTTATCACCTCAATGAAATCACTCGAATCATCTCAACGATAATATGGAACAGGTACCATTGGATCCAGGTCTCCACTCTCTGTCGTCGAGTCACTGATGGAGGTATTTCACTGCTGGATGTTCGTACCTACTATAAAGCACATAAAGTGGTTTCTTTCCTGCGGCTACTAAGTGCACCAGAGTCGCCAGTTACGCTCGTTAGAGATGTCATGATATCGCCTAGGAATTCCCGAATCACTTTCATCATGTATCTTCTAATGGATCAATCTCCTTTTTCCATTCTAAACTTTCCCCTTTCTACAAAGAGGTCCTTTCCTTTCTCCGTTCTCTACCCCTCTTCCGTGCTCCACCGGCTTCCACCACTGAACTATTAGCTGAGCCCCTGTTCTTTTCTTCCATCCTTCATCCCCCTAATGCTCCCTACTTTACTGACCTTTCCTGGCTCCCCGCCGGAATAGTATCTGTTCAGGATCTAATTTCTCCAGATCTTTCTTGGAAACCCTTCTCTGATCTTTCCCCCCTCCTCCCCCTTACCTCTTCCTCTCTTTTGCTGTATGATTCCTTCCGTTCTTCAATCATTACCCTCTTCCCTAACCTTGCCTCTCAAGCTGGGTTAACTCTTGTTCCCTCTGCCTCTCTTCCTCTTCCCTTTTTCCTTTCCGTTCGGGGCTCATCACTTCCTCTCTCCAGTTTTTCTATCTCGTATCTTTACCGTTGTCTCATTGATCCACTATATGCTACACCATTGATGATTCCAGATGTTCCGAATGTCGCCCTTTCACAAGTGTGGTCCATGTCTAATTCGCCACTATCTATTCCAGCAGAAAGAAACATCCAATGGTTGTTTCTTCATCGGCGGTTACCAGTTCCTCCCAAATTATTCAGGATGACGCTTGTTGATTCGCCTAACTGCATGTTTTGCTCTGCGATTGCGGATGTAGATCATGTGTATCAACATTGCACAGTGCTTCTTCCCTTGCTACATCTGATCTTCACTACTGCACAGTGCCTTAGTACTAATGATCTCTCCTTCTCAGCCTATAGTACGCTACTCAGTTCAAGTACTCCGCCTATTCCTATATCAGAGTCATGTGCTTATGTATTCATATTAGCAAAACATGTGATTTTTTGCTACTATCAACAGCTACGTTCTACCCCTATACAGCCTACCATCTTTCAGGCGGGAGCTGCGATGTGCAGTCAGTTCCGGAACAGACTGACTTCACGCTTGAGGCTTGCTTTCACTGTTGCTAAGGCAGCGAATCGAATCCCACACTTTATGTCAGTGTGGTCACCTTTTCGTCAATGGTTTTCTGGTCCATCAGAAGACCTTAGACTTTTGTTCTGACTTCTGTGAAATTGTTTGGACTAATTGAAGTATAGTTTTGTGATTATCGTGTTCTTAGGTGCCCTTGTCATCATTGCTTCTGAATGTTACTGCACATTTGTATGTTTCTCACCAACAAGGTCCTGTAGGTGAGTTTCTTGTTATACCACAGGCACTTAGAATAAGTTTAAAGTTTTTTTTTTTGTTTCGGCACTTTCCTTATGTCTGCCGGGCTTTATAATATATGGTTTTTGCTCACGGAGCTAAGCAACTGTTTGATAGTGTTTAAATTGTATTATTGATTTTGCACAGTGTGGTTTTTGATCATGTTACATGTACATAAAGGGATATGATCAGTCGATTACACCATGTTCTGCAAGGTTTAGCACTTTTGTTGTGCAGGGGGTAATTGTTCATCATTCGGTTATTTGTACTGTACCTGAAGTATAGTTGCTATGCCAAAAGCTCAGTTTTGTATATACTAATGTACTTTCCTAATTGCACTGTAAAATTTATGTTTGGCACATTTCGCGTGTTGGATCACGATTACATGTCTTAAGTTTTATGCTCATGGTGCGGAGCAAACGCTTTGATAGTATTTCAATTATATGTTAATATTACACAGTGTGGTTTTTCTCATGTCACATGCGCCTAACAGGAAATAATAAGTCTCTTAGATAATATTCTGCGCTGTGTTGCATATTTGCTGTACAAAGAGTCAGTTTCATATTTTCATTATTTGTATTGTACCCGAAGTATAAATTTTCTGTAAAACGCAAGTTCTGTTTGTACTAATATACTTTACTCTTTGCACTGTGAAACTTACAGTTGTACCATGGAATTGTAACTCCTGATTAGTGTCTTCCCTATGCCGTTGCATGTTGTGTACATATGTTGTTGTTCATTACAAGTTAATCTATAGCACTGTGATTGAGGCACTTGTTTAAGCCTAAGTAATAGTTCTTTTTGTAATTTGACAGCGTTTCACAAGAGAGATATTGCATTCAATTTGTATAGAGTTCACACCATCATTGTGGATAGATCATTTATTCGCTTATCTTTCAGATACTGAAAAGTATAAACCTTCTGCTCTTTTCTTCTTTTTTCTCAAGATTGCTCAAAATATACATGTTTGTTTTTGCACTGTAAAATTTATAGTTATACCTTGTACTGGTGTTCACCTGTTAGAGATGGCACTATGCTGATGCACATTGAGAACATATGATGTACATAGAGTAAGTCAACCCTTCAGTCCAGTATTGTCAGTGTTATGAATTTGCTTACATTGTATATAGTGCATCCACATAATGTAAATATCTCATTTTCATTGTAAATAGGTCATCTAATTGTTTATCTTTTGGTAACTGTTAAGCACAGGCCATCTGTGTCTTCCTGTCCATGTTTGCTCCAAATAAAAAAATTGTTGAAGCTCACGGTGGTCGTTAAACCTCCAATAAAAGAAAAATGCTATTTATTTTGTTAGCTGACAATCGTGCTGTACTTCGATACATGCGGTTTCTCCAAAAATTATTTTTGGTTATATGCGGTTAAATAACAAAGGGGAATATTGCGAAATTCAAGAGATCTTCTTCGGGGGTCTGGTACGATTCGTCCAACCACGATGATCCCATGCGATTCATCCCAAGGAGACAAGTCGTTCAATGGGCACCGGGTACAAAGATATGATTCATCCAATGTCAATTCGTTCACTGGTATGATTGGTCAAATACCGGTCTCTCCGAAGGCCTAATAATGCCGCACCAAGCTCATCAATTCTGACGCTGTCTTCGCTGTCGTATGAAAATACAGTACCAGTAGCCCAAAGAATACAGTATAAGATAGTTACGTTTTATGCGTACTGTGGCTTCATAATTCCTTTTTCGGATTAGTATATTGTTTGTTTTCTTTACAGGTAAAAATTATGTTGTCCCCACAGTCAAATGAAAATGATGACGTACTAACTATTCTATCGACTATGACATTTCTTTCTTTTTTTTTTTTTTTCTTTTCTGGATTAGATAATGGAAAAGACTTGTTTTCCGTTTTCAAGACTTGTTTTCCAAACTAACGAAAACATTTGTGTTTTAACTTTCGCACGGAACAGAGGAAAGGCGTCTGGTTTTTGAATATTGAATTCTGAGCTGCGGCATTAAGAACGGAAAGAGGTTCCACATGAAATTAAACCGTTGTACCTAAGATAATGAAATTCGAAGCAAAATATTTACAAATAAATTGGGCTTTTCATTCTCCCTCAAAGGAAATATATTTTTTTTTACTTTCTCCACATCTCTCCCTCCTCTTTTGTTAGTGTGTGTTATTGTAAAGATTTTGCTTTCAATTTCCTCCATAAGTTTTCTTCAAAGTTTATTGCGGTGGATATTCTGTAATAACGCAAATAACAAACGTTTGAATATACACTGCCTGACAGAGAAAATGCCACACCACGAAGACGTGAACGCAGCATCGCCATGCAATTTGCAGGGTGGGTGCACATATACAAGTTATGCAATGCAAATTATTGCATTTGCAGGCCAATCGCACGAACGGCGCGAGGATTATAAGCTGACAACCAGCTCGTGAGGCCATCAGTCGTGACGTCATCACGGCCGCGAGAAGTGAGTGGTTCTGCTGTAATCGTGTCTGGAGAACGAACAAGGGGTTCCAATGCCGTTAAAGCGCCGTCGTATGCGATTTCGTCAAAGGGATGAGTTCACGAGAGGTATCATCGTAGGCCTTCGTACCGTGGGATCGTTCTTGCGTCGTATTGCGGAAGAAACGCAACGTGACGCCACCATCGTCGGTCGCATTTGGTGACAGTGGTCCCAGGAAAGATCTGTGCAACGTCGTAGGAGGACAGGAGCACGGTCCAGATCAATGGATATATATATATATATATATATATATATATCATCATCATTGTCAAATATTATCAATCCACTGCTGGACGAAGGTCTCCCCAAGTTTCCTCCACAACGGTCTGTCTTGTGCCAGTCTCCTCCATGTCACCCCTGCATACTTTCGAATTTCATCCACCCATCTCCCATGTGGTCTTCTTCTGGGTCTTTTCCTGTCCCTTGGAATCCAATCTAAAATTTCGGCCGTCCATCGATGATCTGTCCTTCTGGCAGTATGTCCCGCCCATTGCCATTTCAGGGACTTAACTCTGATCATGATGTCTTCCACTCTTGTCATTTTTCGGATCCACGAGTTCCTCTTCTTATCTCTCCTGGTTACACCAAGTATGTACCTCTCCATGCTTCTTTGAGTTGTCTGCAGCCTTTGTATGTCTCTTTTAGTTAAGGTCCACGTCTCTGCACCATACGTAAGCACTGGAAGGATGCATTGATCAAACACTTTTCTTTTAAGACATAATGGCATATTGCTCTTGAAAATTATGCTGTTTCTTCCAAAAGCTCTCCAGGCAAGTTTTGTACGCCGATTAATTTCTTCATCAATGTGACCCTCACTTGATATCTGCTGTCCAAGATAAACGTACGTGTCTGTTATCTCCAGCTTTTCTCCATCAATCGATAAATCTTCATTTCTTGTAAAAGCATTGAACATCACTTTTGTCTTCTGAAAGTTCATTTTTAATCCCACTTCTTTACTCTTGTCAGAAAGTTCCTGGATCATACTCTGCAGCTCTGATGGGGTAGTTGCAAAAATGACTACGTCATCAGCAAAACGAAGGTGAGTTAGATAATCTAGATTAATCTTTATCCCTTTGTTTTCCCAGCTCAGCGACTGAAAAACACCCTCCAATGTGGCATTAAAGAGCTTCGGAGATATGGTGTCCCCTTGTCTCACTCCCTTTCCAATTTTTATGTGTGTTGTATTTTCAAACAACCGAATCTTTGCACTTGCATTTTCATAGATGTTATTAATTATATTAATGTATGCATCTTCAATACCGCAGGTTTTCAGAGCCATTGTAACTGCTGATGGTTTCACCGAATCAAAGGCTTTTTCATAATCGATGAAAGCCATGCACAACGGAAGTTCATATTCCCTCGCTCTTTCAATTAGTTCTCTCAGTACGTGGATATGTTCTATTGTGCTGTAGCCACTCCTGAATCCAGCTTGTTCTCTCGGTTGAGCCATGTCCAGTGTTACCTTCAAGCGGTGTGAAAGAACTTTAATGAAGATTTTATAAACTACTGATAGGAGGCTGATAGGTCTGTAGTTTCCGAGATACTCAATGTCACCTTTCTTATGTAGCAGGATCATTGTAGCGGTGTTCCAATCCTCAGGAATCTTTCCTTCATTAAGGCATCGAGTGAAAATTTGGGCGAGTACTGTTTCGATTTCTCCACTTGCTTCTTGTATGATGTCTACAGTAATTCCATCTTCTCCTGGAGCTTTTCCCCGCTTCATGTTCTTGATTGCATGTGCAACTTCTGCTGGAAGGACTGGAGGAACTATGGTACTGGTATCTTTCATGATGTCTGGAGTACATGTATCATCCCTTTCATATAATTTGGAGTAGAAATCTTTCACTCTCGTCAAGATTTAGCCTCTATTTCTTGAAACAGAACCATCTTCTTTTCTCAGTGCCATAATCTGTTTTCTTCCCTTACTGAGATGTCCCTTTGCTATCTTTAGGCTTTGGTTGTTTTCAATTGCTTTCCTCACTAGTTCACAGTTGAATTTTCTTACGTCTTCAGTTATACTTTTTCGTACTGTCTTGCATAGCTCTATATATTCCACTTTGGAAGTCACATCTTCTTTAGTTGTCCTCATCTCTCTTCTTTTTTGCATCAACATTTTCGTTTTTCCTGATAATTTGTTTACATGCAACTTGTTCTTAGACTCAGCTAATTTTGTTGCTGTTTCCAAAAGAGCTTTGGTTACTTTTCTGTTAACTTCAGAGATGTCCACTTCTTCCGATGTTAGGCCTTCTAAAGCAGAAAACCTGTTCTTCATTTCCAACTTGAAGGTATTATGGTGTTTTTTAAGGTTGGTTATGTCAATACATTTTGTTTGTCTTATGAGCTTGCCACGTTCACGTTTAGTGTTGAGGTGCATCTTACATCTCACCAATCTATGGTCACTACCTGTGTTGAACTTGTTTAGCACACTGCAGTCTTCTATGACGAATTTTTTGTTACACATAATAAAATCAATTTCACTTGTCGTCCCATTTGGATGTCTCCATGTCCATTTCCTGTGTGGCTTTTTCTTGAAGAAGGAGTTCAAGATGAAAAACCCTTCTGCCTCTGCAAACTCTACGAGAGTATTTCCACGCTTGTTTCTGTTGCCGTGACCGAATTTACCTACTGAAGTTTCATTCTGTTGCCGTTGCCCTATTTTTGCATTGAAATCTCCCATAATTATTTTCAAGTGCTGCTTACCTTTATTATTTAGATGACAAATTTCCTCATAAAATTCTTCAATTTCTTCTGCAGGATGACTTGTGGTGGGTGCATAAGTTTGAATAATCTGAGCCTGGTATCTTTTCGAGAGTTGGATAACAAGTCGTGCAGCTCTGTCAGAGGAACTTTCAACTTCTACAACTTTATCCTTCAGTTTCTTGTTTATTATAAATCCAACACCACTAGTTCTGCCAGTATCTGTCCCACGATAGTAGAAGAGATGTCCACTTTTCAGTTCGATGAGATCTTCTCCTTTTCTCCTTACCTCACTTAGCCCCACGATGTCCCACTTGATCCTTTGTGGTTCCTCTTCCAATTCAAGAAGCCTTGAATCAGAAGATAGGGAGCGTCCATTATACGTAGCCAAGGTCAGCGTCAGATGGCAGCCTAGTCCGGTTCTCCGGGGATTCTTAGCACCCTCTGCCTTCATGTCGCACTGGCCGCTGCCTTGGCCAGGTACATTCCAGCTGCCGGAGACTGAGGGCCAAGATTTAAGTTGTGGAATCATTTTGGAGGGGTTTGGCCATAACTCACCACTCTGGCCAAGCGGGTTGGTGAGTGTGGGATAGAATTTCCTCTAATCCCGATGGTATAGTTATACTGCTATTCGCGGTCGTCAGAGCCCCTTTAGTGGGAACAGGATGCACCACGAGAAGGCGGGGTTGACATTTGTCAAGGAGAGGCTGTGATGTTACGCATCACCTGACCCTACATCCCATATATATATATATATATATATATATATATATATATATATATATATATATTATTATCAATCCACTGCATGATGAAGGTCTCCCCAAGTTTCTTCCACAATTGTCTTTCGGGCCTGCCTTCTCCATGTCACTCCGGCATGCTTTCGAATTCCATCCATCCATCACTCGTGTGGTCTTCTTCTGGGTTTTTTCCTGTCCCTCGGAATCCAGTCTAGGATTTCGGTTGTCCATTACTGGTCCGTTCTTCTGAAACATGTCCAGTCTATTGCCATTTCAGCGATTTCACTCTGGTCATGATATCGTCCACCATTGTCATTTTTCTTATCCACAAGTTCCTCTCTTTATATTTCCTGATTACACGAACCATGTATCTCTCCGTGCTTCCTTGAGTTGTCTGCAGTCTTTGTATGTCTTTTTCAGTTAAGGTCCATGTCTCTGCTCCATACGTAAGCACTGGCAAGATGCATTGATTAAATATTTTTCTTTTAAGACATAATGGCATACTGCTCTTAAAAATTGTGCTGTTTCTTCCAAAAGCTCTCCATCCAAGTTTTATACACCGATTTTTTTCTTCATCAGTGTGACATTCACTCGATATCTGCTGCCCAAGATAAATGTAGATATCGGTTATCTCAAGCATATATGTATAAGTAGTGCCATCACAAATTTCCGAGACTAGGTACGTAGCGCGCCAACAGATGACACTACGCTGATGCTCGAGCAGCGGTAGAGGGCAGTGACTTTCATGAGTCATTCTGCCCAGTGGCGCCGTTCTGTGAACATTAGGAGCTGTGCTACACGATATTTGGTGATCATGTGCGAAACACAGCTGCAATTTCGGTATGTATTGTAAACTAGAGCAGCGAGCGAACATCAAATTCTGCGTCAAACTCGGCAATTCGGAACGGAGACGCATGGAATGTTTCTGTCGCGGGTCATCACTGGGGACGAGACTTTTGTCTACGGTTACGATCTGGAGACCAAACAACAGTCATTCGCAGTGAAAGAGCCCGGCATCTCCACGACCAAAGAAGTCCCGACAGGTCCGGAGCGCAACCACAAGCATGCTCATCGTCTTCTTTTATATTCGTGGGGTTGTGCACCGTGAATTCATCTCCCAGGGTCAGACCGTCACCGCCCTTTTTTATTGCGATGTTCTGCGGCGTCTTAGGGAGGACTTTCGCCGCGAACGACTGGAAATGTGGCGGAGGAGCGTTTTCCTGCTCAGTCACGGCAATGCAGCAGCCCACAGAGTGTTAGCAACTCGCCAATTTTGCAGCCGCAACAGCTTGACTATCCTTCCTCATCCGCCTTGCTCGCCGGATTTGGCTCCCTGCAACTTCTTTCTGTTCCCGACGATGAATCTGAAGATCAAAGGTCGCCGTTTTGAAACCGTGGACGAGATCCAGCGCAAATAGCAGGTGGTGACTGGCACGATTCGCGAACAGGACTTCCAGGAAGCGTTCCACCAGTGGGAAAAACGCTGGCAGCGGTGTATCGCTGCCTAAGGAAACTAATTTGAGGGTGGTCATAGCCAGACTTAAGTAACGTAAGTACTTTTTTGTATATCGGAACTTTTTGATTGAACCTCGTATATATATATATATATATATATATATATATATATATCGTCATCATCATCATTGTCAACCATTATCAATCCACTGCTGGACGAAGGTCACCCCAAGTTTCCTCCACAACGGTCTGTCTTGTGCCAGTCTCCTCCATGTCACCCCTGCATACTTTCGAATTTCATCCACCCATCTCCCATGGGGTCTTCTTCTGGGTCTTTTCCTGTCCCTTGGAATCCAATCTAAAATTTCGGCTGTCCATCGATGATCTGTCCTTCTGGCAGAATGTCCAGCCCATTGCCATTTCAGGGATTTAACTCTGATCATGATGTCTTCCACTCTTGTCATTTTTCGGATCCACGAGTTCCTCTTCTTATCTCTCCTGGTTACACCAAGTATGCACCTCTCCATGCTTCTTTGAGTTGTCTGCAGCCTTCGTATGTCTCTCTTAGTTAAGGTCCACGTCTCTGCACCATACGTAAGCACTGGAAGGATGCATTGATCAAATACTTTTCTTTTAAGACATAATGGCATATTGCTCTTGAAAAATTATGCTTCTTCCAAAAGCTCTCCAGGCAAGTTTTGTACGTCGATTAATTTCTTCATCAATGTGACCCTCACTTGATATCTGCTGTCCAAGATAAACGTACGTATCTGTTATCTCCAGCTTTTCTCCATCAATCCATAAATCTTCATTTCTTGTAAAAGCATTGAACATCACCTTTGTCTTCTGAAAGTCCATTTTTAATCCCACTTCTTTACTCTTGTCAGCAAGTTCCTGGATCATACTCTGCAGCTCTGCTGGGCTAGTTGCAAAAATGACTACGTCATCAGCAAAACGAAGGTGGGTTAGATAATCTCCATTAATCTTTATCCCCTTGTTTTCCCAGCTCAGTGACTGAAAAACACCCTCCAATGTGGCACTAAAGAGCTTCGGAGATATGGTGTCACCTTGTCTCACTCCCTTTCCAATTTTTATGTGTGTTGTATTTTCAAACAGCCTAATCTTTGCACTTGCATTTTCATAGATGTTATTAATAATATTAATGTATGCATCTTCAATACCGCAGGTTTTTAGAGCCATTGTAACTGCTGATGGTTTCACCGAATCAAAGGCTTTTTCATAATCGATAAAAGCCATGCACAATGGAAGTTCATATTCCCTCGTTCTTTCAATTAGTTCTCTCAGCACATGGATATGATCTATTGTGCTGTAGCCACTCCTGAATCCAGCTTGTTCTCTCGGTTGAGCCATGTCCAGTGTTACCTTCAAGCGGTGTGAAAGAACTTTAGTGAAGATTTTATAAACTACTGATAGGAGGCTGATAGGTCTGTAGTTTCCGAGATCCTCAATGTCACCTTTCTTATGTAGCAGGATCATTGTAGCGGTGTTCCAATCCTCAGGAATCTTTCCTTCATTAAGGCATCGAGTGAAAATTTGGGCGAGTACTGTTTCGATTTCTCCACTTGCTTCTTGTATGATGTCTACAGTAATTCCATCTTCTCCTGGAGCTTTTCCCCGCTTCATGTTCTTGATTGCATGTGCAACTTCTGCTGGAAGGACTGGAGGAACTCTGGTACTGGTATCTTTCATGATGTCTATAGTGCATGTATCATCCCTTTCATATAATTTGGAGTAGAAATCTTTCACTCTCGTCAAGATTTAGCCTCTATTTCTTGTAACAGAACCATCTTCTTTTCTCAGTGCCATAATCTGTTTTCTTCCCTTACTGAGATGTCCCTTTGCTATCTTTAGGCTTTGGTTGTTTTCAATTGCTTTCCTCACTAGTTCACATTTGAATTTTCTTACGTCTTCAGTGATACTTTTTCGCACTGTCTTGCATAGCTCTATATATTCCACTTTGGAAGTCACATCTTCTTTAGTTGTCCTCATCTCTCTTCTTTTTTGCATCAACATTTTCGTTTTTCCTGGTAATTTATTTACATGCAACTTGTTCTTAGACCCAGCTAATTTTGTTGCTGTTTCCATAAGAGCTTTGGTTACTTTTCTGTTAACTTCAGAGATGTCCACTTCTTCCGATGTTAGGCCTTCTAAAGCAGAGAACCTGTTCTTCAGTTCCAACTTGAAGGTATTATGGTGTTTTTTAAGGTTGGTTATGTCAATAGATTTTGTTTGTCTTATGAGCTTGCCACGTTCAAGTTTAGTGTTGAGGTGCATCTTACATCTCACCAATCTATGGTCACTACCTGTGTTGAACTTGTTTAGCACACTGCAGTCTTCTATGACGAATTTTTTGTTACACATAATAAAATCAATTTCACTTGTCGTCCCATTTGGATGTCTCCATGTCCATTTCCTGTGTGGCTTTTTCTTGAAGAAGGAGTTCAAGATGAAAAGCCCTTCTGCCTCTGCAAACTCAACGAGAGTATTTCCACGCTGGTTTCTGTTGCCGTGACCGAATTTACCTACTGAAGTTTCATTCTGTTGCCGTTGCCCTATTTTTGCATTGAAATCTCCCATAATTATTTTCAAGTGCTGCTTACCTTTATTATTTAGATGACAAATTTCCTCATAAAATTCTTCAATTTCTTCTTCAGAATGACTTGTGGTGGGTGCATAAGTTTGAATAATCTGAGCCTGGTATCTTCTCGAGAGTTGGATATATATATATATATATATATATATATATATATATATATTCTATTAAGAGACTGAAGCAAAAAAAAAATTTTTGACTCTCACCAAGTACAACATAGAAAAGGTTATGTATTGACCGGTGTGAGTAAAAAGAGAAAAATAAAACAACTGAATGTAGAAAGTGTCGAGAATACTGAGCCATGGCTTCATCAAGGACCAGCAAAAACTCTGCGTTTTCTCACTTCCACAAAGACCTATTTGGAAATGGGTTTCTGCAAAGTCATAGATGTAAGTAATAAGCCCACCTTAAAAAATTTTAAAAAACTATATATTTTAAAGAATATATATAAATGTCATGACCTCCGCAGAGTTGCATGACCAAGCTTTAGTTAACAATTTTGCTAGCATCCATAATTTTCCTGGCCCGACCCATGCTCTTCATCTGTTACTATTAAACAGAAAGAAGAAGATTATAGAAAACTCAAGTTGTAAGAGTGACATAATAAATCAGAAATAATGTTCAGCAATAACAAATTACCAAGTTCGCCTGAGAGAGAATTTTAACCTGAATAGCAATACTAAAGTATTACATATTCTTAACATTGCAATAAAAAGGAGATATTAATTTTTTTAAAACACAGATTCTTGAAAGAAGACTGGATTATAAAAACCCACTACTCCACAACTTCTGACAACACAAAAACGAGAATATAATAAAGACAATAATTAATTACAGAAACGCATTGTGAAGGTTATATGTCATGAACAAATAGTTGCAATATGTACAGAGTATTTCAGAAGTGCTTTAAGTGCATAATTAAGTAGTTATTAAGAACTTAACTACATTGAAAACACAGCGCAACTTACAAGAACAATGAAACGGCCGGCTGTTTTGGCCTTAGTTCCCTAAAAAAACGCGCAAAGTTACCCAGAAAAGAAAGAGTTAAAATCCGCAAAAAAGTTAATAGACTTGCCAGTGCCTAAAAGCTGAAAGCAAAAAAGAAAAAAGGACAAGAAGTTCCATCATTGAACTTGGAAATCCCAATACCCAAAGACAATGAAGAGAGCTTTCTTCTTATGCAACTGAACTTCCTCCTTTCTAGAGGAAAGATGGCCGACCTTTTAACCCAAATTTCAAAACACCCCTGCCACTCCCTAGTCGCTGGGGGCAGTGTGGGTGGGGCTGTAGGCCTCCACACACTGAAAAATCCTACTCGCGGAGATTTTAACTTGAGAAAAAAAATATATCATTACGATTGTGGACCTGTATGATCAGAAAGAGTAGAATTAACTCTCCAGAATACATGAGAAATATTATAAAATACACAAGTAGTGTATTTAATAATCTTTGCATGTATTTAATCACCTTAGTGAACTACTATAGACTATTCAGAATCCTATTAATTTTAATGTTATTTTTACTATTTTTAGTATAGCTATTCTAGTGAGCGAATAACTAGTTTTCTTTTATATGTATTTTTATTTTATTTTATAAACATATTTTTAAGCTTTTTTTGTGATTTTGTCTATAATATTTGTAGTGTATTTAATAATCTTTGCATGTATTTAATCACCTTAGTGAACTACTATAGACTATTCAGAATCCTATTAATTTTAATGTTAGTTTTACTATTTTTAGTATAGCTATTCTAGTGAGCGAATAACTAGTTTTATTTTATATTTATTTTTATTTTATTTTATAAACATATTTTTAAGCTTTTTTGTGATTTTATCTATAATATTTAATTTTTATTTTTAATAGGACCTTCTTATCCATAGCACTAAGGTTCCTTTTGGTAGTTAATAGGCATCCTCTAGCCAACTTCCAAACGGCTTTCATTGGTTATATATATATATGCACAGAGACATAAGTAAATAGACACCTGTCATCATGACATTTTTGCTATGTAGTGGAATTTATATGGCATTGTGTGCTCGAATTATTTTTAATATATTTTACCGGGCACCGTCAGTGAGTAGGTGAGAGCAAACGAACATGTCTGGACGCGAAGGAGGCGAGTAACCGAAAGACTTTCAGAGAGGACTAATCGTGGGGCATTCGGATCTCGGAGCCAATCAGCATCAGATCGCTACAAATCTGGAAATTATTCTTGCTACAGTTATTATTATTATTATTTTTTTTGATTGGAGGTTTAACGACCACCGTGAGCAACTCAATGGGCTATAAGCAGTCGCCCGTCCCTAATTTAGGGTCACTGGCTCCAGGGAAGGGAAAGAGCCAGTGCCGTAAGACAAACACAACATCCATGCCTCACCGGGATTCGAACCCGGACCCCTTCCGGACGAATGATCAGAGGCCATCGCTTAGACCACTGCGCCACCGGGGCGACCTTGCTGCAGTTAATCGAGTGCTAGTGGAATTCAAGAAGGCAGGCAAGGAAGCACACCAGCATCACATCACGTACGAGTCATCTTGTGCCACCACAGAAATGTCTTCGAGCTGTAAAGCTTTCTGTGGAAACCAATCCTCGTAGGAAGGCCACTATGATTGGCTGACATTTACGAGTGAGCTCCAGAACTTCTTAGCGGTATGTCCACCGACTTGGCTGTCTTTGAAAAGCGGAGCAACGTAAAGCAAATGTTCGTCGCAGATTGACATGAGAGACAGACATGATTTAGAGACCCTTAGCAATTTGGCACACTGTCATATTCTCTGATGAGTCCCGATTTCCCCAATTTGCAGACAGTGGCAAGATCTGGGTGTGGCAATTGCCCATCCATGAATTCAGCTTGAGGCACCTACAACCAACTGTGAGACATGGCAATTTTTCAGACATGATATGGGGAGCCATATGGATGACAGGTCATTCAGTCCTCATAGAATGTGAAGACGACATCAATGCACAAAAATATCTAACCACCCTTAAGGGGGGCCTGCTAACAATATTCTCTTGAGAGGGGCTTGCAACCAATATTCTCCAGTGATCAGATGTCAAAGGCTACCTCCTGCTAGAATATTCTTCTTGGGAGGGGCCTGCTACCAAAATTCTCCAATATTCACAAATATTCTCCAATATTCACCAATATTCTCCAATACTCACTTATATTCTCCAATATTCTCCAATACTCACTTATATTCTCCAATATTCTCCAATACTCACTTATATTCTCCAATATTCTCCAATATTGAGAATTTTCTCCAATATTCTCCAATATTGAGAATTTTCTCCAATATTCTCCAATATTTATCAATATTCTCCAATATTCTCCAATATTCTTTAATATTTAACAATATTCTCCAATATTGAGAATTTTCTCCAATATTCTCCAATATTGAGAATTTTCTCCAATATTCTCCAATATTCTTTAATATTTATCAATATTCTCCAATATTCTCCAATATTCTTTAATATTTATCAATATTCTCCAATATTCTCCAATATTCTTTAATATTTATCAATATTCTCCAATATTCTCCAATATTGAGAATTTTCTCCAATATTCTCCAATATTCTTTAATATTTATCAATATTCTCCAATATTCTCCAATATTGAGAATTTTCTCCAATATTCTCCAATATTGAGAATTTTCTCCAATATTCTCCAATATTTATCAATATTCTCCAATATTCTCCAATATTTATCAATATTCTCCAATATTCTCCAATATTCTTCTTGAGAGGGGCCCGCTACCAATATTCTTCTTGAGAGGGGCCTGCTACCAATATTCTTCTTGAGAGGGGCCTGCTACCAATATTCTCCAGTGATCAGATGTCAAACTCTACCTCCTTGTTCATGAAAGATGGCGCTGCATGTTATAGGACAAAACGCACCCAAACATGGCACGAACAAAACGCCATCTAGAAATTGTCATGGCAAAGATAATCAACCCAACTGAACACCTGTGGGCCATATTGGATGGAAAATTACGATGGATGCCATAGAAACCGACCAAAAAAGCACACCTGCTGACCTTGTTACGTGAATCGTGAGCTCAAATTCTACAGAGCACCATTTCTGATCTCATTATCATAATGCCTGACAGGGTGAAAGCCCTAAGTACTTTAAAGGTAGGGCTACCAAACATTAACCCTTTAACGATCATGATCCCAAAATCTTGTATCATTCTAAATAATATAACGCCCGAAACTGTCTGTGTTGGTTCACTTCTATGTATAGTAACAACAATAGTAACTGAGGATGACACCTGCTGATCCCTTATAGGTCGTGCAAATTTGAAGAACAGGAAAAGGTAGGAAATCTGACTCACTCTAGACAGGCCTTTAGGGCGTCTGTGGTCGTTTGTATGGACGGGCGTTTTGAGCGTTATGGTCGTTAAAGGGTTAAATCCAGCCACAACCACACCTCCTTCCATTTCACGAGGACAGAAATTAAATATTATTAACAAATCAGGTGTCTATTAACTTATGTCATGCCTGTGCATTTTATATATGTTGATGAAATACCCGGCGAATATTCGCTTTCTCAAAAGTGGCAAGTAATAAGAAAAAGTTGCCTCAGTTTTCGGAATTGTAAAATTTACGTGATTCGGAAATTGTAATATTGTCGAATGATTCAGAAATTTCATTCAGATAGCGAGATTGGTTCTAGAGTAACTGTTGCGCCAATCATGACGTCGCTGTTTCGAAAGCTGCATAACCGCAATATCTGAAGACTGTCATTTCTAAAAAGCAATAAATTGCCGTGGGATATCAGAGCAATAGTTTCACAGCATGGAAGAAGGATATATATTGCACTTTGCGTGGCAAAGAAAAAGCACGCAATGTGGAGATAAGCGCGGGTACGAAAACACTGGAAAACAACAAACTGGGCAATGACAGACGAGAGATAGCATTCGAAAAGTTCAACACTTGAGCGCTGATAAGTGGGGTGGAGACTGAAGCAAAACGAGTCAACACGGAAGGGATGGGAATAGAACCGTGTGGGAACAGCTCATCTCAGTTCAAGGTACCACTGTCAACGTTAGTTCCATCGCTCCATGCAAAATTATTAGAAACCTGACTCACTCCCTTCTAAAAGCTGCCCTGCTCCCCTCATTCCTTTTGCCCCTTCTTCATGTAGTAACCAGTCTCCCTCCTCTTGCTGAGCTTCATTGTATGCTTCAGCGCATAAGAGCTTTCAACTCAATGCGACTGTCTTCTAACCTCTTTCTCGATTTACTCAATGAAAACTGTTTTTATTACCAACGCTCAAAGAGCAAGTAGTGGGTGTTCAAATTCTAAGAAAGGAATAACAAGCACTTATAAATCCCTCCTAAAGTACCCCCACGGCAGTCACAAAAACGATTACAACTCTGTTAAGGTTTATAAGCCTGAAAGCTGCCCTGTGGAGATAATCTTTCACACAGTCAAATGACATGACGCCGTAGGTCCAACATTCTTTTCAGCGAAGGAAAGGAAAAAAGAAAAAGGAGCGAAAAGATTAAGAGTTGTAGAGTTACACTCAGTAGACAAAACATTAGATAGTGGTAATGGGCTGTTAACATGGGCATACCCAGCGCAGAGTGGAACACCCCCAAAACGAGCTCAGTCGATAAATAGGCGCAAAGCAGGGCATCCCAACAGTGGATCGCAATTAACAAACATGGTTAAATATCATTATCTGAGTAACTTTGGTCGTGAACACAATGTCGGCGCATGAGAGATAGGTCATTCTGTTCCCCAAGTGGTAAGAACCCTTGGATTCCCGAGGGCAACCGTATCAAGGCTGTACCGCCAGTATACCACCAACGGACGTACCAAAGCCCAAATAGCAAGTAGTGACCAACAACAGGCCATTGATGACAGGGCTCGACGTAGATTATCCAGGCCCGTTTCAGACCGACCGGTTGGCAACGGCTGAGCCAATCACATCCAGGTTAAATGTTGGAGGCCCAATCAGCGTCAGCGAGTGAAACATACCGGTACGGCGCATGCTCATACCCTAGGCAACGGGATCCGACGACCTACTCGTGTGTCACTGTTGACTGTTCGTCATCGAAAATTACGCCTCACCTGGTTCCGGGAACATTGTGACGTACTGCAGAAGTGAAGCACGTGTCAAGACGCCAAGTCTGCAGCGATACATTTCGTTGGTTTAGTTTTGTCATTTCGTTGGTGGAGTCTGCAGCGATACATTTCGTTGATGGAGCTACGAGGCGCGTGTTCGATCCCCATTACCGACAAATTTGTGAATTTCATGATATCGAAACTGGACTTCTGAAGATTGGGGCCCCAAATCCCGTTTTCAGTTGTACCGAGCTGACGGGAGGTTGTGGGTCTGGCATCGACAGCATGAAGCCATGGTCCCTCGATGCCAGATTGGTACTGTTAAAGGCGGCGGTGGCTCTGTGATGGTTTGGAGAGCATTCTCATGGGACACATTGCTTCCCTTACAGTGTCTGGATTGGTCTGCGCGGTGCAAGCATATGCTGGCTGATCACCTACACGCTTGCATGGTCTTCCCGCATCCTGTGGTCGATGATCTCTTTCAGAAAGACAATGCGAGCCCCACCGGGCTGCCACCACCCAACCGTGGCTCGAGGAAAGCTCTTCTAAGTTTGGAAACATCGAGTGACCCCCAAGGTTCCCGGATTTAAACCTCGTGGAAGCTCTCTGGGATACCGAGGAACGGAACATCGGATTCATGGATTCTGGACCGATGTCTCGAGGGGAGTTGTGGACGATGCTGAAACAGGCATGGCAAGCTTTACCTCCGGAAACCCTCGGAATCTGATGGAGTCCATGCCTCTGCGTGCATACGCTGTTATTCGCCCTAGAGGAGGACCAGCACGCTATTAGATGGGTATCTCTAACGTCCATTGAGTGTATTTGCATTACCTTAGTAGAAGAAGCAGGCTGTTCTGTTACTGGTGTAGTGTGAGGCCACTATTATATTTTCTCTTTAGTTATCGGCAAGGCAAAGAAAAAGACGGTGGTGCGCATTGTTAATTGATATAATTTTAAATTTACTATTCCGTAAAAGTATTGTAGTTAAAGGGTACCACTAATTAAAATAAATATAATTATAGTAATTTCGTCGTCTACATTTTTATAAAATTTTATTTTATTTTATTTTATTCATGGTTTTGGAGGTTTATAAACCATTTTTAAATTTCTCAAAATCTTAAAAATATTTCTTAGAAAGGAGTGAGTGACATTTTTGAAAACGACCAAGCAAGGTAAAATTAATTTGTTTCTAATAGCTAATTAGTTGTGAATAACATTTCCGTAATTTCGAAAGATACACTGTTATATTACGTTTGCATAGCGTTTTCGTAAATATTGCCCTGAAACAGCCGGTTTTTAAAATGCAAACTCACAAGTAGACATTTTGAATTTCAGTTTTTGTATTGTGTTTTATTGCTTAGCTTTCATGAGAACTCCTTTGATTTTTTTCATAGATGAGACCTGAAATGCGTTTCACTCTACTTCTGCGAGCAAAACAGCAAACGGCTGGCTGGTTTAGTGATTCTTTGAATGTTGTCATGTAGAACTTTTGAGTGAATGCTGGCAATGTTAGAGTATTTCAGTAAAACAGCTGTTAAAATGTGGACTTTGTTTAATTAATGTTTCCGCAGGGAATGCCCTGAAAAGTGCCGTTTTTTAACCTGAAGTACACTAGACATATTTTCAATTTTCATTAAGCCTTTACTTTTGCAAAGTTTCCTATGCAGTCCCTATTGTATGTGTTCTCTTGCCTCAACACGCCACTTACCCTACCGCCATACTAGAACCAATGGAAATACAGCTTTTGTAGTTGAATACATGGCTTCCTGATGACATTTCAGCCCCCACATGACTATCCTCCAGATTGTAGTAATGAATAGTCCTAATTTATGGCGTATGGTATTTTTTACGCAAGGGTGGAATAAATAGCTTTAATCAGGCCCGTAGCTAGGAGGGTAGCGCCCACCATGAGTCTGCAGTTTGCACACCATCGCATTTTCGTCGGTATATAGACACCAGTATATATACCCGACATAATTGCCCACCCTGAAAAACTAGTCGCGCGTCCGCCTCTAGAATCCTAACTATGGGCCTGGCCCTAATTCATGACGTAAGGTATTTGCCACCCAGTCCCGGAATGAATAGCACTGCTGAGTTCCCACTTCCCATTGGGACCCAGTGGCCGAATAATTCTTTTTAACACCTAGAAAGGGTTAATAAAGGCACCTGTGCTAAATCCTACAACATCAGATTTTAAAAAAAAAAGAAAAAAGTTGTCTCCCTCTCCCAGGGCTGTGGCGAGCCCCAGCCGCCGGTTCGGGTCCGGGCTCGACTTCGGGCTTTTGGTCTCGGGTTTGGCCCGCCGAAACACTGGTGTCCGTGCTAACCTCATTTCACCGTCGAAAGCAACCTACAGTGTACATGCGAGAATCAAAACTAGACTTTGAATGATTGGAAGAAGGTCGTCTGGTCCGATGAATCTCGTTTCCTGTTGTGTTATGTGGACAGCCAGGTTCGTGGGCGCCCTTTATCTGGCGAAGTATTGGCCCCAGGATGCACGATGAGACGAAGACAAGCCCGTGGTTGAAGTGTAATGCTTTTGACAATATTCCGCTGGGAAACTCGGAGTCCAGTTATTTACGAGCAGGAAACTACATATGATGTCTACCACTTAACATGACTGCATACTAAGTACATCCTTTCATGGCAACGACATTCCCCTGTATTAGTGACTTCGGGAAGTCGTAGCCATATTACCTACACTGAAGTACCAGAAAAACTGGTACGGACGAGCTTATGCAAAATACATAGCAACGTCACCTATGCGCGTACTCGGTTGTGCCCGCCAGTGTGTATATAAAGCGATAGACACACTCGCCAGCTGTCAGAGCTGTTTTCGGCATGAGAATGACAATTAATAACGATTTAAGCGATTTTCAACGCAGTGTCATAGTTGGCACTCGTGAGACGGGCCATAGTATTTCGGAGGTAGAAACGAAGTTTGGATTTTCACGAACGACCATTGAGAGGGTGTACCGTGACTACAAGAACTTCGACAAAACCTCCAACCTACGATACCAGTGTGGCCGTAAAAAAGACATTGGGTGAACGTGACCATCGACGGCTGTCAAGAATCATTTCACGCGACAGGCGTGCAACACTTTCGTAGGTATCATCGGAATTCAATGCTGAAGCCTCAACAAGCATCAGCGTCCGGACTGTGCAACGTACCCTGCACGATATGGGCTTTGGCAGCTGACGCCCAACTAGAGTCCCTTTGATGGGTGCACGACACAGAGCTATGCGCCTGGCTTGGGGACGGCAACACCGCCACTGGACACTTGATGACTGTGGAAACAAGTTGCCTGGTCTGACGAGTCCCGTTTACAACTGTATCGGGCAGACGGAAGGATTCGTGAGTAGCGCAAACCCCATGAGGTCATGGATCCCGCCTGTCAACAGGGAACTGTACTGGCTGGTGGGGGTTTCGTAGTGGTATGGGTGTGTTTAGCTGGACTTCACTGGGACCCCTGGTATGTCTACAAACGTCTGTAATTGGCCAACGCTATGTGCGCATCCTTTTTGACGAGGTACATCCGTTCATGTCTTGCATTCATGCTGATGGGTTGGGCCTGTTCCAACAGGACAATGCACCTCCCCACACAAGTGTCGGGACGCCACATTATGGTTAGAGGAGCATTCATCTGAGTTTGGGGTGTTGCCATTCCCACCCAAGTCTCCAGATCTGAACGTGATAGAACACATTTGGTATGCCATGCAACGCGATATCGAACACAGGAATCCGAGACCTCGGAATACACCCGAATTGTGGATCGCTCTGCAGGAAGTATGGTGTGTATTGCCTACAGTATATTTCCAGAAGCTAGTGGAGTTCATGCCCGTCGTACTTCTGCATTCCTGCGCTCCCGTGCGGGACCTACCAAGTATCAGACTGGTGTACCAGTTTTTCTGGCACTTCAGTGTATAACGCACGACAGGTGAAATAAGAAAGTATTAGCTGAAACCCCGAAACGTTTATCGTAGTACACCAAAATCGAAGATATCGAACAGTCTTTTTTCTTTCTATAAAATTCGAAAACACTATAAGCTAAGATTTCCTTTCGCAGATCCCTAAGGTAAAGCATTATTTTCCTGTTAAAAATAAAAGGTGATTGCTTGAATACATTAAATATTACAAATTAAATTTACGATTAACGTATTTCGTTCTGCAAATATTACTTTATAGCTAAAGAAATGAACTTTTAAGAACAGTATAGGGGACAGTTCTTGATAAAATAACGTTGAACCCGTGAAAAAGGACTATAAAAAGTGATATATTCAAAAATGAATATATCATGGAATATATAACTTTTTTAGTCATTTTTTAAAATTGACTAAAGAAGTTATATATTCCGTGTATTACTACGTGATATGGATATCGAGAGGGTAATAAATAGTAACTGTTCTAATTACGATATGAAGAAATTTATGGATTTAATAGCTTACTTGTTTTGACAGAGTCCGAGCATATAGAAACTAGTCATAATGCAGTATGTTTTCAACGAAGGGAAGCCAGGACACATCATATCTTCAGCAGAACTTCGTAAAATGACTGTTCCTTTAGGAGATTCTGTCTCGAAATGAGCCAAACCACTAAACGTGTTCGGTAAGCAATAAAATGTAAATATAAGAAATTGATCGGCAGAAATGAAGGGTTTCGTTTGGTGTGCGTGCCTTGAGAAAATTAAGTACTAAGGATTTCGCGTGAGCGTATTTTTTTTTCATCAAAATAGCACTGGAAAGAAATCAAATCGACATATGTAGGCGGCATTTTAGTACAGGACTTGAGTTTTGTTGATTTTAGAACCCTGGTAAACAATAGTTCCGTTGCAAAAGAAAATAGCATTTAGATTACCCGACACCACAGAAGTGACAGATGTAACTTCTCTTTGCAGAGAGAGAATGTCAGAAGACATTAGAGACGCCTTTCATAGATTTATGATATTTTATGATATTGTTGCACTCCAGGGTTGACCGAATCAAACGAAAATAACATTGAAAGAATTTAGAGTGGTAGCTTACAGGACGATGACCACACCCAAGGGGCAGATATTAGAATTTAAAAAAAAAAAAAAAATATTCCGGGATTCTTTATCGCCAACGTATTATTGGATCGAGATAAATATTGACCAAAACTTATTAACCAATCGAGAACAAATCTAACTGACACTCCGAATAACACAATCGGATTCAGGGGTTGGCACAAGACGATAGACATATTTAAAAAATTAAACACACAGTAAAAGGTAAAGTAAAATAAAGAAGACGTCATTGCAGAATATTCTATGTAAACATAACCAGCAGCCTTGATTTTAGCCACAAATTTAAAGACACGGTTTATCGCAGTTCACGAATGCTAACTACTAACTGATTACTGACCGGCCGCCCCGGTGGCCCAGTGGTCTACGGCGTTGGCCTCTGATCTTTCGTCCGTAAGGGGTCCGGGTTCGAATCCCGGTCAGGCATGGGTGTTGTATTTGTCTTACGGCACTGGCTCTCTCCCTTAACTGGAACCAGTGACCCTAAATTAGGGACGGGCGACTGCTTATAGCCCATTTGAGTTGCTCACGGTGGTCGTTAAACCTCCAATCAAAAAAAAAAAAAAAAAAAAATTACTGACCGGATGCATTAGGCAATTCTAAATACACCTGGCATGGTCAGTCGGCCATATATAGCTTGAGTCCTTTCGCATGCATTCTAAATACACTAGGCAATTCTAAATACACCTGGTATGGTCAGTCGGTCACATAGCTTGAGTCTTTCCGCATGTATTCTAAATACACTAGACAATTCTAAACACACCTGGTATGGTCAGTCGGCCACATAGCTTGAGTCCTTCCGCATGCATTCTAAATACACCTGGTATGGTCAGTCGGCCACATAGCTTGAGTCCTTCCGCATGCATTCCGAGTAATTATTCCCTAACCCGTGAAGTAGATAAATCGCGTGTTAAGTCAAGAGTTCCTTGTACTTTGGATGGTCTGATTAAGGTATCCCAGCACGTTGGGGACACTTTTTTTGAAAAAATGCAAGAATGGGTAAATTTTTTTTGGAAGGCTAACACACAAAAACACATAAAAATTGAAAAAAAAATGACATGAATATAAATTTTCAAAGAAATTGGGAAAATTTGTGAAAGAATTTAGGGAAATATGTCGTTTACGGTAAACGCTCTAAATAAAAAAGTTACAGGTATATGATGGCACCTTTTTGCATCAGTACCGTATATACTCGTGTATAGGTCGACTTTTTTTAATGAAATATTTAGGTCGAAATTAGGGGGTTGAACTAAATATTTCTGATAGGTTGAAAACCCAAAATTTTGATGCCTTATAGAAATGCTCATACTTAGCCTTTTGCGCAATCAGCTCATTTGCAGTTGTATATTCAGTCATTTTCCGGGTGTTACTGGTACAGAAGAAAGTTATTGCTAAGAAATTTTCTTGATTTTATATGTACGAGTTTTTTTATTCACTAATAGAAAAACTCATTTCGCAAGGATGTCTTAAAGTCCATTTTAGATCTGTCGATATAGCATTGTCTGCCTCGCTGATAAATCACCCAGAGGAAAGAGGTGAGCGCGTCAGCCAGTAGTTTCAGTTGCACCGTGCCGTGACCTAAGACTGTGCTCAAACCTCGACGCAGGGTGCGGGGGGGGGTGTGAAGAAGGGAAAAACAGACTTTTGAAAATGAAAAAGGAGACCGCTGCGCCTGCTTAGCGACGGCGGAGAAGAGAGGCGTGACAATCTACAGAACAGCGGTAACTTGATCAATGCATCCCGAAAACGAAAGTGTTTAAACTTGGCCGATCGCTCAGGGTAACATTGCCACTGATAGTAAAAAAGTGCATTAGTTTAACAACCTACTTACGTTTGTTATTAATTGTGTGTGCCCCGGTTCTACAAATCAAACAAACAGTAACCTTTTCTAAAGACTAAGAGCGAGCAAAAAGGATTGCATCTTTACTGAATGGGGCGATGTTTGGTTTTGTCACTAAAGCCGATTGTTTGTCACAAACACGGTGGAGAGGGGGGATGAAACTCGGGAATAGATAAACGACCGCTCTGTCAATCACACACTCGTCCAGCTCAGCAATTGATCGAGAGCTGCTACGCTGCACAGGGTGTCGGAGAAAATTTTATAGAACAAATTTTCTTAAATTTTTTAAATAGTTGCGTGCAAATTTTAGAGTGTCCACAATACATCAAAATAAAGATTCATTTTAAAATTTTGAAGAGATCCATTGAAAACTTCAAAAGTTACACATTTATTTTTTACGGCATGCATATTCTTTATGGGATAAAAAAACTATCAGGTTGGCATCAAGACCTATTTACACTTTCCAAATATGTTTCAGGAAGCGTTTTTTTTTTTTTTTTTTTTTTTTTTTTTTAAATAACGATGTGCCATACGACGTTTGGTAAATTCATCACGATTCGTTTACTGCGGGAGCAAATGCTTTACTTTCCATGAATGAAGTAACTGCAGAAAACTCGCTCGCAAAAAAAGGGGGGGGGGGGGGGAGCAATGTGCAAAAGTGGGTTCATATATTGTTAAAGTGTGTAACCTTCCCCTGAAAACTCTCTAACCAGGGTGGTGAGCCCTATCATGTTCCCAGAATTGTGCCTCAATTCCACCCACAGTTTGCGGGAAACTGCCGCAAGCAACATTGCGAGAGCCAGCTACAACAATAGATAGTAGGTTCACATTTCCGCATGCGGGCGCATTCTCGGAAAATATTTTTTATATTTATACACAAGATAGGTAGGTATACAAAAATTGCAGATATTCACATAAAAAATGGGGGGTCGACTTACACACGGGATACACAAAAACTGCAAATATTCAGATAAAAATCGGGAGGTCGACCTATAAACGAGTATATACGGTATATGCGCATGACTATTATCTATGCAGTGAACTAAAAAGTAAGTGATGTTCCTAAACACTGCTGAGATACACCCATTCACACATGCATTAGTGTGCATTTTCGACAAATTTCTTCACTATGTTGAATGTAAATAGCTATAGCCTAACTTTGAACTTACAAACAGCAAAATATTTAGTTCATTGCATGTACAACATTGTGAGAATGATGTGTACAAAGTTTCATCAATTTATTTACATATTTACATACCTTTTGCACTTATCAATGTTTTCCGTAAAGAGTTCGGGACGAAAATCTCATCCTGCAAAAAACGCTATTAAAGTTTCAAAGACACAGTTTCGATGGGATGAAAAGTATGTTTATGTTTGCCACCTAGCAAAATAAATTGCATTACATAATTTTACACAAAGTATTGCCAGATCCGTAAAACCTTGTACAAAATATTTTCTACTACAATTTTATGCACAAATAGTATGACTAACCTAATTATTTTCCAACTTCCAGCCTTTCAAGTTGTCGCTTCCTGTTCGTTTGACACCTGGGTTTAGATATTCCGATTGCTACAACTCTGTATCGGTTCATCGTAGACAAGAAACCAAGACAGTTTTGGAATCTCAAAGAATAGGACTTTAAAATGAATGCACCTTTACAAAGTGTCAAATTTGGTTCAAAACGACCTTTTCAACGTTGTGGGGTACCTTAAATCCAATTTGAGTTGTCATACACTAGCATAACACTGTATTTCACTGAAACTAATTCGGAGTTGAGTTTTGACGAAGGGCTCAAACCACAACACACACACTTCTTGCTTGCTGGCTTTGACAATTCCTCGTCGATTTTCCTTTCCGCTCTCTTCACGAAGTGGGGAGGGTAGACGCCGGGTCCCTCCTGGTTCTTGTGTGGGCGAAACTAAAGGTTCAGAATATTTCTCCATCCCTAGGTCATTAACTGTCTCGAAAGCAGCAGCCACTTACGAATTTAAGTTCGGCATGGCGCTTCGCTGCTTTGGATAGTATGTCCTTCCGTTCAGGACTTTCTACAGCACTGTCCTTTTTAAGGATTATTTACGTACAGGCTTCAGCACGGACGCTTTTACTTGCTACAGGTGAATCTTCTCACCTTGTCCAGTAGCAAATTACTAGCCACCAACGAGTCCTCCACAACGTCGTTCCAAACTTTGGTTTCGATATCGGGACTCTCCTTCTCGTCTGTACTTCTGTAGACGCAGACCAACTTCACTTTTGGTCTAATCACATTGGCTCATTTCAATACTACAAGCCACTCACAGGCCATGTACCTTGGCCTCCGGGATACATTTCGCGCAGTCGAAATTTCTTCTCTCCCGAATTCACGCAGAGTCCCTTAGACCTGCAAAAACCTAGTCTTCTCCTTCTTACGGAGCTATTTCATGACTGATTGTTTTCGGTGCATCTTTCCCTTGCTCGCTCCTACAATTCACAAGTGCAAAATTTATTACAAAAGGCTTTTAGCGCAGACTAAAAATGAGGAAGCCGAGCACGACGTATTTGAGAAGCCTATTTCTGTGGCCCCTTTGAACCGCAATCGCATAAATTAATTTCGAGAGCGCTTTGTTCTATCATTGATAAGAGGTTTTATTTCAGACAGAGATGTGTGCTGTCATTGTTTATTCCGCAGGGAGAGAATAGGACCGCCCGCTCAGTGTACTTTCGAGTTTCGGGGATAGGCTTTCAGCGGTGCCTTTCTTCTTCCTCGTCAGTAAGGCATTCTTGTCTCTCCTCTTTTCAAAAGCTTAGTTTATAGCCTCAGACTGCTGCCTGCTTTTACTACCCATTACCCTGACATTTTTCTCTCACTTCACATTTCTTGGCTATCAGCAAACACTTGATTATGATTTTCAGAATTGTTTTAATAATTATCCTCTTAATCAATCCAATACTTCCACCACGCCCATTAATTCCAGAATTGACAGAACAAAGCGCTCTCAATACGTTTAGATGTCAAAAATAGCAAACGCCAATTAAACTGCTTTCTTTAATAATTATACTCTTAATCAATCCAATACTTCCACCACGCCCATTAATTCCAGAATTGACAGAACAAAGCGCTATCAATACGTTTAGATGTCAAAAATAGCAAACGTCAATTAAACTGACAAAGATAGAACTCGAAAGAAATTGATTAGAATATCAATAATTAGTTTCCTCCTTTCCAGTTTTTGTTTCAGCCTTTAACGTCCACTGTAGAAATTCCAAGAGCTAAAAGCAGCATCTTGTCCCTAATTTGGAGCTATTAAATCCGGAAGGCGTGGATTGGAATGTTCGGCACCCTCTAGCAGATGCCTAACATCTGCGTCATCCAGGACAAGGATCTGCGTAGGACAATTAGCCATTTACCTTCGCATCTGGCCGTTTAGCCTCAGGAGTGATCCAACATACAAGTGTGTGCTTAAGGTTTTATCTGCTACCTGACTGCCAACACAGAAGAAATGTTAACTCGGAATTTTTGCAGAAACATAAGCTAAGAATCACAATATGGACCAAAGCAACAGAATCGTGACTCGTCCTGTTTGCTTCGTGTTCATCAGTAGTCGATCTCCAAACCAATCGTTATACAAAATGCAATTAGGTCACCTTACGAACAATCTCATCTTGGTATTTTTAACTCGAACTGAAACCAGATGGTTGCCACCAAATATTCCGACGCAACTTTTAACGAAACTCGTAAAACTCTTGGGTAACAGAGTCTCAACTGTTTTTCTTTAAACTCTATGTTTTTCAAAAAAATGCAATGAAAGAGAAACAATAGAGGTATCTCCGAAAGTTGGCATCTTAAAAGCTAGGTGTTTGAAAATTAATGGTCGTGGTTACAGCAATCCGATGGGAAAATAATTGCTGAAGCGAAACACTTAGTTCAATAAACCCTTCTCAATACGGACATTTCAACACCGAGAAATTAACGTAAAGACATACAAATCACGTGAAGCAATGGGCTATATGAGATAATCGAATTATCAAAGTTGTGCAGCGATCGATCATATGGGTGTCAGCTGAGCAGAATTTACGAATAGCGTTTGTATGAGCTACGTTCATAGTAAGGCAGGCGTTTAGAGCCGAGTGGATTCATCGGAAACGTTCCGAGTATGACGTGGATACCCTGTCAGAATAATACTTATACTGCCGTACTATTAATATCAAGACATCTTTTTTGTCTACAAATGAACTTCATTTACAGAAAGTTTACGATAGCGTGCTGAAATCTTTGCCCTTAATGACGACCTCCAGTCCTTACAGAATATATCCCACCAGATCCACCGTTATGTTTCGCCCTTCGACCTTCAAACCAGTGACCAGTCCAGCTTTGTTTAGAAAATATCTTCTACTACGCACCCGACAATCCAATTCGTCCCGGATATCGCTTTAGTGTTTTACCTCAGAAATCTGTGTTGGCCAAACCTTGTCTTTAAAACCAATCTGTATAACAAAGGAGAAGTATGGCGGTGGAGTTGCGCTAATGAGAGAGAGAGAGAGGTGTGTGGTCTTTCTCCACAGTACCGCAACAATGGAAATCTGTGCGTTGGTATTGTGTAAATGGCCTGGACGTCTACATAAAGCTCAGCATTCAGGAGTTTGTCCAAAACGACCAATAGGTCTGAGCCTAATCACCAAAAACAGCCCCATAGCGTCATGCTGCCTTCACTAAACGTCCTTGTCGGGATGATAGAGTCTGGAAGGATACATTTCCCAAAGCATCCGCAGCATTACGGAAAAACCACCAGACTGGTATAACCTTTACCGTTACTCGTAAGTCCAAAGCAAAGTTTGACATTGTTCTACAGTCCAGGATATGCTGGAAAGGCTGATCTTTGACTGTAGATCAAATGAACACAATGGGTGTAGCATTGGTAAAAGTGATTATCCGCTTGTGGATGGCCGATCGATAGTGGTAACCCAATGATGTGCAATGTTCGCGCATTGTACTGGTGCTAAGACCAGTCCTAATAGTCTCGCATCGGGTTTGCGTGTTTTGAGAGAATGTTGACTTGAGTTCTGAGGAAAGAGCACATTTCAGGTTTCTCCTGTCACGTCCTGTTAGCTTCGAAAATTTACCGGGTCGTCATAGGCCTATGAGTTCTTGTCTTTCAGATTGTTGGTAAGTGTCCGTTAACAGAGGTTTCCTTGTATCAGGTAATCCCCAAAATACTGTCGTTTTTTCAACGTGTGAAGAAAATAAAGAAAAACGTACCTGGAACAGATGTTTTAATCCATATAATAAGTGCCCCCGGTAGTTACAACCTTCTTCTACTATCGACATGGTTTTTAATCCCAGACTTGTAGAATTCCATGGGTTTCGATGCAAAAAAAAGGCAGAAAGGGTTCACCTTACCTCCTCCATATTTCGAAAGGTAGTCCCAGCAAGATCGTTTTGCAGGCTGCGAAAGAGGTGATAGTCGGATTGGGTGATTTCAGGGGAATATGCTGGATGCGGAAAATTTTTCCATCCGAAGTCCTGCAACGTGGCACTGGTCATTTTCGTTGTGTGTGATTTCGAGTTGTCATGCTGCAGCAGCACGCACGCCTTTACGATCCACGAGTGCTGGACGCTTATCCTGCAACGCAGTGCGTTCACGCTGCAGCTGCTGACAGTAGACTTCCCTTGTAATGGTTTTGCTGGGTGGCAGCTGCTCGTAATGGATTATGCCTTGCATATCCCATCACACAGACATCAAAACCTTTTGTGGGAAACGTCCTGGTTTCGCCACTGCTGCAGACACATTCCCTTTGGGAAGCCTCTGCTGTTTAAGCTTAATGTTGTGATAAACAATCCATTTTTCTTCGCCAGTGACAATTCTGTGCAAAAACGGCTCCCTTTTTTCACGGGAGAGTAAAGAAGTGCAAATGTCCATACGTTGTTGCAGCTGTTGTGGAGTGAGATCATAGGGTACGCACTTATCCAGTTTCAACACATAACCGAGGTCCTGCAGATGCCGGTGAACAGTGGAATGAGTTGAATGAAAAAGTGTGGCCAATTCCTCGACTGTTGCCTGCGGATTTCCCTCAACAGCAGCTTTCAGCACTTCGTTATCCGGCTCAACAGGCCGTCAGGATCACAGCATATCCTTGAGACTGGTGTCTCCCTTTCGAAATTTCAGAACCAGTGTTGAAATGTCCTGACCTCCAGGGTCTACTAGACTTTCGTAGTAATGTGGTCTTCTGATACTGCCATTTCCTATGAGGTTAACGTACACAACGACTGCACCTAGAACTCCCGTTTGCGGTCTCAAGTGGCGTGAAGGTCTGCTCGTGTGATCCCTCTTATACTCACCGTGGTCGACATCATAGCCTGGGGACCAAGAGACTCACTATTGTTGGACTTGCGCGAAACGACATTACTTCTAGATGACCTGATATTATGAAGACCAGTAGATAAGTTATGTACCTAATCTCAATATTTCTGTTCTAATTGCACAGTTTATTAAAACCAACTTCAGTAGAACTAGACATTCGCGTAGTAATATCTTCTGGCATGTGGTTAATTTTTTCATTAGCGTTTTCACTGAAATTTCTTTAAGGGTTGTACCGCCGTTGCAGAGAAGAAGATGAGATAGGGATATAATGGATCTGACAAGACTGTAGCACCATTGCATGTAAAATTTCCCAGAAAGTAAAGGAGTTTAGTAAAGGCCATTTACAAGTACATGCTGGTTATATGGCGATAATGCACCTTCATAATGGCAGATGAAACTATGCTGTAAATAGTTTAAGCGCAGGACAGAATCGAACAAAAACGGTTCTCTTTCTGGGAAGATTATGGAGGTGACCGTCCAGCAAACGGGTAAAAAATTCCAGAGAGTGCCCTGGTACTCTATGTAGATAATTTACGCTATGCACCTTTCACCTACCAAGGTCTTTGTGGGTGTGAAATAAAACGAGTAATTCTAGAGTTGCATTTATTGACGTCACTCGCGACCACACCGAACCACAGTTTTGTACATATTAAGTGGAATAAAATTATAATAACTACAAACGATACGGTATACTATTTCCTGATATTGAGAGATAGGTACTTAATCAATGCTGTACTCGTAAAACCAATGCAAGATGTTATGTATCTGATAAAACTAAATATTTACTAAAGCATGGTAGCTGCAATACAAGTATTTCGACTGTTTAGTTTAACAAAACCAATATTTATTTTTATTATTACATATTTCTCAGATTTTTTTGATTGGGAGTTTAATGACCACCATGAGCAACTTAGTGGACTATAAGCAGTTGCTCGTACCTGATTTAGGGCCACTTGTTCCCATGAAGAGAGAGATAGAGAGAGATAGCCAGTGCCGTAAGGTAAACACAACATCCATGCTTCACTGGGATTCGAACCCGAACCAGAAGCCAGCGTGCACCCCCGGGGCGGATTTTCGGATTTATACGAACATTAGAAACTACCCTGACACCGATGAAATGTGATTCAGCACCGAAGGTGCTTCTGCGCATGCCTATGCTAAAATCTGACCTCAAGATAGAAAGAAAAGCTGAATCGCAAGTGTGTTAATGAGGGGGATTGCTAACTTTTGATCTAGGACATATACAGGTTATACCCCATCATTCTAAAGCTCTCGTCAATTGCAGGTACATTTGGGGGAAGCAGGGGGGATCATATTTCGGTACAACGCACTATTTTCATAGCATCAAAAATGCGTTTTTATAATGGCTTTTATCACATTTGGAATCAGTTTCTGGTAATTTACGCAGATTGCAATAAGATGTTGTTACGTCTATGTAAAACGTGATGGGATAATGTTCAGCGATAGTTTAGTAAAATGTACTGCTGAGTAACAACGAAATTAACTATTGTTGGGTCACGTCATGGGACAACATTCAAAAATCCAGTTTCAGTAATGGTTTTGAGCACTTCTGTTACCCATTTTCGTTACATTGTTATTTTTTACTTGATATTTACTCAACTACTGTCGGAAAGGATTCATAGCATAAAAAATGAAAGAAAAAAATGAAATATCACCCGGATTTCTACACAAGTGGTGAAACATCAACAAACAAAAATAGGTGCTTTAAGTCGCTAGTAGCTCAAATGTGTGCTCCGAAAAGTCTGATCGTGCGAAAACATTTCTCATGGCGGAAGATATCCAAGGCAAAGGTAATTTCTCAAATAGGATTCTTAGAAACGAAGACAAGGTTCCAAGTACGGTACAAATAGAACTGAACACTTACAAATCATTTCTCATAACGGAAGATATCCAAATCAAAGGGAATTTCTCTAATCGGGTTGTTAGAAACGAAGATACGGTTCCAAGTATGGTACAAATAGAAACGAACGCTTACAAAACATTTCTCATAACGGAAGATATCCAAGGCAAAGGTTATTTTTCAAATCTGGTTCTTAAAAACGAAGCTACGGCTCTAAGTATGGTACAAATAGAGAAAAAATGAATAATTGCAAATCATTTCTCATAGTGGAAGATATCCAAGGCAAAAGGGAGTTTTCAAATCGAGTGCTTAGAAATGAAAATACGGTTCCAAGTATGCTACAAAATATAAATAATACTTACGCGCTTTAATGATAAAACTGTGTTTTACAAAAATCGGAAAATTTAGAGAAAATGTACCTTGCCACAAACGCTATCAAAAAGAATGTTTAAAATTCACCTTTAAAAGAGGAGACATCATCATTTCAGATGTTTACCTCAACGCCCCATGATGGTAAAATTAAATATTATTTCGAGAAAGAAAAAAGCAAATATTTCCCACGGTGAGTGGAATGGGACTGAAAAAGAACTTTTGCGGTTAGATTTTCAGGAGCGAAGATGCTATTTGAAAATCCTCCAAATACGTGGCATCAGTAAATAAATAAATACATCGCTCTTTCGACGTTCCTGAAACACATAGCAACCAAAAAATTGTTTTTCAGCCGCCGCCGTGGAATTGAATCACGGAACTCTCGATAACTAGCCGAGCGCGTTAACTTTTAATTGAACCACGGAAATCTCGATAACTAGCCGAGCGCGTTAACTGCAAAGTTAACTCGCTCGGCTAGTTATCGAGAATTCCGTGGTTCAATTCCACGGCGGCGGCTGAAAAACAATTTTTCGGTTGCTATGTGTTTCTGAAACGTGGAAAGAGCGATGTATTTGTTTATTTAGCGAAGATGCTGTTGTAATCATGTAGAAAAGAGATATATGCACTTACGCCCCACAACGGCAAAGCATTTTGTCACTGAGTTTTGTAAAGTAAATGCCAATTGTTCACCGTAGAGACGCCTCTATGAAACGCCAAAATAATATTTTAAAATCCAGGTTTTAGAAGCAGGGAATTCGGGAAAAGTACAATGTGTTTTTTACGCCCTGTAGCAGCAGCTCCAAGCTATTTAAAATAGAAATATATGTAAAATGGCCCTTCATGGTGCGGTAAAAGGTATCGCATATTAAAAATATTTTTTCTTGCCACAGGGTAAAGTATATTTTGAATATAATAGAAAGTGGTTTTAAGCCATCTAGCGGTTAAGGCCAAAAGGAGTGAATTGCCATTCTCATAATACAGGCTTTCGATTGCAAAATAAATTTTTCTAATCGAACTAGTGCAGAAATATCGTATCAACAGACAGACGGACGGACAGATATTCTGAAGCTATAAGCACGTTCCTTTTATTTAAAATGACACGCTTAAAAGGAGAGGGCAGCTGTGTTTAACAGATTGAATTCAGCAGACGTGATTACAAGTGGCGCTGTACTACGTAGCCCAGGGCAAGTAATTTTGAAGAGGGATTGCGTGATCCCATGTTCCAATATATTTAGCACGATCAGATTTGCATCATGACGCTATCCAGTACGAGAGCAGGATTAAGTCGCCCACTCTAATAGAAGGAACTCGGAACTGACTGTGTTTAAGCGCAATCGGCGGAGCGATCTCTATTCGTCACATATTCTATGCGGGCGTGAAACTCGGTCTTCCCACACTGAACAATTTTCAAAATCCTGCTGCTTATCAAAGGAGACAGGTTTAAAATTAAATCGGATCTCATTCCAGCAGTTGGATCTCATTCCAGCAAAAAAACCTAAACGTGGTTATAGAGGAAGTAAAGGCAAGAGAATGTTAGATCGTGTGTTTCTAAGGTCAAGAACAGTTCATTAAGAATCGACAGACTGGTGGAGAGATTTTTTTCCTTTCGGGGTTCAGTAACCACCATAAACAGCTTTTAGGACTATAAGCTGTCACCCTTCCCTACTTAGAGGGCAGGTGGTTTCGATTAGTGGAAAGAGTAAGAGTCGCAATCGCCCCACATACTACACATGTCCACCTGGGGATTGTGCCGGTAGAGCACGCTTCGTTTGTTTTCTCGTTAGGATTCTTCCCAAAATTAGGTTTCGATCCGAATTTCTTCTGCCTGCAGGGGCCTTTGGATCGGGTATGACACTGAAAATGACGGAGAGGTCGGGGTAGAGCTCCCTGATGGATTCGAACAAAAGTCTTTCTACTCCACAGCGGCTGTTACAACAACTGAACTACTCAGACTGGCTTATTGCTGCTTTATTGTTGATTTGATTAATGCGTCATCTCCCGGTAGTGCGTCGTCTACGCCATTCTACGTAGTGCGTTACATCAACCCACTTCTGAGAAACGGGGTAAAGAAATCGAATGTTTCGGGTCAGCCGACAGCAATGCTCGAGGGACCATCTCATTGTAGCAGAATTAATATTTATTTATTCACGTGCGTTCCGTAGAAGACTCATCACAGTCTAACGGCCAGAAGGTTCACTTTCTTTTATAACGTATAACCTTTTTGCTGGTGGTGGGAATGGACTCAACTCCTCCTATTATCGAACAACGGTTCTTCCAACTGAACTACACTGGTTGGATTATCACTGCTTTATTGTGAATATGACTCATGCGTCACCTCAGAAGTACGTCATCGACGTCATGTCACGTGCTACGTTGCAGGGTGTCTTGGCGAGTGACGGGTGGGGTAAGGAAGAAAAGGCTGACCTTATTTTTAACGGAGCTCCTTTTCTTGTTTTCGTAGGTAGGTTTAGAACGATTTCTGTGCAGGAGTGAGTGGTCGGATTTTACTACAGCAGCAATACGTATCCAACACGCAACCATTAGGTTCAAAATCGGTTATTGTAAATGCTGGGTGAACCACAATCACGGGACTCCGTCCTGATGCCAGCTCCTGTGAAACGGATTGTGTGACCGGGCCACTGGGTTAGTCGTAAAAGTGACATCGTGTTGTGTAATTTTTTTATTTGATATGATGTGTATTTCCTTGTACGCCCTTTTAATTTCAAGTGAGATTATACCCACAAACACTTGTTCAGAATTGTGTCCAGGCCACTCTTACCGTCACGATCGGATTCTGATTGTATCAGGATTTAACTCTTGCAGAATCCGTCGTCTTCTGAAAGCAGTATTTTACTCGGATTACAGATTATTCTGGAGCCAGATTTACCTAAAACAATAAAATAATTTATTTGTGCAATATATCTTTTCACTTCTGTGAGAGCCCTTTGGGAATTAAAAATTTATATGGATTTATATATATGGACGGGTTCCCACGCCAAAATTTTACACATAAATGTACTAAGAAAACACTATCGTATATAGATATACACTGAAGAGCAATTGAATTAGAGACAGCTGGCGTTATGCAAAAGGGCGCTGTGTGCGGCTCTGTAAACGAAAACGACATGACATATGCAGCGATCCGACAATATAAGGAGTGATGCGACGGGAATCAGTAGCAGTCGGACGCAGTATGGGTAGGACGAAGGATCTAAGCGCATTTGATCGTGGGCAAATTGTCGGGGCCCAACGAATGGGTCACTCCATCTCGGAAGTCGTGCAGGCACTGGTATTTTCACGAGCCACTGTGTCACGAGTGCACCGTGAGTACATCGAATCCGGTAAAACCATCCCTGCAAGGGCCAAGTGCCGTGGACAACAGCGTGTGGACGAGTGCGGTCATCGTCGGATAGTAACAGCGAATAGACGGGTCACAGTGGAAGAAATCAATCGACAATTTAACGCTGGTGCACAAAAACGTGTAAGTAGCCACACCATCCAGAACCATCTCCTCGCTATGAGGTACAGATGCCATCGTCCCACGAGGGTACCGCAGCTGACCGAACATCACAGGGTGCAAAGATTAGCATGGGCGCGGGAACATCGCCATTGAACCCCAGACACGTGGAAAAATGTTGCCTAGACTGATGAGTCGATATTCACGTTGGTTCATGCGGATGGCAGAATACGAGTACGGCGCAAACCACATCAAGCGATGGATCCTTCTTGCCAGCAGGGTACTTTTCAAGCTGGTGGGGGTGGCATTCTCGTCTGGGGACTGTTTACGTGGACTGAAATGGGACCCCTGGTACGTGTGACATCGTCCATCACAGGTCAACGTTACCGAGATATCCTGGACGACCATTTGATCCCGTTTGTGCGTCTTCAACATCCCACTGAGGACCTCATCCTGCAACAAGGCAATGCACCCTGCCATCGCTCCTGAATTGTATCCGAATGTTTGGAAGACACTCCACCGACGTGACCTCACTTTCTTGGCCAGCTAGGTCACCTGACCCCATTCCCATCGAGCACATCTGGGATGCCATCGGGAGAGATGTTCGAGGCTCTGACCCTCTCCATCAAATCTTTACCTACTGTGGGAGCTTGTTCAGGGGTCGGGATCTGTAAGGCTTCCCAACGCTTCCGGTGTCTTGTCGAGTCCATGCTGAGACGAATCGCCGCCGTCATCAGGGCGAAATGTGGTGCTACACGTTACTAGACAGGTATCGTTAATTCAATTGCTCTTCAGTATATACACTCATCGTCATAAAAATCCGCGCACCAAGAAAAAACAGTGCGATTAACGCGAAACTCAGCGAATAGCAACGGGGAGAGCAAGCACGCAAATGATTAAATTTCGTGTGATTCCGTATGCCCGTGAGTCCAAGACCGGTGAAGCAATCGCAATCCTTGGGGCTTATAAGGCGAAGAGCAGGGGCTCCACATTCGTGCAGAAGTGCACGGTAAGAGTCAGGGACGCACCGAACGAGTGGTCAACGTGTGCACTGCACCCGGGCGGCAGCTTTCACGGGGGCTACAGAATGTCCCAGTGAAATTTTACGATAAATACATTAATATCAAAATTCAAAAACGTGGAAAAAGTATTCAAAACGTGATTCTGTTAAAAATCCCAATACTTCGTGGCAGATTTATTAAAAAAAATGAAATCCTTATATATGAAATTTAGTTATCATGCATTCATTCCCACGGAGCAACAGTTCACCACGCTGGGAGTGAACCAATACATATGGAAGATTTATGAAGCTTTATGCAAAACCGATGTATTTGTGATCAACACAGCTGCACTCCTTGTTACGTGTTGCGCGTGGCCATTCGGAATAACCGTGGCCCTTGCCAAACCACTTTGATGCCGAGGACAGTTCTTCGCTTTGTCTTTCGCCCAAAAATCTTAGAAATGTCTAAATTTCTTATTGAAAATGAAATATTGAAAAAAAAAATATTTTGTGAACAATAGTTGCTCAAGTAGTGGGAAATCTGGCCACACGAAATTTCTTTGTGCAGAACAATTTTATGCCACTGAAATTGCAATGTGTCTAATTCTCTGGTGGCCACTTTCCTGTTTGTCCAGTTCTTCGGTGGCCACTTTCCTGTTTGTCCAGTTCTTCGGTGGCCACTTCTTCGTGTGTCCAGTTCTCCGATGGCCACTTTTCCGTACGCTGGAGAAAACGTCTCCCAAAATATTGAGAAGTGATAAAAATATCTCCTCCCCATATTACAGTGCGTTTTCAATGATTTGTAAAATATATATTTAAAACCATAAACCAGTGTACACTGTCCATGTACAAATTTATACAAATATCATATATTTAAAACTAAGCAGCCAATAACGAAGTACCATGTTGCACCTTATATGGAAGGCCCGTACTCCTGGTACACCTCCCGCTGAGTACGCCACTGGTATGTCACAATTCTACTCCCTCCTTTTTGGTAGAGGCAGCTGTGATATACACTATCTACCAACAAGTAATTAGACACCTGTGATAGCAAAGGAAAACGAAGTTTTACCTACAATAGTTGGTGGAGCGTCCACGAGCGGCGATTACAGCTGCGACTCTCCGGGGCATACCCTCAATCAGGTGTTGTACGACGGCTAGCGGTATTTTCTTCCACTCGGCTTGGAGAAGACAGGTCAGTTCCTTCACCGATTTTGTACGGTGAAGGCACCCCTTAAGTCGACGCTCCAACTCGTCCCAGATGTGCTCGATAGGGTTAAGGTCCGGGCTCTGCGCAGGCCAGTCCATTCGATTAACCCCATTGTCACCATACCAAGCCTTGGTTGACCTCGCAACATGATAGGTGGCATTGTCATCTTGAAAGTAGCATGGGTCCACCCCGTAAAACTGCCACAACGTCGGAAGCGCATGGTCATACAAAACGGTGCAGTAGGTCTCGGCGTTGAGTCTACCAGGAATTGCGACCAAGGGTCCCGTGCCATACCAGGAGAAACACCCCCGTAGCATAATTCCACAGCCGCCGAACTTCACAGTTGGCACAATACATTCCGACAGGAGGCGTTCTCCAGGCAGACGCCAAACCCAGACCCTGCCATCCGAACGGTAGAGAGTGGAATTTGATTCGTTGCTCCAGAGAACCTGTTTCCACTGTCGACGTTCTTTACACCACGTTAACCGAGCAGCGCTATTGGACTTGGTGATCAAAGGCTTGTGGGCGGCAGCACGTCCATGATAACCGAGCAGATGGGCTTCCTTACGGATGGTATTCATCGAAAGAACACTCCCGGATTCCTGTTGAAACTCCTCACGGATGTGACCCATCGATTTGGTGCGGTTCTTCGGAATTTCTCTGGCCAGCACCCGTCGGTCTCTAACTCCCAGTTTCGTGGGTCTGCCGTGTCGGGGCACATTCCGACAGTCACCTCTCATCTTCCACTTGCCAATCAAGTAGGCCACTATCGATTTTGGGTACTTCAACTCGCTGGATATGTCACGTATGGATCGGCCATTTCTGTGATAACCGACGATTACACCTTTCTCGAAATCAGAGAGCTCCGAACTGCGTGGCATCTTGCATGCGACTGGTTGCGTTGTTGTTTCCTACACGATATTTAACGGCGACGGCCGTGACGTGTATCAGGACCGCAGATATCGTCGATTGCAGGGGTGTCAAATTACTTGCTGGTAGATAGTGTATTTTGCTAGTTTAGTGCATTAGTTCTGTGAGCATTCCAACAATATTGTCCGTTCGGTAAGCAAATGGGTTGATAAATATTGTTGCAGAACAAAACACTTTCTCGTTTTTATTTTTGTCACAGAATACCATTGTTCATTCGCAACAAATCAAGATAAGGTATCTCGTGTTGTTCTTAGAATGATTTATATTTTGTTTTCGAAGCTTCGTGGTGGGGGTTGAGAGTTTTTTTATCCAAAGTTCCCTTACTCTGGTGTGAAGATACAGTGTTCGGTCACCAAAGTCCCCTTAATGTGGGGTGAAGATTCCTTCCTTCCGCTCTTAAGTCCCCTGGGAATGGGATGAAGACTCGTTGTTGTTTGCTAGTATGATGTCCGTAAGTGATTTTTCCTTTAATTTATTTTTTATCACGTTTTTGTTATTGTTTCCTAGTCTAATGCATGAGTAGTTATATCACTTTTTCATTACTGTAAAAAGCATCGCTGGATTAAATAAATATCACTAAATACGCGTTATTAAGCAGAGAAGGAATGTTACTGCAAAAGAAATAGAAAAGCGCACAACGCTTAGGTTTTTTGCGCTTAAATAAATGCTAAGGGCATTTAAACTGCAGAGGAGTTTGAAAACAGAACTCTGGAAATAGAGTCTAGTTAAAACGGTAGTGCTCCTTAACTAAAAGGTAAAATTTCTCTGATGAAAGACAGTCGAACAATAGTTCGGTTGTCTTATTACGTTCGCTTTTTATTCAGGAGTTTGGTTTTAGTGTTAGTTATATACTCCCTAGAAAATTAACTTAATTCCTATGCTAGTCGATTAAGTTTTAAATGCGTCCCCACCTTGAGTTACTATTGGTGCGGAACTCCTCGTCAAAATAAATAGACAAAGGCATCGCTCTTTCCACGTTATTCTTTAATTAACACACAGCAACTGAAAAATTGTATTTCGACACCTTTGGGATTGAATCCCAGATCTCTCGATAACTAGTCCAGTGCGTTCGCTTTACCTTACGGTGCCAACAATCCACGGCGCTATGTGTGTTTATCTGACAACATCTGACTTTTCAAATCCGTTGGAATGGGCTCAGCAACTAACAGGCCTCAATTTTGTGGAAATTAACGATACAAGCTTTTTTAATTATAGCTTATAAATCCAAAGGGCGAGAGAAATGGTGAAAATCTTCCAAATACGTGGAGACGATGTAAATAGACAAAGTCATCGCTCTTTCCACGTTATTCTTTAATTAACACACAAGAACAGAAAAATTATATTTCGACACCGCTGGGAAAAGTTGAAAAAACTTCGTCAAAGTGAGAAACCAAACAAACGCTCTATGAAGTAGTGTGGTTTGCCGAAATGCGCGCTCGAAATGATTTCTGCGTAAGCTTGCCATCAGTAATACGTTGGCGGTAATTTAGCTGTTCGAAATAGAAAACAAAAATCTACCCCTTTTGTTTAAGAGGTTAAACCCTTTAATTCGCTTATGCACTAAACGGCCTGTTCTCGTCATTTCCAAAAACATTAGGTCTGACAATAGCGAAGAAATGTATCATAGGAACGTCTATTGTGCGAAATTACGATCCTCGTCTTTTTGTTGTTGTTGTTGTCTCTCTTGTTTTAAAGTAAGCTCTAAGGAACATATAAGCAGTTTACGTCCTTTGAATTATGGCCACTGATTCCAGGGAATGAAGAGAGCCAGCCCGGAGCAAACACGGACGATTAGCAAGAAAGCTTCGCCCCTGTCCACTCGGTTTCCGAGATGGCTCAGAATGGCTGTCCGAAACAATGGGAACGCGCCATTCTTGCGAGAAAATGTCACAGTGTGGCTTTAATTGCGCTTCACTTGTTCCTAAGCGTCACTACCTTCAACCTACGTACAATTTCACTATTGTTAAATCTTATTTTTTGTTTTCTCATAGTGTTCGTCGCCAGCAAATGTCTCCTTATGAGCTAACCATCGTTAACAGACTGATAAAGAAAAATAACCTCTGCTAAATATCACAAAAATCAGGTAAATATTGCGTGTCGTCTTCTTAACTTTGCAAAACAAACGGGAGTCGTACAAAAAAATTGCTTGAATGCAAATTGATACCTGTAATAGCAAAAACACGTATAAAAATGACGTATAAACAATAACATGTCGTGAATACTACTCCTTTGACACCATCTATTTTTTACGACGTACAAAACAGTTACCCAATAACCGCATGCTCACGCAAAATACATAATTTTGCTGACGGATATCAAGGGTCATCTAGCTTCCTAGTCGATTGCAACCCAGCTGTTTGTATAGAATTCCATAGATATTCAATCGAGTTGAGATCAGGTGAGTTTACGAGCCATTCGAGATGTCTCACATCATCAGTGCGTTCATCGAACCATTCTTGCAGAAAAGCGGGGCGTATAACATAGGGTATTATCATCTCTGTGTGGAGGAACAACATTCAGTAGTTTCTGGTAGTAGCTATAGTCCATACACATGCGCTAGAGGTTCTAGCTGATGCCAGCTAAACATGTCTCATATCATGCAACAGCCCCACCGGCCTGGATAATTGATGTCATGCTTGAGATGTCCATAGCCTCATGCTGATTAAACCAAATACGGACTCAACGATCGACAGAATGGAATAAATATCGTGGCTGATCGTACGAGTACACTTACTTCCAATAATCTGTCGTCCAGTCCGGCACCAGCAGAGTCGTTTTAGTATTGGCACCAGCAGAGTCGTTTGCGCAGTTGGATTGATGTTAGGAGTGGGTGGTGAATAGGAGTCTACTTTTGTAATCCATCCGTGCCGGCGTGCAACCCATAGTCACCCAGGATATTGTTTCTGGTTGATCCATTTTGCTTGGCATGAAACGCGAATTTGCGCTCTGCCGATTGCTTTCTACAAGGCGACGTACCCGTTATTCACCTCTTTAATCCACCTTTCACCACTGTTTACGCTGGTTGGTTTTTTAGCCATTTCGGTACAACTCCTGCTGCATTTCAATCATAGAGACCCGCTGACAATCACTAACTGTAGCTGTTTCCGAAATGAGCATACCAGCCATTCGTGCGCCCACAATTTGGCCTTTCGTAAACTCTGATTAACATTTGATTTTACTCATTAAGCTAGTAACTTCGTTCTCACTGCAACCTATGAATGTTCAGGGGGATTCAGGTCGGGAGATTTGGAGTTCAAGAGAAAATGTTAAATACTTGGACACGATCTTCGAACAATATAGGCCTTGTTAAACGGGACGTTGTTTTTCTGAAAGACTCCAGTACCATCCGAATACACGGCTATCACGTAGATCATTTGGCCCAAAACAATTCCTGCGTAAAATCCAGCGGCGGAGATGTGTCCAACGGGTATGTAGAAACTCAATTATATCTGTGAGAACAATTCCCATGCAATGATACCACTGCCACCTGCTTGTTTCCCCTCCAACCATGCAGTCTTATTAGAGCTGTACAGCTTCGCAGCGCTGAATGCGGACTCATCTGAGTATTGGGGATAGAACTTGGACTCATCGGACCAGACGACCCTTTTTCCAACCGTCCATCGTCCAATCAGGTGGTCCAGTGTTCACGGTATGCGGAATTGTCGATGATGATCGTGCGACACCTGCACAGGAACTGGCTTCTGACTCCTTAGACTCATGCTCAAAAGAGAGTCTCCCTGGGTTATGTGCTCGGAGATATTTCTTAGTGCGGCTGGTTGCAGTTACCTGACCGGTCATGAACCACCTGTTCGGCCGGATAGCCATCCTCAACTGTCAACCAGTGGTGGCCTCTCGTTTATGGCCCGTCGGGTGGACGTGAGTATTCAGACGATCACCTCCACATCTTCGCTACTGCGGCTCTCGAATGGCCATCATTGCCTGCGGTTGCTAAGATGCTATTCCTTCCCCCTCTCCTGACTTCGGTATGCATTTCCTTGTCAAAATCCTGCAAGTCCTTCCCGTTCCCTGTTGCACGGGCTTCGTATTGTCTAAGTTACACGATCTTCACGAGCCATCTATTTATGTTTCGCACCGATCGCTATTTATATGTGCTGTGGGACTAGTCTACTCGTAGAGACATATTCTGACCCTTTCTGGGATCACAAAAAATGCAAAATACTTCCTTGATCCTTTCATGTGGGCACCAAAAGAACACTAGATTTATGAACAAAAGAGTGGGGGGGAAAGGTAAAATAAAAAATGGAATATTATAACGTCGAGAACAATGTTATCGTCAGCTAGAACAGTTTAAAGTGCGTCGGTGAAAAATCTTTCGTCTGTGTTTTCTGAAATGTTCTAAAAAAGTGCAATGAATTAAACAAAAATAAAATAAAAATAGCAAAGGTTTTTTCGATGATTTTGACACACAATCGGAGTATATACACCTTTAGCTCAAAAAACATCGACGAGCTTCAGAGCAAGCGTCCCTTCGTACATAACTTCCTGTGCAATGCATGTGCATTGTAGTGACCACAGCAGTGTGACTCTTCACTTAAAAAGAGTCCTAACATAACTGTTACAAATTAGTACCTTCTAAAGTCACCTGTGTCTGCAATTAACGCTGATATACAGCGTGGCATAAATAAAACAAAACTCTGATGTCCTGCTACAAATTGTGCCGAGTCGCGAAACTAATGCTCTGTAGTTTTAAGCAGTCGCCCATCCCTAATTTAGGACCACTGGTTTCAATAAAGTGATGCTCTCAGTGCTGTAAGACGGGTAACATCCGTGCCTCAAAGGGATTAGAATCCGAAACCATCTCGAATGAATGCTCAAAAGCCAGCGCTTAGACCACTGCGCCACTGGGGTGTCACTCAGCTGTTAACGTCCCAACTCCTACGACTAGGGACACCCTGCTCTCATAAGGAATGGCTCCCCACATCTTAACATCCCTAGTGGTGGGGGTGTGTCGCCCCACAACCGAGTCCCGTTGTGAGCGTTTCCCAGACTTCCTCCGTTTGCGAATGCGATGGTTATCCACTCCAAAGCAGAAGCGAGATTCGGCGGTAAAACGATGCGACTGCAGTCGGAGGCCGATCATGGTTTCTGGTCACGACACAACTCCAGACGGAGTCGTCAGAGTAGAACAGTAAATGGAAGACGTTAGAAGGCATGACGAGAACATCGTCTTGTATTTGTAAGTCGTCTCGTAATTGTGTGCGACGATACAGAATGCTGTGTAGAGACCGTTATATCTCACTGGCGGTGATCCATTGGAGAAGTTCGAGCTTGTCGGACTATAAGGCTATCCTGTCGCCCAGTTGTCTGTCTGTGCCGACCAGAAACTTCTAGGTGTGTGTGTGTGTGTGTGTGTGTGTGTGTGTGTGTGTGTGTGTGTGTGCGCGCGCGCGCGCGCGTTAGTGTTTGCTCTCACGAACCCACTGTTGCATCACTGCGGCTCAGATGATTGGCGATGAATAGACAACATCATGATATGCGTTCTTCTAGGTCGTCATCGAAGCATGATTAGCAGCAACTGACGTGAACGCAGCAACAATGTTCACAGCGAAATTCTGACAGTTCTAATCTAGTCTATTGGGTTCGCGCTCTGGGAACTGCCTGGACGGGCATCGGAGGTAAAATTTTAGCCGTTTGTATGCCTAAGTAGAGGTATTTTCCTACCGGCTTTAACGGTTCGGGAACGATTTTATCAGTGTGGGTCGATGTTTTGGATTAAGGGTGCATACGCTTGGTTCTTATATATAAAAAGTCGAAGGCGGGCGCACATTTTAAATATTTGAAAAGTAAAAACAATTTTATTTCCGTCGATGTGCGGAAGATTGATAGATAGATAGAGAGACAGAGCACTTAAAGATCAGGTAAGTGGAGAAACAAAATGGTGGCATCTCGTTCGCATGCGCCGTCACTTCTGGTAAGTAATCGATTTAATGCGCGGGAGTCAACCCATCTCCGGTGGCGCCGCCGATTGCCTTTGAGAAGCGATTGAAGTTGCTTGGCAGCTGAAAACTGAAAGGTAAGGTTTGATTATTAAAGTGTTTTCAAGTGTATCTCTTTCTGAAGAGTTCTGCTTCTGCTTTTTATTATACAAAATACAGTGAGTACTCACTGAATTCAGACCACGAACCTATTGTTTTGTGGACCACCTCTTTCTCCAAGCGAACGGTCACCACCTGGGGTGTTATCGAATCCACGAGGTATCTGTATGATATGGAGCGCGTTGATATGTCTAACTGAATCAACTGGCGTACTACAACGTTCCAATCTTTCTTGTGCCGACAGTGGGATTCGGACCCACATCGTCCTATTCCGGAGCTGCTGTTCTCCCAATTGAACTACGCCAGCAGATTTACCGCTGCTGCTTCATTGTCCATTTGACTCATACGTCTATGAAAACACAAGTTTTTCCGTGACTAACATCGAACTCGTGTTCTCTCACTCCAGAGTAAGTCGCTCTCCCAACTGAGCTACGCGAAAGAATGTCTCTCTGCAGATTTGTCGTCTTGACACATGTTTTTACCTTTGTAATACGTCACACGTCAGACGTCACAATGTTCAACTGAGTTGAAATCAGGAGAAATTCGGGGCCATTCGAGATGTCCCATGTTAGCACTGTGTTTGACGAACCATTCCGAGCACGAGGCGGGCTGAATGTCATGGCGTATTTTTGTCCTGGAAGAACCTGTCCCCCTATGGCTGGAGGTTCAACATTGTGGGACAGACAGGGTATTCCCTGCTAGCGGAGTGTACATGTTGATGCACACACCAAGGGTTTCAGTTCATACAAATGTGCCTCATATAAAACGGTCCCTACAGGCCTGGAAAATCGATACTATGCTTGGTGAAGCCAAATAAGGACTCCACTATCGTCAAAATGGCGCACATGTCGTGATTGATTAGTCTACCACACCAGCTTTCCCTTTTCTATGCCCGAATTCGTTCGCTGTTGTCATTAGGGGAGTCGTTTATGACGATGTACTGTTGTCAGAAAAAGGTGATGTAGAGGGTGTCTGTTCTTATAGTCTATCCGTGCCAGCCCATAGTCGCGAGGGACATTGTTTCTGATTAACCCATATGGTATTTCGTCAACTGGGAAAATGTGCCGATTCTCCTGTACAAGGCGAAGCACCCATCATTCACGTTCTTAATGCACCTTTCGCCGCCATTTGCGGTTGTGTCGCTAATTTGCCACTACTTCTGGTACGCTTTAAGAACGGAGGCTTTGGAACAATCAACAAGTTTCGCCGTTTTGAAAACCGGCACAGCAACCATTAGTGGGCCCGTAATTTGCCCTTTTTCCAAACTCCAAGAAAGCCCTGGTTTTACCAAGACGCCCGTAACTTCGCTCTCAACCAATTATGCGTCCGTAACTTCGCACTTCTTATATACACCCCATTTAACCTACATGACACACCCTCCTCCTCGTCACGCCAGTATCGGGTGTAACTCACTTTGCATACAGGTGGTCGTAATTCAGTGAGCACTCAGTGTATAATCTGCTTGTAGGAAACACACGTAGAAAGTGATCTTCGTGCAATGCGCAATGGCAAGGAATAGAAATTGGACACCATTTATTGATCAGAGCTGTACATGATGCATATGATTTACGTAGATATGTTACGTAATGTGTGCAATGTTTTCCTTGACACTTGAGTGGGTTTGTAACAGTATACGAGGCAAACAACATATGAAAGATGAAACCAAACACATGTAATTCTGTAATGCCTACTCTTACTTCCCACCTCTTAGTTCGATGAAATATTAAGGAACTAAAAAATTCATCTTCACTCTTACATTCTAAGATAATGATGTCAATGCCTCACGTCAAAAAAGGAATGTGTTATATCGATTGTGTTATATCGATTTACTCACTCGTACTATGTACTTTAGACGTAACCACAGCAAGATATCAGTGCGTGTGCAAACTTCTAAATCGCTCTACCGCATGCTTGTGTTTGAAATATGAAGCCTTGCAAGCGTTATGTAGTTGTAGCATGATACAGTTTAGGAAAGCTTTTTATCACTCGCCATAAATGCACAATGAGCACAAAGCTTACGACCTGCTATTATCCACAGCTAAACATTATCATCATTAACCGTTATCAATCCACTGCTGAATGAAAGCCTCCTCAAGTCTTTCCTACAATTTCTATTTCAGAAAGTCTTTTCCATTTCACTCCTACACCAAGCTATCTCCCCCCCCATCTCCCACGTGGTCTTCTTCTAGGTCTTCTCTTGTTACTTGAAATCCAGTGTAGTACTTCAGTTGTCCGACGGCGGTCACTTCTAGCAATATGCCCAGCCAGTTGCCATTTCAGGAATTTTACTGTGATCATGATCAAATGATCATATCTAGAGGATTTTAGGAAGGGAGTGTCTGACCCCAGGTCTTAAACAACCCTTAGAAATAGGAAGCAAGGAGATTTGGGCTAGAGTGCCCGGTAGGAAAGTGACACGGAAGCGAAGTAGAAAGGCGGGGAGACGCCGTTACTTATTACCGGGGGGGGGTAGTGCCCGTGGTCCGACGGCTTAACGTGCCCATTTGACGCACGACGGATATTTAGTGGATCGAGAGTTCGTACCTGCCTAGGATTGAACCTGAGGTCCTTTCCGGGGCAGTCACGGACAATGCCCACTAGGCCACCCGCGGCCCTTACTTTGATCATGATGTCATGAACTCTTATCATTTCTCAAATCCATATATTCCTCTGCCTCTTTTTCCTAGTTATACCAAGCATGCACCTTTCCATGCTTCTTTGAGTTGTTTGCAGCCTTTGAATATTCTTCTAAGGTCCATGTCTCTGATTCTTATGTAAGAACTGGATGGGTGCGTTGATTAAAAACACTTTTTTTAGACATAATGGTAAATTGCTCTTGAAAATTGCACAGTATTTTCCAAATGTGTATTAAAAAAAGTTCACCAACCACTGTATTTTCAAAATGTTCACCAACCAAGTTTCATACGCCTACTTATTTGTTTTTATGTGACATTCGCTTGACACGGCCGTAGCTACCGGGAGGGCACAAATGTGTGAATAAATTTACGGAAAATGCTAACGGAAAAAGAGAGTTATACACTCTCTCTGGCATTTAATTTTTTTCCAACTTTTGTTTGCGGCATATAGTATTGCACGCAACTAATCAGTACACAGTAACGTAAACTGTGAGGCGTGAAGCTTTTTTATCCATGAAACGAATTGTCTGAAACAACAGATGTGGGCTCATAAAACAATTTTGTAGATATTCTTAATCTCTGTGTCCTTTCGGAACACGCTGAAGGGGTGAGAAACTAATTAATAATCTGTATTCTGTCGTAGAAAGCTCCTCCGAGAAGAAAATGTTTTCAAGCCCTTCCCCAAAATAATCTTCTTGTTGGTACTCACTCTCTCAGCCGCCCCGGTGTAAGGCGTTGGCCTCTGATCATTCGTCCGAAAGGGGTCCGGGTTCGAATCCCGGTTAGGCATGGACGTTGTGTTTGTCTTACGGCACTGGCTCTCTCCCTTCCCTGGAACCAGTGACCCTAAATTAGGGACGGGCGACTGCTTATAGCCCATTGAGTTGCTCACGGTGGTCGTTAAACCTCCAATCAAAAAAAAAAAAAAAAAAAAAAAAAAAAAAAAACTCTCTATCTCACTATTTGACACGCATTCGTTCTGTGCTGATTGGTTTTCCATCCTGCATTTGTGATGCGTACTGTGTTATCGGCGTTCACATGACTTTTAGGTTATACTTGATTTTTGCAACCATTGGCTCTTGTGGGTATTTACCTAGTTTTTACATTTCTAGTAATGTTATGCCAGAAAGCAGATGTTAGTTTTTTTGAAGAATCAGAATACTTTCTTACAACGGAGGTTTGATAAAATAAAAACTGCGTGCTATTTGAATGGGAGTAGGTAACTTTTCTACTCGAAGGGGTGTAATTTTAAGTCTCGCCCTCCCATATAAAATAATTTTGCCCCGGCCCTGTCGCTTGATATCGGTTGCCCAAGGTAAAAGCATTCGTCAGTTATTTCAAGATGTTCCCTATCATCTTCTAAATCTTCATTTTTTGTAAAAGCATTATATATCAATTTTGTTTTCTGCAAGTTCATTTCTAAACCCACTTCTTTGTTTTTGTCAGCAAGTTCCTGAATCACACTCTGCAGCTCCCAGGGGTACTTCCAAAAATGACGATGTCGTAAGCAAAACAAAGGTGGCTTAAGTAATCTTCATTAATCTTTATACCTTTGTCTTCCCAGTTCAGTGATTGAAAGACATTCTGGAACGTGTGCAATGGTTTAGAATGGGGGATTAGCCATAACTCACCACACTAGCCAAGCGGGTTGGTGCTTGTACGATAAACATCATACCATCGTGAAAAATAACATTCCCCACAAGACTCGCTGTATGAGGTATTATAGATGTTCGAAAAGTCCTGCTCAACCGCTTAGCCACAAGTATTAGCATATGAAAGGGAATGTAAACCTTATGCCGTGAGAGCTCTGTTAATTAATCAAGATCTATGCTGTATACGCTCAACGGCCGTTCCATAAAAACTGAAAGTAAAATCACGCAAAATGAAGAAATATAGATACAGCATAATATGTGTTATTCTTTCCCAAAGTATCTTCCCTCGGATGATATGCAACGGTTCCATCGTTCAATCCACTTTTTAAAGCATGTGGCGAAGGCATTTTATGGAAGCTGCTTTAGCAACCCCTGTACAGCTTCAATAACGTGAGCATCTGTGTTGAATGTTGCGCCACGGAACTTCTCCTTCATTGTTGGAAACAACCACAAATAGCAGAGCGTGAGGTCAGGACTGTAGCCAGGTTGTGGCGTGGCTTTTACAGTCCCGTCATGGCTACATACTGCATTGCGTAAGAAACTGTGGAACACAAGCAACCACGTGTGGGCGGGCGTTATCATGGTGAGAAACTGTTGAACCCAAGAAACTGTCGAACACAAGTTATCGTGGTAAGAAACTGTTGAACACAAGCTATCATGGTAGGAAACTGTTGAACACATTTTGTAAGAAACTGTTGAACACATTTTGTATGAAACTGTTGAACACAAGCAACCACGTGTGGGCGGGCGTTATCATGGTAAGAAACTTTTGAACACAAATTATCAAGATAAGAAACGGTTGAACACATTTCGCAAGAAACTGTTGAACACAAGCAACCACGTGTGGGCGGGCGTTACATGATGTGCGTAGGGTCCACTTGCTTACCAATTCATATCGCTTAAATCGATATGTGTCGTTACAGACGCTTCAAGACTGAAATGTAATTCTCAGCATCGGCAGTAATTTGTAGAGGAACGGCATGATTACACTTTTATGATTAAAGAAAATTATCATCATCCCCTTCCCAGCTGATTTGGTTTGGCGAACTTTTTTCGGAGGAGGCGAGCCTGTTTGTTTCCAGACACTCTTCAGACCCATATTTCATCGGCAGTTTTTACGGTGCTGAGAAAGTTTGTATCCTTTGCAATCATTTGTTTCCACTCATGACATACCTGAACTCTGGCTAACAACTGTTCTCTCGTCAGGTGATGAGATACCCATCTGAAACAAACACGATGCAGTAGTAATTTGTAGCATAGAATGCGGAATGCCTACGTTTTTGAAATTGTAGTTGACGCCGCTATGTCTTCACACGTCATTCGTCGATCTTCTTGCAGGATTGCCCAAACAATGTTAACAATACGCTCCGTAAAAACACTTTCAGGTCGACCAGACCTAGGAGCGAGTTCTGTCGACAAACGCCCTTTTTTGAAATCATGGTGCCATCTAAAAATCGTTGACTCACCCAAACATTTATCTTTGTAAGCTTTTTTTCATTAAATCAACTGTTTCTCGAGCCGTTTTACCCAAACGATAGCAAAATTTTATCGCACAACGCATTTCATTTTCTTAACTCTGAATCACTCACCTCCATAGCTCTATGGCGAAATGCAGACGTACCTTAAACAACTGCTCAATAACAAAACGAGAATCGTCTGCCACGGCTAATAATTGTTGCCATAGGCACTTCCTTAATTCAGTTTGTCGTCTGCGTGGTTATTTTTTCCCCTTTGCACTGTTTCTAAGTCAAAAAATATTACTCTCAGTTTTTATGGAACGGACTTTGCGCTATAAAATAAGTCCGCGGCACAACGATTAGTCATTTTATGAAGGATGAAAGCTTTTAAATCCCCCTAAAAACATGTGCAAGTAGCTCTGCGTGAACGAAATTTACCGGTGATAGTGAACAAATATACACTGAAGACCAATTGAATTAGAGACAGCTGGCGATATGCAAATGTGGCGCTGTGGGTGACCCTGTAAACGGAAACGACATGACGTATGCAGGAGATCCGACAATATAAGGAGTGATGCGACAGGAATCAGTAAGAGTCGGACGCAGTATGGGTAAGACGAATGATCTAAGCGCATTTGATCGTGGGCAAATTGTCGGGGCCCGGCGAATGGATCACTCCACCTCATAAGTCGTGAAGGCACTGGGAATTTCACGCGCCACTGTGTCACGGGTGCACCGTGAGTACATCGAATCCGGTAAAACCATCCCTGCAAGGGCCAACTGCCGTGGACAACAGCTTGTGGATGAGCGGGGTCATCGTCGGCTAGCTCGCATTGTAACAGCGGATAGACGGGCCACAGTGCAAGAAATCACTCGGCTATTTTACGCTAGTGCACAAAAACATGTAAGCAGCCACACCATCCAGAACCATCTCCTCGCTATGGGATACAGAAGCCATCGTCCCACGAGGGTACCGCTGCTGACCGCACATCACAGGGTGCAAAGATTAACATGGGCGCGTGAACATCGCCACTGGACCCTAGACATGTGGAAAAATGTTGCCTGGACTGATGAGTCGAGATTCACGTTGGTACATGCGGATGGCAGGATACGAGTACGGCGCAAACCACATGAAGCGATGGATCCTTCTTGCCAGCAGGGTACTCTTCAAGCTGATGGGAGTGGCATTCTCGTCTGGGGACTATTTACGTGGACTGAAATGGGACCAATGGTGCGTACGTGTGACATCGTCCCTCACAGGTCAACGTTACCGGGATATCCTGGACGACCATTTGCTCCCGTTTGTGTGTCTTGAACATCCCACTGGGAACCTCATCCTGCAACAAGACAATGCAGCTCCCGAATTGTATCCGAATGGTTGGATGAACACTCCACCGACGTGACCTCACTTCCTTGGCCAGCTAGATCACCTGACCTCAATCCCATCGAGCACATCTAGGATACCATCGAGAGAGATGTTCGAAGCTCTGACCCCCTCCGTCAGATCTTCGTGAACTGTGGGAGCTTGTTCAGGGGTCGTGGATCCGTATGGCTTCTTAACGCTTCCGGTGTCTTGTCGAGTCCATGCCGGGACGAATCGCCGCCGTCTTTAGAGCGAAAGGTGGTTCTACACGTTACTAGATAGGCATCTTTAATTCAATTGCTCTTCAGTGTATACGTGTTCCTGAAAACGAACTACATAGCTTTCATTTCCATCAGATTGACAACATGATTCTTTCCTATTCAAGTGAAGATTAGCATATTGCGGATTTGAAGGTAAACGTCTTCAATAGATTACGTATTTACTTAATCACTCGTCTAAGTGCTACAAGTATGTTGTAAACAGCAAACAAGATCTATTAGCTATGCGAATAACTGTTGTTTTCATCCAAAAATCTGATATGTTCTCCGAGAGTAGTTGACCCTCCTGCAACTGTTGTATAGTATGAATTCTACCGTTGCTGATATAACTCTTGTACAATAAGCTAGTAACAAATTGTGATTGATCTCAGAATTTAGGAACAACCATGGTTTTTATCACGTCCTGAAATCAATGTGTACGTAGTGGTTCAAATGTCGCGAAGTGACATTCAAAGCCTCCAGTCTCTTGCATAGCCGGAGGAGGAACCGTTTTTGGATTTAACCCTAAAAATGTTAGTGGATACTGCAGTAATAATCTCTTCCAATTGATTTTAGCTTTTTGTAAAACGTAGCTTCCGGGATATAAAAAAACGACGGGTCTTATTATTATCTGCTAAGTTCCACCTGATCCTGTAATACAATTGTAAATCAGCTTTTTGATCAGGTACTGCGCTCTTCTTCCTTCACTCAAACATCATACTCTGCGGCGAATCCAATGAGAGAATCAGTGCCAGTCTGACCCCACCCCATGTTCGTTAACCCATTGTCCCTGATCATGTCTGGAAGCTCCATGGACAGAACTAACAATACGAGTGATAGGGTTATTGCTACATTATGTTCTGACTTTGGCTTAATTTGCTTAAAATGTATCCTTAAGGGTGACCCCAACGGTTTCTCCAATCTCATATCTAACACGGGCTCTAGTGTCTTCGATTTCATCTTTATTTCTGACCGTATATTCCATAACGTCTGTGACGTACTACAGAGGTAAAGCACGTGTCATGACGACAAATCCGCAGCGATACATTCCATCCGTGTAGTTTAGTTGGGAGAACAACTTACTCCGGAGTGAGGGGGGCGCCTTCGATCTTCGTCACGGAAAAATTTGTGTTTTCACAATTCTTTTAAATTTCTTTGTCGCTCCCAGTGCAGGCCTTGATCACCTTCTTATAATCGCCGAGTTTTCCTTTTCTTCCTGCATGATTTTTAATCAAGCTCCTTCATCAAACTTTTCTACAGATTCCACGTTGTAAAAACCAACTGACGAATTACCAAGACACGCAAAAGGCCACAACAAACACCTGGCACTTCTAAAATTATTTAGACAATCAAGCAATCTGCCAATAAACACAGCTTACCCTTAGATATACACCGGCGTGCAAAAATTAAGGACGAGATGGTTTTTCGAATGTAATGTCGTGCAGAACTGTTCCACATCGACTCCAGTCATACCATAAGATCCCCAACATGAAAGAATATGGGACAAGTGAGAAAAACCGTCCATACAAGGAATCCAAAGGACACAAAGGAACTTTATTGAAAAAGTAGCTTCGAGCACAACTGGACAGAACATAGAAACGTCCATGTGACAGGCGGCAGCCAAGAAAAAAATCCAGTCTTTAGTAGGGAATATGATCACCCCTGACTGCGTTGCAGGATATAAAACGTCTGTCCATGCTGAGGACGAGGTTGCCAAGGAGCTGTTGAGGCATCGCTGCCCATTCCTCTTGTAGCGTCAATTGCAGCTGCGGAATCGTTGATAGCGGCTGGTGACGTGCTGCCAAGCGTCTCCGGAGAAAGTCCCACACGTGTTCGATTGGGTTAAGGTCCTGGGACCTTACGGGCTAATCCATGCGTTGAAAATCTTCACTATCCAACAGCTCTGCGACAGCCACTGTACGATGAGTTGTAGCGTTGTTGTCCATGAAGAGGAACTCAGCACCCACATCACCTCTAAACAGACGCACGTGAGGCAGGAGAACCTCGGTACAATAGAGGACACCAGTGACTGAACCTCCTTGGAAGATGTGGAGGTCAGTACGGCTACCAAGCATGATATCGCCTCAACCGAGAACTCATCCACCTCCAAACCGGTCCCTTTCGATGATGTTGGAGGTGTGATTGCTTATTCTCTGCTCTATCCAGATGTGTATACGGCCAGAATCGCTCGTCAGACTAAATCGGCTCTCATCCGTAAAGGGAACTCGACCCCATTGCTGATGTGTCCAGTTCTTGTGTTCCTGGCACCACAGAAACCGCCGTCTTCGATGAACATGCGTTAATGGCACATACCGTACTGGTGGTCGTGCAAATAGATCACCTTTGTGCAGCCTCCTGGCCACGGTAGAACGCGATAACGGACGTCCAGTTGTCTGTTGCATGTGCCTTGAGATTGCTCCCGCTGCCTACCGTCTGTCTCTTCTTGCCTGTAGGACAATATACCGGTCGTCCGCCGCCGTGGTTGCTCGTGGACGACCAATGCTAAACTCTCTGACAGCTGTTCCTGTCGTTTGAAATGCTCTCCAAGCTCGTGAAACGATGCTGTGAGCGATCCCGAACTCCTCGGCCACACTAGTTACACTTCGATCTTCTTCCAACTTCCCAATGATGCGACCTCGGGTAAAGTAATCCAGATGTCGTCTACTGGATTGCCTGTTGGCCATATAACACCGTGGCAGCAATTCGACGTCGTTCAAACCGATGTACAGCGTGCAATAGCTTTCACCGAATTGCTGAGCGTACACCACCCGTGTACTTTATACCCTTCCGGCACTCCCCCTTACGTCATGCTGCATATATGCGCATGCCCTACCGTAACGGACCCTAGCCGATATCCTGAGTGGCTTTCGGTCCGTTCTGCCTGCTCGTTCCGCTGTTATGCTAATTTCTCCTATTCGCCCTTAATTTTTTCACACCAGTGTAGCGCCCTGCGCTATTTTTAAGCCCCTCGGAAAATTAGGGTTCAAGTCTGAACGCAGCTCACTTGGTAAGCAATTGTTTGCTAATCTTTGCAATCTAAAAACTGTGACGTACCTGCCAGCAGGACGCACGCGACATAAAGGCAGATAGTAGTCAGAATAAAACGTCCGCGTAGCTCAATTGGTAGAGTGACTTATTCCAGAATGAGGGGATCCGGGTTCGAATCCTGGCGTGGACAGAAATGACGGAGAAATTTACTTCGTTATAATGGCGCCCGAACTATCCGGATGACCCAACCGTTCAAAATCTCGCATTGGTGTGATGTTCTTTCCACACCGCGAGATAGGAAAAATAAGAGAATCCTTTCTCCAGCACTTCGAAAAAAATAATAATAAGGGGGAGATGATGTAACGTAGCAGGAGATGTGACGTGCCTGCCAGAAGGACGCACACGACATAAAGGCAGATAGGAATCAGAATAAAACGTCCGCGTAGCTCAATTGGTAGAGTGACTTATTCCGGAATGAGGGGATCCGGGTTCGAATCCTGGCGTGGACAGAAATGACGGAGAAATTTACCTCGTTATAATCGCGCCCGAACTATCCGGATGACCCGACCGTTAAAAATGTCGCATTGGTGTGATGTTCTTTCCACACCGCGAGATAGGAAAAATAAGAGAATCCCTTCTCCAGCACTTCGAAAAAAAAAATTAATAAGGGGGAGATGATGTAACGTATACTCTAGATTCACTTTCCTTTTGATTTTACTATCTCTGGTTATTTTATTTTCCTATGTAAATTATCTTCTTACTGAACGAGATGTTATTTCTCCCGCTGAATGAGATCTGGCAATGAGTGTAAGTCATGACGTGGTGGTAGCCAGTATAAATAGGCGCGTTCAACGATACCAGGGAGAGCTTTTTGTTTATATGGAGAGAGCTTTTGTTTATGTGCGAGGAGAGCTTTTGTGTTACGTGAGAGAACTTTTGTGTTACGTGAGAGAGCTTCGTTCTATGCGATTAGGTTCGTCATTATTGTGCTCTGTGAAGTGTATGTTGGATAATACCAGGAGTTTCCCTAAATAAAGGTTTTGTTGTAAGTACGTTTTTCTCAGTTCATAGTTTTGTCAGATCTCTGTCTGGCTGTTAGGTTTATTTCATTAGTTGTTATTATTAACAACCAGCATAAGACTTTATTCATCTTAATTACTACTACAACATTACTAGCAGTTAAAAGCTTGTTCATTATTATTACTACACTACTAGCAGGAAAGTTTATTCATGATATAATTAACAACACAACAACCATTAGAAGAAGCTTTGAATTCATTATAAAACTTCTTACTGCCACGAACTTGTTATTTCATGCAGCTCCTCTTTCCATCTGAATTCCAGTGTATCATACTGAACGCCATTAACAACATACTTCACACACACAGCTGTGACTTTCCCCGTCCCTGGATCACTATTGTTATCTCTCTTGTACATAAAAAAAGTGACCCCTGATCCCAATCGAATTTCCGTCCCACAACGCTTGCCTCTGTTTTGAGAAAACTCCCGACTTTGTTGTACTTAACATAAGACTTTACACTTAGTTCGTTGCTAACAGTTTCCTATTCAAAAATTAAGCAGATTTCGAACATGAATACAGGTTGAGTTGACCAGATTTTTATTTTCAATAGCCTATAGCGAAACAGGCTTTTCAAAAAAACAAAAGGCGGTTAAACTGCATGCTAGCAGTCTTCGCCGATTTCAAATGCGCATTTGAAAATGACAGAGTTAATCTTTCGATACTGTGAAACATCTTCAAAATAACGAGCCTCTTCCTAAATTTCATCACCCACATAAAGATTCCACAGCCTGCGCACAACTTCTTTCTAACAACACTCTGTCTGATCAGATTTCAATAAATCATGGAATACCTCAGGGCCAAGAAGTCCTTACCCATACACTTTCTTCCTTGTTTTTAATAGAGCTTTCCGTCACACGTAACGCCTCTACTCCGCCTAGAATCCTTTTGTCATCATCCACTGACACACATAAACTACACTGAGTTAGCTTTTTATTAGGGACACTTCCGTTTTACATATTCGAAGCGATAAGGGAGTACCATCTGATAAATAGACAAAATCATCGCAGTTTCCACATTCTTCTTTACTTAACACACAGTAACCGAAAAATTGTATCTGGACACCTGTGGGATCAAACCCCCAGATCTCTCGATAACTAGTCGAGTGAGTTCGCTTTACATTGCTGAGACAATATGGATTGACTTTGCGCATACACATTCCTCCACGTATTTGGAAGATTTTCACTATCACTCTCGCCCTTTGGATTTATTAGCTATAATTAAATAGCCTGTGCCGTTAAGCCACCAACAGATGGAGTCGTCTCAGTTGCTGAATCCATCTCTACGGATATGTGATGTCAGATGCTGGCAGATAAACACAGATAGCGCCGTGGATTGTTGGCCATCATAGCGTAAGGTGAACGCACTCGGCTAGTTATCGAGAAATCTGGGATGCAATCCCAGCGGTGTCCAGATACAATTTTTCGGTTGTTGTGTGTTAATTAAAGAAAAATGTGGAAAGAGCGATGACTTTGTCTATTCACACTGTCTCCACAAATTTGGAAGATTATCAGTACCAGTGGCATCAACGTCACGTGCGGCTACTATACACTGTGCACACCAGATAGTTGGGGATTGAAGGGAAGGTGCCAGTATTTCCGAAGCAGATGCAATTGTTGTACCAAGACTGGATTAACGATGCTCAGACATGTACCAGAAAGGCTCACATGGGTCAGCCACGCGCGGCCGTTCCTCTAGGTAAGCGTCTGGTGTCACGACTGGTATAAAAGCAACGACGGGCGATAGTCACCCATCTCACCCACCAGTACAACAGCGGTGCAGTTCGACCTATTGCCATATGCACCATGCGCAGTACTTTATTTCGCCTGTGGTTGCTCAGCCGGAGACCAACAAGGGTTTCGGGTGTCACGATTGGTATCTCAGCAAAGACGGGCGATAGTCACCCATCTCCCCCACCAGAACAACAGCCGTGCAGTTCGACCTATTGCCATATGCACCATGCGCAGTGCTTTGTTTCTCCTGTGGTTCCTCATCCGGAGACCAACAAGGGTTTCGGGTGTCACGATTGGTATCTCAGCAAAGACGGGCGATAGTCACCCATCTCCCCAACCAGAACAACAGCCGTGCCGTTCAACCTATTGCCATATGCACCATGCGCAGTACTTTGTTTCGCCTGTGGTTCCTCATCCGGAGACCAACAAGGGTTTCGGGTGTCACGATTGGTATCTCAGCAAGGACAGGCGATAGTCACCCATCTCCCCCACCAGAACAACAGCCGTTCAGTTCGATCTATTGCCATATGCACCGTGCACAGTACTTTGTTTCGCCTGTGGTTCCTCAGCCGGAGACCAACAAGGGTTTCGGGTGTCACGATTGGTATCTCAGCAAGGACAGGCGATAGTCACCCATCTCCCCCACCAGTACAACAGCGGTGCAGTTCGACCTATTGCGATATGCACTATGCGCAGTACTTTATTTCGCCTGTGGTTCCTCAGCCGGAGACCAACAAGGGTTTCGGGTGTCACGATTGGTATCTCAGCAAGGACAGGCGATAGTCACCCATCTCCCCCACCAGTACAACAGCCGTGCAGTTCGACCTATTGCAATATGCACCATGCGCTGTGCTTTGCTTCGCCTGTGGTTCCTCAGCCGGAGACCAACAATGGTTTCGGGCGTCACGACTGGTATAACAGCAACGACGGGCGATAGTCACCCATCTCACCCACCAGTACAACAGCGGTGCGGTTCGACCTATTGCCATATGCACCATGCGCAGTACCTTGTTTCTCCTGTGATTCCTCAGCGGGTGACTAACGAGGGTACCCATGTTGTCGCCCAGCCATCGCAAACAACACCACGCATGGGCCAAGAAAAGTGGGCAATGGACCCTCGACGGATGGAAGAAAGTCGTTTAGAATGATAAGTCCCATTTTCCCCTCCAACATGCTGATGGCTTGGTTCACATATGGGGTAAACAGCATGAAGCTCTAACACAGTTAGGGTTCAACAGGCTGGTGGAGGAAGGGTTCTGGTCTGCGGGGCTTTTTCTTGGAAAACCCTAGGTCCGTTGGTTGTCATCCCCCAAATACTGAATGGTGGACACTACAGGGACCTGTTAGGCAACTATCTCCATTCGTATCAGTAGGAATTTCACGTTGACAACAGTGTCGTCTTTCAACAGGATAACTGAGTGGTAAGAGGAACATAACAATGAATTCGCCACATTGTCTCGACCCAAAAACTTCCCTGACTGCAACCCAATTCAACAGTTGCGGGGTATGCTAGGAAGGGGTGTGAGAACTGCTGATCATCCTCCAGGGAATGAACGTGAACTGACGGAGTTGCTGCAGAGCACAGGGGGCAAGTTACGCACGGAGGATGTTCTACACCGTGTAGAATCTATTCCTAGGAGTCTGCGAGTCGTGATTGCATAGAAAGGAGTACCAGTGCGTTGTTAGGTACGTGTTTCTAATTTAAAACGAACTAAGTGTATACGTGGACAATATTGTGATTGTAGCCGATTCTCCGATTAATCTGCAAAGAAACAATCAAATCCTTCAATAATATTGAGATGACTATTGCACAAGAAGTAACGGTGAAAAATCAAAAATTATTTTCTCTAAGAAAGGTGGCAAACTGCCCAGCTCGAATTTCGTTGAGGCACGAAGTTGTGTTTGGCTTACGGCACTGGCTATGTTCATTCTCTGGAACCAGTGACCCTAAATTTGGGAGGTGATTGCAGCCCCCTGAGTTACTCACGGTGGTCGATAAACTCCAAACAAAAGACGACCCTCCAGACACGCCAAATGGTTCTTTGGAAACCAAAAGTGCTGCCCTCGGAGCGCAGTGGTCTAAGCGATGGCTTCTGATCATTCGTCCGAGATGGGTCTGGGTTACAATCCCGTAAAGACATGGATGTTGTGTTTGTCTTACGGCGCTGGCTCTCTCCCTTCCATGGAGCCAGTGGCCCTAAATTAGGAGCAGGCAACTGCTTATTGTCCACTGAGTTTCTCACCGTGGTTGTTAAACCTCCAATGAAAAAAAAATAGCTACGACATCCTCCAACACCTATCTTGATGTTCCATTTCGTTCTCTGGTTTTTTTTGTTTTGTTTTTTTTGTAGCTAAAAATAAATTTCTTTCGAAAAACACAACAGAAAGCAACCCCACTTGGGCATTCAACCCTAGTCATTCTACTGTAGTACGAAATTGTTAAATACCCTAATCAGCAATCACACACTTTTTTCTACGGGTTTGCAGTTTAGGCTGCAAGTTACCGTACTCCACTCCTAAACTACTTCTGGATCTTTACGTAAACATTTTTTTCCCTACCTCTACGCGATTGTATAGCTAGATATATCAGAGTTTCACAGCCCCTCATGTGCCGCAGTGGTCTAAGCACTGGCTTCTGAACATTCCTGAGAGATGTGTACGGGTTCGAATCCCGGTGTGGCATGAATGTTGTGTTTGTCTTATGGTACTGGCTGCCTCCCTTCCCTGGAACAAGTAGAACAAAATTACGGACGGGCGACAGCTGCTAACGAGTTGCCCAAGCTGGCCGTTATAACGTCAAACAAAGATACGTATAACACATACAGTAAATGGAAACTGCGTACATTTCAAAATCTATCATCTTCATCAAAATAATCCATAGATACTGGATTAAATTACTTCACATGCTAAACCACAGATTCTGCAAGAAATGAAATTTTTTCTAGATCATACCGCCAAGAAAGACCGAACTCAACGCCACGATACAGTTCATGTCAGATCAACCCTTTTACATTGTATTCATCCTATAAATCAGACATAACAAACACACTGCCCTAGACAGTTTCTATTTATTCACGCCACAATTTTCAACTTTCCAGACCAAGTGCTTCAATCGAATGTGCACCGGGTGCTGAAAAGAAAAGATTTCCAATTATAAAGTCCCAGAAAGCAAGAAGACGTGAAAAACAATACTTAACAACAAAAGTGTACATTTCCTAGATGTTAATCTAAGTCACATTAAATTCTCCAGAACTAAAGTAACGGTATCTGGGAGACTCTCGTTCAGTTAATTGAGAAATTTCAATTTACACTTGTTGGCGCAAATTTAATTTTTATTCAATTGATGGCTTTGTATTTTCGAGAGGGGAATGTAACTTTTCGGGAAATATTAGGGTTTATTTCGACAGCCATAAGCAAATTTCACGTATTGTAAACCTGTATTCCAATTGCATGATCGTATTCCAATTGCATTTATGACGGGGGCATATGTTGGTAAGAAGGTTTACAATAGACATATTGTAAACCTTCTTACCAACATATGCTCCCGTCATAAAATACAATTTGGAATACGATTATGCAATCTATATTCCATTATCCGCAACGACCGTGACAAAATTAACAAAGGGAAAAAATGGGGTGTGTATGTTATTCCTATGCTCGACACTATTTCTGGTGAACTGAATAATCATTATGTGGGTTCAACCAAAAGAAATTTGGATTTGAGATTAAATGAACACAGATATAATTTAAAAATGAATCAGCAAAGCACCTCTTTTGCAAGAACTGTAAGTGCTGGAAATTTCATCCCAGATTGGGACAACGCTAAGATCATAAACACACCTAACTCTGTTTATTCCTTGTTATTTACAGAAAGCCTCTATATTTCGGTTTATAATACACGTTGCTGTAATGACTATTATCCTTGTGTTTTACCTGAACCCTGGAGCAATCTTATTGGGGAGGACAGCACAATAACTATTGTTTCTGTTGAATAATTTTTGTTGGCTAATTATGCTTTTTTGACTGTCTTGTTATCTGGTATATCATTACCTTTCCCATAACGCATCTGCTCCACGTATTTAAAACCAGCATGTAACCACTGTAACGTACCAGGAGATGTGACGTACCTGCCAGAAGGACGCACACGACATAAAGGCAGATAGGAATCAGAATAAAACGTCCGCGTAGCTCAATTGGTAGAGCAACTTATTCCGGAATGAGGGGACCCGGGTTCGAATCCTGGCGCGGATAAAAATGACGGAGAAATTTACTTCGTTATAATGGTGCCCGAACTATCCGGATGACCCGACCGTTCAAGATCTCGCATTGGTGTGATGTTATTTCCACACCGCGAGATAGGAAAGATAAGAGAATCCCTTCTCCAGTACTTCGAAAAAAAAAATAAGGGGAGATGATGTAACGTACCAGGAGATGTGACGTACCTGCCAGAAAGACGCACACGACATAAAGGCAGATAGGAATCAGAATAAAGCGTCCGCGTAGCTCAATTGGTAGAGTGACTTATTCCGGAATGAGGGGATCCAGGTTCGAATCTCGGCGTAGACTAAAAATGACGGAGAAATTTACTTCGTTATACCACATGATGGAAATCACATCTGATGAAGTTGTAACTGTTGCACCGAAAGTGCTCATGTGTGTTTAAACCTGTACATAGATTTCGTTTTTTAGCTGAATAAATATCATCGCGCAACAAGACGGGATTTCTGTTAATACTAGTGCAGCTTAAAATTATTCAATCGAGCAATCAGATCTGATTTTCTATACAACTGGGAAATATGGATAGATAATCACTACATTTCTCTATCATTCCGATAAAATACTTGCCCCGCATAGCATATCTTATATCACATTGATATGTATTGATTATACTAAAATTATATCCTCTCATAATGGAAAGAATCACTTGATATGCATAGCATCAATTTTCCCGAGACGTGCTGTTTCTTCCCATGTTTCAGACTACCTACTCAGTCAAATGTCGAGCTCAAATTGAATTACAAAAGGTCTGTCCCACCATCCCGGAAGAACTTGTGGTGATCCTTTTGTTTTTAAGAAAAAGACCCTGCGCTAGACAGTTCATCATTTCCACCCTGCATGATCGAGTAATTCAATCTTACATATACAAGTTGTAGGACAGCGCAAATTTAGCCATAAGAAACAACAAGAGGAAACCAAATCTTATCGCTAATCAGTGTCTTTCTTTTGAAAGCATACTTTTTCAACTGAGGATAAATCAATAGCAACATTTTGCTAAAAGCAACCGCCAGTGACTATTTCCCCGACAATTCCTGCTCTCTCTGGCATCTCAATGAAATTCAATCACAGAAACACACATGTTTTTAGTCAGCCACATTAACTTCTATCTTCGAATCAAATAAATTATTTTCATTCTTAGACTTAAATTCGTGGAACACTTGTTTAGGTTTTAAATTGTCCCACTGTACATAATTTGGAACTTAACTTCACCTTTTCTGGGAATACTGGAATCAACGGTACCGCTTAATAATATTTAACTTGACAAAACTTTTAACATCCAACCTTTATTTGCGTTGCTTTTCAATCAGAGTAACACCTATAGTCAGGAGAAAACATCACTATATGGTCGCTTTAATCTCTCTTCTCGACGCCTTCGACACCAAAGACTGTAGAAATACCTACAGTTTTCATCTTTTATTAAACACATGGGTGTGTAACTTTACAGAGACATATGCAATATGTTCATCGAACGCATTTCTCTATCATTCAGCAAAACTGTACTGTTATCTAGGCAATCTTCTCAATATTTTACCGGGAAAGTATAAAGTAACTGCTCCAAAAGTAGTTGTACTTTCTGTTACGAGTACATATACAAATTTCCTTCCCTTAAAACAGCTTGAATTCCAAAGTAGGGCAAGAATACAGCAAATGCCATCCAACGAGATGAAACCTCAGTGTAGTTTTGGGAAACTACCTACTAAACCTCAAAGAACATATGTGTTCATGCTGGTTGTAAAACAGATTCATGCCACTAGAACTTTTACTGTTTCTTTCACAAAGATATTTACCAGGAATTCTACGATATTTATCCTGTATATTTCTTAAGAGCATTTCAAATCACAGAGAGCCCTTACCGCTACGTTTCACTTAAACAATCGCAGCTGCTTCTCATATAAGAAGAAAGGCTTTTGGTGTTACTTCTCACGTGTCTTTCTAAGCCGTTAAATTGCCGTTGTCGGTTCGCTCTCCTTGCCGAAACCGTCACTCTTGCCGAACCACTCGCACTTGCTGAAACAATTTCGGAAGTGACTGAAGCAAGTGTGAGTTACACAGGCAGGGGTGATAGAAACTTTTATACACTGGCGTGCGAAAATTAAGGACGAAGAGGAGAAATTACCATAACAGCGGAACGAGCAGGCGGAACGGATCGAAAGACCGCTCAGGAGATAGACTAGGTTCCGGTACGGTAGGGCATGTGCATATATGCAGCATGCCAAAGGGGATGGGGAGTGTCAAAAGGGTATAAAGCACACGGGCGGTGTACGCTCAGCAATTCGGTGAAAGCTATTGCACGCTGTACATCGGTTTGAACGACGTCGAGTTGCTGCCACCGTGTGATACGGCCAACAGGCAATCCAGTAGACGACATCTGTATGACTTTAGCCAAGGTCGCGTCATTGGAAAGTTGGAAGAAGGTCGAAGTGTGACTAGTGTGGCCGAGCAGTTCGGGATCGCTCACAGCATCGTTTCACGAGCTTGGAGGGCATTTCAAACGACAGGAACAGCTGTCCGAGAGTTTAGCAGTGGTCGTCCACGAGCAACCACGGCGACGGACGACCGGTATATTGCCCTACAGGCGAGAGGAGACAGACGTCAGAAAGCGGGAGAAATCGCAAGGAACATGCAACAGACAACTGGACGCCCGTTATCGCGTTTTACCGTGACCAGGAGGCTGCACAAAGGTGGTCTATTTGCACGACCACCATTACGCTGTGTGCCATTAACCCCTGCTCATCGGAGACCACGGTTTCTGTGGTGCCAAGAACACAGGAACTTGACACATCAGCAACGGTGTCGAGTTCTCTTTAGGGATGAGAGCCGATTTAGTCTGACGAGCGATTCTGGACGTATACGCATCTGGAGAGAGCAGAGAATAAGCAATCACACCTCCAACATCATCAAAAGGGACCAGTTTGGAGGTGGAGGAGTTCTCGTTTGGAGCGGTATCATGCTTGGTAGCCGTACTGACCTCCACATCTTCCAAGGAGGTTCAGTCACTGGGGTCCGTTATTGTACCGAGGTTCTCCTGCCTTATGTGCGTCTGTTTAGAGGTGCTGTGGGTCCTGAGTTCCTCTTCATGGACGACAACGCTACACCTCATCGTACAGTGGCTGTCAGAGAACTGTTGGAGAGTGAAGATTTTCAACGAATGGATTGGCCCGCAATGTCCCCGGACCTAAATCCAATCGAACACGTGTGGGACCGTCTCGGGAGACGCGTCACATGGACGTTTCTGTCTTCCATCCTGTTGTGCTCGAAGCTACCTTTTCAATAAAGTGCCTTTGTATCCTTTGGATTCCTTGTTTCGACAGTTTTGCTCACTTGTCCCATATTCTTACATCTTGGGGATTCTATGGTATGATTTGAGTCGATGTGGAGCACTTCTGCACGACGTAACGTTCGAAAAACCGTCTTGTCCATAATTTTAGCACGCCAGTGTATTTTGTTTAGCTTAGGGCAAGGAGAGTTATCATAGGTAGGGCGGACGGTTGTACACGAGCCCTTGCCAAAACACCGACTCCTGCTGAAAGACTGTTCTTACCAATACACTCGCCGTTGCCGAAACTCACAAACTTGCAGCAATATTCTTTAGAGTGATTGGAGTAATTGTGCGTGGCTGAGGCATTGGTGAGTGGCTGAGGTAAGTGAGAGTGGCTGAAGCAAGAGTCCGTGGCCTAGGCAAGGGTCAGTGTCTCGAGCGGCCAGAGTAAACTTAATCTCTCTCTCTCTCTCTCTCTCTCTCTCTCTCTCCTTGCTGAAACACCCATTCTTACCGAAACACTCACACTTACTGAAACACTCACAAGTGTGGCTGAAGCAAGTGTGAGTGGCAGAGGTAAGTGTGGTAATGGGTGAGGTGAGGAGAGTATAGCTACGACGAATAGCTGAACATAAGCCCTGGCCGAAACATTAAATCTTGCTGAAACTCTCTGCAACGCGAAATATGAAAAGCTATTCTTTACATTTAATACATAGAAAACACTAAATTAAAGAAACACGAGAGGGCCCAGTTTTCTGTGGGCCCCCAGATTAAGCCAAACTAGCCCTTCCCGTTAACCTGGTAGAAGGCCCTTGAGCTGTCTTTGTTTGAAGGAAACTGAAAGCGTCATAAGAGCTCGAGAGACAACTAAAATATATGAAGTAATTGATTTTAGTAACGCAAGTCTGTTTAAGCAGCTATTAAAGTGAAAGAGCCGCTAGCGGCGATGATTTCAGAATTTACACTGAAGACCTATTTTTTTTAATTCCTTATATACATAGGGCTATTTGCCAAAATAAAGGGGAGTCAATTTTCATATTATGTTAGAATGAAGTAACGCAACGATTTTTCTCGATCGTCAGAGTTTGCAAATTAGTCTGCAAAACAATCTTTCGAATGTCGGAGTGTTTTCGCAAACGAATACATGCGTGTATCTACACACACGTCTCCGTATTTAAACACATACACATACATGCGGGTGTATATGGACAAGCATGAACACGGACATGAAACAGGATATATTGTTGTGTGTTTAATCACACACTCACCCACCTACACACACACGCACGCACGCACAAATAATAATATAAAGAGTGAGTTTTATATAGGTTTGGTCATAGGCATAGGAAAAACGCGTTTCGACTATTGGAAAAAAAGTATTTCGGCGGAATCCTGTCCACGTCGTTTTGGAATTCTGGAACCGAAGATATTTATAGTAGTCAGTTTTCTCATTCGGTGTGGCAAAGTGTCTCGCACGGGTGTAAAATTCACCTTCTGGAAAATTCACCTTTGGTGACCTAGCCGACCCTAGGTCACCAAATGTTTTAGTAAAGTAAATGAGAAGTAAACAAAATAACGGTACGTGTGAGCAGTACAGCTTTTGTAGATATATGTGTTTATTCAGAATGCCACATTAAGTCACTTGCTGGCCTGTTGTTTGGATGTTTCCATCCCCACTGCCCAAACTTCAAGGGGTCAACTAGTGCACCAGTAAAGTTGGTAGTCCCCACAGCCAGAACTGCAAGCTAATGTACTGTAAAAGCAGCCCAGTCTCGTTCCTATGTCGTACGAGACTTGAATATTTCATTTCATTTCATTTATTTCATTTTAGTTGTCACCAGTGGCGTATCTTGGGTCCGAGACCTGGGCTATCTCATCCGTTCCCAGTAGCGTATCTTGGGTCCGATACCTGGGCTATCTCACCCGTCCCCAGTGGCGTATCTTGGGTCCGAGACTTGGGCTATCTCACCCGTCCCCAGTGGCGTATCTTGGGTCCGAGACCTGAGCTATCTCACCCGTCCCAAGTGGCGTATCTTGGGTCCGATACCTGGGCTATCTCACCCGTCCCCAGTGGCGTATCTTGGGTCCGAGACCAGGGCTATTTCACCCGTCCCCAGTGGCGTATCTTGGGTCCGAAACCAGGGTTGTCTCACCCGTACCCAGTGGCGTATCTTGGGTTCGAGACCTGGGCTATCTCACCCGTCCCCAGTGGCGTATCTTGGGTCCGAGACTTGGGCTATCTCACCCGTCCCCAGTGGCGTAACTTAGGTACGAGACCTGGGCTATCTCACCCGTCTCCAGTGGCTTATTTTGGGTCCGAGACCTGGGCTATCTCACCCGTCCCCAGTGGCGTATCTTGGGTCCGAGACCTGGGCTATCTCACCCGTCCCCAGTGGCATATCTTGGGTTCGGGACTTGAGCTATCTCACCCGTCCCCAGTACTGTTCTTCTTAAAAATTGCGGTTTAAGTTTTTACTGTTAAGTAATACAAGTAATTTTCTTTTCTAAATTTTAGGTACATACTATTGCTAACATGATACCAAATAATTATAAGGATTAGGATTTGAATACTTATTTGTACATGAGCGTCTTCTGAATACTTTATTTGTACATGAACTCCATTCTTCCTTCCTTTTGTGTTCAAAGAAGCTTCCACAAAATTTATCAAAACAGTTCGCATCAACAAAGCCACGAATTTAAGATATAATCTCACTTATTTTAATTTATTGACACATCACACAAACTGAAACAACTATCGAGAAATACGCGCTGTTGCAGGCGAAAGTATGACGGTGAGTGAGCTAGTCGACATCTTCTCTTTTCTGAGCGAACTGTTGCGTAAAACAAAGGTCCATTCCCCTCCGTACGCTCATTAACGTTGTCATGGAAACTCTAACAGGCGATCGTATCGAAGTTCTTCGAATCAGAACAGCGAAGACTCTGGAAGACCTGCTTGCGTTATGCCGTTGATCATCGCTCGCCAGGCTGATTCTTTTAAGAAGGGAATCCGCTCGTTTTTTCCTCACCGAAAGCATCGACATATCTTAATACCGTTGATAATTGAATTTTATTTGTGTATATTTAATTTACTTTTATTTGTGCATTCTCTGGGCTTTGAAGCTAGCCTATCGAGCCTCGAAAATACGCCACTGGTTGTTACAAATATGTTACATAGATTACGTGAAAGTAATTATATGGCAGATAATTTATCCACCCTATAGTAGTGTCATGGTTATGGCAACATTTCAACACACCGATGGGGTGTCACGAAGGCCTGAATATGGCCGTCCACGGCGTACAACACCTTGTTAGGACAGTTATGTGGCTTTAACCGCAAGTGGTTATAAGTCCTATACCGCCCGGCAATATCTTCGGAGCTCTCCGCTGCAACTGGAACTATGATATCAATTCAAACGATTCCTCGAAGGCTTAAGGCTGTCTTTGAAGGAGTGTTAGGGTTCATCTTCTGCGATAGATGGCGCAAAAATCACTCCTTGTGAGTGGCTTTTACGTCTTGAGTGCCTCTCTCACAAGTCGGCGTCAGCAAATCACTGGAGAACTCACCATATCCAAAATGGAAAAGGTCTCTCGTTGGCTGCAAAACGAAAAGAGAAAAATACGCGCTGTTATCAGTGGAAAGAGCTAAAAATCGCAGGGGGCTGAGTCGGGTGAATAGGTGGGATGTGGAAGCACGTTAATACGATTTCTGGCGAGAAGCTCCGTGACCAGTAAGGACCAACGCAATGTGCAGAAACGTTGTCACGGAGAAGATACCATTGTCCACTTCGCCACACCTCCAGCCGTTTACGACGGCTTAACTTCCGTAAGCAACGCAAAATTCCCAGATAACGTTCCTTGTTAACTCTTGTGCCCTCAGGAATAAATTCGAAATGGACAATGCCGTGAGGATCAAAAAACTCCTTCAGCATGACTTTCCCTTTGCTGCGATCCTGCCTGAATTTCTTTGATCGCGGTGAAGACGGAGATTTGCATGTTGAAGAAGCACGATTTGGATGAATATCAAACAAGTAGAACGACGTTTCATCACCTGTGATGATGTTATCCCAAAACGTAAAATCGCTATCGGCTTTGTTGGTTGATTCGCCCGATATCCTCATCCGTTCATCCTTTTGTTCAGAGGTCAAAAGGAGAGGTACAATCTTAATCAGCGTTGCATGTTAAGATCCTCCATCAAAATGCGCTGCTATGTGGTTTCCGATGAGTTAGTTGTGTTAGCGATTTCCTCAACGGTTCGGCGACGATCATGACAAAACACACTGCCAACATTGCTATGTTTTCCTCATTCCAGTGCAGTCACAAATCGACCACAGCGCTCATTATCTGCAATGGAATCTCAGCCATTTTTGAAACGCCGATACCACTCGTACACGTTTCATCTTGTCATCGTAGAGTGACCGTAACCATTCGAAAGTATTTCTAAGGTCTCTGCAGCTGTTTTACCCAAACGCTGACAAAATTAAATGTTGTACCTTTGCTCTTCAAAAGCCATGTTTCTCACATCGCAGAAGACAGATGAGTAACCACAGCAGTAAACCTCTGGTTGCGCATTCAAATCATTTTCCATGGGTCAAACACTTCTGACTACGGAGGGGAGGACTCACGGGATGGATTTCAGACGTAGTCTCTTTAACGACATGCTTGCGTTGTCACGGGTAAACGCTTTGCTCGAACGTTCGAATCCTATGTCGTATATATTAACAGAAATTCTATCTGCCTAAGAGTCCCCCATTTGTGAAAGTTTATTCATATTCTTTTAAATGCTTGTGAAAGTTTATTCATATTCTTTCAAATGCTTGTGATATAAAAACGACTTTAGTGTTCTTAGAAAAAACAAATAAAATAATATTCTACAAATTACTGTAGTAGAAAACAAAAATACATTTATTGTACTAAAGGCAACGTTCCGGCAGTAACTTAAGACACCATTTTTTAAAAAAAAAAGGCACTTACTTGCCCGTAGCTTAAACTTGCATCCTTTAACGCTGGCTGCGCTAAATTAAAGAAACCCCGATGGCAGACGTTGTTCTGCGGGGTAAAGTTGTTTGGCGGGTTTTCAGTTAAAACCGCTTTGTTTCACTTCTAACCGGTTTCTGCGTGTACAGCTGCAAAGGAATTCTCCAGAGTGGTTATTCACAACCAGAGCAGTGTAGGAACGCGGTCATAAGTGTACGTGAAGAGAGAACAAAGGCAACTAAAATGGTTTTAAGCCCGCAACAGTGAATTTTTTTGTGGAAAAGTATTTCAGAAGTAACTCACACAAGGTTTAAAATGAGTTCTTTACAGAAATATTTCCTAATTGCGCACCGACAAAATGAGTGGTACAGAAGTTAGTGTATAAGTTTCGTGAAACAGGCACGGGGTACAACAGGAAAAGAAACAAACACAAGACAACTCGTACTGAAGAAAATATCAAGGATGTGTGCAAAATGATTTTACAAAGCCCTTGGAAATCGATTCGCCGATTATCGTCTGCCACGGGAATACCTGCCAAATCATGCCGACACAGACTTAAGGGGGATTTGCATTTTCGGCTGCACAAAGTTATGCGCTCCAAGAATTTAAAACTTCTGAAATAAGCAAAACGGGTGCAATATTGTAAGAGGTTTCAGGAAACCATTGTTAGCGGTGAAATAGACCCAACACATTATTACATGACAGATGAAACGTGGTTTTAACTGTCCGGGTATTTCAATGCGGAAAACACCAGGATTTGGACCGACACGAATCCCAGAGGGACAATGGAGATCCCTCTGTAGGACCAAAAGATAAGCAGCTGAAAGAGACTGAAGTTTCTTAATAACTCCAAAGATAACTTCCCAGTGTGAAAATATTTTTTTACTCTGAATTAAAGGAAACGAACCTTTTAAGTAGAAGTTGAAAGAAACTGAAGCTTCATAAAAGCTGGGGAGACAACTAAAATATATGAATTAATAAATTTTAGTAACGCCAATCTGTTTGAGCAGCTGTTAAGTTGAAAGAGCCGTAAGCTGCGATGATTTCAGAATTTCAACTGAAGACTCATTTTTTAAATTCTTTATATACATAGAGTTATTTTTCAAAAGAAAGGGGAGTCACTTTTCATATTATGTTAGAATGAAGTAACGCAACGATTTTCCTCGATCGTTAGAGTTTGCAAACATGTCTGCAAAATAATCTCTTCCCAATGTCAGGGTGCCTTCGCGAAAGAATATATGCGCGTATCTACACACAGGTGTAAATATTTAAACACATACATATGCATCCGGGTGTACGTGGACGAGACTGTAACACGGACATAAAACTGGATATATTGTTGTGTGTTTAATCACAGAATCACATAGCCACACGCACGCACACACACACGCACACACACACAGGTACACATAATTATAAAAAGAGTGAGGTTCATATAGTTTCTCATTGCAGGCTCACCTTCCTGGATACCGTGATATTGAAATGAAATGGCGAAATTATGGCACAGGAAGGAATTTAATTATTAATCCTTTGTGAAAAAATGTTTCTAGAATATCTGCCTAGTTTATTGGTACAGCAGTATAGCTTTTAAAACACTGTTTAGTGTTTTTTCAGATAAAGTAAAAGCATATTTCTTGCGGATTTTGCACGACGTAGCTTTTGCAGCCTGTCGTTGTGATTGCGCAAAGCTAAAATTTTTACGGGCACTGCCCACATTGCATTGTTTTCCTTACTCCGTGCAGTCACAGGCGAATACAGCGCTCATTTTTTGCGATGTATTGTCAGCCTACTTTGAAACCCCGATACCACTCGTACACCTTCCATCTCGCCATCGTAGAAATAAAATTAAATATTGAAACATTGCTCTTCAAAAGCCATATTTCTGACATCACAGAAGACAGATGACTACCCACAGGACTAAACCTCTAGTTGCGCATTCCAATCATTTTCCATGGGCCAAACAATTTTCACTACGGAGGGGAGGGATGACGGGATGCATTTCAGACGTAGTAACTTTAACGACATGCTTGCGTTGTGACTGGTAAACGCTGAGCTCGAACTTTAGGATACTATGCCGTATATATTAGTAGGAGTTCTATCTGCGTAAAAGTCCCCCATTTGTGAAGGCGTATTCATATTCTTTTAAATTCCTGTGTTATAAAAATTCCCAAAACAACTTTAGGTTTCTTAGAAAAAACAAATAGAAAACAAAATTACATTTATTGTATTAATGGCTACGATCCGGTGGTTACTTAAGACCCCATTTTTAAAAAAAAAACACTTACTGGCCACTGGCTAAAACATGCATTTTTTAATACTGGGTGCGCCATATCAAGGAGACCCCGTGGGCAGACGTTGTTCTGCGGGCTAAAGTTGTTTGGCGGGTTTTCAGTTAAAACCGCTTTGTTTCACTTCTAACCGGTTTCAGTGTGTACAGCTCCAAAGAAATTCTCCAGAATGGTTAGTCACAACCAGAGCAGTGTAGGAACGCGGTCATAAGTGTACGTGAAGAGAGAACAAAGGCAACTAAAATGGTTTTAAGCCCGCAACAGTGAATTTTTTTGTGGAAAAGTATTTCAGAAGTAACTCACACAAGGTTTAAAATGAGTTCTTTACAGAAATATTTCCTAATTGCGCACCGACAAAATGAGTGGTACAGAAGTTAGTGTATAAGTTTCGTGAAACAGGCACGGGGTACAACAGGAAAAGAAACAAACACAAGACAACTCGTACTGAAGAAAATATCAAGGATGTGTGCAAAATGATTTTACAAAGCCCTTGGAAATCGATTCGCCGATTATCGTCTGCCACGGGAATACCTGCCAAATCATGCCGACACAGACTTAAGGGGGATTTGCATTTTCGGCTGCACAAAGTTATGCGCTCCAAGAATTTAAAACTTCTGAAATAAGCAAAACGGATGCAATATTGTAAGAGGTTTCAGGAAACCATTGTTAGCGGTGAAATAGACCCAACACATTATTACATGACAGATGAAACGTGGTTTTAACTGTCCGGGTATTTCAATGCGGAAAACACCAGGATTTGGACCGACACGAATCCCAGAGGGACAATGGAGATCCCTCTGTAGGACCAAAAGATAAGCAGCTGAAAGAGACTGAAGTTTCTTAATAACTCCAAAGATAACTTCCCAGTGTGAAAATATTTTTTTACTCTGAATTAAAGGAAACGAACCTTTTAAGTAGAAGTTGAAAGAAACTGAAGCTTCATAAAAGCTGGGGAGACAACTAAAATATATGAATTAATAAATTTTAGTAACGCCAATCTGTTTGAGCAGCTGTTAAGTTGAAAGAGCCGTAAGCTGCGATGATTTCAGAATTTCAACTGAAGACTCATTTTTTAAATTCTTTATATACATAGAGTTATTTTTCAAAAGAAAGGGGAGTCACTTTTCATATTATGTTAGAATGAAGTAACGCAACGATTTTTCTCGATCGTTAGAGTTTGCAAACATGTCTGCAAAATAATCTCTTAACAATGTCAGGGTGCCTTCGCGAAAGAATATATGCGCGTATCTACACACAGGTGTAAATATTTAAACACATACATATGCATCCGGGTGTACGTGGACGAGACTGTAACACGGACATAAAACTGGATATATTGTTGTGTGTTTAATCACAGAATCACATAGCCACACGCACGCACACACACACGCACACACACACAGGTACACATAATTATAAAAAGAGTGAGGTTCATATAGTTTCTCATTGCAGGCTCACCTTCCTGGATACCGTGATATTGAAATGAAATGGCGAAATTATGGCACAGGAAGGAATTTAATTATTAATCCTTTGTGAAAAAATGTTTCTAGAATATCTGCCTAGTTTATTGGTACAGCAGTATAGCTTTTAAAACACTGTTTAGTGTTTTTTCAGATAAAGTAAAAGCATATTTCTTGCGGATTTTGCACGACGTAGCTTTTGCAGACTGTCGTTGTGATTGCGCAAAGCTAAAATTTTTACGGGCACTGCCCACATTGCATTGTTTTCCTTACTCCGTGCAGTCACAGGCGAATACAGCGCTCATTTTTTGCGATGTATTGTCAGCCTACTTTGAAACCCCGATACCACTCGTACACCTTCCATCTCGCCATCGTAGAAATAAAATTAAATATTGAAACATTGCTCTTCAAAAGCCATATTTCTGACATCACAGAAGACAGATGACTACCCACAGGACTAAACCTCTAGTTGCGCATTCCAATCATTTTCCATGGGCCAAACAATTTTCACTACGGAGGGGAGGGATGACGGGATGCATTTCAGACGTAGTAACTTTAACGACATGCTTGCGTTGTGACTGGTAAACGCTGAGCTCGAACTTTAGGATACTATGCCGTATATATTAGTAGGAGTTCTATCTGCGTAAAAGTCTACCATTTGTGAAGGCGTATTCATATTCTTTTAAATTCCTGTGTTATAAAAATTCCCAAAACAACTTTAGGTTTCTTAGAAAAAACAAATAGAAAACAAAATTACATTTATTGTATTAATGGCTACGATCCGGTGGTTACTTAAGACCCCATTTTTAAAAAAAAAACACTTACTGGCCACTGGCTAAAACATGCATTTTTTAATACTGGGTGCGCCATATCAAGGAGACCCCGTGGGCAGACGTTGTTCTGCGGGCTAAAGTTGTTTGGCGGGTTTTCAGTTAAAACCGCTTTGTTTCACTTCTAACCGGTTTCAGTGTGTACAGCTCCAAAGAAATTCTCCAGAATGGTTAGTCACAACCAGAGCAGTGTAGGAACGCGGTCATAAGTGTACGTGAAGAGAGAACAAAGGCAACTAAAATGGTTTTAAGCCCGCAACAGTGAATTTTTTTGTGGAAAAGTATTTCAGAAGTAACTCACACAAGGTTTAAAATGAGTTCTTTACAGAAATATTTCTTAATTGCGCACCGACAAAATGAGTGGTACAGAAGTTAGTGTATAAGTTTCGTGAAACAGGCACGGGGTACAACAGGAAAAGAAACAAACACAAGACAACTCGTACTGAAGAAAATATCAAGGATGTGTGCAAAATGATTTTACAAAGCCCTTGGAAATCGATTCGCCGATTATCGTCTGCCACGGGAATACCTGCCAAATCATGCCGACACAGACTTAAGGGGGATTTGCATTTTCGGCTGCACAAAGTTATGCGCTCCAAGAATTTAAAACTTCTGAAATAAGCAAAACGGATGCAATATTGTAAGAGGTTTCAGGAAACCATTGTTAGCGGTGAAATAGACCCAACACATTATTACATGACAGATGAAACGTGGTTTTAACTGTCCGGGTATTTCAATGCGGAAAACACCAGGATTTGGACCGACACGAATCCCAGAGGGACAATGGAGATCCCTCTGTAGGACCAAAAGATAAGCAGCTGAAAGAGACTGAAGTTTCTTAATAACTCCAAAGATAACTTCCCAGTGTGAAAATATTTTTTTACTCTGAATTAAAGGAAACGAACCTTTTAAGTAGAAGTTGAAAGAAACTGAAGCTTCATAAAAGCTGGGGAGACAACTAAAATATATGAATTAATAAATTTTAGTAACGCCAATCTGTTTGAGCAGCTGTTAAGTTGAAAGAGCCGTAAGCTGCGATGATTTCAGAATTTCAACTGAAGACTCATTTTTTAAATTCTTTATATACATAGAGTTATTTTTCAAAAGAAAGGGGAGTCACTTTTCATATTATGTTAGAATGAAGTAACGCAACGGTTTTTCTCGATCGTTAGAGTTTGCAAACATGTCTGCAAAACAATCTCTTTCCAATGTCAGGGTGCCTTCGCGAAAGAATATATGCGCGTATCTACACACAGGTGTAAATATTTAAACACATACATATGCATCCGGGTGTACGTGGACGAGACTGTAACACGGACATAAAACTGGATATATTGTTGTGTGTTTAATCACAGAATCACATAGCCACACGCACGCACACACACACGCACACACACACAGGTACACATAATTATAAAAAGAGTGAGGTTCATATAGTTTCTCATTGCAGGCTCACCTTCCTGGATACCGTGATATTGAAATGAAATGGCGAAATTATGGCACAGCAAGGAATTTAATTGATAATCCTTTGTGAAAAAATGTTTTTAGAATATCTGCCTAGTTTATTGGTACAGCAGTATAGCTTTTAAAATACTGTTTAGTGTTTTTTCAGGTAAATTAATAGCATATTTCTTGTGGATTTTGCACGACGTAGCTTTTGCAGCCTGTCGTTGTGATTGCGCAAAGCTAAAATTTTTACGGGCATTGCCTACATTGCATTGTTTTCCTTACTCCGTGCAGTCACAGGGCAGCCACAGCGCTCATTATCTGCGATGTATTGTGGGCCTACTTTGAAACGCCGATACCACTCGTACACTTTCCATCTCGCCATCGTAGAGAGACCGTACACCTTCGAAAGTACTTCTAAGGTCTCTGCAGCTGTTTTACCCAAACGCTGACAAAATTAAATGTTGCAACTTTGCTCTTCAAAAGCCATATTTCTGACATCACAGAAGACAGATGACTACCCACAGGACTAAACCTCTAGTTGCGCATTCCAATCATTTTCCATGGGCCAAACAATTTTCACTACGGAGGGGAGGGATGACGGGATGCATTTCAGACGTAGTAACTTTAACGACATGCTTGCGTTGTGACTGGTAAACGCTGTGCTCGAACTTTAGGATCCTATGCCGTATATATTAGTCGAAGTTCTATCTCCGTAAGAGTCCCCCATTTGTGAAGGCGTATTCATATTCTTTTAAATTTCTATGTTATAAAAATTTCCAAAACAACTTTAGGTTTCTTAGAAAAAACAAATAAAAAAGCATTCCTCGATTGAGTAGAAAACAAAATTACATTTATTGAATTAATGGCTATGTTCCGGTAGTTACTTAAGACCCCATTTTTTTAAAAAAAGCACTTATTTGCCAGTGTCTAAAACATGCATTTTTTAATACTGATTGTGCCATATTAAAGAGACCCCGTGGGCAGACTTTGTTCTGCGGGATAAAGTTGTTTTGCGGATTTTCAGTTAAAATCGCTTTGTTTCACTTTTAACCGGTTTCTGCGTGTACAGCTGCAATGGAATTCTCCAGAGTGGTTAGTCACAACCAGAGCAGTGTAGGTACGCGGTCATAAGTGTACGTGAAGAGAGAACAAAGGCAACTAAAATGGTTTTTAGCACGGAACAGCGGATTTTTTTGTGGAACAGTGTTTCAGAAGTAACTCATACAAGGTTTAAAATGAGTTCTTTACAGAAAAATTTCCACATTGCGCAGCGGCAAAATGAGTGGTACAGAAGGTAGTGGATAAGTTTCGTGAAACCAGCACGGTGTGCAACAGGAGAAGAAACACACACAAGACTACTCGTACTGAAGAAAATATCAAGGATGTGTGCACAATGATGTTACAAAGCCCTCGGAAGTCGATTCGCCGATTATCGTCTGCTACGGGAATATTTGCCACATCATGCCGACACATACTTAAGGTGGTTTTGCATTTTCGGCCGCACAAAGTTATGCCGCTCCAAGAACTTAAAACTTCTGATTATGCGAAACGGATGCAATATTGTAAGAGGTTGCAGGTCAGCGGTGAAATAGACCTTACCCTTTATTACATGACATATGAAGCATGGTTTCCACTGTCAGGGTATTTCATTGCGCAAAATGCCATGATATGGACCGACACGAATCCCAGACGCAAAATGGTGATCCCTCTGTACGACCAAAAGGTAAGCGTTTGGTGTGCTGTGTCTGCGAAGAGGATAGTCGGTACATTCTTTTTCACTGGCACCATCAACTCGGAGCGTTATGTTCAGCAACTCTCCAACCTTTTTGTTGCCGCACTTATAGAAGAAGAGGCAACATCTGCTTTCTTTCAGCAGGAACGTGCAACGGCGCATACTGCGCGGAACAATCTACGTGCTGTGCATGAAGTGTTGGGGGACGACAGACCTATTTCAAAGGGAGTATGGCCACCCAGATCGCCCCATCTCGCCACTTGTGAATTTCATCTGTGGGGAGCATTGAAAGGGAGAGTGTACGCAACTAATCCTCACACCCTTGATGAATTAAAAGTTATCATTACGGATGCCGTAGCCCATATTACTGCGGACGAATTGTGGCGCAAGTAGTATAGAATGGGGGTTTTAATGACAAAGGAAACGGCCCACTGCGGCCCACGTGCTCCAATCGGCCCCGCCCACTGCGGTCCACTTACGGACGGATGTGGTCAATCATGACGTCAGTCTCCGCCAATTTTTTTCCGCGTGTTCTTTCCGACCATGCCATTTTGTGTGCCAAGTGTTTTGGGATGAGTCATCGTTTTCTCCGACCATGCCATTTTGTATGCCACATGTTTTGGGATGAGTCACTATGTTGGGGGACATCGCCGTGCTAGCAAGCAATACTAAGACATCACCGATACAGTCATGATTAGAATGGTGCAAGAGGAGAAGTTGACGTCATTTCAGATTTTGTTAAGCTCCAAGACTGATTTTTTTTGAATAACTTGATCATTTTACAACTAATTTATTCCATATTATTTTCCATAATTTTTCAACGTAACTATTTTTTTTACTTTCTTTGAGCTTCACGCATTTTTAACGGACGTACCAACATAAAGCCGTTTGTGTTGCTGATATAATCTTAAAACACGATTGTTTATGAATGTATTTACGTGTTCATGGCATTTTCTGTTACATTTTTTAACGTTGTATCTTTTTCCACCATACAAAGCCGCAATGTTTTATACATAGTTAAAATACTTTTTTTATTTTTTCGTATTTTCTTTTATGATTAATCAATGAATTGTACCTTTTAATGCATTATCTTAATCTACTTTTTTTCTAAATGCTTGCATACTCCTTAAATTTCTCGATGTACCATCATTATTATATTTTCTAACTTTACAAACTAACAACTACTTTTATCGAGGCTTTATTGTTTATGATTCAAACAAGCAGACGTTTCTTCATTATTATTTCGTTTTCCTACGCAAAGAACTTTTCTTACTTGCTTTTAATGTATGATTTAATCTGGTTTTCTATATATCTGTTTTATGTTTGTGCAAGAAATATACAGATCCATAGCAGATATACGTAAAATTTGTTCGTAACAGTATCTTTTTTTTTCAGATTTAAACCAACATACGTTTCTTAACCACTTGATATCTGTTCTACGAGATGTGACGAAACTTCAGATTTTTAATTTTTTCCCTCTGAAACTGTTTTTTTTTCTTACTTGCTTTTAATGTATGGTTTAATCTATTTTTCTATCAAACTTTTCTATGTGTGTACAAGAAATATACGGATCTATTGTAGTTAAAATTCGATTGAAACAATATTTTCTTCATTCTTACTGTACTTTCCCATTTCTTTCATCTATATAGTAGTTAAAATTCGATTGAAACAATATTTTCTCCATTCTTACTGTATTTTTATAATTTCTTTCTAACAGACGTTTTTTCTTCTCAATTCTCACTATCTAACTTAATCTGTGTTTTGAATATCATTCTATGTTCGCGTATTCGTCCATTATTTTATTTCAAACTTTGCAAACTGCCTCATACTTATATTCTGACTTTATTTTTTTCATTTCGACCAACGTTTTTTAACGACTTGAATTTACGGATGTAACAAAACTTCAGATTTATTTTTCTCCTCTTAAACTATTTTTTTCATACTTGCTTTAAATGTGACTTACTTTATTTTTTACATCGCTGTTTCGTGTACGTACAAGGAATATACTGATCTATAGGAGTTAAAAATTTGATTGAAACAGTATTTTTATTATTCTTACTTAATTTTTACATTTCTTTCTGACAAACATTTTTTTTTCGCGTTTTCCCCTATTTAACTTAATTTTGTGTTTTTGAATATCATTCTATGTTCACGATTCAGACTTTTTTTTTTCATTTTATTTCAACCAACGTTTCTTAGCGACTTGATATCACAAGATGTAGCAAAACTTCAGATATATTTTTTGTTTCTTCATGTAACGTAATATTTTTTTCAAAACTCAATTTTGAAAAAATATTACGTTACATGAAGAAACAAAAAATTTTCCTCGACTCACACAAGACCAATCTCGTCACCTTTCTCGGCAGTAGTTCTCCAAATTTATTGTACATGACCTCTTAATAAAGAACATGCTGCCGAGGAAAAGGCGACGAGATTGGCTTGTGCGAATTGAGGAGAAAAATGCAGACGAGGCATCTTCTAACACAATGATTCACGTTTGCTTCTGTTTGGAACAATGGAGATAGTAACACTCACTTTAGAAATTTTTGTAGATGGTGGCAATGTAAGAAGAAGAAAGTTTAATATCTACTTCTTTGAGATGCGATTTGTGCGCCACGTGTGTGGGTGAGTCGCCTTGTTGGATGTTGCCATCCTACTAGCTGTCGCCGCCATTTTCTTTTGGGGGGAGGGGGAGGGGTCGACGTTTCACGATCACCGCCATTTTTTTTTCTCACACGTAGTCAATTTCATTTTCACCCCTTCGGAAATTGTACTTTTTGCCTGATTATCTGACACTGGTTTTAAACGAACGTGCTAAATTCTTGATCATTTACACCTGTCCGTAAGGCGCTCGTGCTTGCATCACCGATGACTCACGCACTCGTTAGTCGTACGTCTTATCTCAAGTCTGTCTGTTTCATTCTCGCTTCGTTGCTCGGTGTGAGAATACTACTTTTTTCAATTTATGCTACATATTTTTTTCGTCTGAAGAAATTCATTCTTCTAAGATATATTATAAGGATGGCCTCCATTTTTCATATGAGAAATTATTTTCTGATTCTGAAGCTACAGATTTTCTTAACCGCCTCGAAAATGAAGTTGAATACAAATTTTGAAGCCGACAATCCGATTTTTGGCGTAAATGTGACAAGGATGGTAAGCCAGATAATATCCGAAAACTTTAAAATTTTCATCGTCCTGGAGCGGGACTCGAACCCGCGTCTCCCAGAAAACGGCCGGGTATGCTAACCACTACACCACCCAGAACGACCAAATTTTAAGTTTCCGATCAATTTGAATTTAACCATCACAGGATTCGCTTGTCGAAGCAACCGGCATTCATGTTTAGCGAATCTGGAGGTTAAGAATCTTATCCCGTGTTTGCCCGTAGAAGCAGATAAATCATGAAAGAAATACGGGATTACGCCACATAATACAAACTTTGAAGACGACAATCCGATTTTTGGCGTAAATGTGACAAGGATTAGCATACCCGGGCGTTTTCTGGGAGACGCGTGTTCGAGTCCCGCTCCAGGACGATAAAAATTTTCAAGTTTTCGGATATTATCTGACTTACCATCCTTGTCACATTTACGCCAAAAATCGGATTGTCGTCTTCAAAATTTGTATTATATGGCGTAATCCCGTATTTCTTTCATGATTTATCTGCTTCTCCGGGCAAACACGGGATACGATTCTTAACCTCCAGATTCGCTAAACATGAATGCCGGTTGTTTCGACTAGCGAATCCTGTGATGGTTAAATTCAAATTGATCGAAAACTTGAAACTTGGTCGTTCTGGGTGGTGTAGTTTTTAGCATATCCGGGCGTTTTCTGGGAGACGCGAGTTTAAGTCCCGCTCCAGGACGATGAAAATTTTCAAGGTTTCGGATATTATCTGACTTACCATTCTTGTCACATTTACGCCAAAAATCGGATTGTGGTCTTCAAAATTTGTATTATATGACGTAATCCCGTATTTCTTTCATGAAGTTGAATATTTTGGTGATGATCTCAGCAAAATTAAGATTTATGGAAAAACATATAAAATTCCTAGACAACATGTGGCCTACGGTGATAATCATGTCCGTTACTCATTTAGTGGATTGAGTGTGATTCCTGTATCGGTTTTCACATAAGATGACGAATGTGAAATTGTAAAATATTCATGCATTGCCTCGGTTTCTCTAGGTCAAACAAGGGACTTTGTTTTTAAAAAAGACGGTTTTCAGCCTGTCGTCATAGCTTTGGAATGTGGATCACTTTTACAAATGCTACCCCCCACGAATGAGTCATGGTATCATGGTCTGCCACGCTGCAAGAATGCTCCCAATATTCGCCTAAATCTGACCTTTAGAAAGATGATAACAGGGTCAACCTTATCACGGGACTATGCAATCACGTCATCAAAAAGCGAACAACGCACATGCGCGAACAAGAATCTCTTATCAGTTTTATCTGTGGAGAGACAAGCACCATTCTTCTGTTCTGAATCATTGAACTGCTCACACGTTGTGTTACCTGCCTCTTCATCGTACGGAATATCATCGCTACACTGCGTACTTTGTTACCCATCAGGTCTTCAACATGAAGCGATCTATCGAAGATTCCTCTGCTACTGCTGAGAAGAAAGTATGTGTTCCTACAAAGCATGAGTCTAATGCCGAATCAGGTATTTCATTGGAAAATCTTCCTCCCCATCATGTTTCCTTGGGTGGAAATAAGTTAGGAAAAGTGTCTGATTTCAAGGCACTGTTAGAGTACACATTCGAAGTTATGTTGTGAAAGAGGAGAAACTGTTTCCTTCCAAGTACGGAGTCACCATGTCATCTAAAACATTTAAGGAATTTATGGAAAACTGCTATATGTATGATGGAAGTAATTAAATTGCGGTTTTCAACAAGGAATTCATAATGAGCTGTTTCCCTTCACCTCGTGAAATTGCTTATCGTTTTCAACAACTTCACGTTCTGACTGATGATTCGTTTATGTTGAATCGAGCATCAGTGTCATTAACATGTGACCAGTTTGAAACTCTGAAAGATGCATGCAAAAAGCTTTGGATCAGTGTAAAAAAAAATTACAGTTTGGATAAATGTCTTCCAAAATGCCGTGTTACAACATCAAGGAACTTTGACTACTTTTTCCGTAGACATTCAAAAACTGAAAGACGTTCTCGTGGAAGTGGTAAGAGCTACCATTAAGGAAAATGTAGAAAAAGTATTCTACTGTAGGGAGCGTCATCTTCCAGTGCTTCTTATGCCAAATAATCAGCTAGATCATGACTGTATGAATTCCACAGCAAGCGATCGGTATCATAGATGCTTTGACAAGGCATTTGCACTTATCGAACCCAAAGTACTACTTGGGATTGCTTACGCCAATGCCAGCTCAGTTGCAAAAGTTTCAGTTCCCGAATTTATTCTTGAACATCTTGATGTTTGCGAAATTCTGAAGACTGTTCAAAATATGGAGTGTGATGATGATTTCGAAGTTTAAAGAAAAAAAAAGTCATTTTTAGGACTACAAAACAGTCCTTTTTAGGACTACTTTATTTCAATATTTTTTCATTCATTTATATATTTTTTCTGTTTGAATGTGAGTATATGTGAACGAAGAAGGTCACTGGCGTGGGCTTAATTACTCCGTAAACCTTAATGTGTTCCTCCAATACTATGGAACTATGATTGGTGAAGTTCACCACCTCTTTTGCTACAAGAAGGCAACAACGAGGGATTTGGTCGTCTTGACACCTCCATCTTTGAATGGCTAATACGAGCATTTGTTTAACAACTCGCTCGGGGGACCTTCAGCCGTAGCAAACTCTTTGCATGTGTGAAATTTCAGTTTGCTTTCCTTGATGTACATTTCTTCCGTTCGATTAACACTAGACGAAATTTAACTTTCTCAAAACTAACCTAATCTAAAATGAAGTTTAAAAAAATAAAAATAAAAGCAGTCTTTGTCAATTATGAACTTTTTAGAAAACGCACCCTGTAACTTTTCAAGTGAAAATATTTCGCTCTTTTAAGATTTCTAACATGTCTGAAAACACTCCTTTAAGGCAAATGATTTCTCCATGTTATTCTATGGGATTTTCTCCTGCTTTTCAAATCTATGTTTTCCCAAAACCATCCTCTAAGTAAAATGAAGTGAAACATTTTTAACCTAGACGGAATTTAACTTTCTCGAACCGAATCTTATCTAAAACGAAGTTGAAAAAAAACAAACAATCCTCCTCAACTATGAACTTTTTAAAAATGTGTCCCTTAACTTTTCAAGTGAAATATTTTGCTCTTTTAAGATTTCTAACATGTGTGAAAACGCTCCTTTAAGGTAAATGATTTTCTCATGTTATTCTATGTGATTTTTGCGACTATATAAAAAACTAAAATTAAAAAATCGCCCTCTCAATGAAAACAACGAATTGGCGATGTTTGTTTCAGTGTGTGATACTTCTTGCTGTCTGTTCCTTTATAAGAATTAAGAGAAAACGTACTTAGAATACGATTGGCTGTTCTTTATGTTCAAGATTAATATGTTCTTGAAGTAAATAAATAAATGGTGTGTGATCTTGTATCAGAAAAACAGATGCGATGGAGATAACCTATTTAGAAATGAATATAAGGGGAAACGAAAGTTAACGTATGAAGGGAAATACCTCAAACACAAATGTTTCACATGCAATGTCTGGTAAGTTAAAAGTGATCATTGAGTGAATGAAGTAAACGCAAAGTTTTGACGCATTTCGATGTAAAGCGAAATAAATTGGGGGAAAAAAGGAATGTGGTTAGGTGTGCTCATACTAACTTTGACGAGGTGAATTAGCAATAAATATTTGGGTATACATGAAAAAAGTGTAAAAACAACTCATTAAGAACATTATTTTTGGGGAAAGTATGAAATTTTAGTTTATGTCATGATAATAAATGTCGGTGAGACTTATTCTAAAGTAAAAAAATATATCTGAAGTTTTTGTTACATTTCTGATATTAGAAAAGTTTGTATGGAAATGTGAGAGTGATCGAGTCGAAAAGAAACAAGTTTGTTGGAATGAAACAGGAAAAAAGTACTACGAAGAAAAAAAAATCGAAGTACTGTGTAAAGCAAAGTTAAACAAAATACGCAAACGTAGAAGAGTTTTTTCGAAAAATAAATTAGGTCGTTATAAAGAGAAAATACACATCTATGACAGTTAAAAGGTGAAAATGTTACATTTGTTTGGAGAAGTTCGATATTTAAGCTACATGTTGAGAATAGCTGCTTTCCTGGTGAGTTAGGAAATTGCTATGTACGGGAAAAAATGTTTATGATGTTTAGTGGAAGTACGGACTTGGTCGCTATGTCTCCAGAATGAATGTTTTTTCTGTTGATTTAGAAAAAAATATACTGTAAATATATTGCAAAGAATATAAATTTTAGCGTAAGAAAGAATGCTTTAGAATGAATGTCTTGACAATAAATGCTTTTCCTGTTGGGTCAGTTAAGGAAAAGTATAGCAAATTAGGATAGAATGAAAAAATATGAATATTTCACATAAATGCAAGTTTTTAAGAATACTTAAAAGTGAGGGAAACAAAAATTCTGAAGTGTTTGGTACATCTTGTAATATCAAGTTGTTAAGAAACGTTTACTCAAATGAAATGAAAAAATAAAGTCATAGTAAAGAAAATACTAATACAATCGAATTTTAACTGTCATAGATGTGTATATGTCTCGTATACCCATGAAAAGGTAAGATAGAAAAAATTATTAAGTTATACATTAAAAGCAAGAACGAAAAGTTGCTTACATATGAAAAAAAATAATAATGAAGAAACGCCTGTTGAAAAGAAATAGAAAAGAAAGTTGGAATAAAGAAAATACTGTTACAGTCCAATTTTTACCACTACAGATCTGTATATTTCTCATAAATGTAAGCTTTTAGGAATGCTTAAAAGTGAGTTTTGAAAAAAATATTACGTCACATGAAGAAACAAAAAATATATGTGAAGTTTTGCTACATCTTGCGATACCAAGTCGTTAAGAAACGTTGGTTGAAATGAAATGAAAAAAATAAAGTCTGAATCGTGAACATAGAATGATATTCAAAAACACAAAATTAATTTAAATAGGGAAAAACGCGAAAAAAAATGTTTTTCAGAAAGAAATGTAAAAATTAAGTAAGAATAAAGAAAATACTGTTTCAATCGAATTTTTAACTCCTATAGATCATATTTCTTGTACATACACGAAACAGCGATGTAAAGAATAAAGTAAGTCACATTTAAGGCAAGTAAGAAAAAAATAGTTTAAGAGGAGAAAAAATAAATCTGAAGTTTTGTCACATCCGGAAATTCAAGTCTTTAAGAAACGTTGGTTGAAATGAAAAAAATAAAGTAAGAATATAAGTATGAGGCAGTTTGCAAAGTTTGAAATAAAATAATGGACGAATACGCGAGCATAGAATGATATTCAAAACACAGATTAGGTTAGATAGTGAGAATTGAGAAGAAAAAACGTCTGTTAGAAAGAAATGTTAAAATACAGTAAGAATGAAGAAAATATTGTTTCAATCGAATTTTAACTACTATAGATCCGTTTATGTCTTGTACACACATAGAAAAGTTAGATAGAAAAATAGATTAAACCGTACATTAAAAGCAAGTAAGAAAACAAAACAGTTTAAGAGGGAAAAAAATTAAAAATCTGAAGTTTCGTCACATTTTGTAGAACAGATATCAAGTGGTTAAGAAACGTATCTTGGTTTAAATCTGAAAAAAATATATATACTGTTTCGAACAAATTTTACGTATATCTGCTATAGATCTGTATATTTCTTGCACAAACATGAAACAGATATATAGAAACCCAGATTAAATTATACATTAAAAGCAAGTAAGAAAAGTTCTTTGCGTAGGAAAAAGAAATAATAATAAAGAAACGTTTGCTCGTTTGAATCAGAAACAATAAAGCCTCGATAAAAGTAGTTGTTAGTTTGTAAAGTTAGAAAATAAAATAATGATGGTACAACGAGACGTTTAACGAGTATACAAGCATTTAGAAAAAAAAAGTAGATTAAGATAATGCATTAAAAGGTACATTTCACTGATTAATCATAAAAGAAAATACGAAAAAATAAGAAAAAATATTTTAACTATGTATAAAACATTGCGACTTTGTATGGTGGGAAAAGGTACAACGTTAAAAAATGTAACAGAAAATGCCATGAACACGTAAATACATTAATAAACAATCGCGGTATAAGATTATGTCTGCAACCCAAAACGTCTTTATGTTGGTACGTCCGCTGAAAATGCGTGAAGCTCAAAGAAAATAAAAAAAATTGTTACGTTGAAAAATTATGGAAAAAAATAAGGAATAAATTCGTTGTAAAATGGTCAAGTTATTGAAAAAAAAATCAGTCTTGGAGCTTAACAAAATCTGAAATGACGTCAACTTCTCCTCTTGCACCATTCTAATCATGACTGTATCGGTGATGTCTTAGTATTGCTTGCTAGCACGGCGATGTCCCCCAACATAGTGACTCATCCCAAAACATGTGGCATACAATATGGCACGGTCGGAGAAAAGGATGACTCAACCCAAAACACGTGGCACACAAAATGGCACGGTCGGAGAAAAGGATGACTCATCCCAAAACAAGTGGCACACAAAATGGCATGGTCGGTAAGAACACGTGTAAAAAATGGCGGAGGCTGACGTCATGATTGACCACATCTGTCCGTACGTGGACCGCAGTGGGCCGTCTCCTTTGTCATTTAAACCAACATTCTATACTACTGGCGCGTTGCCAACAACATGTTCCGTCGTGTGCAGCTGTGTCTTGATGTCCGAAGACAGCACTTTCAACAATTGTTGTAAACGCAGGTAAATTGCTCCTATGTTCTGTCATTTCAACAATTTTTTACCATGTATAGTAACATTGCCTGATCGTTGTTGTTCATTATACTCGGGACTCTTTTATATGACACACCCTGTAGAAACGAAACAAATTACGGAAATCACTATGATTTTGTATATTTCAAACATTCTACGCTTCCTGTAGTATTCCGATTTAGAACAATACAAATCTCAAGCAAATAGAATTCTTTGCATTCACGAGCAAACATGCTCTTTCACTTTAACATCACTTTCACGTAAATTTTCATTTACTCTCACATTCTAAATGCCAGTCCTGATGATTTGCTTAGAATAGTTACCTGGCTATCAATAGCAAGTTATTCCAATTATTTCTACTGTTAAAATGACTAAGGAAGCGAACTTTCCGTTAGCAGTTGAAAGAGACTGAAGTTTCATAATAACTCAAAGGATAACTTTCCAGTGTGAAAAGAATTTCTTACTGTGAATTTAAGGAAACGAACCTTTTACTTAGAAGTTGAAAGAAACTGAAGCTTCATAAAAGCTGGGGAGACAACTAAATATATAGATTGAGGTAATGCAACGATTTTTCTCGATCGTCAGAGTTTTCAAACATTGTCTGCAAAATAATCTCTTTCCAATGGCAGGGTGTCTTCGCGAAAGAACATATGCGCGTATCTGCACACGCGTGTACATGGACGAGACTGTAACACGGACATAAAACTGGATATATTGTTGTGTGTTTAATCACAGAATCACCCACCCACCCGCACACACACACGTACACATATTAATATAAAGAATGAGGTTCATATAGTTTCTCATTGCAGGTTCGCTTTCCTGGGTACCGTGATATTGAAATGAAATAGCAAAATTATGGTACAGGAAGGAATTTAATTGATAATCCTTTGTGAAAAAATGTTTCTTGAATATGTGCATAGTGTATTGGTACAGCAGTATAGCTTTTAAAAAATACTGTTAAGTGTTTTTGCAGGTAAATTAATAGCATATTTCTTGTGGATTTTGCACGACGTACGTGTTGAAGCCTGTCGTTGTGATTGCGCAAAGCTAAAATTTTTACGGGCACTGCCCACATTGCACTGTTTTCCTCACTCCGTGCAGTCACAGGGCGACCACAGCGCTCATTATCTGCGATGTATTGTCGGCCTACTTTGAAACGCCGATACCACTCGTACACCTTACATCTCGCCATCGTAGAGTGACCGTATACCTTCGAAAGTATTTCTAAGGTCTGTGCAGCTGTTTTACCCAAACGCTGACAAAATTAAATGTTGCAACTTTGTTCTTCAATTGCCATGTTTCTCATATCGCAGAAGACAGACGACTACCCACAGCAGTTAACCTCTAGTTGCGCATTTAAATTATTTTCCATCGGCTAAACAATTCTTACTACGGAGGGAGGGATGACGGGATGCATTTCAGACGTAGTAACTTTAAGGACATGCTTGCGTTTTCATTGGTAAACGCTGTGCTCGAACTTTCGGATCCTATGCCGTATATATTAGTAGAAGTTCTATCTTCGTAAGAGTCCCTCATTTGTGAAGGCTTATTCATATTCTATTAAATTCCTGTGTTATTAAAATTTCCAAAACTACTTCAGGTTTCTTAGAAAAAACAAATAAAAATATATTCCACGAATTAGTAGAAAACAAAATTACATTTATTGTATTAATGGCTACGTTCCGGCAGTTACTTAAGACCCAATTTATTTAAAAACGGTGTTTACTTGCCAGTGGCTTAAACATGCAATTTTTAATACTGGGTGCGCCATTTTAAAGAGACCTCGTGGGCAGACGTTTTTATGCGAGTTAAAGTTGTTTGGCGGGTTTTCAGTTAAAACCGCTTTGTTTAACTCCTAACCGGTTTCTGCGTGTATAGCTGCAAAGGAATTCTCCAGAGTGGTTAGTCACAACCAGAGCAGTGTAGGTACGCGGTCATAAGTGTACGTGAAGAGAGAACAAAGGCAACTATAATTGTTTTAAGCACGGAGCAGCGGATTTCTTTGTCGAACAGTATTTTAGAATTAACTCATAGAAGGTTTAAAATGAGTTCTTTACAAAACAAAATTCCACATTGCGCACCGGCAAAATAAGTGGTACAGAAGTTAGTGCGGAAATTTCGTGAAACCGGCACGGTGTGCAAGAGGAAAAAAAACCCAAGACAACTTGTACTGAAGAACATATCAAGGATGTGTGCACAATGATCTTACAAAGCCCTCGGAAGTCGATTCGCCGATTATCGTCTGCAACGGGAATTTATGACACATTATGCCGACACATACTTAAGGTGGATTGGCATTTTCGGCAGTGCAAAGTTATGGCGCTCTAAGAATTTGAAACTTCTGATTATGCAAAACGGATGCAATATTGTAGGAGGTTTCAGGAGATCATTGTCAGCGTTGAAATAGAAACAACACTTTATTACATGACAGATAAAGCATGGTTTGAAATGTCCGGGTATTTCAATGCGCAAAACACCAGGATTTGGACCGACACGAATCCCAGACGGACAATGGAGACCTCTCTGTACGACCAAAAGATTACCGTTTGATGTGCTGTGTCTGCGAAGAGGATAGTCGGCCCATTCTTTTTCACTGACACCATCAACTCGGAGCGCTATATTCAGCAACTGTCCAATCCCTTTGTTACTGCACTTACAGAAGAAGGGAGAACATATGCTTTCTTTCAGCGGGATGGTGCAATGGCGCACACTGCGCCGAACAGTCTACGTGCTGTGCATGAAGTGTTTGGGAGGACAGAACTATTTCGAAGGGACTATGGCCACCCAGATCACCCCATCTCTCCACCTGTGAATTTTATATGTGGGGGGCATTGAAAGGGACAGTGTACGCAACTAATCCTCACACCTTTGGTGAATTAAAAGTGAGCATTACGGATGCCATTGCCCAGATTACTGCCGACTAGTTGTGGCGCGTTGCGAACAACATGTTCCGTCGTGTGCAGCTGTGTCTTGATGTAGGAAGACAGCACTTTCAACAATTATTGTAAACGCAGGTAAATTGCTCCTGTGTTGTGTCATTTCAACTATTTTTTACCATGTATAGTAACATTGCGTGATCGTTGTTGTTCATTATACTCGGGCTTCTTTTATATGTCACACCTTGTAGAAAAAGAAGCAAATTACGGAAGTCACTATGATTTTGTATATTTCAAACATTCTACGCTTCGTTTAGTATTCTGATTTATAACAATACAATCTCAAGCGAATAGAATTCTTTGCATTCACGAGCAAATATGCTCTTACACTTTTGCATCACTTTCACGTAAATTTTCATTTACTCTCACATTCTAAATGCCAGTCCTGATGATTTGCTGAGAATAGTTACCTGGCTATCAATAGCAAGTTATTCCAATTATTTCTACTGTTAAAATAACTGAGGAAGCGAACTTTCCGTAACAGTTGAAAGAGACTGAAGTTTCATAATAACTGCAAAGATAACTTCCTAGTCTGAAAATAATTTCTTACTGTGAATTTAAGGAAACGAACCTTTTAATTAGAAGTTGAAAGAAACTGAAGCTTCATAAAAGCTGTGGAGACAACTAAAATATATGAAATAATAAATTTTATTTACGCCAATCTGTTTGAGCAGCTGTTAAGTTGAAAGAGCCGTAAGCTGCGATGATTTCAAAATTTCAACTGAAGACTCATTTTTTTAATTCTTTATATACATAGAGTTATTTTTCAAAAGAAAAGGGAGCCAATTTTCATATTATGTTAGAATGAAGTAACGCAAGGATTTTTCTCGATCGTCAGAGTTTGCAAACATGTCTGCAAAACAATCTCTTTCCAATATCAGTGTGCCTTCGTGACAGAATATATGCGCGTATCTACACACACGTGTAATTATTTAAACACATACATATGCATCCGGGTGTACGTGTACGAGACCGTAACACGGACATAAAACTGGATATATTGTTGTGTCAGTCGCTGAGCTGGGAAAACAAGGGGACAAAGATTAATGGAGATTATCTAACCCACCTTCGTTTTGCTGATGACATAGTCATTTTTTCAACTACCCCATCAGAGCTGCAGAGTATTATCCAGGAACTCGCTGACAAGAGTAAAGAAGTGGGATTAAAAATGAACTTTCAGAACACAAAAGTGATGTTCAATGCTTTTACAAGAAATGAAGCTTTATCGATTGATGAAGAAAACCTGGAGATAACAGGCACGTACGTTTATCTTGGACAGCAGATATCAAGTGAGGGTCACATTGGTGAAGAAATAATCGGCGTACAAAACTTGCCTGGAGAGCTTTTGGAAGAAACAGCATAATTTTCAAGAGCAATATGCCATTATGTCTTAAAAGAAAAGTGTTTGATCAATGCATCCTTCCATTGCTTACGTATGGTGCAGAGACGTGGACCTTAACTAAAAGAGACATACAAAGGCTGCAGACAACTCAAAGTAGCATGGAGAGGTGCCTGCTTGGGGTAACCAGGAGAGATAAGAAGAGGAACTCGTAAATCCGAAAAATGACAAGAGTGGAAGACATCATGATCAGAGTTAAATCCCTGAAATGGCAATGGGCTGGGCATACTGCCAGAAGGACAGACTATCGATGGACAGCCGAAATTTTAGATTGGATTCCAAGGGACAGGAAAAGACCCAGAAGAAGACCACATGGGAGATAGGTGGATGAAATTCGAAAGTATGCGGGAGTGACATGGAGGAGACTGGCACAAGACAGACCGTTGTGGGGGAAACTTGGGGAGACCTTCGTCCAGCAGTGAATTGATAATGAATGACAATGATGATGATGATGATATTGTTGTGTGTTTAATCACAGAATCACCCACACACACACACACACGTACACATATTAATATAAAGCGTGAGGTTCATATACAGTATTGCACATCGGACATGTTCTGAAATGTTTACTTGCAATGGAGACATCCGTAAATCGACAGAACAGAAGATTTTATGGTCGCGTGTATGAAACCAGAGTTTCGAAAATATTTATTGATTCATATGAGGAGTTTTTATTTTATAGAAACTGTAAATTTAAGGTGAACATAAAATGATGTTCTTGAAGATACTTGCTTCTTACACTTTTTAAAATGAAAAATAAAGTTTGATCTGGGACGCAATAAATGTCTGTCTTAAGCACGATTACAAAGATACTCTACAACTGCACATACCCGTCCTCAATTAACAAACACTTTTATTCGAAATTAAAAACGTCTATGTACAGCCAAGAGCATATTAAAGAGTTAAAAGGCGAGCACTTTCGGTCCACATAAGTGACCATTATCAAGCCAACAAGTGAGCTCAGATTTCCTGTGAGTGGGACTATAATACATACAGGGTTAGTCACATGTAGTTACCATGGCAACGCAAAGTAGCAATAACAATATGGTAAAACATATGTAGTTTTTTATATCTTAAAGTCTTTAGGTTAAGTTAAGTGTTTTTAGGTGGTCTAAATGTTCGAATGTATTGTCGCCATGGGTTTGGTACATAACATGGTAAATCTTCGTTACAGCATGAATTATCGTACTATAGAATAAATAAGGCTTCATTGAAAAAGGTATCAGTCTTTTTTCCAGTATATGCCAAATGTCTCATTTGTTCCCAAACTGGAACAAAATGTTTCTCTTAAATTTTCTTGTCTAAGGAGGTCGACATCGCCTTTCTAGAAATATCATATTTATGTTCAGACGTTCTCAAACCCAACGTCCTGAGGGTGGAGCCTATATAATAACAAGGTTGAACTTCATGTTTAGGAGACTGAAGCGGTATACAGTATATTCCATATTTGTCATTTATTTAAACTTGATCACGATCACAACTAACTATATTGAAAATACATTTATTGTTCGTAGTCCAAATTGTACCTAGTGTTTATTACAGAAACTCTGCAAAGCATTTTTATGTTAGGGTTATAATCTAACGATCCAACTAATGTTTTATTTACTATTTCTCTTGTCAGCGTAGTATGTTGCAAGCGTTGTTGTTTCCCAATCAGTTGTGAAATATATGTTTCTGGGTACTATTGCGTCCTAGATACATACTGTGCACGAGTAAATTTTGTTTTTTTGGGGGGGGAGCCGACAAATTTGGGCTGGCACCCGGACGGCAAGTGCCTCTCGGCGCACCCCTGGTAAGTGTCAGGTGAGATCTCTGAGCAATAGGCATGCTGAGGAGCCGCCGTAGATGTGCGTACGGACAACTGACAGAGTTTGAACAAAGTCGTATCCTTGTGATGAGATAGGCAGGGTGGCCGGCGCGCAGAATCGGCCGCCATTTGGGCCGGTCGGAGAGTACGGTGCGATCGTGTTGGGAGCAATGGGCACGGGAAGGCACCCAGACACGGCGGACTGCCTCCAGAATACCCAGACACACCACCAGCAGAGAGGACGGCGGGATCGTAAGAGCGGCACACACAGATGCAACGACGTCCTTGTCCAATATACAGAGGCATGTGGTGGTTGTACAAAGGACTCCTGTATCCGCCAGGCCCATTTCCATACGCCTGGAAGAGGCGTTTCTGCTCTCTCGACGGTTATTAGGTTTTCTGTTATTTACACCTGACCATCGTCCGCGTCGATTGCAGTGGTGTCAGCAGCGAGCAACGTGGAACGCTATGGACTGGCATCGTATGGTGTTCAGCGACGAATCCCGCTTCTGTATGGGAACGGACTACCACCGTGTCAGAGTGTGAAGAACCGCAGGTGAGCGCTACAATCCCAACCTCACTGTACATCGGCACACGTCCCGAACTGCAGGCTTGAGGGTCTGGGGAGCCATCGCGTATGACAGCCGGACTACCCTCGCAGTGATCCGAATGACGTTGACAGCCCAGCGCTACGTACAGGAGATCCTGCGGTCCCAATGTGCTGCCTTTCGTGGTGGAGCGGCCCGGAGCCATTTTCCAGCAGGAATAACGCCCATCTGCACACGGTTCGGGTTTCCCAGGACTGTCTACATCATGCTTCGAAACTTCCGTGGCCTGCCAGATCGCCTGATCTCTCTCCCATCGAGCACGTGTGGGACCAGATGGGACGCCAGCTTGCTCCAACTTCCAGTGTTCGTGATTTAGAACGTCAGTTGCAAGAAGTGTGGGCCAATCTATCCCAGGATAACATAAGGCGTCTCTTTGACTCCATGCCGGACCCGATCACCGCATGTATCCGAGCACGAGGCGGTCCGATGCGGTACTAACGCTGATGGAAATGTGTACCGTATGCCCGCAGGAAATCGTTCTGCTCCTGTGATATTGTAAGAACTTATGTTTTCGGTACTAAAATCATCATCTCATTACTAAAATCTCATTTCAATCCGACGCCACCTTCCTGGTGGGCGGATTTTTATGACAATGAATGTATACATAAAAACACCCACACTAAAATATAGGTAAAAATATTATTTGCCTGCTTTGCTTACTTCTGATATATAAACACACAATAAATGCACTGCACTCCTCCTCTCGGGTTATGGAACCGAAGTGTGAGGAAAAAGCGTTTTTATTTGTATTCTGGGCCCTAACTCTTTTCAGTGCGCTGTAAACTGCCTTAAAAGGTTAAATGTCATGTAGCCGTTCTTCTGTCATTGAGCTCGATGGAACTGATGTTCTGGCCTGCATTTTCATCACTGTGTGAAATTAAAAGTTCACTTGGTTGAATATCCTAGTGTTCCAGCACTGTTTCCGGTTTTAGAGCGCGCACAGTGCGCTACGACACGGATCCCTTGGTGATGCACTTGGTGGCAATAAACATAAAACGCACACACACACGCACACTCACGCACAGTTGAGGTGACTTTCGCAGCATATATAAGGCGAAAAAAGAAAAGACACTGCTGAAAAACGTGCAGTTTAGAAGATTCCGTCGACTACTTGGAGGCCCGGGCAACGATCCGTCCGTAGAGTGGCCACTTAGTCAATGCCGAGCCTTTGCTACTGAAGACATCAAACGTCCGAAGAACAACCACCTCCCTTGTGCACGTAACGTTTCTTCCAAGCTTCAAGTGCTGCGAAAGTCACCTCAACTGTGCGTGTGTGTGTGTGTGCATTTTATGTTTATTGCCACCAAGTGCATCACCAAGGGATCCGTGTCGTAGCGCACTGTGCGCGCTCTAAAACCGGAAACAGTGCTGGAACACTTGGATATTCAACCAGGTGAACTTTTAGTTTCACACAGTGATGAAAATGCAGGCCAGAACATCAGTTCCATCGAGCTCAATGACAGAAGAACGGCTACTTGACATTCAACCTTTTAAAGCAGTTTACAGCGCACTGAAAAGAGTTTCTTTTGGTTCTGGTGGAAAGCTTTCTACGCCAGGGTGGGGAAGATTTCAGTCTCGCCCGTCGCGGAATTCTTTCCTAAGTTCAGCTGGAGAATAACTTTACTTTGTTTCGGTAAGGGTCTCTCTCCGCTCGCTTGAAGTCCCCAATTTTTCTTAAGACCACCTCTTTTACTCGGCCACAAGATGCAGACTGCGGGTTCCTCATCAGAGCATTTTTTCCCCTCCTGTCTGCATGTCTTATAACGAAGTGAATTTCTCCGTCATTTTTATCCGCGCCGGGGTTCGAACCCGGGTCCACTCATTCCGGAATAAGTTGCTCTACCAATTAAGCTACGCGGACATTTGTTCTGAATCCTATCTGCCTTTATGTCATGTGCGTCCTGCTGGCAGGTACGTCACATCTCCTCTCCTGGTACGTTACATCATCTCCCCCTTCTTTTTCTTCTTTCGAAGTGCTGCTCATATTTTTCCTATCTCGCGGTGTGGAAATAAGATCACACCAATGCGAGATTTTGAACGGTCGGGTCATCCGGATAGTTCGGGCGCCATTATAACGAAGTGAATTTCTCCGTCATTTTTATCCGCGCCGGGGTTCGAACCCGGGTCCCCTCATTCCGGAATAAGTTGCTCTACCAATTAAGCTACGCGGACATTTGTTCTGAATCCTATCTGCCTTTATGTCATGTGCATCCTGCTGGCAGGTACGTCACATCTCCTCTCCTGGTACGTTACATCATCTCTCCCTTATTTTTCTTTTTTTCGAAGTGCTGCTCATATTTTTCCTATCTCGCGGTGTGGAAATAACATCACACCAATGCGAGATTTTGAACTGTCGGGTCATCCGGATAGTTCGGGCGCCATTATAACGAAGTAAATTTCTCCGTCATTTTTATCCGCGCCAGGATTCGAACCTGGGTCCCCTCATTCCGGAATAAGTTGCTCTACCAATTAAGCTACGCGGACATGTATTCTGATTCCTATCTGCCTTTATGTCATGTGTCTCCTGCTGGCAGGTACGTCACATCTCCTGGTACGTTACATCATCTCCCCCTTATTTTTTTTTTTTTTTCGAAGTGCTGCTCTTATTTTTCCTATCTCGCGGTGTGGAAATAACATCACACCATTGCGAGATTGTGAACGGTCGGGTCATCCGGATAGTTCGGGCGCCATTATAACGAAGTAAATTTCTCCGTCATTTTTGGTCTACGCCGGGATTCGAACCCGAGGCCGCTTATTCCGGAACAAGTCGCTCTACCAACTGAGCTACGCAGACATTTTATTCTGATTCCTATCTGCCTTTATGTCATGTGCGTCCTGCTGGCAGGTACGTCACATCTCCTCTCCTGGTACGTTACAGTCTGGAAAATTTCAGATGAAGCCTTTTGAACCCTCTTTTATTCCTTCCTTTTTGCCTTTCTCTTTTTACCTCCGGTGTTCGGTACGCTCCGTCTGTCGAGGGTCTCATCGAGAATTTATTCGCTTTCTCTGGGAGAGGGGAAATGCATTAGCATCTCCTATGAGCTGTTTTCTAGAGGTGATGATCTCGGGTTACCGCTGAAGAAAGCGATACTGCTGGTGATTTCATAAACGTTTTAGGCTACGTCCAAAATATACGTGACTGGTGCGTTCTTGGACTGTTGTTTTGAGAGAGAAACTGTCCCCCTTGTTTCTCACTCCTAGGTGGTCCCACTTATCCATTTCTTTGACTCTGCTATTATCACTTTTTGTTTCCTCGTTCTTTACTTTTTTTCCCTCTTTAAATAACAAATAAGAATTAAAATTTCCTAGCAGTGAATTGAAACACCCCAGTCACTATAACAAATGATGTTATTCGGCCACCTAGGCATCAGAGTGGAATTTTTAACTTACATAATCTGAAATTTCTGACCACAGGAAAAGAAAATCACAGAACACACACACAAAATCAAAATCCTCCAATGAATAAACAAAGACATCGCTCTTTCCACATTTTAGCAACGCACATTCGGTCACCAATTTTTCGGTTGCTATGTGTTGCTAAAATGTGGAAAGAGAGAAGTCTTTGTTTATTCACTGACGCCACACATTTGGAGGAATTTCACTTCGGATTTAACTGCAATAATTAATATATAGCCAGTGACATTAATGCCCACCAGATGGAGACGTCTCAGTAGCTGAGCCCATATTACGGATTTATGATGTAAGAAGCTGACGGAAAAACACACGTAGCGCCGTGCGTTGTTGGCCCGCGTGGTGTAAGGATAACGCGCTCGACTAGATATCGAGAGATCTGGGGTTCTCCAGCGGTGACCGAATGATTTTTCGGTTGCTGTGTGTTGCTAAAATGTGGAAAGAGCGATGTCTTTGTTTTATACAAAATCAGTTTTTAATTTAGAATTCAAATCTTTTAATCAGAATTCTTGAAAGATTAAAAGTAGTTTGCAACACTGTATGTCCTATGATGCCATTTTCTCTAAGTGCAAGTAAGTAGGGCTTGAGACCTGTCTTTTGAAGACAAGTGCAACGCCATCAGTGTTTCCGGATTGGGTAGTAATACCTCTCCTGCTTCTACGAAAACGAGTCAGAGGATACTGCTCTGGTCATAAGGAATGCCATGATACGATGTCCCACGGCGTCAAAGATCCACCTTCATGCTTCACAGCCGGGGTGATACGCTTCAGCAGGTTTTCGCCAGATGTACTCTCTGCCAGAGTGATGGGAAGTAATGAGAAGTGAATCACGATTCATCGGACCAGATGGCACGTTCCTAATATTTTGCATCGAAGTTTCTATGTGCTTAGCACCACCTTACAGGTTTTGTTTCATTGGTGTTGGTAATTAGAGGTTTGTGGATTGCAGCTCGGCCATTAATATCTGCATGATAGAGATGCCGACGAACTGTTAAGACGGAAACGGGATCATTCCGACTGGTGTTGAACTCTTCTGTTATTTCCGTTCCCGTGGTATCGCGTTTGCGTTGTACAATCCTTGCCAACGTCCGCATATTCCTATCTAGCACATTCGTATGGCGTCCACATTTCGCACGATTGGAGTATCATTTTCGATAGGTTATCATAGCCTTCGATATAGTTCATCGTGTTGCACCTACTATTTCTGCCTTTCTAGTAACTGAAGCTCCTTTGAGACACGCACCAATAATCATGCTTTTTTACGCTTTCCAACCGTAGGTTGAAGAAGTGTATATGCTCCACCTTTGTCCGTCCGTCCGTCTGTCCGCACGATAACTGGCGTAAAGATGGTTCGATTTCGATGAAATTTTAGTATGTGGTAGGGGACCACCTGCGGACGAAAAATATTGAAAATAGGACAAACAGGGTCAAAGGCCACGACGTAGGAGCCGGATCCATTTCCATTGCACTTATGCGTCATAACCTGCGTAAATATGGTTCGATTTCAATGAAATTTTACTATGTGGTAGAGGACCGCCAGGGGACGAACCCTCTTCAAAATGGGTGAAGTGGGGTCAAAGGTCAGGACATAAGAGCGGAATGCATTCCATTGCTCTTATGCGTCATAACGTGCGTAAAAATGGTTCGATTTCGATGAAATTTCAGTATGTGGTAGGGGATGACTGTGGACGAACCCTATTGAAATGGACGAAATGAAGTCAAAGGTCAGGGCATAGGATTGCGATCCATTCCATCGCCCTTATCCCTTATTAATAAGGTGGACGACAAGTAATTTTGCTTCCTATACTTCCAATGAAAAAACTTTAGTACACATTTCCTTCACAATTAATGTGTTCCCAAGGATGAAAATTTGAACATCGATTAAAATAACTTTATATTATAACTTGGAATACTTAAAATTTTCTTAAATATAACCATAATTATATTAAAAATCAATAACTTTTCCTTTGGTGGTGTTGAAACCAGAAAAAGGATGGCGCGACCTGTACTTTGATGACGTCAGTAGACAAACAAATGTTGGATTGCATGATTATGGTTATGGTTTAGAAAATATTATTACGGTTATGGTTTAGAAAATGATATCACAATCTCGCGTTTGAGAATGTTGGCGCCTGGTCACGCCATCTGTCTCATTACGTCACGCGTTTTGTGTGGATCCTATTAAAGTGTTATGATGTCACACTCTTGCGAGCAGATGGTCGCGATTCCCATCTGCCTCATTACGTCACGCGTTGTGTGCGTATGTTCGTACGCACGATAACTCACGTAAAAATCGTTCGATTTCGATGAAATTTAGTATGTGGTAGGGGAACACCTGGGAAGAAACCCTATTGAAAGTGAATGAAATGGGGTCAAAGGTCAGGACATAGGAGCGGGATCCATTCCACTGCTCTTATGCGTCATAACTAATGTAAAAAAGGTTCGATTTCAAATAAATTTTAATATGTGGTAGGGGACCACCTGGGGACAAACACTATTGAAAATTTTCGAAATGGGGGTCAAAGGTCACATAGGAGCGGAATTACTTCCATCGTCATTATGCGTCATAACTTACGTAAATGTTTCGATTTAGATGAAAAGCTAGTATGTTGTAAAGACCTGCCTGGGTACAAATCCTATTGAAAATGGGCGAAATGGGGTCAAAGGTTAGGACACAGAAGCGGGATCTATTCCATAGCCCTTATGCATCATAACTTACGTAAAATGGCTTCGATTGCGACAAAACGTTATCATGTTATTTTGGAGGTATACTGAACCAGTTCGATTGAATATCATCGAAATGGTATCAAAGGTCAGGGCACAGGAGTGAGCTTTATTCCACACAATTTTCTTCATAACTTGAGTAACGATTTCTAGTATGTTGGAAAGCGTATCATAATCAATGCATTGCATGATTTTACTAACTTGTTAATAACAAGGAACTGTACACCAATTACACTTAAAGTAGTACTAGTGGTCCCAATTTCTTGGCGTAGAATATAAACCAAAATTTCCGCCGCCCCGGTGGCGCAGTGGTCTAAGGCGTTGGCCTCTGATCATTCGTCCGTAAGGGGTCCGGGTTCGAATCCCGGTCAGGCATGGATGTTGTGTTTGTCTTACGGCACTGGCTCTCTCCCTTCCCTGGAACCAGTGACCCTAAATTAGGGACGGGCGACTGCTTATAGCCCATTGAGTTGCTCACGGCGGTCGTTAAATCTCCAATCAAAAAAAAAAAAAAAAAAAAAAAAAAAAAACAAATTTTCCAAGCTTTCGCACATCAACCACATGGCTTTTTCAAGGAAGGTAGACAACTAACTGCAAACTGGATAATGGAACATTTCAACAATTTGAACGTGGTTACTTGACTAGACAGTAAATGAATAGGCGCAAATGTGATCAGTCATTCGAAGAAATGAGGTCACGTTGATTGGACGCGTGGTACTGTGGTAGAAAACGCAGCATTATTTGAAGAATTTATTCCAAATGCGTGGCAACTCGAGAGAGACGCTATCATTGCAAACCTCACTGCTGGTCACAATTTCCAAAAAAAAAAAAAAAAATCGTCTAATCGGCCACTGAGGCATAATATACGTCGAACCAGACGCATAACTTTATCAAAAAATCCAGAACCAGCCGTGTCAATCTTTTTACGCCGCAACTTCGCTACCTGAGCTCTATTCCCTACATACCAAAAGTATCCTATGAACTCAAAAACGTCCACAAGTGGATGAGCTTCGGTGTCGGCATAAGGTCTTCGGCATCTTTATATACCTATGCCTAAGATAAATCTTGATAAGCCCCTCTTCTCAATGAGGCAGGTGTTTATGCTATCCCACTACAATATCCGGACGGCTCCAGGCGTTACTACATCGGAATGACCAAACGTTCGTTTGGAATTAGAATCAACGAACATAAAAGGGATACAAAATACAGTAAAATAACCAGTGCCCTATTAAGATAGATCAAGTTCAAGTCCTTTGATCCTATGTGGAATGGTGTCAAGAAATTAGCTTCATACTCCACACCCAAATCTACTGTCATTCGCGAAATCTTGAAAATCTTGACCAGAAGCGATTCTTGCGATGATAGCGTCTCTCTCGAGTTGCCACGCATTTGGAATGAATTCTTCAAATAATGCTGTGTTTTCTATTACCGAACCGCGCGCCCAACCAACGTGACCTTGTTTCTTTGAATGACTGATCATATGTGCGCCTATTCATTTATTGTCTAGTCAAGTCACCAAGTTCGAATTGTTGAAATGTTCCATTATCCAGTTTGCAGTTAGCTGTCTACCTTCCTTGAAAAAGCCATATGATTGATGTGCGAAAGATTGGAAACTTTAATTTATCAGGTCATACCAGAAGTAATTTTGTTTTGCGCAAGCCTAACAGTAGTGAGTCCCCTGGTGCCCAGACTAGGACGTCGACCACGGTCAGTATAAAAGGGATCACGCGAGCAAACCTTTAAGTCACTTGAGACCACAAACGGGAGTTCTAGGTGCAGTCGTTGTATTTAAACCGCATAGGAAATGGCAGTGTCAGATGACCACAGTAGGCACATTATCCTGTATGAGTTCCACCATCGACATTCAGCTACGGTGCCAACACGAAACATTAATGCCGTATATTTGCCGGGCACTCTGGATGTCATGAAATGTCAACGTTGGTTCCAAAAATGTTGAAGAGAGGACACCAGCTTCATGCAGCCACCAGAACGGCCTGTTAAGCTGGATAACGACGTGCTAAAAGCTGCTGTTGAGGGAAATCCGCAGGCAACAGTCGAGGAATCGGCCACACTTGTTCATTCAACCCATTCCACTGTTCACTGGCATCTGCAGGACCTCGGTTATGTGTCGAAACTGGATAAGTGGGTACCCTATGATCTCACTCCACAACAGCTGCAACAGCGTGTAGACATTTGCACTTCATTGCTCTCCCGTGAAAAAAGAGAGCCGTTTTTGCACAAAATTGTCACGGGCGATGAAATGGATTGTTTACTACAACATAAAGCATAAACGACTATATCTTCCCAAAGGGAATGTGCCTGCAGCAGTGGCGAAACCAGGACGTATCCCGCAAAAGGTTTTGATGTCTGTGTGGTGGGATATGCAAGGCATAATCCATTAAGATCTGCTGCCACCCAACAAAACCATTACAGGCGAAGTCTACTGTCAGCAGCTGCAGCTTGTACGCACTGATTTGCAGGAAAAACGTCTAGCACTCGTGAATCGTAAAGGTATGCTGCTGCAGAAGGACAACGCAAACTACACACAGCGAAAATGACCGGTGCGACGTTGCAGGACTTCGGATGGGTAAGATTTTCGCATCCAACATATTCCCCTGACATCGCCCCATCCGACTACCACCTCTTTCGCGGTTTGCAAAACCATCTTGCTGGGACTACACTTTAAAATATGGAGTAGGTACGGCGAACCCTTACTGCCTTTTTTGCATCGAAACCCATAGAATTCTACAAGTCTGGAATTCAGAACCTTGCCGATCGATGGGAGAAGGTTGTGACTACTGGGAGCATTTATTATATAGATTAAGACATCTATTCCAGGTACGTTTTTCTTTCTTTTCTTCACACGTTGAAAAAACGACAGTGTTTTGGGGATTACCTGATATATTCTATACGCCAAGAAATTCGAATCACTAGTACTGTATTAAATCATGCTTTTTTTTTTGAGTTTTTTTTTTTTTTTTTTGATTGGAGGTTTAACGACCACCGTGAGCAACTCAATGGGCTATAAGCAGTCGCCCGTCCCTAATTTAGGGTCACTGGTTCCAGGGAAGGGAGAGAGCCAGTGCCGTAAGACAAACACAACATCCATGCCTCAACGGGATTCGAACCCGGACCCTTACGGACGAATGATCAGAGGCCAACGCCTTAGACCACTGCGCCACCGGGGCGGCTTTTTTGAGGTTACTGAGACTTGACAGTTACTTCACAATAGCTATTTCACCTAACTCCACAATAGCTATATTTACGTGACAGCTGACATCATACTGCACCACTTTATATACTCCACATCGCGAATGACGTAGTTCCTGTGGTTTGCATATGGTGCACTAGGTATACCATGGTCGCAGTAGGTGTTCGAGTTTTCTCCCTTGGCAACGTAAAGTTATGTTACGTTTCCCTTCACCGTTATGCCTCCGTCGTAAGCAACTGTCTCTCCAGTTCTACGTCAAGCTGAAATCTCTCCTTGATCACCCACTTCATGATTCCATCTTCACGCCACAATGTGCTCGCCTATTTTCCAACCGCCCTTCTTGTGTTCCCACCTTCGGAATTCGGATGTCAGACATAGTGCGAGATGCCGGCATAGACTTGTCGTTAATCGATGTGACCCGTGCCTTTAACGATCCACCTTGGCAGCCAGTTCAGGCAGTGACTGACCTCTCTCTTTTGGATGGCCTAAGTCCTCCACACCTGCACTGGTGTACCAGAAACTTTTTGCTGAACACCTTTCCCTCTATCCCGATTTCGTGCCTGTCTTCACCGATGGTTCGAAATCCGGTGATTTTGTGGGTTCCGCCTTTGTTTGTGCGGATGAGACTTATGCTGAGAGGATTCTGCCGGTTGCGACAGTCTTTACAGCAGAGATGCATGCGGTGCACCTCGCTTTGCGCCACATTCATTCCAAACAACTTCGTCGCACTATGATTTGTATTGATTCTCAATCCTTTATTAAAGCCTTATTCTCCCCGGAGAATAGTGACTCACCAATCACCAGAGATGTCCGTCGGCTCCTGGGAACTTTGACGGGTTCTGGGTACCTGGTCCGATTCTGTTGGATCCCTGGCCATGTTGGGATTCGGGGTAACGAGCTAGTCGACTCCGCAGCCAGATCTGTTCCATCCTTGGCAATCACCCGACTGTCACTATTTTTTCGAGATTTTAACCCGTGCATCCGAAAATTTATCATGGATGAGTGGCATACCCTGTGGACTCAACAGGGCAGCAACAAACTTCTTTCCATCAAACCGCAGATCGGACTATGGCAATCTGGATTGCGGAAGAATCGTCGCGAGGAAGTGGTTCTTGCGTGTCTGCGCATTGGGCATTGTCATTTCACCCACCGCTTCTTGCTGTGTGGCGACACTGCCCCAATGTGCGAGACGTGTAACAGTCGTCTCAGTGTCCTTCATGTCTTGTGTACTTGTGTCCGCTTTCGTGATAACCGTTTTCAATATTTCCGAGCTTATTCATTGGAAGACAATTCAGCTTCCCTTCAAAGAATCTTAGGTGACTGTTGTGATACGTTCGCAGTTTTTTCATTTTTCAGGCAAATTGACTTTCTTAAACTAATCTAAATTACCAAGCTTTTATCGTTCTTGTTTTTCAGTTGTCCTACTCCGCCGTGCTTCTTATTACTCTTCCTAGCTTTTAACTTGTTTTCTTTAATTGCTTCGTGTTTGGCGCTCTTTGGCCAGACCTGGCCCTTGCGCCATTAAAATACACCAACCAACCAACCAACCATATCTGTGCTTCTCATTGTTCAATTTGAAAAATCCCTTTTGCTTGGGATATCTTCCCATATGAGGAATATTTTGCGCACCATTTTTGATTTTTCGTAAATCGCATTTGTACCTATCACGGTGATAATTACCTATTCCTACTTCCAGATGTTTTATCGTTTCTGTGAATATGGGTAAAAAATAGTTTTAATAACTAGATGCATTCACTAGAGAACACTGCGCAAATTTTTGATTTTAAATAACGCGGAGTGTTTCAGTCAGCTGAGAAAATGCATTTTGTTTTTCAATAAGTTTCATGATTTCTAAAAATCCTCTTCAAGAAAATTATGTCTCTGTAGTAAAGTTATCCAAAACATGTGCTCATTACACTAGAGAATATGATTTCATCCTTTTTGTTTTCTTGGCTATCGTCCCTTTAGGTCAACTATACAAATAAATTTGATTAATAATTATTATTCTTTTTCTTTTTTCCTGCAGTTGAAGCTTCTGGCAATCGAAGTTATTGGCCGGTTCGTTAGTTTTTTGCAAAATTGCATACCGACACTCAGAGGATATTTAAAGAGACGGGGGGGGGCGAGGCATGGACAGTATTTTGGGGCCACAGTATTAGTTGCACATCTATAGGATTTCGTTATGGGTGGCCGTATAAAAACACCTGGAAGAAAAGATTCCCCGAGAAAGCCATAGAAATGTCTCCGCTATATTGAAGTGAGTATCCAATGATTCATGGTCGAATCAGGGTTAGCAAGAAAATGTAAAAATGCATTTTTGAAAAATTGATACCAGTTCAATTCTGCTTTAACCTCCTCCCCTTCCCAGGATTCAGCTTGTTGAAATTATATCCAAAAGTGGACAAAATAATGTAATCCAAACATCATGATTTAAACAAACTCTTAATGTACGAAAATTTCTCCCAATTACAGATGTGTACCAAAAAAAAAAAAAATAATAATAATCTGTAATGCTTTCAAAAGATTTGAGGATAGATTGAGGGCGAATACACTTTTTACGGACCTAGAAAGCGGAAAGAAACAGACAATTTTTTTTTCCGCAAGGCAGTTTCTTATAATTTTTGCTGTGCTATCTGAAAAAAAAAAACTGTAGAACTCTGTCAATCCTTCAAGCATCCTGCATAATTCTGGTGGCCCTTGAAAATGTAGGGCCCGAAGCTATATCCCCCTCTCAAATGGGCTCTACCGACATTACATGGGAGTTGAGCCACACAACCACAGAATCAGACAAAACATTCAAATAAATGTACTAAGAAGATTCTGAAAGTAATGCCTCCTCCTTAATAACTTTTAAAAATTTGAAGTGATTTTAATGAAACTACACTGACATGTACACTATCTACCAACAAGTAACTGGACACCTGTGATAGCAAAGGAAAACGAAGTTTATTCACCTTCAATAGTTGGTGGAGCCTCTACAAACGGCGATTACAGCTGCGACCCTCCGGGGCATACACTCAACCAGGCGTTGTACGACGGCTAGCGGTATTTTCTTCCACTCGGCTTGGAGAAGACAGTTCAGTTCCTTCACCGATTTCGGACTGTGGGGGCACCCCTTAAGTCGACGCTCCAACTCGTCCCAGAAGTGCTCGATAGAGTTAAGGTCCGGGCTGCCAGTCCATTCGATTAACCCCAAATGTCACCATACCAAGCGATGTTCGACCTCGCAACATACAGGTGGCATTGTCATCCTGAAAGTAACATGGATCCACCCCGTAAAACTGACACAACGTAAGAAGCGCATGGTCCTCCAAAATAGTGCACAAGGTCTCGGCGTTGAGTCTACCAGGAATTGCGACCTAGGGCCCCGTGCCATACCAGGAGAAACACCCCCATAGCATAATTCCACCGCCGCCGAATATCACAGTTGGCACAATACATTCCGGCAGGAGGCGTTCTCCAGGCAGTCGCTAAACCCAGACCCTGCCATCCGAACGTTAGAGGTGAACCTTGATTCGTCGCTCCAGAGAACCTGTTTCTTGGTGATCAAAGGTTTGTGGGCGGCAGGACGTCCATGATAACTGAGCAGAAAGGCTTCCTTACATATGGTATTCATCAAAAGAACACTCCCGGATGCCTGTTAAAACTCCTCGCGGACGTGGCCCATCGATTTGGTGCGATTCTTCCGAATTTCTCTGGCCAGCACCCGTCGGTCTCTAATTCCCCGTTTTGTGGGTCTGCCGAGTCGGGGCACATTCCGACAGTCGCCTCTTATCTTCCACTGGCCAATCACGTAGGCCACTGTCGATTTTGGGTACTTCAACTCGCTGGATATGTCACGCATGGGTCGGACATTTCTGTGATACACGACGATTGCACCTTTCTCGAAATCAGAGAGCTCCGAACTGCGTGGCATCTTGCATGCGACTTGCTGCGTTGTTATTTCCCACACGATATTTAACGGCGGCGGCTGTGACGTGTATCAGGACCGCAGATATCGTCGATTGTAGGGGTGTCCAATTACTTGTTGGTAGATGGTTTACATTAATATGTTACGTATGTGGGAATCAATTTTTTTTCAGAATCGGAAATAAAGATCATGAATGATTGAGAAAAGCAGGGAGCCGTAATTGAATTCCTGGAAAAAGAGGGATGTGAGGCACCAGAAATCCACGAAAGAATCCTGGAGCTGTATGCAGCTGCCACAATCGATATCAATAATTGTCCGAAGATGGATGAAGAGGTTTCGAGAAGGAGAAAGTTCAGTGTCGGACAAACAACAGAGTGGAAAACCCGTAACTGCTGTGACAGATGCCAACAGGCACCGAGTGAAAGACCTCGTCACAGCTGATCGTCCTGTCTCCATCCAGGACTTGTGTGATACAATTAATTGAGGTCATTGTGCTATGGAAACATTAATTAGTTATCTGGGCAACAGCAAAATTTGTTCAAAGTGGATCTCAAGGAACCTAATTCGTGAACAATGTGAGCATAGGGTGGAAGCCTTCCGGAAACTCTTGAACTGTTATGAGCTGAAGGGTAAAGGGTTGTTCTCTAATGTTGTGACGGGGGATGAAACCTGGGTGTCCTTTCATGACCCAAAAACGAAACGTGCGTCAATGGAATGACACCTCACATCCTCACCTTGAAAGAAAAAGGTAAAAACAACTCGTTCCGCAGGGAAAGTTATGGTGACAATTTTCTAGGACAAACGTGGTGTCGTTTTGACTGGTTTCCTCGAACGGGGTGCAACAATAAACAGTGCTCACTATGTGCAGATATTGAAGAAGCTAAAGGAAGCTATCAGAAGGAGAAGACGTGACATTCCACTTTATAGTGTTGTTTTACACCATGATAACGCACGTCATCACACCTCAATGGAGACTTCACAGGCTATTGCCAAAACGGGGTGGACGGTAATTCCCAAACCTCCTTACAGTCCTGATTTGGCTCTTCTCAGACTTTTTCCTGTCGGTTACTTTGAAAAACACTCTTCATGGGGAACGTTCTGACGATGTGACAGACGTTAAACTTCCTGTGAACTCATGGGTGAAACCACAGCCTCAGGAATTTTTCCAAAATGGATTATACCAATGGGTTCAAAGATGGTGGAAATGTATAGAACGTGATGGGCAATACTTTGAATAGGCTGGTATTATTAACAATATGTCCAAGTATTTTGCCACCAAGTTTCAAATTTTTGCTGCTACAAATAAAAATCTTATAAGGGACGAGATTTTACTTTCAGGGTGCTCTTTGTATTTACTTTGCAACAGAACAGCGTCTTTATAACATAAAGACGGAAACTTCAAAGCTTCGAAAAAAAAGCATTTTAGTTAAGAAACATAGGAAACAAGTTCCTTTTATTTTTAATTTTATATATAAAAATGCAGTTCTGGGTCAGAAAGGTCACAAGGACAGAGCTAATCAAAATACTTCTTCTTTCCTTCCCATTTTCGACACACGATTCATTTAGCAGATCGTTTTGTCAAAGCTCCAAGTAAACTGAATTTCAAAACACGCTTCCAGTATGTGCTGGTTTATTTGGCACTGAAACTAGTTCCGATAAGTTGCCCACGCTTCATACATATTTTATTTGCCACACGCGCACCACACCTTAAGTGACGCTTTGAAATACGCTTTAATCGTCTTTGTTATTCAACAAAACTTTGCACAAGATAATAAGGTCCCTTATACAATTTATTAACGTTTATCGCGAGAATTCAGCGAACCACCTTTTTTTTTTTTTTACTGATTAGCCAGTAAAAGTAGGAAAACAAAATACATTTATTCCCACGTAGGATTAAAAAATAATATAAATTTAACTTCTACCTATTAGGCAGCAGAACTTCAAATTTACTGTACAGGATCAAGACGTGTCCATGATAGTCTTTCAGATACGTAATTATTACGTGCGCGCGAACATCGTCAAAGAAAAAGGAAAGGGGGTTGAGAAAGTAAGCGACGCGACGCGACGCGACGCTGGAAGATGAATTTAAATGACGTAATTATTTCTTCGTGTAAAATGTTGCTGGATTACGCCGATAAGAAAGTCTAGTAAAAGGCAGATATGCATGAAAGATGCCTGCAGCTCACAGTAGAAAAAAATTTTCAGGGTCAGCAAATCTTTCTTTTTTTTTTTTTTCTTGCTGGTGGAATTAACATATGAATGAAGGCTTGCGGTGTCACGTATTCCCTAGCAACGTGATACTAATAACCTATTCTATCTATAATCTTTTTTTTTTTTTTTTTTTTTTGAATTTTAACGACCACCGTGATCAACTCAATGGGCTATAAGCAGTCCCCCGTCCCTAATTTATGGTCACTGGTTCCAGGGAAGGGAGAGAGCCAGTGCCGTAAGACAAACACAACATCCATGCCTCACCGGGATTCGAACCCGGACCCCTCTCGGACGAATGATCAGAGGCCATTGCCTTAGACCACTACGCCACCGGGGCGGCCTATAATCCTTTGAACGATATATTATATTCTTGACAACGCATATGCACTGCGTTTAAGGATACGATGGGTACATTAGTATTACTGATGACACCGCATTTTGGAAGAATTTATTACCTCAAAATCTGAATATATAATTAATTTCGACGCTATTAATGACTTCTGACACGGCTGATTTCTCCAATAATTTTCCAGCTTTGCGATTTTGAAGCATGTGTGATACGCATTTTTACATACATCTTTCTAACCTTGTTCTCTTCTGGAAATGTTTTTGTTTTTTGTGCTTAAAATTTAGAGGAAATTAATTTTTTCTTCAGCAATTGCCTAAATTTCCACAAGTGAAACAGCATGTAAGAGAGTGGCGCACTCAGTGGGGGTGGATCAGGGGCAGCCGGAGCCTTCCCCATGAGGTAGCACTTATTGATCATTCGGCTTTTGTCAGTGTCTGCTTGTTTTTTAAATGTATTTGAATATGTTTTTAAATACACTATATTGACAAAAGTATCCGGACAACTAGAGGAGAAACACAACATAGCATTTATTGACATACGGTGTCGGTCCGCCTTTGGCCTTCACGCTTACACTGACCCTTCGAGACATGCTTTCGACAAGGCTTTGGAACACAGCGATAGATATGAGCTTCCATTCAGTACATAATGCTGCCGCTAACTCTTGCTTAGAAGTAAGCCTTGGTTCCAAACTTCTAATGCGGCGCTCTAATTCATCCCATTGGTGTTCCATGGGATTGAGATCTGGGCTCTGTGCTGGCCACTCCACACACGATACGTAATAATCCTTGCTTTGCGGCTCGGTGCATTATCCTGCTGATACCAACAAGGCTCGGTTCCACAGTATTGCCACAGAGTTGGTAAGGCATAATTGTTCAGAATATCTAGGTAGACGTGCTCGGTAACAGGTTTGTCCACGATAACTAATGGGCCGGGACCATACCACGAAAAACGCCCTCACACGAGTACACTGCCAGCTCCAAATTTTACCGTAGGAAAAGTACTCTGTTTCCCGGGCTACCGCCACACCCACACACGGCCATCAGACTGATGGATCGTGTATCTGGATCCATCAGTCCATAGGACTCTTTTCCATTGATCTACGGTCCACGATAAATCTTCTTTACACTATGGTAAACTACGAGTAGCATTCGGAGTGGAGTGGAGATGAAAGGCTTATGAGCAGCCGCACGACCACGGTAACCTATGGAATGAAATTCTCTGCGAATGGTACGTGTTCATACCGAGGTTCCAGCATTTTTACTCACCTGTACACTGAGGTCTTGTGCAGCACACCATCGATTAGCTGTGATGACTTTCCTCAGGCTTCAACATCCTCTATCACTGATTTTCTTTGTTCTGCCGGTACGTTTTCCTACTTTAGGCACGCCATGTGTCTTCAACTTATTGAGTACATCCAAAACAATTGACCTGGGTATATTTAAAGGCCTCTCGGTTTCTCTTATGGACAACCCTCTAACATAACGCTCAAGCATCTTTCCTTTCTTAAAGTCAGTTCTCTCCCGCCGCGACATTTTCACACAACCTCACAGCGCGATATGATCGCGGGCAGCTGCAGGCTTGTTTTAATACCGTTTTGCCGCTGTATCGCGCATGGTTACTTTTGTCAATATAGTGTATGTGTTTTGTGAATCATTGAAAACTCACTTTAATATGGCTGAAATATTTGTATCGTTTCCCAATATCTTGGGAGATGTTTTCTATGGGGAATTTTTATTACCATCTTCGATATTTTATGCCACTCCCATAACAAAATCTTGGGTGCCAAACCTTGGGGGCTATTTTTGTGTGCTTATTTCAGGTAATACCTGAAATAACCACTTTACCTGAAATAAGCACTTTTGTGTGCTTATTTCAGGTAATGATGTTTTCATCCACCAAATGGAATAACACACGATTTTTGATAAAACACGTTTTGAATTGAACCAAAAATGTTAAATGTTCAAACTGTCGTTTTTCATTTGCAAGACATAACCTAACTACACTGCTGGCCACCCAAAATGCAACACCAAGAAGGACACGAGATAGCAAAGCCAGATTTACTGGTTAGATAACAACAGATACAGAGGTGAAACGATTGAGATTACAGGCCCGTGCGACTTGCGGAACACGCAGACATCAATAGTTCGTGTGGCCCCCGTGGCTGGCAATATCGGATGCTACACGCCGCGGCATCCAACAAAAGAGGCTTTGGGTATATCGTATAACGAAGTAAATTTCTCCGTCATTTTTGTCCACGCCGGGACTCGAACCCAGGTCCCCTCATTCCGGAATAAGTCGCTCTACCATTTGAGCTACGCGGACGTTCATTGTTGCTGCTATCTGCCTTTATGTCGTGTGCGTCCTGCTGGATGACACGTCACATCTCCCCCCCCGAAAGAGGGCCGGTGGCATGACCCATGGGTCAGCCGTGACCACGAGTCTTTGCAGGCAGACATCCGCTGTAGAACGTGCACCTGAGAACTCCCAGTCAATCTGGTGTCTGGAATGCAGCGTCACACACATTTATTTTTTGAAGCGCTGTTGAAGGGATTCTCTTATTTTTCCTCTCTCGCGGTGTGGAAAGAACATAACACCATTGCAAGATTTAGAACAGCCGGGTCATCCGGAAAGTTCGGGCGCCATTATAACGAAGTAAATTTCTCCGTCATTTTTGTCCACGCCGGGGCTCGAACTCGGGTCCCCTCATTCCGGAGTAAGTCGCTCTACCAATTGAGCTACGCGGACGTTCATTGTTGCTGCCATCTGCCTTTATGTCGTGTACTTCCTGCTGGCAGGCACGTCACAGTCGGTCCAGGCTGCTTCCACACGTTGCCACAGTTCATCAGGAGTAGCCGCGAGTGGTGCTTGCCGGGCCACTGGGTTGCCGCTCAGCGACGAGACGTGTTCGATACGCGACATATCGGGAGAACAGGCGGGCCACGGCAGCAGTGACACCTGGTGGGTCGTGATGATTCGTTGCACGCTGCGTGCCACGTGCGGGCACGCATTGTACTGTTGAAACGTGGCCGCTGGCAGGTCCTGTAGGTAAGGGAGGACTACAGGCTCCAAAATGCCGGAGATGTAGCGGTGGCTGTTGAGTGTACCGGCGGTGCGTACCAGAGGGGTGCGGGTGTCATATTAAATTGCGCCCCAAACCATAACGCCAGGCGACGGACCGGTATGACGATGACTAATGCAGACGTCACACAGTCTTTCACCGCGGTGCCGCCACACTGGTGTTGCAGGCAGAAGCGGGATTCGTCGGAGAAGACAATGTCGTGCCATTCCGCAGTACAGGTGCGGCGCTCAACGGCCCACTGCCGCCGCACTCGACGGTGGTGTAACGTCAATGGTAATCGGAGCAATGGGCACCGTGCGACAAGTTCCCGCTCCTACAGAAGATATCGAACGGTACGTGCTGACACAGGTTGTTGCGCAACACACCCTAATTCCTGCGCTAACGTTCGTGATGTGGTGGTGCGACCGTCAATGCCCGCCGCACAACATGCTGGCCTTCTAGTTGGGTGGTGTGCCGCGGCTACGGCAATCGCTCACGTCGGTCCGTCCGTCTCTACTGCACCCACCAAATTCATACTCGGCTCACCGTGGCTGGATGTCGTCCCGCACTGGCGCCGATGTCTCGGTACGATAAACCGCTGTCGCGATAAGCCACTATTCGTCCTCTGTCGAACTCCGAAACGTTCTGGAATGACTGCCGTATTCTGCGACGAGGCGTCAGGAAGCTTCCCACGCACAGGTCCGGCAGCAGAACACATTTCTACTACTTGCACCCCGCCTTCTGTGCACCCTTCTTATAGTGCTTCTCGGTGGCGTGCCGGGCGCACATGATTTGTATATGCCTTGAAATGCTAATCGTTTGCATGTCCTCTTCCGGGCGACCCATGCAGCGAATTTCAAGCTAATCGGATGCTTCCTTCTTGGTGTTGCATTTTGGGTGGCCAGCAGTGTATTTTACGCATGTTTTCAAACTCATCTGCAAGAGTCAAACAGTCCCTCCACAGTAATGTTAAGTCTGCTTCACTTAATTTTGATGGCGCTATAGTCAAAAATTTGAATTAAGCAACTTGTTACATGCTTCATTTCAGTTTTTGCTGTTTTTTGTTATAACATATCGAACTTCAGAATATGTTTCCCAGCAACATCAACGTTCACAAGTTTATGATGAGTTGAAAGTTTCCGAAATGTGGATGATGTTTCAATCATTACCCCTCAGAAGGAAGGGACACATTTTCCTTCTGAGGACACTGTTTCTTCAAATCGCATAATAAATAATTTTTCAGTTCGGGGGCGCCAGTAGCGAACAGAAAATTGAACAGTGTCCATTGTTCTTTGAAATATATATAAGAAACAGCATAATTTTCAAGAGCAATATGCCGTTATGTCTTAAAAGAAAAGTGTTTGATCAATGCATCCTTCCAGTGCTTACGTATGGTGCAGAGACGTGGACCTTAACTAAAAGAGACATACAAAGGCTGCAGATAACTCAAAGAAGCATGGAGAGGTGCATGCTTGGTATAACCAGGAGAGATAAGAAGAGGAACTCGTGGAACCGAAAAATGACGAGAGTGGAAGACATCATGATCAGAGTTAAATCCCTGAAATGGCAATGGGCTGGACATACTGCCAGAAGGACAGACCATAGATGGACAGCCGAAATTTTAGATTGGATTCCAAGGGACAGGAAAAGACCCAGAAAAAGACCACATGGGAGATGGGTGGATGAAATTCGTAAATATGCGGGAGTGACATGGAGGAGACTGGCACAAGACAGACCGTTGTGGAGGAAACTTGGGGAGACCTTCGTCCAGCAGTGGATTGATAATGGTTGACAATGATGATGATGATGATGATATATATATATATTTTGCTTTCAAAAATAAAACGGAAATAAAAGCGAGTGAGGAACACCTTGACTCGACCGGTTTGTCCCGCTAGAAATTTGTCAATCCGTTAATCCGTGACCCGTTTCCATCTCCGCTTCATAGAATTATGGCTGACCAATACCTGGTGGTACAATGCCCAGTCTTCAGGCTAAGCTACTGGATGAGACTGAGAACCCAGATGAGGAATAGATCGTGAACTTCTCCAACTTGGAATCAGTCGTTTCAAATTAGAGACTGGTGACTCCTACAAATGTTCACAGCGATTGTTGAACCATCTATCCACCTCACAATAAGAAAGTTCGTTCTTACCACAGGGAAAAAAATAATTTTTTCTTTCATTCAGAGCACTCTTTATTATGACGCCACTAAATGTTAAACAGTACCTTCGATCAACTGAATCATCTGAGCGTGACTTGTTAGAGCTGGCGAAGGTTGATCAATTCGTATAGCGAACGGGTGGGTGCAACATTCTTTTCGTTTCAAATTTTTCTTTAACTGCGATTTGGAGTTCAGCGTTTTCTAATCAATATGCATTGCAGTTATTCGCAATAACGAATATTTGGCGTGTGTCATTTCGCAGCAGCCTGGGGAATAAAAATATTCTGTTATCGGTTCTTTGCAGCATTTCTTTTGCGTATACTTTTCCACTTTTTTTCTCTTTTTTTCTCCTTTTTTTTATTGGGTGCACGAAATGTTATATTGCAGTAAATTTGAAAATAAGAAGAACGAAGATTAGTGGCACATTAATCACGTCCCTATAAAAGGTCTACGAGATAAACAGAATGATTAATGTGCCAGCTGACTTATCCAACGTGATGGAAATTAAAGGAAATCAGTAATCCAAAACTGAAGGGAAAAAAAAAAAAGCTCTGAAACACTGACTGCGAATAGAAAGTTTTACTTACTTTCTAAGCAAGTGATTAATTACATTAACGAGAGAAGACACTCATTACTTTACAGACCACATTTTTTTACTTGATTGAAGGTTTAACGTTCGCCGTGAATAACTCGGTGGGCAGTGAGCAGTCACGCATCCCTAATTCAGGGGCCATTGGCCCCAGGGAAGGGAGAGAAGCAGTTCCGTAAGACAAACACAACATTCACGCCTGGCCGGGCGGGGCTCGAACCCGGATCCATCTGGGACGAATGATCAGGAGCTAGCGCTTGTACAATTGCGCCACAGGGGAGGCAGATCACATTTGTGAAAGCGATGCTCCTGGATATATATACAGGTTAATTCAAAATGATTCATCCAATTTCAAACGACTGTATTTTATGTTTTTCTAAATTTACAGCGATTAAATTTCTATAGGATAAAGAAAAAACTGCCCAAATTTTGTTTTCATACCTTATAAATGTGCTACGTGACTTCCGTTGGTCACGTGATCTACGTCGAGGCGATAATCAAATTCCTGTCATACGTGATCAAGCATGTCTGTTGTCAACGACTGCAGAGCGCTATGAATGCAAACTTTGAGTTCATTTAGCGTTGTGGGCAATGGTGGCACTCACGTATTATTCTTAACATACCAAAATACGAAAAATTCGCAAGGAGTCAGATCCGGTGACTTGGCGGGCCACCTGTAGAGAGCCTTGTCGTTGTGTCCACAGAGACCAATCCAGCGGTTAGGAAGTTGTTCGTTAAGGTAAAGTCGGCTTTCAAACCGCTGTTCGTTAAAGTCGCGCTCAGTTTTAATTACTACATGTGGGTTTTCAGTATCCCATATGCGAATGTTGTGACGATTGACCTTGCCACTTATTGGAATGTTGCTTCGTCATTAAACAACAGGTGTGAGGCAAATTCGTCGTCCTCCATCGCCTCCTGAATGACATTTTTCACAAGGACAGTTCTTGCCCAGATGCTGATACACGGGTTACATTGCGCCATCTAGCGGCTACATTCGTAAACTCGTCGCATTTCTCTTCATTTTAATATGTGGTACGCTATTATACCAACAAGTAATTGGACACCCCTGCAGTCGACGATATCTGCGGTCCTGATACACGTCACGGCCGCCGCCGTTAAATATCGTGTGGGAAACAACAACGCAACCAGTCGCATGCAAGATGCCACGCAGTTCGCAGCTCTATGATTTCGAGAAAGGTGTAATCGTCGGGTATCACAGAAATGGCCGATCCATTCGTGACATATCCAGCGAGTTGAAGTACCCGAAATCGACAGTGGCTTACGTGATTGGCAAGTGGAAGATGAGAGGCGACTGTCGGAATGTGCCCCAACCCGGCAGACCCACAAAACTGGGAGTTAGCGACCGACGGGTGCTGGCCAGAGAAATTTGGAAGAATCGCACCAAATCGATGGGCCACATCCGCGAGGAGTTTTAACAGGCATCCGGGAGTGTTCTTTCGAAAAATATCATATGTAAGGAAGCCCTTCTGCTCAGTTATCATGGACGTGCTGCCGCCCACAAATCTTTGATCACCAAGTCCAATAGCGATGCTTGGCTAACGTGGAGCAAAGAACGTCGACAGTGGACCGTTGAACAGTGGAAACAGGTTCTCTGGAGCGACGAATCAAGGTTCACCTCTACCGTTCGGATGGCAGGGTCTGGGTTTAGCGACTGCCTGGAGAACGCCTCCTGCCGGAATGTATTGTGCCAACTGTGATATTCGGCGGCGGTGAAATTATGCTATGGGGGTGTTTCTCTTGATATGGCACGGGACCCTTGGTCGGAATTCCTGGTAGACTCAACGCCGAGACCTACTGCACCATTTTGGATGACCATGCGCTTCCTACGCTGTGGCAGCTTTACGGGGTGGACCCATGTTACTTTCAAGATGACAACGCCACCTGTCATGTTGAGAGGTCCACCATGGCTTGGTATGGTGACAATGGGGTTAATTGAATGGCCTGGCCGGCTCAGAGCCCAGATCTTAACATTATCGAGCACCTCTGGGACGAGTTGGAGCGTCAACTTAAGCTTAAGGGGTGCCCCCACAGTCTGAAATCGGTGAAGGAACTGACCTGTCTTCTCCAAGCCGAGTGGAAGAAAATACCGCTGGCCGTCGTACAACGCCTGGTTGAAGTATGCCCCGGAGGGTCGCAGCTGTAATCGCCGTTAGTGGAGGCTCCACCAACTATTGAAGGTGAATAAACTTCGTTTTCCTTTGCTATCACAGGTGTCCAATTACTTGTTGGTAGATAGTGTATAAGGGATGTCGCCCGTCCTATGATGGAGTAAAATTTTTAATTGAAGCAGATTGGAAACAAATCAAATGGACGTCGGATTTCTGTAAGGAAACACAGGAAAACTTATATAGTAAAAACTCATTCATGTTAGAACTAAAAATTATATGCTATTTATTTCCATTTTTCAAAAGTCCTAGCGATAAATAACATTCTGCGTAAAATATTTGTCATTTAACATCTGTAGGGGTTAGAGCGTTTAGATAGATCGATATTTTGCAAAATGTGTAATATAATCAGCAGTAAACTCGGAAAGTTGTTTTCGAGCAAACTTACCTTAATATTTTTTACTTTGATTTTTCGCGTTAAATTACTTTTTCTCTGGCACACTTCTTATTCCCTTCAATGCTTCTTTTAGACTGTCCTATTCGACGGTTGGTTTGAAACTTCATATCGAAGCATTTTCTACAAAATAACGAGCCATCTGGTATTACAAATCGGAACCATCTAAATTCTCGACAAAGTGCTATTGGGACGCCATCTGCTTTTAGATGCAATTTTGCTCATTTTGACATCTCAATATTTCAGTTTTTACTGTAGGCTAGAGCTTTTAGATAGATCGATATTTTGCAAAATGTGTATAATCAACACTAAACTAGGAAAGTTAGTTAAATTAAAAAAGCAAAAAAGTAACTTAATTTAAGCGTATAAATAAATATTCGAATTGTGCTAAATTAAATTAATATACAAACTCAATTTGCTATGATAATTGAAATCTTAAGATTTCAATTCAAATTTTGAATATCGGATAAATAGGACCCAAGTCATTGATAATCAAATGTTTTTAAATTAGCACGAGATCATCTTGACATCTAAACATCTAAAAGTGATCGCTTGGTATTATATATGTATATACGGCAATCACTTTGACATCTACAGAGCCAGCGCAAATTGATAGATACATGACGTCGCAACAATGCAGACGTTGCTGTGACGTTAAGCGTTCCAAACAGACAAACAGAGAGAGAGAGAGAGATCTGGGTGTTTATACCTATGTATAATGAAATCGTATGAATCATTTTGAATTACTCTTTATAAAACGCCGGCATCTCAGAATTTACCTCCCTACTTGCGGAGATCTTAAAACCTTGCGGTTCTGTGTATTCGTTGGAGTTGGGCACAAGATATAGAGTCTCAGATAAGGCATGAGGTGCAGTTGTCTTACGGCGCTGCTTCGGTGTCTCGCCTTGAAGCAAACATCCCTCAATTATAAGCTGGTCATCCTCCAAAACCGGAGAGTCAGATGCGCTGGGCATTGATTAATCGTCTGAGCTAGGCTTGAAATCGAACCAACGTCAAGGCATAGGGCGCCGTGGTTTTGTCTCCTCCCTTGAAGCTAGCATCTCTAAGTTATAGAGTGGAAATTTACTACAGCTTAAAGATCGGAGGTGTGGGGTTTTGAATAATCATCTGAAGTGTTTCCGAAGTAGAACCTAGGATGGGGCGTGAGGTGCAGTTGTATTACGGTGCTGGTTTCGTCTATTTACATGAAGCTAAGGACTCTAAATTATACACAGGAAATCTCCCACAGCTTGGAGATAAAAGGCATAGGATTTTTATCATTCATTGAAGCTCGGCTCGAAATCAAGCTGGGAATGAGGCATGAGGCGAGGATGCCTCATGACGCTGCTCCATCCCTTCCTTAGAAGCAAATGAGGCATGAGGTGAGGATGCCTCATGACGCTGGCCCTTTTCCTTCCTTAGAAGCAATGGACCTTCAGCAGGACGGGTTAACCCCTATAGATGTCTGTGACGTCATACAGAGGTAAAACCCATGTCAAGACGACAAATCTGTAGTGTACATTCTGACCGTATAGCTTAGTTGGGAGATCAACTTACTCCGGGGTGAGAGGACGCCTGTTCGATCACCGTCACAAACAAATTTGTGTTTCACAGTGTCGCCCGAACGTAAAAATTGATGTACTGGCCGTGGGGTTCTTCGAAAAATGCGTGATGCTTATTTCGCACATCGTCTGGAATTAATGAAAAAAATTCCTACTCCGTTTCAAATAAAAGAAAAAAATAAGAGGGAGATGATGTGACGTACTACAGAGGTAAAGCACGTGTCAAGACGATAAATGTGCAGTTATAAATTCCGTTCGTGTAGCTTAGCTGGGAGAGCAACTTACTCCGGAGGGAGGGGGCGGAGGATCTATTTCGTCACGGACAAATGTTTGTTTTCACATGTTCACGGAGCCCACTGCTCACCCCAAGAGAAACATATCCGAATCTACACGAACAGAAAACCATTTTGTCCGAATGTCTCGAGAAAATGTTTCCCTACAAATAACGAAAAACAAAAAGGGGATGTCACTGCACGTCCTTTGACATTAAAGAAAGCACGATGAAATTGGTAATAATCAAGTATTTACCGGGTCAACTCAAACTTTACAAATAATCCGACTTGACATTCTGCATAAAGCTTTATGTAGACACGTAACCAACTTGATTTGCCTTCAGTTAACACTTTGAATAGTTACCTTATAATAATAAATAATAACTAGTCCGTAACACGTGCCATGCACGGTTGAAAAAGTTGTGACTGAAATTTTTTCTTGTCATATAACATGAATCGTAATAAAATGCATAACTGTAATAAACCGTTAAATTATTGATCGGCAGTGATAAGATGAGTCATCAACAATAAGATGTTCGTTATATTTCCATTAATTTTTCCAACTACTCTTATACAAATTTAATGATGGCGTTCCTCATTATTGTGTGAACATGTGCTTACCCGTCCTTGACGGGTTTACATTGGAGTATTGAGGAATTCTTTCAGTGACCCGAAATGATATTGTGTCTAATTATCATTTCGGGTCATTGAAAGAATACCTCAGTACTCCAATGTAAGGGGAGTATTGACGTATTCTTTCAGTGGGGTTAAAATATGTTTTATTTGCCAGGTTGGTTTTAGCAAACCTTTATTTTTTTTTGTATCATTATATACTACTAATATGTAGGGTAAACGTATCAAAAGAGGTTGCTTAATTCAATATGTCGAAAATATACTCACATGTCAAAGCACCTCTTTGAATACTACACTTTACTAAGAGTAAGCTTAAACACATTCACATAGAAAACAAAGTCCAAGGCGATGGCAAACCAAATGAACACTTCACTAAGAGTAAGCTTAAATGCTTTCACATAGAAAGCAAAGTACAAGGCGTCACTGTTCCGTTTGACTTACGATTACAACTACGTAGTTGATAGCGGAGGAGCTTATTTCCAAGTCCGAGCACCGCAGAAAGGCAAATGGCACCGCAAGTACTGAAGCGAGAACAATGTCAGAATAACAACGACGGATTGTACAAAAAAAAAAATACCATGGTAACATAAAACAAATTACTCATAAAACAGTAAAAATTGGCGATGAGAAATCTTTGGGTCAGTAGCTTTGCTCATGTAAAAAAGTTCATGAAAATCACTCCATTGGATGACGCTGACGGATTGTAGAACGAAACGGCCTTCTGTTTTAAATATATAGATAATTCAGGTTCTTAGGTAAGCACATAACCTACTTGATTTGACTCTTTGAATACTTGACATGAGTTAACTTGATTAATAAATAGTTTCCTAGTACGTAAGTACCAGAGAGGTAGGAATTCATAGTTGACTTCGTCCCCTTACAGCAGTGGCCATAACACACCTGGAAATTTGAACATTCAGTACGTGAACACATTTTTTTTTTTTAATTTGAGGTGGAAAAATTGTTTTGAAACAGTTTGATGCTAGAACTGGGGCACACACCGCCAAATTTGAGGATGTTTTAGATCGTTTTATCAATCATTAATATGAATATTTGACAGGTTTGCATACTTATCTAGCCCCCCTTTTAAACGGATATTTTAAAATACAGTGGAATCTGCTTAAACATACACGACACTGACGAAGAATAATTAAAGCTGAACTTTTTAACCGGGTGAAAAATCAGAATGAGTGGTGAGAAAGGAAGAATTTCATGCAGCATGAGAAAGATAGAATTGTTCACAGTAATTTATTTACATAAATATTAAACTGGACCAAATCTAACAATATAGAGCTGTATTTGTCAGATGTTTACACCTCCGCGGTGAAAATGGCTTCCGCTAAAAGTAAGCCTTTTGTGAGGAAAAAATGTTAGAAATTCTTCAACTGATGAATTTCAACCTGGAGAAAATGTACAATGAAATTTATTCGAAAAGTATAAAATTAATAGGAATTATTTACCCATATAACCGTTTTTGAAAGCACCCCCTCAGAGTTGCAGAGTATGGCCTAGAAACTTTCTGACAAGTGTAAAGAAGTTGGCTTGAAAATGAACGAACGGAAAACAAAAATGATGAACAATGCGTTTTCAAGAACGGAAGACTTAGTGATTGGAGGATCACTTGTAGAAGTAACCGATGCCAACATCTTACCTTGTACAGTACAATAGCTATCAAGCGAGAACCACATCGATGAAGAAATTAAAGGACTCATATAAAACTTAACTTATATGGAGAGCATTTTGGAAGAAACTGTACGATCTTCAAGAGCAATTCACTATTATGTCTTAAAACAAAAGTTTTTGATTAATGCATCCTTCCATTGCTTACTTATGGATCAGAGACATGGACCCTACTGTTTGTGAAAAGTGCAATGTCGTAAAGGACTGCTGGTATTGGCTTGAAACTTACATGGCCGCCCCGGTGGCGCAGTGGTCTAAGCGATGGCTACTGATCATTCGTCCAAAAGGGGCCCGGGTTCGAATCCCGGTGAGGCATGGATGTCGTGTTTGTCTTACGGAACTGGTACTTTCCCTTCCCTGGAACCAGTGGCTATAAATTAAGGACGGGCGAATGCTTATAGCCCATTGAGTTGCTTACGGTGGTCGTTGAACCTCCAATAAAAACAAAACAAACTTACATGATATCTACAACAAATTAGGACATGCAAATCTTTAAAATGCCAGTGAAAAAGCGCATGCAGTTTCGGAGCTACGCCCTCTGAATTTTTTTTTTTTTTTTTTTTGATTGGAGGTTTAACGACCACCGTGAGCAACTCAATGGGCTATAAGCAGTCGCCCGTCCCTAATTTAGGGTCACTGGTTCCAGGGAAGGGAGAGAGCCAGTGCCGTAAGACAAACACAACATCCATGCCTCACCGGGATTCGAACCCGGACCCTTACGGACGAATGATCAGAGGCCAACGCCTTAGACCACTGCGCTACCGGGGCGGCCCTCTGAATTGTGCACACTTGAATATAAATTGCTGGCTCAAACGAGATGTTGCAACTAGTGAAGAACCGACATTGAATCGAAATGGTATTTCTTGTGTTTCGCTATGCCCCGTCGCCGAAGAAGAATGCATTATGAACACCTGACGGACTATGAGCGCGGAAGGGTTGTTGGAATGAGAGAAGGCAGTGGCGCAGTGGTGTAAGCGCTGGCCTCTGATCATTCGTCTGAAAGGGGTCCGGGTTCAAATCCCGGTGAGGCATGGATGTTGTGTTTGTCTAACGGCACTGGCTCTCTCCCTTCCCTGGAACTAGTGACCCTAAATTAGGGACGGGCGACTGCTTATAGCCCATTGAGTTTCTCACGGTGGTCGTTAAACCTCCAATCAAAAAAAAAAAAAAAAAATGAGAGAAGCTGGATTTTCTGACAGCGAAATTTCTACTCGTACGGAATGAAACGCCAGTACAGTGATCCGAACGTGGCGTCAGTGAACAGATGGGATTCCGACGCACAGAAACCAGGAAGTGGACCACAAAATCGCAAGACTGCACGGGATGACAGGCATCTCTATCTCATGGCACTTACCGATCGCACAGCGACATTCACGGTGCTAGCGCTACAGTGGAGCGCAGACACAGACCAGACTTTATCCTCCATCACAGTTCGACGTCGTTTGCTTAACAGAGAACTGGTCGCAAGCAGTTAATTGCTGCGCTTTGAATACAGGATGTCCCCGGTCAAACATGTCTGGGACATAGTAACTAAGCGATTGCCCCATCAAGCGCCTCCTCCAGTCACCATAAATTAACTCTGATCTCGCATAGAAGCAACCTGGCAGGCTATTTCCCAGAACGATATGAAAAACCTCTGCCATTCAGTGCCACACTATGTAGAGACTGTCATTGTTGCTCGAGATGGCTTTACACGATACGGAGTTTTGAAGGGGAAAAAATCTTGTGTGCAGCTTTACGAATGCAATCAGTTATCTTCTGTAACGTGAGGAACCTGTGATATAAATTTATTCTGAATAGCGTGATTCTTTCTTGGTAACGTATTGAAATTTTCACTAACATTATTGCAGAATGTCATATAGAGGATGCAAACTAGTGTAGGAAGCATGAAAAGATGCATGCTTGGTATATAACTGGGAAGGATAGGAAGAGGAACTCATGGATCAGGAAAATGACGTTAGTTGATGACATCATGATCAAGGTAAAATCCCTAACATGGCAATAGGCTGGACATATTGCTAGAAGAACTGACCACCGTTGGACATCTGAAATACTTTACTAGATTCCAAGAGAAATAGAAAGACCCCCTCCCAACCACCACCAAAAAAAAAAAAAAAAAAAAAAGACCACGTGGCCGATGAGCGATGGAATTCGAAAAAACACTTGGAGGAAAGGGGCTCGAGAGAGAAAGTTGTGGAAGAAATTTGGAGAGACTTTCATCCAGTAGCGGACAGTTAATGATTTAATGATTTATTTATTTATTTAGAGAGAGAGAGAGAGAGAGAAAGAGAAAGAGAGAGAGAGAGAGAGAGAGAGAGAGAGAGAGAGAGAGAGAGAGGGAGAAAGAGAGACTTACTCAAATTGTGGCAGAACTATTGAGTTGCGAAAAATTTGAAAATTGTTGCCCGACACTGAAAAGATTTTGTCCGTTGGATTCTTTGAACTATATAATACACCCGCCCCCACCCCCGCAAAAAAATAGACCATGTGGGCGATGAGCGGATGAAATTAGATAAACGAATTGGAGGAAATTAGCTCGAGAGAGAAAGTTGTGGAAGAAATTTGGAAAGACCTTCATCCAGCAGTTGACTGCTAATAATTTATCTATTTATCTATTTTATATATTTTATTTATTTATTTATTTATTTATTTATTTAGAGAGAGAGAGAGAGAGAGAGAGATAGAGAGAGACAGAGAGAGATAGAGAGACAGAGAGACTTACTCAAATAGTGGCAGAACTGTTGAGTTGCAGAAACATTTGAAAAATGATGCCCGACACTGAAAAGATTTTGTCGGTTGGATTTTTTGAACTACATAATCAATAAAAAAAGGGAGACGTAATATAGATCTAGAAAGCCAGTTGGAAAAAATGTGCATTATTTGAATAGAAAATGTGTGCTAAAATGTGTTGGGAAATAACTCACGATAAATGTGTTTTGACTCGGAGTTTTAGAAGCAGTATCATGGAATAAAACAAAAGTAAAAGTAAGCAGTACATGTGCATTTACACTACCTGCAGACAAAATTGTACACCAGAAATGAAAGAAAATAGATGGGTCATCATTCTCATAATTCTAGCTGAGTAAAGCGGAAAAAATATTTCAAATGCGACTAACAGGCGCAACATATTGTTTACAAATGGTCTGAGAGTCATACTGCACTTTTACGTTTCTAACGAATCGACAGATGTGTAAAATTATTCATCTAGCTAGGGAGGGCTCACACGTATTTGTCTCGGTGATTAACGGCTATCAGCAATTCTAAGATCTATAAGGCCCCTCCTTTCCCAAATTTAGGGCCGTTAGTTCCAGAGAAGGGATAGGCCCAGCTTGAATGATTCATCCAAAACCCTACCTCAGACCACGATTTAAGGCCGTTGGTTCCGAACCCAGGCCCAGCTTGAATGATTCATCCAGAAACCCTACCTCAGACTACGATGGCAAAGTGATCAAAGCTCTGGCCTTTTTCCACTTATAAACGCGGGCGAGGGCTCTAGTCCATGATGGGGCATGGGCGTGTCTTACGACACTGCCTCTCTCTTCTCCCTGGAGCCAGTGGCCCCAAATTAAAGACGGGTGACCTCTTATAGCCTATAGAAGGACTATAAGCATTTGCCCATCCGTAACTGAAGGCCACCAGAATCTTATGGTAGACGGGCACCAGGATGGCAAGATGTGGCCAACCAAATTTCATAAAAATTAAATTCAGAAGATTATTTCTGGAAATCTTAAACGATACAAGAGGCCGCCCCCGGTTGCGCAGTGATCTAATCGCTGGCTTCTGACCATTCATCCGAGATGGGTCTGGGTCCGAATCCCGGGAGACATAGGTGTTGTGTTTGTCTTACGCTACTGGCTCTGTCCCTTCCCTAGAACCAGTGACCCTAAATTAGGGACGGGCGCCTACTTATAGCCCATTGAGTTGCTCACGGTGGTCGTTAAACTCCCGATCAAAAAAAAAAAGTTACAAGATACATCATGCAGTGATTACATCAGGCATACAAGAAAGAACTTTAAAAAGTTACTTTGTAAAATGATGTTCATGAAATTAAAATTAATTGTATTAACTGCATAGCGAGCCTACTTTTTAAAAGTTTAACGCCCGCCGTGAGCAACTCAATAGTATACTGTATAATCAGTCGCCGTAACCTAATTTAGGACTACTGGTTACAGGGAAGGAAGAGATCCAGTAGCATAAAACAAACACAACATCCATGCCTCACGGGTATTCGAACCCGAACCCTTCTCGGCGGAATGGTCAAAAGCCAGCGCTTAGACCAGAGCGCCACCTGGGCGACACGAACCGTATTGCATACCCGAAGTAAAATAAAGGTAAATATGTTAATTTAAACGGTTTGTTTTTTAATTTCAGCTTTAAGGGACATTTCCTCACAAAGTACGTATATATTTCTAAATTGAGTGTACATAATGACGGTTCCAATGTTTATTATTAAAACGTCTATAGGAAACTTGCGATGCATGCCTGTGATTTAACCTTTCCTTTTGAGTTTTTGTCTCTCATGTAAATGTCGTTGTCGTTCGTCTAAATATTTTCCTACTGAACTGCACATTACTTCCCCTAACAACCTGCATTGTTTAGCAATGATGACAGTGAATCAGATGAAAATAAAGAGCATGGTTGAGTATTGAAGGTGGAGAAGTAAAAAAAAAGTGTGTCGAAAGTTGAAAAACGTATGCAGAGAAAGAGTGGAGGTAATAGATATATCGTGCAGATTATTATATTTGCCGAAAGAATATGATATTATAATAACCTGTTGATTTGCGATTTGTGATTGCCAACTGAGAGCTACGCATATGTATAAAGCGTATCCGTGGCTACAACTTTATGTTCGGAGAATAAACCAGTTGGACATAAGTTGCTTATTATTATTTTGACTCTGGCTGTTAATATCAATTTGTCAGATTTAGTTAATTATGTCATGTGTTCAACGAATAATTCGATAAGAACATTAATTAACTACAAAATAATAAAAGTACTGCAAACTCTTACGTACCTTCTCTGTTTTTCTATCAAAACTCTGCGCAAAATGACTACATGTGTCTAGAATGTGCGTCTTTTTTATTTTTATTTTGTTATTTTTATTTCAGCGGTACGCAAACATTTCTCCATTATTCTGCGCTTTGAGTGGCAAATTGCACAATAATTTCGCAGTATTTTAGTGCGTAAAATCAGTGTCGAAAGCGTGACGGGCATGACATAAATTTCCGATCAGAGTCGCTGAGGCAGTGTCTCAGTAGCATAGGAGAAGGAAATTAGCATTATGTTCTTCCACTATACTCTTGCTAACCTAGTTGCATCACAGATATCCCTTAAAGAAGTGGCGTCACCCTTTTCTTGGCATTCCCGGTGCTTCTTCTCTGATGTGTAGTAGCTGCTGCTAATGCGGTTGAAAAGCTCCATGAAAATCGTAAACTAATATGGCATTTAGAATGGCTCTTCCGGGACGGGGGGAAAGCAATGACCTTGCTTTGATTTTATTTGATGCTGCCTGGTGAGTGAGTGAGTGAGGCAGACGTGTTGTCCTCTTTTCTCAAGAGCCTTGAGGCGTTGTCCCTGAGGTAAACGAGGTTTCTCTGTTTTGGCAGCGGTTTTCCTGTGCGGGGAAATTGCGTTAGAGAATTTGTTTTAGTCTTCTTTTTCAGAAATATGCTGCACTACTGGAATGGCAAAGATAAACGAGAGAGTTGTCTTCAAGCACGTTCGAGGAAAAGAGAAACGCAGACGCTTTTGAATGATGAGCACACCTGAAAACATTTGACCCCAGTGTTTTTCGTTATTGGAATACCCCCCGTGAAGATTTCTATAGGTACGTAGAAGTGACTATGTGTAACTTATGTCTGTTTATTAAATTATTAGTTAAATTTGTTTAAAATACTTATTAACAGCTTTCATGATTTTTTTTAAGATTTCTGCGCGATCTTGTTACCATAGCAGAAAGCTGTAACGTTTCCCAAAATATTCATAGGAGGTAAGTACCCGCAGGACAAGTGCATGTCTCAGTAAATGTCGTTCTACAAAAAAAAAAAAAAAAAAGTCATGAGATCCCAAATCGCAGAATTCTTGGATGAGTGATTGAATAATGGATAGGTTATTCGCCACACTGGCATACAGTTCCATAAATTATTCGGTTTCATACTAAACCGAACCAGTTTGCTTCAAATATTTTTTATCCTTGCAAGTATATAAGTGCGAAACATGTGATTATGAATAAGCTATAATGAATTCGAAATAAGTGAGCATAAATAAGCGAATATCAATTCGAAGTCAGTGATACTTTTTTCTGTGTAAGAGATCAAGTATCTTTTTCAGAAAAAATACATATATGTATGCGCACCTGCCTTTTTAATGTAAAATAAAATGTGAAGTAAACAGCTTCCTAAGGATTCTGGCAAAAAAAAAAAAAAAAAAAAAAGATAATAATAAGTCAGCGAATGTAGAATGCAACACGTTTTGCAGAACCTTATTTTCTGTGAATGAAAACGGATGACCAAACATAGATTTATCTGCGTTAAGTTCAAAATGATTTTGTAATGTAAAGCGACATGCGACTGCTTATCGGTAAACCTCAAAATATAATATATATATATATATCATAACACCTCATTTCTTTTCCTCACGCCACTTTTTAATCCTCAGTAATTTATTATAAATCGAACCTCAATCAGATGTGCTCGACAAAACTTCCTAAAAAAAAACTGCGTCGAACATAAGATAATTTTCTTATTTAGAACTGAATGTTTTTAGAAATTTTCTTAAAAAAGCCTCATCATTTGCTTTACTCATTTAGTATATCAGCTCACCGGAACTCAAACTTACTGCCAGATTTAATATGTCTATTGAATGATGATCACCTTTCCTATGATTATAATAGCACAGAACAATGAACAAATTCTCAGGGTTACAACAAAATGGGTGCCGATATATTTTATATTTCCTTCCTGCCGATATCTCTTCTATGAGATTATTCTTCAAGCAGTTTTCTCAGAAACGAAGTTTCCTTCTTCATCTGGATTAGGCATATTGTTGTTGAAGGCGTCCAATAGCGAGTACGGGTAAACATGAGAACAATAAAGTTTTCTTCATGGACATAAGTATATCTCTGTAATACTTATGTCTGATATGTCTGTAATACTTATGTCTGATATGTCTGTAATACTTATGTTTAATACTGATTCAGATCTTCATCAAATATTAAAAGATGCGAAATTAGAAATATTAATTTTCACAGGAGGCTAGCTGAAAGACAAATTCCCTAGAGATGGCTACAATGTACATTTACAGATTATCACAATATTTTTAGGCAGAATTCCTACCGGTGGGATCAAATTTCGGCAATCGGGAGCATATCATTTGGACAGATGGATGGCGAAAGCAATTCATTGCCTTTAAACGTGGATGTTTAGGGAGCAATCTGAATTATCCGTAAAAGAAGATTATTTGCTGTTGCATTATAACTCGCTACAATGGTTTCCATTAAAAACTAAAATTAAGCTCCATTAAAGGATATCACTTTCATTAAAAAACTAAGTGAGTAAATCAAATGATGAGAAGATAGCCACAACTTTTTTAAGAAAATTTCTAAACCACTTTTGGTATTTAAATGAAGATCGTGCTGCATTTTCAATATTCGACAAGTGATTAGACAATGAACAAAAACGAAAAGTTATGCAAAAAATATCAAAAAGAAATCAAAGAGGATAAAGCAAAAATAATGTGTGTGTGTGCGTGTGAAGTAAGAACACGTTGCAAATTTAATCTGACATTCCAACAGAATCATTTTTGAGATTCTAATTTAAGCCTTTAAGCTGCCGATGTATCTTAACCAAAGAGTACTCAAAATGTTCTGCGCTTCCCTAAGTAGGAATGTTCATATAGCAACCGGATTTTCTTTCTGAAGGACATCTTAAATGTTTTGTTTTGCCAAAATCTACAACCAAACAATTTATTACTCCTCCTGATAAATCAGTAACGCTCATAAACCCGCCACAAGTGATAAACCCTTCTGTCTAGTTCTTCATTCTCTGCACCATTGCCCAGTTTACAAAGGAGAAGGGTTAACCCCCTGACATGGACATCATGCCACTGGGTAGAAACATATGACTCAAATACCTTCTATTTCCTTTTCTTAGATTCATCGCCATTGTTGTAGCCCATTTTGAAAGTAACCAGTCAGTAAGGATTAGTGTTAATCATCCCCCATGAACGGCCGCTATAAAAAATAAATCTAAGGGTAAAGTAACGCCTTTTGACGAGGAGACTCACTCGTTCGACCGGCGTGATCTGAGACAGCGAATATATACGTTCGAGCTGATCTCAGCCCATTTTTCTGACTCCGAGTTAATTCATTCCAGCCGTCGAAAGGGTTAAGAAAGCACATAAACATAACCTGCAAAGACATTCCATCAAAAAAATTATTTCCGAGATTCCATGTGTTTACATTAGTTTCTGCTGTTGAACCTATTTTACCAGAGATACCATCAGGATTACAATCAAGGAAAGCAAATAATCAGATAATTATGGGTGGTAAATGACAATCGACAAAACAAGCAGTAAAGTTGATGCAAGAATTTAATGATAAAATAGAGAAATATGATAAACAGGGACAATTTCTCTTACAGATATAAATATTTCCGAGTTACATTTTTCTATATACCAAATATATAAGTAATTTAAAAATATCAATTACAGTAACCCATTTTTTATAAAATAATTACCTAGTGGTACTAAATCTCATTTTAAGGTTATTTTGACGTACGACTATGTCTGACTCCGCCGATAGTACGGGGCGACTTACTGCCAACCGCCTGTGACAAAAATAGGTCCCAATTGAAATCATTATAGCGTTAAAAATACGTGCCGCACACTGATCGTGTTACCATATTCGTAAACAGCATGGAGTCCTATTCGCGTACTGCGCAATACATCGTGTGCGCGATCCTCCCCTCGCTCCCCGTGTGCGGGGAATATGATGCTATGTTTCTGGGTGTGCCTCCGGTTTGACTCAGTCTATCTCGGCAAACGTGAGCGCAACGCGATTGTGCGTGGTATTGTTTTAAAGCTCTCGACGAGATCTATTCAAATGTACGAAGAACATTTCGCAATGGTTTGAACTGAACCTTTTAAAAATTTGTTTTCTTGTGAAGAGGTGAACACTTTCGACAATATAGCGGTTTATCTGGACAACCGTGAGTGCAAAACGACTGTGCGTGGCATCGTTTTAAAGCTCTCGACGAGATCTATTCCAATATATAAAGAAAATACCACAGTTGTTTAAACGAAAGTTTTTTTTTAAAATTGGTTTTGAGTGAACGAGTTAACATTTTCCACAATTCCGTGGATTTCGCAGCATGAACGCAGCAAAAGTGGAGGAAATCAAAACGAGAGGCAAGAGCAAGTGATGAGGAATGTAAGAAGCCCAAGAAGACAGAACACCACGTTGGGTAATTCGTGCATCGATCTGCCTTTGTGTTCGCAATGTATCCAGCATCATTTGTAAAATTTATGCAAGCTACTTTTCATATCATAGGCCATGTTGGCTATAACAAATTAAATAAACGCTTTGAAACCATAATCGACTAGCTCATTTCAGTTCTCCGATCTTCAAGTCGTAGTCCTACTTTCCAAACTGAAGCCTCAATCAGAACTGAGCCTACCTGTATTTTTTTCTCAGAGAAGTACAGTACATCGCTGCAAATACCCTGTACAGAGGCGTGAAACTTGCGATAATCGTACAGTTAATAGTTTCTGCATTAATGGTGTGTACTTCTGTAACATTTAGCAAATGAACTAGCAAATGTATTTTAACAGATTTATAGCAAAACTGCCCTTTTCTGTCGGTGAGTAGTTTCGAGCCCACATCTTCCTTCTCCGGAGTTGGATATTCTATCGATTGAACTACACCTACAATGCTCATCGCAGCAAATTTTTGGTTTGGGCATGTGCGTCACCTTTGAGGTAGGTACATCATATCTACCCCCCCTCCCCGAGAAAGGCGGGGATAAGGAAACATGCTTCAAAAGAATGGTTAAAGACGTTTCGAAACAGGCACAACATTTCATTCAAGAAAATTTAAGGTGAAGCGGCAGACTTCAGAGAGAAAAGTTTGGATTGGATACGAATATTATCAGCATTAAGCATTACAACATTTTCATGATATTCGAGATTTTTCACTTCTCCGAGGTGACACTGAGTTGTTTTAGTTAATGAACAGCACTGGTGTTCTCAAGGGCGTCATGTTGAAAGTGTTAGTGTACAAGAATGAATGCTGAATTATGTAAGAAAATAGAATTTTGAGAATTTTATTTCATTAAGGTACTATAAACAATATATTCTCTTACGCAATCACTTAGAATCTATTATTAGCATAACAAAAAACTCAAATGTTTACCTTCTAATGGCTTCCATGGGTGCACCTATATAAAACGGAAAACTGTTACAGTCCCTTGGATTCCATCTGAGATAAGTTTACTGTAATTAAAAAATTAACGTACACATCATATTATAGAAAGTATTCGGAAAATACCAAATATTTGCATAAGTGCAAAGAATGGTTGCGCAGGAAGATGTGCTGTGAATGGAAGGTACGTACGCTGAAGTGCCAGAAAAACTTGAACAGACGAGCTTATTCAAAATACATAGCAACGTCACCTATGCGCGTACTCGGTTGTGTCCGCCAGTGCGTATGTAAAGCGATAGGCATCCTTGCCAGCTATCAGAGCTGCTTTCGGCATGAGAATGACAAGTAATAACGATTTAAGCGATTTTTAACGCGGTGTCATAGTTAGCGTTCGTGAGATGGGCTATAGTATTTCGGAGGTAGAAACGAAGTTCGGATTTTCACGGACGACCTCTGCAAGGGTGTACCGTGACTACAAGGATTCCGGCAAATCTGCAACCTAAGATACCAGTGTGGCCGTAAAAAGACATTGGGTGAACGTGACCAACGTTGGCTGTCAAGAATCGTTTCACGCGATAGGCGTGCAACACTCTCACAGTTATCATCGGAATTCAATCAATGCTGGAGCCGCAATAAGCATCAGCGTCTGGAATGTGCAACGTACCTTGCACGATATGGGCTTTGGGAGCCAACGCCCAACTCGAGTGCCCTTGATGGGTGCACGACACAGAGCTACGCCCCTCGCTTGGTCACGGCAACACCACCACTGGACACTTGATGACTGGAAACAGGTAGCCTGGTCTAACGAGTCGCGTTTCCAACTGTATCGGGCAGATGGAAGGATTCTTGTGTGGCGCAAACCCCATGAAGCCATAGATCCCGCCTGTCAACAGGGAACTGTACCGGCCCGGCTGGTGGGTGGGAGTCCGTAATGGTATGGGGTATGTTTAGCTGGACTTCACTGGGACCCATGGTACGTCTATAAACGTCTGTGATCGGCCAACGTTATGTGCGCATCCTTTCTGACGAGGTACACCCGTTCATGTACTGCATTCATGCCGATGGGTTGGGCCTGTTCCAACAGGCAACGCACCTCCACACAAGTGTTGGGACGCCACATTATGGTTAGAGGAGCGTTCTTCTGAGTTTGGGTGTTGCCATTCCCACCCAAGTCCCCAAATCTGAACGTGATAGAGCACATTTGGGATGCCATACAACGCCCTATCAAACACAGACCTCGGAATACACCTGACGTGTGGAACGCTCTGCAGGAAGTATGGTGTGCATTACCTACAACATATTTTCAGAAGCTAGTAGAGTCCATGCTCCGTCGTATTTCTGCAGCCCTGTGCTCCCGTGGGGGACCTACCAAGTATTAGATTGGTGTACCAGATTTTATTGCACTTCAGTGTATATAAAGCTGAGATGTTCCGTTGTGTCGTCAGGAACGTTGAAGCGGAAATGCCGCGTGGATGTAAACTTTCCGAGTTTCAGCGAGGGCTGGTCATAGGATGTCATTTGAGTAACGTTTCCAGATATGGATGTCATTGAGTAACTTTCCGAGTTCCAGCGTGGGCTGGTCATAGGATGTCATTTGAGTAACGTTTCCAGATATGGATGTCATTGAGTAACTTTCCGAGTTCCAGCGTGGGCTGGTTATAGGATATCATTTGAGTAACGTTTCCATACGGAACATTGCAGCTAAACTAAAGGTATCAAAATCGACTGTAAGTGACGTCATGAAGAGAAGGAACCAGGTGGATTCGAACACGGTAGTTCCTTCTCTTCCAGGTGGATTCGAACACGGTAGTTCCTTTTTTCACGGTAGTTCCTTCTCTTCATGGTAGTTCCTTCTCTTCATGACGTCACTGAACTACCGGCGATTCGAAGAGCCTTTTGAAGTGGTGCGTCTCCCGTTGTCCCTGGACTGTGGGCCATTGGAAAGCTATTCTTTGGAATGATGAATCACGCTTTTCATTCTTCTAATTTGATGGGTGTGTTTGGATTTGGCCACAGCCCAGCGAATGATTTTCGTTGGATAGGGTCCTTCCAACTGTCAAGTTCTGCAGAGGTTTCATCATGGTAGGAAGCTGTTTTCCGTGGATGAGACTATATCCGTTGGTTATTATACCACCAGCTATAAACTCTGAAGTGTACCTCGACGTTCTGGATAATTCTCCTCTGCGAACAATGTGGAAGTACCATGGAATTAGCCGTTGACTCTGCCAACACGATCAAGCTCCCAGCCACATTTCACCGCGTGTGCAAGACTGGTTTCTTGAAAATGATTGGGATTTATAGACTGACATGCTCAAATCCTGATCTTAATCCCACAGATCACCTCTGAGATGAACTGGAGCGGTGGATACGAAATCAACCACAACGACCGTCTTCGCTCTTCACCCTGGCAGAAGCTTTGCAAGACGAATGGTGAGCCATTCCTGTCGAGACGTACATGATTGTATGCGTCGACGTATTGCCGCTGTCATGCAAGCAAAACGGTAGACCGACTAACTACTAATTGAAATAATACAGTCTCAAAACATAGTGGTGTCCGAGTACATGTGATGATGTAGTGTATCTCAAAATTATGGGTTTTTTACTATGTAATAAAAGGCTATTTTTATTTGTCAAAATGTCGGGTAGTTCCCTTTACCCTTCCTCAGGGCTACAGCTATAGTAGATGTTGCCATTCATGATGTAAATCCCAACCTTTCAAATCATTTAATGTTGTACTTCTTCTTCTTTCTATTTCCAGCCCTTCAGCCGATTTTCTTTTGAAAAATTGCGGGTGATGTATCAGAACTTCTACACTGTCTAAAAGAACCCTTTTTGAAAATTAAGTTTATATCGGATCATTTGCTTTGATTCAAAGTAAGTGATCCAATATAAACTTAATTTGGAATGAATTAGATTGAAGTTAAATTTTCTGAACGCGTAATTTCCCCCTAAACTTTGGTTTCGCTTTATTAATATTTCGTACAATAAAAATTTCATTCGTCAATATATATGCTTTCTTAAGTTAGAATTTCAAAAAAGGCAAAATTCTTTAATTCAGCAAGCATGCTACAATACACGGCATTCGGAAACAGAAAACAAATTCTTTCGAAATAAGCATGTTCTACACATACTACCTCCTGAGATAGACTTGGCAATAGTGTCTACACTTCACCTTAAAGTGATGCTAATCCGGGCTGTCCTCTTCTAGTGAAGCATGAAATGCGTTGTTAAGATACTCGCTCGATAAGAAAAAAGTAAAAAATAAAACAAAGGCACAACTGAATGTGATGCCGTCATATCTTTTCCGATAAAATGTTTCATAAACAGCGTTCAACGTCAAGAAAAATGAGATTTATGAATTGCCGCGTATAATAGGAATTATAAAATCATACATTAAGTGACAGGTTGGATAAAAGTTAGCCAATTGTTTCAGATTTTTTCCTCCGTAAATGTTTCTAGGTGTTTTACACGGTTGGATGAGTTAATTGCATCTAGGGAGATTATTCACAGATCAAAGCATTTCATGGGGGAAGAATTCCTGTTTAGGTCATAGCCGTTGTTAAACTGCAATCATACATTACCATAATCAGTTTTAACGTGATTTACATGGAGTGCAAGTGATATTTCGAGAGACTTAGCGAAGTTCTATCTTCCGAAACCCGTTTATTAAAGGTAAGAGTTAAAATTTGCGCTATGATTTGTTTTTCTCAATTTATTTCTGCTGGCATGTTTGTCCGCATACGGAAGAAAGCGTTAAGTATTGAAATTGTCTGAATAAAATGTTATCGAGTAATTTCGAAGAGCGTTTGACGTCGTGCAGGCCCGTTGAGAGGTGAGTTGTTTAATAGGATGTATTTTTTTTTCTGCAGAGTGTAAAACGTATCTCAGTAGTTGTGTATTTCAATAATACGTACTGTATAGGAATTTTTCGGGTTCGTAAATTGATTACATTTCTTTCTTTCTAAGCGACGTTTTTCTGTTCATCAAAGAAAACGGTATTTCTTGTTAAACGAAAGCTTTCCCGCACATTTCAGCAAACGATAAGGAACCTATAGAATTTTAATTTGTTTGCTGTATTTGTAAATTGTATGCTAATTAGCCAATGCTCTTATGCAACTCCGTAGCACATAAATCACACTTTAGAAACAAGTAACTGGGTAGAAAGAATCAGCTACTATCTTACGTAATTCCTACAGTTTATTCTGTACTTTTTTTTAAAATTTTTGATTTAAGGTTTAAGTTTTTTTAAGTGCCCCTTGAGTTGCTCACGGTTTACCACCGTGAGCAACTCGAGGGGCTGTAAGTAGTCTCGCCCATCGCTAATTTAGAGCCTCTGGTTCCAGGGAAAGGACAAAACCATGGCCGTAAGACAAACACAACATCCATGCCTCTCGAGATCAAACCCGGACCTTTCTCGGACGAACGGTCATAAACCAGCGATTAGACCACTTCGCCAGCGGGCGGCATTCTGCAATTCAGGACATCAATATAATCAACTGCCAGAAGTCAATTTTGTAAGAGCATAAGTTTTATTTACACAGGAACATTTTCATTATATTATCAACACATATATGTGTATCAACACATATATGTGTATCAACACATATATGTGTCAATGGCACTTATTCGTCGATCACACACACACATATATATATTGTGACGTACTTGCCTGCAGGACGCACACGACATAAAAGCAAATAACAGTCAGAATGAACGTCCGCGTAGCTCAATTGGTAGAGGTACTTATTCCGGGATGAGGGGACCCGGGTTCGAGCCCCGGCGTGGACTAAAAATGACGGAGAAATTTACTTCGTTATAATGGCGCCCGAACTTTCCGAAAGACCCGGCCGTTCAAAATCTCGCAATGGTGTGATGTTCTTTCCACACCGCGAGATAGGAAAAATAAGAGAATCCCTTCTCCAGCGCTTCAAAAAAAAAATAAGTGTCTGTGACGTTGCATTCCCCACACTAGATTGACTGGGAGTTCTCAAGTGCACGTTCTACAGCGGATGGCTGCCTGCAACGATTCATGGTCACGGCTGACCCGTGGGGCCATGCTCCCGGCCCTCTTTCCGGGAGAGGGGGGGGAGGAGATGTGATGTACCTGCCAGCAGGACGCACACGACATAAAGGCAGATAACAGTCAGAACGAACGTTCGCGTAGCTCAATTGGTAGAGTGACTCATTCCGGAATGAGGGGACTCGGGTTCGAACCCCGGCGTGGACAAAAATTGACGGAGAAATTTACTTCGTTATAATAGTCTTAATCTCTTTCGCAATATCAACGTTTTACAATCTACTCTCACTCTGTGAACTTCTCCACATGCCGCCCCGGTGGCGCAGTGGTCTAAGGCGCTGGCCTATGATCATTCGTCCGTAAGGGGTCCGGGTTCGAATCCCGGTGAGGCATGGATGTTGTGTTTGTCTTACGGCACTGGCTCTCTCCCTTCCCTGGAACCAGTGACCCTAAATTAGGGACGGGCGACTGCTTATAGCCCATTGAGTTGCTCACGGTGGTCGTTAAACCTCCAATCAAAAAAAAAAAAAAAAAAAAAAAACTTCTCCACCAACCTCACAGTCTATTCATTCAGTATCCTCATTTTATTTTATTTTGAATACTGTCAGTGTTGTCAAACTGTACAAGCTGTTCGTGGAAATAATGTGCCGTTAAATTGGAAGATCTTTAAAAAAGAAGTAGCTAAATTTACGTAAGGAAAAAGAAGCTCAAAAGAAAGGCTAAAGAAAGACAAAAGTCACTAAACTTCCGATGAAGTAAATGAAGTACAGTCAGATAAGGTAGGTTTACATGTATAATGTTTTAATGTCATTCGCAAGATATTTTGTTTTACTCAAATAGTTCCTAGATACTTACCACTAGTACTTGAATAAGGACTACAATAACACTAATAGTACCTGATGGACACAGAGATCGTAACTCTAAGAAATGGTACCGCTCTTACAGAAAATTTAAAGCTTCTTTATTACTTGTGTGTAGTTGTACACTTCCACTCGAAGAACCACAATTTCGTGGTCACAATACAACTTCACGATTCGTTGTAACCTACCGTAACGGACCAAATATAACTGATAGAATATCACATACCATTCTGTTGCAGATAATATCCATTCGACACATTCACTTGTCACTTCCTTCTCTATATACTGTACGTACAGTATATCGAGCGTGTCATTTTTTAGCACGTCTTTTGGAAAAATTATCGTGCTTATGTTATCGGTTTGTCCGTCCGTCCGTTTGTGGGCACCACATCTCTGCAACTAATAGTCCGATTTGATAAATTGTTTATGTATTGGGAAGCTTGAAATATTCGAATGATGATCTTTTATTTCGGTTTTTTTTTTTTCACCACGCACAATTTTCATAACTTAAGTACAATTTTTTTCCAGTCTTGGTGAAGTTGAAGTAAAAACGAAATATGCGCTCATTAAAGTGCGTGCTTGACGACGTGCCATTAAAATAAAAAAAAAATTGAAATACTAACGGAAGTCATCTATTTCCTTGCGGGCCTTGGGTCATATATTGAAGTTGATTATATGTTTAGTTAAGGACTTTTCAGCTATTAAGTTTCAAGATATCTGGGTCAACGAAAGTTACAGTTCGATAAGCCTAACGAGCTCTAATCCTGTTACGTGTTCTACTGTAAAGCTAACGTGAAAATAACCTAGTGTTCAAGTCAAAGTTTATATGACAGCTCAAGGTATTATAGGGTTCCGTACGAGTTAATATACGAGTTAAAGCGACTTTCACAATTTTTTTTATTGGAGGTTTAACGACCACCGTGAGCAACTCAATGGGCTATAAGCAGTCGCCCGTCCCTAATTTAGGGTCACTGGTTCCAAGGAAGGGAGAGAAGCAGTGCCGTAACACAAAAACAACATCCTTGCCTCACCGGGATTCGAACCCGGACCCCAATCGGACGAATGATCAGAGGCCATCGCTTTTTCACAAATTTAACATAAAGCATTATAGCCGCACTAATTTACACAAAGCATTTGAGATGGCTTTCTTAGTTTCACTAATTTAACATAAAGTATTTGCGATGGCTTCTGATCATTCGACCGAGATGGGTCCGGGTTCAAATCCCGATGGCCGCCCCGGTGGCGCAGAGGTCTAAGCGATGGCCTCTGATCATTCGTCCGTAAGGGGTCCGGGTTCGAATCTCGGTGAGGCATGGATGTTGTGTTTGTCTTACGGCACTGGCTCTCTCCCTTCCCTGGAACCAGTGACCCTAAATTAGGGACGGGCGACTGCTTATAGCCCATTGAGTTGCTCACGGTGGTCGATAAACCTCCAATCAAAAAAAAAAAAATCCCGATGAGGCACGGATGTTTTTTCTTTTGTTTTACGGCATTGTCTCTCTCCCTTCCCTGGAGTCAGTGGCTCTAAATTAAGGACGGCCGACCGCTTATAGTCCATTGAGTTGCTCACGGTAGTCATTAAACCCCCAATAAAAAAATAAAAGAAATGAATCATTATAAATTACAAAATTTATATGTGAGAAAGAAACGAAAAAGGAAAGTTAAAAATTGTGAATACGTCACACCGTGTTTAGGTTTTCCTACAAATGTAAAGGGTACAACTTTATTAAATAAAGTGTACGCAGATTTCCATGGCAATGACATTTTTTTCCGGAATTCGACGACCACCGTGACAAGTTCTAAGGGCTATCAGCGGTCACCGTCCCTAATTTAGAGCCACTGTTTCTAGGGAGATAATGGGACAGCGCCGTGAGGCAAGCGCACCAACCATTGCTTCATCCAGAGCTTCAGACCACTTGGCTACCGAACCCAGAAAAAATCTTCACTTATATTCAGAGCATGAAAAATATCACATAAATGTTAGAGAACCGTTTTTATAACATTTTTTTTATTAGATTTTTAACGACCACCGTGAGCAACTCAATGGGCTATAAGCAGTCGCCGTCCCTGATTTAGGGTCACTGGTTCCAGGGAAGGGAGAGAGCCAGTGCCGTAAGACAAACACAACTTCCATGCCTCACCGGGATTCGAACCCGGACCCCGTTCGGACGAATGATCAGAGGCCATCGCTTAGACCACTGCGCCACCGGGGCGGCCTTTTATAACTTTCTCCTTTCATTAACAAAGCTACAGTAAAAATGTAAGAGCATAAGTTTTATTTACACAGGAACAGTTTCATTATATTTTATGAAGAGCGAACCGCCGCTCCGGTGGCGCAGTGGTTGTTGAACAGACAAGTCGCATATTTTTTCGGCTCCTGCGTAGAAGTCAACGTTCGTTAGTTTACTTGTTCTTTTTGTGGTATTTCGTCGTTTTGTGTTTTGGTTGCAGTGTTTCGTACCCTCGCTTCACGAGCAGTGAGGCTGAGTGCCGAGTGGGTGCTCATATTTTTTTTTTTTTTCATTTTCGTGTGTCGTCAGTTACGACGCATGAGTTTTGGTGGGCCAGTGGTCGAGAATGTCCACTACCACTGTGAATAAGTCACCGTCGTCTACAGCTGCTTCGTCGATTGCTGATATGTCTTCGCTTCTTAGTTCTGTGCCTTCTTCGGGGAATGTTGCGTCGACTAGTGTTGCTGGACTTCCAGAAACTGTGCTTCTGGCCACCCGTGTACCGGATGCGTCTAATATTCCTGGTTCTGCTAGTTCTACTTCAACGTCGTTCGCACAAGCTGTGGGAAATACCTCATATATTTCTAGTGATTCTGCACCACATTTTAAACGTGTAGCTTCGGCGTTGAAAATTATTCTTCCAAGTGATACGCCGCAAGGTAAGCAGTTGTCGTCTGCCTTATTATTAAGTGTTTTCATTACTGCTTTGCGTGACACCCCCATCCCATAGTATCTGCATGCTGTGTCGAAGGTCGTTCCAGTCGAAAGCATTGTGTCCATTATTCGCTTGGGTGGAGGGGTGGTTGTTCACTTCACCCACCAGCAAGCAGTAGATTTAATTATATTTCATGGGGTTGATATTGGGTCCTTTCATCTACAACCTGTCGCTGCAGCCCAAAGACCAGTTACGGTGACCCTCTCTCCTGTACCAACGGCTGTTCCTGATTCTCTGTTGATTGATGCCCTCAACACGATGGGTCGTGTTGTGGGAGTGACCAAGATTCTTCCAGCTACAGCCCGTGATTCCCCCTGAAACATGTGCAGGGTGGGCGCCGCCAGTACCGGGTTATTTTTCCAACTTCTCAGTCAATAGCGGAACGCCCTGCAACTCTGGAATTAGTCACTGATACCCGGACGTACATTTTTAATCTTTTTGCAGGGGTTCAGTGCTTCCGCTGTAAAGGGGAAGGTCATCTCGCTTCTGCTTGTCCTCATGCTACTCCTGGTGCTAGATCTGATTCTTCATTAGCTACTACAGTTCAGGTGGCCGCTGCCCCTGCGGATGTTGTGCACGCCGTTGAGGCACCTGCTCACATTCTACCTTCATCAATTTTGCCTGCTGTTTCTCCAGTCGTTCCTTCCCTCCCGGTTCCTGTCGTCGTACTGAATGGTTTGGAACCCTCCAATGAGGATTTTCCATCGCTGGAAGTGTCTGCACCTAAATCACAACGTAAACGCCCCAGCTCACCTGGTGTTCCTACTCGCTCTTCTCGTTCGTCTCAACGTCTTCGGTATAAGAAACCAGCCCATTCTACCTCGGGTTCACCTAGCCATCATGAGCCAAATTCTGAATTACTAGTTTCGAACCGATTCGCATGTCTCCAGGATGATGATGTTATGGACACGGTTGCCCCTGATCCTGATGACACTGCAATGGTTGACTCTGACGATGATTCTCCTTCTCCTACACTTCTTGACATTTCTACTATGTTTGAAGAACTTGCGGTGCCTTTGCACCCTCTTACCTTAACTGATCTGTATGCATTGACCACTCGCCCGCGTAAGGCGAAGTTGATCACACTGCCTTGCATTAAGAGTAAGCTTCACTTGCTGCCTGAAATGATTGCACAGCTAAACCAGTTCCATGCATTTATAACTAATGTTACTTTGCCTGGCGGGACTGAGCAATATGCTCGCCGTCTGGGATACTTACTCAAGATTTTGAGGGCTGAATTGGAAGGCTGGATGCAACCTACCAGTGATGTCCTTGTTAACACTACTTAGATTTAATTGTAGAGGGCTTGCGTCTTCTGCGGCGAATGCTTTGGTTTACGAGGACGTTCGTTACCTGGGGGCTAATATCCTCCTTCTCCAGGAGACGAACTGTTCCTTGGATGCCGGGTGTTCCCGCTGGAGACGCTGGCCGTACATTTTTTATCATAATTACCGGACCCATCTCAGGTCTGGTACCGCTATAGCGTTTCATGAGCGTTTTCATTCTTCCCTTTCTGATCTTGTTGAGTCACAGAGTCTGCTGGGTTCTTTTCAACATATTTCTTTTTGTTTTTGTTCTAAACGTATTCATGTTTTCAATATCCATATTCCGCAATCTGCTACGGATGCAGAAACTCTCCTCCAACATCTTTCTTCTATCCTTTCGACCCTCCATCCAAATGATACAGTCATTGTTGCAGGCGATTTCAATTGCACTTTGCAACCCGGTTTTGACCGAGATGGTTCAACCGAAAGCCGTTCCGACCTTGTTTCCAATCTCACTCAACTCGTTGTTAATTTTTATTTGATTGATGCATTCCGTTCCCTCCATCCCCGGTCCAAGGAATTTTCCTGGTTACCCCCGGCTGCTTCACGCTGTGTCGCAGCACGCCTAGATAAATTCTATGTTTCCAGTTTTCTCCATTCCTCTCTAGTTGAAATTACTCATCATCCTTCCGTTTCGTCAGATCATCGCCCCGTTCTTTTAAAACTTTTTTTTGCATTCTTCCTCTGTTCCCCTTTCCCCAGTCTGGTCGCTCGACGATTCAGTTTTAACTGATCCTGTTTTCTGTGCTGAAATTCGCTCTACGATCTCGTCTTCTGTGCAACAACTTTCTTCGTCTGACGAATCAGTGGCTCTGTGGCTTTCCACGAAAATTTCGATTATTTCTTTCGCACGTCAGTTTTCTTTCTCTTCCCGTACTTCTCGCTTTCAAGATATTGATGTTCTCCGTCGTAAATTGCAGACTATTTCTCCTTCTGATCCTTCTTTTCCCGTGTTTCAAGCTCAACTTCGTCGTATTCTGTTTACTTTTGCTTCAACAGCCATTACTCGTCTGAAATTCACTCACTTGCGGTTTCACGACGACCCCTTTTCTAGTTTGAAGTCCCTTGAGGAGTATCATGTTAAAAGCAACACAATTTCCTTTCTTTCACTACCTGACGGATCTACAGTTACCGACCCTTATCGTATCTGTGAACTTACTTTTTCCCATTATTCGGATCGTTTTCAACACCGACTCCTTTCTCCTGCTGATACCTTTCTTCTTCTTCATGTCCTCCCTCAGGTTCCACATTGTTTTTTTGATTCTCTTGTTTCTCCTATCTCTCCTTCTGAAGTGCGCTCTGCAATTTCCAGTCTGAATGACCGTTCTTCCCCTGGCGCATACGGTCTTCCGCTCTCATTTTATAAGAAGTTTCTTCCTTCTCTCCTCCCGCTTCTGGTTGCTTGTTTTAATTCCGTGTTTACTTCTTCAAATTTTCAGTCTTCTGATTTCACTTTTGCTCTTCTCCGTCTCATCCCCAAAACCGGAAACCTTGGTCTTTTTTCTAACTGGCGTCCTATCTGTATTCTTAATACTGACTACAAAACCTTTGCTGAAATTCTCGCTTTTCGCTTCAATCCCGTCTTGCAGCATTTAATCCACATCGATCAAACTTACACTATTCCCTCCCGTTCGATTACTACCAACATTTCCACCATTCGCAACTTATATTTTCTTGCTTCCCAACTTTCCGAACCTCTCGCAATTTTTAATATTGATCAGAAACAAGCTTTTGACTCCATTAATCACTCTTATCTCTTTGCTGTTCTTCGTCATTTTGGCTTTCCTACTCTTTTCTGTCAAGCTCTTATTAATCTTTACTCTCACTCTTCTTTCCGTATTCGCACTTCCACATTCATGACAGCTACCATCCCCTTTGACAACGGGATCCGGCAGGGTTGTCCCCTTTCGGGTCAACTTTTTACGCTTGCATTTGAACCTCTCTTAATTTGTCTGAGTTCTCGTTTGTTTTCTGTGATTCCTCGCAGTATTGCTCCTACTCGTCACCACCGCATAGTGTTGTCTGCGTATGCTGATGACCTCACTCTCTTTCTTCGCACTGAACGTTCTTTCGGTGTTGTCCTTTCTGCTTATCGTGAGTATGCTTCAATTTCCGGTTCCGAACTTAATATGTCTAAATCTGTCGGTCTGTGGGCCGGATCGTGGGTGGCACACGGTGATCGCCCTTGGGGTGCCCGTTGGTCATCCTCGGTCATTAAACTTCTTGGTGTGTACGTTGGAAATCCCGTGGCTGTTGCTGATGCCACATGGATTCCTCTGGTTCAGCAGCTCAATCGCCGTCTTGCTCCTTTTTGCCGGTTCAAACCTTTTTTGTCCTTTTTTAGCAGAGCACATCTGGTTTCTTCCTTTCTTCTTCCCATTTTGACGCATTCGTGGTTCGCTTATTTTCCCTCGCCCATTTTTCTCCAATCCGCTCGACGTTTGATTACTGATTTCATCTGGAATAAAGTTCACTGGGTTCATCGTTCTACTCTCGTCCTTCCTCTGTCCTTTGGAGGTCTTGCCCTCCCAGATCTTTTTCAAAAATCTAATGCTATTCATCTTCAGACCTTTATCCGTTCTTTTTCTCATCCTCAGATTTCATCGCTTACTATTGTTGATACTTTACTTTTCCCTCGCAGTCCGTTTCTCACTCTCGCTACTTTCCTCCGTATGGATCTGTTCCCCCTCATTCCAGATCACTTTCCCGATACTTATCGCACCGTTTTTTCCCTCTGGCATTCCTTATATCCCGTCCGTCTCCCACCTACCTCAACTAATGATCTGCTTGCGGAACCTCTCTTTTACTCTTCTGCACTCCGTTCTCCCTCTTCACCGTACTTGTGCTTCTCCACCTGGTTCGCCAGTGGCGTGGTACAGGTATCCCAACTTGTAGATGCTTCTCTCCGCTGGAAGTCTCTTTCCCAAATCGACCCCCCTCTTGCTGACACTCCCTTACATCGCACCCAACTCCGGTTGCTTCATTCTTAGCTTCAACGCCTTTACCCGTCCCTCGTGAATTCTCTTGGGTTAACTGTTTCTTCTTCGGCGTCCCCTTGCCTTCCTTTTCTGGTTTATTTGAATGATGTTCCCTTTCTGGTGCATCAAGTTACTGCAAAACTCTTGTACCGCCACTTTCTTACTTATTTTCGAGCACCTCTCGCTATTCCTTTTGTGCCTCCTGATGAAACCTCTCAGACATGGGTCGATTCACACATTTCTCTGGCTTCCCCAAAAGCAACTGATATTCATTGGCTACATCTTCATCGCCGCTTGCTCACACCACGAACTCTTCATCGTTTTGGTCGCCTGTCTTCTCCCCTGTGTTTTTTCTGTTCAACGCTCGGTGATGTTCATCATGCATATGACTCCTGTTTAGTTTTACAGCCTCTTTTTTCCTTGATGTTTGCTCTTCTCTCCAAGGTTTGTCTTTCCTTTCACTCTGTTTCACATTACTATTTTCTTTGCCGTCATCATCCTTCCGCTGCTGTTCACAATCCAGTTTGCGCGTTTTTAATTTTGCAGGCCAAACTGACTATTTATTTATACTATCATACCAGTGTTGATCGGCCTGCTCTTCGTCGATATCATCCTGCGAGAGTTTTTCTGTGCCGTAGGTTTCGTTCCTCGATCAAGTCCGTCATCCAACTTGAGTACGAGGTAGCTCTGGCCCAGCAGGCAGTTCCTGCTTTCTTCTCGATCTGGTCCCCCCACCTCCCCTGGTTTCGGATTGAGCATGGGTTGATTCAATTCGTTTGATCAGTTGTTTTTTCTTGTTTTTGTTATGGTGTACTGGTTTCTTCACTTTGTTTGTTTTTGCTTTTCCGGGTTGTTGTCTTGTTCTGTTTTTTGATTGAGCTGCAGGGTTTTTTTTTGCCATGTATTCATTCTTTTCTTCTAATCCTGTTGTTTTTCCTTTTTTTTTTACCGTTTTCCTTTTCTTGTTTTTATGATGGCCCTTTGATAATGTTGTACTGTTTTGCTTCCTTGAGATTCCGGTCTTTTTGTTGTTTTTTCCTCTGTGCTTTGTTAGCTCATTCTACTGGTCGGTATATTCTTTCTTGGATAGTGCTTTTCTACACTTTTCCTCTTACTAGCGGCCTCTGCCTCTTTGTCTGAATTTTCTTGTCGTTTTGCGCTGTGATTAGATGTTTTACAGCTAGTTGCTTTGACTTTTTTCTGTCCGGAGTCCGTGGGCATTTGTGTTCCTGTGTTCTGTGTGTATTTTTTTCTGGTTCTTCGTGGTGCTGTGCAATCGGTTATTGTTTTTTGTGTCGGTATTTTTGTTGAGTTGTTTGTCTATGTATTATTGTGTGCTTGCTTTCTATGTTTTCGTCGGCCACAGTTGTTGGTCGACGCATTTCTTGTTGTGGTGTTTTGTTGTACTAGTTGGCCACCAATTGTTTGTGATCACTGTTATTGTTTGGTATTAGTGTGATGCTAGTTGGGTGTTGTTGTTTTCCGTTGGGCTAGTCTGTGTTGTCTAGTTTTGCTAAAATTTTTTGGCGTGTTGTGTTTCTTTTGTGCTTGTTTGTTTGTTGTTGTTCCTGATCTTCTTTTTTGTACTGTGTTTCCTTAATGTGGTACTACCGTGTTTTTGTAATTGCTCTTGATTTTTGCACGTGTTGTGTTTAGTTGTTCGGATGGCGGCTGTCCTACTCGCTCTACTCCTGTGTGAGTTTTTATAATACTGTGATTGTATTTTACCTATACTGCTAATGTGATAATCTTGTTTTTTACTTGTTTGTGTAGTTCCTACTTTCGTGTTTCAGTTGGCTCCGCAGTTTAGGGAGCCTTTTTTTCTCATGCCTTGTGTTTCATGTTCACTTGTTTTGTCTATTGGGTTACGTTGACCCAAGGAGTTGGTCAACGCTCTATTTGCCTTGTACTTTTTTTTTACTGTGCCTCTTGTGTTTTTTTTCTTGACTGTATGTGACTACATGTGTAGTGAAGTAGTCAGTTGAGGCAGTTTTGTCTTTGATTATGTTTTAAGTGCACTTTTTGTGTTTTCGTTTTTGTGTTTCTTTGCACTCAAGCTAGGGTTCTACGTCTTGCTTCGTGCTTCTCCTGTCAGGGTGTTTCCTGTAATATTGTTTTTTTACTCAGCACAGCCTTCTGTTGCCGTGCACGACTGGACGTACTTTGTGTTGTTTTCAATGTGTTATGATGCTATGCGATCTTGTTTCCGCGTGATTCTCTCTATAGCGCCACGTCGGCTTCTGGGGTTTGTCAACGCGCGTCTTCTTGTTTTGAGTATGAAATTTGAATTGAGTGCGATTTTTTTGTGAACCCCGTGTGCCTGTTTGGCTACATTTATTTTGTGTGATGCAGCGGTTTTTCCCCTTATTATCATGTATTCTTCTGTACAGTGTTCCTCCTGACTTACATGCGTCACTTCGTATTTCGTTTTTAGTTATAGCGGTTGGTTAACACCCCTCTTTATGTGCACGGTTTTTTTGTTTTTTATGTTATTCTTGTACTAATGTTTTGGCCGCTGCTGCATGTTTTCAGAAGTACAGTTTTGTTTCTCCTGTCGCTGTCTTGCAGTGTCAGTCAATTTGTGTTGTATTGTTGTTGTGTTTTTTACCTGTCACCTTTGTGTTCGCGCTGCTATGTACTAGTTTTTGGAATGTGTTTTTCTTCCCTCACTCTGGGGTTTGGGTTTTGTAATGTGTGTGTTTTTCGTTTTTTGTTTTCTGTGTTCCTTTTTTATCTGTATATATTTTAATCTTGTTCTGATGTTACCAGTTTTCTTTCCTCCTTTCTTTTGTGTTGAGACTTCTTGGCCTCGTCTCTTTTAATACAGTCTCATGTGACTGAAGCGTATCACATGTACCTTGCTTTTAGACTAATAAAGGTTTATTTTGAAGGCAGTGGTCTAAGGCGTTGGCCTAGGATCATTCGTTCGTAAGTGGTCAGGGTTCGAATCCCGGTCAGGCGTGGGTGTTGTGTTTGTCTTACGGCACTGGCTCTCTCTCTTCCCTGGAACCAGTGACCCTAAATTAGGGACGGGGGACTGCTTATAGCCCATTGAGTTGCTCACGGTGGTCGTTAAACCTCTAATCAAAAAAAAAAAAAAAAAAAAAAAAAAGAGCGAACCATTTTTTCAATCTTTACTTGTGTACAGGATTCGTCTATCTCTTTTTTTTTTTATTGGAGTTTTAACGACCACCGTGAGCAACTCAGTGGGCTATAACCAGTCGCCCGTCCCTTATTCAGGGCCTCTGGCTCCAGTGCAGGCAGAGAGCCAGCGTCGTAAGACAAACACAAAGTTCATGCTTCACTGAGATTCGAACGCGGACTGATCTCGGACGAATGATCAGAAGCCTTCGCTTAGACAACTGCGCCACCGGGGGTGGGGGCGGTTCAATTTCGGTTAATGATGTTTCCACCCACTGAACAGTATATTGCGCTGCTATATTTTTAAAACGAGCACTACATCGTTGGCTATCATCACACAAACTGATCTGCTTTCTAAGCTAAAATGCAAAAATTGTTTTGCACCCATGTATTTGTGAAACAGAAGAACACGTATGAAATATACTTCAAGATAAAGAAAAGAACTATTAATTAAAACGTCTTAATGTGCTATGAATTCTGCATACGTTAATCTACTTTTCAACATATTCCCCGTGCATGTTAAGGCGGTCGTCATATCACAGCACCTGTTTCTGGATACCCTCTTCATATTGAAGTCGGCCGCCTGAGCTTTGCGTACCTTGATCTACTTTAAAATATATTCCCCTTGTATGTTAAGGCATTTGTCATCACCTATCACAAGTTTCCGGATACCCTCTTCATAGAAGTCTGCCACCTGGGTTCTACATACACTATATTGACAAAAGTCACCGGACACATAGAAGAGAAAAACAACCTAGCATTTATTGACAAACATTAGTACGGTGTCGGTCCACATTTGGGCTTAATGCATGCACTGACCCTTCGAGACATGTTTTCGACAAGGGTTTGGAACACAGCGATGGATAGGTATGCGCTTTCATTCAGTACATAATGCTGCCGCTAAGTGTTGCCTAGTAGTAGGCCTTGGTTCAAACTTCTTATATGGCGCTCTAATTCGTCCCATAGGTGCTCTATGGTAAGATCAGGGCTCTGTGCTGGCCAGTACACACACGGTGCGGAAGTATCGTCGAACCATGCCGAAACAGTCCTTGTTTTATGGCTCGGTGCATTATCCTGTTGGTACTAACAAGGCTCGGTTCCATAGTATTGCCACAGATTTGGTAGGACATAATTGCCCAGAATATCGAGATAGACGTGCTGATTAACAGGTTTGTCCACGATAACCAATGGTCCGGGACCATACCACGAAAAACACCCCACACGAGTACAGTGCCAGCTCCAAACTTGACCGTAGGAACAGTACACTGTGGTAAATAGCGTTCTCCCGGCTGCCGTCATAACCACACAAAGCCATCAGACTGATGGATCCTGTATCTGGATTCATCAGTTCATAGGAGCGATTTCCATTGATCTACGGTCCACGATAAATGTTCTTTACACCATGCTAAATGACGAGTAGCATTCCGAGTGGAAATGAAAGGCTTCTCAGCAACCACACGACTACGGTAACCCGTGGAATCAAGTTCTCTGTGAACGGTACGTGTACATACCGAGGTTCCAGCATTTTTACTCACCTGTACCCTGAGGTCTTGGGCAGTACTCGTCGAATAGCTGTAACGACTCTCCTGAAGCTTCGACGTCCTCTATCAGTGATTTTCTTTGGTTTTGCCGGTACGTTTTGCTACTTCAAGTACGCCATGTGTCTTCCATTTACTGAGTACATCCAAAACAGTTGACTTAGGTATGTATCCCAGGAAATAAAAGGAAAATGTCGGGAATAATTAGGGGAAAGCTGAATTTTGGCCAGTTGTTAGAACACTATAAGAGATGTATTTTTCCAAAACTCCCCGCGTCTCCTCCTTGTTCTTTCCCACCTGTGCCCCCCCCCCCCGAACTTCCCATTCGCAGACTTTTAGAAAATGACTTATATTTCTATAACCAATAATCGTAACGACGTAATTTATTTTAGTTTTAATCCTCATATTACGCACTACAAAATTGTTCCTTTTTACATTTACAATTTCCAATATATACAGAGTTATTCTTCACTAAAAGCAGGTGAGTTGTAGCGTGATAGGCCATTGCAGTGCTTACACATTGCAGTGCAATATAGTCCTGATTTCCGACATCTACAATAATTTCCACAAACTGATTTACAGGACACAAGGCGTAGAAGTTCATCCGAGGCAAACGGTATTGAACTAGGAATAGGCCTTAGTACTTTCTTCTTTCCTCGTTTTTCTTCCAGCAGCGTTCTTCTTTTTTGTTACCCTTTGAGTAAAAACTTGAAGGCTTTGTGGAATAAAATTTTCACCACCTGATTGATAGCTTCCAAATGTGGGTAGACACTTGACTTTTGTCAGTTTAGTGTACCTTAATCTACTTTTGAATATATAATCCCCGTGTATGTTAAGGCATTTGTCATTTCGTGGCACAAGTTTCCGGATTCCCTCTACATAGATGTCTGCCTCCTGAGTTTTAAGAGAGCAATCAACCGTCGTCTTCAGGTCATCATCATCATTAAACTGATGGTCTGTAAGAAATCGTTTCAAATGGAGAAACAAATGATAGTCACGTGGCGCCAAGTCTGTGCTATAGGGAGGGTGGACCAGCTGTGCCCATCCAAATTTGGTAACCCTGTTTTTCGCCACACTTGATGCATGAGACTTTTAATTGTCATGGAGAAGAACACTTCCTTTCTAAGCATGCTGCGTCGTTTGTTTTGTTTTTTACGACCGAATTTATCAGTGTCTTGCAATAAACAGTCACATATACTCTCATACCTTTAAGCAGGAATTCCATCAACTAAATTCCTTTCCTGTACCTAAAGACAGTGCGCATGACATTCCTTGTTGACATCATCTGTTTGAATTTTTTGGGGGTTTGCGAGCCCGTATATTTCCATTGCAGCGACTGCTGTTTCGATTCAGGTGTGATTTGAGAGACCCTCTTCTCATCTCCTGTCACTACACGGCTTAAAAAATCATCGCCTTCCTTTGCGTACCTCCATCAAAATTCCTAAAAAGATCCCACGAGCTTTGTTGTGTGCTCTTTCGTTTACATCCTTGGCACCCAACATGAACACAGGTACTAAAGTTTTCCTTTAATGATTCAGAAACTTCACGAAAATGTTCAGAAAGATCAGAAATGGTGAAAAAGCGTCGATTCTCCCTAATATTTGCATTCACTATCCCCATCAAATCTTCCGTGACCAGAAAAGGTCTACCACTGCGCAATTCGTCATGAACGCTCTGTCATCATCTTTCATCAAACATTCGAACCCACTTCCGCACCATTCCTTCAATCATTGCATTTTGTTTGAAAACTTCGCAAATTTGAAGATGGATCTCACTTAGTCTGACATTTCTCGCTTTCAGAAACCTTACCACAGTTCGGATTTCGTAGTCCGCGTGCAGTTCTATTAAATTAAACACTACTAACGCACAAAACGAACTTTTAACATACGCACAACCTCACAAAATGGTGTCAGGGTGTAGATAATGGACGATGGAACATAACTGCGCATGCGCGACTATGAAGAGAATAATTGCGCGAGAGTGATGCCCCAGCGGTTTTTAGTTTCTGGATGGCCCTCGTAGTAAAATTGTAAGAAAGGACGGCTTATGTTTTTGTCGTCATGTGACATACTACAGAGGTAAAGCAGATGTCAAGACGACAAATCTGCAGCGATACATTCCGTCCGTGTAGCATATTTGGGAGAGCAACTTACTCCGGAGTGTGAGGGCGCTGCCAAATTTGTGTTTTCACAGTCAGGGACATATGCTATTGTTCGATTAGGCTTTTCCGGTATAATACCTTATTATTATATTCTTAGGTGTATGCATACTTGTATGTAGTAATAATTCTTACAGTAAGGGAAAAAATTCGAATTACCCGACTGCCGTTCAGTAAGTTTGAAACCTAACATACTGTACTAGTGCGCTGTATGTTACCAACGTTGTATCGTTGCTCTAAGCACATTTTTGATTGAACTGTATTAGTATTTGGTAGCAAAAGCCTTTACCATATACCAATCACGTGTAGGACCTCACCAGACTAACTTTACGCTCATGAAAATTAGCCATCGTAGTTTTTCTTTTCGTTTAGAATTTAGTGTCGGTAGCACGTTTTCGTACATTTACAGTTTTCCTGACTCCACTCCGTGATGTTCTTTATATGAGGAAGCACGGTAGACAGTATTTTGTATAAACGTGCACATGAGCTTGTGCAAAGAATTGACCCATCTGCTACACTGCATTCCACAAATGTTCAATGGGAAGGGAGTTGGGGCATTTGTCGCTACACGAAATGCATGGACATGAACCTCAGACCATTTCAGCATAACGTGGATTTGTCAATTACCATCAGGATGAAATACCACGATTTGGTGTAATACTTTGTCCGAAACAATACCTAGTCATACATAGCGGCGAGGGTATGTTCACCTGAAACGGTGAGAATAAGTGATGCACATGTGAACACCACCCATAACAAGAAACCACATTAGACCGTCAATAGGTGTAGTCTGTTTGCAGCTATTGACCCGCCCAGCGTCGAATACGGACTCGTCCATAGGAATGTTGGAACTGGAACCTGTACTCGTTGGGCCAGCTGACACTTTCATAATCGTCCCATGTTCTGTCAGACGGAGCTGTCGATGACGGTCGGCCAACGTTAGAACGTGAACGTGTGATTGTGCTCTCAGAAGTGTCTCTCTGTTCACCCTGGTGGTAGTTCACCGTTAATTGAGGAATCGAAAGCCATCTACACTGGTGGGCAAACATTAAGGACGAAGGGGAGAAATTAGCATAACAGCGGAACGAACAGGCAGAACGGATCTAAATACCTCTCAGAAGGTAGACTAGGGTCCGGTACGGTATGGCATGCGCATATATACAGCATGACGTAGGGGAAGGGGAGTGTCGGAAGGGTATAAAGCACACGGGCGGTGTACGCTCAGCAATTCGGTGAAAGCTATTGCACGCTGTACATCGGTTTGAACGACGTCGAATTGCTGCCACCGTGTGATATGGCATACAGGCAATCTAGTAGACGACATCTGAATGACTTTACCCGAGGTCGCGTCATTTGGAAGTTGGAAGAAGGTCGAAGTGTGACTAGTGCGGCCGAGGAGTTCGGGATTTCTCACAGCATCATTTCACGAGATTGGAGAGCATTTCAAACAACAGGAACAGCTGTCCGAGAGTTTAGCATTGGTCGTCCACGAGAAACCACGGCGGCGGACGACCGGTATATTGTCCTACAGGCGAGGAAGAGACAGACGGTAGACATCGGGAGAAATCGCAAGGCACATGCAACAGACAACTGGACGTCCGTTATCGGATTTGACCGTGGCCAGGAAACTGCACAAAGGCGGTCTATTTGCATCACGACCTGTATGGTGTGTGCCATTAACGCCTGCTCATCGGAGTCGGCGGTTTCTGTGGTTCCAGGAACATAAGAACTGAACACATCTGCAATGGGGTAGAGTTCTCTTTACGGACGAGAGGTGATTTAGTCTGACGAGCGATTCTGTACGTATACAAATCTGGAGAGAGCAGGTAACACGCAATCATACCTCCAACATCATCGAAAGGGACCGGTTTCGAGGTGGCGGAGTTCTCGTTTGGGGCGGTATCATGCTTGGTAGCCGTACTGACCTCCACATCTTCCAAGGAGGTTCAGTCATTGGTGTCCGCTATTGTACCGATGTTCTGCTGCCTCACGAGCGTCTGTTTAGAGGTGCTGTGGTCTTGAGTTCCTCTTCATGGACAACAACGCTACACCTCATCGTACAGTGGCTGTCGCAGAGCTGTTGGAGAGTGAAGATATTCAACGTATGGATTGGCCCGCAAGGTCCCCGGACCTAAATATAATCGAACACTTGTGGCGCCTTCTCGGGAGACACGTTTGGGACCTTCTCGGGAGCACGTCACCAGCCGCCAGCAACGATTCCGCAGCTGCAATTAGCGCTACATGAGGAATGGGCCGCGATGCCTCAACAGCTCCTTGACAACCTCGTCCTCAGCATGGACAGACGTAAATCCTGCAATGCAGTCAGGGACGATCATATCCCCTACTAAAGACTGGATTTTCTTGGCAGCCGCCTGTCACATGGACGTTTCTGTCTTCTGTACAGTTGTGCTCGAAGCTACCTTTTCAATAAAGTGCCTTTGTATCTTTTGGATTCCTTGTTTGGATGGTTTTGCTCCCTTGTCCCATATTCTTACATGTTGGGGATCTTATGGTATGATTTGGGTCGATGAGGAGCACTTCTGCACGACGTTACATTCGAAAACCCCTTCTCGTCCTTAATTTTTGCACGCCAGTAAATTATCCAGGAAAACACCTACCAACCGGCGTTCATCTCTGCTGTCAACCACTGGTGTCCCAGCATGATTAGTGGACTTCTGCTTGCAGTCTAGAAGTCCCACCACGAAAGCTTCGTCTTCAGCCGAAGAGGTGTGGAGGTTGCTGGCCTCCGCGAAAGAGCCAGCCGTTACACGCTCCAACCTGCCTACGCTTCTCTCAACGGGGTCAAATAGTGCTAACCCACGTTCATTCAAACCCCATCCATCGCAGCAGGTCTCAGCTCCTCGAAGAAGGTGGAACGAAGGGTGTGGCCACCCTCCCGCGCTTGTCACGCCGGTGAAAGGCTATCCAAGGCCTTACAAAGTACTTTTCCGCGTCTGTTTGTGTGTGTGTGTGGTGGCAGCTTCACTTAAAAGATTTAAGCCACCTATTATACCCTGGATTACAAACCCTTCGCCAGCTGTATGTGGGTGCTTTTATTTGTTATTAATTTGTATAGTTGCCGAACTAAAAATATTCGCGGATCCCGAACTTTTAGAACTCTGATACGCCTAGCGGCGAAAGACTGTTTTTCAGAATCTAGGGCACACTTAAACTATTTCAAAAGAAGGGGAATATCTCCTGTCTGTAACTCCGAGGGCAACGCACCGGACGGAAGGTCACATCTATAATAAAAACACCAAAGTGTTTAACCCTTATTTTCTGTTCTATATAGGCTCTAGTATTAAAATTTCTGTGTTTAAGCTAGCAGGGAACGTTCTCGCCTATACATACCAGCTCCCGGATGGTACGAACGCTAAACCCTTCGTAATAAACAAAAACAGCTTGGACACGCCTCGATTGGAGACGAGCGTTGGAAATAATGCATAACCTCGCTCGGCACGATACCGCAAAAATGTGTTGGACCACCTCTGGCCTTCAGAACAAGAGCATATAGCAACATCTCGGCGCTGATTTCTCTAGTAACCACTTTTTGCCTGTTTACAACTGCAAGAATTATCACTGGACATTGATATGACTGATGCCGTGTTGGACCACCTTTGGTTCTCAGAAAAGCAGGAACTGACCTGATATTACGGGAATTAGTTTCGTTTCGTTTCTGTGAAATATGGATCCTCGAGTGTCAAACAACGTTTTCCAATCAACGCAGACAAATTCACGGAACTAAGGTTTATGAACTTAGATGACAAAAGAAGCAGCAAAAATTCTGAGTCACGCTCGTGAAACTCTTCCAAGAAAATGTTGGCGTTAACTCTCCAAGAGACGTTTCCATCAATAAATGGATAATATGGCATTCGTATGTTACTCACTTATTGATGGATGAAGTTGATCACCAACGATATTAAAATAAGCATAGGCATTCAGATGTGGTCTACTCAAATCAAGGGGCTACTGGCTGGCCGCAACTCATCATTTCCAATCTTTCCTGGTGTATCGCCGGTTACAACGAACCCACAGGAGACGCTTTGTCTTTCTCTCTGTAGACAGTTTTGGTGTACCGAAAGCTCTTCTGCACCGTCAGCTGCAATGCTGTTTGACATTGCCCCTGACCCAAAGCCTGGTTCCGTAAAATTCTGGCTATCCTCAGCTCACAACAGGCGTCGACTCTCCTTCCCTTATAACAAGTCATGCTATAGCTGCCGGTATTTCGTCGAGTCAGTCACTATCTGGATATTTTGACTACTGCTGCTCTTCCACACTCCAAAATTGAGAAAGCAGTTTTGCTCTTACTTGAGCCATTCCTTCAAGCATTCATTATCATCGCATGCACATCACGTCGTTGCTTTTTTATACCTTGAGTAACGTATTTCGAACTACTGCTGGAAACGTTTTCGTCCATGGGGTTCTAGTGGCGTGACGACAACGGATGACATTTTTTCCATTAAAGTATGTGGCTCTAAATTAATAAACAAGACCTCATTGTACAGCTTGTTCTTGCTATTGTCAGAGGATTACATATTGTGATTGTCAACTGGAAGGCACCCTAGTATTAAGCATATTTGTTATTGCTACACAAATATGCTTAATTCGTGTGAACTGCTACAATTTAGAAGAATAAGCAGTTTCTCATTTGTTACGTAAGTTTACCGTTCTCATGATCTCTGACTATTATTTATTTAGTCAGATTTAATCATTATAATACACTGAAGAGCTAGAAAAACTGGTACAGACGATCGTTTGCAAAATACAAGTACGTAGCAACGTAACCTATGCGCGTACTCGGTTGCATCCGCCAGTACGTATATAAAGCGATAGACATCCTTGCCAGCTGTCAAAGCTATTTTCGGCATGAGAATGACAAGTAATAACGATTTAAGCGATTTTCAACACGGTTTTATAGTTGGCGCTCGTGAGATGGGCCATAGTATTTTGGAGGTAGAAACGAAGTTCGGATTTTCACGGACGACCATTGCAAGGGTGTACCGTTGGTACAAGAATTCCGGCAAAACTCCAACCTATGATACCAGTGTGGCCGTAAAAAGACATTGGGTGAACGTGAATTGTTTCACGCGATAAGCGTGCAACAATGTCGCAGGTATCATCGGAATTCAATGCTGGAGCCTCAACAAGCATCAGCGTCCGGAGACTGTGCAACGTACCTTGCACGATATGGGCTTTGAGAGCAGACGCCAAACTCGAGTCCCCTTGATGGGTGCACGACACAGACCTATGCGCCTCCTTGGGCACGGCAACACCGCCACTGGACACTTGATGACTGGAAATAAGTAACCTGGTTTGACGAGTCGCGTTTCCAAATATATCGGGCAGATGGAAGGATTCGTGTCTGGCGCAAACCCCATGAAGCCATGGAGCCCGCCTGTCAACAGGAAACTGTGCTGACTGGTCTGAGGGGGTCCGTAATGGTATGGGGTGTGTTTAGCTGGACTTCACTGAAACCCCTGGTACGTCTACAAACGTCTGTGACCGGCCAACGCTATGTGCCCATCATTTCTGACGACGTACACCCGTTTATGTCCTGCATTCATGCTGATGGGTTGGGCCTGTTCCAACAGGACAATGAACCTCCACACAAGTGTCGGGACGCCACATTATGGTTAGAGGAGCATTCATCTGAGTTTGGGGTGTTGCCATTCCCACCCAAGTCAACAGATCTGAACGTGATAGAACACATTTGGGATGCTATGCAATGCGCTATCGAACACAGGAATCCGAGACCTCGGAATACACCCGAATTGTGGAACGCTCTGCAGGAAGTATGGTGTGCATTGCCTACAGCATATTTCCAGAAGCTAGTGGAGTCCATGCCCCGTCGTATTTCTGCAGTCCTGCGCTCCCGTGGGGGACCTACCAAGTATTAGACTGGCGTACCAGTTTTTCTGGCACTTCAGTGTATGTATTCAGCAAGTGTTACGTCTATAGTATAGGTTCAGAATCGTTTATACTAGGGGTGTTCAAATAAAAAGGTACGAAACGTCATAAGAACGTAACCGTTAACATATTTGCCTATGCCGCTATGGGAGAACGTAGCGACACATCTAGGGATGCGATTGGAGTCGCCGGCGTGGATCGGAGGATGCGCGGGCGCCCGCATGCGCAGGAGAGAGCAGAGGCTCTTATAATGAGCGCCGTCCAATTGACTACTTGTTGAATTCCTCCAGCACAGACGAACCATTAACTCCGATGTGTACTGTGAGACACTCCGAAGCCTACGCAGGTCCATCAAGAACAAAAGACCGGGGCTGCTCACGGAGGGTGAGGTTCTGCTCCATGATAACGCGCGTCCACACGTCTCCAGGGTCACACACGCGGAACTGGCCAAGTTCCAGTGGGAACAGCTTGACCATCCGCCCTACAGCCCGGACATGTCGCCCTGCGATTTCCATGTGTTTGGTCCCCTGAAAAAACATCTGAAAGGGAAGCGCTTCCACTCGGACGACGAACTCAAGGACGCTGTGCAGGACTGGGTCTCGTCACGGCCACAGGAATTTTGGGAACAAGGAATCCTTCGGCTCGTTAATCAATGGGATCGTTGTGCTACGGCCTATGGTGTATACTTTGAAAAAAATCTTCATTTATACCTACAGTGTCGTTTTGTACCTTTTCATTTGAACACCCCTAGTATTATATGTTCAGCAAGTTGGACTAAGACATCATCGAAATAGCTAAAACACATCAAACGTTAAAGCATACATGAGTAGAACAGAAGAATGTGAACAACTAGGAAATGGGCGATATGTCTTTATTAATAATGTGTTATTCCACCATTTGCCTTTAATTCAGATTCCAATCTTCTTGGAATAGATTTACACAGCTTTTGAATACCTTCAGTGGAATGTTGTACCATTCGTCGATCAGAGCAGCAGCATTAAAGATGTTGAAGGAGGGAATCTGCTTTTCACTTTGCTCTCCAAAAGTGCCCACGATGATATTCAAGCCCGGTAATTGAGGTGGCCAGGGTAGATGCTGAAGCAGATCTTGGTGCTCTTCTCGAACCAATACAACTACTCTGACTGTGTGTATGGGCGCATTATCATCTTGAAAAATAACATCATCGTTAGGAAACAACATTTAAACCATAGGATGCGCCTGATCACCTAGAATGTTCAAGTATTCGCTGGCAGTAACTCCAGTATGTAGCGTAATGATGGAGCTAGCCAAAAACCAAGACATGGCAGACCAAATCAGCACAGGTCCGCCCCATGTCTGACAGTTGGAGCCAGACATTCCGAAATGTACACTTCCTTTGGGGTACTTCATATACAAACCCGAGCTAATGTCAGGAATAACGTAAATAAGGACACATCGGACCATATCACACGCTTCCAGTCATCAGTTGTCCAGGTTTTATGCTCATTCATGACACCATCTTTTTCGTATTTTAAAGTTGGCTTCTGCGATTAAAGTTTTAGCAGTTGAATCTGTTCTATGGATGTTGGCTGTGGGAAGTTCTCTGCGGACCGTTTTGGTGGAAACAGTGTCTTCCAGGTGAATAATGAGTTCTGCTGTCACGTTTGCCGCAGTAGCTCTATGATATTTGGATACAATCTTTGTTAGTGTTTGACGGTCTCTCTCCTTCAATCTCGGTTTTCATCCACTATTCTTCTTTGGTGGTGAAGTCTTGCCACGCTTTGTGTGTGCAGTCGTAACCGTGGAAACTGTTGCTCTTGAAACACTAAACAATTTGGCTGTTATAGTTACAAGCGCCTGTGCTAAAATGGCTGCCACGATTTGTTCTATTTGGAAGTAGTATGACACATCACCCATTTAACCAACCACTCATACGAATCATTCAAAGAAGAGATACACAAAAGATAATCACTTTGTTTTTTCAGTGTAATTTGCATGGCATTTTGTTCAACCTCTACGCTTTTGAATCAAGGTGGAATTTTAGCTTGCTCGATCTTCTACTTATATCTAGCAAACAGTGCATGGTTTCTTTAGGTGCACTGAAGAATATAGTATACCAATGAAGCCTACGCCTTTATTTATATTTTGAAATCTTAATGTCTCACTTAAAACATTAATGTATTTTTAGTTGATACCATTTTTTGTTTTCAGTTTAAATGTCTGGTGTTCAATATATGTGACACGCATATTTCTTTGCTGCTTAAACTTGCTTCATTTCATCTGATTCCATTTTGTTTATTTTATTACAGCCGAAATTCATGTGAACCCTCATGCCAACTGAATACTGCCCTCAGCATTTGTTCAAGTGATGTATCCTCACATTCTTATTCTACTTTCTGGAGTAAATTGGGCTTTCACGAGTGCACTGAATCGCACGATTGCTAAAGACGCACATTCTGATCATGCCGTATGTACGCGAATGTGTTCAGGCTATTCTAACAACGAAGACAGAAACCCAGGAACAAATCAGGAGTTTTGCCGATGCGATTCTTTGTGCCAGAGATTTGGAGACTGTTGTCAGAACTTTCCCAAGAACATTCCTGTTCTCCTCTACGAGTGGCCTGATTTTGAATGCAGACAGGTGACGTACGGGGGTGTTTACGAGATCACATCCTGTCCTTTATATTGGAGTGGACCTGATAGCATAAAAAGCAAATGCGAAAGTTCCAATCGCCGTGACGTGAAAGATCCGTTGTCGTCTGCTCCTGTATCAAACCTTGCATCCTCTCTCACCTACAAAAACCTCCACTGCGCTGTATGCAATGGAGAAACACTGGAAAATCTCGTTTTCTGGAATATCCATCTTGGAATTCCTGGACTTACTAGATACAACTTGAGCTATGGTAACGTTAGTATGGACTATCCAAAAGACGCTTTATCATTCAACGCCAAAACAGGAAAGTGGGGACTTTCCTTGTGGGTTGCACAGAAACATTCGGCTGTCTTTTTTGACGCCTACCTTTGGTTTGATATCACTGAAGATATGTATCGCAAAATACGTTCCTGCATACCGCACGTGATCAACAAGTGCAAAGACGATTGGGAAGACGAAAACGAAGCAAAAATGTGTGAGGATTATCTTGATCCTGTGTACTTACAGAACTCCACTGTAAGCAAAATCTACCAGAACTTTCACTGCGCCGTCTGTGACGGAGAAAGCTCGGACAGGCTTTCTTGTTTCAAGAGAACGCGAGGTGCTCTTAGACGTGGCGCAGCTTTTTCGATGATGTTTGATGTAAATGTGTATAATCGTCGTTCCAACAGAAACAAAGTGCGTAACGGTCAGTGTGATTACGGCCAAACTTATGATCCGTTTCTTAAAAAATGTCGTGCACTTCCTGATTCAACCGAAGACGCTTAAACTTTTTCTGCAATCTAAAAACTGCAGACGTTATGTGTTAACAATGGTGAAGATAACAAAACAATGCATTATACATTTTGAACTATAATAGCTGTAAGTCGCTACCTATGATCATCAAGACATGCACAAGTAAGCATTATGTATCTTTCTGACTCCAATTTTTTATATTATGTAGCCAATATACTGTTTATACAGGGCTCAAACGAAAGTCCTTATTCAGGGCGATAACTGCCAGAAGGGTCCGAATGGTACACAATTAAGGTCTATGTACAGGAAAGGTTCTACGCCCGTTCGAATGAAAGTTATAGGAGCGCCCCAAGTGACAAATGTAAGACGTTAGTAGACCTAACTTGCCGACAACGCGAGATCAAAACAAAAGTCTAATTACAAAGTTGTAGGGCAGCCGCAAATTAGTAGGAAACGACATTTGGTACACACGAATTCCATACATGGACGGCTCGAAATGCTATTAATTCGAAATCGGTAAATCGTGTTGAAACAGGCAGATTGATAATGACACGAGATGGAAACTGTGAAGGCTTATTTATAACATTGAAAAATAGTTACAGGAGATATGCCTACTTTTAGGCACAACGCACATTTGCGCGAAGCTAATATACACTATCTACCAACAAGTAATTGTACACCTGTGATAGCAAAGGAAAACGCAGTTTATTCACCTTCAATAGTTGGTGGAGCCTCCACGAGCGGCGATTACAGCTGCCAGCCTCCGGGGCATACTCGCAACCAGGCGTTGTACGACGCCTAGCGGTATTTTCTTCCACTAGGCTTGGAGAAGAAAGGTCAGTTCCTTCACCGATTTCGGACGGTGGGGGCACACCTTAAGTCGACACTCCAACACGTCCCAAAGGGGCTCGATAGGGTTAAGGTCCGGGTTCAGCGCAGGCGGTCCATTCGATTAACCCCATTGTCACCATACCAAGCCATGGTGGACCTCGCAACATGACAGGTGGCATTGACATCCGGAAAGTAACATGGGTCCACCCCGTAAAACTGCCACTACGTAAGAAGCGCATGGTCATTCAAAATGGTGCAGTAGGTCTCGGCGTTGAGTCTACCAGGAATTGAGACTTTCTCGGCGTTGAGTCTACCAGGAATTGAGACTTTCTCGGCGTTGAGTCTACCAGGAATTGAGACGGTTTCGGCGTTGAGTCTACCAGGAATTGAGACTTTCTTGGCGTTGAGTCTATCAGGAATTGAGACGGTCTCGGCGTTGAGACTACCAGGAATTGAGAACAAGGGTCCCGTGCCATACCAGGAGAAACACCCCCATAGCATAATTACACCGCCACCGAACTTCACAGTTGGCACAATACATTCCGACAGGAGGCGTTCTCCAGGCAGACGCCAAACCCAGACCCTGCCATCCGAACGATAGAGGGTAAAACCTTGATTCGTCGCTCCAGAGAACCTGTCTCCACTGTACAACTGTCCACTGTCGACGTTCTTTGCACCACGTTAGCCGAGCAGCGCTGTTGGATTTGGTGATAAAAGGCTTGTGGGCGGCAGCACTTCCATGATAACCCAGCAGATGGGCTTCCTTACGGATGGTATTCATCAAAAGATCCCCCTCGGATGCCTGCTGAAACTCCTCCCGGATGTGGCTCGTCGATTTGGTGCGGTTCTTCGGAATTTCTCTGGCCAGCACCCGTCGGTCTCTAACTCCCATTTTTGTGTGTCTGACGGGTCGGGGCACATTCCGACAGTCACCTCTTATCTTCCACTTGCCAATCACGTAGGCCACTGTCAATTTTGGGTACTTAAAGTCGCTGGATATGCCACGTATGGATCGGCCATTTCTGTGATACTCGATGATTACACCTTTCACAAAATCAGAGAGCTCCGAACTTCATGGCATCTTGCATGCGACTGGTTGCGTTTTTGTTTCCCACACGATATTTAACGGCGGCGGCAGTGAAGTGTATCAGGACCGCAGATATCGTCGATTGAAAGGGTGTCCAATCACTTGTTGGTATATAGTGTAGAACCGGTTCGAAGTGACTACCATCGGTGACCAAGCACATTTCAAGGCGTGTAAGAATAGATTCTCGTACACTATCTGGCATGGTAGTTGTCCCTTTGTTACACGCAATGCGGTGTCGTAAATTTTACAGATTAGCAGGTTACACCTGTTCCTTCAAGTAACCCCACTGGAAAAAATTCAAAGGTGTTAAATCTGGTGACAACGAAGGCTTTTCCGCCGTATCGCCACAACCAATTATCTGGTGTTTGAGTGTTTCCGTACATTGGCTGCTTTGTGAGGCGGTGCGTTATCATGTTGGCACCACATGCATCTCTGATGTAAAGATAGTCCAGGAAGTCAGATATCGGGCCCCTGTAACAGCTGAAGGTACTTCTGACCATTATAGAAAATGGATCCAACTTGTGTGTTTCGCCAAATACCCCACCAAACGTTGATTGTCCAACGTACTTGATGTCTAGCAGCTCTTCCCATGGATATGTTGCTCATAGCTCAGTAATGGGTGTTAGGCCGATTTACTATTCCGTGCTATGTGAAATTGGGTGTCACCTGTCCACAGGATATCGGCCTAGAAGGTTAGATTAACCTCCAGCGTGTTGTGTGCAAGCTTCGAGAAATCGAAACGCCTTCCCTGGTATCCATCCATCAAACCATGCACCAGATTGACGGCCCCATACCCCGTCCATCTGGTACATGGTTTATTATGTATGTAAATGTTGATAGTGACGTAGTAACTGGTCGGTGAGGTAAAATACCAAGACTGGGAATGTTCCCCAGCCTTGGTATTTTATCTCACCGGCCAGTTACTTCGTCACTATCAACATTCACATACACAACTGAATCGTTCTCCATCGTGGGCAGGCAGTTTGCATTGCCTAACCATCCAGCGACCGCGTGCACTTTATCAGCATTTCGAATCTTCCATGTACGTAATTCGTGCGTACCCTGTGTCGTTTCCGGCTAACTGGACGCTGCGCTCGAACTTTATAATTGGACTTCTGTTCCGATCTCGCGTTGTTGGCGAGTTAGGCTTCCTAACTTCTCACCTTTGCCACTAGGATCGCTCCAATGACTTTCATTCTATTGACCATCGTCCCTTTCCTTTACATAAATCTAACTTGTGTACTACTCAGACCCTTCCTTCCGCAGTTATTGGCCTGAATAAGGACTTTTCTTTGAACTCTGTATGCACACACAGTAGAACCTGCTTATAACAAGGAGTTCGGGACTGACACAAACACTCGCTAAATCCGGTTTTGGGTGAAAATTGTCACCATACGTTTGTACTATATATCCATATACTTGAAATATTTAATTAATTAACTGCGTTATTACTGTAGTTAATTACCTAATTCTTTTAAGTATAATAAACTTGATGGCCATATGAAACTCACCGCTGTAGCACCGATCCTCCCAATGCAACGCTGACTTGGAGGATGAAAGGGGTAATGCACAATATCAAGAACTGTTATCTTCTGTTTTCCCTCAAAAGACACCCCATTCCGTTACTTCCCTATCCCTCTCTACGACTGACACCCAGAAATCCCCTTACACACGCACGAGCGCCACCCATCGCATATTTGCCTAACATAGGTTACCCGTTTTAAACTCCACTGACACGATACTCTCAAGGCATAGCCCCTTGAAGTGAGTTGCGGAAAGAGTCTCTTGCACAACTCGCTTGTTCAGAATTTGATGTACTCCCTCCCAATTGCTTTCCTATCAACACTTTTCCACTAGCACATAAAAATCTTCCTGCGCTGTTTGCAATTTCGTCTTGTATTCTAGGCCTCCATTGCAGGACAGACGGTGTGCAGTAGGTTTTCTCTGCCTCATTAAACAAGGAATTTCATAAAATGTTGCTATGATACTTTGCCCATTAAAATTGACTATATTAGCTTTTCTTTCCCTCGTTAAATCCTGGGACTTCAATAAATTTTGTCCGTTAAAAACGATGAAATTATCTTAGAATTAGCATCATACGAAACAAAAGTTCCTGATTTGCTTGCTAATTCCGAAATCTCACTAAATACGCGCTCATTACAAGCGAGTTCTACTGTATGCACATTATTTATATTTTGAGCTATATATGACAGAGTGGAAATATTCCGTTAAAATCATTTATGTTCATGCAGTAAGTAGTGATCACAATCACATATTTGTAATCTGTAACGGATGACACATGTGGCTACCATTTCTTTCTCTTTTTTTATTCGTACAGAATTGAAAGTATGTGACCGCAACATCTTCAATTTGCTTTTGTTGTGTTCTCCGCAAAATAATGGTGCGCTTAGTTTGTACATAGGCAGTTGTTACCCGTTAGAATATGCGTTTAAAATTTTATTTGTTCGATCATTTGTTAATAACTTGCAGTAAAATTATGTATACGTTGTGATAATATTATCTTGCAATCTACATTGTAGATCCTAATCGTTGTCTTTTTTTTATTTAGTGTATCAATATGTAAAAATGTTACAATAGATTTCAAAACTTCAACAACATCGCTGAGGATATTTTGTAACATAAGGATACCACAAGGAAGTCCTTTGATACAAAATATCTGATTTAAGCAGTTCATCATTCGTTGTATTTATAAAGATGTCGATGTTATAACTGATATGGAAATCGTCTTTTTAAAATATTTGCTTCCCAGAATGATTCATTAAAATAGTTATAATTTCATGTCATGTTCTTTAAACTTGTTTGAGGAAGTCAGGTTTCTGAAATTTATACATAACGAAGGCTGAGAGAGAAAAAGCGCAGCAAAGAGTAGACACAGGTTTTTACGTCGAATTTATTTGTACATCATGTGAAAACGCAGAGAAGCACGTGCCTATGGAAGAATGCAACAAAATAATTTTTCTGTGCAATACAAAAAAACCTCTTCTCTCTGCAGATAGTCATTAAATTACATAAGCAATTACACTGCTGACCACCCAAAAGGCGACACCAAGAAGGACACGAGATAACAAAGCCAAATTTACTGGACCCATAACAACAGATACAGAGATGAAACGATTGAGCTTACAGGCCCGTGCGACTTGCGGAACACCCAGACATTAATAGTTCGTGTAGCCCGCATGGCTGGCAATAACGGCTGCTACACGCCGCGGCATTGAACGAAGGAAGCTTTGGTTGTGGGCTTGGGGTATGTCGGTCCAGGCTGCTTCCACACGTTGCCACAGTTCATCAGGCGTTGCCGCGGGTGGTGCCTGCAGGGCCACTCGGTTGCCGATCAGCGACCAGACGTTTTCGATGGGCGACATATCGGGAGAACAGGTTAGCCACGACAGCAGTGACACCTAGTGGGCCGTGAAGAATTGTTGCACGTTGCGTGCCACGTGCGGGCGTGCATTGTCCTGTTGAAACGTGGCCGCTGGCAGTTCCTGCAGGTAAGGGAAGACTATAGGCTCCAAAACGTCGGAGATGTAGCGGTGGCTGTTGAGTGTACCGGCGATGCGTACCAGAAGGGTGCCGATGTCACATCCAATTGCGCCCCAAACCATTACGCAAGGCGACGGGAAGGTATGGCGATGCATAATGCAGGCGTAATACATTCTCCCGCTGTGGTGCCGCCACACGCAGATCCGACCATCGTGATGTTTCAGGCAGAAGCGGGATTCGTCGGAGAAGACAATGTCGTGTCGAATGACACGACATTGTCTTCGTAGTCCAGGTGCTGCGTTCAACGGCCCACTGCCGCCGCACTCGCCCGTGGTGTAACGTCAATGGTAATCGGAACAATGGGCACCGTGCGACAAGTCCCCTCTCCTGCAGGCGACGTCGAACGGTACGTGTTAACACAGGTTGTTGCGCAACACACCCTATTTCCTGCGCTAACGTTCGTGATGTGGCGGTGCAAGCCGTCAATGTCCGCCACACAGCATGCCGGTCCTCTCGTTCGGTGGTGGGACGCGGCTGCGGCGATCGCTGACGTCGGTCCGTCTGTCCCTCCTGCACCCACCGATTCCATACTCGCCTCACTATGGCCGGATGTCGTCCCACACAGGCGCCGATGTCTCGGCACAATGAACTGCTGTCGCGATAATCTACTATTCGTCCTCTGTCGAACTCCGAAATGTGCTGGAATGACTGCCGTATTCTGCGACGAGGCATCAGGAAGCTTCCCACGCTCAGGTCCGGCAGCACAACACACTTCCACTACTTACACCCCGCATTCTGTGCACCCTTCGTATAGTGCTTCTCGGTGGCGTACCGCACGCACATGATTTTCATATGCCCTGCAATACTAATCGTTTGCATGTCATCTCGCGGGCGACGCATGCTGCGAATTTCAGGCCAATCGGATGCTTCCTTCTTGGTGTTGCATTTTGGGTGGCCTGCTGTGTGAAATATAAAATATTGTACAATAATGCATTACTTTGTTGTAAAAGCAAAGGCTAAAAAATTTTCACGTATGCACTGGTTTTCAAGACATAAGCTTCATACGTAAGCAAACATTTACAATCGCTCTTGAGTTGAGGTTTAGCTTCAGATCTAGAATGTCGGAAACTGAACGTATATGCTTGCAGATACACTGAACCGTGGCCTGATCCTTCTTTGAGCAATCATCTATCACGTCTGAGCGGTGGTTCGGTCGTGTAATCTATTTACGCAAGAGAAGAAAGTATGAATGTGAGGTTATGATCACTTGCAGTTTTCATTATTGTCCTTGCCCAATCCAAGTTTGTGCACTTGAAATTGAAGAAACAAGTAGATAATCTCGTTGAATACTTGAAAATATATTAATTACATGAGGGAAAATGTTGCAACAGGCGCTCTTGTTAATATCAATAACCGGCTTTAAAGAAATTACAGTATGTCACAAAGTCACAAGAGCGATAAGTGGATCACACATGCCGCGACCATTGCTCAGGTCAAGGAAAGTATTGCCCAAACAATGTCCTTTTATCCTCGTCTTACTGAACTGACTACCTGACAGGAGCTCCAAAGTAGTAAGCTCTTGGATGATACGCCGAAGAGCCAAAACATTATTACCAGCGCGTCCTCAAGCAAATCGAAGTAGTTGTAGCTAAACGATGGAGCGTGTGAAGGTCATGAAAAGATATAAGTAACACCAGACTCTGAGCTCTGTTAATCAGTGTTCTTCAGATGGGTAAGGCAGTGGACTTAAGCGAGTTTGACAAAGGCTAAATTGCGAAAGCAAGATGACTAGGTCAGAACATTTCCGAGACGGCAAGGCTTGTGCCGTTCTCACGGTCGACTGTGGATAGTACCTTCAAGAAGTGGTCCTAGGAGAAAAAAGCCACAAGCCGCCGGCAAGGGGTTCGCTGACAACTGCTCATCGATGCTAGAGGTGAGCAAAAATTATCCCGTATTGTACGAGCCAACAGAAGGGATACTGTGGCGAAGCTCACTGGTAATCCAAATGCTGGTGACGGGAGTAATGTGTCACAACACACAGTACATTGAACCCTGTTGAAATTTGGGCCGTGCTGTGTAGCCACATGCCGCTCCGAGTGCCCATGATAACCTCGATTCACTATCGAAAGCGCCTACAATAGGCACCCGAGCATCAAAACTGGACCTTGAATGATTGAAAGAAGTAGAGATCTGTACGGGCCGTCCACCAAGCCAGAGTCTGTCCTGGCCCACGCGCCGGGTAGGGCTTTTTTTAGTTTAGAGAACAAAGCAATGGGCAGGGTTGGGCTTTTTCCCAGACACTAACGACCGGGTCGAGCCGGGCCAAGTCGACCCATTCTTTTTATAGCAATGGGAAAGAAAGAAAAAAACGTCGTTTTTCCTGATTCCCTGGTATCTTTAAATGGTTTGCTGGCTTTACATACTTCCATGAAATAGCCCAGGGAGTAATCACTAACGCAAGGAGGAACACACACAGTGTTTTTGCCATCTGTAGGTAGTAAAATGGTAAAACCGCTTTGGGGCTTGTTGACAACAAAAAGATTATATCCCGAGCGAGTGTGTGTGTGTGCTGTGTGGAGTGGGGTGTCTGCAATGATATAGAGTGTCCTTGTGTCTGTTGGTATGAGAGAGTGGGAATACATCGATTGTTTTTCCGATCCCTAATCTGTAGGGATTGGACTTTTGCAGTGTTACCACTTACTAGTTCAGGGAAAGGAAGATTTTGAGCCAGTTTAGTCTTCTCTTTTGTCTCTAAAGGTTATATTATTTGATAATTGCTAAAGTTTAATTAATGTTTTTAGGCTTACACTCAACTAAATATTTTCAATAATATTTGATTATATAATTTTCACAATTTAATGAAATACAATAGAAAGACAAAATAATACCATAATGGCACGTTACGGGGCTAACCGGGCCTAAATAAGAGATGCAATTGACGGGAATATTTGAAACGGGCCTGGCCGCGCTGGGCCTTAAACGCACGGGCTGGGGCCCCGCCGGGTTCACAAGACACGTGCAGACCTCTAGAAAGAAGGTCGTCTGGTGCGATGAATCTCGTTTTCTATTACACCAAGGTACATGCGCGTCGTTTACATGAGGAAGTGTTGGCACCAGGATAGAACGAAAGTAAGCCGGTGGAGAAAGTGTAATACTTTGGGCAATATTAAGCTGGGAAACCCTTGGTCCAGCTATTGGTGTGCAGGACACTATGAAGTCTACCACCTACATTAACATCAATGCAGACCAGGTACATCCTTTCACTGCAACGGTGTTCGACTCTAGTAGTGCCTTCTTTCAGTAGATAATGCGCCTTGCCATACTGGCCGATTGTTCGAAAATGGGTCATGGAATATGAAGAAATAATCTAGGTATTTCCCTGGCCTCCAAATTCTTTTGAGCATAAATCCAATAGAGAATCTGGTTTGTGCTGGAACAGCAAACCCGAAATGGGGCGACTCAATCACGTAACCTAAAAAGTTAAAGATCTATTGGCAACATGTTGAAATCTTGTAGCTTTCACGCCTCGCCGAATAAGAAGCTGTTTTGGCGGCACTTGAAGGACCAACATTATATTAGGCATGTTATCATAATGTTGTATCTCTTCGGTGTATGACATTAAGTACAAATGCCATTCCATAAAAACTGAGAGTAATTTTTTTAGTTGGCAAAAGTGTGAATTGGAAAAATAACCACGCAGACGACTAACTGAATTATGGAAGTGTCTATGGCAACAGTTATTAGCAGTGACAGGCGATTTTAGTTTTGTTATTGCGCAGTTGTTTAAGGTACTTCTGATTGCGCCATACAGCTACGGAGGTGAGGGATTCAGAGTTAAAAAGGGAAATCCGTTGTGCAGTGAAATTTTGCTATCGTTTGGGTAAGACGGCTCCAGAAACAGTTGATTTAATGAAAAAAGCTTACAAAGATAAATGTTTGGGTGGGTCAACGATTTTTAGATGGCACTATGATTTCAAAAAAAGGCGCTTGTTGACAGAACCAGCTCCTAGGCCTGGTCGACCTAAAAGGTTTTTTTTTTTTTTTTTTTTATATTGGAGGTTTAACGACCACCGTGAGCAACTCAATGGGCTACAAGCAGTCGCCCGTCCCTAATTTAGGGCCACTGGTTCCAGAGAAGGGAGAGAGACAGTGCCGAAAGACAAACACAACATACATGCCTCACCGGGATTCGAATCCGGACCCCTTTGGGACGAATGATCAGAGGCCATCTCTTAGACAACTGCGCCACCGGGGCGGCAAAAGTGTTGTTACGGAGCGTATTGTTAACACTGTTTGGGCAATACTGCAAGAAGATCGACGAATAACGTGTGAAGACATAGCGGCGTCAACTAATATTTCAAAAACGTCGGCATTCCGCATTATACGAGACAAATCACTGCTGCATCGTGTGCGTTCCAGATGGGTGCCGCATCACCTGAACGAGAGAACAATTGTTTGCCAGAGTTCGTGTGTGTCATGAGTGGAAACAAATGATTGGAAAGGATCCAAACTTTCTAAACACAGTAATAGTTGTCGATGAAACATGGGTCCACTATTTGGACCCCCCCCCCCACGAAGCGCGCAAAGATTGAGTGTCTGGAAACACAACACAGGCTCGACTCTTCGGAAAAAAGCACTCCAAACCAAATCAGCTGGGAAGATGATGATAATTTTCTTTTATCATAAAGGTGTAGTCTACCAGCATGTCGTTCCTTTCACAAATTACTGTCAATGCTGAGTGTTACATTTCAGACTTGAAGCAACCGGAGCTGGTGGGTAAGTACATCATGATAACGCCCGCCTACATGCGACTGCTTGTGTTCAACAGTTTCTTACGAAATGCAGTACTGAAATCCTGTCACAGCCTGCCTACCGTCCTGACCTCTCCCCGTGCGATTTCTGATTGTTTCAAACAACGAAGGAGAAGTTCCTTGGTGCAACATTCAACACAGATGCTGATGTTATTCAAGCTTTACAGGGGTCGCTAAAGCAGCTTCCACAAAATGCCTTCGCCCCATCTTTAAAAAGGGACTGTTGCATATCATCCGAGGGAAGATACTTTGAGAAAGAATAACATATATTTTACTGTACCTACATATATTTCTTCCTTTTGTGTGATTTTACTCTCAGTTTTTATCGAACGGCGGTTGTAGAAGACGTAAAGGGAAGTAACATGATTGCAATATCAACAGACAACTAAAACTGAAATTTAGATTACAACATGTGGGTCACACATGATATTATTCTGGTGATGTCAATTCCTTATCCATTAACATTTTCTGTATTTCCTACACTGGCAAATATACTCGGAGTTGCCAGGGTTTAACAAAAAAATACATCTGTCAGCTTCTGGGCCAATGTTTTCTGAGTTTTCCTGAAATTTTGATTTGGATGAATTGCACAGAAACATTTAATTGAAATATGCTCTAGTAATAAAAAGAAGGGAATTTGAAAAGAGAGTAAATTCTATACTTCTGCTGACACAATTGGATTGAACCAGAAGTCTTTATTGACTGTTAACACGGGAAATTTGAAATATTTAAGACACCTAAATTTTTATATTGTGTTGTGATCAGTGTATCGTACAATTATTCCGGATGGCAAGTAAATTTATCAATTAAAGCTTCTGGATCAACGACGTTAAGTGTTGTTCGGTTCCGTTCGGAGCCGCAATGAAGGGCTTTTAATTTTTGTCAATTGTGAAGCAACCATTATAGAGCTGTATATGGAAAAAGCATGGGTGTCGATTTTAGAGTCCAACAAATTTATTGATTCACTCTGTGCTTATTGATACTCATGGAGAAAATGAGATGAACAGGAAACTGTAGGTGTTTAAACTGAAATGGAATGTCAGATGGTACGATTGGAATACGTGGAGTAAGAACATCGTCTCCTGCAGCATGCAAACCATGATGATAACCTTGACGACATTTTACATGAGTTTCTTGATAGCCAGTCGTTTTCCGTTGCTGAGTGCTGGTGGATCCAGATTATGTCAAGATAGAATAAACAAACAGTCAAGATAAGGTGAAAGAACGCACGAACGGAGGAATAGCGATGCTGAGCTTTGAAGAAATGAAGTGCGAGAAAATTCACATTTTCCTTGCATTTTATTGCTTCTATTCCATCTACATTTCATTGAAATATATTTTGTCTTTAAAACAATATTGGAACTATTTCTTTTTTAATAATGAAACTAATTAAAGAACGTAGTAACACATGGGACAGTCATAAAGAAACCAGCCGAGAACTGCGACAGAAGGGTACATGCGTCATTTCGGAAGTCTAACATAATCAAAATCAAATCTCAAAATCATACATCCTGCACGTTATTTCAAACTGGAAATAATGGTTGAAGTAACCTAGTCATAATCTTCCCTTAAAAATAGCTTGAAACTATTTATAGTGCCTTGTAACATACGGAGAGCTGCGGCCTGTAACGTGTACAAACCCGCCGGCATATGTGGTGGCAGGTTACACATAACACTTAAGAAGCGCATTCCAAAAATTTTTGCACAATCTATTAATGCTATCGTTTCCACCATACTTGACGAGAGGTTCTCCTCAGTGTGAGAGGGTTACGCAGCAGTGCAATGAAGTAATGTGGCCAAAAACTGAAAGGAAATATTATCGTGTAAGCTACGGCGCAGGAAACCGTAAGATTATACCCTGAAAGGACAAATTGTTGCGTACACCCCGATGAAAATACGCAAAGCAGCAGGGCAGCAGCAATACGCGGTGAGCAGAAAAACCAGTTGGGGCTATAAATAGAGTGGATCGGTACGCACAGGAATACATTCCGTCAAGTGCCAGCCTGATTCGAGGACGAGACTTAAGTGAGTTTGATCGAGGTCAAGTCGTGGTAGCCAGGAGGGCCGGGTGTTCAATCACAGCAACAGCAAAACTGTTAAAAATTCCGCGACAAACCGTAGCAGGTGTGTACCAAGAGTACGTGAAATCCAGCAAAGCCGCTAACAGTCTGGTGAAATGTGGCAGTAAATGTGCATTGGATGATCGAAGGCGCCTACGATTAGCCCGCATCGTACAGACGAATCGGAAGACTTGTTTGCAGCAAATCACGTCACATTTTAATGAAGGAGCATCCACAAGCCCATGATCAAAGGCAATCCGTCGACATATGGCACAACTCGGCTAGGGCAAGCGACGACCACATCGTGTCGCGATGTTAACGACACAGCATCGCATGATCGGCTGCAGTTTGCGAAGGCCTATCTTAAATTGCAGCATGGATGATTGGAAACGCGTCATATGATCTGACGAATTTCGTTTCACACTGTATCGCACCAATGGCAGGCATCTTGTGTCTCGTAAACCACATGAAGCTATGGACCCCGCATGCCAAGTTAGGGTACTACAGGCCGATGGAGGTGGTGCAACTGTTTGGCAGGTTTCACATGGACCGGCCTGAGTCTCTTGGTACCTCTTGAGTCATCCGTCACTGGTTCCAACTATGTGCATCTCCTGACAAACCGTCTCCACCCTTTCATTACTTGCCTCTCTCCGAACAAAGTTCCGATCTTTCAACAGGACAACGCTCCATCCTATCGGTCCCAGCCTGCGACCAACTGGCTCCAGGAGCAGCACCGTAAGCTTACCAGACTCGTATGGCCCCCTCGGTCACCGGACATCAAATCCATGGAAAATGTATGGGACATATTGGAACAAGCTGTTCGTGATCAATCATCCCCACCTACATCTCTGCCTGCTGTACGCCAAACACTCTTAGATTATTGGTCAGAGATACCCGAGTCTATGTTTCAGAAAGTCATTGCATCCGTACCACGAAGTTTGGATGCTGTCCTGCGTGCGAAAGATTTTGCCATACGCTATTAGGGGTTTACGTAGTAATTTTTCGTATTAGTGCATTTCAGTAACGGTTGAAAGCTCTAAAACGTGATTGAATTATCTAAAATTTGCAAATTCGAAATTCAAAATTAAGGATCCGATGTGCATACACTTATGTGATTCTTCAGGTTTCTGCCAAATTCGAAACATCTACATTCTGCTGTATCTTCTATAGGCGACTAAGAAGCACGGTAATTTTATTATTACAGACGCGTTTTTTGCATCCAGAGAGTCACCCACGTGACCAAGTGTTCTCTCCGGTAAGTCACACGGGTGGTACGTTTGGGCATATGGCGTTGGCTTTCTCCTTTCCTTGGAACCAGAAGCCTTAAATTAGGAAAGAGCGACTGCATACAGCCCTTATATAAAATTTGAAAGTATTATATATACTGAGTAGAAATTATAAGTATAAAATATATACGTTACCGGCAATATGCAAAATTAGTCATCGTACAGAATGCCTAAGAAATATGTGGAATGCCGAAAATGGGACGACAAAGTATGAAATGCTTAAGATTTCACATATTTCCTAGACGTTCTATGCAATATCAAAAAGAAAATCTGCAATGTATAACCCTTTAACGACCATAACGCCCTAAACGCCCGTACGTACAAACGGCCATAGCCTCCCGAAACGCTTGTCTAGAGTGAGTCACATTTCCTACCCTACTTGTTCTTCAAACTTTTTCAGCCTATGAGGGATCAGAGGAAGTCACCCTCAGTCACAATTGCTGTTTTTAAATAAATAAGTGAAACAACAGACAGTTTCGGGCGTTATGGGATTTAGAGTCATACATTAGTTTTTGGGTCATGATCGTTAAAGGAATAAGATACTCCTGCCAGTGACTTTTTTTCTCACGTGGCGAGGCATGTGACTTTCAATTCTCGCGTTAAGCGGACAGTATTTAGTATTTTCGTCGTTTGCATTTCTGTGTTTGTTCGGCAGAGACAAAACGCTTTCCAGTCGAACTCCAATTTGCGCAGCAGACTTGGTACTATTCGAGGATTTTTGAACTAACTGCATGTCAGGTCACAATTCACTTTATGCCCAAAGAACTTATTAAGAGTTGAAGACGTTCCCGACTACGAAATTCTTCTTCGATCAGCTGCTCGGTCCACAGGAAGTGATCAAGGATTCGTGGGGTGTTTGTGCAAGACCAAGTGACAAAATAGGAAGAGCTCTTGTATGAAAAAGACAAATAAATGTAATTCAAAATGCCATTCTAGCCTTCCTTGTTGCAACAAGTAGGTCAGTGCCAGTCTTTTTTCTCTTGCTCTTTCGGTAAGACAGTCGTAAACTTTACTTTGTATTTCGTTCTTGATTGTTACATACATCTTTTCAATGAAGGCCTTTTCTTGAATTTATTTTCATATTATACTTTACCTAAAAGTCCTTGTCGTCTTATATAATGCCTAAGATATATATAAAATGCCTAGGAAAAGAATATACAACATTAAAATACGAGTAACAAAAATATTCCATGCTTTGCCTAAAAAAGTCACGCATTCTATAGGTTTCCTAGGCATTCTGCACCATAATAAATATGAAATGTCGTGACAGTAGCGAAACAAATTGAAGGTTTAGGTCGTCTATCGCACGACGAGAAGATGATAATAAAATAAGTGATTCATAAAAGACAAGACATAGCAATCACAAATTACCAGATGGTAGTTAAAAACACATTAGATCCTTTCAGTCCCTCATCGGGGTCATCATCAGATATAGTGAATGGTGAGCGTATCAGTAGTTACTAGGCATAATGTCCAAAAGTCCAAAGTATCAGCAGATAGGGCTGAAATCACAACATCTAATAATCCGGACGGTGGATTGAAAGGACCTAATGTGTTTTTAACTACCATCTTTTAATTTCGGATCGCTATGTGTTGTCTTTTATGAATCACTTATTTTATTGTCATCTTCTCATCGTGCAATAAACCACTTAAACCTTCATTTTTCTTCGATTCTGTACAATGCCTGTTTTTCACACATTGTCAGTTACATACACTGTATATTGAAGAACGGGCTGACAACCAAAGTGACATTTTACTCTTCAGTATTTTATTGGAAAAAAAGTCTGTTTTATAAATGTATCAATAAATTGTTCACGGGAGTTGTTAAACCTCGAAACTAAAAAATGAATTCACAGACTGCAAAAAAGGATAAAACAAATCGTTGACAGTAATTGTTACCAAAAACTTAAATCCCTAGAAGGCTTTGTAGCTACCGGTCTGATGCGTTCCACTGTGATTTTGGTTGCAGGAATTACTGTGCCTTCCAAGTGAACGAGTGGTACGAAACTCTGCCTTTTAACCATTCGACCGAGATGGATTCGGCTTGAAGCCCGGGTGAGATACAGATGGTGTGTTTGCCTCATGACACTGCCTCTCCCTTCCCTGGAATCCGTGGCCCTAAATTTGAGCCAGTCCACTACTTATAGCCAATATAGTTGCTCACTGTAGCTTTGAACCCCCAAACAAATTGAAAGAAAAAATAAGAATTACTGGCCTTTTCAGTGACGGAGTGGTCAGAGACGCAGGCCTCTGATTCATCGTCCTAGCCTTGCCAGAATCGAGCAACAGATAAGGCACAAGTTATGGGTTCGCTCCAAAGAACAACAAACTGGAGAGAATCAATTCATTATAGCTCTGTATACATCCTCAGCTTTCTCCGGGCCCAAAATTGGAGAACTTTATCAGCCTGCTTCCAATAGGCTGCATGTACCACATGGGATTAACACAGATTAAATTATATCGCTTAAAATTTAGCCAATTTGGGCAGGAACTTACATTGCGCATTACTAATTTCGCTAGTTGTGCTACTCAGATTAGAAAAGTAATTACCATAAATTATTGTTAAAAGGAAATATCAACATCATAATGATTCTCATGAAAGAATGATTACAATAATATAAAAGGATGGTAATCATTATAATGATTACCATCCTTGTCACATTTATGCCAAAAATCGGATTGTCATCTTCAAAAACCATAATGATTGTTTTAAATAAATATAACTCACAATAGTATGATCACACAAGACCTATGTAAGAAATTTTCCAGCCCTATGCTAATTTATTTCTTTGTATAATAACTTCTGCTCAAAATCTTCCTTGGAGCTTTTTTTTAAATGCCATTTCTGCAAGTGATATTTTATTTAATATGGAAAAGGTTAGCATAAAATATTTGCCGAAACGCAACAGTTTCGAACCCAGTGTTAATCATTAACTTTTTACAAGTGAAACTATTTGAGTGATTTTAGTTAAGAAGTAACTATCGTATACTGAATCACTGTAAGCGTTTTATATTGTTTTTTTTTCTTTCATGGAACAAGACCCTCAGTTGGCGCCTTCATACTTGTCGCACCCATTCGTAATGCATTTCTTTAACCTTAGAAATATATTTCAAAGCTACCTCCGACAGTATGAGTGCCAGTAGACGATTACGAAAATGAAAAAGCTTAGCGGAAAAAAATATCTGCTTATTTTGTCAAGCAGAAGAGGTTCCAGCTTAAATTTCGATACCGGTTGTCTTTTATGAGTTCCATTCGCACATTTCGTTTCGTCATCAGTTGTGTCGACCGTTCTAGTCATCTAGAAAAGGAGAAAAAAAAAAGGAAAATATGTTAATACAAATGTCGTATTTTGAAAAATCAAAATCACAAAAACTAAAATTTAAAAATATTTAGCAAGTTTGAAAAACGTTTATCACCTACTTCAAAAACCCTGATCACTAAAAAGTATTTACGCTACAAATTGTCAAGATGACTATCCGTTTTTTGGTGCAAATATGACTAGGATGGTAAGTCAGATAATATCCGAAAACTTGAAAATATTTTGTCATCCTGGAGCGGCAAACCACGTCTTCCAGAGTGCAACCGGGTATGCTAACCACTACACCACCCAGAACGACCAAGTCTCAAGTTTCCGATTAATTTGAATATAACCATCACAGGATTTGCTTGTCGAAGCAACCGGCATAGTTATATTCAAATTACAAGGTGAAGATCCTCCAAATACGTGGTGTCAGTAAATAAATAAATACATCACCCTGTCCCACATTTTAGAAACACATAGCAACCGGAAAATTGTTTTCAGCCGCCGCCGGGGAAACAAACCCAGATCCGTGGGTTCGTCTCCCCGGCGGCGGCTGAAAACAATTTTTCGGTTGCTATGTGTTTCTAGAACGTGGAAAGAGCAATGTATTTATTTATTCAAATTACTTTATATTATATTCAAATTAACAGATTAATTTGAATATTACCGGTGATGGTTATGTTCAAATTAATCAGAAACTGGAGCCTCGGTGGTTCTGATTGGTGTAGTGGTTAGCATACCCGGGCGCTATCTGGGAGACGCGGATTCGATTCCCATTCCAGAACGACGAAATTTTCAAGTTTTCGGATATTATCTAACTTACCATCCTTGTCAAATCTACACCAAAAAACGGATTGTCATCTTCAAAATTTGTATTGTATGGTGTAATCTCGTGCTCCATTACAGAAGCATTTACGCTGTTTGTGTTCAATTAGACATTGATAAATTGTTATGGGAAAAAGTGTATTTGATCTATGACCTCGAAATTTTGTTAAATTTGTGAATATCACAAATATTGCTTGAAAGATACATATTACCAATTTTTTCGCGGACGAGTGGTCAGGGCCAACTCGGACGAACGGTCAGAAGTCAGCACTTAGGCCACTGCGCACCCTGGGTGTCATATGCCATGTAGGATACCCCTGCAATTTAACTTAGGCCCAAAACTGAGCCACCGTCTCTTATTCCTAAATGACGTAGGTTCTGTGTTAGGCATACGTTAAATTATAAGGCTGTGCTGCCTGCGATGTTGCCTCGCGGAACCATTCTGAATATACACTGCTGGCCACCCAAAATGCAACACCAAGATGGTAGCATCCGATTGGCCAGAAATTTGCAGCATGCGTCTCCCGCGAGGGGACATGCAAACGAGTAGCATTGCAGGATATATGCAAATCATGTGCTCCCGGCACGCCACCGAGAAGCACTATAAGAAGGGTGCACAGAAGGTGGTGTGTAAGTAGTGGAAGTGTGTGTGCTGCCGGACCTGTGGGTGGGAAGCTTCCTGATGCCTCGTCGCATAATACAGTTGTCATTCCAGCACGTTTCGGAGTTCGACAGAGGACGAATAGTGGCTCATCGCGACAGCGGTTTATCGTACCGAGACATCGGCGCGCGTGTGGGGCGACATACAGCCAAAGTGAGGCGAGTATGGATTCGATGGGTGCAGGAGGGACGGAAGGACCGACGTGAGCGATTGCCGCAGCCGAAATGTTGTGCGGCGGGCAATGACGACTGGCACCGCCACATCACGGACGTTAGCGCAGAAATTAAGGTGCGTTGCGCAACAACCTGTGTCAGCACGTACCGTTCAACGTCGTCTGCAGGAGCTGGGACTTGTCGCACGGTGCCCATTGATCAGGTTACCATTGACGTTACACCACCGGCGAGTGCGGCGGCAGTGGGCCGCTGAACGCCGCAAATGGACTACGTAATGGCACGACATTGTCTTCTCCGACGAATCCCGCTTCTGCCTGCAACACCACGATGGTCGGATCCGCGTGTAGCGGCACCGCGGCGAGAGACTGTATGACGCTTGCATTATGCATCGCCATACCGGTCCGTCACCTGGCGTTATGATTTGGGGCGCAATTGGATATGACACCCGCACCAATCTGGTACGCATCGCCGGTACACTCAATAGCCACCGCACCATCTCCGAAGTTTTGGAGCCTGTAGTTCTCCCTTACCTGCAGGACCTGCCAGCTGCCATGTTTCAAGAAGAAAATGCGCGCCGGCATGTGGCACGCATCGTGCAACAATTCTTTACGGCCCACCAGGTGTCACTGCTGCCGTGGTCCGCCTGTTCTCCCGATATGTCGCCCATCGAACACGTCTGGTCACTGATCGGCAACCGAGTGGCTCGGCAAGCACCACCCGCATCTACGCCTGATGAACTGTGGCAACGTTTTGAAACAGCCTGGACCGACATACCCCAAGCCCACATCCAAAGCCTCTTTCATTCAATGCCGCGGCGTGTAGCGGCCGTTAGCGCCAGCCATGGGGGCCACGCGAACTATTGATGTCTGGGTGTTCCGCAAGTCGCATGGACCTGTAAGCTCAATCGTTTCATCTTTGTATCTGTTGTTATGTGTCCAGTAAATCTGGTTTTGCTATCTCGTGTCCTTCTTGGTGTTGCATTTTCGGTTGCCAGCATTGTAGTTCCTCTGACAAGAATGAACCAATGACACTCTTTACTAGTAGACGTCCAGCTGAATGAGAATCGTCAATTGGTTTTCATTGGAAAACAAAAACCAAAATTCTTTTTTTCGTAACTAGTTACATTTCTGGAACATCCACTCTGTTAATTACACTCAATGCACAAAACGTTATAGATACCTACCCAAAACCGTGTTAGTCCTTCTCTAGTGCGAATAACAATATGTACAGGCCGAGGCATTGACTCCACCAGATCCTGAAGCGTTCCCAGAGGTAATGCCACCCATGTCTTTTGTAGCATTGTCTACAACTCGGGTTGAGACGTCGGCCCAGGGTCAATGAATCTGATGCTCCACTCCACGGCATCAAAGAGAGCCTCAACAGGGTTTCAATTCGAGGAACTTGAGAGCCGCTGAATGTTTCCAAACTTAGATGTGTGTTCCTCGAACCATGCCTGGGTGGTTGCGGCTCGGGGCTGAGGCGCATTACCCCGCTGGAAAGGGACCATCGACCACAATATGCGCGAAGACCATAAACGCGTGTAAATGATTATTCACCATATAACTGGCAGCGCAAACAACCTCTCCAGGCACATTAAGAACCCAACGTGTCCCATGATAACGCTCCCCAAACCATCACAGAGCTACCTCCGAATTGAGCAGAGCGGACCTGGTACGACAGGGCCATGGCCTCATGCCATCGATGCCATGCCCTCACCCTCGCTTCAGATCGATGCAGGTAAAAATTGGATTCATCTGATCACACGACACTGCGCCACACTGCGGAGGACACGTTTTAATGTTCACGGCACCAGACAAGGCGTAATGACCGATGACGAGCAGTCAGCAGTGATACACTAGAAGGGTGTCGGCTATCGTAGCCCAGAGTATGCACCGTGCGCCATACCGTATGCTTGCTGACGCTACTTGGGTCTCCGACATTAAATCTCGACGTGATTTGCGCCGTTGTTGCCCAGCGTTCAGTCTGAACGTGTCTAGGCAGTCTACGACGACCTCGATCCTCAATGGCCTATTATAGGCCACCGTTTGCACTCTGGTTGCTGGTACGTCCGTTGGTGGTATACTTGCGGTACACCCTTGATATGGTTACCCTCGGAAATCCTAGGGTTCTTACCACTTGGGTGATAGAATGACCCATCTGCCCCGCGCCAACAATGCGTCACGTTTACCGATGTTCGTCTATTGCGTAAACTGTTGCTTAGCCCCGCCGCCCACCTATCTGTCACCTGCGTTCGGTTCGGACCCGTTCCATTCTGCGCGGGGGATACCCATGTCAACTACCTATCACCCCTATCTCTAATGCTTCGTCTACTGAGTGTACATTGAAACACCTTACTTTACATGTCAAAATAACTAATAAAAATATATATGTTTCACTAGATGTTCTGCCATTTATCCCTGCTTCTTTCGAGGTAGTATCAAGCATTCTGAATTGTCGGATTCCCGTCTAAACGGTGATCTTTATTTCAAAACTACGTCCGCCGCCCCGGTGGCGCAGTGGTCTAACCGATGGCCTCTGATCATTCGTCCGTAAGGGATCCGGGTTCGAATCGCAATGCGGCATGGATGTTGTGTTTGTCTTACGGCATTGGCTTTCACCCTTCCCTGCAACCAGTGACCCTAAATTAGGGACGGGCGACTGCTGGTAGCCCATTGAGTTGTTCATGGTTGTCGTTAAACCACCATAGTCGAGTTCAGATAAACCTGTGATGACAGCTTTCTGCAGACATCTCGACCTGTTTGCAGAAAGCTGTCGAAGGCGCTTCATCACAGGTTTATCTGAACTCGATTATGTTTTGAGAGAAAACACTTTGACAAGAAAGGATTGTTTATCTGCTGCTTCTTTTGGTTCACCAGTGGCGGTTGAAACTGAGTGTCGATGAATTCCTAAGCAAAATACTATGCGCTCATATAAAGAAAAGTGAACTGAATCATGTGCGAGCTAACCTATTTTCTCTTTAATCACAGTTTTGTTGTCTAAGAATTGTTGTCTGTTTCTCATTAATTTCATTGTGCTTATTAAAAACGTCGCGGTCAGATTGTTTCAGTCACGGCCAGTTTTTCGACAAAATGATATTATTAAATCGTCGGGTTAAGCCCTAAAGTAAAGGCTTCATGAATTATTTATTCTGCCCGATCACATACAAGATAATGTTGCTACTGAAGCGTTTCGCATAACAGATGTAAACATGAGTCTGTTAACACTTTGGGAAGAAGAAAATGAAGTATTGAAAAAGGAAGAAGGCACAAAAACGGGGCAGCGAGACATATGATAACACTATTCAAACATGTGTAAGCTTGTACTTGAGCCCGTACCATGCTCTCTATAAGGCTGAAAGCTATCAGTAAGGTCTGGGCACAGCTTTTTTGCTGTGGTAGTTGCAGGTCAACTTTAAAAGATTGGGTTCGTAGTGCAAGGAGAGGAATTCCGTTTGCCATTTCTCGAATTTGGACGGAACCAAAGATCTTGATGACTGTTTCTTTTTTATGGTGGATACTTCCAATTATAAGAAGCTTAGAGAAAGGAATGCCATAACGTATCCTAACATACCATCATCTAGTGCACCAGTTACACATTTCGATGACTTTGCCATTCCACAACAACCAAAAAGTGTGAAGACAGTAGAGGAAGGTGTCCAGTCTGGTGGTAATTGTGAAGACGACAAAGATATGGAATTCCAAGTGCATCTTGCAGTGCGTAACCATATTTTCTAAATCAAGAACTAGATTATTTAATATTAGATTTGGAGGTAATAAAATCCAAGGCAGAACTTTTGACTTCTCGTTTGAAAGAGTGAAACTCATTGGATCCCAACTGCAAATAGATCAGGTACAAAAATAACATGGCTGATGATCTTTGCCATTGCTTTGATACAGTTAGGCTCTTTGAGATCATTGGTATTCCTCATATACCAGAAGAATGGAGACTCTTTATAAGACAGTTCCGTTAAAAGCTTGAGGGCAGTGCTATTGCACAACGGAAATATATACTCTTCAATTCCAGTAGCACACTCCATGCACGTGAAAGAAGACTAGGACAATGTCAAGTTTCTTCAAGAAAAAATCAAATATCATGAACACAGTCCGGATGTCTGTGCTGATTTTAACATGGTTGGATTCCTTTTGAGCCTGCAACCTAGTTTTACTAAGTGTCAGTGTTTCATTTTCTTGTGGGACAGCAGAACAGTCAACGAACGTGAAATACGACTGTAAGTCTACATTCGCATCCACAAATGACTCCAGGCGGAGTCATATTTCATTTTCCAACAAATTTAAATAGGACTCATTATTTAAATTCCCTTCAATAAAAATAGACCTATAATTACATCATCCCAGATACCACACCATACATTAATTTTTTTATGCGCTGTGAATGCCTCTCAGAAAGAACATGCGGATTCGTGGATGACCAGAGGTAAGTCTAATTTCGACTGACGTGCCCATGCCTGAAGAAAGTTGCTTCATCCGTGAAGATGAGGTTTCGCTTAAAATTTCCATTGCTTTGCATTTGTTACCGTGCCTGTAGTCAAAACTGTAGTCGCCTATTATACTCGGTCGTTAGCAGCTGCTGTACAAATTTTGCCTTGTGAGGACGACATCTGTTTGCCTTTAGTATGCTATGAATGGAAGTATAAGACACACAAGCTCCCTTGAGCACGATGCTGTAGTGATAGTTTTCGGTTTGCTTCGACACTTAGCTAAAACGTCAATTTCTTTGTCCGCATTGGTAACTGATTTTAATCTTCCCGTTCTGTTTCGTTCTACGGAGCTTCCAGTTTCCATGAAACGGTGTATTAAATTACTGACTGCTTTCACAGAAGGTTGTGCCCTATGAACGTTTTGCTGGTGAAATTACCGAGCTGCTTCAGAAGCACTTTCACCATTGGAAAAGTACAAAACCTATAGTTGAACATGATCCTGAGCGAAATATGTGCGGGTCGTCTTCCCAAGCTAACATAGAACATAAGTTTTACGGACCTTCTAGTGCCAGCGGAAACTTTAAATGCCAATAACATTTCGCTACTGTCCAAAGACAAAAACACAGCATGTAGAAATCTACATAGTTGACACATAGCGCTATTTGTATAATGTCACAACGCGATGCTGACTGATGGCCTGCAACGACGGTAGTATACTTCATTACAGACTATCAAGGCAACATCACGTTTTGCAAACATATGCAAATTTGTTTTATTCACCCAGAGTGTCACGTTGGCCATAAAACGACTATGGTAATTTTTCAGGACTAAAGGAGCAAGAAAATCAATTTATTAATGTTTCTTAGTAAAATACAACCTTGGCCTGCATCACTGGAAAGATCTTTGTGTTTGACATAACATGTGAAAACGAAATAGCCATGTTATGCCAAACAGAAAGATCTTTCTAGTGATGCATTACACCATCCGCCCCTCCCCCCTTTCCATCTGCAATTATTGAATGACCCTGAACCCCGCCCCCAACGAGATCATCGGACCCCTCGGTTTATGGCCGGATACGTGGTTCTTTGCCATAAAACACAATAAGTACGCTACATTTACACAAACCAAAGAAAGAACACAAATGTGTCAGAAGTAACGCAATTTTTCCTACCACTCACAGTGCCCTTTAGTATTGCTATTGTGGATAATAACTATGTACCTAATGAAGATAAAACAAAAATTTAAAATCTAACTCACCATATCTTTGGAGATATTTCCAACGATATGTAACGACCCTCTTTGCATTTGAAATTTCGAGTAACCCCGGCCCCGCCCCCTACGGGGTCAACAGACCCAAGGATCTATGCCCAAAATTGTTCCTCGCCATAAAGAGAAATTTCTATCTTGGGTTTTCTGGAAAAGCAACCAATAAAAATTTAAATGGAGTTTTTCGGGACTTCTGAGCCATAGTGTATACGGAGAGGTGCGTGTTGTAAAGAATAAACTCAGTGTTTTTCAATACTGTTTCATTCATTTCACCTTACTGTTAGATTTTCTTGTGTTATAGGTGTACTAAGTGTTCATTCAGCTTAAGTTTAAAATAGATATTCCTCGCTACACGTTAAACCTTACACAACCAGATGAATATGATCAAGAGCACGACATTAACAGAAAGTTTTAGGGAAAAAAACTGACAGAATTGGGAATAGCATTAAGGTTTACCTTATTAGAAAGATGATAAACGACAGCAAACTCGATGATAGTAAGAAATACCATAACAAAGCATGTGAACAACCAGACGTCTAGAACTGTCATGTAGTTTATTGGTGGCAATCCGCTTTTCGTTTGGACTACTTCGGTTGATATTGTAAGCAGAGACGTTACACCAAGAGTGACGCGGCCAGGAACGGCTTGATAATCCAGCCAGGGAGAAATAAAAGATAAGATTACCACAAAAGAACTTGGAACGTAAACTGTGAGTATGTGGCTACTGATGTGCCTCGAAAACTTGAAGTTAGCTTTCAACTCTGTGCACAATCCTAAGAGAAAAACATAAAATCAGTAGGTAAACAAGGAAGTAAATAACATGTAACACATCTTCTAATACACTCGCTCGCAGGATATCTGATTTATGAATATATTTTTACATTAATTCTTTTTTTCGGAGTGGTGGAGGAACGGGGGCTCCGAGCGGCTGCCCTTCACGAATTTTGGGCCTCTTATTTTCAAGGGGAGGTTCAGGTATAGCGACATCGGACAGGCACCACTCATGCTTTATGTGAGGATTGATTCCGGGTCCATTGCAGAGAAGCCAGAGCACTCGAAATAAGCGGCATGCGTGTAATGTTCTTGGCTGATTATTGAACTCATTTCCCAATTCTTTCTCTTATGTTTAACATCTCAGCAGTAGAAGGCCGACCGAATACACAACAGAGGTCAACACAGCACATCAAAGAACTGATTTATCCTCATTTAATTTTCTCTCGCTCTTGTTCCGCTTAAGAAGCGCTTTGATGAATCTCAATGCCTTCGGAGATCACTTAAAAGATGGTGTACATAGAGAGTGGGCGTTCTTTAGCTCATAGAAATACGGTGAGTAATGTTTTGGCTGAATGTAAGCGGCCTTCCTTCCTGTAGCTAATCTCCAGATAATGAATTGCCAGTACCGATTTGTCTGAGATAATATTCACTATTTTATGTTCATTGTTTATATAAACACCGAAGAACCAAAATATGACCAGCATGTTTTCATGGAAATCGAAAAAACTGCGATGGCGCATGTGAAGGTCATGAAACGGCATGAATAACACCTGAAACCATATTAATATGAGTTAGTCTTGTTTATAACGAAGTAAATTTCTCCGTCATTTTTGGTCTACGCCGGGATTCGAACCCGAGGCCGCTTATTCCGGAACAAGTCGCTCTACCAACTGAGCTACGCAGACGCTTATTCTGATTCCTATCTGCCTTTATGTCGTGTGCGTCCTGCTGGCAGGTACGTCACATCTCCCCCCGAAAGAGGGCCGGGGGCATGGCCCACGGGTCAACCGTGACCATGAATCGTTGCAGGCAGCCATCCACTGTAGAACGTGCACTTGAGAACTCCCAGTCAATCTGCTGTGTGGAATGCAACATCACACATTTTTATTTTTTCGAAGCGCTGGAGAAGGAATTCTCTGATTTTTCCTATCTCGCGGTGTGGAAAGAACATCACATAAATGCGAGATTTTGAACGGCCGGGTCATCCGGATAGTTCGGGCGCCATTATAACGAAGTAAATTTCTCCGTCATTTTTGGTCTACGCCGGGATTTGAACCCGAGGCCGCTTATTCCGGAACAAGTCGCTCTACCAACTGAGCTACGCAGACGCTTATTCTGATTCCTATCTGCCTTTATGTCGTGTGCGTCCTGCTGGCAGGTACGTCACATGTTCTTTAACACTTTAACGACCATGACCCAAAACTCTTGTATCACTCTAAATAGCATAATGCCCGAAACTGTCTGTTAGTTCACTTCTTTGTTTAATAAAAACCGTAGTGACTGGGAATGGTTCCAGGTGATCCCTCATATAGCGTGTAAAAAAGTGCAAGAAATCTGACTCACTCTGGCCAGGTGTTTCGGCCGGCTATGGTCGTTTGTATGTACGGAAGGTTTGGGCGTTATGGTCGTTAAAGGGTTAAATGAGAAAGGAACCAGACGTAAGAGAGTTTGGCAAAGACCAATTTGTAATGGTCACACAACTGTGTCAGAGTATTTCCCAGACGACAAGGCTTGTGTGGTACTCACGGTTTGCTGTGGTTACTACTTTCAAAAAGTGGTCTCAGGAGGGGAAAACCACGAACAAATGGAAAGTATGGGCCGTACATGACTCATCGATGCTAGATGTGAGAGAAGACTGTTCCCTGTGGTACAACCCAATTGAAGGTATACTGTGGGGCAACTCGCCGGTAATTTGAATGCTGGTGACGAGAGTAATGTGTCACAACACACAGTACATCGAACCCTGCTGAAAATGGGGCTGCGTAGCAGCAGGACGCTCCGAGAGGCCATGCTAACATCGGTTCACACACGCACAAGAGTAATGTATCACAACACACAGTACATCGAACCCTGCTGAAAACGGGATGCGTAGGTGCAGGCTGCTCCGAGTGCCCATGCTAACCTGGGTTCACACACACAAGAGTAATGTGTCGCAACACACAGTACATCGAACCCTGCTGAAAATGGGGTTGCGTCGCCGCAGGCAGCTCAGAGTGCCAATGCTAACCTGAGTTCACCGTCGAAAGTGCCTACAATGGGCACGCGAGCATCAAAACTGGACCTTGAATGATTGGAAGAAGGTCGTCTGGCCCGAGAAATATCTTTCCTGTTGCACAGTATGGACAGCTGAGTACGTGGTGTTGTTCTTCTGGGGAATTATTCGCACCAGGTTGCACCGTGAGACAAAAAACAAGCCGGTGATTCAACTCTGTTACTACTTACCTCATCTTCGGATGAGGGTGACGCTGGTGTAAGTGTAATGCTTTTTGCAGTATTTTTCTAGGAAACTTTGGTTTTACTGTCATTCATGTGCAGGAAACTATGACGTCTACGACCTGCTTAAACGTCATCTCAGATTACGTACATCCTTTCATGACAACGGTATTTCTCTCTTGTTGTGCCTTCTTTTAGAAAAATACTGCGCCATGCCATATATCTTGGATTGTTCAAGAATGATTCGCATACCATGAGGAAGACTTCCAGATATCGCTCTGGTCTCAAAATTGCTCAGACATCAACACAATTGAGCGTCTGGGGTTTTTGTTGGAAGAGCAAATCAAATGTGCGACGGCTTCACTAGGTATCTTACAAGAGTTAAAGGATCCGCTAGTAATGTGTTAGCGCCAGATACCACAAGACACCTGTAGAAATTTGTACCGTACGTGCCTCGCCAGGTAAGAGCTCTTTTAGCAGCACGCAGTGGATCAACGTCATGTCAGGCAGCTCGTCATAATAATTGCGTTCTTCGGTGTATAAATTGTGATGGGAGCACTAAATTGTTACTGAGAATGAGGATTTAAGGAGATGTTGATATTACCGAAGTATTTAAATGTTTTAATGCTAACAAAAAGATTTGTTTATTTGTTGGATGTAATTATCTGCCGTTAATTGACAAGGTGTTAGCCATTGACACGTCTCGTCACTGGCTTGATGTAACTTCGCAAACATTGACCCAATGTATTTGTGCCATAGTAATGTGTATACTATGCGTAATAAGAAAACTACTGAACAGATAACTGATACCTATATGAAATTGTTTCTGCCATAGTAACGGATTTTTAATTAGCTATCTTGAACATAATGTTGCCCAAAGTATTCGGGCACCTAATTATTATACTAATTATGATTCAAGGGACGTGTGTTGTGCCAGTAAGAGTTACGGTTCTAAATTAGAAGCATGGGTCTGCTGGAGACTTAGTAACTTATTGTTAGTGAATGTGTAACGTACAACGGAACTTACAGATCTTCAACGTGGCAAGGTGGTCGCATGGCACAACAGGAAAATTTCTGTAACAGACATTGAAAACATTCTTAATGTATCAAAATGTATTGTACCTGATGCAATGCGATGATGGGAAGAACAGACGGTTTGCTACAGAAGAACAAAAAAGAAAATCTAGCGCATTAGGATTCGGCGCAAACTCACGGGCCAGACCAGAAGAACTTTATTTAAGATATTTTAAACAATCGCACATGATATCTGCATAAGATACCGATGCCGAACTTAAGAATGCTGAAGGAATATCTTTCCATAGTAAAACTATCCGCACAAAATTGACTATTCGCCAAATACAACTTGCTTAAATGCTGAACGACATTTGAGCTGGTGACTTTCCCGCCATTTTTGAACTGAAGAGCCCTGGAAATGCGTTCTAATGTGCAATGACTCCTGATTCACACTATTTCGCTCTGATGGGTATGCCAGCGTGTGGCGATTGGCAGGAAAACCGTTTTCTGAAGACCGTATCGTTCCAACTGTCAGATTTGGTAAATTATCTGTAATGGTATGGGACCGTTACAGTATAATATGGTTTAACCCATTGGTTGTTGTACCTGGAACCATGAAGTTTAACTTCAGCCGCGATATGTTTGGCAATTTAGTGCTGGCTACACTACGGAAGAACAAAAATGCCAGCTCAAAGTTTGTACATTTGTGGAGATCAACGTTTGTGACATGCCAGCTCAAATTCCAGACATCAACTCATAAGAACTATGCTCCATGCCACACTACACGAATTTTGCAAGAGTAATTTGTAGAGTACAACGTTGAAATGTTGGACTGGCCATCTCAAAGTCTGAGTCTCAGCTGAAAAGAATACCTTTGGGAACTATACTCTATGCCACACTACACTATGTGTGCAAGAATGGTTTGTGAAGAACAACATTGAAATGTTTTGTGGAGAACAAAGTTGAAACAGGCCAACATTAAGATAGCCTATCCTGACATGTGTGGAGAACAAGGTTTGTTACATGCCAGCTCAAATTCCGGACATCAACCTAACAGAACACTTTTGGAAATTATGCTCCATTCCACACTGCACTATGTGTGCAAGAGTGGTTTTTGGAGAACAGTGAAATGTTGGACAGACCAATTTAAGGACCGGAAGCCAACCCTATGGAACACCATTTGAGAGCTATGCTCCATGCCAACCTATACGATATATTCAAGACTAGTTTGTGGAGAATAACGTTGAAATATTTGAATTTAGAAATGAAACTCCGTATTGCAACCAAATGAATACCTTCGGGACACATTTGAATGCGGATTCTGATCTGGATCACATCGATCGTCTTTGAAATCAGCTTTGGAAGTAAGTTAATAAATTTAATTGAAATCATGCCCAGAAGGGTTGTTGTTTTTACTAAAACTTGGGTTGGCCCTTTTATGTGACAAAATTTTGAAATGAAAGCGAGCGGTTTTTGTATCTCTAGGCAGGGTTCCGATGCTTTTGTTAACATGGAACGTCTGAAATACTTATTAGAGTGCTAAGACAATTGGGTAAATTATGATGAAAATACATTTCAATGATTATTACGAATAGGTTTGGCATATGGAGAATCCTGAAGAAGCCTGAGTATATTGCTTAGAAGAGTAATACAATTCTTCGTTTTCGTATTTTCTTTGCTATACTTTTACAGTCTTTATCCATTAACGGGTAAAAATTTACAAATTTCTGAGTATGAGCTGGAGTTTTGAAAATTCGTATAAAATGTCTCGCGAAAGAATAACTCCAGGCTACAACAGGCTGTGAATAGAATGAAATGGATCTACTGTAGATTGAAAGAAATAATATTGCATCAGCTTTTCTGATTCATGATTTTTGGAGGTTTAAGAACGTCGGTTGATAAAAGAATACGGTTAAAATACGTTCAATTGCACTATCACATCTGTGGAAAGTACAACAACCATGAGTGTGGAAGTAATATATTCGGATAAACATAATGCGCTGTTTGGACATATTACAGCTATGATGTTGGAGTTTAAAGCAGCGGTTTTTCTTGCAATGCTGATCTCTCAAAGAGAATAGAGGTGTTATTGAGTTTTGTAGTTTCATCGGCTGATATCTACTGTCTGAAAGCTAGTGGAGAGACTACAGCTGTGTATTTGCAATTAAAAGTCAATGTTAGACTACAACGCTGGACTCGTTAAGAGACTCGAGGTGCCATTCAATTTTTGAGGGCAAAGAAAGTTTCGTCGAGGAGGCTCGAGTTGTCATCTGATTTTTGTGGGAAAACGAAGTTTTTTTTGTTGATTCCATCGTCTGGATGCGTATGGACTCATTAAAGCTGCGATGTTGCTGTTTAAATTGGAGATTTAAGTGCAGCATTGATCTCGCGAGGAGACTGGAAGTGTCATTCGATTTTTGGGGGCAAAGAAAGTTTCGTCCACTGATGATCCATCGACAGCTTATTGAAGTGTATAGAAAAGTTTATAGAAGTGTATAGAAAAGTTTATAGAAGTGTATAGAAAAGTTTATATAAGTGTATAGAAAAGTTTATAGAAGTGTATAGAAAAGTTTATAGAAGCGTATAGAAAAGTTTATAGAATTATAATTACAATTGAGCTACGCGGACGTTCGTTCTGACTGCTATCTGCCTTTATGTCGTGTGCGTCCTGCTGGGCAGGTACGTTGCAACTACTTTGGTGACGGATCACTTTTTTCTTGCTCATTTCGTCCACGTTCACTGGGTCTAGTTCATGTTGCCCATGGTTCACTTGGTCCAGTTTATTTTGTCCATGTTTCACGTTTTCCACCTTTCACTTTGTCCGCTGATCATTTAGTCTATTGTTCATATCGTCCACAGTTCACTTTGTCCGCCGTTCACTTTGTCCGCCGTTCACTTTGTCCACATTCATTTCGTCCTGAGAATGGATGGAATACTGTGGAAATTTTCTGTGTTGATGGAAGTTTTGTTACTAGGCAGAAATGAAATGTCAGCGGACATTGCTTACATGCGAGTTTTCTCTTGTTTAAGTTTTTCGATTAAAATATAACGATTTTAATTGCTATTTAAAGTAAAACGAGGAACTGAACTTTGAGAAGAGCTTTCTGTCTATTTTGTGTGGTACGATGAGAATCACTATGACATAAATTAAAGCCTTACAAAAATCTTTTAATGTTTTGAAATGCATCTTGTATATTGTTTTCATGTAGTTATAAGATTTTTAGTACATTTATTTATTACTTTGATTAGTAACTTTTAGGATTTCCGTATTACTAATTTTCATGCGAATGAATGCTTTGTGTCATAGCTATTTAACGTGAGAAAAAATCATTAAAAGCATAATGGTGAAAAAACTTTAAATTGATATTTACTGTGAACTTGCGGTGTGAGAGAAGGAAAATAAGGACTTTTCAAATAAAAGAGAAAGGAAGTCCAAAATTTTCCTCTTCAAACCAACCCACTTATGGGCATTAGAATAAACTTTCATTTATGTCTTAGCAATTGACATGGTACCATACAAAAGAGTACCATACAAAAGCATAATGGTGAAAAAACTTTAGATTGATATTTATTGTGAACTTGCGGTGTGAGAGAAGGAAAATAAGGACTTTTCAAATAAAAGAGAAAGGAAGTCCAAAATTTTCCTCTTCGTACCAACCCACTTATGGACATTAGAATAAACTTTCATTTATGTCTTAGCAATTGACATGGTACCATACAAAAGCGTGAAAACGCTTTTCAAAGTTCAGTTCCTCGTTTTACTTTAAATAACATTTAAAATCATTATAATTTAATAGAAAAACTTTAAGAAGAAAAATAAATCGCATGTAAGCAATGCCCATGGACCTTTGTTTTCTGCCTAGTAACAAAAGTTCCATCAAAACAAAAATGTCCACGGTATTCTATCCATTCTGAAGACGAAATGAAAGTGGACAAAGTGAAAGGTGGACGAAATAAACAGCGGACTAACTGAGCAACGGGCAAAGTGATCGATGGACAAATTGAACCGTGGATGAAATGAACACGGACAAATTGATAGGGAACCGTGATTTTTCCTATGAGATATTATGAAGCGAGTCTGATATCAACGATTTGTTTTCACCATAGTGCAAAACGGTAAGATTAAAAATGTAAAATACACTGATGGCCACCCAAAATGAAACAAGAAGAAGGAAGCGTCCGATTGGCCTGAAATTCGCAGCATGCGTCCCCCGCGAGAGGACATGCAAACGATTAGCAAATCATGTGCGCCCGGCATGTCCCCGAGAAGCACTATAAGAAGGGTGCACAGAAGGCGGGGTGTAAGTAGTGAAAATGTGTTGTGCTGCCGGACCTGTGCGTGTGAAGCTTCCTGATGCCTCGTCGCAGAATACGGCAGTCATTCCAGAACGTTTCGGAGTTCCACAGAGGACGAATAGTGGCTTATCGCGACAGCGGTTTATCGTTCCGAGACATCGGCGCCCGTGTGGGACATGTTGTCTCACACTGTGAGAACGGGCGACAGTGTGGGACACCGGGCGACATGTTGTCCCACACTGTGGCTGGATGTTCCAGCCACAGTGAGAAGAGTATGGATTTTGTGTGTGCAGGAGGGACGGACGGACCTATAAGTGAGTGATTGCCACAGCCGAGGCACACCATCGAACGAGAGGACCGTCATGATGTGCGGTGGGCATTGACGGCTCACACCGCCACATCACGAACGTTAGCACAGGAATTAGGGTATGTGGCGCAACAACCTTTGTCATCACGTACCGTTCGACGTCGTCTGCAGGAGCGGGGACTGTCGCACGGAGCCCATGGCTCCGATTACCATTAACGTTACACTACAGGCGAGTTCTCCGACGAACCCCGCTTCTGCTTGTAACACCACGATGGTAGGATACGCATGTGGCGGCAACGCGGTGAGAGAATGTATGACGCCTGTGTGGAAGCAGCATCGCCATATCGGTCCATCGCCTGGCGTTATGGTTTGGGGCGCAATTGGATATGACATCCGCACCCTTCTGGTACGCATCGCCGGTACACTCAACAGCCATCGCTACATCTCCGACGTTTTAGTGCCTGTAGTCCTCCCTTACTTGCAGGACCTGCCAGCGGCCACGTTTCAACAGGATAATGCGTGCCCGCACGTGGCACGCATTGTGCAACAATTCTTAACTGCCCACCAGGTGTCACTGCTGCCGTGACTCCCCTGTTCTCCCGATATGTCGCCCATCGAACACGTCTGGTCGCTTATCGGCAACCGAGTGGCCCAGCAAGCACCACCCGCGGCTACGCCTGATGAACTGTGGCAACGTGTGGAAGCAGCCTGGACCGACATACTCCAAGCCCACATCCAAAGCCTCTTTCGTTCGATGCCGCGGCGTTTAGCGGCCATTATTGCCAGCCATGGGGGCCACACGAACTATTGATGTCTGCGTTTGCCGCAAGTCGCACGGGTCTGTAAGCTCAATCGTTTCATCTTTGTATATGTTGTTATGTGTCCAGTAAATGTGGATTTGCTATCTCGTGTTCTTCTTGGTGTTGCATTTTGGGTGGTCAGCAGTGTATATAACTTTTAAGTATAAGATTAAGAGGTCTGATATAAATGCTTGCTGTTCCTAAAAGTCGATGAAAAAAATAGATGTCGCTCGCTCTGCAAAATTTTAGGAAGTTTCAAAAACTCCTTCTGAAAAATTCATAAATTTGAAAAATAAAGTCGACAGACACCTGAATAACGAGTAGTAGAGGCACACAAAAGAGAAGCATAACTTACTGCCGTTCGAAGATTTATTTTCCACTGTAGTATAATTTTCTTCTATGTCATGCTTTATTGGATGCACGTCCTTCATGAAAATTAACCCTTCATCTTGTGAGTCACCATCGTCGAATGAAATACTCCCCCAGCTGAGATGCATCTCATCAATGCTGTATCTTACTGGCAAAGATAAAAGTAGAAACATTGAAGATAATAGGTGTTAAAATAGCTGGATTGCTTTTTTATATAACAAAGCCAGACAATATAAAAACTTTTAACAATGGATTTATTTTTCAAAATGAAAATGACAGTTTTGCACAGAAAACCTTGAGTAGATACGACATGCAGACATTTTTCTCAAATAAGTTTATTGCTACCTCTAAAGAATTGGAAAACGTTTTTGCTCTGAATAAAACTATATGTTCAATATTTCTAAGATGCGTTCACGCTTTCCATTTTCATTATAAACAGGAATAAATTTTTGAATTGCCTTCCCAGTATTCTCCTCATAATGCTTTCTAATTCGTCGAATACCTTGTCACGTTCTGTGAGGAGCTGAAAGGCTACGTGACCGTCTTCCGATTGAAGGAGTTTTAGTGCCAAACATGAAATGACTTTAAGCTAGTACCACATAAATTGAACCCAATGAAGTTTTGAAAGCTTTCAAGAGATTCAGCATCACGATAGTTCATCAGCTGATGCCGAAAACAAACAAATTTGCTTTATTCCAGTTCTTTTCATTAATCCGAACTTATGCAGTGCTGGGACATATTTTTATAATTTACACGTTGCAACTTTGCCGACTTAACATGCGCATCAATTCTGAGGTAAGTACGTCACATACAGAATATCCCAATCGCTAAGAAATGGCAGGGATGGAATCGTTAGTCCCCATATCAGCCGGCAAACCACGCGTGAAGGAGAGCTCACTGTGGAAGAAGGAATTTTGACTAATTCCAGACGATGTGTGGAACGAACATAGCATATGTAACGTATATCCCGCCTTAAGAAAGGGCTGGGACAGAATCGTAGGTTTCGCCTTCAGCCGGAAAACCACGCTTGAAGGAGAGCTCACTGCAGAAGAAGGGATTCTGACTAATTCCAGACGATGTGTGGAACGAACATAGCATATGTAACGTATATTCCCCCTTAAGAAAGGGCTGGGACAGAATCGTAGGTTTCGCGGTCAGCCGGAAAACCACGCTTGAAGAAGAGATCACTGTAGAAGAAGGAATTCTGACAAAATCCAGATGATGTGTGGAACGAACATCACACACCTTTCAAAGAATCCAACAGCCAGGAGATGCATTTTACGTTCGGGCGCCAATATGAAAACAAAAATTTGCCAGTGGCGGGACTCAGAGGTGTTTAATTCTGTTCTGGAGGCGAATGATTTCCCTATTAAGCTACATGGACAAGTGGTTATCACTGCTACATGTCGTATGGACATGTACGTCACCTTTTAGGTAAGTGCGTAACAACTTGTGAACATAAAATATAAAGTCCTAGTAAGCATGGAAATCACTAACGGCTAATGTAATGAATCGGCTGAGGTAACTTGTATTAGTCCACTTTCATTATCTTTTCGATGACACTTCAGAATGTATCAATACTAGCCACAATACAACTTGTTAGTTTCAATTCGTATATCATTTACAATTCATGCGTTTCTAACTGTAAGCGGGAAGCAACACGGTCGTGCAATTTCCCTCTCGCTCGATAATGCAGTAAGTAACAGCGATAATAACCTCAGACAGATGCATGAAAAAATGTTATTTTTGAGGGAATAATTCTTCAAATACAAATGTATAAAGTCCGCACTCACCTGGTCATAGAGGTAATAATCCTTTAATCTCGATACATATATGATTGTAGTAAGAAAGCACAGATAATACACTGAAGAACAATTGAATTAGAAATACCTGTCTAGTAACGTGTAGCACCACCTTTCGTCCTGATGACGGTGGCGATTCGTCTCGGCATGGACTCGGCAATACATCGGAAGCGTTGGGAAACCATACGGATTCACGACCCCTGAAGAAGCTTCCACAGTTTACGAAGATTTGATGGAGGGGGTCAGAGCCTCGAGCATCTCTCTCGATGGCATCCCAGATGTGCTCGATGGGATTGAGGTCAGGTGACCTAGCTGGCCAAGGAAGCGAGGTCACGTCGGTATAGTGCTCATCCAACAATTCGGATACAATTCGGGAGCGATGGCACGGTGCATTGTCTTGTTGCACGATGAGGTCCCCAGTGGGATGTTGAAGACGCACAAACGGGAGCAAATGGTCGTCCAGGATATCCCCGGTAACGTTGACCTGTGAGGGACGATGTCACACGTACCAGGGGTTCCATTTCAGTCCACGTAAACAGTCCCCAGACGAGAATGCCACCCCCACCAGCTTGAAGAGTACCCTGCTGGCAAGAAGGATCCATCGATTCATGTGGTTTGCGCCGTACTCGTATCCTACCATCCGCATGTGCAAACGTGAATCTCAACTCATCAGTCCAGGTAACATTTGTCCACATGTCTAGGGTCCAGTAGCGATGTTTCCGCGCCCATGCTAATCTTTGCACTCTGTGATGTGCGGTCAGCAGCGGTACCCTCGTGGGACGATGGCTTCTGTACCCCATAGCGAGGAAATGGTTCTGGATGGTGTGGCTGCTTACACGTTTTTGTGCACCAGCGTTAAATTGCCGAGTGATTTCTTCCACTGTGGCCCGTCTATCCGCTGTTACAATGCGAGCTAGCTGACGATGACCCCGCTCATCCACACACTGTTGTCCACGGCAGTTGGTCCTTGCAAGGATGGTTTTACCGGATTTGATGTACTCACGGTGCACCAGTGACACAGTGGCTTGTGAAAATCTCAGTGCCTGCACGACTTCCGAGATGGAGTGACCCATTCGTCGGGCCCCGACTATTTGCCCACGATCAAATGCGCTTAGATCCTTAGTCTTACCCATACTGCGTCCGACTCTTACTGATTCTTATCGCATCACTCCTTATATTGTCGGATCGCTGCATACGTCATGTCGTTTTTGTTTACAGGGCCGCCCACAGCGCCACATTTGCATAACACCAGCTGTCTCTAATTCAATTGCTCTTCAGTGTATAACAGAACCAATGATCATGAAACAGAAGTCATCGCTCTTTCCACGTTTATAAGTGAGTCACGGAAAAATTATCATTGGTAACCACCGGGAATCGAACCCAGGGTCTTCCAGTTACGCGCCGGACATGCTTCCACTGCACCACAGTGAGCTCCAAATTCTCCAGACTCACACACGACAAACTGCCAAATCACCTGGCAGGTTGGTCCTTTGGAGCCCCGTACAATGCTGGTGATTCACCAAAGATGGAAAGCAGCAACTGAACAAATGACTAGCAGGCGAATGAATAATACATACACACAATTGACGTGGATTAGAAACATCAGACAGAAGTCGTCGCTTTTTCCACGTTTATTAGTGAGTCACGGAAAACATTCTCATTGGCCGCCAACGATAATAATCGAACCCAGGGTATTCCAGTTACGCGCAGGGCATGATACCACTGTATAACCGAGGCCTTGAATTCTCCAGACTCTTTTCTAACGAACCGGTCTTGGAAAAAGCTATGACTTCTGTTTGATGTTCTTAATCCACGTCAGTTGTGTGTATTAATTACTCATTCATCCCCTAGTTATTTGTTCAGTTGCTGCTTTCTATCTTTGGTGAATCTCCAGCTTCGTGCAGGGCTCCAAGAACCAACCTGCCAAGTGGCTTGGTAGTTAGTAGTATGTGAGTCTGGAGAATTCGAGGCCGCTGTGGTGCAGTTGAAGCATGTCCGGCGCGTAACTGCAAGACCCTGGGTTCGATTCCTGGTGGCGGCCGATGAGAATTTTCCCGTGATTAACTTATAAACGTGGAAAGAGCGAGGACTTCTGTTTGATGTTCCTAATCCACGTCAATTGTGTGTATTAATAGAACTAATGATAATGATGAAATATATGGTGAGTGTGCAGATCCTGGCATTAATTGCCCAGTTGAAGAAGTTATAACACTTCACTTGATATAGACAGTTGTAAAAAGCAAAAGCTTTACTCGGCTTGCTGGGACATTGTTTCTCTTCGTTCACATCACGCCTGCATACACACGCGTTTTTACAAGAAGTGCTAAAAAATCCGAGTCATATAAGTGGGTCACAAGTGTTTTTCTCTTTATGCTGATGCGCGCACAGTTCTTTCTCCGAGTGTGTGTTACCGTGGGAAAGTTTTTCTTTTCATTTTCTTGCGTTATTGATATTACACGCGCGGCGTCCTCTAACACTAACAAGAGGCTATATCTAAAAGCCCTTATTAGAAGTCTCTATGTCAAATGTCTCTAGCATTCTGATCCTCTAACTACGCAGTCGCAATCAGAAATGCACTCTTTTCTAACGAACCGGTCGCTTCTAACAAACGACCCCCTCTTACAATCTTCATTCTTATAATATTCAGCGTTGATGATATATTGACCTCTGACCCACTGCCAGTGCTGCCAAACTTAGAAAACTCTTCGAAGAAATTAATGTACCGTTCAGTGGGAAACCGTTCAACGAGAAACTAAATTTACATAAGAATACAGAAACTCGAAAGAAAGATTAAATTAGAGGTATACATTACAAATGCAAATGGTTAGTTTTGACTACTCAATTTTCATTTTCACATTTCACTAGCTTTTCAAATCGAGTTAAATATTTTAACTTAACCTGTTACATCTCATGAACTGCTCATATAGAGAGCAAAAAGTCGAGATTTAAAGCAGCACATCTTTTGTAAGAAAAAGAAGATCGTGCTTACGTTAGCACTTTCTCCTTCCGTCCGTCCGCCTGAAGACTCCATATTTCTGCAACTATTAGCTCGATTTGAAAACTTATTTTCGCATTGTGAGTCATGAAATGTGAGAACCAGGATTTCTGCTTTCCGGTTTTTTAAATCAAGCTAATAGTTGCAGAAATATGGAGTCTACAAGCGGACAGACGAAAGGACAAAGTGATAGCATAAGCACGATTTTTTTTTTCGTTTTTGAAAGCTCGATTTAAAAAAATTGCCACCAGATAGCGTAAATACAGATACTATATACTTCAACATTTATTTTATTCCATATAATTGCTTCTTAACATCCGATTGAAAACATCCTTTCCTTCATTCGATATCGTTTATAAAGAAGACTTCTTTGGGTACACCTTCTTTTCTAAGAAATGCACAGTTTTTCCGGTAGGCAGATTTGCAATTTCTCCGATATCTCTGCTTCTGAAAGCCCGATTTGAAAAATGCTTTTTGCACAGGACAGCTGTCCTGGTGGGAAATGTTCTGCATATAATTGTGAACTTTTATACATACTAGTTTGGCCATTAGGGGCCAAATGATTGTTTTTGATTTATATAACTGTTTATTGTTTCTGATATATTTGCAACAGCATTTGCGTTTCTGAAGGCTCGATTTAAAAAATTTCGTTACGACCAGATACTGCCTACTACGACACGGGTTCTGAGAATAGCTTGTAATTAAAATAGTGAAGAATTTCTCCTCCAGGAGGCACTGATATATATCTTATTTTTCTCGATGTCTCTGATTCTAACAGTCCGATTTGACAAATTTGTTCCCTTCTGGAGAGTGTTTCGGGTGCGGAAAGTTTCGTATATAATATTTAAATTTTGGTGATGAACAAGTGTTCCACCATGAAGGCATGAGTTCACGTTTCCGTTTGCAGGATATTAGCAGCAACATCCACGCGTCTAAGCACCCGATTAAAAAATTTCTTTTTCAGTCAGGTACTACTAAATGACAAAACATTCAATTCATATTTACTGCCAAAGATAGTGCACATGTTTACGCTATAGGCGGAAATGCCTCATCGGGTTTTGTTAATATCTCTGTTTTTAAAAGAAATTCTTTGAGCGACGTATACGATTTACATTGTGGAACACTTTTAGTTTCTTTTTGTATAGTATGGCGTTCGTTACAGTAAAGATAGGGAATATCGTCTTTTTGAAATAGTGAAAAGTTTAGCCTAGGTGGTAGAAATGTCAATACGTTTTCTCGCTATTTCTGATCCCAAGAAACGCATTTGAAAAATTCGTTTTCTTTAATATAGTTTTTGCTGTGAAGAACACGATCCACATATTTTCTACTTTACAATTATTCAAAAATCTTCCGCTAGGAGAGATTAAAGTTAGATCATGTTTTCCTGTATTTCTGTTCTTCTAACTGTTTGATATAAATATCGATTTGTCTCTCATATGTTCCTTCAGCTAAGATAATTTTTTTAGCACAATTTATCAAGTCGTTACAGACTTTTCAATAGCTAGTGGGGAAAAGTAACTGTTTTTGTTTCAAGACGTTTTACCGATTGCAGAACTGTGGCTGATTTTTTTTTTTTTTTTTTTTTTTGTGGTGTTTGGGTTCCATTGACTATGAATAACTTTGAAATATTTTATTCGCGTCGGAAAGGGTTCAAAAGACGTGCTCATTACAGCCTGAATTCGGTGTCATCTTTCTTGTTTTCAAGTTTGTAAACATTAATGTTAGTATTTTATTGAATCTTATCACAAGTAAAAATTGCTTGACCAGTTTGATTTTAAATGTGACGCCTTTGACTGTGCTCAAAATACGAGCGTATCTTTAGCGTTACGTACTTATTGAGAGCCGACAATTTGGATTCGTTCGAATATTGTTTTAAATGAAGTTTTAAGCGATTCTTTCAAAAACAGGGCTGGTTACGTTCTTTTTATTCTAATTCTGAAACATACTTTTTTCCGATAACTATTTAACAAATGGGAGAGTTCTTCCAAGTACGGAGGTTCTAACATGCTAATAGAGACCTTGGTCGCCGAGTAGTGTGAAGCGTTTGTTTCTGGTCGTTCGTAAGAAGTAAGTCCGGGTTTGTCTGTTCTTTTGTTTTTTATTGGAGGTTTAACGACCACCGTGAGCAACTCAATGTGCTAAAAGCAGTCTGCCGTCCCTAATTTAGGGCCACTGATTCCAGGAAAGGGAGAGAACCAGTGCCATAAGGTAAACACAACATCCATGCCTCACTGGGATCCGAACCAGGACCCCTTTCTACGAATGAACAGAAGCCATCGTTTAGACCACTGCGCCACCCGGGTGGCTAAGTGCAGGTTCGAATCCCGTGTGAGGCATGGATGTTGTATTTGTCTTACGACCATGCCTCTCTCCTCTTCTTGGAACCAGTGGTCCAATATTAGGACAGGCAACTGTTTTCGGCCTATTGAGTTGCGCACGGTGGTTATTAACTCTCCCCACCCCCACCCCACCCCCCTTCCCAGAAAAAACAAGCAAGGAAATGGACGAATGTACTGATGATATGCTAATTGTATTCACTGTGTTTTAATAGGCTAGTGTTTTTATTTCCACAGAAATTTCGTTTCTGGACCTTCCATGATCAAATTAGTTTTTACATATCACTAACAGAAAAGAAGAAATTTAACTCTGTTTAGCGAAATGGGCAAATAAATAACTGAAACAATTTACACAGTATCGGATCTTTGTTTCTGTTTCGGGGTTTAGCATGTACCTTGAGCAACTCTAAGGGTTATAAACAGTCACACATTCCTAATTTAGGTTAGGGCCACTGGTTCCACGGAGAGGCAATCACCAGCGACGTGAAACAGACGTTGCGCCTATGTTTCATCTAGGACTCAAACTGTGCTTGAGAGAATTATCCAAAGCCCACATCTTCAACCACTTGGCCACCGAGATAGCTCGGAAAAGTTTACCACCAAGTCTGTTCTTATTTGAGTGACTACTAGTCAAATGAAGTGCGCTAGAAAAAGTATATCATTTAGCAAGCTCGATAATTTGTCACTATATGAGCGCAAGGAAATCTTAAAACAAACATACTGAAACTCACAAGATTTTAATGATAAGCTGCAAAGCTGGTCATCCATTGGGTAGAGTCGCAGATCCATTACGCAGGAGACCACTAGCTGGTACCTGAAAAACAAAGAAACGCAGTGGTTTTCAAAGTAATTGGGATGAAATTAAATAATCATATCTTTTTACAATTGAGTTGCTTAAAAACTTTTTAGTGAAAAATATGTCACCGTTTGGGGTAGATTACATTAGAGTTTGACACATTCCTTACTTCTTCATCATAAATACCACATTTCTATCCCATCTTTATGAACAATATTTTGTGCAACTACTGAATAGGTAATTCTACATAATTAATCGATCGGCTGTTTTATCGCAAAAAAAAAAAAAAAAAAAAAAAAAACGCGTCACCACCTCTATTTAAGAGATGTGACGCTTTTCTTTTCTGTTATAGCCCGTTAGCTCTGGTCGCTACATCAAATTTTCGGTCGTTCTATGTGAAACTCTAACAATCGCTGGCGAATGAACTGACATATGGGAGGTTCCTAATTTCCTGGTTTATTTTTTTCACATGAACAAAAGTGATATTTTTTGTTTATCCCCAGCTTGGAAACAGTGCTCAGTTCTGGCTCAAATTTATGTTCCCGAGCCCGTCTAAGCCCGAAGTATATCAACCCTAGCCCCGAAGTATATGATCCCGAGCCCGTCCGAGCCAGAAGTATTTAATCTCGAGCCAAAAGTATATCATCCCGAGCCCCGAAGTATATGATCCCGATTCCGTCCGAGCCCGAAGTATATCATCCCGAGCCCGAAGTGTATCATCGCGAGCCCTCCCGAGCCCGAAGTATATCATCCTGAGCCCGAAGTATGTCATCCCGAGCCCGAAGTATATCATTCTGATCCCGAAGTATTTCATCCCGACCCCCGAAGTATATCATCCCGAGCCCGAAGTATATCATCCCGACCCCGAAGTATATCAACCCGACCCCGAAGTATATCATTGCGAGCCCGCCCGAGCCCGAAGTATATCATCCTGAGCCCGAAGTATGTCATCCCGAGCCCGAAGTATATCATTCTGATCCCGAAGTATTTCATCCCGACCCCCGAAGTATATCATCCCGAGCCCGAAGTATATCATCCCGAGCTCGAAGTATATCAACCCGAGCCCGAAGTATATCATCCCGAGTCCGAAGTATATCATCCCGAGCCCGAAGTATATCATCCCGAGCCCGAAGTATATCATCCCGACCCCCGAAGTATATCATCCCGATCCCATCCGAGCCCGAAGTATATCATTACGCGCACGTCCGAGCCCGAAGCATATCATCGTGAGCCCGAAGTATATCATCCCGAGCCCGAAGTATAACATCCCGAGCCCACCCGAGCCCGAAGTTTATATTGCTAGGTAGAGCCCGGTCGAGGCCGAAAACTATGACTAACCTATTTAGGCATTAAAAAAAGGATCTCTTCCAGACATTCACTTTGTCCTCCCCGTTGATTTAACCAATGTTTTTCTCAACTGCGAGGTGGGAAAAGGACCTTTATTTATTTCTCTAGTATAGCTGCAAGAGTTTCTTTGACCATTAGTTTCTTTCTAAATTTCCTCGGGACACCGGGTATCAGGAAAATCGGGAGGCACCGCAACCAACGTTGTAGATTGTTCAATAGAATTATCAGGCAGCTATCGTGTGGAGATAGGGGGCAAAATTTCGTCAGAGTGCTATCTACTATCTATAGTTCTTGAAGAAGCGCTTACTTCTCGGTAATTCAGTAATTCATGGCTTATAATATTTGTTACCCAAGCCCGGAATGAATAGTCATGCCAAGTTTCCACTCCCAATCGTGACTCCGTTACAGAAGAATTCTGTTTAGCAACTAGAAAGTGTAAAAAACGTCTCGTGTGGTAAATAATACAAAATCAAATTAAAAAAAAAGAAAGAAAAGTCTCTTCCTCTCTATCACTCTTTCAGAGCCCATGCCTGAACCATAGTAAGTATTACGCCACCCAAGGCCGAGGCCGAACCGCAGTAAGTAATATACAGGGTGCGCCCCAACCAACCCCAGTATTATGCTCCCAGAGCCCAAACCCCAGTAAATATTATGCAGCCTGAGCCGGAACCCCATTAAGTATTACGCCATCCGAGCCCGAACCTCAGTAAGTAATATGCCAGTACCCAAACCCCAGTAAGTATTATGCAGTCTGAGCTTGAACCCCAGTAAGTATTATGCAGTCTGAGCTTGAACCCCAGTAAGTATTATGCAGTCTCAGCTTGAACCCCAGTAAGTATTACGCAGCCCAATCCCGAGCCCGAACCCGAACCACAGTATTTATGGTTTGCGCTCTGGCTGCAAACCCCTGTATTATGCAGCCGGAGCCCAATCCCCAGTAAGTATTATGCAGCCCGAGCATGAACCCGAGTAAGTATTGCGCCGCTCAAGGAGGAGCCAGAACCACTGTAAGTATTGCGCCGCTCAAGGAGGAGCCAGAACCACTGTAAGTATTGCGCCGCCCAAGGAGGAGCCAGAACCGCTGTAAGTATTACTCCGCTCGAGCCCAATGCCCACTAAGTATTACGCAGCCCAAGCCCAACCCCCAGTAAGTATTATGCAGCCCGAGCCCAAACCCCAGTAAGTAGTATGCAGTCTGAACCCGGTTTGGGTCCGAACTCAACTTCGGGCTGGGACTCGGCTCGTCTCAGCATTGCTAGGCAGGCAGAAAGTATTAATACTGCAGAACTTTTCACTGACGACACTATGTTAGAGAGAAAATTCTTAACTCCTCCTCTATGATTACGTCCATTTTGTTTTGAATAATAGAAATCGTTTCTATTTATTTATTTATTTGGGGGTTAACGATCACCGTGAGCAACTCAGTAGGCTATCAGCAGTCGCCCGTCCCTAATTTAGGACCACTGGTTCCAGCGGAGAGAGAGAGACAGTGTCGTAAGACAAACACAAAATCCATGCTTCACCGGGATTCAAACCCGGACCCATCTCGGACGAATGATCAGAAACCATCGCTTAGACCTCTGCGCCACAGGGGCGGCATAAGGGGAATCACATGATAACTTTATCAAACAAGTACACGAATGCAATTTACTCTTGAAAAAATGACGGTTTCACGTCATCATGTATTCCAGCGTTTAGGAAACGAACACGAAAAAATACGTTTTGGATTCCAGGAGTAGCATGATAATTGTTACACTTTCCTCTCCGTTGTTCTCTCTTTCATCGACCCATAAACGCAAAATTAAGAGTGAACCAGCATTTCTCTCATGGGTACCTGAAAGCTACACAAAATGTACTTCGTCGACGAAAAAGCAGTAGCATTTTAATATGTATTGTATGTCAGTTACTTACAATTTAGGAAATAAATGTATCATGAACGCGGAGAGAAATAATAATTACTCGTTTCTGCGTAATGCATTCAGTGGAAGTTCATTCTGAATGCAGAATGAATAAACATCTACCAACCGACAAACCACTTATACAGAACACAAAACTTTCGTCAGTTACGGGAGCGGAATAATAACATGCATATTTCCGTTTACACGCAAATACAATAAACCAAACAGTCGCCGCCCGATAATGCGTTGCAACTAAACGCAAGATGAAGTCTATACATTATTTTTCTGAAAAAGCTAGCTTCCAGAGAGAAACAAGGTCTTCTGCGTAATCTGAGTCATAATGTTTCAGAAATTAAAAGAAAAACTAAAAAAAAAAAAATACTCGACAAATATTAACGATTAACCGGAACTTCAGAACGCTGGCTTTACTATTAACTTCATGTATTTAATTATTTATAATACACAAACTTAGCAAAAAAATTCTCGAACCTTTGCTTTCAGTTCTTCAGAAAGGATAAGACAATAATGTGGTTAGTTCACTTAGTTTAACCTTTTTTTTTTTTTTTTTTTTTCGGCCGGGAGTTTAAAATAAATTATCTATTGGACTTCGTTGACACATACAGGCAGACATATATAGTACAGACATTATGTGTTTCGACGTCAGCAATGAACATATGTAGTGAACGTTGAATACAGAATGCCGGGTGAAAGAGGAACACAGTGAATTAACCCCGAAAAACAAACAACCATGTTTTACTCGGGATTCGAACATAGACCCCTCCTTTGGGCGAATGATCAGAAGCCATCTCTTGGACAACTGCGCCATCGGGGCCGCAGTTTCAATTATAAACTATTACTGATTGAGTTAAAACTGGTGTGTAATGCATGGGTATCTTCAAGATAGGTAGGGTAAAAAAGATGTACGAACAATAGACATTGGTAATACCTAGGAAATGGATTTTTAGATGCTAAAAAACAGAAGAATATTTTTCTTTTGTGCTAATAATTTCAAAAATATTTGCAAAAATTGAAAACTAAAAAAAATATATTTGCTAAAAATAAAAAAAAACATATTTCCTTCAATTCTAATGTAACATGCTATTTTCTACGATAAAAAGATAACGCTCGAATTCAAATTACTAACCACAGCTATACATTTGATAGGAAAAGTTCTTTGGACTTACAGTGGACGTTTGGTTTTCCTTTAGTCTTTACTTATTTTCCTTACGGACGATAATGCCACATGATGTCACATTCACCCTAGGTTTTTTTTTTTATAGGATGCTGTTACTTCTGTTACTTTTGTTCGGCTTCGGATTGGACGGATTCTTTTCCACTCATAAACGCAAAATAAAAAGGCAGAATGCTACTTAAAACTCAACACAAAAATTTATTCCCCACAGTTTTACAGCTTCTAGAGATAATTAACTCACTGCGGTTTTCAACCGCACTTTAAAGTACGCAATATAGGAGCCGAAAGAAAAATATGCGCACCAGAGCAATTTAACAGAACCGCATCAACAACGACAAAAAACGCAAGCGGTGTATATATATACACTAGGTTGGGCTGAAAAAATCAACTTTTTTTTTTCGAGTCGCTATAGCGCGGAAAACTTTCGTCTTGTACATATAAGAAAAATGGAAAAAGAATTTTCAAAATCGATAGATATCTTCCTGTCGCGCATCACCTTCAAAATTTATGAAAATTGAAGAAATGTAATTTGTTTAGTCCATTTTTAAAAATTAATAAAGTTGCGATGCTCCAAACGCTACTGATTGGGATGTGTAATATATGATTGAAGGAAGTATAATAAATTATAACATCATTGATATTTTATTATTTAGCGGTCGCGCATTGATTTCGAAAAATTCAATTTTTACATCAGAATTGCAAATTTCCATTGTTCTGATAATCGCATTATTTTTCAGCTGTTCGCTGGTTTTGTAATCCCCACCCAGAACTCAACACGTGGAGCTGGCTGCACGTCGAATTCCACCCACTCCCTTCCCAATCAATCAGTCATCCATATTTACAGGGTGTATGTTTTCCTTTACATTTATTTCATTATTTACAAAAAGATTTTACAACTATTTACAACACAAGCCATTATTCCCTTACTCTTTCTTTCCAATAGATACTACTTTAAAGTTCGATTTATTGGAGAACATGGGCATCTTGGATCTTGATAGTAGTGTGGTTCTGATTTAGCCGTCTGTGGACTGAGCTCTGCAGACTTTGTGTGATGCTGCTGTTACCAGTTTGACACATCGTTCAAATGCCTGGGTATGACAAGGGAATCTTTTGAGATCGCAATTCGGTACTGTACCAGATTGTATAAGTGAGTTAATAGCACCATCACTTATTTCACGTAACAAAGGGGGAGAAGATATCCTGCAAATATTCCAGTCAATGATCTCGGTGTATTCTGTAGCAGCAAAGTTAATTTTAGGTGTCACGAAATTCCTGATTGGCTTTCCCTTAAGAGCTGACTGTAGCTTTTAAAATTCATTTAAGCCCGAGTTCTCTAATGTTTTTTTCTTTGGTCTGGAATCACAGCCAAAAGCAAATTTTCTGGATGGGCAAAAAATGCATTGCATTTGATTACAGGGTTTATAACTTGAATTAAATTTTCAGGTAAATATCGCAAAGTTACAATTGCTTCGAACACATGCTTAAGACCCTCTGTAAAATACTTTTTTTTATTCTAAACCACACTGGAATGTAGGACTTTAAGATAAAATAAACTATTTGTTTTAGTTCATCTGAAGGATTTGTTGCACTTATGTATAACCTGAGAACTCTGTTAGCCGTAGATAACTATCTCGAATGTGAAAGAGGGCCCGGATTACGAAGAGACAAATTTTCTGGACATTTGTCTGATTTTATTGTAATAGTAATATCTAGAAGATATTGCTAATCTTTGCTGAGCACTTTCCGGTCTACTTCAGGAATTTCGCAGTCAATACTTTCCCAGTGGGGAGATTTTCACAACCTCTAAGCTGTTGGCCAATTGGCCAACCAAAGGATTTAAGCTTTGAGGTTTCGCCATCTATGTGTTGAAATATGTGACGAAATGGCAATTCATTGAAATGAAGGAGACTCACACTCCACTTCAACGGTCTTCCCACGTGTAGTTCAATTTGACGATTTACGCCATTCTTTCAGCCAGTGTTAATTACACTACCATCACACCCAATTACATCTAGTTCTTCAAGAGAAATCCCAAGTGCAGACAAATGGGAAATAATGCTGGAAACATTATCTTTAAAGGATCCTGAAGAGGGAGAAACATGGCCAATGTATACCGAACCTAGTTCTTGTATTAGGGAATAATGTTCATCTTTTTGATTTCTGCAAAAATGCTTTGAATTATTTTTTTCAATTACCAAAGGGTCACATTCCTGCCGTCAAAGTAGATGCCACGTAGTACTTAATCAGATTTATACAGCAAATCATTCCTGTTACAATTTTTTCTCTTCTTACTTTGTTCTTATCAACTACATGAGAAAACTCTTTGCCGGTTATCATGCCAAAATCTTGAAGTACACTGGATGCATTTGCAGGATCAGAGGGAGCAAGTGTTTTATCACGTGGAGGCAAGCGTTATGCTATGCAGCAAAGGGTTCTTGGTAAACTCGGGGGATGAGGGAGGGGCGATTTAGTATTGCGCCATATACTTATTATTTTACTAACCGGGAAAGATTTCTTCGTGTAATTCTACAATTCTAAATCTATATGCAATATTTTACGAACATTGTAAAAGCTACGTATTTTTTTTTTTTGATTGGAGGTTTAACGACCACCGTGAGCAACTCAATGAGCTACAAGCAGTCGTTCTTCCCTAATTTAAGATCATTGGCTCCAAGGAAGGAAGAGAGCCAGTGCCGTAAGATAAACACAACATCCCTGCCTCAGAGGGATTCGAACCCGGACCCCTTTCGGACGAATGAGCAGAGGCCATCGCTTAGCCCACTGCGCCTACGGGGCGGCCAGCTATGTAATGAATAAACATATGCTGTATTTGGGTAAAAAAATATGGTTTGTTTTAACTGCAGTGCGCTACCGGTAAATAATAAAATATCAATGATGTTATTATTGATTATACTTCCTTCAATCATATACTACACATCCCAATCTTTAGCGTTTGAACCATCGTAACTTCATTAATTTTTAAAAATGGACAAAAAAAAATTAAATTTTTTCAATTTTCGTAAATTTCGATGGTGATGCGCGACCGGAAGATATCTATCGATTTTGAAAATTCTTTCTCCATTTTTCTCATCCGTACAAGAGCCAAGTTTTTCGCGCTATAGCTACTCGAAAAAAAAAAAAGTTGATTTTTTTCAGCCCACCCTAATATACACTCTGTATTTGATTTTGATACGTATCCGTGTGCTACCCAAGCTTCAGTGGATACGGGAGAAATTTCGGTTTCGCTTCTCCTACAAGGAAGAGAAGACGTCATTCTCCAGCGCCCTGGCGCTGTTGTCGTCAAGTTCTACCGCCTCATTTTAATTTTTTTCTTGTCGCTGAATCCATATTTCGGTTTCATTTACACTAAAAATAAACAAGTTAGTAAAATCATGAAGTGCATTGAATATGATACGCTTTCCAACATACAAGAAATCATTACTCAAGTTATAAGGATAACGGCTGTGGAATAAATCTCACTCCTGTGCCCTGAGCTCTGACCCTATTTCGATTATATTAAACAGAAACGGTTCGATATACCTCCGGAACAACATGCTATTAAGTTTTGTCACAATCCAAGCATTTTTAGGGAAGTTATGAGGAGGCTGTGGAATAAATCTCGCTCCTGTGTCCTGATCTTTGAGCCCATTTCGATGATTTTAAACGAATTGGTTCAGTATACCTCCGAAACAACATGTTAGACTTTTGTTGAAATCGTAGCATTTTCACGTAAGTTATGACGTATGAGGGCAATGGAATGAATCCCGCTCCTTTGTCCTGACCTTTGACCCCATTTCGCCCATTTTCAATAGGGTTCGTCCCCAGGTGGTCCCCTACCACATACTAAAATTTCATCGAAACCGAACCATTTTTACGTGAGTTATCGTCCGGACGGACGGAGAGACATACAGACAGACAGACGGACAAAGCTGTAGCATATACGCTTTTTCAACCTAAGGTGGGAAAACGTAAAAAATAAGTGTGTGTGTTGGGGGGATGTACTGTACGACTGAGATTTACCTTCAACAGTTTATTTAACCGCAATAATTCGCAAAAATATAGATTTAAAGAAAATTTATGCTGCAAATAGATTTTTGGAATCCATTCTCACACAACATAATATTACTGGGATGCACAATGGATTCATTTTAGGCAGTATTTGTACTGTCATATTTAAACAAATTTAAAGCACGAAACTGAGAAGGAATAACACAATTACTGTTTTGATTTCTCATTATTTATCACACATAATTTTTTTAATGAGACGTCTTTCAACATTAAGAATATTTTTTCCACATTTTCTGCTACAAATGGTGTGCAGTGTTTCCCCTAGGAAGTGCAAATTTTAGGATGGAAAGCTGATATATTACTTTTAGCCTGCGTATTAAGAAAAACGATACTAACTGCGCATGTTCTGAACATTCAGTTTACGACTACATGGCCAAGTCACTACTTTTTGTGAAGCGATTCTCTGACGCACATGTTCCTTTTATGAATGACCATTTGAAGGGGTGCAACACCGTTTTTGAAAAACAGGAATCCCGCTGCTAATTAGTGAAGAAAAATTGCTTTCCAAGTATTTAGGAGATGCGCTCACGGTATAGGATGATCATGTGACTGTCGAGAGGCGTATGAAGAGGCGTATGCTAAAGGCGTATGAAGAGGCATATTTTAAAAAGGCGTATGCTAATTCTGTTTCTTCCGACTAACTGCCTAAGGTGGAGTCAGTTTTTCCGTTGGAAGTTACTATGTTCGTATCTCAAAGATGATGCATGTATCAAAACGGCAAGTTGCAGTGATAAGCCTTTGCCAGCGTAGTTCAATTGGTAGAATGTCCGACTCCGGAGGAAGAAGATTCGGATTCCATCACCGACAGAAAAGGGCAGTTTCGTTGTATTGGCGCCCGAACTTAAAATTAATCTCCTGACCGTAAAGTTCGAGAAAGGAGTGTGATGCATCTTCCACGCGTCGTTCGGAATTAAATCAGAATGTCTTCTTCTGCAGAGAGATCCTTCAAACATGGTTCGTCGGTTGACGCGAAAGCCTGCGATTTCGTACACCAACCTTTCTCAACTAGGTGATATATGTGACATATATCCCTACCATTGAGGTTACGCACATGTCAAAACGAGAAATTTCAGCGATAAACCTTCGCCGGCGTAGTTCAGTCTGTAGAATACCTGACTCTGGAGAAGACAGATGTGAGTTCGAATTGCATCACAGGCCGATAAGGTCAGTTTCGCTACATTGGCTCCCGAATGTGAAGTAAATCTGGACGCGAGGTCCGCGAAAAATGTGTGATACTTTGTTCACACATCATCTGGAACTAAGGAGAATTCCATCTTCTACGCTTCCCAAAATGTGTGATGTTTCTTCCACACATCGCTTGCAATTAACCAGATTCCTTCTCCTACGCATACCTCCTTTAAGCATGTTTTTTTTTCTCTCAAAAGTCTGTGATTTCGTGCAACCACCTTTCTCAAGGGAGGCACTATATGTGACGCACCTATCTCAGAGGTGATGCACATGTCAAAAGTGGGAAGTCGCAGCGCTCAGCCTTTGCCGGCGTAGTTCAAGAGGTGGATTATCCGACTTCATATGGGCTCGAATCCCATCACCGGCAGAAAAGGACGATTTAACTATAACTGATGCGTGACCGCATTATTTGGGTTTTCGAAAGCTGCGTGTCAATCATTTATGGTGCTGCTTGACATGCAGCTTTAGGGTTAAAGCGCCATTCTTCCGACCATTCTTCCGAGAAGGGTCGGAGTTCAAATCGCGGTGTGGCATAGATGTTGTTTAGTCTTACGGCACTGACTCTCTTCCTTCCCTGGAATAAGTGGCCCTAAATTAGCGACAGGCGACTGCTTATAGCCCATTGAGTTGCTCACGGGAGTCGTCAAACCCCCAAACAAACATTTATGGGAATTGTACAGCCAACATATTAAAAAATACTGTTTCCAACCTAACAAGTAGAAAGAGAAGTAGTTTTCGCGCGCCTTTTCTCTGAGTATTGCAGTTTCAAGCAACGCTGTGTCGTGCTTGACGCATTGTGTGTGAGTGTAAGAAAAGTAGTATTTTCCTTTTTTTTTTTTTTTTTTTTGTTCGGGGTTTCACCATCAGCACGAGCAGCTGTTAGAGCTATAACAGTAGCCCGCGTCAAATCTTACTGGAGATGAAAGCCTGATCCCATCTTGAACCACTAGCCAAAAATCAGCGTCTCTGAGCCTGATCATATCTTAAACCACTAGCCAGAAATCAGCGCGTCTGAACCTGATCCCATCTTGAATCACGAGCCAGAAATCAGCGATACTGAATCTGATTCCGTCTTGAATCAGCGCGTCTGAACCTGATCCCGTCTTGAATCACGAGCCAGAAATCAGCGATACTGAATCTGATTCCGTCTTGAATCAGCGCCTTTGAGCCTGATCTCATCTTGAACAACTATCCAGAAATCAACGCCTCTGAACCTGATCCTATTTTGAAACACTAGCCAGAAATTAGCGCCTCTGAGCCTGATCTCATCTTGAACAACTATCCAGAAATCAACGCCTCTGAACCTGATCCTATTTTGAAACACTAGCCAGAAATTAGCGCCTCTGAGCCTGATCCCGTCTTGAACCATAAGCCAAAAATCAACGCCTCTGAACCTGATCCCAATCTTGAACCACTAGCCCGAAATCAGCGCCTTTGAGCCTGATCCCGTTTTGAATAACTAGCCAGAAATCATCGCCTCTGAGCCTGATCCGGTCTTGAACCACAAGTGAGAAATCAACGCCACTGAATCTGATCCCAAACTTGAACCACTACCCAGAAATCAGCGCCTCTGAGCATGATCCCATCTTGATCCACTAGCCAGAAATCGGGCCACGACGATGAGCAATTTCCTTCTCCTTTTAATGCACGTCCTTTATGTCTTTCATTTTCGTCATTGTCTTTTTTTTCACTGCTTCACCTGATGACTCAACCACTACAAGCCTTCTTTTAAATTTTTAAATACTGAATGTTGTGCGTTTGAGAGAAGACATATTACAGATCTTATGTACTTTCCCTACATTGTGTTTTACGCATATTTTCTTTAGTTTTGGAGTTGTTGTTCTCTTCCAGAAGCCTTTCACAGTATTCTCTAAATTTACTTGAACTTCTGTGTACTATCTTTCTCACTTAAAACTTAGTTTTTGAATTTTATTTTATAACTTCAACACTCTCTTAAGTTTACGAATGGCTCTCTATGAACTTTTAAGCGTCTTAATCTTAATAGCCAACAAGAAAAGCAATTAAGTAAATCTAAAAAAAATATTGCTTATGCGTTTTATAAAACCTATTCACTCTTCAGGTGCTTTTCTCATTTGATCTGAAGATAACTCGGATTTAAGAATTTCACTAAAGCATTTCAAGATACGCTAAAACTCAGGAAGTACCACAATTTATAAAACTCAGAAGCAACTGCAACTTTTGAGTCATTTACCGAAAACAGTGTTTCGCGTAAGAAAGAGAGAGAGAGAGAGAGAGAGAGAGAATAATCAGGGCCGCATTCTAGAGAACTGAAAATATTTTTTGAAACGTAATGAACGACGTAGTTTTTGTTAACATGTTATTTGGTAAAAATACATCCTCGTCAGTGGCATATTTAGAGGGGGCAATGAGGCCTTGTCTCCCCGAAAGTGCTTCATTTTTTATGTTTCTGGTTAAAATGTGACTAACATTAGAAAAACTGCCTTAATTTAATAAAAATGCATCAGTTTACATTAAAAATGCTTTAGTTTTTTCTTCTATTTTTCATTTACTTTTATTTTGTTCTGGTGGATTTTAGAAACTTCCATCTTTCGTCCTCCTCCTGAAATATTTTTTTATATATGGCCCTGATCTTCGTATTAACACTTTGCCCCGTCTTATTAACAAGGGCGTACCGCCCTTAGCTTCCTGTGGACACATCATTAGACCGATTTAAGAAATTATTTTTCCCTTGGAAAGTTGAACTATAAAAAAAAATCGTTTATTTGTGATTGTTTGTCCTTTCCTTCATCAGAGTATTTATTACCAATAACAATTACCGGTAAGTTTTGAAATGCGCATGACTTTAACCTCGATATGCATTTTATTCCATATCGATGGATCTAAAAATAAGATTTCAAAAATTCATTTTCTTACGAGATGACACTTATTATAAACAACACTGTGCGAATTCTCTACTTCAAAAATTTTTGTAATACGTTTTTATTTCACCTTAAATTCGAAATACACATTATTATTTATTTTCAAATAATAATTTCTACTTCAAAATTTTCTTTCGTATTTCCAGTAATATTTTCTCAGCAGAGTGGGTAAATATACAGTATATTCCCCTCGATGTCTATTTTCCTAATAATCTAAAGTGAAAAACATAAAGCTTTTGGAGCCACCCCGGTCTTATAACGAAGTGAATTTCTCCGTCATTTTTATCCGCGTAAGGATTCGAACCCGGGTCCACTCATTCCGGTATAAGTTGCTCTACCAATTGAGCTACGCGGACATTTTATTCTGATTCCTATCTGCCTTTATGTCGTGTGCGTCCTTCTGGCAGGTACGTCACATCTCCTGGTACGTTACATCATCTCCCCCTTATTTTTTTTTTTTTTTTCGAAGTGCTGCTCTTATTTTTCCTATCTCGCGGTGTGGAAATAACATCACACCATTGCGAGATTGTGAAAGGTCGGGTCATCCGGATAGTTCGGGCGCCATTATAACGAAGTGAATTTCTCCGTCATTTTTATCCGCGCCAGGATTCGAACCCGGGTCCACTCATTCCGGAATAAGTTGCTCTACCAATTGAGCTACGCGGACATTTTATTCTGATTCCTATCTGCCTTTATGTCGCGTGCGTCCTTCTGGCAGGTACGTCACATCTCCTGGTACGTTACAGTCTAAGCGATGGCCTCTGATCATTCGTCCGAAAGGGGTCCTGGTTCGAATCACTATCTGTTATGGATGTTGTGTTTGTCTTACGGCACTGGCTCTCACCTTTCTCTGGAACCAGTGTCTCTAAATTAGGGCCGGGCGGCAGCTCATAGCCGATTGAGTTGATCACGGTGGTCGTTAAACCTCCAATCAAAAGGTTTTGAGTCGTATCCGTCTTATGATACGAACTTTTTTTGAAGTTTTCGTAATTTTCCAAAATTAATAATTCTGCTTTTAGTGAGACTAATTCAATATTTTTACAAAAATGGTGTACCTTCCTTTCTACCAGTACAAAGGAAAAATTTCTCTTTCATTGGATATCATACAATATGAATCCCATTTCGCGTGCGTTTTCTGTATCAGAAGTTGGTGCCCCTGATGTAGAGGTTGGTGCCCCTGATGTAGAGGTTGGTGCCCCTGATGTTAATGAGTGCAACGTGGGGGGTGGATGGGGGATAGCACGCAGTTTCTTCGTCTCTTATTAATTTCAATGACAGTTAACACACTGACAGTTAATAAGATGCGTCGCATAAATATAGAGACAGACTACTTTGCGCCGTGAACGCGATGCGAATATAGGTAGGAAGCTGAGGTGGTACCTAATTAGACATAACCCTGCAACAAACGTTTCGATCCGTCGAGATGACCGGATTGTGTGAAAAGAACACCACAAAGTGAAATAGTGTAATTTTAGATTTCTCATAAATATAAAGACAACTATGTAAAGTAGCCACATGCAAATGAATTGTACAAATTAGCATGTTGTGCGCACGCGCATGGGCCGTAATTCGGTCTATCCTACAAAAGACAGCGGACCTGCCGTCAGACATTCATTTGCCGAAATGCCACGCAACAGTCAACTTTCTGGTGAGGAGGTGCAGAAGATTTGGAGACTGAGAGCAAATGGATTGCCTGTAGCGAAAATTTGTAAAGCCATGGGGGCAGTCATTTATAAGAATTTATCAAAACGCGGTGCGTTAACTTTCAAAAAGCGGCCTGGAAGGCCTAGAATAACAACCAAATGAGATGATCGTGCCATCATGCGTTTAGTTTCATCCCAAAGGTTATCACTACGTCACATTTCTCTGACTGTTGTTGTCTCCGTCTCAAAGGACACAGTTCATCAACGAATCAAGGAAAGTCGCAACATTATGCTCCGTAAAATGCGCCGTCTGCCACACCTCACGCGGCGCCACAAGGAAGCTAGATTGTTATGGGCAAGCAGCCACAATCACTGGACGGACGAGTGGATCACAACTATTTTCTCCGAAGAGAAAAAGTTCAACCTGGACGGCCCTGACGGTTGGAACTGCTATTGGCATGAATTACGACGCGAGCCACGCGCCTTCTTCAGCAGACAGAAAGGAAAGGGATCTGTGATGGTCTGGGGAGCTTTTGCGTTCAATGGGACAACGGATATCGCTTCCCTGTGCAACGCAGGCAAAACTCTGAAACGTATCAGGACATACTCAGCAGCCACCTTTTACCGTTTGCCGAAACTCTAGCGGGTGTTGATTATCGGTTCCAGGAAGACTATCCATTGGTCTGCATCAACAAAAAACTGGTTTAATGCTCATCACGTGACCGTAATGGATTGGCCAGCACTCAGTCCAGATCTGAACCTTATCGAGAACCTCTGGGGTATCTTCGCTCGTGATGTGTATGCGAATGGACGGCAGTTCTCAAGTGTGGTGGCATTGAAAGAGCAGATTGAACGGAGCTGGTACGCACTCCGTACACAACACTTACAGCACTTGGTGGACAGCGTGCCCAATCGAGTTTTCATTGTTATTCGGAACAACGGCTCTACTATTCGTGTCGGAGGTGCTCATAACTAGTAAGTCTTTATATTTTTGAGACAGCGTATTTCCGTTTTTTCTTGTACTTGGCGTTGGAATTCTTATGTTTCCGTCAAACTATTGTTCAGCTGCGTGTCCTATACTATTTTTGCTATAAATATGAGGTGTACAGTTCAGCTCGTTGTTGTTTCTTTTTCATTCGAGAATTTGTTCTGTCTCTATATTTATGCGACGCACTATACTTTTCAGAGGTTGGTTTCCCCGGATCTTAACTGGTTAATACTTAGCAGATATTGATGCCCTTGACAATTAATACTTTTCGGAGGTGCTCCTGACAGTTAACACACTTGACAGTTAATACTTTTCAGAGGTTGGTGCTCCTGATGTTAATGGGTGCAGCGTGAGGGGTGGTCGGGGGATAGCACTCAGTTTCTTCGCGTCCTATTAATTTCAATGGCAGTTAACATTAATTACCTTCTTTTAATATCATTTCGTGAGTTTAATTCATTCCTTTTTTCATTAGTGGCTTTGGGAAAACAGGAGTTTTTAGTCAGTTCCTAACAAACCTCGGGAAATTCATGAAGTTCATTTTGGAAATGTCTTTATTGCTCTGAAAATGAAATTATTGCATCATCATCCTCTCAAGAAGAGCTTTCGCACCCGAATTTATAACCTTAGTTGTCAAAAAGTGAATTCTCACCCCAGTGAAGGTGCGATGATGGTAATACACGCGTCTAAAGTGAGTTGATATCGAACACGAATATCGAGTTTTAACATGAGGATTTAGCGACTCTCCTGATGATCTGAGAAAGGAGTGAGGCAAACATACAGGGGGCTAGGAATAGCCTGCGCTTTTCAGAGAGAAAGGAAGAAAAAAACAAAAACAAACGCGTGCTTACTGGCGCTTGGAGGTTGCGTGAAATGTTGTATTTTTCGCTGTTTGATCGATACCTTTTTTAAGAAGTCCGAGCATCACCTTATACGCCGTATTGACTTATGTATAGAAATTTCTCAATGAGAAAAGAATTATTACGAATTACATTCGGTTGTGATCTGACCAATCGAGACGCGATATTATGCCCATAAGAAACCATTCCGGATACATACGAAATGTGATACTCCTTTCACTTAAAACTGGTTCAAAAGCTGTACAAACGGATATTTCCGTTCGGCGAAATCATCATGAAAATTGCCGTTGCCGATTTTGGAGTGGTAGCTATCGTATGTTATTTGCATCCCCTCGCGATGGCTCCAAGACCCAAGGAGTGACATTCAGACCTGGTTTTGCAAAGCTGCCAGAACAACAGTGGGTACTACTATTTTACCTCGCAACGATTAAATCTCTGAAACACGTCATTGTCAGGTAGTTGATTGGGTAGTGACAATCGTGTCGACAGCCGGCGGTGCATGTCATAAGCAATGACTAACATCTAGCAAAGGAAATCTTTCTTAGCTTTGTCATGTATCTCTCAATTGAATTAAAGTGAACGATTGCTCCATTTATTATTCTCATCTTAATTTATATCACGTTTTTAATTGAAATGAAAATCTCTTTTTATTTCTGATTACAGTCGGACTCTGTGAGGAAGAAGGCAACGATAACTCACGCTGCAAGCATCACTCTGATTTGGTACACTCGTATGGCCTCAATTGTTTGTTTTTTCACCTTTGTGGCCTTAACTGGTCGGTCGGAGGGAAGGAATACTTTAGTTCAGAAGTAAAAATAAGCTTATGAAATTCAACTTTCTGCTGCAAAGTAAAATGCATTAGTTATCTCACTTTTCCTTTTAGTATTCACTGAAACATTTAAAATATAGTAATATAATTTCGGTAGACTACTGCATATTTTTCTCTAGCCTTGCCTTATGCCTCGGATCGACTTATCTGTTAATGGAGATAAAAAACTGAGGAATTTATTTAAATCGACTTATACTCCGTATCGACTTATACGCTAAAACATAAGGTAGATTTTGTTATTCTCCGCGCGAAGGAGATACACTGTTCGATAAAATTAAGGGAGCAGGTGATTTAGCGAGAACAGACAACTGCTGGTAAATATACAGCACAATATAAAAATATATTTATGAAAGGGACAAGAAAATAAAGGATTGAATAGGTGGAAAGCATGTTTTACTGTAAAAAAGATCATTTTTATAGGAAACACACCTGGTGCCATAAAATATTGTTATTACCCATATCTTATAGAGAAGAAAAAATAAGCATTGACGAACTTTGTCATCTGTCTAATAAGGTCTCTGGTCACCTCGAACGTGCAAGACGGCTTCACACCTGTGGGACATTGAATTGATCAGGTGGTCGAGGAGGTTTTGGGGGATTCTTCCCTACTCTTCAAGAAGGGTATTTGTCAACTGAAGGCGAGTCAACGGAGGTAGTGGTCTAGCCTAATGTGTTCCAAGCATGTTCGATCGGATTCAAATCCGGGGACCATTACGGCCACCCCATACGCTCTATTGTCCTCTTCACGCATCTGATTCAGAAGGCATGTTCGATGAGGTTAGGCGTCGTCATATACATAAAAAGGGCTAAATCCCCTATGGCAGCAATATAAGGCACGACCAAAGGTATAAGAATTTCGTTCCTGCGTCTGTGAGCAATCAGGGACCCATTCCGAATAACGTGCAGGTCAGTACGCCCACCTATGCTTATCCCTGCCAAAACAAGCACACCGCCGCCACCAAAACGCGATCTTTCTTGGACATACGCTGAACTGTATCTGGTGCCACGTTCTCTCCAGATCAGAAGTCGTCGATTATCCGGCTCTAGTCTGAATCTGGACTCGTCGAAGGAGATAACTTGACTCCACTCGGCTGGTCCCCAATCACAGTGTTCTTCAGCCCATTTCTTCGAGCCATAGGATGTCGGGAGGTCAGTGGGACACAAACAACTGGCCTAAGTGCATACAATCCACGTACGTGAAGGCGTCTACGAATTGTTTGTGTCGATACGCTTCTGCCGGTTTCCATTAAAAGTTATCTTTGCAGCTGGGAGACATTTTGACCCCTGTTCCGAAGGACTGTAAATGACAAATAGCGGTCATCATTTGAGGTGGCAACTCGTGGACGACCTTGACCAGGACGTCTTCGAACACTTCCCGCCTCTTGGAACCGACTCCACAGGAGTGCAATTACACTTCGGCTCACTCCAATGGCGGACGCTACTATCCGTTGACTTTGACCTGCTTCCAAACTTCCTATGGCTCACCACGCGGTGCTTTCTGGGAAATCGTGTTGATTCGGCATGCTAACATGAGATAACGCAGCAAAGTGCTTCTCCCGCGACAAGTGGTACAGAATACAGTTCCGAAAGGACCATCCCGTTTTATGTGATTGTCGCATTGACGTCACTTTGGAAGTCATTGTTGCTAATTTCCATGTCGAACTGCCTTTTGCAGCTGTTTTTCATTATTCGGAAGGAATCTTTTGACAGTTCAATAACATTTTACCTAACTGCTTTGAATAAAATCGTTTAAAAAGGGTGCTCCCCTAATTTTGTTGAGCAGTGTATTTTTATTACCCATGCAGACGGGAAGAAATTTTTATTTTCGGGAGGGACCAATCAAAGGTGAAATCAAATTGGAAGCAGGCACAGGGAAGCGGATTGGCAGCATAGTAAATGAAAAAACGCTCGAAAGAATAAGCAAGAGCGGAACAATGTGTAAATAACACAAATAATAATGTAGAAGTAACACCGAAATCAGGACAAATATATATATATATACTGAAGAGCAAAGCTGAAAACTAAGGAAAAACTTTAGAATTTAAAACGAAAGTTGCAAAATAACCTGAAGATCAAAACGCGCAACGCAGCAGTTATGAAAATTCAGAATTCACATTCTATTAAGAAGAGACCTAAGCAAAAAATATATATTTTTTTTTTGACTCATACCAAGTACAACATAGAAAAGGTTATGTATCTACCGGTGTGAGTAAAAGGAGAAAAGTTAAAAAATAAAATAAAACAACTGAATGTAGAAAGTGTCGAGAATACTGAGCCTTGGCTTTATCAAGGACCAGCAAAAACTCTGCATTTTCTCACTTCCACAAAGACCTAGTTGGAAATGGGTTTCTGCAAAGCCATAGATGCAAGTAATAAGCCCACCAAAAATTGTTTTAAAAAATATATATGTGTCATGACCTCCGCAGAGTTGTATGACCTAGCTCTAGTTAACAATTTAGCTTGCATCCATAACTTTCATGGCCCGACGGCCCGACCCATGCTCTTCATCTGTTACTATTAAACAGAGAGAAGAAGATTAAAGAGAACTCACGTTGTGAGAGTGACATAATAATTAGAAATAATTTTCAGCTATAACGAAATGCCAAGTTCGCCCGAGAGAGAATTTAAACCTGAATAGCAATGCAAAAGAATTCCAAATTTTTACATTGCAATTAAAAAAGGAAATATTAATTTTTTAAAACTCAGATTTTTGAAAGAAAACTTGATTCTAAAACCCCCTACTCCACAACTTCTGACAACACAAAAACGAAAATAAATTAAAGACAATAATTAACTAAAGAAATGCTTTGTGAAGGTTATATGACATAAACAATTAGTTTCAATATGTACAAAGTATTTCAGCAGTGCTTTAAGTGCATAATTAAGTAGTTATTAAGAACTTAACTACTTTGAAAATACAGCGCAAAGTAAAGGAACTATGCTTAGCCAGCTGCTGGGGCTAAGTTTCCTAAAAGACGCGCAAAGTTACCAAGAAAAGAAAGAGTTAAAACCCGCAAAAATGTTAACAGACTAGCCAGTGCCTAAATGCTAAAAAGCAAAAAACAACATAGAAAAAAAGTACAAGAAGTACAAACATTGAACTTATAAAACCTAAAACCCAAAGACAATGAAGAGAGCTTACCTCTTATGCAACTAAACTTTCTCCACACAAGAGGAAACATGGCTGACCTTTTCCCCAAACGTCCAAACACCTCTGCCACTCCCTAGTCGCTGGGGGCAGTGTGGGTGGGGCTGATGGCCTCCTCACACTGAAAGAAACCAACTCGCGGAGATTTTAACCAGAGAAAAAAATGTATATACTTAAGACTGTGGACCTGTATGATCATACAGGTCCACAGTCTTAAGTATACCCACACTGCCCCCCAGCGACTAGGGAGTGGCAGAGAACGTTTGGGGAAAAGGTCAGCCATGTTTCCTCTTGTGTGGAGAAAGTTTAGTTGCATAAGAGGTAAGCTCTCTTCATTGTCTTTGGGTTTTAGGTTTTATAAGTTCAATGTTTGTACTTCTTGTACTTTTTTCTATGTTGTTTTTTTGCTTTTTAGCATTTAGGCACTGGCTAGTCTGTTAACATTTTTGCGGGTTTTAACTCTTTCTTTTCTTGGTAACTTTGCGCGTCTTTTAGGAAACTTAGGCCCAGCAGCTGGCTAAGCATAGTTCCTTTACTTTGCGCTGTATTTTCAAAGTAGTTAAGTTCTTAATAACTACTTAATTATGCACTTAAAGCACTGCTGAAATACTTTGTACATATTGCAACTAATTGTTTAAGTCATATAACCTTCACAAAGCTTTTCTTTAGTTAATTATTGTCTTTAATTTATTCTCGTTTTTGTGTTGTCAGAAGTTGTGGAGTAGGGGGTTTTAGAATCAAGTTTTCTTTCAAAAATCTGAGTTTTAAAAAATTAATATTTCCTTTTTTAATTGCAATGTAAAAATTTGGAATTCTTTTGCATTGCTATTCAGGTTTAAATTCTCTCTCGGGCGAACTTGGCATTTCGTTATAGCTGAAAATTATTTCTAATTATTATGTCACTCTCACAACTTGAGTTCTCTTTAATCTTCTTCTCTCTGTTTAATAGTAACAGATGAAGAGCATGGGTCGGGCCGTCGGGCCATGAAAGTTATGGATGCAAGCTAAATTGTTAACTAGAGCTAGGTCATACAACTCTGCGGAGGTCATGACATATATATATTTTTTAAAACAATTTTTGGTGGGCTTATTACTTGCATCTATGGCTTTGCAGAAACCCATTTCCAACTAGGTCTTTGTGGAAGTGAGAAAATGCAGAGTTTTTGCTGGTCCTTGATGAAGCCAAGGCTCAGTATTCTCGACACTTTCTACATTCAGTTGTTTTATTTTATTTTTTATCTTTTTCTCCTTTTACTCACACCGGTAGATACATAACTTTTTCTATGTTGTACTTGGTATGAGTCAAAAATATATATTTTTTTTGCTTAGGTCTCTTCTTAATAGAATATCATCATCATCATCATTGTCAACCATTATCAATCCACTGCTGGATGAAGGTCTCCCCAAGTTTCCTCCACAACGGTCTGTCTTGTGCCAGTCTCCTCCATGTCACTCCCGCATATTTACGAATTTCATCCACCCATCTCCCATGTGGTCTTTTTCTGGGTCTTTTCCTGTCCCTTGGAATCCAATCTAAAATTTCGGCTGTCCATCTATGGTCTGTCCTTCTGGCAGTATGTCCAGCCCATTGCCATTTCAGGGATTTAACTCTGATCATGATGTCTTCCACTCTCGTCGTTTTTCGGATCCACGAGTTCCTCTTCTTATCTCTCCTGGTTATACCAGGCATGCACCTCTCCATGCTTCTTTGAGTTGTCTGCAGCTTTTGTATGTCTCTTTTAGTTAAGGTCCACGTCTTTGCACCATACGTAAGCACTGGAAGGATGCATTGATCAAACACTTTTCTTTTAAGACATAATGGCATATTGCTCTTGAAAATTATGCTGTTTCTTCCAAAAGCTCTCCAGGCAAGTTTTGTACGCCTATTAATTTCTTCATCAATGTGACCCTCACTTGATATCTGCTGTCCAAGATAAACATACGTACCTGTTATCTCCAGTTTTTCTCCATCAATCGATAAATCTTCATTTCTTGTAAAAGCATTGAACATCACTTTTGTCTTCTGAAAGTTCATTTTTAATCCCACTTCTTTACTCTTGTCAGCAAGTTCCTGGATCATACTCTGCAGCTCTGATGGGGTAGTTGCAAAAATGACTACGTCATCAGCAAAACGAAGGTGGGTTAGATAATCTCCATTAATCTTTATCCCTTTGTTTTCCCAGTTCAGTGATTGAAAGACATTTTCCAATGTGGCATTAAAGAGCCTCGGAGATATGGTGTCACCTTGTCTCACTCCCTTTCCAATTTTTATGTGTGTTGTATTTTCAAACAGCCGAATCTTTGCACTTGCATTTTCATAGATGTTATTAATAATATTAATGTATGCATCTTCAATACCGCAGGATTTCAGAGCCGTGGTAACTGCTGATGGTTTCACCGAATCAAAGGCTTTTTCATAATCGATAAAAGCCATGCACAATGGAAGTTCATATTCCCTCGCTCTTTCAATCAGTTCTCTCAGTACGTGGATATGATCTATTGTGCTGTAGCCACTCCTGAATCCAGCTTGTTCTCTCGGTTGAGCCATGTCCAGTGTTACCTTCAAGCGGTGTGAAAGAACTTTAGTGAAGATTTTATAAACCACTGATAGGAGGCTGATAGGTCTGTAGTTCCTGAGATCCTCAATGTCACCTTTTTTATGTAGCAGGATCATTGTAGCATTGTTCCAATCCTCAGGAATCTTCCCTTCATTAAGGCATCGAGTGAAAATTTGGGCGAGTACTGTTTCAATTTCTCCACTTGCTTCTTGTATGATGTCTATAGTAATTCCATCTTCTCCTGGAGCTTTCCCTCGCTTCATGTTCTTGATTGCATGAGCAACTTCTGCTGGGAGGACTGGAAGAACTCTGGTACCTTTCATGATGTCTGGAGTACATGTATCATCCCTTTCATATAATTTGGAGTAGAAATCTTTCACTCTTGTCAAAATTTCGCCTCTATTTCTTGTTATAGAACCATCTTCTTTTCTCAGAGCCATAATCTGTTTTCTTCCCTTACTGAGATGTCCCTTTGCTATCTTAAGGCTTTGGTTGTTTTCAATTGCTTTCCTCACTAGCTCACAGTTGAATTTCCTTACGTCTTCAGTGATACCTTTTTCGTGTTGTCTTGCATAGCTCTATATATTCCACTTTGGAAGTCACATCTACTTTAGTTGTCCTCATCTCTCTTCTTTTTTGCATCAACATTTTGGTTTTTCCTGATAATTTGTTCACATGCAACTTGTTCTTAGACCCAGCTAATTTTGTTGCTGTTTCCATTAGAGCTTTGGTTACTTTTCTGTTAACTTCCGAAATATCCACTTCTTCCGATGTTAGGCCTTCTAAAGCAGAGAATCTGTTCTTCAGTTCCAACTTGAAAGTATTATGGTGTTTTTTAAGGTTGGTTATGTCAATACATTTTGTTTGTCTTATGAGCTTGCCACGTTCCAGTTTAGTGTTGAGGTGCATCTTACATCTCACCAATATATGGTCACTACCTGTGTTGAACTTGTTCAGCACACTGCAGTCTTCGATGACGAATTTTTTGTTATACATAATAAAATCAATTTCACTTGTCGTCCCAATTGGATGTCTCCATGTCCATTTCCTGTGTGGCTTTTTCTTGAAAAAGGAGTTCAAGATGAAAAATCCTTCTGCCTCTGCAAACTCAACGATAGTATTTCCACGCTGGTTTCTGTTGCCGTGACCGAATTTACCTACTGAAGTTTCATTCTGTTGCCGTTGCCCTATTTTTGCATTGAAATCTCCCATAATTATCTTCAAGTGCTGCTTACCTTTATTATTTAGATGACGAATTTCCTCATAAAATTCTTCAATTTCTTCTTCAGGATGACTTGTGGTGGGTGCATAAGTTTGAATAATCTGAGCCTGGTATCTTCTCGATAGTTGGATAACGAGTCGTGCAGCTCTGTCAGAGGAACTTTCAACTTCTACCACTTTATCCTTCAGTTTCTTGTTTATTATAAATCCAACACCACTAGTTCTGCCAGTATCTGTCCCACGATAATAGAAGAGATGTCCACTTTTCAGTTCAATGAGATCTTCTCCTTTTCTCCTTACCTCACTTAGCCCGACGATGTCCCACTTGATCCTTTGTAGTTCCTCTTCCAATTCAAGAAGCCTTGAATCAGAAGATAGGGAGCGTCCGTTATAGGTAGCCAAGGTCAGCATCAAATGGCAGCCTAGTCCGGTCCTCCGGGGATTCTTAGCACCCTCTGCCTTCATGTCGCACTGGCCGCTGCCTTGGCCAGGTACATTCCAGCTGCCGGAGACTGAGGGCCAAGATTTAAGTTGTAGAGTCATTTTGGAGGTGTTTGGCCATAACTCACCACGCTGGCCAAGCGGGTTGGTGAGTGTATGATAGCATTTCTTCTGATCCCGATGGTATAGTTATACCGCTATTGGCGGTCGTCAGAGCCCCTTTAGTGGGAACAGGATGCACCACGAGAAGGCGGGGTTGACATTTGTCAAGGAGAGGCTGTGATGTTACGCATCACCTGACCTTACATCCCTAATAGAATATATATATATATATATACTGAAGTGCCAGAAAAACTAGTACAGACGAGCTTATGCAAAATACATAGCAACGTCACCTATGCGCGTACTCGGTTGCGTCCGCCAGTGCGTATATGAAGCGATAGACATCCTTACCAGCTGTCAGAGCTGTTTTCGGCATGAGAATGACAAGTAATAATAACGATTTAAGCGATTTTCAACGCGGTGTCATAATTGGCGCTCGTGAGATGGGCCATAGTATTTCGGAGGTAGAAACGAAGTTCGGATTTTCACGGACGACCATTGCAAGGATGTATCGTGACTACAAGAATTCCGGCAAATCCTCCAGCCTACGATACCAGTGTGGCCGTAAAGGGACATTGGGTGAACGTGACCATCGTCGGCTGTCAGGAATCGTTTCACCTGATAGGCGTGCAACACACTCGCAGGTATCATCGGAATTCAAACCTGGAGCCTCAACAAGCAGCAGCGTCCGGATTGTGCAACGTATCCTGAATGATATGGGCTTTGGGAGCCGACGCCCAATTCGAGTCCCCTTGATGGGTGCACAAAACAGAGCTATGTGCTTCGCTTGGGCACGGCAACAGTGCCACTGGACGCTTGATGACTGGAAACAAGTAGCCTGGTTGGACGAGTCGCGTTTCCAACTGTATCGGGCAGATGGAAGGATTCGTGTGTGGCGCAAACCTTATGAAGCCATGGATCCCGCCTGTCAACGGGGAACTGCACCGGCTAGTGAGGGGTTCGTAATGGTATGGGGTGTGTTTAGCTGGACTTCACTGGTACCCCTGGTACGTCTACAAACGTCTGTGGCCGGCCAACGCTATGTGCGCACCCTTTCTGACGAGGTACACCCGTTCATGTCCTGCATTCATGCTGATGGGTTGGGCCTGTGCCAACAGGACAATGCACCTCCACACAAGAGTCGGGACGCCACATTATGGTTACAGGAGCATTCATCTTAGTTTGGGTGTTGCCATTGACACCCAAGTCCCGAGATCTGAACGTGATAGAACACATTTGGGATGCCATGAAATGCGCTATCGAATACAGGAATCCGAGACTTCGGAATACACCCGAATCGTGGAACGCTCTGCAGGAAGCATGGTGTGCATTGCCTACAGCATATTTCCAGAAGCTAGTCGAGTCCATACCCCGTCGTATTTCTGCAGTCCTGCGCTCCCGTGGGGGAACTACCGAGTAATAGGCTGGAGTACCAGTTTTTTAGGCACTTCAGTGTTATATACATGTATACAGGGTGTCCGAATAATGACTGTGCACTGAATGTACGAATTGCAGTAATATAATAATAAAGAAATTTTGAATGAAATTATAGTTGAAATGACTCGTCACGTGGAAATACTCTGTGTTTGGTGACATTCTGTGCCCAACCCCGAGGCGCGAGCCCCTGTCATTTCGAGCGAAGGTCATTCCCGAGCGCTTGGTCGACAAGGCAGACGTATCGATTGATCACTCGTCTCGGAACAAGGACAACAGTGTTGACGGTTGGACAGAGAGTGTTTTGGTGAAACATGCCTTTTGCCATGACGAAAAGCACACGGTCGAAGTGAAAAACAGGAAATTTCGTGATGCACCACCGTAATGCGGTACGTCAGCTCATAGCAAAAATTCGGAAAACTGGCAGTGTTCTGGATGTCCCCCTTCCGCCCTGGTAGGCCATCCACAGCAGATGAGATGAAGCCGTACAGGATATCCAGGACGGGATACAGTGGAGGCCACACAAGTCCGTGACGCAGCTATCACAACAATCTATGTGCCCACGATATTCTGAAAAGGAAGTTGCGTTTCCACCCGTACAAAGTGTCTTTTCGTGCACCATCTGAAAGAAACAGTCCACGTGACCCGTGTTTGTCACTGCAGGTGGTTTCAAGAGCTTCTCTCTGAAGAAGGTGAGGACATTCTGGGCGTGCCTTTCCATACAGACGAGGCATGGTTCCACTTGCTCGGGTACATCAACATCCAAAACACTCGTCTGTGAGTACTGAATATTCCCACGAATTTAAGGAAGTGCCTCTCCACAACCAGAAGCTGTGTTTGGTGGGCCATGACTCTTACCCGCATTATTGGGCCCATTTTCTTCAGTAAAACCATTAACTCAGAACGGGACTGTGCCCGGAGTATACAGCCATTCGTATTCGAACTCACGGAACGGGAAATTAACGATGGATGGTTCCAGCAAGGCAGTGCAACTGAACTGCTCACAGCGCTGGCGAACCAATACAGCTTCTTGTGGAATTCTTCGGAAACCGCATCATTTCCCGGAGACTGTGGTCTTTCCGATCACCGGATCGGACACCGCCTGCCTTCTTTCTATGGAGAGCATTGAAAGGGAACGTATACCAGGTAATCCGCATACACTTCAAGAGCTACAGGCGGCAATAACTACCACATCCAACAAATCACGCCACATACCCTGCGTAAAGTCTTCACCAACATGCAGAAGCGTGTGCAGACATGTCTGGACGTCCGTAGGAACCAGTTCGACATGCTAAGTGTTATTTTCAGTGCACAGTTATTTTTCAGGCACCTTGTATATAATCAGTGGCCTAGGCCTCCTATCTGTGCTAATAATTTGCATTTCCGAGAGAACATAAATATCAGTGCGTTCATTTGTTTTAAACTTTCTTGAGAAGAAAAGCGAGAGATCCGGGACTTCGTAAATTTAAGAGCATTGTGAAAGCCTAATGCACCTTTGATGGCTGCGGAGAGAAGTTGTGCAAATAACCTTGTAATTCTATATGTATATTCCATTTTACTCTCTACATCTCTTCCTGAAAATCCAATTTGAAAAATTGATTTTGCGTCAGATAACTGGTAGGCGATTATTAGGGGTTCGATTCGTCGCTGTCCATCCATTCCGGGATTTTTCCAGGATTGTCTCCGAACGTAAAGTGTGGATGGGCAACTAAACATTGGCCCTTTCTGACGTGGATCTTGAGTATACTTACGAAATTTGTATTCTTCTCAAAATTCGGTTGGCCATCCAATCTGGTGGAGTTCCGGCTGAGTATTCCAGTGGGTCTGAGGCTCCATTCGACAGCAATGTTATGTTACATGCCGTATGAAGGAACAGATGCACTTTGGCGGGTAGTAAACGTACTTTCCATTTGCAACCGATAATTACTAGAATTTCCGAAACAGGTTTAGATAAAGGAAGCACAATTAAACCTGCTTCAAACAACCTATGTCATGACTAATTGGAGAAAAGAATATTAAAATCAATAAACGACAATATTTGGAATGAATTTGTTCGTATGTTTTCATTCATGCCTAATATTAACTGAAAGCAAGCAACTAATAAATCTGTGAATGTTACTTACATCGAATACCTTCCAAGATTTCCGTTACTATAGACGTAGATCATTGTATAAGGAACTGGCAAGGATACAAGTTCACCAGTCTTGAAATTATGGAAAATAATATCTGGTTTCCAGAAATGTTCAGAAATATCATCTGGTACAAATGTGAAGTTGTGTTCTGCACTGATAAATTCCGTTAAATTTAGTGCTGGGTCTTCCCATTCTTCTTTTAAAAGTACGTGAAGGGAGAAATCCTAAGAACGAAAAATGAAGTTAAATAATATAATGCAGTTATCACTGAAGTTGTAACGGATTTATATATATCATCATAAACGGTGAACGATAAGGCGTTAGGGCAACGGTTGAACTATTCAGGGAGATTTATATAGTTTGTGTGTTTCATTATTTCTATCCAAGAAGACAAACATTCTTTAGTAGAGAATTGAGGTTTAAGGATTTTGACTGTCCTGGAGATAAAAACAACTGTGCATGGTCTTAGAAATAAATTCTGTAGGAACATCTTGGTAACACAAAAAGTTCAAATTAGCACATTTACTTCGGGATGTTGATAACTTCCAGTCGGAAAGCAATTCAATTAATAACAAACTGAACAGTTTAAGTTTCGTGACTATGACAACTTCTGGTCAGGAAACAACTTTACAAAAATTCAGCTTGATGAACAATACAGTACGTATTTGTGAAAAGATATACAATGAGAAAACATCACGCACACACACACACACACACACACACACACACACACACACACACACACACACATATCATCATCATCATCATCATGTCAACCATTATCAATCCACTGCTGGACGAAGGTCTCCCCAAGTTTCCTCCACAACGGTCTGTCTTGTGCCAGTCTCCTCCATGTCACTCCCGCATATTTACGAATTTCATCCACCCATCTCCCATGTGGTCTTTTTCTGGGTCTTTTCCTGTCCCTTGGAATCCAATCTAAAATTTCGGCTGTCCATCTATGGTCTGTCCTTCTGGCAGTATGTCCAGCCCATTGCCATTTCAGGGATTTAACTCTGATCATGATGTCTTCCACTCTTGTCATTTTTCGGATCCACGAGTTCCTCTTCTTATCTCTCCTGGTTATACCAAGCATGCACCTCTCCATGCTTCTTTGAGTTGTCTGCAGCCTTTGTATGTCTCTTTTAGTTAAGGTCCACGTCTCTGCACCATACGTAAGCACTGGAAGGATGCATTGATCAAACACTTTTCTTTTAAGACATAATGGCATATTGCTCTTGAAAATTATGCTGTTTCTTCCAAAATCTCTCCAGGCAAGTTTTGTACGCCGATTAATTTCTTCATCAATGTGACCCTCACTTGATATCTGCTGTCCAAGATAAACGTACGTATCTGTTATCTCCAGCTTTTCTCCATCAATCGATAAATCTTCATTTCTTGTAAAAGCATTGAACATCACTTTTGTCTTCTGAAAGTTCATTTTTCTTCCCACTTCTTTACTCTTGTCAGCAAGTTCCTGGATCATACTCTGCAGCTCTGATGGGCCAGTTGCAAAAATGACTACGTCATCAGCAAAACGAAGGTGTGTTAGATAATCTCCATTAATCTTTATCCCCTTGTTTTCCCAGCTCAGTGACTGAAAAACACCCTCCAATGTGGCATTAAAGAGCTTCGGAGATATGGTGTCACCTTGTCTCACTCCCTTTCCAATTTTTATGTGTGTTGTATTTTCAAACAGCCTAATCTTTGCACTTGCATTTTCATAGATGTTATTAATAATATTAATGTATGCATCTTCAATACCGCAGGTTTTCAGAGCCATTGTAACTGCTGATGGTTTCACCGAATCAAAGGCTTTTTCATAATCGATAAAAGCCATGCACAATGGAAGTTCATATTCCCTCGCTCTTTCAATTAGTTCTCTCAGCACATGGATATGATCTATTGTGCTGTAGCCACTCCTGAATCCAGCTTGTTCTCTCGGTTGAGCCATGTCCAGTGTTACCTTCAAGCGGTGTGAAAGAACTTTAGTGAAGATTTTATAAACTACTGATAGGAGGCTGATAGGTCTGTAGTTTCCGAGATCCTCAATGTCACCTTTCTTATGTAGCAGGATCATTGTAGCGGTGTTCCAATCCTCAGGAATCTTTCCTTCATTAAGGCATCGAGTGAAAATTTGGGAGAGTACTGTTTCGATTTCTCCACTTGCTTCTTGTATGATGTCTACAGTAATTCCATCTTCTCCTGGAGCTTTTCCCCGCTTCATGTTCTTGATTGCATGTGCAACTTCTGCTGGAAGGACTGGAGGAACTCTGGTACTGGTATCTTTCATGATGTCTGGAGTGCATGTATCATCACTTTCATATAATTTGGAGTAGAAATCTTTCACTCTTGTCAAAATTTCGCCTCTATTTCTTGTTACAGAACCATCTTCTTTTCTCAGTGCCATAATCTGTTTTCTTCCCTTACTGAGATGTCCCTTTGCTATCTTTAGGCTTTGGTTGTTTTCAATTGCTTTCTTCACTAGTTCACAGTTGAATTTTCTTACGTCTTCAGTGATAATTTTTCGTACTGTCTTGCATAGCTCTATATATTCCACTTTGGAAGTCACATCTTCTTTAGTTGTCCTCATCTCTCTTCTTTTTTGCATCAACATTTTCGTTTTTCCTGATAATTTATTTACATGCAACTTGTTCTTAGACCCAGCTAATTTTGTTGCTGTTTCCATAAGAGCTTTGGTTACTTTTCTGTTAACTTCAGAGATGTCCACTTCTTCCGATGTTAGGCCTTCTAAAGCACAGAACCTGTTCTTCAGTTCCAACTTGAAGGTATTATGGCGTTTTTTAAGGTTGGTTATGTCAATAGATTTTGTTTGTCTTATGAGCTTGCAAAAGTTCAAGTTTAGTGTTGAGGTGCATCTTACATCTCACCAATATATGGTAACTACCTGTGTTGAACTTGTTTAGCACACTACAGTCTTCTATGACGAATTTTTTGTTACACATAATAAAATCAATTTCATTTGTCGTCCCATTTGGATGTCTCCATGTCCATTTCCTGTGTGGCTTTTTCTTGAAGAAGGAGTTCAAGATGAAAAACCCTTCTGCCTCTGCAAACTCAACGAGAGTATTTCCACGCTGGTTTCTGTTGCCGTGACCGAATTTACCTACTGAAGTTTCATTCTGTTGCCGTTGCCCTATTTTTGCATTGAAATCTCCCATAATTAGTTTCAAGTGCTGCTTACCTTTATTATTTAGATGACAAATTTCCTAATAAAATTCTTCAATTTCTTCTTTAGGATGACTTGTGGTGGGTGCATAAGTTTGAATAATCAGAGCCTGGTATCTTCTCGATAGTTGGATAACGAGTCGTGCAGCTCTGTCAGAGGAACTTTCATCTACCACTTTATCCTTCAGTTTCTTGTTTATTATAAATCCAACACCACTAGTTCTGCCAGTATCTGTCCCACGATAGTAGAAGAGATGTCCACTTTTCAGTTCGATGAGATCTTCTCCTTTTCTCCTTACCTCACTTAGCTCCACGATGTCCCACTTGATCCTTTGTAGTTCCTCTTCCAATTCAAGAAGCCTTGAATCAGAAGATAGGGAGCGTCCATTGTACGTTGCCAAGGTCGGCATCAGATGGCAGCCTACTCCGGTCCTCCGGGGATTCTTAGCACCCTCTGCCTTCATGTCGCACTGGCCGCTGCCTTGGCCAGGTACATTCCAGCTGCCGGAGACTGAGGGCCAAGATTTAAGTTGTGGAGTCATTTTGGAGGGGTTTGGCCATAACTCACCACGCTGGCCAAGCGGGTTGGTGAGTGTGGGATAGAATTTCCTCTAATCCCGATGGTATAGTTATACCGCTATTGGCGGTCGTCAGAGCCCCTTTAGTGGGAACAGGATGCACCACGAGAAGGCGGGGTTGACATTTGTCAAGGAGAGGCTGTGATGTTACGCATCACCTGACCTTACATCCCTATATATATATATATATATATATATATTCTATTAAGAAGAGACCTAAGCAAAAAAATATTTTTGACTAATACCAAGTACAACATAGAAAAAGTTATGTATCTACCGGTGTGAGTAAAAAGAGAAAAAAATAAAAATAAAATAAAACAACTGAATGTGGAAAGTGTCGAGAATACTGAGCCTTGGCTTTATCAAGGACCAGCAAAAACTCTGCATTTTCTCACTTCCACAAAGACCTAGTTGGAAATGGGTTTCTGCAAAGCCATAGATGCAAGTAATAAGCCCACCAAATTTTTTTTTTAAATATATATATATATATATCATGACCTCCGCAGAGTTGTATGACCTAGCTCTAGTTTACAATTTAGCTTGCATCCATAACTTTCCTGGCCCGACCCATGCTCTTCATCTTTTACTATTAAACAGAAAGAAGAAGATTAAAGAAAACTCAAGTTGTGAGAGTGACATAATAATTAGAAATAATGTTCAGCAATAACGAAATGCCAAGTTCGCCTGAGAGAGAATTTAAACCTGAATAGCAATGCAAATGTTTTCCAAATTCTTACATTGCATTTAAAAAAGGAAATATTAATTATTTAAAACTCAGATTCTTGAAAGAAAACTTGATTCTAAAACCCCCTACTCCACAACTTCTGACAACACAAAAACGAGAATAAATTAAAGACAATAATTAACTAAAGAAATGCTTTGTGAAGGTTATATGACATAAACAATTAGTTGCAATATGTACAAAGTATTTCAGCAGTGCTTTAAGTGCATAATTAAGTAGTTATTAAGAACTTAACTACTTTGAAAATACAGCGCAAAGTAAAGGAACTATGCTTAGCCAGCTGCTGGGCCTAAGTTTCCTAAAAGACGCGCAAAGTTACCAAGAAAAGAAAGACTTGAAACCCGCAAAAATGTTAACAGACTTGCCAGTGCCTAAATGCTAAAAAGCAAAAATAACAGAGAAAAAAGTACAAGAAGTACAAACATTGAACTTGGAAAACCTAAAACCCAAAGACAATGAAGAGAGCTTACCTCTTATGCAACTGAACTTTCTCCACACAAGAGGAAACATGGCCGTCCTTTTCCCCAAACTTCCAACAAACTCCTCTGCCACTCCCTAGTCGCTATGGGGCAGTGTGGGTGGGGCTGAAGGCCTCCACACACTGAAAGATTTTAACCAGAGAAAAAAATATATATACTTAAGACTGTGGACCTGTATGATCAGAAAGAGCAGAATTAACTCTCCAGAATACATGAGAAATATTATAAAATACACAGGTAGTGTATTTAATAATCTTTGCATGTATTTAATCACCTTAGTGAGCTTCTATAGATTATTCAGAATCCTATTAATTTTAATGTTAGTTTTACTATTTTTAGTATAGCTATTCTAGTGAGTGAATAACTAGTTTTCTTTTTTATTTGTTTTTATTTTCTTTTATAAACAGATTTTTAAGCTTTTTTTGTGATTTTGTCTATATTATTTAATTTTTTATTTTAATAGGACCTTCATATCCATAGCACTAAGGTTCCTTTTAGTAGTTAATAGGCATCTTCTAGCCAACTTCCAAAAGGCTTTGATTGGTCAGAATCATATTATTAACTGTGTAGAAAATTAAAGCAGATCTGCCAACCTTACTCTATTATTCAGAATAATTTTTCTTAAAGTTTTTTTGATGAAAGAAGAAGGAATTTCGTTCTCTAGAAAACTATCTAATAGTATATTAATGTGGTAATTGAAGTCCAAATTGTTGCTGCAAATTCTTGAAATTCTTAGGACCTGAGAAATTAGTACATTCTCAATTACTTTGGTTGATATGTTATTATTCCAGTGTAGATATTTAATTACTTTGAAAGGAAAATTAACTCTTTTATCAAAGAGGCTAATAGATGGGTTACCTTTATTAAGCTTAATGCTTAAGTCTAGGAACTCAAGTTCCTGATTACTGTGGTTGGTTTTACATAAGTTAAGAGAGCTAGGATAGATATTATCAAAATCACTCTCTATAACTTCTGAATTATTGATACACAGCAAATCATCAATATATCTAAATGTGTAAAGGTAGTTATCGGAGCAGGTGGAGTGATTTTTAATGAATTTATATTCCTTAAAGAACAGGAATAGATTAGCAATACTCGTGGAGGTTGATGTTCCCATTGGCATACCGTTCACTTGCTTATAAAGAGTATTATTATATAAGATATTGTTATTTTTTATGCAGCAATTGAGATAAGAGTTCCAGGCTCCTACATTAACGAATTGGTTAAGTTTAAATTCTGCATACAGCTCTTTAAAGGTAGTGATTATATCTGATAGAGGCAGATTAGTATATAGGTTCTCAAAATCATAACTATTAAAATCTAAGGGACTTACTTTGAGTATAGTGGAAATTACATCTGCATTATTATTAATTATCCAAAAATCTCTGTACTTCAAATTAGTACAGTTTCTAATGTGTTTCAAAACCTTCTTCAAGATATCTTCAAAAGCAAGATCTATTTTCTTTTTATGACTCCTTACTCCACTAGCTATGAACCTGAACTTCACTGGATCTTTATGAAACTTAACCGTTGCAAAAAGAAATGGAAATTCAGGCTCATATCCTCTTGTTTGTGTAATTTTAAGTTTCTTGAAGAATGCCTTAAACCGATTTTCTAACTGCTTGGTAGAATAACTTACGGGCTCGTAGGTTACTCTAAGTGCTTGCGACAGTAGTAGAAGTGAGTTTTGGGTGACGAGATGGGTAAAAAATGCGATTTGATGGACTTTCAACGTGGGATGATTGTAGGAGCTCGGAGCCATGGAGCTAGTATCACAGAAACCGCCGCATGCGTGAAATGTTCCAGAGCAGCCGTTGTTAAAGTGTTTAAAGACTGGACTGTCAGCAAACAAAATGGGTCTCTACGTGCAACATGTGGTTGTCATTGACTAGTGACAGCTCCGGCGGAACGGAGAGTGTCCAGACTGGTAACAGACAACAGAAGGGCAACAGTGCAGCAAATTACAGACCATCTTAATCAAGGATCCCCTCAAATGATCTCTGCACGCACTGTTCGCGGTACACTGCATCGGATGGGATATGACAGCCGAAGGCTTGTTCGAACACCTTTGCTGTCTGCACTTAACAAGAGAAGACGTCTCCAGTTCGCACAGGAGCACAAGGATTGATTGGACAGTCGATCATTGGAAACAAATTATGGGGTCCGATGAATCACGTTTTCAGTTTCACCATGCCGATGGCCGAGTGAGAATTTGGCGGAAACAGCAGGAAAGCATGGACCCCAAATGCATTGCTACAACCCTTCAAGCTGGCGGAGGCAACGTTATGGTTTGGGGAATATTTTCCTGGCATGCTGTGTACCCTTTAATTCGTGTTGATCAACGTCTGACTGGCACATCATATCTAAACATCGTTGCGGACCAAGTGCATATTGTCATGTGGATGGTTTATCCCAATGGCGATGACTACTTTCAACAAGAAAATGCGTCCTGCCATAGTGCTCGTATTGTACAGGATTGGTCTCAGGAACATGCCGGTGAGTTTAATTTGCTTAGGTGGCCCCCACAATCTCCAGATCTCAACCCCATTGGGAATTTGTGGGATGCAGTTGAACGAGCCATCAGACAGCTGGATCCACAACCCTGCAATCTCACACTCCTGGAAAGTGCTATTCATCAAGCATGGTCTCAGATTCCACAAACCACCTATCAACATCTCGTGGTGTCCATGGCACGAAGAATCGACGCAGTTTTAAAAGCAAAAGGTGGCCCAATGAAGTACTGAGGGGTGGTCATAATAAAGTAGCCACTCAGTGTATATATTCTCAAGTGCTTTCTTTTGTATGACCTCAAAGTGCTTGATTTAGAGTTGGTAACACGTCCAATACTGCTTGTTAAAAACGAATAGCAGCACACACCGGGAAAGGAGTACTTAATCTTCATCATATGAGAAATCAGTATCATGCATAAGGGTTTTACTATGTTCAGCACAGGAGATAATCCTCTTTGTAACAGCATCTTATCAGCACAAAGTATTAAAATGTTCGTTTTTACTGGCACAAAAAGCGGGTATTGCCAACCTTTGGGGTACCAACTGGTGACTTTATCGAAGACTGATACTTACCTATACATAGAAGACTTGTAACGAGGTAAATGTCTCCGTCATTTCTGGTCTACGCCGGGATTCGAACCCGAGTCCGCTTATTCCGGAACTAGTCGCTCTACCAACTGAGCTACGCAGACGTTCATTCTGATTGCTATCTGCCTTTATGTCGTGTGCGTCCTGCTGGCAGGTACGTCACATCCCCCCCAGAAAGAGGGCGGGGGGCATGGCCCACGGGTCAGCCGTGATCATGAATCGTTGCAGGCAGCCATCCACTGTGGAACGTGCACTTGAGAACTCCCAGTCAATCTAGTGTGTGGAATGCAACATCCCACACATTTATTTTTCGAAGCGCTGGAGAAGGGATTCTCTGATTTTTCCTATCTCGAGGTGTGGAAATAACATCACACCATTGCGAGATTTTGAACAGTCGGGTCATCCGGATAGTTCGGGCGCCATTATAACGCAGTGAATTTCTCCGTCATTTTTGGTCTACGCCGGGAATCGAACCCGTGTCCTCTTATTCCGGAACAAGTCACTCTACCAATTGAGCTACGCAGACGTTCATTCTGATTGCTATCTGCCTTTATGTCGTGTGCGTCCTGCTGGCAGGTACGTCACAGACTTTCAAGAAACGTTAACATTGGAAAAGAAATACTTGTGTTGAGCTAACTTTAAATTATGTGTAAATTACATATTCGCAATTGAAAACACAAACACAAGCAAACAAAAAGCATTAAGACCTTTGTATTCCAGGTTGTTCTGCGTGGATGTCCATCATCATGACTGTGAGCACCATGAGTTGCGCACAGGCATGATGATGAACATGCACAAAAACGGGGATTACGAAGAGGTGGTTTCCTGTAGCATTCCTCTTGAAAGGATTAAGAGGAAACAGCCGGAAATGGCTCGGTATACTTGAAGAACTTCTTTTGAACATCCATCCACAATTCACGACAGATTCTCCGAAACCCTGTCAAAACAAGAATTACATAATCGGCAGGAGGCTGTGGTCATGCAACTCTTACGTGCTCAAACTTACGTCCTGTAAAAGTCGCGTAACCACAGCACTCCTCACCACAGCATGACATCGGAGAAAACCACTAGAGTTTTCCAAATAACCTCGAAAATGAACAGTGAAAGACGGGAAGTATTTTGTCTTTTTGGATAAGAAGCACGTTTCTTACGGCATCGAGTGTATGGACGGTGTCAGAAAACTGCAATGGAGAAGATGCTATAAGATTACGTGACCACACGGACATAGCCAAGTAGCGGAATATTTCTTGTATATTTTTGTTAGAAATTATTATAAGAAATATGGCGCACCAGACGCCTCAGAGAACATTTAACAGAATTGCAGGTGGCGCTGCTCGATACGTTTTTAGTTGTTTACTCTAGCGAGCGTTGCCTGAGAAGAAAGAAGATCCCCTTCTGCTGCTCACGTCGGTTAGTAATCTAAGTGGTTGATCTTTGACTGAACAACAACAATGTCGGTGATATGTAGAGGGTGTGCGTGTTGGAATAGTGAGTTATTACCTTTTTTGTGGAGATGCACAATAAATATTAGTGTGTTGTCATTTGAAGCGTTTTTATGTGTGGAATCCCCTTTTTCGCTCTGTGATTACTAAGGATAGATCTTCCTGGAGCTGGTAAGTGGCTTACTGCGTTACTTAAAGGAATTATAGATTTTAATTATTAGAAATATCTAACAATTTTCTTGAATCACTCTCGGTCCAGTGATAGCGGTGGATGGACCCCTGAACATAACCTCTGACCTGTACACCATTGTAGACCAGGTTCATCTGCTTACGTTGATAGTGTTTCTAAACTGAGGTGCAATATTCCAACAAGACGAATGCGCTGTCTCTTAATTTCGCGCGCCCGTCGTCTAGGACCAGTTCAAGAATTATTTTCGTGTTCTCCTATGGCCACCCATGATCCCATCGGCAGCTGTGGCATGTGGACCGTCCACCACGGACATTGGAAGATCTACGGGAAGCATTAACGCAAATATGGTACAACATACAAATGTGCATCTTCCGAGATTTCTGGATTCTATAACTCGGAGCATGTCCGTAGTTATGGAGGCTTATGTAGGACTTCATGTAAGACCTAGACAATACTAATTAGGTTATATAATGTTGCGCTCGTACAGTGCATCTTTAAAGCAATCTAAATATGTTAACAGTAAAAAAGCAATCTTCTCGTAAAAAAGACACTTCTGAAAGTCAGGGATTTAGGTTTTAAGAAATAAGTTTCCCATAAAACGACATTTTTGAAAAGATAGGGATCCATGTTTATAAAAGTAATTTTCCCGTAAAAAGACCCTTCTGAAAGATAGGGATTCATGTTTCGAAACATAATTTTTCCGTAAAAAGGACACTTCCGAAAGATAACCTTTCAGTTTCTGAAACATGATTTCCATGCAAAAAGGTACTTCTGAAAGACAAAGATGTAGGTTCTGAAAAATATTTACTCCATAAAACGACACGGAAAGATCGGGAATCAGGTTTTCAAAAATTATTTTCCCGTAAAATGACACTTCTGAAAGATGGGTATTCTGTTTTTGGAAACTAATTTTTCCGTAAAACGACCACTTCTGAAAGATGGGTATTCTGGTTTTGGAAACTAATTTTCCCTTAAAAAAGACACTTCTGAAAGATCGGGATTCAGGTTAACAAAACTTATTTTCCCGTAAAACGACACTTCTAAAAGATCGGGATTCAGGTTTTCAAAAATTATTTTCCCGTAAAACGGCCCTTCTGAAAGATGGGTATTCCGATTTTGAAAACTAATTTTCCCTTTAAAAAGACACTTCTGAAAGATGGGTATTTTGATTTTGGAAACTAATTTTCCCTTTAAAAAAACACTTCTGAAAGATCGGGATTCAGGTTTTGAAAAATTATATTCCGGTAAAAAGACACTTCTGAAAGATCAGGATTCAGGTTTCAAAAATTATTTTCCCGTAAAACGACACTTCTGAAAGATAGGGATTCATGTTTCGAAACATAATTTTTCCGTAAAAAGGACACTTCCTAAAGATAACCTTTCAGGTTTTGAAACATGATTTCCATGCAAAAGGGTACTTCTGAAAGACAGAGATGTAGGTTCTGAATAATATTTAATCCATAAAACAACACTGAAAGAACGGGATTCAGGTTTTCAAAAATTATTTTCCCGTAAAACGGCCCTTCTGAAAGATGGGCATTCTGATTTTGGAAAATAATTTTCCCTTTAAAAAGACACTTCTGAAAGATGGGCATTCAGATTTTGGAAACTAATTTTCCCTTTAAAAAGACCTTTCTTAAAGATCGGGATTCAGGTTTTCAAAAATTACTTTCCGGTAAAAAGACACTTCTGAAAGATGGGGATTTAGGTTTTGAAAAATAATTTTCCCGTAAAAAAAACATTTCTGGAAGATAGAGATTTATGCTTTGAAAACTAATTTTCCGTAAAAAGACACTTCTGAAAGACTGAGAGCTTTCACGGCGGCGCATTGGTCTAAGCGATGGCTTCTGGCCATTCCTCTGTGATGAATCCAGGTTCGAATCCCGATAAAATTTTCGACCGAGATTTTGCAAGTCCTGTTTCTCAGGAGAAAGCAGAATTTTATTTAAAATTCCTGATCTAATCACGGTGGATACATAAACAGATAGGAAGACCCCTTCCCCTGAGTTTAACAAATTATTGCAAATATAAGCGGAAATAATAAGATGCCGGAACCAACGCCAGCATGACCTTTACTGAGTATCTAACCTTCCGTGAATATTCGTTGTAGGAAGGACTTATAAAAGAGAAAAATCACACGCAGCATGACGTCCTTTACCTACTGACACACAGCGATGCGGAAAATAGGAAATCAATTTTTAACAACGTGGTCTGGGTGAGATTTTTTATATACTCCGTTTCCAAAACAAACGAGGTACATTGTTCAATCGACGAATGGTGTCTTACTGTTCCGATTCAAAGAAAACAACATGTGATTAAAATTTCAGAACGTTATCGGCTGCAGATTTCGTCTGCTGTATTTATGTTTCGAGCGGTATGCTTTTTCCTTCTTTGGCTGTACAGTACCAGAATCAATGCATCATTAGTGCTACGTTTGCTTATTTAGTGAGATTAAGTAAAACATTACTTTCGACTTTTTAAAGCAATGAAAAATACAGAGTGAACCAAAGTTTGCCGTATATTTTAAAATAATCACAATTGAGGAGTAAATGCAGCAATTAACATAAAGCAAATGATATGGTACAGGTACAAACTTAAATATATGTTTAAAAGTCACAATTTTCCAAATGTTCTACAGACAAATGCTCCATCTATAATAAATTTCATTCCATACCATGGAAAGCATATATTCATTTACAGTAGCAGCACCTCATACGCCTCTTTTTTATTTGAATTCTTTTATGGTAGCTAGTAGAAAGAGTAGATATGCTTGATCCTTCATGTAGCTACATAACAAAAATCAGGTGGCGTCAAATCTAAGGACCTTTCAGGTCACCTAATTAATTGTTCTGGACCAATCCAAGCATAGGGTAATTTAAAATCCAGAGGACCCCTCACTTCTAAAAAGAAGGGAAGTGGTGCTCCGTCTTTTTGAAAAATTATACATATAGGCATTCAACTTGTCAGTCTCATCCAGCTAAGGCACAACAACTACTGCAACAAACAAACAACTACTGCAACACGCAAACAACTACTGCAACACACATCCAAATAAATGATACCCTACACCGTTTTCCGCAAAGAAATCCTTTCTACTCACGGCATAGAACACATCGTACGTCATTCTAGTACATCCTGCTACTCACGGCAGAGAACACATTCTCTTTTAGACTGTCGCGTTCTTGTTACACGACATAATGTGATTTTTTTCGTTCCCCATATGTGCACGTTATGGTTATTTGCCTTGTTTGCTGAAGTGAAATATAGCCTTGTCGCTAAAGACAACTCGCATATGAAAATCCTCGAGTTCAATGCGTTCGCTCATGCTGCCACAGAATTCAGTCTGGTGTTTCTGGTCACTGTTTGACAACGCATGGATTCGCTGTAGTTCGTATTTCTTAAAGCTCAGTCGTGTGCGCACGATACGAAGCACAATTCCTCTTAGCGCTGGAAGTTCCATGATCGCTCGCCTACTCCATTTACGCGGTCTTCTTAGGTATGCTTCACACACGTGTTCCACTGTAGCTCCGTAAAGAGGTGGCAGCCAGTGACCTAATTATGCATCCTGTTGATACGAAACGTGAATGCCATTCGATGATGGAAGAACGTACAGGAGGCTTCCATTAATATTTTCGTTTAAAAAGCCGCTGTACGCATTTGCAGAATGACTTTGATTATACCACAGAAAATGAAACATTCTTGCTGCCAGTGAAATCGTCATTTTGGACTTTTGACTGCACTAGCGCTGCTTGTTTGAAATCAAGTACACCGAACCGGGTTGCCAGAAGAGTTTTGCTTTCTGCCAATATAATATAATTTGTCTTATGTTAATTGCTGCGTTCGTTCCTAGGTTATAATCGTTTTAAATCGGCAGCTAATTTTGATCCACCGAGTACAGCCCATGTGGAATATTTTCTTTTGGTTTGTGATTTAGTTATCACCGTCATCAACTCCGATAGTCGGTCGTCCCTAATTTGGGTCCACTGGTTCGAGGAAAGGGAGAGTACAAGTACCGTAAGACAAACGCACCACTGCCATGCTTCATCGGATCTAGAACCCGTACAGGGCGACCAATCAGAATCTAATGTCTCTCACCGCTAGACTACTGAAGCTGCAAAAACAGTTTTTTAAAGACTTGGTAGATCAACCTGATTAGATTAAAAACATTAAAGGAAAAACTATAAAATGAATTTTGCAACTTACCATTGCATCTTCTCGTATGTTATCTAAATTCATTACTTCAAGGCTTACTTTGACTGGCACGGGTCTTCCTAAAGTCAAAAAGATACAAGAGTTATTTCACCAAATGATTATGGAGAACTATATGCACAATAGTCCAAGCGGTGAAAACGAAAAACAAATTCGTTCAGAACTTATGGTAGCGGTCTAGATGAACAACTGTGTCGCCACCAAGGAGGTTAGAATAGATGCAGTAAGGGCCAGCCATTCCCCTCGTTTAATCAAAGTGAAGCCACCGAAACGTCACGATCATGACGTCACAGCCAATCACAGCCTCTGCCGCCATGTTGGTGAGACGTTTGAGACGTGTCGCGACTAATCACAGTCTCTGCTGCCATGTTGGTGAGACGTTTGACTATTAAATTCGTCTGCTCAAAGTGCTTCAAGTTTGTGACGTCATCCGTACTCCATTAATTCTAACCTCCTTGGTCGCCACTAAGTTGTAAATTAAACTGTAGGACAACATTGGGGTCAAGCTTTAAGGTGGAGATAAAGGCATATCGAATGCAACCTTCTGGTCATGAACGACACGGAGAATCGAGCTGTTTTTGCAGCGCATTTCATGAGGATTATCCCTTATCAGATGATGATTTCTGAAAAAGCTTCTGACAGCATCTTAGATTATCAGCATATGATTCCTGATGTACGTAAATTTGCAGGTAGAAAAGCCAATAAACTGTAATGTAAGTGATTTGAACAATTTCTTACATCATAAATGGCCGCCCCGGTGGCGCAGTGGTCTAAAGCGCTGGCCTCTGATCATTCGTCCGTAAGGGGTCCGGGTTCGAATCCCGGTCGGGCATGGATGTTGTGTTTGTGTTACGGCACTGGCTCTCTCCCTTCCCTGGAACCAGTGACCCTAAATTAGGGACGGGTGACTGCTTATAGCCCATTGAGTTGCTCACGGTGGTCGTTAAACCTCCAATCCAACCAACCAACATCATAAATGTCTAGAACCGCTCAGGTATTATTGTTTGTATGAAAACTTTTATTATTAAAAGAAAAAGGGTAACGAAGTGCCACGTTTCCAGTACTTGACGTAAGTAGAACGCCAACTGTTAACGATATCTAACACTACTCCACCACGCGGAAATTATACATTCCGTATAATTGTTTTTCTCATATTTGCAAGCCACTGACTATATATAGTTCAGTGTCTTCTTCATTCCTGTGCCAATTTACACAAGTCAGGAAGCATTTCTTGTATGTGAATTTATGTAACTCAATTTCCACCACTGCATGTACAGCGGCGCACTTTCACTTGACGCCCACCTTAAGTGCGAAATGCTGTAAACCATTTTAGTCTAACACAGACGATGCCGCCAAAATTCCTCGACATCTGGATGCTGCCTGTCCGACAAGAGATATATTTATTTTCCAAATAATAAAACCGTAAAAAGCACGAAGATGTACAACATCGAAGGCAGGCATCCATGCTGTACTACACACCTAAGAAACTTTGCGTACTACCTCTCGCAGTTGGTAATGAAAACACTAAATCCAAAGCCCATTGCACAAGTCGTTCTGTGGCTGTCATTCGGAAAGTGAAAAAGTCGGTATCAGGACCAAACCCAACAACACACCGAATCACTGCAGCAAGGAAGTGACTGTGTGACGTACTACAGAGGTGACGCACATGTCAAGATGGCAGGTAAGAGTGATAAGCACTTTTCGAATGTAGTTAAATCGGGAAAACATTCGGTTTCGGATCAGACAAATGTCGGTTCGAGACCCGCTACCGGAAAATTCGGGAGCCCGAACGTAAAAATGGATCTACTGGCAGTTAGGTTCTTCAAAAAACGTGTGATAGTAATGAAAATTCCGTCTTCGCTTCGAGAAATGTGTGATGCTTCTTCCACACACCTCCTAGAATTAATCAGAATTCCTTCTTCTACAGAGAGTTACTTCAAGCACAATTTGCGGAGGACAGAAAACCTGAGATTTTGTGACCCCTAATTTCTACAGGAGGAATATATATATGTGACGTATTAGAGAGGTGACGCACATGTCAATACGGCAAATATCAAGGAAAAGCCCTTGCCATCGTAGCTTAACTAGAAAAGCATTCTGCTCCGGAGCAGGAGGGTGTGGAATTAAGTAGCGCCATCGGCAAATTTGAGTTTCACAAGTGTTTTAACTCCGTTGTGCACCGAGATTTAAATCTACAGAAATGTCACAGGACTGGAGTACATAGTTTTCTTCCAAGCCACATTTCGGAGGGAAAGACCGCCTGTGAAAGCTCTATGAAAAACATCTAGCCGGCAAAATGTGGAAGTATAAGGTCACCTTGGACGAAGCCCAAAGTATATGGTCACCTTGGACGAAGCCCAAAGTATATGGTCACCTTGGACGAAGCCCAAAGTATATGGTCACCTTGGACGAAGCCCAAAGTATATGGTCACCTTGGACGAAGCCCAAGTATCTATCAGATTGTAACAAACCTCGAGTAATTTATTATTAGAAGTACGGTGACGGATCACTTTGCCAGTGTTCATTTCGTCCAGGTTCACTTCTTCCAGTTCATTTTGTCCAAGTTCGCTTCCAGTTCATTTTGTCCGTGTTCATTCCTTCCAAGTTCACTTCTTCCAGTTCATTTTGTCCGTGTTCATTCCTTCCAAGTTCATTTCTTCCAGTTCATTTTGTCAGTGCTCATTCCGTCCAAGTACACTTCTTCCAGTTCATTTCGTCCAAGTTCGCTTCCAGTTCATTTCATCCAAGTTCACTTCTTCCAGTTCATTTGTCCAAGTTCACTTCTTCTATTCATTTCGTCCAAGTTCACTTCTTCCAGTTCCTTTCGTCCAAGTTCACTTCTTCCAGTTCATTTCGTCCAAGTTCGCTTCCAGTTCATTTCATCCAAGTTCACTTCTTCCAGTTCATTTGTCCAAGTTCACTTCTTCTATTCATTTCGTCCAAGTTCACTTCTTCCAGTTCATTTCGTCCAAGTTCACTTCTTCCAGTTCATTTCGTCCAAGTTTACTTCTTCCAGTTCATTTTGTCCAAGTTCACTTGTTCTATTCATTTCGTCCAAGTTCACTTTTTCCAGTTCATTTCGTCCAAATTCAGTTCTTCCAATTCATTTCGTCCAAGTAGTTCACTTCTTCCATTCATTTCGCCCAAGTTCACTTCTTCCATTCATTTCGTCCAAGTTCACTTCTTCCAGTTCATGTCGTCCACTTTCACTTCTTCTAATTCATATCGTCCAAGTTCAGTTCTTCTAGTTCATTTCGTCCAAGTTCACTTCTTCTAGTTCATTTCGTCCAAGTTCACTTCTTCCAGTTCATGTTGTCCAAGTTCACTTCTGCTAGGTCATATCGTTCAAGTTCAGTTCTTCTAGTTCATTTCATCCAAGTTCACTTCTTCTAGTTCATTTCGTCTACGGTTCACTTTGTTCACTGTTTACTTTTTCGGCTGTTTGTTGAGTCGACCGCCGTTCACTTGTCCATATTCATTTCATCCAAGTTCACTTCTTCTAGTTCATTTCGTCTACGGTTCACTTTGTCCACCGTTTACTTTGTCGGCTGTTTGTTGAGTCGACCGCCGTTCACTTCTCCATATTCATTTCGTCCTCAGAGTGAATGGAATGCCGTGGCAATTTTCTGTTTTGATGGAATTTTTGTTACCAGGCAGAAAATAAGAGTCAGCGGACATTGCCTACAAAACAAAAGGATAATGTTCTTCAAAAATACTCTGTGTGCTTTTGATTTACTCATAGTAATCAACAATCAAAAATGTTAAGACTGTGCACTGACTGAAGAGCTAATGGCGTCTAACATCATCCCGAATGCCGTAACGGAACAACAAACTGCAACAGAATTGATTCGGAACCAGCGTTATTAGAGAGAAAAAAAGCTGTGTGCCTTGAGATACTCCAATTATAGTAAATATTATTATTGTTATAAATGCGATAATAAAATGTATTAAGTATTAAGTGAGCAATATTATATTTTATTCGCAAAATCAGATTTGCAAAAAGTGCTTATTCCAATAGACATAAATGTGTTGACTTGAAGAAGAAAATTTTAGACATACTTTCTCCTTTATGTACAAAGTCTCTATTTTCCTTATCTCACACGGCAAATTCACAGTAAATATCAATCTAAACGTTTTTTCATCATTATACTGTTATGAATTTTTTCTCACATTAAATAGCTATGACACATATAGAGAACATTATAGATTTTTCGGATGAAAATCAGTTATACAAAAATTATAAACAATTAATAATAAAAATAAAAATAAATACACTGAAAAGCTAAGAACTATATGAAAATAATGCGCAAGATATATTTCAAGACATTAAAAGATTTTTGTAAACCTTTGATTTATGTCATAGTGATTGACATGGTAACACACGAAAGAGTTAAAAAAGGCTCTTCAAAGTTCAGTTAATCGAAAATCTTAAACAGGAAAAAAACCGCATAAAAGAAATGTCCGCTGAAATTTTTTTTCTGCCAAATAACAAACATTCCATCAAATAGAAAATGTTCAAGTTATTCGATCAATTCTGAAGACGAAATGAATGTGGACAAAGTGAATGGAGGACAAAATGAACACGGACAAAGTGAACAGGACGAAATGAACACAGATAAAGTGAACAGGACGAAATGAACACAGATAAAGTGAATGGAGGATAAAACGAACACGGACAAAGTGATCAGGACAAAATGAACACGGACAAAGTGATCAGGACAAAATGGACACGGACAAAGTGATCAGGACAAAATGAACACGGACAAAGTGATCAGGACAAAATGAACACGGAAAAGCGAACGGTGGACAAAGTGAACCGGTCGAAATGAACACGGACAAAGTGAATGGAGGACGAAATGAACACGGACAAAGTGAATGGAGGACGAAATGAACACGGACAAAGTGAACGGAGGACGAAATGAACACGGACAAAGTGAATGGAGGACGAAATGAACACGGACAAAGTGAATGGAGGACGAAATGAACACGGACAAAGTGAATGGAGGACGAAATGAACACGGACAAAGTGAATGGAGGACAAAATGAACACGGACAAAGTGAATGGAGGACGAAATGAACACTGACGAAGGGATAGAGAACCTGAAAAGACAAAGACAAGGCCCTTCCAAAATGGTATCCAGAATGCAACGAAACTTTCCCCCAAGGTTTGTCAGTGGATTAACGTATCGGTGTACAAGCTGCAGATTAGCCGTGTAGCTAAAAATACCAAGGTTAACGCAGCATATTATCATACTGAGATTCTGACATCAATTTCTGTTGCTGTGTGGGACTGACAAAACTCTGGTAGTTGTCTACCAAAATAAAACGCCAAGCAACACATCGAAATCTAAATAAAATTCCTTATTCCAGAAGGACTAGAATGCCCGGATTCTCAATACCATACAAAGATAAACACCAAATGCGTCTGCAGGTAGAATAGTTTTCTGTGTTTTGGACTATTGATCTCCGGTGGGGATAATCACGTACAAGAAGCGGTCTTTGAAAAGCGTGCAAGGAGAAGTTGGACGATATCATTATGACTAGAGTTCTGCATGGGCCTTAAATTGGAATGCCCGGACCAACACGGCCCGTTATTGCAAATTACTGTGGGCTTCTTCTACAGCTGAAATCTTCAACCCGTGTCCCCAGTAGCTCTTTTTAATGGTCCGCAAGATGTTGTCCACAAAACAAAATTCTAAAATGGAAAAACAAACATTTTACGCATTTTCAAAATGGAAAAATTAATATCCAGATAACTTGGATGCATACATTTTGAATTCCCTATGAAATGTGCTGCGATAAATTATAAAATTGAAATTTAAATATTAGCATATCAGGTACCTACTTTGGACTAATTGTAAATTGCATCGCTTCTTTTTTGAAAGTTAAGTTTTGGGATTCAAAACCTCTCTGAAATAATCGAATTCATGATAAACACCCTCATTTTTACTTTCCTCATGTGGGCGACGGCAACTAATATAATTTTATCCACGATTCACAAAAGGTTGAAGACATCCTGCTCTAGAGAAACAAAGTTGCTTCACTGAACTGAACTACCTCAGTACTAAAGGGAATGTTACGCAGAGATACGTGCCATTTCACTTACAAAATCCCCCACAGTTGTAGTTTAAACCTGATTACATAGTTCAAGTTACAAACGTAAGTGTTTTTCCTTTTCTGCATTTAGGTATAAACAACGCAGCCCTCAATCCTCAAATATGTAAACTAAAACTTCGGAACTTTCTCATCCCTGTTGTTGCAACGAATCAGGCCAGAAGCTCGTTTCGATTTTGGTTTCGTGAAGCTGAACACTCTGTTTACGTAAACATTTCTCCGAAAGAAAAAATAAAAAGCCACATATTTTAGTCGATGAAACCAACAAAATGGAAACGGAATTCAAACTTTTTTTTTATTGAAGGTTTAAAGACAACTGTGAGCAACTCAATGGGCTATAAGCAGTCACCGTCCCTAATTTAGGGCCACTGGTTCCAAGGAACAGAGAGAGCCAGTGCAGCAAGGCAAACACAACATTCATGCCTCACCGGGATTCGAACCCGGACTCTTCTCGAAGGAATGATCACAAGCCAGCGCTTAGACCACGGCTTTCAAACTTTAAAGAAATCAACTATCTCATTTCAGATTCTCATCTTACAGCTGGGCTTGTCGATTTCGCCTGTAATTAATTGATGCATCCGGTGGCGGATGGGGACTTTCCTTTCACTCAATGATCTTTGTCATCAGTCTTCGTTTTGCGAGACGAACAGCTTTTGTTTAATCCAGGTAAAATGCTAAACCTTCCATTACAGGACCAGCACGACCCGGGCTCGGAATATTTCACTGAGCAAATGAAAAAATAGCCCAACCCGTCCTTTGGCGCGGGAAGGGCTTGGATTAACGGGACGGGCCAGGCCCGTGTAAACCTATATTATTATATTGTGGAAATTGAACTATAAGTCGATAGCGGCGATGAAGAGACATCAGATCGAATACCATCGATTGCAGGGAAAGGGATGTTTGAGTCCCCATGACATCTAAATATCATTATAATAAGATCCTGAAGGGCTTTCTGTGTTATTAAAAACAAGTGGATCACATTTTACATGGCTGCTTTCTTCCCGCACGCGGAAGATTTCTAAAAAGCTGCAAGAAATTAGACAGGAGCCTCTGGAATTTGGAGTTGTAGTCTATTCCAACAACAGCAACAACAAGAAAACAGCCCGACCTCTTGGAAACTTGGACGTTAACACTTAAATATGAACATCTGTCACACCAATATTGAGATGCGTTATAAACATCTTGAAATTACCATGATGATATGAATTTTATGAGGTCATGGAACCTATGTCGTGACAGTGGTGGAGATAACATGTTGGGGACATCATGTAATTTGTAGCAAAGTAAAGAAAATTATAGATCCAATAGCAACGACTTGGTAAACATTACATCACGAGAGAGTCAACCGAAAATAAAATTTTGCAATACATCCTTCGAATTTTAATGAAGCTAATAAATATGATATGCTATTTTCTTTTGTGTGGCAGTTCATTACCGGAGCTCAAGCTGAGGGCTACTGGAGGAAAATTTTAACTGTGTGAATTCTGTAACTTTGCAGCTCGCTATTTTTAATCAGCGACCTGCATAAGACACTGTTCGACATGGAAAATGCCACACCAGGATGTATTTTCGGGGAGCCATGCAAATTGGTGGATATTTGTCCACAGTTGGGTTATGCTAATGATTGCAGTTATGAATTAATCACGTGATAGGCTAGAGAGATAAAAGGGAAAATCGGCTTCACGCAGCTGAGTTTGGTCTTTTTCTCCTAGGGGTGAGGGCCATTACATAGGAGTGATATCATTGACGAAAGCACATGTAAAGGGTGAGAATATCTGCTCCATGTCATCCAAAGTCATACAGTCAGATAGACGCCTTAACCAGAGTCTTTATCATAAGATTAGGTAAGGCTGAGTTCTCCCTGTGTCGCATCGTGACGGCAGAACTTTGCTACAGTAGTTGGAGAAAAGTGACGTGTGTCACCATTGAGGGACTGATGCACTTAGAGGACGTCCGAAATTCTAGATCTTTGCATTCGACAGCAAGTAGTAGGAGCCCCACTGTCCGCAGTGGACCATACGTATACAGGCAACTATGGACATCCGTATCGACATGGACTGTGAATCGCATATTGGCTGAGGCATGTTAGTACTCTCACTAGCTATTGTGACTGCTATTCACCGTAGCAGTGCTGCCGTACCGGATATGCTTTGCAGGATGAATGGAAACATGTGACATTCAGCAACGAGTCTTTGTTCTGTCTCTGCATCGACGTTCCCCAGTTGAGAGTCCGAGATGACGTAGTCACCAGGATGATCTTGTTAAACTTCGTGAGAGTTGTACGGCAACTGAGCCAAATGTCATGGTTTGGGAAGTTATCCGTTTCAACAACCATTCATCTCTCGTAGGCACAGTGGGTATGGCAGAACAGTACGTCGATAAGAAGCTGCATCTCGCTTAGGCAGGACAGTACGTAGATAAGATGCTGCATCCCGCTTAGGCAGGACAGTACGTCAATAAGATGCTGCATCTCGCTTAGGTTTGGTATCCCCGATGCCCAGCTTCAACAAGATAACGCTCCCCGCATACTACCAACATTAGGTTGGTAGTATGCGGGGATACTACCAACATTTGGTTGGTTGGTTGGTGTATTTTAATGGCGCAAGGGCCAGGTCTGGCCAAAGAGCGCCAATCACAAGGCAACTAAAGAAAACAAGTTAAAAGCTAGGTAGAATAATAAGAAGCACGGTGGAGTAGGACAACTGAAAAACAAGAACGATAAAAGCTTGGTAATTTAGATTAGTTTAAGAAAGTCAATTTGCCTGGAAAATGAAACAAACTGCGAACGTATCACAACAGTCACCTAAGATTCTTTGAAGGGAAGCTGAATAGTGTTCCAATGAATAAGCTCGGAAATATTGAAAACGGTTATCACAAAAGTGGACACAAATACACAAGACATGAAGGACACTGAGACGACTGTTACACGTCTCGCACATTGGGGCAGTGTCGCCACACAGCAAGAAGCGGTGGGTGAAACGACAATGCCCAATGCGCAGACGCGCAAGAACTACTTCCTCGTGACGATTCTTCCGCAATCCAGATTGCCATAGTCCGATCGGTGGTTTGATGGAAAGACATTTGTTGCTGCCCTGTTGAATCCACAGGGACTGTCACTCGTCCATGATAAATTTGCGGATGCACGGGTGAAAGTCTCGAAAAATCAGTGCCAGTCGGGTGATTGATTGCCAAGGAGGAAACAGATCTGGCTGAGGTGTCGACCAGCACGTTACCGCGAATTCCAACATGGCCGGGAATCCAACAGAATCGGACCAGGAATCCAGCACCCGCCAAAGTTCCCAGGAGACGACGGACATCTCTGGTGATTGGTGAAGACTGGGCTCAAAGTTTTTCTGGGTGCTGTCCAGGCCAGCACAATCCCCAGACTTCGCCATAATACAAAACTGCGGGAAGTCATTTGTAGACGATTTAACGCGTCTGCACGACCCTTAGAAATGTCCATGAATTGTGGACACAGTTCAAAGACGCATAGCCAGCGATACGTCATGACATCATGCGGGGTCTTTTCCATTAAATGCCATGCAGTGCTGCCGAATGTATAACTCAGCATGGCAGTTATATGACCAACTGACACTGGCCACATTACACTGTCTACTCGCCCATCGCAATGGAGTAAGCCCTCAGAAATTAAATGACTTCTTTTCCACCTCCTTGCCTGAATTTGTGGTACATTTCGTCTAATTTTGTGCATTTCTTCATGGTGTTTCATTTCCTATATCGAGACGTGTATGATTGCCGCTAATCTGATACAAATAATCTGCGTAGAGATTATTAAAATCAATGCGGAATATATTATACCTGTATGGAATTTTAAGTTCCATGGCATCGTTTCTTTGCATGGAAATATTTATTTGTGACATCATGATTTTCAGTGTATTATGAAGTTCAGTTTTTAAGACTGCTAACACACTAAGCAATGATTCACTTATCTTATTTTTCAGGCAGTTCTTTGTAAATTTCAGGTTTGCAGTTCTTTGTAAATTTCAGGTCTTTTAGTTGAAGTCATCACCAAAGCGCAAGTACGATGTGCTCAAAACGGCTAGACAGCTTCCAGTACAAAGAATATCTCTAATTAATGGTGTTTTCAATTCTATTATAAAAATATTTCCCCTACTTCCTTGGTAAGTGTGGTTTAAAGGTGTATTCTTGGCTCACACTTGCAACTGGCACGTCATATTTGTTCTTCTTCAAAAGATATTTAGTTTGTTCATTCCCAGCGGTGGAACCTTTAATTGTTACTTCGCTGATCACTCGTGTACAGAAATAACAATCACGTCGAAAATGTTCTGATCCTTCTGTCTTAAAAAGTAAAGGAACTTTTTAAACCGTTGGGAAATCTTTGTGCCCGCTTGTATTCCAGCCACAGATGGTACTACTGCGTACTGACGTGTTCCACTTGTGTAGCTGTTTTATCCTAAAAAATGACCCAACAGAAGTGAAACACATGTCATGACAACAAAATTATAGCGATAAATTCCATCGATGTAGCTTAATTGGTAAAATAATCAGCTCCGGAGCAGAAGGGTGAGATTGCGATTCTGTCACCTGAAAATTTGGGTTTTCACATTGGCACCCGATTGTGAAAATGGAGCTATTGGTCATTGGGTTCCTTGAAAAATGTGTGATGTTTGTTCAACACGTCTGGAATTAATAAGAATTCCTTCGTCGCTTCGAAAAAAATTACGAGGGATATGTTATGACGTACCACACAGGTGAAACACATGTCAAGAGGACAAAGTTGCAGAGATAAATTCCGTCGGTGTAGATTAATTGGTAAAGCAATCCGGTCCGGAGTAGAGTGATGCAGGTTCGATCCCCGTCCCCTGCAAATATTTGAATTTTTGAATCAACTCTAGAATTGCAATCATTTCCATTACTATACATCTACATTGCACATACCAATCTCCATCTCGATTGGATGATTCCTACTGAGTACTTCATTTTTACTTATTTATATATATTTTTTTTTGGCAAAGAGTGTATACACACATGCTTGCGGCTCAAAAGTCCATTTAAATTTCAGAACTTTATAACAAAAGAGAAGAAATGTGTGTATTACAAATGCGGTTTTCACTAAAAGCATCAGCTAGTAGAGAAACTTTGTTTGGCAACGGAAAACTCTTAGTACAAATAGTCGCCAACAAATGGCGATGACTGCTAAAAAGTTCGTGAATTCAGTGAAAAATAATGAAAATATATACTTTGCATTAATTTGTTACACTATCACTTCAGCAATTGTTCAACATATCCTCCATTGGTCTTACTGCAATCAAGAGTAGGACAACTCTAATGACCGCCAAATGTAGCATGTCCGGGTGAATAACAGATTTTGCGGAGAATGTCTTGCAAGTAAAGAATGTGTAATAGGAATATTGAATATAAAACAAAACCGTATTCGGGTTTCCTACCTGGTTCTTGAAATGTAGGTTTGCTTTTATTCATATATTGAAAATATGAAATCGTAAAAAAATTCTTGCCCTACTTTTTATAATGAAATTAGAGTAAAAATTAATACAAAAGTCAAAACAGTCATAGGCCTAAGGTAGCAAGCAGAATATTCATGTCTGCATATATATATATATATATATATATATATATATATATATATATATATATATATATATGTGTCTTACATTATAAATTAGCGTAAACTAAAATTACGAGTGCTCATTCAAACTTTTACTATACTGTTTAACATTATGGAATTTCTATGACGCGTTTTTATTACATTTATACATTTTTAAAGCCATTTCCTAGAAAAAGGTATAACCGAGGTTCACGGTAATTTGTTGAATGGTAGTCGATCTGATAACAACACTCTATAAAGAATAATATTGATTGAAATTTTTTCACCGAATTTAGAAAACAATATCACGAGAGGAACTCAGTAAATAAAACAGTTACGGGATAGCTCAGGGGTTCCCAAACTTTTTGAGATAGCGCCGCCTTTCACATGTCACATTTTCCATACGATGCCAATGTACCCAAAAAAAAAAAAATGATCAAATGATCAATGATCAGAGGATTTTAGGAAGGGAGTGTCTGACCCCAGGTCTTAAACAACCCTTAAAAGTAAGAAGCTAGGAGATTTGGGCTAGAGTGCCCGACAAGAAAGTGACACGGAAGCGATGTAGAAAGGGAGATCAGGCTATATCAGATCATATGTAGAGGATTTTAGGAAGGGAGTGTCTGACCCCAGGTCTTAAACAACCCTTAGAAATAGGAAGCTAGGAGATTTGGGCTGGAATGCTCGATAGGAAAGTGACACGGAAGCGAAGTAGAAAGGGGGAGGAAGACCCCTTATTTATTACCGGGGAGCCAGTGCCCGTCGTCCGACGGCTTAATGTGCTCATCCGATGCACGGCGGATATTTAGTGGATCGAGCGTTCGTACCTGCCTGGGTTCGAGCCTGAGGTACTTTCCGTGACAGTCACGAACGTTGCCCACTAGGCCACCCGCGGCCCCAAATTAAAAGACAAATTGCCCACATTCGAGTTTGTAGTATTTTGTTTAAAGAAAATAGTAATTTACATTACTAGCATGTATTATTTTTAATATAGACTAAAATTACAGAGCTGAATAAGAAAAAATTGGTGAGATACGCATGTTTCCACAATGGTAACACTACATTTGGCTTTCACATTTTTACAGTAATCTAAGAAACTACCCAACAGAGGTATATCTGCGTCTTAACGGGATGGAGGAGCTTGTTTCTCGTCACACAGAACATCGAATCTGGGGATAATGTTCGATACAGCTACGCGGATCTCCTTCTCAACGCTAACTTTACTTCTATATCAGGATTTAATTACTGCCAGATCTGAAAATCCTGCTTCGCAAAGGTAGGATGTGTTGCAAAAGGGAGAATTATTCTCACGGCTTTCTTACTCAATTCTGGGTACTGCTTTGCCACACTGTTCCAAAGCTGCGGCAGAGTTCCTGAAGAGAATGTCATTTTCAGTGTGGAGTCAAGAAATGTATATTAACTGTTCCTGCTCAGCAGTAGTGAAGGTTGATGGGGGACTTACTGCAAACGGGTCTGTCCCTTTTATGTTCATCAGTTTGGGGAGGAAAAGTTTTAGTTTTTCCTTATAGTCGCGACGCACAGATTGGGAACCTCTGGGATAGCTGATAATGGTAGTTATTATTTTTTAAAGATGTCACTAGGTGGCAGCACAATCCAGCTTACTCTTAGTTCAACGTGTTAGACGCTAGGTATCGCACGCGTATGCCCAGGTCAGATTGCCAATGGCGACCGTGCTCTAAGAGTGTACTACAAATGACCAGAGGGGTTTTGTGCGCTTTCTTTGGGCAAAAAGGACTTCCTACAAAAGATATTCTTATGGAAATGTTTCCAGTTTATGGCGAGAAATGTGTGTCGCGTAAAGCGGTACATAATTGAATTAATAAATTCCCTCAAGGACGCTCAAAAGTTGCTGATGACGACTGACCTGGTCGTCCTGTTCAGATTGCGACAGAAGCAACTGTGAGGCAGGTGGAGAAGATGATTCAAGCAGACAGGCCAGTAACGATAGACAGTGTAGCAACTGCAATAGGGCGTTCTCATGGTTTAGCATACGCATAATGCACGATCGTTTAAATTTCCGGAAAGTGTGCTCACGGTAGATGCCTAGAGATCTGACTGAAGAACACAAAATGAATAGAATGGGCATGTCTTTGCAACATCTCTCTCGGTACGCATGTGAAGGACACGATCTGCTTAACAAGATTGATACTGAGGACGTATCATGGATACATCACTTACACGTCGAATTAAAGCGTGCTTCGATGCAATGGAAGCATTCCTCTTTACCTTCAACTAAGAAATTCCGAATTTCGCCATCAGCATTAAAGGTTCTGCTTACAATGTTTCAGGATTCTCAAAGAGTGACGTCAGTCCATTTCCAGAAGCGAGGTGAGAAGATGAATGCTGCATCGTACTTCATGCAGAACCTTGGTGCAATTACCTATGCGATGCTTTGGGATGCAATTTAAAATAAATGTCCCGGCCTACTATCAAGAGGAGTACTGTTCCATCACGACAACGCCAGACCACATACGATTGAATGAACCTAGCAGAAAATTGAATAACTTGGAGGGAAACTTCTTGAACATCCGCCTTACAGCCCCGACTTAGCCCTGAGCGATTTTCACCTGTGTGGTCCCCTAAGAACTCACCTTGACCGCAAACGCTTCCCGGATGACGAAAAGGTTGAACATGAAGTAAGAATGTAGCTGAAACAGTAGACTTACGAATTGTGTGCTGCAGGTTTCGACGCACTGATAAAGAGATGGGATAAGTGCATCAGCATTGGTGGAAATTATCTTTAGAAATAAGGGGAAATGTAAGTATAATAATAAATGTTTTTCAAGTTTGTATCTCTCTTAATATTTTTAGCACGTCTTTTGTAAAAAAAGATCGTGCTTATGTTACCGGTTTGTCCGTCCATCCGTATGTACCTACGATATCTCTGCAACTATTAGTCCGATTTGAAAACTTCTTTTTGCATTAAGAAGCTTGAAATATGTTGATCCTTTATTTCATTTTTTACGATGTACAATTTTGCCGATAGAATACGTAAATCCAGATGATGTCGAATTCAAAAATACGTTTTATTCCACATATTTGCTTTAAACATCCGATTGACAAAATTCTTTTATTTTTCGATTCCATTTATGTCGAAGAGTATTTTAGGTACAGTTACTTTTTCAAATTACACATCGATTTTCCGCTAGGGGCGTAAAAGTAAATTGCATTTTCCCCGATAACTCTTCTTCTAAAACTTCGATTTGAAAAGCATTTTCTTCAATGGATACACCTCCTGATGGAAAATCTTTTGCATATAATTTCAAATTTTTGGGAAAAAATACTTTGGCCACCAGGGAGCGTAAGTGTTAATTTTTGCTTCTGATGTATTTGCCATAAAATCTGAGCGTCTAAAATATAGATTGAAAAAATTCTTTCGTGCACTGATGCCACTCACATGGATAAACCTTTTCGGAATATTTTCTTGTTAAAATATTCCACTGTTTCTCCTCCAGGGGGCATAGATATATATCTTATTCTTGTCAATATATCTACTTCTAGGAGTCCGATTTGAAAACTTCTTTCTTTGTTATATAGTATTTCCAGTGTGACATGTTTTTCAACTAGTTTCAAAATTTTCAAGTAATTCGTAGACTTTCCGCTAGGGGGCGTAAATGTAAATTGCGTTTCCCCGTATATCCCTGCTTCTAAATCCCCGATTTGAAAAATTCTTTCTGCACCAGATACAGCTCCTGATGGGAAATCCTTTGCACATAATTTCTAATTTTTGTAAAAAATGGCTTGGGCGCCAGGTGGCATAAGCCTTAATTTCCGCTTCTGATATGAGCTTCTAAAATTTCGACTGAAAAAAAACGTCGTTTGTTGACCGATACTACTCATGTCGACAAACCATTTAGGAACATTTTCTTCTTGAAATAATGCATGTTTTTTACGCCAGGGGTCGTTGATGTATATTTTACTTTTGTCAATATCTCTACTTCTAGGAGTCCGATTTGAAAATTTTCTTCCTTGTTGGATAGTGTTTCCGATGCGAAATGTTTTCCCTATACATTCAAAATTTTCAAGTAAATTATAGACTTTCCGCTAGGGGGCACAAAGGTAAATTGCGTTTTCTGCGTTATTTCTGCTCCTAAAACTCAGATTTGAAAACTTCTTCCTATACCGCATACAAGACATGATGGAAAATATTTTTCACATAATTTCTAATGTTTGGTAAAGAATGGTTTGGCCACCAGGGGGCAAATTTCTGCTTCTGATGTGTTTGTAGCAAAATCCGGGCTCCTGAAAACTCGACTAATTTTTTTTCTTGGACCGATACCGCTCATATAGAAAAACCTTTTGAGAATACTTTCTTCCCAAAATAATGCATGGTTTTCCCACCAGGAGACGCAAAGTCACATCTTGTTTTTGTCGATATCTCTGTTTCTAAGTGACCGATTTGATAAATTATTTCTGTGTTGGAGAGCGTTTCCGGTGCGAAATGTTTCTCACATAAATTCATACTTTTCTTAACGCACAAGTCTGCAACCAGAGGGCGTAAGCTCACGATTCCGTTTACAACAATATCTGCGGGACTAAAAATCCGATTGAAAAACTACTCTCTTCCGTCAGAAACTATTGTTTTCCATATCAGTTCCACTGATTTTGAATAGCTTTGGTAAATTTAATTTGCGTCAGAACGGATTCAAAAGACGTGCTTATTACACCCGAAAATTCGGTGTCATCTTTCTTGTTTAAATAACTGTTTGTGACTTAACCATAAGTTCGTAGCGTTTCGGGGTACAATGTTCACTTCAGTGCCACATGGTGACCACATATAACTAATCGGCAAAATACAGTGCATCAGAGTCTATGGTCCTTCTCCAACGTTCAGCCAAAAATGCACTGCCATTGCGATACACGGCTGCTAGCTTGGATGCCAAAAAGTCAGTGATTTCATCTTTCACAGCCTCCAAGGAATGGAACCATCTGCTGGGAAAGAAATGCGCTATGGAACGAAACAAGTGAAAATCCGAAGAGGCTAGTTCCGGCTTATAGGTTGTGTGTGGTAGGAGTTCGACGCCATCGAAATCCTGAATTTTCCGGAGGGCAATCCGTGAACTATGACATGAGGCGCTTGTGACGTACCTGCCCCGCAGGACGCACACGACCAAAAGGCAGATAGCAGCAACAACGAACGTCAGCTTTGCTCAGTTGGTAGAGCTACTTGTTCCGGAATAAGTGGACTCGGGTTCGATCCCCGGCGTAGACCAAAAATGACGGAGAAATTTACTTCGTTATAATGGCGCCCGAACTTCCTGGATGACCCGGCCGTTCAAGATCTCGCAATGGTGTGATGTTCTTTCCACACCGCGAGATAGGAAAAGAAAAGGGAATCGCTTCTTCAGCGCTTCCAAAAATAAAAATGTGTGATGATGCATTCCACACACCAGATTGACTGGGAGTTCTCAAGTGCACGTTCTACAGCGGATGGCTGCCTGCAACGATTCATGGTCACGGCTGACCCGTGGGCCATGGCCCCCGGCCCTCTTTCGGAGGGGGAATGTGACGTACCTGCCCCGCAGGACGCACACGACATAAAGGCAAATAGCAGCAATAACGGACGTCTGCGTAGCTCAGTTGGTAGAACGACTTGTTCCGGAGAAAGTGGACTCGGGTTCGATCCCCGGGGTGGACCAAAAATGACGGAGAAATTTACTTCGTTATACGTTGTTGAATTGCAGGAGGACCTTCTCTTGGTTCGCCATTGCGGAGTAGCACTGGCGTAGAACGACATATACGTGTTGCAGCTGGTCGGCATGCAAGTTCCCATCGACGGCCCGACCATGTGGCACAAGCTCCCAGTGGAACGGATTGAACCACTGATTGAACCTAATCCCCTGGACACAGCTATTGGTTTCCGGTGTGAGGATAACGTTGGAAGACCCACTTCTCATCATTCGTTACGACTCTCCGCCAAAACCGGTCGTCACGTGGCTTTTGCGGTAATTCACGACACAGATATTTTCCTTGGGCTCAACTCATGGGGAACCATTCGCGGACGTCTGGATTGAAAATTGAGCTGTGGTAGGTGACGAACGATGGGGGCTTGTGATGCACGGACCTCCTTTGCTGATCGTCGGGTGCTGGTTCCTGGGTGCTTTTCAACAGCTAGACGCAAGGTTTCGGTGTTGGATAGTCTCCTACACCTCGATTTGTCAACGAGCTCTGCGTCTCCGGACCGGAAGCGTTGGCACCATTTTCTTGCTGTTGCCGGATGCACTGTATCCTCACCATCTACACTACAAATTTCCTTCGCGGCATCTGTCGCGTTCAACCCTTTTATCAATAATGACGTAGGAGCACACGAACAAAGAAATTCACCTCCGACATTCACGTCTCGTATGAGCGGCACATACCTACGCGCCTGAGCAGCGGAGCACGTCACCTAATCAGGCGTGGGGACACATTCCACCTTACTGCGCATGTCCCATCTGTTCGGTGGAGTTTCCCGATCTGTACCGCGAAACGCTACGAACTTATGACTCACCCTGACTTCCCCTCGTAAAAAGTTAGCAACCACGTGTTTAGTTTAAGGAAACCAGTGCCGTAATAAAAGATTTTCAAGACAAACGATATGATATTCATACTTTCACAAAGCCTTACTGTAAACAGAAAAGTTCATGAAATGGAGTTAAAACTGCATGCAAACATATTAAAAAAAGAAACAAGTTGTCGATTACTGTCACACTTAACTAGATATAATTAACAGGTTAGAAATTGTGCCCATCCGCTTTTTTGCCGTCTTCAAAATAGAAATTCTGAAAGGAAAGCTTGAACCGATCTTACTTTAGCTTACCTTTTAATTTAGGCAGTCGATGCTTATTATAACCTTCGGGAATTATTCCAGTCAGATTTACATACGACGTACAAGTGCAACTGAAAATTTGTAAAAAAGGAATTAATAGGTTGGTTAGCGAATACCGGAGTTAATACAGAGACAATTCAAATGAGAACATAAATTTAGGTGATCGGCGTATACTCCATCATAACAGGTAAGCACTATTTTGTTTCGAATGATTCATGCGATTTAATTCGAAAATATACTAAACTATAGTTAATGCCGAGCACAAATGCAAAGTAGCTTTTGAGGAGATTCAATTCCTCATGTAATTACATACTTGGAGTGAAAATCTAGTAAAAGTGCTTCATAACCAATTTTGAGGAAACGTCCAGGACGAGACAGTAAACCAGTTCGTACCATTAGATCAGCTGCAACTAAGAAGATATAAGCACTCCAATGATAACTCGTCTAGCACGTTGATTATTTTACTCACTCAATCCTCAATACATATCATAAAACGGGTCTGGTTCATTTGCCCGACGTTTACTTCACCGAAGTGTCACTTGACCGAAAATCACTTCACCGAAAAAATTGTTTCACCGAAAGATCACTTGATCGAAGCGTTCATTTCACCGAAGGGTCACTTGATCGAAAGGTACATTTCACCGAAGGGTCACTTGATCGAAAAGTTCATTTCACCGAAAGGTCTCTTTACCTAAAAGTTCATTTCATCGAAAGGTCATTTCACCGAAGGGTCAGTTTATCGAAAACGCTAGATTTCATTACAGGATCTGTTGAAGCATGGTGCAAGTTTGACAGACAGACCACCGAAACGTTAGGGGATCGTACTCAAATTGCACTTTTGATTTCTCCGTGTCACAGAGAACGCAAAGATTTAGTTTTAAGGCAAAAATAATTAATTTTAAGTCCCTATGCCTCGGCCTAGGCCTTTTTAGCAAGTTTTATCATGTTCATACGTTTTTCATAAAAATCATGTTCAGTGCTCATGTTCATAAATAGTTTACATGAAAAGTCAAGTTAATAACGTTGCACATTTATTCAGGCAAAAAAAGAATCAATATTAAGGCCGTAGGCCTCGCTTAGGCCTTTTTAGCAAATTTTAACCGTGCGTGCTCATGTTCATAAGGTTTACATAACAACTCAAGTTAATGATGTTGTACACTTATTTAGGCCAAAAGAATCAGTCATAAAGCCCACGGCCTCGGCTTAGGCCCTTTTAGAAAATTTTAATCCTGCATGCTCATATTTATAAGGTTTACATAAAATGTCAAGTTAATAATGTCGCACATTTATTCAGGCAAAAAGAATCAATATTAGTGCCGTAGGCCTCGCTTAGGCCTTTTAGCAAATTTTAACGGTGCGTGCTCATGTTCATAAGGTTTACATAAAAAATCAAGTTAATGATGTTACACACATTTTTTCAGGCAAAAATAATCAATTTCAGGGCCCTAGGCCTCCGCTTAGACCTTTTTAGCAAATTTTAATCGTGCGTGCTCATATTTATAAGGTTTACGCAAAAGTCAAGTTAATAATGTTGCACATTTATTCAGGCAAAAAAGAATCAGTCTTAAAGCCCTAGGCCTCCGCTTAGGCCTTTTTAGCAAATTTTAATCGTGCGTGCTCATATTTATAAGGTTTACGCAAAAAGTTAAGTTAATAATGTTGCACATTTATTCAGGCAAAAAGAATCAATATTAGGGCCGTAGGCCTCGCTTAGGCCTTTTTAGCAAATTTTAACCGTGCGTGCTCATGTTCATAACGTTTACATAACAACTCAAGTTAATGATGTTGTACACTTATTCAGGCCAAAAGAATCAGTCTTTAAAGCCCTAGGCCTCGGCTTAGGCCTTTTTAGAAAATTTTAATCCTGCTTGCTCATATTTATAAGGTTTACATAAAATGTCAACTTAATAATGTCGCACATTTATTCAGGCAAAAAGAATAAATTTTAGGGCCCTAGGCCTCCGCATAGGCCTTTTTAGCAAATTTTAATCGTGCGTGCTCATATTTATAAGGTTTACGCAAAAAGTCAAGTTAATAATGTTGCACATTTATTGAGACAAAAAAGATTCAATTTTAGGGCCCTAAGCCTCGGCTTAGGCCTTTTTAGGAACTCTAAACGAATTTCGCGAAAACGTTCCATGTAAGCCAAGCGAGAATTGTGCTTTAATTTGAAGAAATTAATTGCCGATGATCCGAGGTACACTTGGTTTGAGGGAACTGTACCCCGAACTTCCGTAGTATTATATTCTGTGCCGCTGGAGTCTGTCAGTGTATCCAGGATGTTCCCCTTGAAGTGTCTGCGAAGTCCGTGAGCTTTGGGAGGGGGCTTTCCCCCAAAATGTTAAAATGGACGTAGAGCTGTAAACATTAGAACCTTGCTTTATATAATGATTCTGTACACGATCACGAATTTTCAGGAGGGTGGGACGAATTCACCCTCCCCCAAGTTTCTAAGAGCGCAGACAGGTGTTCAAGGTAAGGGATTTGCTCGCAATTTCTATGCTTCATGTTGTGTTTAGTGCCAAACTATGTATGCCCTTCGCCCCTCCCCCAGAAATTTGGTGAAGTCTGTAAAGGGATACGAGGTGCTTGGTTTTGAGGGCTCTACCCCCAACTTCAGTAATTTTATATTCTGGACCTCTGGAGTCGGTCATCAGTGTATCCTCGATGTTACCCCTGAAGAGCTCTTGGAAACGGGGGGGGGGGTTCAGTTTCACTCCACATTCCTGAAAATTCGTGGTCGTGTACAGAATCATTATATAAAGCATGGGTCTAATGTTTACAGCTCTACGTCCATTTTAACATTTTGGGGGAAAGCCGAAACCCCCCCCCCAAGATGACGGACCTCGCGGACGCTTCAAGGGGAACATCCTGGATACACTGACAGACTCCAGCGGCCCCGAACATAATATTACGGAAGTTGGGGTACACCCTCCCAAAACTAGGTGTACCTCGGATCCTCGGCAATTTTTTTCTTCAAATTAAAGTGCAATTCTCGCCTCGCTTGGCTTACATGGACCGTTTTCGCGAAATGCGTTTGGAGTTCCCAATTCAGTTCTCAATATATGCCCAGAAACGGCAATCTTTAACCCCCCCCCCCTCTTGATTTTTTTAACTTGACATTTTATGTAAACTTATGAACAAGCAAGATTAGAATTTTCTAAAAACGCCTAAGATAAAAAAAAAAAAAAAAGCCCTAAGGGCAATAATTTTTTTTTGCCTTAATAAATGTGCAACATTATTAACTTATTAACTTGACATTTTATGTAAACTTATAAGCCAGCAAGATTAGAATTTTCTAAAAACGCCTAAGCTAAAAAAAAAAAAAAAAGGCCTAAGGGCAATAAAATTGATTCTTTTTTGCCTGAATACATGTGCAACATTATTAACTTGACGTTTTACGTAAACCTTATGAATATGAGCACGCACGATTAAAATTTGCGATAAAGGCCTAAGCCGAGGTCTAGGGCCCTAAAATTGATTATTTTTGCCAGAAAAATGTGTAACATTATTAACTTTACTTTTTATGTAAAGCTTATGAACAAGAGCAAGCACGATTAAAATTTGCTAAAAAAGGCCTAAGCGAGGCCTACGGCCCTAATATTGATTCTTTTTTGCCTGAATAAATGGGCGACATTATTAACTTGACATTTTATGTAAACCTTATAAATATGAGCACGCACGATTACAATTTTCTAAAAAGGCCTAAGCCGAGACCTAGGGCTTTAAGACTGATTCTTTTGGCCTGAATAAGTGTACAACATCATTAACTTGAGTTGTTATGTAAACCTTATGAATATGAGCACGCACGATTAAAATCTGCTAAAAAGGCCTAAGCCGAGGCCTAGAGCCTAAACTTGATTCTTTTAGCCTGAAAAGTGTGCAACATCATTAACTTGAGTTTTTAGGTTAACCTATGAACATGAGCACGTACCGTTATTATTTTCTAAAAAGGCCTAAGCTGAGCCTAGGACCTTAAAATTGATTCTTTTTGCCAGAAAAAAATTGCAACATTATTAACTTGACTTTTTATGTAAAGCTTATGAACATGAGCAAGCACAATTAAAATGTTCTAAAAAGGCCTAAGCCGAGACCTAGGGCTTTAAGACTGATTCTTTTGGCCTGAATAAGTGTACAACATCATTAACTTGAGTTGTTATGTAAACCTTATGAATATGAGCACACGATTAAAATCTGCTAAAAAGGCCTAAGCCGAGGCCTAGAGCCTAAACTTGATTCTTTTAGCCTGAAAAGTGTGCAACATCATTAACTTGAGTTTTTAGGTTAACCTATGAACATGAGCACGTACCGTTATTATTTTTTAAAAAGGCCTAAGCTGAGGCCTAGGACCTTAAAATTGATTCTTTTGCCTGAAAAAAATTGCAACATTATTAACTTGACTTTTTATGTAAAGCTTATGAACATGAGCAAGCACAATTAAAATGTTCTAAAAAGGCCTAAGCTGAGACCTAGGGCCCTAAAATTGATTCTTTTTGCCTGAAAAAATGTGTAACATTATTAACTTTACTATTTATGTAAAGCTTATGAACATGAGCAAGCACGATTGAAATTTGCTGAAAAGGCCTAAGCGAGGCCTATGGCCCTAATATTGATTCTTTTTTGCCTCAATAAATGTGCGACATTATTAACTTGACATTTTATGTAAACCTTATAAATATGAGCACGCAGGATTAAAATTTTCTAAAAAGGCCTAAAACGAGGCCAAGGGCTTTAAGACTGATTCTTTTGGCCTGAATAAGAGTACAACATCATTAACTTTAGTTTTTATGTAAACCTTATAAACATGAGCACGCACGCTTAATATTTTCTAAAAAGGCCTAAGCCGAGGCCTAGGGCCCAAAAATTGATTCTTTTTTTGCCTGAATAAATGTGCAACATTATTAGCTGGACATTTTACGTAAACCTTATGAATATGAGCACGCACTATTAAAATGTTCTAAAAAGGCCTAAACCGAGGCCAAGGGCCCTAAAACTGATTTTTTTTTTTGTCTGAATAAGTGTGTTTACATAACAACTCATTAACTTGAGTTGTTATGTAAACTTCATGAATATGAGCTCGGAGTGATTAAAATTTGGCAAAAAGGCACAGGTCTATCTATGACTTATAATTAATGTTATATTTCGAAAAACCTATTTATGGGGAGGTGTTTAAAAGAAATTAAAAGTGTATTTTTTATACAATCCAATAATGTTTAGGCAAAACAGTTTACATAACTCATGATAATTAAGAAGGTATTTCAAGTATTTAGGCTTTGATTAAATTTGCCGTTCCGAGTCCCGCAAAGTCACTTCTTCAGAACACCAGCATAAACTAATACGAATAAATGTCATCAAATTCTGTGTAACATGAAGTCTATAATCTACAGGGTAAGTCAAAGTAATGTTCCCGATTTAAATGATTTGGTATGTTTAATGTAAAGCAGATACACACAGCTAGTGCTATTGAAAAGCACATTTCATAAAGTTTTGTTCAACTTACTTATAAATGTTCAATGTGCGCTCCACGCGTAACACGACACACATCATGTCGGTAATCAATTTCCTGCTAAACTCTTTGTAGCATGATTGATTGATTGATTGGTTGAAGGTTTAATGACCACCGTGAGCAACTCAATTAGCTATAAGCAGTCACTCGTCCCTAATTTAGGGTCGCTGGTTCCATGGAAGGGAGAGAGCCAGTGCCGTAAGACAAACACAACATCCATGCCTCACCCGTAATCGAACCCAGACCCCTTTCGGACGAATGATCAGAGGCCATCGCTTAGACCACTGCGCCACCGGGGCGGCCTTTGTAGCATGTCGGTGTCAATTTCTGTGACGGCTGATGTAATACGAGCTTTCAAATAAACCAGCGTCGTTGCAAGTGACGGTACACAGACACGATCCTCTATGAAACTCCACAAGAAAAAATCACACGAGGTGAGATCTGGGGATCGCGATGGCCAACGCAACAGTTCCTTATCACGTCATCTGAACGGCTAATCCATCGTTTTAGTAGCCTGTTACTGAGGTGGACACTAGCCTAATTATGGAAATGCGGTGGAGAATCATCGAGCTGAAAAATGAAGTCATCAATGTCTTCTTCTAGCTGTGGGAGAAGCCATTGTTCCAGCATGTCAAGATAGGTAATTCCTGCCACCACAGTGGCTTCATCGAAGAAGAAGGGCCCATACATCTTTCTGAGAGTAATTGCACGTAGACGACATTGGATTTTGGGGAAGCACGCTCATGCTGCAAGATTCCATGAGGATTTTCAATGCCCCAAAATTCTAACGTTATGCTTGTTCACCTTTCCTGAAATATGGAATGTTGCTTCGTCATTAAGAACTAACTTTTCAGAGAAATCGTCATCCTCCATTAGAGTGAGAAATCTTTAACAGAAAGACGCTCGCAGGTGGCGGTCATCCCTCTTTTCAGCTTTTGAATCAACTGCAGACGATACGGTTGCATGTGCAAACGCTTCCTCAGATCTCACCATAGAGTTTCCTGCGAGACACCAAGTCCTCGACCTGCTCGATAAGTGGATTTCTGAGGCTCCTTACGTAACTTAACCAAACACGCTCCACTACGTTGACGAAGGTCCTGTCGATTTTCCCTTGCAAATGCAGCCCGTGTGTTGAAATCATGAATACCAATTACGAATTGACTTACCACTGGGTGGCTCTATCCCAAATTTTGTCCGAAAATGCCGTTGAACAGTCACAACTGACTTGTTTGTATGAAAATCGATAATACAAAATGCCTTCTGTTGTCCACTTGCCGCCATTGTATAACTTGTTCCTTCTGCCGGACTTTTCGCGCCGTCTACCGACCAACCAAAGAATCGATAGCTGGGTATTGGAACTTGGAGAGATTACCTTCCAGAGTATACATCTTGTAACTAAATATACTCGTGTTGTGTGGTAAAGCATTGAAATCGGCAACACAATTTTGATTTACCCTGTATATTACAAAGAGGAAAAGTTTGTGAGTTTGTATGCTTGTAAGAAGTAATCTCGGAAACTAATAAACCGATATGAAAATTTCTTTCGCCGTTTTAAAGTTTACTTCTTCCCGATGGACATAAGCTATATATACATAAGCTATATCTTATTACGGCATGAAAAATTGGGGATGAACGCAAACGTTTATGTAAAACACCACCCCCGTCTTGCACCAGTGCGTCACGGATATGGGAAGACACGCTCCTACACACACTTTGATATAATAGTAGAGTTCCATGTAGCGCTGGTACAGCCAAGCAAACCTATAGGTACCTATTGATTATTTGATCGTTCGTACGTTTAAGTAATAAATTGCAAACAAACTAAAAATGTGGTAGATATTGCGAAGCATTGTAGCTATTGGGTTGGACAAAAAGTCATGGCGTTTTTTACACATAGATGGCTAAACATGTCTTGCAATGTAACTAACGTCATTTGAAACCGTAAGTTCATTATGTAACGTAACATCTGACAGTTCAAGTTTGTTTTAGGAGCAGAAAGTTAACGATTTTGTTAACAAGTGTTTGTTTGGCGTCGATTTCAAAATGGACAATCAAAAGGAACATTTTCGTCATTTTTTGCTGTATTACTTCCGAAAAGGAAAAATTGTGCATGCTCATAAAAAGTTATGTGATGTGTATGGTGAAGATGCCTTAAACCTAAGGCAGTGTCAGAATTGGTTTGCAAAATTTGGGTCTGGAGATTTTGATGTGAATGGTGCACCACGCTTAGGAAGGCCAATCGAAGTTGATGACGACAAAACAAAGGATTTGATCGAATCCAATCGGCGTTTAACGGCACGAGCGAAAGATTTCTGAGAATCTGAACATATTGAAATCGAGCGTTGAAAACCATTTAAAGCAACTGGTATACGTTAGTAAGCTCGATATTTGAGTACCACATGAGCTCGTTTGTTTTACTCCTCATTTTTGTGTCTAAAGTCACGTATATAGCGCTTTAAGTTCTCTAATTTTGTGTGTGTACGAAGTATAAAAGTCCAATGCTTCTTTCCGTTTGACTCTCGAGCTGGTGAGTGCATTTTTAGTTGAGTTATTACGTTGTGTTTATTTTCGACCTAGCTGGTCGTTGCTTATCACTGAGGCGCCATTACAAATGGCGTCTTCCGGTGGTGGGGGACTTAGCACTCTCCTCACTTCCAGGAAGCACTCCACTTCTTCTTCCAGAGGCGGCGTCGCTACGCTGTCCGATCCAAGTGGCGGTGATGCGCTCCACACATCTAACGGTACGTCCGTACTCTCTTATCACGTCGATTCGCTACCTTCTCCTAATACGTCAACTTCTACTTACCCTGCTACTACTGACCCTGCTATGGACGTCATTGATTGTGGTGACATTCCTTCTTTTCCTGCACAGCAGTCATCCTCCACCACCTACTCTACAGCAGTCACTACTTCTATTCCTATCCACTCCACTCCAACACAGTACGCCGGAGCAGAGGGCATGGCGTCCTATATTCGCCGAGAAGGAAACACCATCACTCTCGACATTCCTGATGATGCTGCAGCTTGTGCTAACTTTAATTCTGCCTTGGATAAAGGTGTAGTGCTTGTTGCCTTACCGGCGACGCCGTTAAAGGTGTACTCCGCTGCCCTAAAGAACAGGTTTAATCCACAAGCCATTTCTCATATGTTCCGGCGGGCCGGAAGAGTTGTGGTGTACTTCATTAAAGCTGAATTTGCTACCACCATCCTACGTACAGGTCTCACTCTCGGTGATCAGTACTTAGAGCCTACTCCTGTAGCGCAGAGACCCATCAACATGTCATTCTATCCAGTGCCACCGGAAGTCACAGATACAATGTTGTATGCCTTCTTTCTACTCTTGGCCGTGTTGTAGGCACGGTGAAGACATTCTCAGCAGCCCCAAAGGATCCCGACGACAAATCCATTTGGGGCATACGTCGCGTTGCGCGGGTCCTCTTTACAACTCTTGACAGCATTAGCACGATCCCAGTGCAGTTTAAGGTAAAGTGATCTGGGCAGGTGCGTTATGTTGATCGCCTAACTGAATTTCATTGTAGCAACTGCAAAGCCTTTTGACACTTTTACAAAGAGTGTCCCAAAGTTTCCTCGTCTCACAAGTCTGCAGTTCCAGCGGAGACTCCCAAACGGACCACGGAGATGGTTTCCGCTCCAGTGCGTCCGACTGCCGTTCCACTGCAAGCCTAAACACTGTTCTTTCGTCTGCTGTTCTACCACTACCAGTGGATGAGACAAATTTCCCTCCTATACTTGCTCAGACTCACTTTCGTGCTCCCGATCCACCCGTGTAGTCAGCTGAAGGGAGTGTTACGTCAGAGGCAGATCTCTCTATTCCGGATAATGAAACTGCATATCTCAGTGCGGATCAAACCATGAGCGATAGCTTGGAGCCTGAACGCCAAGCACGACTGGAAAAGCGTTAAGCCCCGAAACCAGCTTGTGCCTCCGCCAAGAGGGGACGAGCTCGCGGGAGCCCCACTCGATCTTCCTCCCGGCCTCGTACTTCGGCCGCACGAGTCATTGATTTTGAAACGTCACCGGACCCCACCGACGGAGTGGTGCCGTTTGACGAGTTTGCTGCCCAAATGTCTAGCCTTGAATTATCGCCAACACCATTGTCATACAAGGAACTTTATTCTCTCATGTGTGTCAAACAATATCCTGCTACAACACATACCTTTGTCAAGCGACATGAGAATGCTTTGCCAAATATTCTTCAGCAACTTCCATCTTTGGATCGAGTTCTTGATGTCTATGCCAAACCGTCTGGCCACCTGAGTGCGGCTGGCAAGCACATCCGGCAGCACATCCATCTGCTTCAAACAACTGTCACAAAAGCTATGACACCTATAAGTGACCTACCACTTTCAAGGTAGTTTCGCTGAACTGTCGGGGGTTTGGCACCCCTGACGCTAACTCAAAACTGTATGAAGACTTGTCGGCAGAGAACGCTGACGTTCATTTCGTCCAAGAAACGAAATGCTCTCCTACAACGCCATTACATCGTTGGGGTAGTTGGCCTTTTAAGTTCTCCCATGCGTATAGACGGTTGCACTCCGGTGGTGTTGCCATTGGCATTCACAACCGTTTGCTTCACTCACTGACTACAGTCTCTGTAAATAATGTATACCTTGATTTGTTACAATGTTGTGTGTTCTGTATTGATCATATTACCTATCACATATTTAATATTTATATTCCTGCAGATGAATCTCTCATTGAATCCCTTTTTCAATGTTTACGTTCAGCACTTATTGGAATTCCCCGGTGATTTTTATGTCTTAGGAGGAGACTTCAATTGCACTTTGTTCCCGTCGTTGGACCACAGCGGGTCCCTAAGAGAATTTCGTCCTATCCCAGTCGATCAGCTTACGCGACTCCTCTCCGACCACCATCTTGTTGACTCATTCCGTCATTTTCATCCAAACACGGTTTCATATACCTGGAGCAATTCACCTCGGCAAGGTTCGTCAGCGACCCGATTGGACCGAATTTACGTCTCCTCCGAGCTGCTCCCTGCATCTACTGAGGCACGGCATGTGCCAACACCCTCGTCTGATCACAGAGCGGTGACGCTGTCTATCTGCGTTTCTGCACTGCCAATTACTTCACAGCGTACCTGGTACTTTGATGATGACTTGCTTCAGGACGAAACTTTCTGTACCACAATCAGTCGATTCTTGGATGATCGCCGTCACCTTCTCGCCACAACACCAAGCGCACTCAGTTTGTGGCTCGACATTAAGTTTGAGCTTCGTATGTTAATCCGACAATACTCATTTGCTGCCCGTACTGAACGTGGTATGCAAATCAGCAACCTTCGTGGGATCCTTTCCTCGATGTCTCTCACAGATCCATCGTATCCTGAAGTACAGGATGCACTTAGAGCGCTGCTTCATCCGATGGCACAGCAAGCTCTCTGTCGGATGAAATTTTTTCATCTTTCCTCTACAGCTCAATCATATGAATTTCTCTTTAGCACGGAAGGACTCCGGCGTTCATCTAATACCCTCCGATATCTCCGTCTGTCTGATGGAACTATTTCATCAGACTCAGCCACTATCTGCACACAGGTTCGTCAATTTTTCCGAGATAAATTCCGAGCGGTAGTGCAGACTCACTCTCTTTCTTCATCCCCCCTTCTTCGTGCTCTTCCGCAGGTCCCTTCACAACTCTGTCCTTCTCTTCTCGCGGCATTTCTCCCCGCTGAACTCAGAGAGGCTTTTGCCTCTCTAAATCCTCATGCATCTCCTGGACCTGACGGCCATCCTCTTTCCTTTTACCGTGCTTTCCTTCCATCTCTTCTCCCCTTCCTTCTCGCCTGTTTCTCCGCAGCTCAATCTTCTGCTGCACTGCCGCCGGAGTTTACGGTGGCTCACGTCATTCCTTTGCCAAAGAAGGGAGACCCCATGGACCTGCAAAACTGGAGTCCTATTTCCATTCTAAACCTCGACAATAAATTCTTTACCAAACTCCTTTCCCGTCATTTGAATCTTGTTCTTCCTTTCATCCTTTCGAGCGACCAGTCATACACTGTGCCTGGTCGGTCTATCACTAATAACATCTCTTTTGTTCACAACCTTGTTTTTCTTGCTGGTAAATTTCCTGAACCACTTGCCTTGTTTAACATTAATCAAAAATCAGCCTTCGATAACATTTCTCACGACTATCTTTCTGTTACTCTTCTTAGTTTTGGTTTCCCCTCTTCTTTGGTTATTCTTTTACTTAGTCTTTATCAGGGCGCCCATTTTCATGTCCGGGCAGCCTCCTTTCTGAAGGCTTCAATTCCTTTTCAACGTGGAATTTGGCAGGGTTGCCGCCTCTCGGGGCAACTTTTTGCGTTAGCCTTTGAACCGTTCCTGATTGCTGCTCATCGCTCTCTTCGATCTTCGCTGCCACCTACCGTAGCAAGTACACGACATCACGAGTATACTTTCTCCGCTTATGCAGTGATGCGACGTTTTGTATCAGGAGAGATGCTCGGATTGAGGACCTGCTCATCACCTATCACCAATATGCTGCTGTTTCGGGAACATCACTTAATGTCTCTAAGAGTACTGGTCTCTGGTGTGGGTCTTGGATAGGCCGCACTGACTCCCTTTGGGGTACAGTGTGGTCATCCTCGACCCAGAAGATCCTCGGCACCTATGCTGGTCATCCGTTTACCGCAGGACAAGCTACGTGGACCAACCTTTTTCCAAGGCTTTGGCACCGAGCTGCGTATTGGCGTTTCGTCTTTCCATTTAAATCTTATTATTTTCAGCGTGCTCATATTGTCCAGCGTTACCTGCTCTCACTATGTACATATTCCTAGAATTCAACAGTTTTCTTGGCCTCTCGCCTTACTGACATCAATAGTCAGTTCACTTCCGTCATCTGGCAGTCCAAGCATTGGTCGGCGGCCCATACATTGTATCTTCCTGAGTCGCATGGTGGCATCTGGCTCACAGATATTCATCAATACTATAGAGCGTACCGTATTACCAATGCTCTTCGTCTGCTTGCCTCTCCCTCTCCTTCTCTTGTGATTACTTTTGATGCACGCCTTTCTGTCCATGATCCGTCCTTCACTTTTCTTCTTTTCCTTCGGGTGGATTTTTGCACCCTTCCTTCCTCTAACATTCCGTCTACTATCTCTGAAGTTCTTACTTTTTTCCGGTCCCTTCCTTTTCCCCGGGCTCCTCCTGTCACTACTCTTGATCTCATTGTCGAACCACTCTTCTTTTCCTCACTGATCCACCCTCCTAACCAATCTTTCTTTCTCCTCCCACTCTGGGTTCCTTCTGGCATCTTAACAGTCAACGCCCTGATTACTACTAACCTCCCTTGGAAACCCATTATTTCCCTTTTTCCTACTCCTTCTCTCGAGGAGGAGTATGCACTCCTTCGCACTTGCCTCCTATCTCTATACCCTGCTTTGGTTACTGCCGACTGACTCCGTGTTGTCTCTGGACCCAGTCTTCCTATTCCGTTCTTTCTTCCTCTCCTTGACTCTATCGCCCCCATCCCTTTTTTTCACCACTGCCTTCCTCTATCGTTTTCTCCGTTCACCTTCGGACGTTCCACAACCCGTCTCTGACTTCTCTCCCTCGCTTTTCATGACCGTCTGGTCAGCTTCCTCTTCTCATCTCTCCTCTCCGCTCGAGCGCAATCTTCACTGGCGTTTCCTTCACCGTCGTCTCGCTGTTCCCCATCTTCTTTTACGCATGTCGCTGGTCTCTTCTCCACTCTGATCTTTCTGTCGTAATGTCGGGGATGTTTACCACACCTATTGCCACTGCCCTATCCTGCTACCGCTTCTCAATACTGCTTTCCGCCTGGCTGGCCTCATCGTTTCTCAACATCTTCCATTCCAAGCATATCCGTGGCTTCTATTAACTAAGCATCCGCCAACACGTCTACCAGATACTTGCTGTTTTCTATTCGTACTTGTCAAACATGTCATTCACATGTTTCATCAATCACAACGTTCTGTATCGCATCCACTTTCAATTCTGCAGGCCGGAAGTCGTTTGCTATCGTGCTTTCGAGGCCGAATAGTTGCACGCCTTCGACTTGAATATAACACCGCCATATCGTCAAATTCTCTCACAACATTTCACCCTACCTGGGCCGAGCACTCCGGATGGTTCACAAAGGATGGAAATTCTGTCCGTCTCCCCATTTGTGTACATGTTGTGTGTTTTTTTTTGTGTGTGTGTTTGTTTTGTGCACTAAGTCCAGTGTGTCTTTTGTTCGATATTTGTTTCACCGTGCCAAGAGTGCTTTGTGTTTTTACTTTCTTTTTCTTTTCTGAGTAGGCATCCTGTGGCAACCTACGTACGCATAGTTATGGTACCATGTTAACATTGTATTGTGTTGTACATACTTGCGTTTCGCACCAGAGTACGTGTTTATTTTTATTTTTTTTCCTATTTTGGCCCCATTTATGATTAATGTTACTTGCCTGCTATTTTCTGTAAATATCGTAATTGTTTGTACGTACTTATACAAAGTTATTATAGTTTTTATCCGTGTTATAGGCGATCACGTTATTATGGTATCACTTTGCAAATGTGCTGTAAATTTTTCTAGTGTATTCTTTCTTTTTCTCTGTATCAGCATCATAACATTGTACCTCCTTCATAACCTAGGGTCTGCACCTCTCTTGTAGAATTCATTTGCATAGCTTCCCTGAGTGATAATTGTGTTACATGTTTACTTTAACGATATTAACCACTCTGAGTGTTCTATTCATTTTATTAGTCGTGTTTCTTCTATTTTTATGAGCAGAGTGTAGAACTGCATCATTCTTTTCTTTATTTCAATATGTTGAAAACAACATGCCTTTTTAAAGGTGGTATACTGTTCACGAGACGTTGACTCATCAAGCTTTTGATTTTTGTTTCCGCCAGGTTGTATACACTGTTCTCTAATGTTTTGTTTTTTTTACTCACCGTACCTAGTTTATATTGTGTCTTTACTGTTTACTTCAGTTTTCTTTTTTTTTCATCGCCAATGTCGAGTCACATTATGTGTACTGTTAATTAACTTTATTTGTGTTTCAACATGTTGTACAAATTTCCTTTTTTCTTACATTGCATATTATATGTGATTTTGCTCAAGAACGTATTTTTTTCTGTAGTATGTCATTATGTCTTATTAGGTGAGTCGTGTTCTGTGACGATATTATCTCCGTTAGCATCCCTGTATTTTATGATCAAAGTTCTTCATGTGCCACTGACTTTGCGATGTTGTACCTTGTGTTTTGTGTATTGTTTTAGTTTATTACATACATCGCTGTATTTACTTACATTCTCTGTTCTAGCACACTCTCCCGAAATCATTTTGTTATTTGCTCTCATATGCTAAATATGCTTCCTGTGTTTCTCTAGTTGTATTTCACGTATTATGGGGCTGCACTTGACCCCAGATTCCTGTACTATTACGATACTCATAGAATGCTTGCCTGCATTCGGGTTTTTATTATCTTAATCTGGGTAGCTTTACCCTCTTTCATGTGTACATATCATTGTAAATGTCATGCGTATTTTTATGTTTTGATGGGCGCGAAGAATAAAGATGTAACAGCCTATTTCCTTAAATAAATTATGTTGAAAACCACATGAGCTCTAAGAAATTCATCTAAAGAAGCGCGTTGACATCTGCGATTTGCTCTTGAAACGATAAGAAAACAATACATTTTTGAAACGTATGATAACAGGCGATGAAAAATGGATCGTTTACAACAACGTCGAACGAAAACGATCTTGGAGCAAGCGTGATGAACCTTCTCAAAGCACTTCAAAAGCAGATATGCACCAAAGGAAGGTTATGCTGTCAGTCTGGAGGATATCAAAGGTATTGTGTATTTTGAATTGCTTCCAAGAATCCAAAACATTAATTCGGACGTGTACTGTCGTCAGCTGGATAAATTAAGGGATCCAGTCAAACAGAAGCATCTAGAATTGGTGAATCGCAAATAATGTGTTTCGCCATGGTCACCAAAGACCACATACATGTTTGGTCACTCGTCAAAAATTGTTGCAGCTTCGATGGGGTGTGTTATCACATCCACCATATTTTCCAGACCTGGCCCCATCAGGCTATCATTTGTTTCGTTCGTTGCGAAAAAATCTTCACTGCTGATGAGGCTATCAAATCGTTCTTTGAACTGTTTTTTGCCGAAAACAAAACAAAACCTGTTTTGAGCGCGGAATCACGAAATTGCCTGCGAGATGGCAAAAGGTCATCGAAAAAAATGGATAATATGTTGTTAATTAAAGTTTTTGTTCCCCATTCAAAATTTGCCTTTCATTTACACAGCAAAAAAACGCAATTACTTTTTGCCCAGCCAAATACCAATGAATGTACACTGGTGGCCACCCAAAATGCAACACCAAGAAGGAAGCATCCGATTGGCCTGAAATTCGCAGCATGCGTCGCCTGCGATAGGACAGGCAAACGATTAGCATTGCAGGGCATATGCAAATCATGTGCGCCCGAAACGCCACCGAGAAGCACTATAAGAAGGCTGCACGGAAGGCGCGGTGTAAGTAGTAGAAGTGTGTTGTGCTGCCTTCCATGTGCGTGGGAAGCTTTCTGATGCCTGCGGGGTGTAAGTAGCGGAAGTGTGTTATGCTGCCTTCCCTGTGCGTGGGAAGCTTTCTGATGGGACGACATCCAGTCAGGAGTGAGGCGAGTATGGATTCGGTAGGTTCAGGAAGGACGGACAGACCGACGTGAGCGATTGCCGCAGCCGCGGCACACCACCGAACGAGAGGACCGGCATGTTGTAAGGCGGGCATTGACGACTCGCATCGCCACATCACGAACGTTAGCGTAGGAATTTGAGTGTGTTGCGCAACAACCTGTGTCAGCACGTTCCGTTCGACGTCGTCTGCAGGAGCGGGGACTTGTCGCACGGCGCCCATTGCTCCGATTACCATTGACGTTACACCACAGGTCGAGTGCGGCGGCAATAGGGCCGTTGAACGCCGCACCTGGACTACGGAATGGCACAACATTGTCTTCTCCGACGAATCCCGCTTCTGCCTGCAACACCACGGGTGGCATATCCAATTGCGCCTCAAACCATAACGACGGTCCGTCCCCTGGCGTTATGGTTTGGTGCGCAATTGGATATGACTCCCGCACCCCTCTGGTACGCATCGCCGGTACACCCAACAGCCACCGCTGCATCTCCGACGTTTTGGAGCCTGTATTCATCCCTTACCTGCAGGACCTGCCAGCGGCCACGTTTCAACAAGACAATGCGCTCCCGCAAGTGGCACGCATGGTGCAACAATTCTTCACGGCTCTACAGGTGTCACTGCTGCCGTGGCCTGCTTGTTCTCCCGATATGTCGCCCATCGAACACGTCTGGTCGCTGATCGGCAACCAAGTGGCCCGGCAAGCACCACCCGCGGCTATGCCTGATGAACTGTGGCAACGTGTGGAAGCAGCCTGGACCGACATACCCCAAGCCCACATCCAAAGCCTCTTTCGTTCGATGCCGCGGCGTTTTGCGGCCGTTATTGCCAGCCATGGGGACACACGAATTATTGATGTCTGGGTGTTCCGCAAGTCGCACGGGCCTCTAAGCTCTATCGTTTTATCTTTGTATCTGTTGTTATGTGTCCAGTAAATCTGGCTTTGCTATCTCGTGTCCTTCTTGGTGTTGCATTTTGGGTGGCCAGCAGTGTATATTCTGAGATAGTATGTTCGGATAATAGACAATATTTTCCGAGTTCTACGCTAACTAAAGCTAGTTTTACTATAAAATAATCAAAATCCCATAAACAACTAACTCGAACTGAAGGAGTACAGCATTTGACCTCGCTGAAGGAGAGCGTAGTTTGCAGGATGCTTCTGCAGTTCCCTAGGTGCTGATAATTACCGTATTTTTCGGCGTATGACAGGAGACAAGACTTTTTCTTCAGAAGACCGGTCTTCGACTTATACGCCACATCGACTTACCTATTAATGTATCATTGAAATTTATCAATGAAGGGGAGGGGGGATACATTGCTCCTTAAATTCACTTAAATTCAGTTGTGATCTGAGCACCTGAAACGCAATATTGCTTTCATAAGAGACGATTCCGAAAGCATATGAAAAGTAATATTTCGTTCACTAAGAAGTTCTTTAAAATCAGTTGAAACGGATATTTCAGTTCGATGGAAACACTAAAATCACCATGGCCGATTTAGAGTGACAGCTGTCGTGTGATAGTTGTATTCAGTCCCTGGTTTTAAAATAAAACGACTGCAATTACCTCGATTTTAAAATAAACTGCATTAATCTCTGGTCTTGCAAAGCTGCCAAAACTAGTAGCACGACAGCATGATATTTGAAGAAGTTTTAGGAAGGGAGTGTCTGACCCCAGGTCTAAAACTACCCTTAGAAATAGGAAGCTGTGAGATCTGATTAAGGGAACTCAATAGGAAAGACAAACAGACAAATTGAATGAAAGGAGAGGGTGATACATCTTTCATGCTGTCCAAGCCACCAGAACTAGTAGAATGGCTATGCTTCATTTATCTCGCAACGATCAATCTCTGAAACACCTAGCTGCCAGGTAATTGATTGGCTGGCGAAGTTCGTGTCGACAGCCGACTGTGCATGCGCTTTAAGGACAGCACTGACCAACGCCCAGCGGAGGCAGTCTTTCTTAGCTTGGTCAGTTCCTGAATTATAATAAAGTAGATGACAAAGTCATACAATTCCAACTGGAGGATATATGAAGGAGAATTTACACTAGAATAGCGATTCATTTGGAGTTTAAAAATAACAGATACGTGAATTGACATTAACCAAATGCATCGTCCGATACTTAAGCAAAGTAACGTATAACATCATGTCGTATTTTATAGTAGCTTCTGAAAATGGAGGTCCTCGTTGATGTCAGCTAAATGAATACCCCATCATTACATATGTCGTTTGTTGTGACTATCTGAATGGACTCTCTGATCACAATTGCCTTATAACTAGTGAATGGGGGGGGGCACTATTTTTCCTTCATTCTATGAATCCCTGCGTTGTAAATTACCTCCTTCGCTGAAGCAGTCGTTCCTCTTCCTTATGTCTCTCATATGCTCTTTATGTCGCACACACAAAGAATGTTTCGTCATTTCCATGTAAAACTTTATAAAGGAATCCGGGAATTTTAATAAAATCGCATACACCACTGCAGCATAGTCCACGTCTGTTTTCTTGTTATTTGCTGTTAAAAACTTACCAACAGCTTTTGGTAGCCTCAACGCTACCTCAACACCAGGCTTCCTCAGTAAATTCCTGAAATAGAATGGGAATTCTGGAATATACGAAATGTTGCCTGCACATTTCAATGATCGTTTTCATGGTTTTGTCCTTTACTAAACTTATTTCACTTTTTGGAAAATGTTGAGAAGTTTGCATTCCTGAAAGACTGTTAAAACTCCTTTCATTATTATGTAAGAGATTTCCTGATTCTTTAATTTATCTGATGAGCATACTGTCATACATAGGCGTCGACTATAGGGGGCAAGGCAAATCTTGCCCCTCCAATGATTTTACTGCGGGGGTGGGGGGTGGGTGGGGTGGAAGAGCCCCACCCCCACCCCCGTAATAAATTTTTATTTATCTTGTTTAATTAAATAATCGCTTTAGCCTCATAAGGTGGACCAAGCTTCACCTTATGAGGCCAAAGTGATTTATTTCCAGAAAATTAATAAATAACAAATTAAATAAAAATAATTTCCCATTCTCCGCATTGCTCATTTGATAAGAAACTGAATTGCCGGCCCTGTATTGTGTTTGACATGTAAATATCTAAAACAATTATCAAAAATAAAATAATGTCGTAAATATTTAAAACATTTATCAAAAATAAAATAAATAACAATACACAAACGTATATTCTCTGACGCTTTTATTTATCTATATATTTTTTGCGCTTCTTTTTCTTTGTTTGAGTAATCCAACTAATTTCTCATATTTTTTACTAAACTTTGGATGTAAAATATCTCTGGATATTTTTATAAAATAAATACAGACAAGTGACGTGGATTAGGAATACCAAACAGAAGTCATCGCTATTTCCACGTTTTTATAAGTGAGTCACGGAAAAAATTCTCATCAGCCGCCACCGCGATTCGAATCCAGGGTCTTCTAGTTACACGCGCCGGACATGCTTCCACTGCACCACAGCGGCCTCGAATTCCTCCAGACTCACATACACTAACTGCCAAGCCAATTGGCAGGCCGCTTCTTGTAGCCCCACACGATGCTGGGATGATGCCTCCTAGTTATATGATGCCTCTTAGTTATTTGTTCAGACTCGCACGATGCCTCCTAGTTATTTGTTCAGACTCGCACGATGGCTCCTGGTTATTTTTTCAGTTGCTGCTTACCATCTTTGGTGAATACCCAGTACGCGTAACTGGAAGACCTTGGGTTCAATTTTCGGTGGTGGCCGATGAGAATTTTTCCGTGACTCACTTATAAAAACGAGGAAAGAGCGATGACTTCTGTTTGATGTTCCTGGTCTACACCACTTGTCAGTATTAATTATTCATTCGCCTCCTAGTTATTTGTTCAGTTGCTGCTTACCATCTTTGGTGAATCCCCAGCATCGTGCGGGGCTCCAAGAAGCGACATGCCAAGTGGCTTGGCAGTTAGCTGTATGTGAGTCTGGAGGAATTCGAGGCCGCTGTGGTGCAGTGATAGCATGTCCGGCGTTTAACTGGAAGACCCTGGGTTCGATTCCCGGTAGCCACCGATGAGAAATTTTCCGTGAGTTAGTTATAAAAACGCGGAAAAAGCGGTGACTTCTGTTTGATTTTTATAAAAACACAGGATGAATTTTATTTTTAGAAATATAAATATTCAGCAAAAGAATATTTCTGTTTCCTTGTTTATTTGCTGATGTGCAATTACAGTTGCGTTTTAAAATACGCGTCGAATTTCATATTTTATCTTTTTGCTCCCTTTTTTTTTTATTTTCCTCTTGACAATGGAAGGGACGTGCCCCTCCCACGTCAGATCTCCTCACACCTGCCCCCCAATAATTTGGACAAGTCGCCGCCCCTGCTGTCATAGTCCTCTGCACCCGTGATCTGAACACAGCAGTTTTGTAATACCTTGGGCACTACTTATAATGGGAAAAACAGTACAATTTTCAAGCGCAATATGCCGTTATGTCTTAAAAGAAAAGTGTTTAATCAATGCTGTTTTCCAGTGCTTACGTACGGAGCAGTGACATGGACCTTAACTAAACAAGTTAGTAAAATCATGCAACGCATTGATTATGATACGCTTTCCAACATACTAGAAATCATTACTCAAGCTATTACTCAAGTTATGAGGAAAATGACTGTGTAATAAATCTCACCCCTGTGCCCTGACCTTTGATCCATTTGGATGATATTCAACAGAACTGGTTCAGTATATCTCCGAAAAAAATGATAAAGTTTTGTCGCAATCGAAGCAATTTTACGTAAGTTATGATGCATAAGCGCTATGGAATAGATCCCGCTCCTGTGTCCTAACCTTTCACCCCATTTCGCCCATTTTGAATAGGATTCGTCCCCAGGAAGGTCCCTACAACATACCAACATTTCATCCAAATCGAAACATTTTTACGTAAGTTATGACTCATAATGGCGATGAAAGTGATTCCGCTCCTATTTCCTGACCTTTGACCCCCATTTCGCCAATTTTCAAAAGGGTTTGTCCCCAGGTAGTCTCCTACCACATATTAAAATTTAATTGAAATCGAACCTTTTTTACGTTAGTTATGAGGCATAAGAGCAGTGGAATGGATCCCGCTCTTATGTCCTCACCTTTGACCCCATTTCGTTCAATTTCAATAGGGTTCCTTCCCAGGTGTTCCCCTATCACATACTAAAATTTCATCGAAATCGGACGATGTTTACGCAAGTTATCGTGCGGACGAACATACGCACACAACGCGTGACGTAATGAGGCAGATGGGAATCGCGAACATCTGCTAGCAAGGTGTGATGTCATAAAACTTTAATAGGATCCTCAAACAACGCGTGACGTAATGAGATAGATGGCATGACCGCGCGCCAACATCTAACGGGGCGACGCCATGACACCACACTACAAACTTGGTAATTCGGGGTGGTTATTTAACGCACTAAACAAATTTTCTTAAAGCCGAGATCAAGCTATATCGATTTCTAGTACCAGAAAACGGCAGGTTAACGACTTTCATCAAAATCCTCAGAGCCGTTTTCAAATTAAAATTTACATACATACAAGAATTGCTCCTTTAAGGTGAACGCCAAGTAATTTTGCTTCCTGTACTTCGAATGGAAAAATTTCTGTACGCATTTTCTTCCCAATTAATGCGTTCCCAAGGATGAAAATTTGAACATCGATTAACATATCTTCATATTATAACTTGGAATACTTAATATTTTCTAAAACATAACCATAATTATGCAATCCAACATTTGTTTGTCTACTGACGTCATCAAAGTACAGGTCGTGCCATCCTTTTTCTGGTTTCAACACCACCAAAGGAAAAGTTATTGATTTTTAATGTAATTATGGGTATGTTTTAGAAAATATTAAGTATTCCAAGTTGTAATAAAGTTATGTTAAAATTTTCATCTTTGGGAACACATTAATCGTGAAGGAAATGTGTACAAAGGTTTTTCCATTGGAAGTATAGGAAACAAAATTGCTTGACGTCCACCTTAATAATATGGGATAAGAGCGATGGAATGGATCGCATTCCTATGTCCTGACCTTTGACCCCATTTCGTCCACATTCAATAGGGTTCGTCCCCAGGTGTTCCCCTACCACATACTGAAATTTCATCGACATCGAACCATTTTTACGCACGTTATGACGCATAAGGGCAATGGAATGCATCCCGCTCTTATGTCCTGATCCTTGACCCCACTTCACCCATTCTGAATAAGATTCGTCCCTAGGCGGTCCCCTACCACATACTAAAAATGTCATTGAAATCGAACCATATTTACGCAAGTTATGATGCATAAGGGCAATGGAATGATCCCGCTCCTACGTCGTGACCTCTGACCCCATTCGTCCCATTTTCAATAGGGTTCGTCCCCAGGTGGTCCCCTATCACATACTAAACTTTCATCGAAATCGAACCATTTTTACGCCAGTTATCGTGAGGACAGACGGACAAAGCTGGAGCATAGACGCTTCTTCAACCTACGGTTGGAAAGCGTAAAAAAGACATGCGAAGACTGCAGGCAACTGAAAGAAGCATGCAGCTTCTTTCAGTTGTCTGCAACACTGGAGACAACTGAAAGAAGCATGCTTGGTGCAACCAGGACGGATAAGAAGAGGAACTCGTGGATAAGGAAAATGACAAGAGTGGAAGACATCACATGATCAGAGTTAGAAACAGTTCAAAAATTTTGTACCAAGACCCGACCGTCACATAATTGGACCCGAACCGGACCTGACCCTGGAGAATCTGCTTTGAACTATAAATTCGAATATGTCATCATCCTCATCATTATTGTCAATCATTATCATCTACTGATGGATGAAGGTCTTCCCAAGTTTCTTCAAAAACGGACTGTCTTGGACTAGCCTCCTCCAACCAGCCAGGGTCTTGCGCCATAAAAATTGACCAACCATCCTCCCATCTACAACGTGGTGTTCTGGATCTCTTCCTGTCCCTTGGAATCCAGTTTAAAATTTCGGTTGTTCATTGTTGGTCCGTTCACCTGACAACATGTTCAGCCCATTGCCGGTTCAGAGATTTGACTCGGATCAGGATGTCTTCCACTCTTGTCATCTTCTTTATCAACGAGTTTCTCTTTTTATCTTTCTTGGTTATACCAAACATGCATCTCTCTATGCTGCTTCACTTGGCTGGAGTCTTTGTATGTCTTTTCCAGTTAAGGTCCATGTCTCTGCTCCGTACGAAAAAATTGGAAGGATGCACTGATTAAAGACTTTACTTTTAAGACATAATGGTATATTGCTCTTAAAATTGCACTGTCTCTTTCAAATGCTCTCCAACCAAATTTTATACGTCGATTAATTTCTTCATCAATGTGAACTTTGCTTGATATCTGCTGCCCAAGGTAAATGTAGGTATAGGTTATCTCCAGCTTTTTCTCATCAATCGATAAATCTTCATTCCTTGTAAAGGCACTGTACTTCAGTTTTGTCTTCGGAAAGTTCATTTTTAATCCAATTTCTTTACCCTTCTCAGCAAGTTCCTGGATCTTACTCTGCAGTTCTGGAGTTTTATTTCAAAGACCTCTGAAGGGTTGTTTGAAATATTTTTTCGTTTCAAAAATAAAGCGGAAATAAAACCGGGTTGAAATCGGGTCAAGAGCATCTTGACGCTACCCGTTTGACCCGCAAGAAATTGTCAACCCGATGATCCGTGACCCGTTTCCATCTCTGTTAATGATCCGAGTAAAATCCCTGAAACGGCAATAGACTGGACATGCTTTCAGAAAAACGGACCACTGATGGACAACCGAAATTCTAAATTTGATTCCAAGGGACAGAGAAAGACCCAAAAAGAGATCCCATTAGATGTGGGTGGACTAATTTCGAAAACATGCGGGAATGACATGGAGGAGTCTGGTGCAAGGTAGACTGTTGTGGAAGTAACTTGGTGATCTGGCAGTGGATTGATAATGGTTGATGATGATGATATGCATATATACACGAGTACATACAGATACACACACGTATATATTAATAGCATATAAGTATATATATATACGATATTTTATGTAAAGAGAGTGAGACAAGGTGACACCATATCTCCCAAGCTCTTTAATGCCACATTGGAAAATGTCTTTCAATCACTGAACTGGGAAAACAAAGGGATAAAGATTAATGGAGATTATCTAACTCACCTTCGTTTTGCTGATGACGTAGCCATTTTTGCAACTACTCCATCAGAGCTGCAGAATATGATCCAGGAACTTGCTGACAAGAGTAAAGAAGTGGGATTAAAAATGAACTTTCAGAAGACAAAAGTGATGCTCAATGCTTTTACAAGAAATGAAGATTTATCGATTGATGGAGAAAAGCTGGAGATAACAGATACATACGTTTATCTTGGACAGCAGATATCAAGTGAAGGTCACATTGATGAATAAATTAATCGGCGTACAAAACTTGCCTGGAGAGCTTTTGGAAGAAACAGCATAATTTTCAAGAGCAATATGCCATTATGTCTTAAAAGAAAAGTGTTTGATCAATGCATCCTTCCAGTGCTTACGTATGGTGCAGAGACGTGGACCTTAACTAAAAGAGACATACAAAGACTGCAGACAACTCAAAGCAGCATGGAGAGGTGCATGCTTGGTCTAATCAAGAGAGATAAGAAGAGGAACTCGTGGATCAGAAAAATGACAAGAATGGAAGACATCATGATCAGAGTAAAAATCCGGAAATGGCAATGGGCTGGGCATACTGCCAGAAGAACAGACCATCGATGGACAGCCGAAATTTTAGATTGGATTCCAAGGGACAGGAAAAGACCCAGAAGAAGACCGCATGGGAGATCGGTGGATGAAATTCGAAAGAATGCGGGAGTAACATGGAGGAGATTGGCACAAGACAGATCGTTGTGGAAGAAACTTGGGGAGACCTTCGTCCAGCAGTAGATTGATAATGGTTGATGATGATGATGATGATATACGAAATATATATAATCCGTAAAAATATAACTACTTCCTGGATAAAGTAACCTAACAGCGGAAACTGCTTTAGCTTTTTGGCATAAAATCGCAAAGAATTTCGCCATTGCCACCTATGAATTGTAAAATATTTGCGGTAAGCCGTTTAGTTTTCAAACGAGGACACTTTTGTCATATTTCTTTTTTCGAAGGGTCACCATACGAGATTCACAACCGTCAATCCTGACAAACCGGTACATAACATCACTTCTTTCACCTCTGAAGTCCGTGAGTTTATAAGTCGCTTAGGGTTGCATATCTTTCCGCCGCAATAGCTTAAGAAAAGAGGTTTGACAGCTTGAGATAAAAACAAAAAGTATCTTACCTCTGAGATGCAAGAACCCCTTTTGAAATGTGGCACAAAAGTAAAAACAACATCATCATCACCATCATTCTTCGTGGGCTGCCGGAAACACAGCTTCACAGTTCTGCGATCACATCATTGTTTTGGAAAACGACATCACAGGTGTGGTACCATATTAAAAACAGCGCCAGTTTTGTTGCTGCTGCCAGTAGACACGTATCATTGATCGAAAGAGAACAATGCTTGTAGCGCTGCATAAACATAGCACCCATGTACAGAGGAAGAAGGTCTCGCATTTTTTCCCTCAATTTTTTATCGCATTTTCTTTTTGTTGTTGTTGAAAATAGTCACGCGACATCATTCTCGAAGAACTGGTAAATTATTGATAATCTGCTAATCTACCAAACGGAAAAATTTCCTGCTAAAATTTCAGAAACTAACAAGAATGATTTCACATTCCCGTAAGCCATTTTTGTGATCAATTCCTAAAACTGCGTATAATGCACAAATTTTCTCTGACAGTAGTATTCAGCTTGCACAAAAATTTAAAGCATTGAGAGTGGGACGAAGTATAATGATTTATTATTCTTCCCTAAATTACTAGCATGCCAATTTTAAGATATTCCAAGAATAAAAATATGAAAATAATTCGGAATTTTGACTTTGCGACTTCCTTTATTATTCTCTTATGTGACAGACAGAGAGAGAGTTTTAACAGGCACGTCCTTTGAATCCTTTCCGAAGCGAATAAAATTTATGAAAATGATTCAAATTTATTGAAGGTTACAAAAAACAACAACAACAACAACAACAAAAAACCCTACCGTATTTCTACAATCGACAAAATATCCAGAAATAGAAACAACTACTAACTTCCACTAGCGATTAAAATGTATGTTACGAAAGTTAACAAATGGCGCACAAAAACGTTTCTCATATGTGACGTACTACAGAGGTAAAAATATGTGTCAAGACGACAAATCTGCAGCGAGACATTCTGTCCGCGTAGCTCAGTTGGGAGAGCGACTTACTCCGGAGTGAGGGGGATACGGATTTCGATATCCGTCTCGGACATACTTGGGTTTTCACATAGAGTAATCTCACATTAATTTACCAATCGTGATTGCGGTCACATGTATTTTTTTAACTTGCATATAAATACAAAAAATATTTCTAGCTAAGTTGCTGTTCACTCTGTTTTCTGAAACTGGATTTTGATCGATGTTGGAAAAAAAATTAAAACCTCTTTTGAGTCCCTGGTTTACTTAGATTCGCGTATCATGGAACTTCCGTAAAATACACTCATTATACTCACAACATTGGAGATAAAATTCATGAGCAGTTGACTGGGCATCTCCCGCGCAGAGTATAACAGACCCAAACTAAACGCATGCGATAAATGGGTGGGCAGCAGACAGTGTATTGCAATCGACGAACATGGGTAAACGTGGTGATCTGAGAGACTTTAATAGTTGACGCATTCTCGGCGCAAGACAAATGGGTCAGTCTATATCCCAAATGGTAAAGACCATAAAGGTTCCGGAGTGCAACCGTCTCAAGGATGTATCGCGAGTATACAATCGACGAACGTACCAGCGTTCATGGAGCAAACGATGGGCTACCACACGCCTTTGATGACACCGGAGTCGACGTAGGCAATCCAGGCTCGTTCAGACCGACCACTTGATAACGGTGGCGCAAGCACCTCCAGGTTAAATGCCGGAAGCCGAAGTAGTGTCACCGAGCGAACGGCAAGGTGAATCCTGCATACCCTTGGCAACGGGCGCCGACGCTCTATACTCGCAAGCCAGTGTTGACTGTTTGTCATCGAAAATTATGCCTGGCCTGGTGCCGGGAACATCAAAACTGGAAAGTACTAAATTTAAACCTGCAGAGTGGCGCCGCGTCATGTGGTCAGATGAATCCCGTTTCCAGCTGTACAGAACTGATGAGAGGGTGAGGGTGTGGCGTCGACAGCATGACTTCATGGCCGCGTTGTGCCACGTCGGATCTGTTCAAGGCGGTTTGCGAAGCCTTCTAATGCGACACATTAGGTCTCTTAGTGTGTCTGGAGAGGTTCTTAACCGCTGTGCGCTACCAGCATGTGCTAGCTGATCACCTACATGCTTTCATGGTCTTCAAGCATCATGCGGCGCATGGTGTATTCCAGCAGGACAATGCGCCGCCTCAACGGGCCGCAACCATCCAGGCATTGCTCGAGGAACACTCATCTAAGAAGAAACAATCCGGTGGCCTTACGATTACTGAATTTAAACCATATGGAAGCTCTCTTGGATGCCGTGGAGTGAAACATCAGATCCACGGGTATTGGACCGTCTTCACGGGAGGGGTTGTGAACAATGCTGCAACACGAATGGCTGGCGTTTCCTCCGGAACACTTCGGCATCGGGTGGAGTCGATGCCTCGGCGTGTACAAGCACGTGTACTTTCACGCTAGAGAAGGACCAACACGCTATTAGGCAGATGTCTCCAATGTTTTGTACATTGAGTGTAGATATGTTCCGTTCATCTCCAGATGTTAGCTCTGTCTTTTACGCAATGCCTACGTCAGTAATGGTTTTTCTTACAAAATACAAACGAAAAATATTATTTTTGAAAGTCCTTACTGTTTTCAAACGAACAATGGTTGACAATGATGATGATGATATGCAGTATATATATATATATACTGGATGCAAGATCACGTGATGCGCAAGCATATAGACTTTCCTTGACAACTGTCAATCCGCCTTCTCGAGGAGCATCCTGTTCTCACTAAAGAAATTCTGACGACCGACAAGTAGCGGTATAACTTCACCACCTGGATTAGAAGAAAAAAGAACACACTCACTAACCAGCTTGGCAAGCGCGGTGAGTTATGGGCAGCCCCCGCCTGCTAAGAAAACAGGACTTCACAGCGTAAATTATTTCTGGCAGCATGCGGCAGTGACGTGGAGGAAACTGGCGCAAGAGAGACCGTTGTGGAAGAAATTTGGGGATACCTTCATCCAGCAAAGGATTGACAATGGTTGACAAGGATGATAATAATGCATACGTTGTATATATACAGTTAATTCCGCTTATAGTAAATCTCTGCGGACTCGCAAAGTTAGGTTCACTAAAACCGAAGTGCCTTCCCTTAACCTGAATTCAGTGGAATGGTGAGCAAGAAAAAAAAAATATGTACATATGTATCTAAAAATTTTTTTTTATGTACGTAGTGTATATTCATTAAATTAAGTAAACAAAATTAATTTTACATTACTTTAATTAACATGAGAGTCTGTTATGTGCCTCTGCTTGCTGCAAACAGTTTTAATAAATACACTGGCGTGCAAAAATTAAGGACGAGACGGTTTTTCGAATATAACGTCGTGCAAAAGTGCTCCACATCGACTGAAATCATACCATAAGATCCCCAAGATGTAAGAATATGGGACAAGTGAGCAAAACCGTCCAAACAAGGAATCCAAAGGATACAAAGGCACTTTATTGAAATAGTAGTTTCGAGCACAACTGGACAGGATACAGAAACGTCCATGTGACAGGCGGCTGCCAAGAAAAATCCAGTCTTTAGTAGGGGATATGGTCACCCTGACAACGTTGCAGGATTTACAACGTCTGTCCATGCTGAGGACGAGGTTGTCAAGGAGCTGTTGAGGCATCGCGGCCCATTCCTCTTGTAGCGTCAATCGCAGCTGCGGAATCGTTGCTGGCGGCTGGTGACGTGCTGCCAAGCGTCTCCCGAGAAGGCCCCACACGTTTTCGATTGGATTTAGGTTCGGGGACATTGCAGGCCAATCCATGCGTTGAATATCTTCAATCTCCAACAGCTCTGCGACAGCCACTGTGCGATGAGGTGTAGCGTTGTCGTCCATGAAGAGGAACTCAGGGACCCACAGCACCTCTAAACAGACGCACTTGAGGCAGCAGAACCTCGGTACAATAGCGGAAACCAAAGACTGAATTCCCTTGTAAAATGTGTAGGTCAGTAAGGCTACCGAACATGATGCCGCCCCAAACGAGAACTCCGCCACCTCCAAACCAGTCCCTTTCGATGATGTTAGAGGTGTGATTGTGTGTTCCTGCTCTCTCCAGATGTGTATGCGTCCAGAATCTCTCGTCACAATAAATCAGCTCTCATCCGTAAAGAGAATTCGACCCCATTGCAGATGTGTCCAGTTCTTGTGTTCCTGGCACCACAGCAACCGCTGTCTCCGATGAGCAGGCGTTAATGGCTAACACCGAGCTGGTCGTCGTGCAAATAGACCACCTTTGTGCAGCCTCCTGGCCACGGTAAAACGCGAAAACTGACGTCCAGTTGTCTGTTGCATGTGCCTTGCGATTTCTTCCGCTGTCTGCCGTCTGTCACTTCTCGCCTGTAGGACAATATACCGGTCGTCCGCCGCCGTGGTTGCTCGTGGACGACCACTGCTAAACTATCGGACAGCTGTTCCTGTCGTTCGAAATGCTCTCCAAGCTCGTGAAACGATGCTGTGAGCGATCCCAAACTCCTCTGCCTCACTAGTCACACATCGATCTTCTTTCAACTTCCCAATGACGCGGCCTCGGGTAAAGTCATCGAGAAGTTGTCTACTGGATTGCCCGTTGGCCATATCACACGGTGGCAGCTACTCGACGTCGTTCAAACCGATGTACACCGTGCAATAGCTTTCAACGAACTGCTGAGCGTACACCGCCCGTGTGCTTTATACTTTTCAGACCCCCCCCTCCACGTCATGCTGCATATATGCGCATGCCCTACCGTACCGGACCCTAGTCTATCTCCTGAGTGGGGTTTCGGTCCGTTCTGCCTCCTGCTCGTTCCGCTGTTATGCTGTCTCCTCTTCGTCCTTAATTTTTACACACCAGTGTAGTAGCAACACTCCCTTTGAACACCGTTTTCAATAACGAGAGAGAGAGAGAGAGAGAGGCAGTTCCCAGACGAATATAATAGCTGCAGCTTGTCATTTAGTTTCTTTAAGGGCATCACATTTACTTATGTTTCGTGGTATAAACACACCGGAAAAAAATTAGTCACCCCCTGGGAGAACTTACCTAATAACGGGTGACGGCACCTCTTGCCTTGATAACACCATGAATCCGTTGGCGTAGACACTCCACGAGGTTGTGGATGTATTGAACATCAATTTGAAGCCACTCGTGCGTCAATTGATCCAGACGTTCCGCCTGAGTACGTGGGCGTATATACCGGCTTTTCACCTTCTGTTCCAAATGATGCCACAGATTTTCAATACGATTTAAATCTGAGGATTGGGTAGGCCAGTAGAGGATTTACACAACCGAGTCACATTATTATGACCACCTCCTACTTTTGACGTCAACAGCGTGTAGCCAATGAAAAAAGGCACGTGTCGCGAGCTGGCTTCGAGGGTACATATGGTGTGCTGTAGGCATTCTGAAAACATATCACTCGTTGCTGTCATGGATAAAAGGAGCGATTTATCAAATTTGCAATAAGGGATGATTATCGGCTTTCGGCCCAAATGTGGCAGTCTTTCTGAAACAGCGCAGTTTGTGAACTGTTCGCGTGCTGCTTTGGTTAAAGTGTGTCGTGATTGGAGAAAGGGCACCATTGCGAATAAGTGACATGGAAACTGCGGAGCACCACGTGTCATTGATGCGAGAGGAGAACGTCGGCTTCGAAGGTGCGTGAGAGCGCTTCGGCACGTTACAGGGTAGCAACTCACTGGCCGAATAAACCAGGGGCTACAGGAAGTGTGTCTAAAACGACAGTTCAGCAAAACCCTGCTGTGCATGCGGATCCGATGCAGACGGATGGTCCCTGCACCTATGCTAACGAAGTTGCATTGGCAGAAAAGGCTTACATTTGCATGGCAGTGTCGGAATTGGACCTCCGCTGATTGGCAAAGGATTGCCTTTTTTGATGAGTAACGTTTTGCGCTTCATCGAACGGATGGACGTTGGCGTGTAAGGCGAGAAACACCGGAAAAAATACACTCTTCAACCATTGCTGGAAGAACACAAGCTGGTGGGGTCAGCGTTATGGTCTGGGGAATGTTTTCATGTCATTCCCTGGGTTCACTGATACCTGTGGAAGGCACTATGGACCGAATTCGTTTGAATCTATCCTTGAAGACGAGGAACACCAATACAAGCTGATTGCGTTCCCTGGAGCGGATGGAATCTTCCAGAACGAAAGTGCGACGTGTCACATAGCTAGAAATGTCCAAAAGTGGTCGGAGACCTCAAAGTAGTTCCCTGGCCCCCTAACTCCGCAGACTTAAACCCAGTTGAGCATCTGTGGGACCACCTCAAACGTGCTGTTCTCTCTATGGATCCTCCACCCCACACCCTCCAGCAGCTGTCAGATGCACTACATTCAGTATGACTCCACACACCTGTGAACACTTTCCAGCACCTTATTGAGTCACTCCCAACCCATCTAGCTGCTGTAGACGCTGCACACGACGGTTATTCTGTATATCAGATGGTGGTCACAATAATGTTACTCGACCGTGTATATCTGGTGATCTGGCGGATAAGAGTCAGTGTTGCTGATTGTTCGTTGTGCCATTAAGACACAGTTTTAGCCCTGTACACACGGCAATTGTCATCTTGGAAGACAAAAGTGGCAATGTGATGTTTCTCCTGGAGATGTACGGCAAAGCGCAACACTTCGTCATTCAGAATGCGGAAGTACATATGCTGGTTCAAATTCATCGTCACTGCAACGAGAGGGCCCATTTCATCGTACGAAATACACCTCCAAAACATCACAGAACCCCCTCCAGCTTGAACAACACCTTCGACACAATCAAGATTAAAGGCTTCATTGGACCTGCGATTCACTCCTTGCTTTCTACCATTGGAGTACAAACAAAAACGGTAGTCATCAGACCAAATGCCGCGTTTCCAATCCTACGTAGTAATGTTTTGGTGCCTCTAAGTTCATTGATAACGTTGGACTTTGCGAGTTGCTGTTAAAAGAGGCCTCTCGTGGTACTCTGCTCCAGATGTCCATCGCATGCAATTCTTGTCACAATGTCCTTTCGGAAATTGGTTGGAATAGACTTTAAGTGACTGGAGCAATTGTTTCCTGGTTTGAACCCGATTTGCAGTTACTAAAGGTGAAACATGGCGGCGGTCCTTTTTTTTTGAGAATCGTTTTCCGACAACAGTTACTTCGTCGATTTTCAGTTGACTACGAACTGCACCCCCGTATGTAGACCCACTGGGCAGTACGCTTCGACACACCAAGAAATAGGGGGACTTCATTCACTTTGTGTCTGTGTGCAAGGCGAAACCCGATGGCTCCTTTTTACCACTCACTAAAGTCTGTCTTACGAACCATATTGCAGACTAAATTGAACACACTCGCTGCTCTTCATCACTGCGCGAGACAGAAATGATCCTGTAGACCACGTCAGTGGTATTTATCTCCCAACAATTCTATCACGTCGCGCTCTGTGTAATCGGTAACTTCCTACTGTAATTTCTGTTAGGGATGACTGAATTTTTGTCCTGTGTGCTTATCTTACATTTACATACAGTATATTTCCGTTAAGCGCCCCTTATCCTCGTATTCTTGAAGTAAAAGTCTTTCCGTTGCCAAACAAAATTCCTCTGCCGTTCATGCGAACTGCACAGGAATACACGCATTTCTTTTTTTGTTGTAAATTTTTAAAATTTAAATTGACTTTTGAACCACCCAGTAGATATTTAATACATAGTGAAAACACAATTTAAAATGCACACCGCATATATTCAAAGACTGGCCCTAACGCGCCCCAATAGTTCAGCCAGCCGAAGCACTCTGCGGGTTAAACACGTCACGTGATGAATAGTAGACCTGCGACTATGTTGATGATGGGCATTCACGACGACATGAGCTGGCTAGATGATGGGTAGATGATTGGTGAAAAGAAGATGGAGTGCTTCAAGGAAAGCTAGGATTTCCGCTTGAGATTGCACCACTTGTGGAGTAGAAATGCATCAAAACAGACAAACGCCAGGCTTAGGGAGGGAGGAGTGTAGCAGTAAACGGACAGTTAATGTTCCAAGTGAGCGCCGCCTTAACCGTATCGTAACGACAGTGGAGGTGATAGCATCGGCATTCGACGATGGGGCACATACGAAGATTTGTGCGAAGGACTTTCGATGTACGACAGCAGAACTCTAGAGTTATTTGCAAAAGTTTAAGACCACCTGTCGGTATTACGAGATTTCTGCCGAATGCGTCAGCTACTGTCTGTATTACTCAACTTTTTGTCTGTGTTGCATCATCCTGCAGCGGCAGATGATACAATTAGGGGAAACCTGCGAGCGTCAGTGTGCTTCTGGTTTTCATGCTGAGAGGTTTTGTACGTATTTTCTACATACGTGGCGTCAGTAAATAAATAAATACATCGCTCTTTCCATGTTCCAGAAACACATAGCAACCAAAAAATTGTTTTTCAGCCGCCGCCGTGGAGTTGAACCACGGAACTCTCGATATCTAGCTGAGCGCGTTAACTTTACACCACGATGGCCAACAATCCATGGTGCTGTGTGTATGTGTAAGTCAGCTTCTGACATCATAAATCCGTACGATGGGCTCAGCTACTGAGACGTCTCCATCTGGTGGGCATTAACGGCACTGGCGTCATTAAGTGTTATTCAAACGGCAGAAATAGTGACTTTATATCATGAACGATACTCAGAGCATATCATGAAGGATACTCAGAACGTGACACAAGCAGAAAGGTGAATGTGAACAAGACTAATATTCATAATGCAATCATGAAATATGGAAATACAGGTGAATTTAGCGACCGAAAGAGAAGTGGGCGTACAAGGAAAACAATCCCACATGATGACAATACCATAAGGCGAATAGTTATGCGTTTTCCGAGGAGTTCGTGTAAGAAACTCAAGGCCTTTCTGCATTTAAAAGGGTCTGATATTAGTACCAGCACTGTTTCCTGACTCTTAACAAAGATTTTGGATTAAAGTCTTATAAACCTGCACATAAACCTAGACTACCTCTTTTCGTGAAAAAGTAGACACTTCAGTTTCCAAGTGTCATCAAACGTGGACTGCTGAAAATTGGAGCCAAGTTCTTTTTTTCGATGAATCAACTGTGCGTCGATTTGAATCACGTGAAACACACGCTCGATGACCAAAAGGCAAACGCTTTGATGAAAAATACACCTTTAGCACCGTAAGACATCAGCCTTGTCATATGATATGGGATGCTATGTCAGCATCCGGTGCTGCTTCAATATTCCTTCTGCCGACAGGCACTACCTGACTGGTCCTTTTTTATGTGGAAATGTTACGTGAGAAGCTGTGAACTCATTTGCAAGTGCACAGATGCACAATCTTTATGCATGATGGTGCTCCATGTCACAGATCAAAGAGAGTAAAGGACTACATGCAGAGGAAAAACAAAACTGCGCTTGTCTGGCCCGGTAATAGTCGCGACCTTAACCCCAACGGAAATTTGAGGACCATTTTGAAAATCAAGCCAGCATAAAAACAGTCATCAAATTTCCGAGCTTTGATTGACATGATAAAGTACGTGTGGTGGGAAGACATTTCAAGGGACTACCGCAAATCCCTCATTGATGGTATGCCATATCGTATTCTGTCCATTATAAAAACCAAAAGTGGCCACACAAAGTATTGATTTCGGTCTTTTTGTGTGCTAAAGAATGTAATTATTCATCTGTGGTGCCATTTTTTAAAATATCCCTGAATAGTAATTATTAGTTTCTTCGATTACTCCTGTTAAGAGCACGACAGACCTACAAGGCTGATGTATGGGAAGTAAACATTCCCACTGTACCGTAAAAGACTGGAAACACATACCGTCCACTGAATTAAAAACCTTTATTCAGATGTAAGTAAAAGTCACTCACGCACCGTATATGAAATATATGTAGTCACGTGATTCTCCACGTGATCCAGGCAACTATTTAAGATTGCTACTAGTCCGTAGTGTTGATCACAATGGGAGAAAACAAAGAATATTTCAGAGTTCGATTCGGGGCTTATTGTGGATACCCGTCTAGCTGGAGCAGATGTTTTGAAAAGAGGAAGGTCTCTCAAAAGATGAGATATTCCGGGTCTTTAATCAGTGGAAAAATGACTCACATTGCTTGTTTATGGGGCGTAAGTGTGGCATGACGACAATCTGTCAGGAACGAGATCGCTGTCTTTTCAGAAGGTTTGTACGAAGAAACAGGACTTTGCAGTTGACGGAAGCATTTAATGAAGAATGTTCTTGATCCGTATCTCAGCAAACTATGCACATGCAATTGAAGATGATCGGTACTGGCAGTCACATGCCCATTAGAAAACCACTAGTTTCTGTGAAGAACCGGAAATTTCAAATACAGTAGTGTCAGAAACACCGTGACTAGACATTGGAAGACAGGTGGAAAAGCCATGTTTTGTACCGACGATAGGCAGAGTTTGGTAGAGGCTCCTTAAAGAAATGGATTCCATTGTTTTTTTCTATTGAGGATTTAACGACCACCGTGAGCTACAAGGTGGGCTATAAGCAGTCGCCCGTCCCTAATTCAGGGCCACTGGTTCCAGAGAAGAGAAAGAACCATCACCATAAGACAAACACAACATCCATGCCTCACCGTGATTCGAAGCCAGTCCCATCTCGGACGAATGGTCAGAGGCCATCGCTTAGACCACTGCACCACCGGGGCGGCCAATTTTCTTCTTAGCAAACTCAAGTTTAGGTTCTGGAGATGGAGTTATGGTGAGATAAACGTTCTGCTGGAACGAAACGGGTTACCTGATATTGATGGAAAATCGTGTGTCTTCGAAAGATTATCTGAATATTGTCCCTGACCAAGTCCATGCTGCAATGTTGACTTTTTTTCCAGCAGGTGACGGCTGTTTTATGGACGGCAAGGCACTGAATAACGCTCAAGATATGTTCAGTACTGGTTCAGCGAGCATGATAGCGTCTTTGATCATCTTCTCTGGCAACTAGAAAGTCCGGATATAAACTGCATTGAAAATTTTGGGATACTTTATATGAACAGATCCGGGAGCAAAGTCCTCTTCTGTCTAATCTGAGATAGTTATATAGGACTGTCTGGCAAACGCCTAGTATGATGTAGACACAGATGCACTCCAACACCTTGTGGAATCTAGCCAAACCGCATACTTTCTATAATTCGAGCTAAAACCGGTCCAATCCGATACTGAAGAAAAGTTTTTATTTCAATTGCAGGTATGAGTATATTGCAACTACAACACTCCTATGGGAGGGTAACTATTTGCAGCTATCAAGTCGGGCTGTAAGGTGCCGATGAAACAGGTGCAGTGTTCAAGGGCGTTGTCTACGTGTGATATTTTGGGACCTATTGTTTCTGTTGAGGCCACTGTCACGGCCCGTAAAAATGCTCTCGAAGGACCTACACTCGCTCATAGGTATCCCATTCTCACAAGAGGATGCCTTCTTTCAACAAGACAGTGCCCTTCTCGTCGTCCCCATTTGGCAAAGAACTGATTCCTCCATTGAATTCGAAACCCACACATTGGGCTCTCGCTCTCCGCATCTGAACCCAGTTGAATATAAGTGTGAGTAATTCTAGCGATGCATTCGAGCTCACCGCCGGTAAGTATTGAGGCTTTAACTCTTAAAGCAGCGGATGTTCCTGGACTAAGTGATGACCAAAATTTTCTGCACTTTCCAAACAAAATCTTTCACATACTCTGTTAAAATGTTTGTGGTAGGTTGCACCAAAAAATGGTGCTGCACCCGCTGCACCACTATCCAAGGAAAGATACACCGCTTTGTGGTGCAAACAAAACCAGAAACATGGTGTGACTTTGCATCACGTTATGGTTCAAGGTTGCACCACATTATGGTGCAAAGTCGCACTATGATGTTGGGTTTTGTGTGCACCCCACAATGGTATGTATTTTCTCAAAAAGTGGTGCAGCTTGTGTAGCACCACTTTTTGGTGCAACCTACCACAAAATTTAGAACAGCGTAGTAGCCAGGTTTTACGAAAGCTACTTCACAACAATTCTTTTCCCCCCTGATCTCAGCAGTATAAGCCATAAATCCGTCAATAGTGATAAGAGCTCCCTTCAAGTCCTCTGGTCTCAGCAGTATAGGCCCTAAACCCGTCAAAAGTGATAAGAGCTGCCTGCTAGTCCTCTGATCTCAGCAGTATAGGCCATAAACCCATCAACAGTGATAAGCGCTACCTTCTTTCCCTGATCTCAGCAGTATAGGTCTTAATGAATTAGACTGTATCGATTTTTTTTGGTCAATTGTAAACGGGATTAGTGCTTGTATGTTTATGATTATTATACGAGATATATTAAAGATGCTTGAGCCTTTGTTTTCTCTTGGAGTAAATACTTAGTACTAAATGTTATTAACTTATATTGAACTCTGTGATATTACTGTGATTTCATGTTCTTATTCCATTGTGTTATTATTGTGTTAATATTTAAATTTAGTTTAGTACATATGACAATTCTTGATGTTTGTGTTTTGTTAAATATATATGTATTGTGTTGAGTGGCAGAATTTTCATCAAATTCAAATTCAAATTCAAATTCGTCAAAAGTGATACGCGTTCCTTCTTCATCTCTGATCTCAGCAGTATAGGCCATAAATCCGTCAGAAGTATTAAGAGCTCCCTTCTCTCCTCTGATCTCAGCAGCATAGGCCATAAACCTGTCAGTAGTGATAAATGCTCCCTTCTAGTCCTTTAGCCTCTGCTCTATGATCCAAGACATGACCGGAAGAGCTATTTTCTCTGACTCGGACATCATGCACGTGGGTAGAAACAAGTGACTCAAATATCTTCACTCTCAATTCCTAGGATCGCCGCCATTGTTACAGCCCTTTAGCAGTCAATCAGGACTATTGTAAATAATCCCCCCAAATGATCACTTTTCCTAAATAAGATAAGGGAAAGCCTTCAGACGCGCAGGTTCAACCTTTACAACCGCGCTCGCCCGACTTCTTAAATACCGAATATATTCGTTCGTGCTGATTTCAGTTCACTTTGCTAACCCCGAGTTATATCGCTTCAGCCTGTTAAACGGTTATTATTGATGACACTTGTAGCACACTTGAAATAACTGACCAACAAGCAAATTATTGACACTTGCAGGACACTTGAAATAACTGATCAACAAGCAAAATACGCTTTAATAATTAATTGGATAACCACGGTTTCTTAGTAACAAAGTGCACCTTCTTGGCATGGAACTAATGAGCTTCTCTAATTGTCCATTAGTGATAGCACGGTACCATGCTGCCCTCACAGAATCAAGGCACAGTGTTATCACTAATGGACAATTACCATCATACCGCCCTTACAGACTCAAGGCACCGTGTTATTACTAATGGACAACTACGACCATACTGCCCTTACAGACTCAAGGCGCCGTGTTATCACTAATGGAAAACTACGACCATACGGCCCTTACAGACTCAAGGTACTGTGTTATAACTAATGGACAACTACGACCATACGACTCTTATAGACTCAAGGCACCGTGTTATCACTAATAGACAGCTACGACCATACGGTCCTTACAGACTCAAGGCACCGTGTTATCACTAATGAACAACTATGACCATAAGGCCCTTACAGACCCACGTCACCGTGTTATCACTAATGGACAACTATGACCATACGGCTCTTACAGACTCATGGTACCGTGTTATCACTAATGGGCATCTACGACCATACGGCCCTTACAGACTCAAAGCACCGTGTAGTCCCTAATGGACAACTAGAGAAGCTCATTAGTTCCATGCCAAGAAGATGCACTTTGTTACTAAGAAACCGTGGTTATCCAATTAACTATTAAAGCGTATTTTGCTTATTGGTCAGTTATTTCAAGTGTCCTGCAAGTTTTAATAATGTACTGTACAGTAATCTTAGGTTAAGTGCATTATACACTAATTTCACAAATTGCACTATTTGTTGCTTTTTATGACTAGACGCTGTACTTTTGCTTGTAACTTCACTTCTATTACTGGTAATAACATTCTGTTAAAATATGATAAAATTTCCTTCAAAATGATGCATCATATGTGTTCCTGACTTTACCATTCCGCTGTATAAGTAGACTTCAAACATCAAAAATTTGACTTTTAGTCTTCTAGAGTAGGACTAGTGTAGGACTTTTGGTCACGACGGTACGTATCTTTCGCTGACATTTTGTAATACATATCCTCCAAATCGGGTTCTCGTTGAAGGGCAAACTGGATATTGCAAATCCTTCATGAAAATTAATTTTGCCATAAATATTTGAAGTTATATTTTCTTAATTTACAGAAATTACTTTGGCTTTTCCATTACCGGTTGATCATCACCAATCCGCCGTTACTATTATTACACACCTTTGGCCTCAATAAGGCCAAAGGTGTGTAATATTAGTGATTTTCGCGGATTGCTATTGATGTGCATAAAAATATTTAAATAAACACCTGCACGCACTCCAGGGTATCTATATGATCTATCTATACAAAACAAAAGAAAATATCATTAAATGAAAAACAAGTGAAATTTATGTGAACTAAATAGTAAGTACACTATGTAGGCAAAAGTAGCCGTACCCCTCCACTTATGAAAGTAGACGTGCATTTTCACAGCAAGACACGCACTCCCGAGATGTGCTGGGTGCTGTATACACAGGTATAGAACAAAATGATGTGAACACCATGATTACAGGGATTAATGTTATTCTTGTAGGCTGAAATAAACAAACAATATGATCATGTTTTGTGTACTGTGACGTATCTACCCCGCAGTACTCACATGAGATAAAGGCAGACGTCAGTGAGTGCACATGCTAGGGTAGTATAGTGGATAGCACTCGGAGCTCCGGAGCCGAAAGTTGTGGGTTCGAATCCCGCCCTGGCATAAAAATGGTGGATAAACTTACTTCGTCATAGTACCTTTTCTTTGTAGATATATTCTCCGAGTTGTATGGGAGTGTAGCTTCAAGTTGGGTTCACAAGTTGTGTTCAGTGGTGTTGGTACTAGGGACAAATTGTACGAACCACCGCTGAACACAACTTGTGACTTGCAAAGAAGACAAATCGTAGGAGTCCGTTTAGGAGGAGCGTCAGTAATCATATCAACTAAATTGTTTAGTGTTTTGTAACGTACCAGGAGATATGACGTACCTGCCCGAAGGACGCACACGACATAAAGGCAGATAGGAATCAGAATAAAACGTCCGCGTAGCTCAATTGGTAGAGCAACTTATTCCGGAATGAGGGGATCCGGGTTCAAACCCCGGCGCGGATAAAAATGACGGAGAAATTTACTTCGTTATAGTTTCAACAGCAACAGTCTCCACGGTTATAACTGCGTACACAAAGCATGGCAGGTGTAAATTGGGGAAGAAGAATAGTGGGAGAAACCCGAGACCCCCCCCCCCCCCGGTGGCACAGTGTTCTAAGCGACGGTCTCTGATCGTTCGTCAGAGATGGGTCCGGGTTCGAAACCCGGTGTGGTATGGATGTTGTGTTTGTCTTACGGCAGTGGCTCTCTCACTTCCCTGGAACCAGTGGCCCTATATTAGGGACGAGTTACTGCTTATAGCCCACTTGGTTGCTCACGGTAGTCGTTAAACTTCCAATAAAAGAAAAAAAAATCCGAGAGCAAATGAGAGGGACCGTCGATCACTAACAAGGATTGTGTCCAAGCAACACAGAACTACTATAACAAAAGTGACAGCAGAGCTTAAAATCCAGCTGAAACCTTGTTTCCGAAAAAATAGTCCTCAGAGCCCTTTAAAAAGCCAACATCTACGTAACAGCTGCAATTACTAAACCTTTAATCACAGTAGCCAACACAACAATGCAAGAATTGTGGCTTCATGAGTGTAAAACCTAGACAGCTGATGACTGTAAACATGTGAAATGGCCCGACGAGTCCTCATTTACACTATTCCCAAGAGTAGGTCGGGTTTATATACGAAGAATCCCCAAGGAAGCGTTTTTTTCTTTTTTATTGAAGATTTAACAAGCACCTTGAGCAACTCAATGAGCTATAAGTAGTCGTCCGTCCCAAATTAAGAGACAATGGTTCCAGGGAAAGAAGAGGGTCAGTGTCGTAAGACAAACACTGCATCCATCTCACCGGGATTCTAACCCGGACCCATTTCGGACGAATGGTCAGAAGCCATCGTGTAGACCACTGTGCCACCGGGGCGGCAAGGAAGCGTTCAATTCGGAATGTCTCATTCGAACTCTCAAATATCTGTGATGACTTACTTGATCGGCCATATCTTGGTATCCGGCTGGCCCTCATCATTATCCTACATGGTCGAGTTACTGCCAGCGAGTACTTGGACATTTTAAATGATCAGGTCCATCCCACGGCCTAAATGTTGCTTACCAACAATGACATTTTTTAAGATCATAATGGGCCCATACACACAGCTAGAACCATTCAATTTTGGTTTGAAGAAGCATCCAGATGATTTCCTACATCTGCTTTGGCCAGCTCAAAATACCTGACTTTAATATCATCAATGAGCAGTTTTGCAGAGCCGACTGAGAAGCAGATTCAATCCTCGAACACCTCTGAAGCAACTGACTGATTTTCTAATCGAAGAATAGCACAACATTCCACTGGAGATATATCAAAAGCTGTACGAATCTATTCCAAGAAGGCTGGAAGCTGTATTAAAGGAAAACGGTGGTCCAACATTTTAATAATAAAAAATATATCGCCTGTTTCTCAGGTGTTAAAGTTATTTTGTCCAAGCCCTTTATATGGGAGCGTTGGCACGACTGTCAGATCGCAGTGAAAACGACTCTCCCACGCTAAACTGAACTGATGGATTTTGAAAGGGACGTGGTAATTGGATGTCACATGAGTAATCAATCAGTGAATAGCGTTGCATATCTTGTGATATTCCCAGAATTCATTGTGGCTGATGTTTTACCTGGATGAAAAGCATATTGCGCCTCTACAGCAAGACCGTGTTCTGGGGGTCATGCAACCTGAAAAAATCCTGCCAAACCAAGCTTACTGAGGAATGTGAAAAAGTTGCGCACGTCCTCTGCCGCAGTCTTGGTCAGCGACGCCGTACGAACCACTGCAACAGCTATTCCCATCAGAACATTCCGTCGGGAAATGTATGCTCACAGTTACCGTGCTTGGTCAGCTACGCACAAGCGTTGCATTACAGATCCCCCTCTAAACTTGAAGCAGGTACAAGACAGGCAGACTGTCTTGTACCTGCTTCAAGTTTAGAGGGGGATATGTAATGCTGTGTGTGTGTGGGGGGGGTGTCAGTTGAGAAAAACTAGGTCCTTTGGTTGTATTGCCCTCCATTCTAACGGTTGCCAGGCACGAAGACATTATTAACAGTTCCGCACTACCTCAGTTGTGGCTGTATTCCTACATTGATCATTGCCTGTTTCAGCAGAGCACTGAAAAGTCTGTCGAGGTCTGATTTGAGGAGCAGTACGCTTAAGTATTGGACATACGCTCAATTGGATTTAAGCCAGGAGTAAAATCCAGTTGAACATCAGCTGGGCGAGCTGGAACGCAAAAAAATCCTTACTCTGCCGATAAAACCATCCTCTATGGCAGCTCGGATAGCAGCTAGTTTCGCTGGAGGAATGGAGGAAATTTCCGGCATAGATATAGCAACATCTCGTGGAAAGAATGCCTCGAAGTGTCGTTACAGTCGCAATTGCAAAAGGTGGGCCTACGGTGTACATATTTTGGCTAGTAAATCCTTTTGTTTCTGTTCGATTTAGGTGGTCGTTTGCATACATAGTATAATGCTAGTTATAAATACTGCTGAGAGCTACACTGCATATCTTAATTACTTGTGTGGTGGTGCATTTGAGAAAGTATAAGTTGCCTACACTGTACACTGATGCATTGATTCTTCTCAATCATTTTTCTTAGCCATGCTTTAACCCTTTAACGACCATAACGCCCAAAAAGCCCGTACATCCAAACTACCACGAAGGAACTTCGGGTTTTCAATCTGACTGAGAAGGAACTGTACTGCCACGAGGATTGTTTGTGCTAAGGGGTAGGGAAGAAACAGACTTCTCGAGGTGAATCAGTTGGAATGGTTGTACCAGTAATTATCTTCCACGTGGTCACAGCTTTTTCTCTTTTTTTGGTCCTAAAAGGCAGAGAAGGAAGAAACTTCAGCTTTTCAAGCCGAATTAGTAGGAAGGGGACAACGGAACTTCCGCTTTTAAAGCCAAATCAGTAGGAAGGGGACGAAAGAACTTCCGCTTTTCAAGCTGAATCAGTAGGAAGGGGACGAAGGAACTTCCGCTTTTCAAGCCGAATCAGTAGGAAGGGGACAAACAATTTTCTTTTTTCAAGTTGAATCAGTAGAAAGGGGACGAAGTAACTTCCACTTTTCAAGCTGAATCAGTTGGAAGTAACGAATGAACTTCCGCTTTCCAATATGATTCAGTATGAACGGCACTGCCACAAGGCCTATTTGTTCTATCGAGCAAGAAAGCAAACAAACCTGTTTTTATTCACGAAAGTGATAAATTCAGAAGAAGAGAAACAATATCGTGAAATCATAAAGACTGCTGAAAGAGATACAGTACAGACTGAAACAAGGCAAACTACCACAAGATTCTCAGTTGCTCTTACAAAACTTCCAGGAAGTGAATAACTCACACAAAGACGGGTTTATTGGTTATCGAGAATTAGAAATACTTTAGCAAAAAGAACATATGCTCTTATTTTTATGAACAAAAATAGTCTCTATGTTCTTCAGCATTTGACTTCCAACTATATTATTTTACCCAGCAGAATGCTAGTCCACTAAACTTTGTAATTAATTTGAAAAACTTTTAGTCACATGAATATTAGGAAAAAAAAACCTTTGGCTTCAATCATTTTAATGTCCTGTCTTTGTCACACCACGGGCGTTCATTTTAGTAGCAAGAACTTGTTCTGTAAACTAAAATGGAAACTTCGGTTGCACTAGAATGAACCATAGAAGTTTCATCTCTAATGAAATAAATTAACAAAAAGCTGAAAACAGGACTAACTACATTTGTGAAGAAGATAAAGCACCAGAATTTGTAGTTCTACAGCACGTCCACACTCCCCAGTGGCAATGGAAACATTTCGGCTTTGTTATGCAGAATCAGCCACGCCTTCAAAAAAGCACAACTGGATATAAAATTTGTGTTCAATTTTGGATTTGGGCACCTGTAATGAAGGCTATTCAAAGCCTTCCTCACAGTTGCCATAGAAATAGTTCCTATATTGCTATATTAAATATGATCATTCTTGGAATAAAGGCAGTCTCATCCGAAAAATACATATTAAAACTGCACGTAAAATAAAGATATAAAACCCCATTATCGCATGATAACGCTATTCAAAGCAGCTAGACTCAGGACAGACATTACGGCTCAGTGCACATTTAGTCTATTACTGTCTGCGATGAAACTGTTAAAAAATTGAACATCATATTTGACTAATGTGCGATGTCATCTGCTAATGAACTTCATTATAACCACAACGAAATATTTTTCTTTTTGTGGAACAGAAACCGGCGAGCACTAAGAGTACTGAAATAAACATGTGTCTCCAGAAAGAAAGAAAAATATACCATCAGAATGCTGAAAAAATATTTTTCTAGTTCTGAGTGACCAAATACTTATTACGTTGTTGCCACTCATATGAAATTAAATTTCAAACTGAATGAAATCGTTGCCGTTTTTTCAAATCTGAGAAACCGTTGCTTATTCTTAAGTATGTCGCCAATTCACTTCTTTTTTTTCAGCTTGATATCACAGGATTCATAATACTGTTGTCATAAATATCTTCTTTCGAAATTTTTTTTTTGCTTTTCTTCTTTTCAAAAACGAAAACTTGTTAAATAATGTCTTCGCTTTTGTACAAAAGTACTGATTCAATCAGCTTTGAAGATTTTTTTTTTGTTATTTAGCATTAAACAATGGGAAAGACAAGCTTTCCGTTGCCATTTACCTGTGCATGAAATATCTTTTGAACTAATGAAAACAGTTTTTTTTTTGTTGAAAATTTTGGACGGAATGAAGGAAACGGGTCTGATTCCGTCATGTTCATATCTTGACTTCCTTAATTTCGGCAATAATGGGAAGGGAGGTTCGACATAAAAAAACAAAACAAAAAAAAAACACTGTTGTGTCTTCAGTTAGGATAATTCGGAGTAAAATATGCAAAAGATGTGTGGTTTTTTTATTTGAAATAGAAAGCAGGTATTTTATTCTCCTTTTCTCTCCTTCCCACGATATTGTTGTTATTATCAAGATTTTCCTTTCAATTTTATCATAATTTTTATTCAAAGTTTACTGCAATCGGGATATTTCATTGTAATAAAAATACCAAACTTTTGAGAATCCGCTGCAGTGCAAATATAAGAAACGAGTGACCTTCAGAATGCACGTGGTGGTATAGTAGCAAAGAACAACAAAAACAAAAAGTCACATTTGGCATTTTCGCATGCTCTAATTCCGAAAATACCTGTTGAAAATGTTCTACTTCGTATCAGATACAATTAATTACGACAACAAAATTGTGCATATGTGGAAACACAAATTTATCCGCATGGCGTGGACTAATCCGGCGCTCCCCTCACTCCGGAGTAAGTTGCTCTCCCAACTAAGCCACACGGACAGAATGTTTCGTTCCATAGCATTGCTCCTAAATACCCGGCTAAAAGGTAATTCCCTAACTTCGATGCCATTTATAACGAAGACTATTTTGAGTACAGTTTATTTTTCAAGAAAGCGCGGTTTTCCTGCTAGCGGGCGTAAAGTGAAATTGCAATTTCCTCGATATCGATGCTTCTAAAAGTCCGATTTGAACAATTCCTTTCTTTCTTTTTTTCCTTTTTTTTTTTTCCTTTTTCCTTTTTTTTTTTTTTTTTTTTTTTTGCTTCGAATATATCTGCTGGAAAATTTTCAGCATATAATTTCTAACTTTTGGTAAAGATTTTTTCTAGGTGTGCTGCCGCGTTTTACTATGTCAAAGTTCAATTCCTGGGTGTGCCGCTGTGTTTTACTTTGCTGCAATACAATTACTGGCTGTGCCGCCACGTTTTACTTTGCCGCAATACAATTCCTGGGTGTGCCGCTGCGTTTTACTTTGCCGCAACACAATTACTGGGTGTGCCGCCACGTTTGACTTTGCTGCAATACAGTTACTGTGTGTCGCCGCTTTTTACTTTGCTGCAATACAATTCCTGGGTGTGCCGCCGCGTTTGACTTTGCTGCAATACAATTACTGGTTTGCCGCCGCGTTAGGCTTTGCTGCGATACAATTACGGGGTGTGCCGCCGCGTTTGACTTTGCTGCAATACAATTACTGGGTGTATCGCTGCGTTTGACATTGCTGCAATAGAGTTACTGGGTGTATCGCTGCGTTTGACTTTGCTGCAATACAGTTACTGGGTGTGTCGCCGCTTTTTACTTTGCTGCAATACAATTCCTGGGTGTGCCTCCGCGTTTGACTTTGCTGCAATACAATTCCTGGGTGTGCCTCCGCGTTTTACTTTGCCGCAATACAATTCCTGGGTGTGCCGCTGCTTTTCACTTTGCCGCAATACAATTACTGGGTGTGCCGCCGCGTTTGACTTTGCTACAACACAATTACTGGGTGTGCCGCCGCGTTTGACTTTGCTGCAAAACAATTACCGGGTGTGACGCCGCGTTTGACTTCGCTGCAATACAATTACTGGTTTGCCGCCGCGTTAGGCTTTGCTGCAATAAAATTACTGGGTGTGCCACCGCGTTTGACTTTGCTGCAATACAGTTACTGGGTGTGTCGCTGCGTTTGATTTTGCTGCAATACAGTTACTGTGTGTGTCGCCGCTTTTTACTTTGCTGCAATACAATTCCTGGGTGTGCCTCCGCGTGTGACTTTGCTGCAATACAATTCCTGGGTGTGCTGCTGCGTTTTACTTTGCTGCAATACAATTACTGGGTGTGCCGCCGTGTTTGACTTTGCTGCAATACAATTACTGCGTGTGCTGCCGCGTTTGATTTTGCTGCAATACAATTACTGGGTGTGTCGCCGCGTTTGACTTTGCTGCATACAATTACTGGGTGTGCCGCCGCGTTTTACTTTGCTGCAATGCAATTACTCGGTGTGCCGCCGCGTTTGACTTTGCTGCAATACAGTTACTGGGTGTGTCGCCGCTTTTTACTTTGCTGCAATACAATTCCTGGGTGTGCCGCTGCGTTTTTGCTGCAATACGATTACTGGGTGTGCCACTGCGTTTTACTTTGCTGCAATACAATTCCTGGGTGTGCCGCCGCGTTTGACTTTGCTGCAATACAGTTACTGGGTGTGTCGCCGCTTTTTACTTTGCTGCAATAATATTCCTGGGTGTGCCGCCGCGTTTTACTTTGCTGCAATACAATTCCTGGGGGTGCTGCTGCGTTTTACTTTGCAGCGATACAATTACTGGGTGTGCCGCCGCTTTTTACTTTGGTGCAATACAATTACTGGGTGTACCGCCGCGTTTGACTTTAGTACAATACAATTACTGGGTGTGCCCCCGCGTTTGACTTTAGTACAATACAATTACTGGGTGTGCCGCCGCGTTTTACTTTGCTGCAATACAATTACTGGGTTGCCGTCGCGTTTGACTTTGCTGCAATACAATTACTGGGTTGCCACCGCATTTGACTTTGCTGCAATAAAATTACTAGGTGTGCCGCCGCGTTTGACTTTGCTGCAATAAAATTACTGGGTGTGCCGCCGCGTTTGAATTTGCTGCAATACAGTTACTGGTGGGTGTGTCGCCGTGTTTGACTTTGCTGCAATACAGTTACTGGGTGTGACGCTGCTTTTTACTTTGCTGCAATACAATTCCTGGGTGTGCCTCCGCGTTTTACTTTGCTGCAATACAATTACTGGGTGTGTCGCCGCTTTTTACTTTGCTCAATACAATTACTGGGTGTGCCGCCGCGTTTGACTTTTCTGCAATACAATTACTGGGTGTGCCGCCGCGTTTGACTTTGCTGCAATACAATTACTGGGTGTGCCGCCGCGTTTGACTTTGCTGCAATACAGTTGCTGGGTGTGTCGCCGCTTTTTACTTTGCTGCAATACAATTCCTGGGTGTGCCGCCGCGTTTTACTTTGCTGCAATACAATTCCAGGGTGTGCCGCCGCGTTTGACTTTGCTGCAATACAATTACTGGGTGTGCCGCCGCTTTTTACTTTGCTGCAATACAATTATTGGGTGTGCCGCTGCGTTTGACTTTGCTGCAATACAGTTACTGGGTGTGTCGCCGCTTTTTACTTTGCTGCAATACAATTTCTGGTGTGCCGCTGCGGTTTTACTGCAATACGATTACTGGGTGTGCCACCGCGTTTTACTTTGCTGCAATAAAATTCCTAGATGTGCCGCCGCGTTTTTGCAGCAATACGATTACTGGGTGTGCCACCGCGTTTTACTTTGCTGCAATACAATTCCTGGGTGTGCCGCCGAGTTTGACTTTGCTGCAATACAGTTACTGGGAGTGTCGCCTCATTTTACTTTGCTGCAATACAATTCCTGGGTGTGCCGCCGCGTTTCACTTTGCTGCAATACAATTCCTGGGTGTGCTGCTGCGTTTTACTTTGCTGCAATACAATTACTGGGTGTGCCGCCGCTTTTTACTTTGCTACAATACAATTCCTGGATGTTCCGCTGCGTTTTTGCTGCAATACGATTACTGGGTGTGCCACTGCGTTTTACTTTGCTGCAATACAATTCCTGGGTGTGCCGCCGCGTTTGACTTTGCTGCAATACAGTTACTGGGTGTGTCGCCGCTTTTTACTTTGCTGCAATAATATTCCTGGGTGTGCCGCCGCGTTTTACTTTGCTGCAATACAATTCCTGGATGTGCTGCTGCGTTTTACTTTGCAGCGATACAATTACTGGGTGTGCCGCCGCTTTTTACTTCCTTGCAATACAATTACTGGGTGTACCGCAGCGTTTGACTTTAGTACAATACAATTACTGGGTGTGCCCCCGCGTTTGACTTTAGTACAATAAAATTACTGGGTGTGCCGCCGCGTTTTACTTTGCTGCAATACAATTACTGGGTGTGCCGCCGCGTTTGACTTTGCTGCAATAAAATTACTAGGTGTGCCGCCGCGTTTGACTTTGCTGCAATAAAATTACTGGGTGTGCCGCCGCGTTTGAATTTGCTGCAATACAGTTACTGGTGGGTGTGTCGCCGTGTTTGACTTTGCTGCAATACAGTTACTGGGTGTGACGCCGCTTTTTACTTTGCTGCAATACAATTCCTGGGTGTGCCTCCGCGTTTTACTTTGCTGCAATACAATTACTGGGTGTGCCGCCGCTTTTTACTTTGCTCAATACAATTACTGGGTGTGCCGCCGCGTTTGACTTTTCTGCAATACAATTACTGGGTGTGCCGCCGCGTTTGACTTTGCTGCAATACAATTACTGGGTGTGCCGCCGCGTTTGACTTTGCTGCAATACAGTTGCTGGGTGTGTCGCCGCCTTTTACTTTGCTGCAATACAATTCCTGGGTGTGCCGCCGCGTTTTACTTTGCTGCAATACAATTCCAGGGTGTGCCGCCGCGTTTGACTTTGCTGCAATACAATTACTGGGTGTGCCGCCGCTTTTTACTTTGCTGCAATATAATTATTGGGTGTGCCGCTGCGTTTGACTTTGCTGCAATACAGTTACTGGGTGTGTCGCCGCTTTTTACTTTGCTGCAATACAATTTCTGGGTGTGCCGCTGCGGTTTTACTGCAATACGATTACTGGGTGTGCCACCGCGTTTTACTTTGCTGCAATAAAATTCCTAGATGTGCCGCCGCATTTTTGCAGCAATACGATTACTGGGTGTGCCACCGCGTTTTACTTTGCTGCAATACAATTCCTGGGTGTGCCGCCGAGTTTGACTTTGCTGCAATACAGTTACTGGGAGTGTCGCCTCATTTTACTTTGCTGCAATACAATTCCTGGGTGTGCCGCCGCGTTTCACTTTGCTGCAATACAATTCCTGGGTGTGCTGCTGCGTTTTACTTTGCTGCAATACAATTACTGGGTGTGCCGCCGCTTTTTACTTTGCTACAATACAATTCCTGGATGTGCCGCTGCGTTTTTGCTGCAATACGATTACTGGGTGTGCCACTGCGTTTTACTTTGCTGCAATACAATTCCTGGGTGTGCCGCCGCGTTTGACTTTGCTGCAATACAGTTACTGGGTGTGTCGCCGCTTTTTACTTTGCTGCAATAATATTCCTGGGTGTGCCGCCGCGTTTTACTTTGCTGCAATACAATTCCTGGATGTGCTGCTGCGTTTTACTTTGCAGCGATACAATTACTGGGTGTGCCGCCGCTTTTTACTTTCTTGCAATACAATTACTGGGTGTACCGCAGCGTTTGACTTTAGTACAATACAATTACTGGGTGTGCCCCCGCGTTTGACTTTAGTACAATACAATTACTGGGTGTGCCGCCGCGTTTGACTTTGCTGCAATACAATTACTGGGTTGCCACCGCGTTTGACTTTGCTGCAATAAAATTACTAGGTGTGCCGCCGCGTTTGACTTTGCTGCAATAAAATTACTGGGTGTGCCGCCGCGTTTGAATTTGCTGCAATACAGTTACTGGTGGGTGTGTCGCCGTGTTTGACTTTGCTGCAATACAGTTACTGGGTGTGACGCCGCTTTTTACTTTGCTGCAATACAATTCCTGGGTGTGCCTCCGCGTTTTACTTTGCTGCAATACAATTACTGGGTGTGCCGCCGCTTTTTACTTTGCTCAATACAATTACTGGGTGTGCCGCCGCGTTTGACTTTTTCTGCAATACAATTACTGGATGTGCCGCCGCGTTTGACTTTGCTGCAATACAATTACTGGGTGTGCCGCCGCGTTTGACTTTGCTGCAATACAGTTGCTGGGTGTGTCGCCGCTTTTTACTTTGCTGCAATACAATTCCTGGGTGTGCCGCCGCGTTTTACTTTGCTGCAATACAATTCCAGGGTGTGCCGCCGCGTTTGACTTTGCTGCAATACAATTACTGGGTGTGCCGCCGCTTTTTACTATGCTGCAATACAATTATTGGGTCTGCCGCCGCGTTTGGCTTTGCTGCAATACAGTTACTGGGTGTGTCGCCGCTTTTTACTTTGCTGCAATACAATTTCTGGGTGTGCCGCTGCGGTTTTACTGCAATACGATTACTGGGTGTGCCACCGCGTTTTACTTTGCTGCAATAAAATTCCTAGATGTGCCGCCGCGTTTTTGCAGCAATACGATTACTGGGTGTGCCACCGCGTTTTACTTTGCTGCAATACAATTCCTCTGTGTGCCGCCGAGTTTGACTTTGCTGCAATACAGTTACTGGGTGTGTCGCCGCATTTTACTTTGCTGCAATACAATTCCTGGGTGTGCCGCCGCGTTTCACTTTGCTGCAATACAATTCCTGGGTGTGCTGCTGCGTTTTACTTTGCTGCAATACAATTTCTGGGTGTGCCGCCGCTTTTTACTTTGCTGCAATAAAATTACTGGGTGTGTCGCCGCGTTTGACTTTGCTACAATACAATTACTGGGTGTGCCGCCGCGTTTGACTTTGCTGCAATACAATTACTGGGTTGCCGCCGCGTTTTACTTTGCTGCAATACAATTACTGGGTGTGCCGCCGCGTTATACTTTGCTGCAATACAATTACTGGGTTGCCACCGCGTTTGACTTTGCTGCAATAAAATTACTGGGTGTGCCGCCGCGCTTGACTTTGCTGCAATACAGTTACTGGGTGTGTCGCCGCTTTTTACTTTGCTGCAATACAATTCCTGGGTGTGCCTCCGCGTTTGAATTTGCTGCAATACAATTCCTGAGGGTGCCGCCGCTTTTTACTTTGCTCAATATAATTACTGGGTGTGCCGCCGCGTTGGACTTTGCTGCAATACAGTTACTGGGTGTGTCGCCGCTTTTTACTTTGCTGCAATACAATTCCTGGGTGTGCCGCTGCGTTTTTGCTGCAATACGATTATTGGGTGTGCCACCGCGTTTTACTTTGCTGCAATACAATTCCTGGATGTGCCGCTGCGTTTTTGCTGCAATACGATTACTGGGTGTGCCACTGCGTTTTACTTTGCTGCAATACAATTCCTGGGTGTGCCGCCGCGTTTGACTTTGCTGCAATACAGTTACTGGGTGTGTCGCCGCTTTTTACTTTGCTGCAATAATATTCCTGGGTGTGCCGCCGCGTTTTACTTTGCTGCAATACAATTCCTGGATGTGCTGCTGCGTTTTACTTTGCAGCGATACAATTACTGGGTGTGCCGCCGCTTTTTACTTTCTTGCAATACAATTACTGGGTGTACCGCCGCGTTTGACTTTAGTACAATACAATTACTGGGTGTGCCCCCGCGTTTGACTTTAGTACAATACAAAAATTGGGTGTGCCGCCGCGTTTTACTTTGCTGCAATACAATTACTGGGTTGCCGTCGCGTTTGACTTTGCTGCAATACAATTACTGGGTTGCCACCGCGTTTGACTTTGCTGCAATAAAATTACTAGGTGTGCCGCCGCGTTTGACTTTGCTGCAATAAAATTACTGGGTGTGCCGCCGCGTTTGAATTTGCTGCAATACAGTTACTGGTGGGTGTGTCGCCGTGTTTGACTTTGCTGCAATACAGTTACTGGGTGTGACGCCGCTTTTTACTTTGCTGCAATACAATTCCTGGGTGTGCCTCCGCGTTTTACTTTGCTGCAATACAATTACTGGGTGTGCCGCCGCTTTTTACTTTGCTCAATACAATTACTGGGTGTGCCGCCGCGTTTGACTTTTCTGCAATACAATTACTGGGTGTGCCGCCGCGTTTGACTTTGCTGCAATACAATTACTGGGTGTGCCGCCGCGTTTGACTTTGCTGCAATACAGTTGCTCGGTGTGTCGCCGCTTTTTACTTTGCTGCAATACAATTCCTGGGTGTGCCGCCGCGTTTTACTTTGCTGCAATACAATTCCAGGGTGTGCCGCCGCGTTTGACTTTGCTGCAATACAATTACTGGGTGTGCCGCCGCTTTTTACTTTGCTGCAATACAATTATTGGGTGTGCCGCCGCGTTTGGCTTTGCTGCAATACAGTTACTGGGTGTGTCGCCGCTTTTTACTTTGCTGCAATACAATTTCTGGGTGTGCCGCTGCGGTTTTACTGCAATACGATTACTGGGTGTGCCACCGCGTTTTACTTTGCTGCAATACAGTTACTGGGTGTGTCGTCGCATTTTACTTTGCTGCAATACAATTCCTGGGTGTGCCGCCGCGTTTCACTTTGCTGCAATACAATTCCTGGGTGTGCTGCTGCGTTTTACTTTGCTGCAATACAATTTCTGGGTGTGCCGCCGCTTTTTACTTTGCTGCAATAAAATTACTGGGTGTGTCGCCGCGTTTGACTTTGCTACAATACAATTACTGGGTGTGCCGCCGCGTTTGACTTTGCTGCAATACAATTACTGGGTTGCCGCCGCGTTTTACTTTGCTGCAATACAATTACTGGGTGTGCCGCCGCGTTATACTTTGCTGCAATACAATTACTGGGTTGCCACCGCGTTTGACTTTGCTGCAATAAAATTACTGGGTGTGCCGCCGCGCTTGACTTTGCTGCAATACAGTTACTGGGTGTGTCGCCGCTTTTTACTTTGCTGCAATACAATTCCTGGGTGTGCCTCCGCGTTTGAATTTGCTGCAATACAATTCCTGAGTGGGCCGCCGCTTTTTACTTTGCTCAATATAATTACTGGGTGTGCCGCCGCGTTGGACTTTGCTGCAATACAGTTACTGGGTGTGTCGCCGCTTTTTACTTTGCTGCAATACAATTCCTGGGTGTGCCTGCGCGTTTTACTTTGCTGCAATACAATTCCTGGGTGTCCCGCCGCTTTTTACTTTGCTCAATACAATTACTGGGTGTGCCGCAGCGTTTGACTTTGCTGCAATACAATTACTGGGTGTGCCGCAGCGTTTGACTTTGCTGCAATACAGTTACTGGGTGTGTCGCCGCTTTTTACTTTGCTGCAATACAATTCCTGGGTGTGTCTCCGCGTTTGACTTTGCTGCAATACAATTCCTGGGTGTGCTGCTGCGTTTTACTTTGCTGCAATACAATTACTGGGTGTGCCGCCGTGTTTGACTTTGCTGCAATACAATTACTGCGTGTGCCGCCGCGTTTGATTTTGCTGCAATACAATTACTGGGTGTGCCGCCGCGTTTGACTTTGCTGCATACAATTACTGGGTGTGTCGCCGCTTTTTACTTTGCTGCAATACAATTCCTGGGTGTGCCGCTGCGTTTTTGCTGCAATACGATTATTGGGTGTGCCACCGCGTTTTACTTTGCTGCAATACAATTCCTGGATGTGCCGCTGCGTTTTTGCTGCAATACGATTACTGGGTGTGCCACTGCGTTTTACTTTGCTGCAATACAATTCCTGGGTGTGCCGCCGCGTTTGACTTTGCTGCAATACAGTTACTGGGTGTGTCGCCGCTTTTTACTTTGCTGCAATAATATTCCTTGGTGTGCCGCCGCGTTTTACTTTGCTGCAATACAATTCCTGGGGGTGCTGCTGCGTTTTACTTTGCAGCGATACAATTACTGGGTGTGCCGCCGCTTTTTACTTTGGTGCAATTCAATTACTGGGTGTACCGCCGCGTTTGACTTTAGTACAATACAATTACTGGGTGTGCCCCCGCGTTTGACTTTAGTACAATACAATAACTGGGTGTGCCGCCGCGTTTTACTTTGCTGCAATACAATTACTGGGTTGCCGTCGCGTTTGACTTTGCTGCAATACAATTACTGGGTTGCCACCGCGTTTGACTTTGCTGCAATAAAATTACTAGGTGTGCCGCCGCGTTTGACTTTGCTGCAATAAAATTACTGGGTGTGCCGCCGCGTTTGAATTTGCTGCAATACAGTTACTGGTGGGTGAGTCGCCGTGTTTGACTTTGCTGCAATACAGTTACTGGGTGTGACGCCGCTTTTTACTTTGCTGCAATACAATTCCTATGTGTGCCTCCGCGTTTTACTTTGCTGCAATACAATTACTGGGTGTGCCGCCGCTTTTTACTTTGCTCAATACAATTACTGGGTGTGCCGCCGCGTTTGACTTTGCTGCAATACAATTACTGGGTGTGCCGCCGCGTTTGACTTTGCTGCAATATAATTACTGGGTGTGCCGCCGCGTTTGACTTTGCTGCAATACAGTTGCTGGGTGTGTCGCCGCTTTTTACTTTGCTGCAATACAATTACTGGGTGTGCCGCCGCGTTTGACTTTGCTGCAATACAGTTACTGGGTGTGTCGCTGCGTTTGATTTTGCTGCAATAAAGTTACTGGGTGTGTCGCCGCTTTTTACTTTGCTGCAATACAATTCCTGGGTGTGCTGCTGCGTTTTAATTTGCTGCAATACAATTACTGGGTGTGCCGCCGCTTTTTACTTTACTGCAATACAATTACCATGTGTGCCGCCGCGTTTGACTTTGCTGCAATACAATCACTGGGTGTGCCGCCGCGTTTGACTTTGCTGCAATACAATTCCTGGGTGTGCCGCCGCGTTTGACTTTGCTGCAATACAATTCCTGGGTGTGCCGCCGCGTTTGACTTTGCTGCAATACACGGACGGGGTGTGTCGCCGCTTTTTACTTTGCTGCAATACAATTCCTGGGTGTGTCTCCGCGTTTGACTTTGCTGCAATACAATTCCTGGGTGAGCTGCTGCGTTTTACTTTGCTGCAATACAATTACTGGGTGTGCCGCCGTGTTTGACTTTGCTGCAATACAATTACTGCGTGTGCCGCCGCGTTTGACTTTGCTGCAATGCAATTACTCGGTGTGCCGCCGCGTTTGACTTTGCTGCAATACAGTTACTGGGTGTGTCGCCGCTTTTTAATTTGCTGCAATACTTTTCCTGGGTGTGCCGCTGCGTTTTTGCTGCAATACGATTACTGGGTGTGCCACTGCGTTTTACTTTGCTGCAATACAATTCCTGGGTGTGCCGCCGCGTTTGACTTTGCTGCAATACAGTTACTGGGTGTGTCGCCGCTTTTTACTTTGCTGCAATAATATTCCTGGGTGTGCCGCCGCGTTTTACTTTGCTGCAATACAATTCCTGGGGTGCTGCTGCGTTTTACTTTGCAGCGATACAATTACTGGGTGTGCCGCCGCTTTTTACTTTGGTGCAATACAATTACTGGGTGTACCGCCGCGTTTGACTTTAGTACAATACAATTACTGGGTGTGCCCCCGCGTTTGACTTTAGTACAATACAATTACTGGGTGTAACGCAGCGTTTTACTTTGCTGCAATACAATTACTGGGTTGCCGTCGCGTTTGACTTTGCTGAAATACAATTACTGGGTTGCCACCGCGTTTGACTTTGCTGCAATAAAATTACTAGGAGTGCCGCCGCGTTTGACTTTGCTGCAATAAAATTACTGGGTGTGCCGCCGCGTTTCAATTTGCTGCAATACAGTTACTGGTGGGTGTGTCGCCGTGTTTGACTTTGCTGCAATACGGTTACTGGGTGTGACGCCGCTTTTTAATTTGTTGCAATACAATTCCTGGGTGTGCCTCCGCGTTTGACTTTGCTGCAATACAATTACTGGGTGTGCCGCCGCTTTTTACTTTGCTCAATACAATTACTGGGTGTGCCGCCGCGTTTGACTTTGCTGCAATACAATTACTTTGCGTGCCGCCGCGTTTGACTTTGCTGCAATACAATTACTGGGTGTGCCGCCGCGTTTGACTTTGCTGCAATACAATTCCAGGATGTGTCGCCGCGTTTGACTTTGCTGCAATACAATTACTGGGTGTGCCGCCGCTTTTTACTTTGCTGCAATACAATTATTGGGTGTGCCGCCGCGTTTGACTTTGCTGCAATACAGTTACTGGGTGTGTCGCCGCTTTTTACTTTGCTGCAATACAATTCCTGAGTGTGCCGCTGCGGTTTTACTGCAATACGATTACTGGGTGTGCCACCGCGTTTTACTTTGCTGCAAAAAAATTCCTAGATGTGCCGCCGCGTTTTTGCAGCAATGCGATTACTGGGTGTGCCACCGCGGTTTACTTTGCTGCAATACACTTCCTGGGTGTGCCGCCGAGTTTGTCTTTGCTGCAATACAGTTACTGGGTGTGTCGCCGCTTTTCACTTTGCTGCAATACAATTCCTGGGTGTGCCGCCGCGTTTCACTTTGCTGCAATACAATTCCTGGGTCTGCTGCTGCGTTTTACTTTGCTGCAATACAATTACTGGGTGTGCCGCCGTGTTTGACTTTGCTGCAAAACAATTACTGCGTGTGCCGCCGCGTTTGATTTTGCTGCAATACAATTACTGGGTGTGCCGCCGCGTTTGACTTTGCTGCATACAATTACTGGGTGTGCCGCCGCGTTTTACTTTGCTGCAATGCAATTACTCGGTGTGCCGCCACGTTTGACTTTGCTGCAATACAGTTACTGTGTGTGTCGCCGCTTTTTACTTTGCTGCAATACAATTCCTGGGTGTGCCGCTGCGTTTTTGCTGCAATACGATTACTGGGTGTGCCACCGCGTTTTACTTTGCTGCAATACAATTCCTGGATGTGCCGCTGCGTTTTTGCTGCAATACGATTACTGGGTGTGCCACTGCGTTTTACTTTGCTGCAATACAATTCCTGGGTGTGCCGCCGCGTTTGACTTTGCTGCACAACAGTTACTGGGTGTGTCGCCGCTTTTTACTTTGCTGCAATAATATTCCTGGGTGTGCCGCCGCGTTTTACTTTGCTGCAATACAATTCCTGGGGGTGCTGCTGCGTTTTACTTTGCAGCGATACAATTACTGGGTTTGCCGCCGCTTTTTACTTCCTTGCAATACAATTACTGGGTGTACCGCCGCGTTTGACTTTAGTACAATACAATTACTGGGTGTGCCCCCGCGTTTGACTTTAGTACAATACAATTACTGGGTGTGCCGCCGCGTTTTACTTTGCTGCAATACAATTACTGGGTTGCCGTCGCGTTTGACTTTGCTGCAATACAATTACTGGGTTGCCACCGCGTTTGACTTTGCTGCAATAAAATTACTAGGTGTGCCGCCGCGTTTGACTTTGCTGCAATAAAATTACGGGGTGTGCCGCTGCGTTTGAATTTGCTGCAATACTGTTACTGGCGGGTGTGTCGCCGTGTTTGACTTTGCTGCAATACAGTTACTGGGTGTGACGCCGCTTTTTACTTTGCTGCAATACAATTCCTGGGTGTGCCTCCGCGTTTTACTTTGCTGCAATACAATTACTTTGTGTGCCGCCGCTTTTTACTTTGCTCAATACAATTACTGGGTGTGCCGCCGCGTTTGACTTTTCTGCAATACAATTACTGGGTGTGCCGCCGCGTTTGACTTTGCTGCAATACAATTACTGGGTGTGCCGCCGCGTTTGACTTTGCTGCAATACAGTTGCTGGGTGTGTCGCCGCTTTTTACTTTGCTGCAATACAATTCCTGGTTGTGCCGCCGCGTTTTACTTTGCTGCAATACAATTCCAGGGTGTGCCGCCGCGTTTGACTTTGCTGCAATACAATTTCTGGGTGTGCCGCTGCGGTTTTACTGCAATACGATTACTGGGTGTGCCACCGCGTTTTACTTTGCTGCAATAAAATTCCTAGATGTGCCGCCGCGTTTTTGCAGCAATACGATTACTGGGTGTGCCACCGCGTTTTACTTTGCTGCAATACATATCCTGGGTGTGCCGCCGCGTTTCACTTTGCTGCAATACAATTCCTGGGTGTGCTGCTGCGTTTTACTTTGCTGCAATACAATTACTGGGTGTGCCGCCGCTTTTTACTTTGCTGCAATAAAATTACTGGGTGTGTCGCCGCGTTTGACTTTGCTACAATACAATTACTGGGTGTGCCGCCGCGTTTTACTTTGCTGCAATACATTTACTGGGTTGCCACCGCGTTTGACTTTGCTGCAATAAAATTACTGGGTGTGCCGCCGCGCTTGACTTTGCTGCAATACAGTTACTGGGTGTGTCGCCGCTTTTTACTTTGCTGGAATACAATTCCTGGGTGTGCCTCCGCGTTTGAATTTGCTGCAATACAATTCCTGAGTGTGCCGCCGCTTTTTACTTTGCTCAATATAATTACTGGGTGTGCCGCCGCGTTGGACTTTGCTGCAATACAGTTACTGGGTGTGTCGCCGCTTTTTACTTTGCTGCAATACAATTCCTGGGTGTGCCTGCGCGTTTTACTTTGCTGCAATACAATTCCTGGGTGTGCCGCCGGTTTTTACTTTGCTCAATACAATTACTGGGTGTGCCGCAGCGTTTGACTTTGCTGCAATACAATTACTGGGTGTGCCGCAGCGTTTGACTTTGCTGCAATACAATTACTATGTGTGCCGAAGCGTTTGACTTTGCTGCAATACAGTTACTGGGTGTGTCGCCGCTTTTTACTTTGCTGCAATACAATTCCTGGGTGTGTCTCCGCGTTTGACTTTGCTGCAATACAATTCCTGGGTGTGCTGCTGCGTTTTACTTTGCTGCAATACAATTACTGGGTGTGCCGCCGTGTTTGATTTTGCTGCAATACAATTACTGCGTGTGCCGCCGCGTTTGATTTTGCTGCAATACAATTACTGGGTGTGCCGCCGCGTTTGACTTTGCTGCATACAATTACTGGGTGTGCCGCCGCGTTTTACTTTGCTGCAATGCAATTACTCGGTGTGCCGCCGCGTTTGACTTTGCTGCAATACAGTTACTGGGTGTGTCGCCGCTTTTTACTTTGCTGCAATACAATTCCTGTGTGTGCCGCTGCGTTTGACTTTGCTGCAATAAAATTACTAGGTGTGCCGCCGCGTTTGACTTTGCTGCAATAAAATTACTGGGTGTGCCGCCGCGTTTGAATTTGCTGCAATACAGTTACTGGTGGGTGTGTCGCCGTGTTTGACTTTGCTGCAATACAGTTACTGGGTGTGACGCCGCTTTTTACTTTGCTGCAATACAATTCCTGGGTGTGTCTCCGCGTTTGACTTTGCTGCAATACAATTCCTGGGTGAGCTGCTGCGTTTTACTTTGCTGCAATACAATTACTGGGTGTGCCGCCGTGTTTGACTTTGCTGCAATACAATTACTGCGTGTGCCGCCGCGTTTGACTTTGCTGCAATGCAATTACTCGGTGTGCCGCCGCGTTTGACTTTCTTTGCTGCAATACAGTTACTGGGTGTGTCGCCGCTTTTTACTTTGCTGCAATACTTTTCCTGGGTGTGCCGCTGCGTTTTTGCGGCAATACGATTACTGGATGTGCCACTGCGTTTTACTTTGCTGCAATACAATTCCTGGGTGTGCCGCCGCGTTTGACTTTGCTGCAATACAGTTACTGGGTGTGTCGCCGCTTTTTACTTTGCTGCAATAATATTCCTGGGTGTGCCGCCGCGTTTTACTTTGCTGCAATACAATTCCTGGGGGTGCTGCTGCGTTTTACTTTGCAGCGATACAATTACTGGGTGTGCCGCCGCTTTTTACTTTGATGCAATACAATTACTGGGTGTACCGCCGCGTTTGACTTTAGTACAATACAATTACTGGGTGTGCCCCCGCGTTTGACTTTAGTACAATACAATTACTGGGTGTGCCGCAGCGTTTTACTTTGCTGCAATACAATTACTGGGTTGCCGTCGCGTTTGACTTTGCTGCAATACAATTACTGGGTTGCCACCGCGTTTGAATTTGCTGCAATAAAATTCCTGGGTGTGCCTCCGCGTTTGACTTTGCTGCAATACAATTACTGGGTGTGCCGCCGCTTTTTACTTTGCTCAATACAATTACTGGGTGTGCCGCCGCGTTTGACTTTGCTGCAATACAATTACTGGGTGTGCCGCCGCGTTTGACTTTGCTGCAATACAATTACTGGGTGTGCCGCCGCGTTGGACTTTGCTGCAATACAGTTGCTGGGTGTGTCGCCGCTTTTTACTTTGCTGCAATACAATTCCTGGGTGTGCCGCCGCGTTTTACTTTGCTGCAATACAATTCCAGGATGTGTCGCCGCGTTTGACTTTGCTGCAATACAATTACTGGGTGTGCCGCCGCTTTTTACTTTCCTGCAATACAATTATTGGGTGTGCCGCCGCGTTTGACTTTGCTGCAATACAGTTACTGGGTGTGTCGCCGCTTTTTACTTTGCTGCAATACAATTCCTGAGTGTGCCGCTGCGGTTTTACTGCAATACGATTACTGGGTGTGCCACCGCGTTTTACTTTGCTGCAATAAAATTCCTAGATGTGCCGCCGCGTTTTTGCCGCAATACGATTACTGGGTGTGCCACCGCGGTTTACTTTGCTGCAATACAATTCCTGGGTGTGCCGCCGAGTTTGACTTTGCTGCAATACAGTTACTGGGTGTGTCGCCGCTTTTCACTTTGCTGCAATACAATTCCTGGGTGTGCCGCCGCGTTTCACTTTGCTGCAATACAATTCCTGGGTCTGCTGCTGCGTTTTACTTTGCTGCAATACAATTACTGGGTGTGCCGCCGCTTTTTACTTTGCTGCAATAAAATTACTGGGTGTGTCGCCGCGTTTGACTTTGCTACAATACAATTACTGGGTGTGCCGCCCTGTTTTACTTTGCTGCAATACAATTACTGGGTTGCCGCCGCGTTTTACTTTGCTGCAATACAATTACTGGGTGTGCCGCCGCGTTTTACTTTGCTGCAATACAATTACTGGGTTGCCACCGCGTTTGACTTTGCTGCAATAAAATTACTGGGTGTGCCGCCGCGCTTGACTTTGCTGCAATACAGTTACTGGGTGGGTCGCCGCTTTTTACTTTGCTGCAATACAATTCCTGGGTGTGCCTCCGCCTTTGAATTTGCTGCAATACAATTCCTGAGTGTGCCGCCGCTTTTTACTTTGCTCAATACAATTACTGGGTGTGCCGCCGCGTTTGACTTTGCTGCAATACAATTACTGGGTGTGCCGCCGCGTTGGACTTTGCTGCAATACAGTTACTGGGTGTGTCGCCACTTTTTACTTTGCTGCAATACAATTCCTGGGTGTGCCTCCGCGTTTTACTTTGCTGCAATACAATTCCTGGGTGTGTCGCCGCTTTTTACTTTGCTCAATACAATTACTGGGTGTGCCGCAGCGTTTGACTTTGCTGCAATACAGTTACTGGGTGTGTCGCCGCTTTTTACTTTGCTGCAATACAATTCCTGGGTGTGCCACCGCGTTTTACTTTGCTGCAATACAATTACTTGGTGTGCCGCCGCTTTTTACTTTGCTGCAATACAATTACTGCGTGTGCCGCCGCGTTTGACTTTGCTGCAATACCATTACTGGCTGTGCCGCCGCGTTTGACTTTGCTGCAATAAAATTACTGGGTGTGCCGCCGCTCTTTAATTTGCTGCTATACAATTATTGGGTGTTCCGCCGCGTTTGACTTTGCTGCAATACAATTACTGGGTGTTCCGCCGCGTTTTACTTTGCGGCAATACAACTACTCGGTGTGCCGCCGCGTTTGACTTTGCTGCAACACAGTTACTTGGTGTGTCGCCGCTTTTTACTTTGCTGCAATACAATTCTTGGGTGTGCCTCCGCGTTTTACTTTGCTGCAATACGATTACTGGGTGTGCCACCGCGTTTTACTTTCCTGCAATAAAATTCCTGGATGTGCCGCCGCTTTTTACTTTGCTGCAATACGATTACTGGGTGTGCCACCGCGTTTTACTTTGCTGCAATACAATTCCTGGGTGTGCCGCCGAGTTTGACTTTGCAGCAATACAGTTACTGGGTGTGTCGCCGCGTTTTACTTTGCTGCAATACAACTACTTGGTGTGCCGCCGCGTTTGACTTTGCTGCAATACAGTTACTGGGTGTGTCGCCGCTTTTTACTTTGCTGCAATACAATTCCTGGATGTGCCGCTGCGTTTTTGCTGCAATACGATTACTGGGTGTGCCACCGCGTTTTACTTTGCTGCAATACAATTCCTATGTGTGCCGCCGCGTTTGACTTTGCTGCAATACAGTTACTGGGTGTGCCGCCGCGTTTGACTTTGTTGCAATACAATTCCTTGGTGTGCCACTGCGTTTTACTTTTCTGCAATACAATTACTGTATGTGTCGCTGCGTTTTATCTTGCTGTAATACAATTACTGGGTGTGCCGCCGCGTTTGACTTTGCTGCAATACAGTTACTGGGTGTGTCGCCGCTTTTTACTTTGCCGCAATACAATTCCTGGGTGTGCCACTGCGTTTTACTTTGCTGCAATACAATTACTTGGTGTGCCGCCGCTTTTTACTTTGCTGCAATACAATTATTGGGTGTGCCGCCGCGTTTGACTTTGCTACAATACAATTACTGGGTGTGCCGCTGCGTTTGACTTTACTGCAATACAATTACTGCGTGTGTCGCCGCGTTTGACTTTGCAGCAATACCATTACTGGGTGTGCCGCCGCGTTTGACTTTGCTGCAATACAATTACTGGGTGTGCCGCCGCGTTTTACTTTGCGGCGATACAACTACTCGGTGTGCCGCCGGGTTTGACTTTGCTGCAACACAGTTACTGGGTGTGTCGCCGCTTTTTAACGTGTTGCAATACAATTCTTGGGTGTGCCGCTGCGGTTTTGCTGCAATACGATTACTGGGTGTGCCACCGCGTTTTACTTTGCTGCAATAAAATTCCTGGATGTGCCGCCGCGTTTTTGCAGCAATACGATTACTGGGTGTGCCACCGCGTTTTACTTTGCTGCAATACAATTCCTGGGTGTGCCGCCGAGTTTGACTTTGCTGCAATACAGTTACTGGGTGTGTCGCCGCGTTTTACTTTGCTGCAATACAACTACTTGGTGTGCCGCCGCGTTTGACTTTGCTGCAATACAGTTACTGGGTGTGTCGCCGCTTTTTACTTTGCTGCAATACAATTCCTGGGTGTGCCGCTGCGTTTTTGCTGCAATACGATTACTGGGTGTGCGACCGCGTTTTACTTTACTGCAATACAATTCCTGGATGTGCTGCTGCGTTTTTGCTGCAATACGATTACTGGGTGTGCCACCGCGTTTTACTTTGCTGCAATACAATTCCTATGTGTGCCGCCGCGTTTGACTTTGCTGCAATACAGTTACTGGGAGTGCCGCCGCGTTTGACTTTGTTGCAATACAATTCCTTGGTGTGCCACTGCGTTTTACTTTTCTGCAATACAATTACTGTATGTGTCGCTGCGTTTTATCTTGCTGTAATACAATTACTGGGTGTGCCGCCGCGTTTCACTTTGCTGCAATACAGTTACTGGGTGTGCCGCCGCGTTTGACTTTGCTGCAATACAACGGAAGCAAAATCTTGCGCCTAAGGGCAAGTTTTGCTTCCGTTGCATTTGCGCTTCTGCAAATTCGATTGAAAAATTATTTCGTGGTCAGATACCGCTCAAAACGAAAAACCTTTACGGAACATTTTCTGCTTAAAATAGTGCATAGTTTTCCGCCAGGGGGTCGATGTATATCATATTTATCTCAATATCTCTGCTTCTAACAGTCCGATTTAACATATTCTTTCTTTATCAGAAAGCTCTTCTGTTTGGAAACGTTTTGCGTGTAATTTCAATTTTCCCCTTAAAGCCTAAATTTATCAGTTAACGTTTCCGTTTACAGCTTATTTATAGCAATATGTCCGCGTCAAAAAACCGGGTTAAAAAATCCTATTTTTTTCCAGATACTACTAATTACGAAAATATTCTGTGTGCATTTTCTTCCCAAAATGATGAACAATTTGCCCGCTACTGGTTATAAATGTGTCATCTGGTTTTCTCGAAATCTCTCTGTTCCTAAAAGTTAGATTTAAAAAATTATTTTAACACCGGGTACCATGAATCTTGCGCAACGTTTTTAATGTATACGTGGATATTTGTAGTACACTGTACCTGCAGTAGGTGCTGTTAGTTTCTATTTTTTTTTTTTTTTTTTTGCAACTGTATGGCCGCTTGTAAAAATCCTATTGACAATTTTTTTCTTTCAGTGTATGCAAAGTTGGGGATCATTATATTCCTTAAGTAATTTACAGTTTTCCCGCTAGCTGGCGTAATTGTAAAATCATTTTTCTCGCTATTTTTGGCATTGCATAGATTTCGCTATAAAAAATACTTTTCGCATACTCTCTACTTTACTATTATTCAGAGTTCTGCCTCCAGAAGCGTGAGCGTGTATTATTATTTGAAAGACTTTATTCTGTTCTGGATATCTCTTAAAAATCCTTTTTTGACGTAGGACTACGTCTAACTCCGCGGATAGTATGGGGGGACTTACGGCTGACCGCCTGTGACAAAACTAGGTCCCAATTGAAATTATTATAGCGTTAAAAGCACACTAATCGTGTTAACCCGTTCTTAAACAGCCGGGAGTCAAATTCTAGTACTGCGCAACGCATCGTGCCTGTGACGATCTCCTCGCTCAATGTGCGCGGGGGAGGTGATGCAGTAATACTGGGTGTGCCGCCGCGTTTGACTCCGTCTATCTCGGCAACCGTGAGCGCAACACGACTGTGTTTGGTATCGTTTTTAAGATCTCGACGAGATCTATTCAAATATATGAAGAACATTTTGTAGTGGTTTGAACTGAACATTTTAAAATCTGTTTTCTTGTGAACCGGTAAACAGTTTTGACAATATCGCGGTTTATCTGGACAACCGTGAGTGCAAAACGACTGTGCGTAGTATCGTTTTAAAGTCAAAGCTCTCGACGAGATCTATCCAAATATATAAAGAACATATCGTAGTGGTTAAAACTAAAATTTTTAAAAACTGTTTTGTTGTGAACGGGTTAGCATTTTCGACAGTGCCACGGAATTCGCAGAATGAACGCAAGCAAAAGTGAAGAAAATCAAAACGGGACGCCAGGGCAAGTGATGAGGAATGTAAGAAGACTGCAGCCAAACGAACTAGAGATTATCGAGAACACCTGAAAGCAGCCGCAGTGAAACGAAAATCCAGCACATCGATCGAACCCGTAGCCGGCCCATGTCGAACTCGACTTTGTGTTCGCAATATATCCAGCATTATTTGTAAAAATTTTGTAAGCTACTTTTCATATCGTAGACCTGCGTTCGCTATAACAAATTAAATAAATGCTTTGAAACCAAACTCAACTAGCTCAATTCAACTCTTTGGTTTGCAAGTCTCTTTTTTTTTTTTATTTGGTAAGATTCTCTTCATTATCAAGAGTATTTTGTACCATTTTTGTTCTTTGAGTAACACACAGATTTTTTACTTGGATACGTAAAGTTATATCATGTTTTCCTCTATAGTTCTTCTTCTAACTGTTCGACTTAAAAATCCCTTTGCCTCTGATATTTTAATTCCGCTATGAGAAACTTTTTGTTCACAATTTGTTAGTTTTCGTAACGTACTTTTCATCCGATAGTGGGCGTAAGTAACTATTTCTATTTCTGCGAATCTTATTGATTGTAGAAATCGATAAGACACCCAGAAACGATGTCTTATCGATTTCTATAATCGATAAGATACCTACATTTTTTTAACGGTGGAATTTTTTTTAACGAGTTCCACCGGTTTAACCCAGCTCACATTGCGTATTTTAAATTGTTCGCAGTTTTTCTCTAGGTAATATGTATATAATTTCTCTTTTGCCGGATTTTTAAATTCCTTAAAATTCTTCTGTGAAATATATTTTTCGTGTCGAAAAGAATTCAAGAAACATTAGAACCGAAAATTAGGTCTTTTCTTTTTTGTTTTTGTTTTTCTTGCACCACATGTGAATTCCAGGATAGCGCAAGGCTAGAGTTTGCATCCTTGCGTTCACAATGAATTCTGTGTGGACAAAACACGAAAAAACATCTCCATTAGCTTCAAGGAAAACAAATATGCAGCACGGGATTCGAAACACCAGAAAATATTTTCTAGCGGAGCCATAGCAGATGGGAAGATGTGAAATTAATTTTTAAGTCTTCCATCTCTTTCCATTTTAACATAAGAGAGTCGTTGGAGACATTCAAGAAAATAAAATCAGGTTTTAAACAGAGATTTAGACTCAGCTGCAAAAATTTTGATCTTCTGAGGACCTGCTCTGGCGACAACCGCATGATGAACGCACTTAATTTCCAAATTGATATCTACCGTTTCTTTTCTTTCAAACTGCTGTTCCATTAACTGAACATATTGTCGTACTTGCTCCTGAAGAAGAAAGGCATAACTGTAGTCAGGTTCACGATAAATTACATGTAGAGCTGATTATTTTGTTAAGTTTTTTAGTTTATGGAGATGCGTGTAAAAATAAAACATCGTTGTTTCCAGCAAGTATTATTATAATATTGCATAATTCTTTATTTTTCTTTTCTTGCCTTATTTATATGTTAGACATTTTACATAATAGTATGCATCAATTGCATTTGGAAGTGTACTTCCTAAAAACACTGCAAATTTTTTTCATCGTATCTTCCCGGGGTGAAAAGTCAAAGATATGTCAAGTAATCATTTCAGACATTAGATGACAAAAGAGATTCAGATGTGCGTGCACGCAAACTCGTCGAGGTGGTCATCATTACACGGACGGCGCCGGTGGCGAAGTGGTCCAAGCGCTGGCTAATGATCATTCTTCCGTGAAGGGGTCCGGGTTCGAATCCCAGTGAGGCATGGATGTTGTGTTTGTCTTACGGTGCTGGCTCTCTCCTTTCCCGGAAACTAGTGACCCTAATTAGGGACGGGCGACTGCGTATAGCCCAATGAGTTGCTCACGGTGGTCGTTAAGCTTTCAATGAAAAAAATATACACTATATTGACAAAAGTCACCTGCCACCTTGAAGAGAAACACAACATAGCATTTATTTATATACATTAGTACGGTGTCGGTCCACCTTTCGCCTAAATGCAGGCACTGACCCTTTCGAGACATGCTTTTGACAAGGTTTTGGAACACAGCAATAGGTATGCGCTTCCATTCCATACACTGCCGCTAACTGTTCTTTAGTAGTAGATCTTGGTTCCAAACTTCTTATGCGGCGCTCTAATTCATCCCATATGTGCTCTATGGGATTGAGATAAGGGCTCTGTGCTGGCCAGTCCACACACGATACTGAATTATCGTCAAACCACGCCGTAACAGTCCTTCCTTTATGGCTCGGTGCATTATTCTGGTGGTACCAACAAGGCTCGGTTCCATAGTATTGCCACAGAGCTGGTAGGGCGTAGTTGTCCAGAATATTGAGGTGGACGTTCTGGTGAACAGGTTTGTCCACAATAACAAATGGGGCGGGGTCATACCACGAAAAGCAACCCTTCACGAGTACACCGCCAGCTCCAACCTTGACCGTAGGAACAGCACACTGTGGTAAATAGCGTTCCCCCGGCTGCCGCCAAACCCACACACTGCCATCATACTGGTGGATTATGTATCTGAATTCATGAGTCAATAGGACCCGTTTCCATTGATCTACGGTCAACGATAAATATTGTTTACACCATGCTAAACGACGAGTAGCATTCCCAGTGGTGATGAAAGACTTACGAGCAGCTGCACGACCACGGTAACCCATGGAATGAAGTTCTGTGCGAATGTTACAGGTACATTCCGAGGTTCCAGCATTTTTACCAACCTGTGCCGTGAGGTCTTGTGCAGTACTCCGTCAATTAGCTGTAACGACTCTCCTGAGTATTAACAAATTTTATTGAACTCTTAGGCATAAAATAATACAAGCGCACCACAAAGTGGGAAAAACAATAATTAAACATTGAATGAAAGTAATGACCTTATCAACAGATGAATGCGGCTACGCCGGTCAAGATAATATGAAAAATGCTAAAACCCACAACAAGGTGGTAAAATACACGAAACACAGAGACAGCAAAGTACACGAAAGCAATTACAATTGGCACTGGCAATAGCCAGGATGTAATCGAGGAACGCCTAACAACAGAAAAGGACATCCAACACGGCACTCTATTAACAATCAGGAAAACTGGAAATAGACAATAAATACAGTAAGCACTGTATACCAACAGTGCGCAACAAACCCGGCACAATTCACACGAATACCACTCAAGTGAGTGATTCTGAAGACAAGATTAAGGCATGCCACACTGAGCGACGCTAAACAATGAGAAAACAGATCTACAAGTGAAGGGGCATCACCACTCAAGAACATAGAGGGGAAAACATAAAGGAACAACAAAGCATCATGCACAATTCGAAAAACGGTACAAATAAATGTGAGCCCAATGACACCGACTCGAACAGAAATCGTACGAGGTTTGAAGATACAATACAAAACGCCAAAAACGCAAGTGCAAAACCCCCGGGGTACATCAGGGATACAAAACCAACAAGAATTACAAATAGCACGGTGCACTGTGAACAGGAAAAATATGCGTGAGAGATAGTTGATAATTACAGCAAGCACAGTACCAGAGAAATAATGCAGATTACGGTAAGTTACAAATACGCACTACAGGGGAATGGCAAGCGCAAACTAAACAAAAACAGAACAATAAAAATTACAACTCACACTTGATGGTAAGCTCAATTCACAAAAATCAACATTGATACAAAATTTACAATGACCCTGGACTCAACCGAGGATCAAAGAATCACAAAGGAACTAGTACCAACAGAAATGCCGAAGAAAAGTACACTGTATACATACAAGAAAACAGAAAAAATTGTACATATTCAAGAAACACAATAACAAGAACAAGGCATGAACAACACGGTACACATTATCAGCTTATCCGTGATGAACACCGCAAGCGAGTACGAAAAAGAAGCACAACGCTCGCGTTAACCGGCCAAAGCATGAAAATGAAAATCGTATAAAATGATACAGTATTTACATGTCAATGAACTTTCACCAACTCAAACAGAACGAAGAGCGTGAAAAGTGTGCAGCGAGGTCACGTTCACATAACACAAATACAACAGGAGAATGAGAGTCCGGAAACTTCGGACTCGAACATAAACACTGTGATAAGCCAAACAATACATGACTGGAAAGAAAAACAAGAAATAAGCACACTGGGTACACAGAGAAACAGGACATTCGAGTGAGAGGTACGAACCAGCAAACGCTGTTCCTCGTTGCATAACAATACATAATACACAGTACAATGGTCCAGTGAACAGGAACGATGTAAAACTTCAGTATACACAAAGTGCGTGCTATATAAATTACAAGCATAGAGAACAGAACTTCGCTGTCTCAGATAATAGTAGGGAAAAAGAAGCAATGGACGAACAATTTACAATAAACAAGGTACATGGCAATCCAAGGTACGAAAAAAAAATTACAATGTCAGAAAGTATGTACAATGAAGATAGGTTACAACAGCATACAATTACAGGCAACCAACAATACCACGCCTATTGACAGCAATAAGGTGACCATAAGATATGGTACATACATATCATAAAACACCAGGAAGAAAATGAAAAAAGTGGTACATGCAGCTTAGACTCGGGTACAAACCTGTACCCAAACAAAAGAAAACGAGACACATTAGTTAACAATTCTCAAAACCTATGCCAAGAAAGGCACGCCACGGTGGACAACTACATAACCTGCCATTTGAGAGAACAGACACAAAGAAATGCAGATCCAACAAAATAACAAAATATAATTACAAATATACACTGTGTCCCAAAAGGCACATGGAAAAGTAAGAGGAGAAAGCACAACGCAATTAACACGAAAGATACAGCGTCGACCGTCAACTCGGAACCACCCGGTTTCCTGCGCCCAGGCAGACCGGAAGGAAGCCAGAGATTGGATGTGGACGCTGCAAAATACTCCAGCCGGAGACGAGCCAAGATGCGATTCCGAAAAATCTTCCGCAGAGCTGCACCTGCAGAAATGATGCTAGGAGTGGCAGAACGTGATCGTATAGAAAGGCGGTAAAGATGAATAACATGCTTCACAAGGACGAATAGGTAGTCAGAAGCATCCGGAAGTTTAGTTGGAGGATGCTTAGTGAGAAGTAGCCATGGATATGATTGGAGAGGAAGATCCCTGGAACAAATAATGCCAGCAAGACGAAAAGCAGTATGAAGCAGCGGTAGCAGAATGGGACAGTGACAATAAACGTGTGGAACATCGCCTTCAGAACCACAAAGAATACAGAGTGAAGTAGAAGAAATAGACATACGAAAGAGAGAGGAAGGAACGGGAAGGCGACGGTGGAGAAACCGCCATTGAAGGTTAAGCTCCAGCGGGGAGGAGAGCGGCGAAGAAGATGCAGACCAGATTGTCAAAGAAAGCGAAGAAGAAACATCCGGGAGTGGGTGGGGAATAGCGATAGTGCGCTAAGAAGAGTATAGATCGAACCGGTGGAAAAAGAAGAAATGGGGGCAACAGAGGCACGAAGAGGAAGGAAGAAAGGAATAGAGAGGCTAGGACCAAAAACAGAGATGAGATTAGAATCAGAAACAAGGGAAGGGAAGAGAGAACAGAGAGTAGAACGAAGGAGATCATAATCTTCCTCCAGTAGGGGAGTAGAAGCGGGGAAGAGAGAGGAAAGGGGCTTCCCAGAGAGGTCAGCAGTAACTAAAGCTTGAACGGTTAAGATTTCGGAGCGGACCCAAGGAGGGAAGATGAAGTAGGGTTGATCAGGAGGGTGAATCAGAGTCGAAAAGAAAAGTAGTTCGGCAAGAAGATCACGAGTAGTAGAGTAGAGGGAGTTGCGCGAAGAAGTGGAAGTGAGCGGAAGAAAGCTAGAGCTTGAGTAATGAGGGGTGGAAATTGATTAAAATAAGAAGGATAAGAGTACATCCGAAGATATAAGAGAAAAGAAAAGGATGGATCTCGGAGAGAGATAAGAATAACAAAAGTACAGCAGAGTGATGGAGAAGGAGTGAGAAGAAGGCGAAGGAATGAAACGATGCGAAAGGCTCGGTAGTAAAGGCGTACATCCGGTAGGCGAATTCCTCCCAAAGAAGCTGGAAGAGTGAGAGTCGTAGCAGCAACCCAATGCTTTGCTGACCAAATCACGGAAGTAAAGATGCTGTTGATAGTAGAGAGACGAGCCGAGGTAAACACCGATGAGTTCCAAGAAAACAAGCATTGGGATAGAAGGTATCGCTGGACAATTTGCGCTCTCTGAATGTAAGATGCGAAAGAATGCGTGAATCGCCAAAACGCAGCTGAGCGTTGTAATCGAGGAAGGAGTCCATTCCAGGTAATAATTCCAGAAGTGAATGGATGTCCAATCTGGGAGCCAAGAATTTTCTGGGTCGAGGAGGACCACACCGCACCCCATGGGGCATCGGTGCGGCCCATCCAAGACCCACACCACAACCCGGTGCTCTTGAGCACATTCAAGGACGCACCACAGAGAGCTGCATACTGTTGATACGTGGAAAGTAGTATATCAAACTGTTCATCTCGTCGGAGACAGAAAGTGGCGTCATCTGCATAGTCTGAAACAACGAAACGGTGATGCCTGGTGCTAGAAACGGTCAACGGCAATGCAGAAAGAAGAGATGAACGGCTGGCAATCAAGAAAGGTTCGAATGCGAGGACAAAGAATTGCCCTGAGAGGAGGCAACCCTGCCGGATTCTTCGTTTGAAAGAGATTGGTGCCGTCAAAAATGAGGCCGCCCGAACATGAAAATGAGCGCCCCGATAGAGACTGAGAAGGAGAGAGACAAAAGGAGAAGGAAAGCAAAAATGGGTTAGAACAGCATAGAGATAGTCATGGGAAACGTTATCAAAAGCAGAAAGGTTGATCAATGTTAAATAGGGCTAGGGGTTCTGAATGTTTTCAAGCAAGAAAATTGAGATTAAGAAGAAAAGAAATGTTGTTAGCGATAGACCGACCAGGCACAGTGTATGACTGGTCGGGAGAAACAAGAAACGAAAGGACAGAGTTAAGACGTCGAGAAAGGAGTTTCGTGAAAAATTTATAATCAATATTAAGGATGGAGATAGGGCGCCAATTTGTCAGATTCAGGAGGTCCCCCTTCTTTGGCAGGAGGATGACATGAGCAACTGTAAATTTCAGCGGAAGCGCAGAAGAAAAAAGAGCACAAGAAAAACCAGCAGAAAGAAAAGGTAGAAGGGACGGAAGAAAAGCACGGTAGAAGGACAGCGGAAGACCATCAGGTCCCGAGGAGGCATGGGAGTTCAGGGAGGAAAACGCCTCTCGAAGTTCAGGCAAAGAAAACTCAGCAGTGAGGGGAGCAGAGAGAGAAGGCGGGACCTGAGGGAATGAAGAGAGAAGGGGAGAAGAAGAAAGATCAGTAACCTGCGCGACCGCTCGGAACTTCTCCTTAAAGAAGTGACGGACTCGGGAGCAAATAAGAGATGTCTCGAACGTGGTGGAGCCATTAGGAAGGCGAAGATGTCGAAGTGAGGTTGACGCTCGTCTCGAAGATTCCATCTTGGAAAGAACTTCAAAGGCTTGTGTTGATGGAAATAGATGCAGAAGTCGAAGTCGACGCACAGCTTGTTGGGCAAGCGGTTGTAGGTGAGCGTGTAGTTCATCGTGAACTACTGAATACTGTGGATCCGACATTTGTAACGAAGAAAGCAAGCCCCGAAGTTGGCTGATCGCCATCGCTCGAGTGGTAGTGATGGAAAATGAAAGGCGTCGTACCAATAATAGAAGGTCTTGTTTAATGTCGAGCCACAGGCGCAGGGCACTCGTAGTAGTAGCTGGCAGAGGTTTCCTAGCAGCAAGGAACTGCTCAACTGTATCGCAGAAAGACCGATCTTGCAAAATTGTATTATCAAAACTCCATCCACAACGAGCGGAAGGTGGTGATGGGGAGACACAAACAGATAGAGACACAGCGCTATGATGGGAGGACACTGTAGGGAGATGCCGTGCCGAAGTAATAGTGGGAATCAAAGAAGAGACAGCCGCCCCGGTGGCGCAGTGGTCTAAGGCGCTGCCCTTTGATCATTCGTCCGTAAGGGGTCCGGGTTCGAATCCCGGTCAGGCATGGATGTTGTGTTTGTCTTACGGCACTGGATCTTTCCCTTCCCTGGAACCACTGACCCTAAATCAGGGACGGGCGACTGCTTATAGCCCATTGAGCTGCTCACGGTGGTCGTTAAACCTCCAATCAAAAAAAAAAAAAAAAAAAAAAGAAGAGACAACATAAATACGGTCCAATCGAGCGGCAGCAGAAAACTGCGTCAGGGAATTGCACCAAGTAAATGAAATGGTTTGAGGATTTAGCTATTGGCGAAAAGAGTCAACAAGCTGAAAATCAGCAATAAACTGTGTTAACTTCAAGACAAGATTCGCACGGTGTTCTCCGTGCAACAAATAGCGGTCTACAGAGGGCTGCACCGTGCAGTTAAAATCCCCTACAATGATGAAAAAATCCCCGGAGGGGAATCGCAGCAATCGCTGCACGTATACTCCGAAAAAGTGGATCAACAAATGATTCTTCAGTTGGTATATACACATTAAACACATGAAAAGTTACGGTATCAACACAGAAAGTAAGGCATTGCAATAATTTTGAATATACGTTATTGACAGAAATAGAAGATATACGGTGCATTAAACGACGGTGTACACCGACGGCAATGCCACCAGACCTAGATTGGCGGTACGCATGGTAGAATGTGTAAGGCCACGACCGCCATCTGTGTGTCGGCGTATCAGTTGAACATCGAGTCTCTTGAAGGAGGAGGACATCACTGGCATCCGCCGCGAGGTCCTCATAGAAAAAAGCATTCACATCAGGGGTCGCAAATCCGCGACAGTTGAAGGTCATCACCGTGAAAGCGCCAAATCAGAAGGTGGAGTGAGCACTTTACGCAAGTGGTCTCGAAGATTAGTGTATCGACGATGCATCATTTTCACAGCAGCAGCATCATTAGAAGACGGACTACGAAGCGCTTGATAGATGCAGTCCAACTCCGTCAACTGCGCAGTCACCGCCGAAAGCTGAGCCGTATGTGCCTGGACAAAAGGAGGGAATCCCCCAGGCAACGATTTCCGACAGAAAACGTCATATAACTCCGGATATGATAAAGGAGCCGACGGAAATACATGTTGTTGCAGTCTTGCAAGAAAATCCTCATAAGGTAAGATAAAGTTTTCAGGGTTCGAAGACAAATTATATTCTTTTCTTTTTTTTTTTTTTTTTTTTTTTGATTGGAGGTTTAACGACCACCGTGAGCAACTCAATGGGCTATAAGCAGTCGCCCGTCCCTAATTTAGGGTCACTGGTTATAGGGAAGGGAGAGAGCCAGTGCCGTAAGACAAACACAACATCCATGCCTCACCGGGATTCGAACCCGGACCCCTTACGGACGAATGATCAGAGGCCAGCGCCTTAGACCACTGCGCCACCGGGACGGCAATCACAGTTTTTCAGGCGAGAAGCTGACGTACGGGATCAAGTAGAAAGTGGCGATTTCCCTTGAGGCTTCCGCCGCTTGGAGGAATCGTGTGGGGCCTTTGGCGCTTCTCTTTTGTCAGTGCGAGACCTAGAGGTCGCGTTCGACCCATCACTTAAGGTGTGGTCACTGACGCTCTGGTAAGCGGTGTCGGTGTCCGCATTGGAAGTTCCAGTATCAGACAACACCCCTCCATCAGCATCAGTAATGTCGCCAGGTGGTGCAGGAGCAAGGAAAGGCGATGTCGGTGGTAATTCAGGATAATGCTCTACAGAAGCAGGAGGTGGTAAGGCAGTCGACTTAGAAGAGATCTCCATGTGAAGAGAATCAGCAGGTGCCGAAGATAGAGATGAGGCACCAACAGGGGTGTAGTGAGTATCCATCCGTGGTGCAGAAGAACCAGTTAATGGCCGTGCAATAGGACATTCTTTGTAGGAATGTCCAACTTCCTTGCACTGACTGCAATGGAATTCAGTCAATAGATCAATTTGGCGAGTCTGACCATCACACTTAACTGTGAAGTGAGTTGGGAGCTAAGCAATAGCTTCTTGAGAAGGAAAAACGACACGTGCAACTCGACGGGCTCCACGGATGGTATCATGAATCGGGTCGTTCTTTGCAGCTAAGTGTGTTTGAATCCCTCCAACGACTCGCCCCAGAGATGAAAGCATGGCATATAACATGACGTCAGTCACCTCTGGGGGTACAGGGTAAAAGGAAACATTTGCAGGTCGTTGGGCCACTGGTTCTGGAGTAAGTTGGCGATCTCCAATGGTTAGGCCTGTCGTCAGGACAGACTTGGCATGTTCAACTTTGGCAAGATAAACGACAACCGTCCGGCCCCGCCGGAACATATGCGAAATGGCGTCTGGGGGAAACAGGCTTTGAAGGGCATCGGCATAGATCCGTATCGGTGTATCTGGGAGAGCCTCAAAACTAACTCCCTTAGCCAGGTTTTCAAAAAAAGCAGTCGCGGCTGGCGAGCCTGCTGGAATTTCAAGAAGAATGTTGTTTCCAGCACGATAAATATAAGTGTGCAAAGCTTGAGCGCTTGCATACAGATCCTTGGAAAGCTGTCGAGGAGTAGAAGAGGCTGCAACCTTAGAATACGTGGCAGGCGACTGAACGGGCACAGAAGAACTGGAAGAGGCTTCACCACCAGTAATATCCATGGCTTCATCAACTGGAGCAGAAGCTGAAAGGTTTGACGTAGCTGGGGAAGTCAACGGATTGACACCCGAAAGGCTACCGAACGCACCACTCGGAGAGGGTAGTGCATCAGTGCTGGCTAGGGAAGATAGCGCAGGGACGCTGACATCAGTCGGAAATGATGATGATGATGATGATGATGGACCACGGGAAGCGAGTGCTGGGCTCCGCCTCTCTCCGCCGGAAGTCGCCATTTGCATATTTGAGGAAGTGTGCATCGCCGACCTGCAAGGTCGAACGTAAATAAACTGATAATAGCAAAAGAAAAAAACTCACCCGCTCGGGAGTAGACTTAAAATAATCACCGGACTTTCACGAATCGACGACGACAAACAGGTAAGGAAGAAACACTTGATATCACACAACACAAACCAATATATACGGAACTCGCATGAACGTGACCGCTGAGCATGAGGCTTCAACGTCCTTTCTTACTGATTTTCTTTGGTCTGGCGGTACGTTTTGCTGCTTCAGACACACCGTATGTCTTCCACTTATTCAGTACATCTAAATCAGCTGATTTGTTGGGTATATTTAAAGACCTCTCGGTTTCCCTTATGGACAACCCACTAATATAACAACAATATTTCTTTTCTCAAAGTCAGTTCTTTTCCGCCGCGAAATTTTCAGTCAACCTCACAGTGCGATATGATTGCGGTCAGCTGCAGGTTTGTTTTTATACCGTTTGCAGCTGTACCGCGCATCTTAACAACGCAGCTGCTCCGTTCACTTGTTTTCGAAAGGATGTCCGGTGAATTTTGTCAATATATTGTATATCTATATCATCATCATCATCATCATTGTCAACCATTATCAATCCACTGCTGGACGAAGGTCTCCCCAAGTTTCCTCCACAACGGTCTGTCTTGTGCCAGTCTCCTCCATGTCACCCCTGCATACTTTCGAATTTCATCCACCCATCTCCCATGTGGTCTTCTTCTGGGTCTTTTCCTGTCCCTTGGAATCCAATCTAAAATTTCGGCTGTCCATCGATGATCTGTCCTTCTGGCAGTATGTCCAGCCCATTGCCATTTCAGGGATTTAACTCTGATCATGATGTCTTCCACTCTTGTCATTTTCGGATCCACGAGTTCCTCTTCTTATCTCTCCTGGTTACACCAAGCATGCACCTCTCCATGCTACTTTGAGTTGTCTGCAGCCTTTGTATGTCTCTTTTAGTTAAGGTCCACGTCTCTGCACCATACGTAAGCACTGGAAGGATGCATTGATCAAACACTTTTCTTTTAAGACATAATGGCATATTGCTCTTGAAAATTATGCTGTTTCTTCCAAAAGCTCTCCAGGCAAGTTTTGTACGCCGATTAATTTCTTCATCAATGTGACCCTCACTTGATATCTGCTGTCCGAGATAAACGTACGTGTCTGTTATCTCCAGCTTTTCTCCATCAATCGATAAATCTTCATTTCTTGTAAAAGCATTGAACATCACTTTTGTCTTCTGAAAGTTCATTTTTAATCCCACTTCTTTACTCTTGTCAGCAAGTTCCTGGATCATACTCTGCAGCTCTGATGGGGTAGTTGCAAAAATGACTACGTCATCAGCAAAACGAAGGTGGGTTAGATAATCTCCATTAATCTTTATCCCCTTGTTTTCCCAGCTCAGCGACTGAAAAACACCCTCCAATGTGGCATTAAAGAGCTTCGGAGATATGGTGTCACCTTGTCTCACTCCTTTCCAATTTTTACGTGTGTTGTATTTTCAAACAGCCTAATCTTTGCACTTGCATTTTCATAGATGTTATTAATAATATTAATGTATGCATCTTCAATACCGCAGGTTTTCAGAGCCATTGTAGCTGCTGATGGTTTCACCGAATCAAAGGCTTTTTCATAATCGATAAAAGCCATGCACAATGGAAGTTCATATTCCCTCGCTCTTTCAATTAGTTCTCTCAGCACGTGCATATGATCTATTGTGCTGTAGCCACTCCCTGAATCCAGCTTGTTCTCTCGGTTGAGCCATGTCTAGTGCTACCTTCAAGCGGTGTGAAAGAACTTTAGTGAAGATTTTATAAACTACTGATAGGAGGCTGATAGGTCTGCAGTTTCCGAGATCCTCAATGTCACCTTTCTTATGTAGCAGGATCATTGTAGCGGTGTTCCAATCCTCAGGAATCTTTCCTTCATTAAGGCATCGAGTGAAAATTTGGGCGAGTACTGTTTCGATTTCCCCACTTGCTTCTTGTATGATGTCTACAGTAATTCCATCTTCTCCTGGAGCTTTTCCTCGCTTCATGTTCTTGATTGCATGTGCAACTTCTGCTGGAAGGACTGGAGGAACTCTGGTACTGGTATCTTTCATGATGTCTGGAGTGCATATATAATCCCTTTCATATAATTTGGAGTAGAAATCTTTCACTCTTGTCAAAATTTCGCCTCTATTTCTTGTTACAGAACCATCTTCTTTTCTCAGTGCCATAATCTGTTTTCTTCCCTTACTGAGATGTCCCTTTGCTATCTTTAGGCTTTGGTTGTTTTCAATTGCTTTCCTCACTAGTTCACAGTTGAATTTCCTTACGTCTTCAGTGATACTTTTTCTTACTGTCTTGCATAGCTCTATAAATTCCACTTTGGAAGTCACATCTTCTTTAGTTGTCCTCATCTCTCTTCTTTTTTGCATCAACATTTTGGTTTTTCCTGATAATTTGTTCACATGCAACTTGTTCTTAGACCCAGCTAATTTTGTTGCTGTTTCCATAAGAGCTTTGGTTACTTTTCTGTTAACTTCAGAGATGTCCACTTCTTCCGATGTTAGGCCTTCTAAAGCAGAGAACCTGTTCTTCAGTTCTAACTTGAAGGTATTATGGTGTTTTTTAAGGTTGGTTATGTCAATAGATTTTGTTTGTCTTATGAGCTTGCCACGTTCAAGTTTAGTGTTGAGGTGCATCTTACATCTCACCAATCTATGGTCACTACCTGTGTTGAACTTGTTTAGCACACTGCAGTCTTCTATGACGAATTTTTTGTTACACATAATAAAATCAATTTCACTTGTCGTCCCATTTGGATGTCTCCATGTCCATTTCCTGTGTGGCTTTTTCTTGAAGAATGAGTTCAAGATGAAAAACCCTTCTGCCTCTGCAAACTCAACGAGAGTATTTCCACGCTGGTTTCTGTTGCCATGACCGAATTTACCTACTGAAGTTTCATTCTGTTGCCGTTGCCCTATTTTTGCATTGAAATCTCCCATAATTATTTTCAAGTGCTGCTTACCTTTATTATTTAGATGACAATTTTCCTCATAAAATTCTTCAATTTCTTCTTCCGGATGACTTGTGGTGGGTGCATAAGTTTGAATAATCTGAGCCTGGTATCTTTTCGAGAGTTGGATAACAAGTCGTGCAGCTCTGTCAGAGGAACTTTCAACTTCTACAACTTTATCCTTCAGTTTCTTGTTTATTATAAATCCAACACCACTAGTTCTGCCAGTATCTGTCCCACGATAGTAGAAGAGATGTCCACTTTTCAGTTCGATGAGATCTTCTCCTTTTCTCCTTACCTCACTTAGCCCCACGATGTCCCACTTGATCCTTTGTAGTTCCTCTTCCAATTCAAGAAGCCTTGAATCAGAAGATAGGGAGCGTCCATTGTAAGTAGCCAAGGTCAGCATCAGATGGCAGCCTAGTCCGGTCCTCCGGGGATTCTTAGCACCCTCTGCCTTCATGTCGCACTGGCCGCTGCCTTGGCCAGGTACATTCCAGCTGCCGGAGACTGAGGGCCAAGATTTAAGTTGTGGAATCATTTTGGAGGGGTTTGGCCATAACTCACCACGCTGGCCAAGCGGGTTGGTGAGTGTGGGATAGAATTTCCTCTGATCCCGATGGTATAGTTATACCGCTGTGGGCGGTCGTCAGAGCCCCTTTAGTGGGAACAGGATGCACCACGAGAAGGCGGGGTTGACATTTGTCAAGGAGAGGCTGTGATGTTACGCATCACCTGACCTTGCATCCCTATATATATATATATATATATATATATATATATATCCTGCTACGACACGCCGGGTGCCATAGAGGTCTTTGAAGCATTTCTGGTTAAGAGCTCACTGACTAAATGGCGTTTATTAGTAAATACGCTGGAACCCTGATTCCGAAGTTCTATTAGTTCACTTCGAAACTTTGGTCTTTAGCTTAACTTATTCTCTGTACATTCACGTTGCAACCAAAAACACAAAAAGGTTTCATTCTTTTTTTTCCTTATTTAAAGCAGAGATAAGAATGTCCAAATTTCTATGAATGTAACTTTCTTCTAAGAATGTCCAAAATACTACTAAAATTTGAAGAATTTTAGTAGTATTTTGTGCTTCAACATACAACGCAAATGCAATCAAAATCACAAGAAAACATCGCTGCTCAAATATATCTCAGAATTTATTTCATTCCTACATGGAGATTTTGCATCATTCACATCTTGAACAGAATTACTTAAAATTAGAATAGAAACATTTCACAAATTAAATACAAGAGTTGTCCTAAAACAACAGGGAATAGCTTTATAAAAAAATTATACGTACCTTAATTGTCAAGGAAGTGGTCATCTTTTTCGAAAAACTGTCCATTACATCGAATACTGGTGTCCCAACGTTTCGCCAACTTTTTGAATGTCTTCTGGAATTTTCCTTCCGAAATGCTGTTGGAGCACCCCTGCGTAACTGTAATAAGTCACTGATCAGTCTCAAATTGTCGTTCCTGTAACGTCTTTTTTAAAATGGGGAACAGCCAGATGTGACATGGAGACAAGATAAACGGTATGCTGGTTGGGACATTCAATTTATATTCATTTTCTCCAAATGAGAAACGACAATGTCCGGCCTTGCATTTGGATGCACATAAAACGAAATGGGGAACCCAAGTTACATAAACTCGTTTCATGCCCAAATGCTAGGTTAAATTTCTGTGAATTGATAATTCTGAAATGTGAACCATATCTTCGACATCTCTAATTGATAGGTGTCTTCCCGTATAATAACACTTATTATATTGACGTTTACCTCTGCAACATTCACTCAAGGTGTTTCTCCATGCGCGATTAAAACCGCCGACTCACGGCCATCCATTAATTATTTATGCCATCTGTAAATTATTATTGATTTTCCTAGACGTTCGTCTTTATAAACCTTGCATAAGACGGAGAGTCTCTCCAACAGACTTTTTAAGTAGACAGCAAAACTTAATGGCGCTACATTTTTTCTCACACCCATTTTTTCCAAAAATTACAGCGTCAGAGGGTTCACGAAACAGCACTTGTTAGACTGCGGATTACCAACGGCGCGTGCGTGATAAACATATGTGGCCGGTTGCTATGGTTACTACAACGACTACCGTTTCTTCGGGACCCATGCCAAGGTGGGCACATTTATTAATAAAAATATTTGAACCTTTTTTGGACAAGCTATGTATATTTACATAAAATAAGATCAAATTATCTAGATTCTTTGAGCAATAAAATATTTTACAGCGTGATGTCCGTTGGAAAGCTTTTTTCTCCCTGATATTTTGTACAATACTTCTAAGCACCATAAATGTATCCTTTTTTTCGTTTCATTTTCTTTTTCTTTTTGTTTCAGGGTTTAATGATCCCAGAGAGCTACTCAACTGGTTAGCCCCCGTCCCTGATTCAGGGCCACCGGTTCCTGGAAGAACTAGGGCCATTGCTTTAAGGCAGGCGCACCATCCATGCTGAACCTGGGATTCAGGTTCGAACGAATTATTAGAAGCCAACGCTTTGAAACAATCCTTCACTGAGGTGACTCCATAAATATGTCTTAAATATAATCAAAATAAAATTGGATAAAATTAAGCGTCTAATTAAAGCACTCCTTCGACACTGAAGCAAAAGGCAGCATAAAACTACAATAATTTAAATTGTGGTGCTGGCGACGTATGATGAAAAATGCTTGGACGGAAAAAAATGACAAATGTGGAAGTGTTGAAAAACGCCCAGGACAAATGAGAAATATTATGGACCATCGAAAGAAGAAAAGATAGCATGATAGGCCACCTTATAAGACACTTGGAATGGTGTACCAACTATTATAGATTGAAGGTAGAATGGAAGGAAAAGCTGAAAGAAGACGCCCAAGAGTTCAATATATCAGTCAATTTACAAGAAGAAGACCCTACAGGAGCATGAAGCTTATGGCTTAGGAAAGAATTTCTTTGTGAGTGATGGCCAATGCTACCCACCAAACTTAGGGTTGAGGAGAGAAAGAAGAGGGAAATGGTAGTTAACATAAGTCCCTTAAGTATATGCACTACTCGACATAGAAACTCCCACACGGTAAAGTATTTGTCAAAACGTCGTGCAAATTAGAAATTATGGGTCCACAGTTAGGTTTTGTAAATGATTGTAGTTGCGAACCAGTCACAGGAAAAATGAGGAAGATAAAAAGGCCAAACCGCTCGGCATCGTTAACACACCTGAGTGTGTAGTGCATTGCATCGAAGTGATCTCGGTGGGGAAAGAACTTGTAAGGTGTGATGATCCTTGGGGGACTTCATCGGGAACATCACGATCACATGGTCACCTTTACCACAGGCTTCACCACAGGGCTACGTACGACTGGTTGGTCCCTGCGTTGTATCGAGGCGCAAATGCATCACAGTACAACTGTCTACCGAATATGCTGACAGTTGTTCGAAGAAGGCAAAGTGCGCCACCGTAGTGGGATTGGTGAACGTAGGTGGACGTCCGTGAGCCCCGGTCGCCAAATTACACGGCTATCCGTAGCTGCCCTACAAATCACAGCGAACGACATTTCAAGAGATGAATAGGTAGCTGTGGATATCCTCTGTATCGACAAGGACTGAGAATCGCAGATTGGTTGAGTCAGGTTTCAACGCACGCTAGTCATTATGACGACTGTCACTCACAGCAGTACATCGCCACACAAGGTTGCACTAGTGCAGTACCAGACATGTGAGGAGGGACAAATAGAAACAAGTCGTATTCAGCGATGAGCTTGTCTTCTGTATCAGCGTCGACGATTGCAGATTGAGAGTCTGGAGAAGACGTCATCACCGGGCAGATCTTGCTGCCATCTATGAAAGTCATATGAAGGTCATATAGCTCCTCGGCCTGGTGTCATGCTTTGGGGCACTATCAGTTTCAACAGCCGTTCAACGCTCGTAAGCATAGTTCGTAGCGCCGGATTAAGAGGAGACTTAAAGGTGCTACAGACTTGGGGTCCACCATTACCAAAGACAAAGGAGGCATGTCGCTAAAACACAAGTAACGCACAGCTTACCTTATATATCATCATCATCATCATTGTCAACCATTATCAATCCACTGCTGGACGAAGGTCTCCCCAAATTTCCTCCACAACGGTCTGTCTTGTGCTAGTCTCCTCCATGTCACTCCTGCATACTGTCGAATTTCATCCACCCATCTCCCATGCGGTCTTCTTCTGGGTCTTTTCCTGTCCCTTGGAATCCAATCTAAAATTTCGGGTGTCCATCGATGGTCTGTCCTTCTGGCAGTATGTCCAGCCCATTGCCATTTCGGGGATTTAACTCTTATCATGATGTCTTCCACTCTCGTCCTTTTTCGAATCCACGAGTTCCTCTTCTTATCTCTCCTGGTTATACCAAGCATGCACCTCTCCATGCTACATTGAGTTGTCTGCAGCCTTTGTATGTCTCTTTTAGTTAAGGTCCACGTCTCTGCACCATGCGTAAGCACTGGAAGGATGCATTGATCAAACACTTTTCTTTTAAGACATAATGGCCTATTGCTCTTGAAAATTATGCTGTTTCTTCCAAAAGCTCTCCAGGCAAGTTTTGTACGCCGATTAATTTCTTCATCAATGTGACCCTCACTTGATATCTGCTGTCCAAGATAAACGTACGTGTCTGTTATCTCCAGTTTTTCTCCATCAATCGATAAATCTTCATTTCTTGTAAAAGCATTGAACATCACTTTTGTCTTCTGAAAGTTCATTTTCAATCCCACTTCTTTACTCTTGTCAGGTAGTTCCTGGATCATACTCTAAAGCTCTGGTGGGGTAGTTGCAAAAATGACTACGTCATCAGCAAAACAAAGTTGGGTTAGATAATCTCCAATAATCTTTATCCCCTTGTTTTCCCAGTTCAGTGATTGAAAGACATTTCCCAATGTGGCATTAAAGAGCTTCGGAGATATGGTGTCACCTTGGCTCACTCCCTTTCCAATTTTTATGTGTGTTGTATTTTCAAACAGTCGAATCTTTGCACTTGCGTTTTCATAGATGTTATTAAGAATATTAATGTATGCATCTTCAATACCGCAGGATTTCAGAGCCATTGTAACTGCTGATGGTTTCACCGAATCAAAGGCTTTTTCATAATCGATAAAAGCCATGCACAACGGAAGTTCATATTCCCACGCTCTTTCAATTAGTTCTCTCATTACGTGGATATGAGCTATTGTGCTGTAGCCACTCCTGAATCCAGCTTGTTCTCTCGGTTGAGCCATGTCCAGTGTTACCTTCAAGCGGTGTGAAAGAACTTTAGTGAAGATTTTATAAACCACTGAGAGGAGGCTGATAGGTCTGTAGTTCCTGAGATCCTCAATGTCACCTTTTTTATGCAGCAGGATCATGGTAGTGTTGTTCCAATCCTCAGGAATCTTCCCTTCATTAAGGCATCGAGTGAAAATTTGGGCGAGTACTGTTTCGATTTCTCCACTTGCTTCTTGTATGATGTCTACGGTAATTCCATCTTCTCCTGGAGTTTTCCCCCGCTTCATGTTCTTGATTGCATGTGCAACTTCTGCTGGGAGGACTGGAAGAACTCTGGTACTGGTACCTTTCATGAAGTCTGGAGTACATGTATCATCCCTTTCATATAATTTGGAGTAGAAATCTTTCACGCTTGTCAAAATTTCGCCTCTATTTCTTGTTACAGAACCATCTTTTTTCTCAGTGCCATAATCTGTTTTCTTCCCTTACTGAGATGTCCCTTTGCTATCTTTAGGCTTTGGTTGTTTTCAATTGCTTTCCTTACTAGTTCACAGTTGAATTTCCTTACATCTTCAGTGATACTTTTTCGTACTGTCTTGCATAGCTGTATATATTCCACTTTGGAAGTCACATCTTCTTTAGTTGTCCTCATCTCTCTTCTTTTTTGCATCAACATTTTGGTTTTTCCTGATAATTTGTTCACATGCAACTTGTTCTTTGACCTAGCTAATTTTGTTGCTGTTTCCATAAGAGCTCTTGTTACTCTTCTGTTAACTTCAGAAATTACCACTTCTTCCGATGTTAGTCCTTCTAAAGCAGAGAATCCGTTCTTCAGTTCCAACTTGAAAGTATTATGGTGTTTTTTAAGGTTGGTTATGTCAATACATTTTGTTTGTCTTATGAGCTTGCCACGTTCGAGTTGAGTGTTGAGGTGCATCTTACATCTCTGAATTACATATATATATATATGTAGGGATGTAAGGTCAGGTGATGCGTAACATCACAGCCTCTCCTTGACAAATGTCAACCCCGCCTTCTCGTGGTACATCCTGTTCCCACTAAAGGGGCTCTGACGACCGCCAATAGCGGTATAACTATACCACCGGGATTAGAGGAAATGCTATCCCACACTCACCAACCCGCTTGGCCAGCGTGGTGAGTTATGGCCAAACCCCTCCAAAATGACTCCACAACTGAAATCTTGGCCCTCAGTCTCCGGCAGCTGGAATGTACCTGGCCAAGGCAGCGGCCAGTGCGACATGAAGGCAGAGGGTGCTAAGAATCCCCGGAGGACCGGACTAGGCTGCCATCTGATGCTGACCTTGGCTACGTACAACGGACGCACCCTATCTTCTGATTCAAGGCTTCTTGAATTGGAAGAGGAACTACAAAGGATCAAGTGGGACATCGTCGGGCTAAGTGAGGTAAGGAGAAAAGGAGAAGATCTCATTAAACTGAAAAGTGGACATCTCTTCTACTATCGTGGGACAGATACTGGCAGAACTAGTGGTGTTGGATTTATAATAAACAAGAAACTGAAGGATAAAGTTGTAGAAGTTGAAAGTTCCTCTGACAGAGCTGCACGACTCGTTATACAACTCTCGAGAAGATACCAGGCTCAGATTATTCAAACTTATGCACCCACCACAAGTCATGCTGAAGAAGAAATTGAAGAATTTTATGAGGAAATTCGTGATCTAAATAATAAAGGTAAGCAGCACTTGAAGATAATTATGGGAGATTTCAATGCAAAAATAGGGCAACGGCAACAGAATGAAACTTCAGTAGGTAAATTCGGTCACGGCAACAGAAACCAGCGTGGAAATACTCTCGTAGAGTTTGCAGAGGCAGAAGGGTTTTTCATCTTGAACTCCTTGTTCAAGAAAAAGCCACACAGGAAATGGACATGGAGACATCCAAATGGGACGACAAGTGAAATTGATTTTATTATGTGTAACAAAAAATTCGTCATAGAAGACTGCAGTGTGCTAAACAAGTTCAACACAGGCAGTGACCATAGATTGGTGAGATGTAAGATGCACCTCAACACTAAACTTGAACGTGGCAAGCTCAAAAGACAAACAAAATCTATTGACATAACCAACCTTAAAAAACACCATAATACCTTCAAGTAAGAACTGAAGAACAGGTTCTCTGCTTTAGAAGGCCTAACATCGGAAGAAGTGGACATCTCTGAAGTTAACAGAAAAGTAACGAAAGCTCTTATGGAAACAGCAACAAAATTAGCTGGGTCTAAGAACAAGTTGCATGTGAACAAATTATCAGGAAAAACCAAAATGTTGATGCAAAAAAGAAGAGAGATGAGGACAACTAAAGAAGATGTGACTTCCAAAGTGGAATATATAGAGCTATGCAAGACAGTAAGAAAAAGTATCACTGAAGACGTAAGGAAATTCAACTGTGAACTAGTGAGGAAAGCAATTGAAAACAACCAAAGCCTAAAGATAGCAAAGGGACATCTCAGTAAGGGAAGAAAAACAGATTATGGCACTGAGAAAAGAAGATGGTTCTGTAACAAGAAATAGAGGCGAAATTTTGACAAGAGTGAAAGATTTCTACTTCAAATTATATGAAAGGGATGATATATGCACTCCAGACATCATGAAAGATACCTGTACCAGAGTTCCTCCAGTCCTTCCAGCAGAAGTTGCACATGCAATCAAGAACATGAAGCGAGGAAAAGCTCCAGGAGAAGATGGAATTACTGTAGACATCATACAAGAAGCAAGTGGAGAAATCGAAACAGTACTCGCCCAAATTTTCAGTCGATGCCTTAATGAAGGAAAGATTCCTGAGGATTGGAACACCGCTACAATGATCCTGCTACATAAGAAAGGTGACATTGAGGATCTCGGAAACTACAGACCTATCAGCCTCCTATCAGTAGTTTATAAAATCTTCACTAAAGTTCTTTCACACCGCTTGAAGGTAACACTGGACATGGCTCAACCGAGAGAACAAGCTGGATTCAGGAGTGTCTACAGCACAATAGATTATATCCACGTGCTGAGAGAACTAATTGAAAGAGCGAGGGAATATGAACTTCCATTGTGCATGGCTTTTATCGATTATGAAAAAGCCTTTGATTCGGTGAAACCATCAGCAGTTACAATGGCTCTGAAAACCTGCGGTATTGAATATGCATACATTAATATTATTAATAACATCTATGAAAATGCAAGTGCAAAGATTAGGCTGTTTGAAAATACAACACACGTAAAAATTGGAAAGGGAGTGAGACAAGGTGACACCATATCTCCGAAGCTCTTTAATGCCACATTGGAGGGTGTTTTTCAGTCGCTGAGCTGGGAAAACAAGGGGATAAAGATTAATGGAGATTATCTAACCCACCTTCGTTTTGCTGATGACGTAGTCATTTTTGCAACTACCCCATCAGAGCTGCAGAGTATGATCCAGGAACTTGCTGACAAGAGTAAAGAAGTGGGATTAAAAATGAACTTTCAGAAGACAAAAGTGATGTTCAATGCTTTTACAAGAAATGAAGATTTATCGATTGATGGAGAAAAGCTGGAGATAACAGACACGTACGTTTATCTTGGACAGCAGATATCAAGTGAGGGTCACATTGATGAAGAAATTAATCGGCGTACAAAACTTGCCTGGAGAGCTTTTGGAAGAAACAGCATAATTTTCAAGAGCAATATGCCATTATGTCTTAAAAGAAAAGTGTTTGATCAATGCATCCTTCCAGTGCTTACGTATGGTGCAGAGACGTGGACCTTAACTAAAAGAGACATACAAAGGCTGCAGACAACTCAAAGAAGCATGGAGAGGTGCATGCTTGGTGTAACCAGGAGAGATAAGAAGAGGAACTCGTGGATCCGAAAAATGACAAGAGTGGAAGATATCATGATCAGAGTTAAATCCCTGAAATGGCAATGGGCTGGACATACTGCCAGAAGGACAGATCATCGATGGACAGCCGAAATTTTAGATTGGATTCCAAGGGACAGGATAAGACCCAGAAGAAGACCACATGGGAGATGGGTGGATGAAATTCGAAAGTATGCAGGGGTGACATGGAGGAGACTGGCACAAGACAGACCGTTGTGGAGGAAACTTGGGGAGACCTTCGTCCAGCAGTGGATTGATAATGGTTGACAATGATGATGATGATGATATATATGTAATTGAAAATATCTTTCAATCATTGAACTGGGAAAACAAAGAGATAAATATTAATGCAGATTATTCAACTCACCTTCGTTCTGCTGATAGCGTAGTCATTTTCGCAATTACCACTACACAAGTGCAGAGTATGATTCAGGAACTTGCTGACAAGAGTAAAGAAGTGGGATAAAAAATTAACTTCCAGAAGACAAAACCGATGTACAATGCTTTTACAAGTAATTAAGATTTATCGATTCATTGGGAGAAACTGAAGATAACCGATACCTACATAATTACCTTGGATAACAGATATCAAGTGAAGGTCACACTGATGAAGAAATTAATCGGCGTTTAAAACTTGGTTGCAGAGCTTTTGGAAGAAACAGTACAATTTTTAAGAGTAGTATGCCATTATGACTTAAATGAAAAATGATTAATCAATGCATACTTACAGTTCTTACGTACGGAGCGGGGAAGTTGACCTTTTACTGCTGCATCGCGTGTGTGTTCCAGATGGTTACCTCAGCATCCCCTGACGAGAGAACAATTGTTAGCCACAGTTTAGGTGTATCATGAGTGAAAACAAATGATTGCACAGGATTCAAACTTTCTAAACACAGTAATAACTGCCGATGAAACATGGATCTATAATTTCTACCCCTCACGAAGCGCGCGACGAGTGTCTGGAAAGACTCAGGCTCGCCTCCTCCGAAAAAAAAAAGTCCGCCAAACCGAATCAGCTGGGAAGGTGATGATGATGATAATTTTCTTTGTTCGTAAAGGTGTAGTCTACCGGCATGCCGTTCCTCCATACATTACTGTCAATGCTGAGTTATTTTTCAGTCTTGAAGCGTCTGTGACGATACATATCGATTAAGCGACCGGAACTGTTGGGCAAATGGACCCTACACCATGATAACGCCCGCCCCCATGTGGCTGCTTGTTCAACAATTTCTTACGTAATGCAGAATTGAAATCAGGCCACAGCTTGCTTACAATCCTGATCTCGCCGCGTGCGATTTGTGGTTGTTTCCAAAAATGAAGGAGAAGTTTTGTGTGGCAACATTCAACACAGATGCTGACGTTATTCAAACTGTACAGGGATCGCTAAAGCAGCTTCCACAAAATGGCTTTGCCACATGCTTTGAAAAGTGGACTGAACGATGAGACCGTTGCATATCATCCGATGGAAGATGCTTTGAGAAAGCATAACATATTTTGCTGTACCTGTATTTCTTCATTTTGTGAGATTTTACTCACAGTTTTTATGGAATGGCCGTAACAGTTCCTAATAATTTTCTACTTCACTGTCTAACCAGCATGTTCCTTGGAAATCGATGCCTGTTCAGAGTTCAGCCCTTGAAAGTAGAATCCTTTTACACTAGCTAAATGCTACCCTGCACTGCCTGGATTTAACAGTTAAGATTGAAACTGTACATCCTGATTTTTATTGCAATGAAATATTGTGTTGTAAATACTACATACACCCTTATCCACGAAAAACGTTTGCTTTTTATGAACTCTAAGAAGGAAAATCTTGTTGGCAGTGCAATAATGATATATTTGGAATAAATGAATAAGAGAAAAATATCTCATTTGTAAGTTTAAACATCAACAAAGACAACAGCAATAATCATTCCAGTGCTAAATGTTTCTGCTCGCCATTTTCCTGTTTCTTTTGTTTCCATGGCTGTAGCGGCAGCCATGAATTTCCTCATTCAGAAAGCATGTAATGACAATGAGATTAAAAAACACTTCCTTTATGAACGGAAGACAAAATTGTTTATCCTATTCTAGATCTATACTGAACAATGCATATATACACTGAGGAGCAATTGAATTAGAGATACCTGTCTAATAACGTGTAGCACACCCTTTCGCCCTGATGACGGCGGCGATTCGTCTTGGCATGGACTCCACAAGACACCGGAAGCGTTAGGAATCCATACGGATCCACGACCCCTGAACAAGCTCCCACAGTTCACGAAGATTTGATGGAGGAGGGTCAGAACCTAGAACATCTCTCTCAAAGGCATCCCCGATGTGCTCGATGGAATTGAGGTCAGGTGATCTAGCTGGCCAAGGAAGCGAGGTCACGTCGGTGGAGTGAGTGTTCATCCAACTATTCGGATACAATTCCAAAGCGATGACACGGTGGTGCATTGTCTTGTTGCAGGATGAGGTCCCCAGTGGGATGTTGAAGACGCTCAAACGGGAGCAAATGGTCGTCCAGGATATCCCGGTAACGTTGACCTGTGAGGGACGATGTCACACGTACCAGGAGTCCCATTTCAGTCCACGTAAACAGTCCCCAGATGAGAATGCCACCCCACCAGCTTGAAGAGTACTCTGCTGGCAAGAGGGATCCATCGCTTCATGTGGTTTGCGCCATACTCGTATCCTGCCATCCGCATGTACCAACGTGAATCTCGACTCATCAGTCTAGGAAACATTTTTCCATATGTCTAGGGTCCAGTAGCGATGTTCCCGCGTCCATGCTAATCTTTGCACCCTGTGATGTGCGATCAGCAGCGGTACCCTCGTAGGACGATGGCTTCTGTACCCCATAGCGAGGAGATGGTTCTGTATGGTGTGGCTGCTTACACGTTTTTGTTCACCAGCGTTAAATTGCAGAGTGATTTCTTGCACTGCGGCCCGTCTATCCGTTGTTACAATGCGAGCTAGTCGACGATGACCCCGCTCATCCACAGGCTGTTGTCCACGGCAGTTGGACAATGTACTCACGGTGCACCCGTGACACAGTGGTTCGTGAAAATCCCAGTGCCTGCCCGACTTCCGAGATGGAGTGGCTCATTCGTCGGGCCCCGACAATTTGCACACGATCAAATACGCTTAGATCCTTCGTCTTACCCATACTGCGTCCGACTCTTACTGATTTCCGTGGCATCACTCCTTATGTTGTCGGATCGCTGCAAACGTCATACCATTTCCGTTTACAGGGCCGCCCACAGCGCCACATTTGCATAACGCCAGCTGTCTCTAATTCAATTGCTCTTCTTTTTTTTTTTTTTTTTTTTTTTTTTTTTTTTTTTGATTGGAGGTTTAACGACCACCGTGAGCAACTCAATGGGCTATAAGCAGTCGCCCGTCCCTAATTTAGGGTCACTGGTTCCAGGGAAGGGAGAGAGCCAGTGCCGTAAGACAAACACAACATCCATGCCTCACCGGGATTCGAACCCGGACCCCTTCGGACGAAGGATCAGAGGCCAACGCCTTAGACCACTGCGCCACCGGGGCGGCTCAATTGCTCTTCAGTGTATATCGAAACAGTTGAGTGGCCTCTACCATCTGTAAAATAACAATGAGCAAATAAGCGAAATCATTTTGCTTCTCGTGATGCACACGTGATGGTAGCATATTAATTACGGTGGCAATATCAGTTCACGCAAGTTCAGACGTTTTCAGCTGTCCTGTTCAAATTTCGTTACTCCGTAGAAATAGAAAGGCAATTTTTTTCTAGCAATCTTTTTCTTTCCAGTTTTTTTTCTCTGCCATTTAGAATTTTAATTGACATGGATAATAATGAAGAACAATTTGCCAGATTTTGAAGCTTATGCTGCGATTTTTCCTGGTGAGTTAAGACTGCCACATATACACGCTTACAAACGGAATTTTTCTTGTATTATTATTGTTCTGCAATGTTTAATGACCTGCCAAACTGGAAAGAACACACCTATGGTCACTGCAATGCAAATATTCACATATACACAACTTCGAAACGGAAACCAAAGAAATTTGTCACAGGTTTGCACCTTGATTTACAGAGCAAAAGCATATCTACTTTCGCAGAAAAATGTAAAAGCATTGCTTTTCAATTTAAAGCGACCCCCCCTTTTTTTTTAATTCTTTTCCTTTGCAGTCACAAAATAATCCTTTGGCACGCACTCACATAAATTTTCTCCAGAATGTAAAACATTTTGGTATCAGAATAATAATAATAATAATAATAACAAATATATATACGATCGATGAAGAAACAGGTTTCTATACACCCAATTAATGTGAAAGACAATAAAAATAAAAAGTGAACTCTGTTTATTAGGCGTAGAAAATAAGGGAAACAAAAGATGCTAGCTTTCACTACCTCCGGGTAGCTTCATCAGGCATTTAGTAGTTAAAGATCGCAGAAGAAACTGGAACAAATTTATTTCTGAGAATATAATTAAATTCAAAATAAGTAAAACACTTGCACGATGTCACGGGTTGTTTGATCCCAGGGCCGGGTGGTCACGTGTAACTTCTAGGAGCCGGCGCCATATGAAAGGAAGGCTCGTGGTTACATCTTTGTTTCACACATTCCGTCGCGTGATGATCTCGATGGTTTCGCGAAGCGCAGTAGCTCTTGCGCTGAAGTACGGTGCTAGTTTCTTAAAATCTCCCCATCTGGGAACTGCCCTTTCAGATGCAACATCCCGGGCTAGTGCCGTCGTAAGCTTTCCGGCCTTAACGTCCCTTTGGTGTTCAGAAAAACGGATCTGGAAGGATCTTTTTGTCATCCCGATGTAGGACTTGACGGATGCGTCAGGATAATCCAAAGGAATAGCATAGACTCCGACTTCAGTGAGCGTAGAAGGTGATGCGCGTTGGTCTGCTGAGAGGATATCTGACAAAGGTCTAGGAGCTGTCACGCCGATATCATAACCTAGCCTTCGGAGAGCATTCTTCAGGAAGTACGTTAGCCTAGGAACGTAGAGAACCGAACCCACGAACCAGGCTGCCTGTGCCGTGGAGTTGGCACGAGGCTGCGGGAGAGCAGTTTTTGCAGCCTTTCTGACTATTTGGTCGATTGCGATCATGTCGTATCCCGCTGCAGCTGCTAGGTTTCTAATGCTACGGATCTCCTCCTCGCATTTGGCTTTGTTAGATGAGAGTTCGAAAGCTCGCTTTGCTCTGTACTTAAAAAGGGCATATTTGCGTGCGGCCGGGCCTGCTGAGTCAGGGAGTATGAGGTTGTCCACGTGGGTAGGTTTGTAGTAGACCTCTGTGCTAAGAGCACCAGAGGGTAATCTTCTTACTAGTACATCCAGAATAGGTAATGCACCTTCGGACTCATAATCTGCTGTGCGCAACCAGATATTAAATTCACAGCAGATTATGAGTCCGAAGGTGCATTACCTATTCTGGATGTACTAGTAAGAAGATTACCCTCTGGTGCTCTTAGCACAGAGGTCTACTACAAACCTACCCACGTGGACAACCCCATACTCCCTGACTCAGCAGGCCAGGCCGCACGCAAATATGCCCTTTTAAGTACAGAGTTTCTTTTTCTTTTTTTTTTTTTTTCATGGAAATATAATTAAGGAACACGCAGAGAGAACACACCATTACAAAAATGGCATCTTCAAATAACACTGTTTTGAGTTTTATCAAAAGCTTAACTAACAACAATAAGACATTAAAAAAAAAAAGTACTGCGTCGGCCGGGAGTCGAACCCGGGTCAACTGCTTGGAAGGCAGCTATGCTAACCGTTATACCACCGACGCTCGAAATCTTTGTCAATGGAAAGAAATAGAATCCTTGTCTTTCGTACATATTTCAGGTCATTTACCCTGGAGTTATGCAGAGAAACATGGTTACAGGATGCCTTGCCCTACTTTTAAACAGACTCGTAAAACAAGATCCGTCTGCTCGACGCCGAATTCACATTCGCGCACGACAAACCAGAATTTCTTTCTTCCATCCCAAATATATTACTTCTTTACAAATTAGCACCGAGTGTGGTTATTCTTGTAAGCATCTTCGAAATCAAAGCGAGAATGGTATGGAAATTTTTCGCAGCCTTATCCCTTTGATTAAGAACGTTTGCCTTGTCACGTCTTCAGTGATAACTGCTTATTGGCGCAGAGGTGGCAAGTAACTGCTGCTATCGCTTTACAGGCTCATCATTATACCAAAGTCAGGTGCTTTTATTTTTTATTAGGTTTTAATGAACACAATGAGCATCTCAAATTGCTATATGCCGTCGGCCATCACCAATTTCTGTCCACTGGCTCCAGGCAGGGTTGGACTGGATACGTCAAATCCATATATATATACACTGCCGGACAATTGCTAAGGACGGATGACAATAGCAAACAATAGCAACCATAAAATGGAAGGCAGGAAAATGTGAAAATTAGCATAAGTGCGGGATACAGTAAGACGTGTTGTGCGTATGCAAATTTTGGATTGCCGAACTTGTTCGTGACGTCATAGCGCTGATAAGAGATATAAAGGATTTGACGCGTATTGACCGTTGTTGTTCAAACGCAAAGTTGAAAGGGAAAGAATCAATTGACAAACTTGCAATTTTCAGTATGTCTTCCCGACATCACCTAGATGATTTTACGCGTGGCCATATTATTGGCTAGATTGAAGAAGGGCGAAAAATAACAGATGTTGCCAGGGAGTTCGACGTCAGCCACAGTGTTGTTTCAAGGCTTTGGAAATCATTTCAAACAAATGGAGGGTGTAGCAAACGTCACGGGGGAGGTCGTGTTCGCAGTACGACACCTGCAGAAGATCGGTACATAGTGCTATCAAGAAAAAGACACCGGCGCAGCACAGCTAGTGAGGTAGCAAATCAGTTTATGGCTGCTACTGGCAAGCGGATCTCCCGAAAAACTGTCGCCAGACGTTTGCATGAAGGAGGACTATACGCCCGCCATCCTGTTGTGTGCATCCCATTGTCCAGACGTCACCGTACCGCCCGTTTGCAATGATGTCATCAACATCGCAATTGGACTGATAACGACTGGTCTGCTGTCCTCTTCTCAGATGAGAGTAGATACAGTCTATCGTCTGATTGTCGACGACAACTGATCTGGCGTGATAATGATACTGCATATTGTCCAGCAAACATACAGGAAAGGGACCGATATCCAACATGTAGTGTCATGGTATGGGCTGGCATCATGATCAATGGCCGTACGTCCCTCTATGTGCTTCCAACTGGGACTATGACTGGCCAACGATACATTAATGATGTTCTGCTACCTCATGTTCGCATGTTCCGTGGTGCTGTCGGTGATAGATTCATTTTCATGGACGACAACGCAACATGTCATTGAACAGTCGCTGTCCAGGAGTGTCTTGAGAGCGAGGATATTCAACGCCTCGTATGACCAGCAAGTTCTCCAGATCTGAATCCCATTGAAAATGTGTTGATTGCTTTGAGGAGGAGTCTTGCTGGTCGCCAATGCCCTCCAATAAACAAGGACACCCTCATCCGTGCACTGACAGAGGAATGGGATGAATTACCCCAACAGCTGCTTGATCATGTTGTGCAAAGCATGACACAACATGTGGAATCTTGCATCGCCCTCCATGGTGGCCATATCCCGTATTGACATCTTACGCCGAAACGCCTGCGGACGGTAATTGCATTTTTTCACGTTTACGTATTCTGCACAAAATGGCCTGTTTGTCCCTTGAACACGTTCCAAAGCCTTCTGGATTTCAGAGCACAATAAATTGTCTTTCTTGTAATGTCCTGGCATTCTGACATTATTTTATTTCACTTGGCATCCAACAACACTTACTTTTTTATGCGCTATGTAGCCATTTATGATCCGTCCTTAGCAATTGTCCAGCAGTGTATATATATATTAATTATGTGAAAATAGGCACTGCCGCTTCTGACTCCGCATATTATGGGTACTGCTGGTTGATAGAAGAAGGAGGAATGTGAGGTATACCTTTAGTCATAGCAGCATTCTACTACAGACGTTACGGAGTGTATGAGAATGAAAGAGTCAGACGTGAAACTCCATATTGAGCATCAGCAACCCAGCAATGGAATGTGGGGGTAGAAGAATATCTCACAATTTATTTTTAGACCCTTGGTTGGCATAATATAATTTCAAGAGATGTAAGCCTGAAAAACTTTCAGTAACGGTCTGAAACGATGCACACACACACACACACACACTCGCACACAACGTTATGAGAAAATGTATTGATTACCAAATTCAAATAACGCGATTAAAAAAAATTGATTAAAATAAAAAAAAACGCTTCGGCAGCGACCCATCGCGCAATTGCGCGCGCACGATCAAAGTCCAGTCCAACCCTGGCTCCAGAGACGGGTGAGAGCCAGCGGTGTAAGACAATTATGCCTCACCGGAAGACTAGCCAGATTCATACGCTTCTGATGACTCGGCTATCGGAGTAGCTGTGCTGTTACGGTATGGTGAATATAGCAACGAACAGGAAAGATACGTCCGTTGTAAAAGATAGAAGTCCACAAATTATATATGGGCACAGTTTCATAATAAGTACAAATGCGGTCCATATTTGGAGACACATTACAATATCCTACTAAGAAGACTTTCTGTAAATGGATTGGAAATTTCCAGTCCGGCGATTGCACCCTTTCAGATAAACGACGTGACGGTATATCATCAGGAATACTGAAGAAATGTTAAATGACATGATCGAAGAGGATTGCAGCTTATGAGTGGAAGAATATCTGTCTTACATTTTTGACCTATTCGTCAGTCTACAGGCATCCTTTGGTAACAGGTAAAGTGTCCAAGTACATTTAATCGGTTCCATAAGAAATGCCGTCGAATATCCTCACATGGGTACTCATCATTTGTCTTTCGTTTCAAAGTCGTCAACGGAATGAGCCGATTTTAATCTGTTTTTTTACCTTCGACTAACAGTGAGCCTTGCCTGCTAACATTTAGCAAAACGGTATTTAACTCACCAAAGCCTTCTAATGTCACTACAATCCCCAGAGGCGATTTTTACCCACGGTAGGTTTGGTATATATACACTGCTGGCCACCCAAAATGCAACACCAAGAAGGAAGCATCTTATTAGCCAGAAGTTCGCAGCATGCGTCGCCCGCGAGAGGACATGCAAAAGATTAGCATTGCAGGGCATATGCAAATCATTTGCGCCTGGGACATCACCGAGACCCACTATAAGAAGGGTGCATAGAAGGCGGGGTGTAAGTAGTGGAAGTGTGTTGTGCTGCCTTCCCTGTGCTTGGGAAGCTTCCTGATGTCTCGTCGCAGAATACGGCAGTCATTCCAGTACGTTTCGGAGTTCGACAGAGGACAAATAGTGGCTTATCGCGACAGCGGTTTATCGTACCGAGACATCGGCGCCCGTGTGGGAGAACATCCAGTCACAGTGATGCGAGTATGGGTTCGGTGGGTACAGGAGGGACGGACGGACCGACGTGAGCGATTTCTGCAGTCACGGCACACCACCGAACGAGAGGACCGGCATTTTGTGCGACGCGCATTGACCTCTCGCACCGGCACATCACGAAAGTTAGCGCAGGAATTAGGGTGTATTGCGCAACAACCTGTGTCAGCACGTACCGTTCGACGTCGTCTGAAGGAGCGGGGACTTATCGCACGGCGCCCATTGCTCCGATTACCATTGACGTTACACCACGGGCGAGTGCGGCGGCAGTGGGCCGTTGAACGCCACACCTGGACTGCGGGATGGCACGACATTGTCTTCTCCGACGAATCCCGCTTCTGCCTGGAACACCACGATGGTCGGATCCGCGTGTGGCGGCAACGCGGCGAGAGACTGTATGACGCCTGCATGATGTATCGCCATGCTGGTCCGTCGCCTGGCGTTATGGTTTGGGGCGCAATTGGATATGACACCCGCACCCTTCTGGTACGCATTGCCGGTACACTCAACAGCCACCACTGCGTCTCCGACGTTTTGGAGCCTGTAGTCCTCCCTTATCTGCAGGACCTGCCAGCGGTCACTTTTCAACAGGTCAGTGCGCGTCCGCACGTGGCACGCATCGTGGAACAATTCTTCACGGCTCACCAGGTGTCACTGCTGCCGTGGCCCGACTGGTCTCCTCATATGTTGCCCGTCGAACACGTCTGGTCGCTGATCAGCAACCGAGTGGCCCGGCAAGCACAACCCGCAGCTACGCCTGATGAACTGTGGCAACGTGTGGAAGCAGCCTGGACCGACATACCCCAATCCCACATCTAAAGCCTCTTTCGTTCGATGCCGCGGGGTGTAGCACCCGATATTGCCATCCATGGAAGCCACACGGACTATACTGATGCCTGCGGGTTCCGCAAGTCACACGGGCCTGTAGGCTCAATCGTTTCACCTTTGTATCTGTTGTTATGTGTCCAGTAAATCTGGCTTTGCTATCTCGTGTCCTTCTTGGTGTTGCATTTTGGGTGGCCAGCAGTGTATATAGAGAGAGATGCATTGAAGTATTGATATATTTATGTACTTTGATATACACTCATGGAAAATGAAATCTGCGCATCTAGAAGAAACTATGCTACAACCACAAAACTTTGCAAATAGCTGGAGTGCATGCTGGGTAGACGCCAGAGACGTCGATTTTCGCAACGTATGGACTTTTAGAGAGGCCTGATCATCGTGATGAAAACCGGAGGGTGGTCAGCGCGCCGTATAGTCCGCCACGCGGATCGTTCTGACCAAACCGTCCGAATGTGTTGGGAGCAGTGGACACGGGGCGGCACTGCCACACGGCAGAGTGGCTATGGACGGACCAGGAGGATCACCGGTAGAGAGGATCGAGGGATCGTGCGCCAGGCACGAACGGATCCGACGGAGACCCGGTCCACTATACAGGGAGATGTAGCGGCTACTGTGTGCCCACGAACCATTTCCCGAAGCCTCGAGGAAGCGAATCTGCGATCCCATCGTCCCTTACGTGTGCTGCCATTAACACCGGAACATCGCCGGCTCATTGTGCAGTGGTTCCCGGCCAGAGCGATGCGGAACACCACAGACTGGTGACGTGTGGTGTTTAGCGATGAGTCCCGTTTCGTTTGGGGGACAGATGATCATCGTGTCCGGGTGTGGAGATCCCTGGTTCAACGGCACAAATATAGCCTCGCTATCGAGCACCACACCTCCCGCACTGCAGGCATTAGGGTATGGGAAGCCACAACATACAATAGTCGACCAGCTCTAGTAGTGGTACGTGGATCATTGACAGGCCAGCGGTATGTGGACGAGATCCTACACCCCCATGTGCTCCCATTCATGGCCGGGATTCAAAGTGCTCTATACCAGCAGCATAATACCCGTCTGCAGGCGGCTCGGGTTGCCCAGGACAGCCTACGTCATATCCAGACACTTCCATGACCTGCCCTCTCCCCGGACATGTCCGCTATCGAGCATGTGTGGGACCAGTTAAAACGCCAGCTGCCGCCATGCCGTACTATCCGGGAATTGGAGCACACCGTCCAACACGTGTGGGCCAGTCTGTCGCAGGACAACATCAGACGTCTGTTCTCCTCCATGCCGGACCGTATTGCAGCATGTATCGCCGCACGAGGAGGTGCGACGCGCTATTGAAGATGACCGGACTGCGTACCACCGATCCCCTTGTAATTGTCCTGCAGCTCTGTTTTTGTCATCATGTGTATCATTCATCTGTATCATTACGTCCATTAAATTTCAGTTCAATCCAATGCTTCGTTCTTGGTGCGCAAATTTCGTTGTCTGTGAGTGTTTATATATATTTAATTTTATACATACTTATATTTTGACATAACAGAATAATTATAGCAAATATCTAAAACAGGTACTCAATAAAACTTGGATTTGGGTTTACCAAGGAAGTACTGGCATATCAACCAGGAGAAAAAGAGAAGGGTTGTAGAATATATGGCAGTTGTCATACATGGCTTCATCAGGGGTCAGCACGGATCACATCTCTCACATTTCTGCATATACCAGGAAGTGTGTTCATAATTATAGATATGCACACAGTAGACAGAACATTAGTCATAGGGATGATGGACAGTTGGCATGGGCATCCCCCGCGCATAATGCAACAGGCCCGAACCGAAAACATGCGATATGTCGGACTGAATAGTTTCCCAACAGTCTATCGCAATAAAAGAACATGAGTAAACGTGGTGATCTGAGCGACTTTGATCGTGAAATCATTGTCAGCGCAAGGCAGATGAGTCATAGAAATCAAGGGTGCACCGGGAGTATACCATCAACGGACTTACCAGTGCCCAGAGAGTAAGCAGTTGCCAACCACACGCCATTGATAATCGGACGCGACGTAAACTATCCAGGCTCGTACAGACCGACTGTTTGGCAACGGTGGCGCAAATTACATCCAGGTTAAATGTTGGAGACCCAAGAAGCGTCTACGGGTACGGCGCATGCTGCATATATGAGTCCCGTTTTCAGCTGTACAGAGCAGACGGGAGTGTGTGGGTGTGGCGTAAACAGCATGCGGCCTTGACCCCTTCGTGCCAGGTCGGCCCTGTTCAAGGCAGTGGTGGTTCTGTGATGGTTTGGAGAACCTTTTCATGAGACACCTTAAGTCCCTTAGTGTGTCTGGAGAGTTCCTTAACCACTGCGCGTTACCAGCACGTGCAAGCTGATCACGTACACGCTTTCATGGGGCTTTGCGCCTCCTGCGGCCGATGGTCTGTTTCAGAAGAACAATGCGCCGCTCCACCGGGACGCAACGACCTTGGCATGGCACGAGGAACACCCATCTGGGTTTAGAACCATCCAGTAGCCACAAGTTCCCGGTATTAAAACCCTGTGAGAACTTTCTGGGATGCCGTGAAACGAGATATCAGATCCGCGGATCTTGGACCGTGGTCTCAGGTGAAGTTGTGGACAATGTTGCAACAGGGGTGGCTGTCATTACCTCCCGCATTTGGTGGAGTCGATGCCTGGGTGGGCACAAGCTGCTTTTCGTGCCTGTACATTAGAGGAGGACAAACCCGCTATTAGGTAGGTATCTCTAATGATTTTTTGTTTTTTGAGTGTATATACACTGAAGAGCAATTGAATTAGAGATACATGTCCAATAACGTGGAGCACCACCTTTCGCCCTGATGACGGTGGCGATTCGCCTCCGCATGGACTCCACAAGACACCGGAAGCGTTGGGAAACCATATGGATCCACGACCCCTGAACAAGCTCCCACAGTTCACGAAGATTTAATGGAAGGGGTCAGAGCCTCGAACATCTCTCTCGATGGCATCCCAGATGTGCTCGATGGGATTGAGGTCAGGTGACCTAGCTGGACAAGGAAGCGAGGTCACGTCGGTGGAGTGTTCACCCAACCATTCGGATACAATTCGGGAGCGATGGCACGGTGCATTGTCTTGTTGCAGGATGAGGTCCCCAGTGGGATGCTGAAGACGCACAAACGGGAGCAAATCGTCGTCCTGAATATCCCAGTAACATTGACCTGTGAAGGACGATGTCACACGTACCAGGGATCCCATTTCAGTCCACGTAAACAGTCCTCAGACGAGAATACCACCCCCACCAGCTTGAAGAGTACCTTGCTGGCAAGAAGGATCCATCAATTCATGTGGTTTGCGCCGTACTCCTATGCTGTCACCCGCATGTACCAACGTGAATCTCGACTCATCAGTCTAGGAAACATTTTCCACATGTCTAAGGTCCAGTGGCGATGTTCCCGCGTCCATGCTAATCTTTGCACCCTGTGATGTGCGGTCAGCAGCGGTACCCTCGTGGGACGATGGCTTCTGTTCCCCATAGCGAGAAGATGGTTTTGGATGATGTGGCTGCTTACACGTTTTTGTGCACCAGCGTTAAATTGCCGAGTGATTTCTTGCACTGCGGCCCGTCTATCCGTTGTTACAATGCGAGCTAGCCGACGATGACCCCGCTCATCCACACGCTGTTGTCCACGGCAGTTGGCCCTTGCAAGGATAGTTTTACCGGACTCAATGTACTCACGGTGCACCCGTGACACAGTGGCTTGTGAAAATCCCAGTGCCTGCACGACTTCCGAGATGGAGTGACCCATTCGTCGGGCCCCGACAATTTGCATCAAATGCGCTTAGATCCTTCGGCTTACCCATAATGCGTCCGACACTTACTGATTCCCGTCGCATCACTCCTTATATTGTCGGATCGCTGCATACGTCATGTCGTTTCCGTTTACAGGGCCGCCCACAGCGCATTAATTTGCATAACGCCAGCTATCTCTAATTCAATTTCTCTTCAGTGTGTATACTTGTGTCAAAAATGATACTTTCGGGATACATCCCCCTCCCCCTTTGTCAGAACTTTGGGTGACCTCTTGATTGTATTCCTTCTGAGAAGGGAACATCCTGCATTTGTCCCGTCTGTGGCCCAAAGTATCTTCCTTTCTCTAGGCCAGGAAGCTTTTATCGGGCTCCGAAGAGCAACGTTAACACCCCCACGTCTTGTATACAGCTGTTTATGACGGAATGTCAGTTTTTACTTGTATTTAAATTTTTAAATTTCCTTTCATTTTTTGTGGCTTTTGGTATCAAGCTTCTTTTACTCCAATATTTTCCAACTAGTTATTTCACATTTTATCCAACAGATGGCGACAGTAGCGCTTTCCTCTTTGAAATCCATATTGCGTTGAAAGAGACGAGAGAGATACCGATTGGTTCCTGCAGTATACGTAATTGCAACTCTTCAGTAACGTCACCAAGGCGGTGCGAGGGTGGGATTGAGCCCACCCTAAAGTTTGTCTGGCTCACCCTGCCGCTCACCCAGTTCAAAATAGGCCATTTTTCAGTACATTTAAATTTTAAAATATAATCTTGACTTCACCAAGTAACAAGTCTTGTGTTTTATTTCATATAGCACTACGTATTTTCATAGAGGAAGTTCGCTGTTTACTTCTCAGTTGAAAGGTTATCAAAATAGCATCAGAAGGGCCATGAAAATTCATTTGCACTCCATTTTTCCAATTCCTTAGTTTAAGCCTCTTTTTAAATGTTTGTTTAATTAATGGGGGTCGTAAATAGAGGATTCCAAATCAATTGCTCTGTTGTTTGTTTTCTTTACAAAATAGGGGATTCCAACACGGAAATTGGAGTCTAAAGCTACACTAGCGCTCTTACGTCTGTCCCGGGACAGTGAAAGTGCAGGAAGTGGCTGAGGACTGCTTTGTAGGAGAGGAGTGCAAGGCAAAGTTGCTGGCTTGAAGGAAGGAATTGCTAAGAAGGGGAAGGCGAGGTATTCTGTTTGCATGGCACGTCTTAAAATTTGATTTAGTTAAATAAAAACGACATTATCTTTAAATTGTTCAAGTACAGTACTATTTTGCAAGCAAAAATGCAAAAGTTCGAAAAGCAATCCAACATTTGTTTGTCTACTGACGTCATCAAAAAACAGGTCGCGCCATCTTTTTTCTGGTTCCAAGACCACCACAGGAAAAGTTATTGATTTTTTATATAATTATGGTTATGTTTTAGAAATTATTAAGTATTCCAAGTTATAATATGAAGTTAATTTAATCGATGCTCAAATTTTCATGCTTGGGAACACAATAATTGTGAAGGAAATATGTACAAACGTTTTTCCATTGGAAGTATAGAAAGCAAGATTATTTGACGTCCACCTTAACGGTTTATCATAATGGTTTACGGTTTACGGAAAAGCTTTTTAGACCGCTTTTGTTTTCCATAGTGGTAAATTTCGTAAGTGCTGTAAGTTCAAACGACAAAAGTCCGACCTTCCAAAAATTAACGACAGTAAAGAAAACTCTGAAATTTCGGAATAACAAGCCTTATTTGCTTAGACATGCAAAAAAATTGAAATTTATATGAATTTTCCAGTTTTTATTTCATGTGATATACTCGGAGATGGGGCTACAGGACCCGAGCGTTACTCTGGAAACGAGCGTAGCGAGCCCAGAGGCGCAACTCCTAGTAGAACAAAAAAAAAAAAAAAAACGCTAAATAAAAACAGTTAAAAAGTTACACACGCACTTTAACACAAATTAAAAAATGTAAAGCTATCAAATAAGGAGGAGTGGGGCAAAAAAAATCACAGTGGTTTTAATTTACACTTTCCAACCGTAGGTTGAAAAAGCGTATATGCTCCAGCTTTGTCCGTCCGCACGATAACTTGCGTAAAAATGGTTCGATTTCCATGACATTTTAGTATGTGGTGGACGAACCCTATTGAAAATGGACGAAATGGGATCGAAGGTCACGACATAGGAGCGGGATTAATTCCATTGCCCTTATGCGTCATAACTTGCGTAAAATTGGTTCGAGTTTGATGCAATTTTAGTATGTGGTAGGGGACCACATCCGCACGAGCTCTATTCAAAATGAAAGAAATGGGGTCAAAGGTCATGACTTAGGAGCGGGATTCATTCCATTGCCCTTATAGTTCATAACTTGTGTAAAAAATTTTCGATTTCGATTAAATTTTAGTATCTGGTAGGGGACCACCGTAGAATGAATTCTATTAAAAATGGACGAAATGGGGTCAAAGGGCAGGATATAGGAGTGGGATCATTGCCCTTATGCGTCATAACTTGCGAAAAAATGTTTCGACTTCGTTGAAATTTTAGTATGTGGTACGGGAACAAGTGGAGACGAATCCTATTAAAAACGGACGAAATGGGGTCAAGTGTCACGACATAGGAGCAGGATCCATTCCATTGCCCTTATGCGTTATAACTTACGTAAAAATGCTTCGATTGCGACAAAACTTTATCATGTTGTTCCAGAGGTTACACTAAACAGGTTCTGTTGAATATAATAGAAATGGGGTCGAAGGTCAGGACACAGGAGCGATATTTATTCCACAGCCGTTATCCTCATAACTTGAGTAATGATTTCTGGTGTGTTGGAAAGCGTATCATAATCAATGCATTGCATGATTTTACTAACTTACTGATATACATGTACAGTTTATAGTATTTGTGCCATAATTCCCTCACAGCGTTGCCAACAGTGTAACTAATTCCTTTAACTAATTCTAAGCGGAAAATCAACTAAAAATCTAACAAAACTAAAGAGGCTAATTGGAAGAACAAGCAAAACGCTTATAAGAAATAATTTTCACAGATTGAAGTGAATGAAAGGCAAAAAATCTTCATGAAATACTACCTATTTATATTTCCCAATGCGTGTATGTCCACAAAAGCTTTATTTTTTAAACAATATGCTGATATTTCTTTTCTCCATATATCTCCATCACTTCTATATTCAATTATTTTTAGATGATTTTCTAATCTTAGAAGCTCCAGGGAAGGGAATAAAGAACAAAACTCTTCTTCTTTTTCTGTTTCCTTGGTGCCATAAGTTGTCATTCTTCATACTCATAGTGCAATTTTTATTCATCTTCAACAAGCACACAAAAATAAATTTTCACAGATCCAGGTCATACTCACTTCATGGCCAAAGATTAATACAAAGCTCAATTGCTGTAGTTTGCCTACATATTGCTGTAGTTTGCCTACATATTGCTGTAGTTTGCCTACATATTGCTGTAGTTTGCATTAGGATTGAAGGGCAAATATCCGTCAAGTAAAAAAAAACAAAAAAAAAACAAGAAAAGCATATTATAATCTTATATATAAATGTGTGTGTGCGTGTGTGCGTGTGTGCACGCGTGCGCATTTTATTTGAAAACGCTAACGCGTAAACTCTCAAATGTAGCGACACATTCTTTTACATGCACACACACACACACACACACACACACATGTACCCACGCGCATGGATTGAAGTACTAAACAAAATAATGAAAACAATTGTAAATCTACTAAGTTTTTCAGAGTGATTAACTAGATTCTCACCCATCAACCAGAAAACAATTTCAACAACTACGAGTGAGCAAAATGAAGTAGATCTAGCTGAAAATCAACTCATTTGGCAACCCTGTTGCCAAGCGTTCAACAAAATTCGGGGAAATAATGTATCGTTTACATTGCCGCGGAACAGAAGGGGCAGTTGCCCTCGTAGTCGTATTCATTTGCATGCTGGAGCGAAAAATAACATTTTGTCCCCTTATTTTTCTTCTTTACTATCATGTCCGTAATCGGACATCGGTTAAATATTTCGATATTTTTTTACTCCCTACTATTTAAAAATTTCTTCTGGCAAAACTAAACGTTACTTTCTATTTTATTTATCAACCATCTAAAACTCTGAATCTTTAAATGTCCTTCCTGAGACGTGGGTTAAATTCTCCTCAGTTATCCACAATGAAAAAAGAAACCGTATCACGAAATGCCAACCTTATTAGAGAACATAGATCCAGAAATTCCTTAAAATGTTGTGTTTTTATAAAAAAAGAAAAAAAAAAACGCTTTTTCTTTTTTCTTTTTGAATTGGTGGCTTAACGACCACCGTGAGCAACCCAATGGGCTATAAGCAGTCGCCCGAGCAAAATTTAGGGTCATTGGTTCCAGGGCAGGGAGAGAGTTAGTGTCGTTAGACAAACACAACATTCAAATGCCGTAAGACAAACACAACTTTCGGACGAGTGATCAGTTAAGCCATCGCTTAGACCACTATGCCACAGGGGAGGCGAAGAACGTTTTCTGTCTCATTTAAGTATGATAAAATTAGTCTTTCTTAACAAGAAGAAAAAAAAATAAAGAAAGAAAATGGAAGGAGCAGAGGTTGAAAGCAATGAGATATACCATTATGTTATCTGATATATAATTGTTCTCGTAGAATTCATACTTGTACGGAGAAGTCCATATCAATATAGTCAGGGCCGTAGCCAAACTCTATACTTAGAGCAGGCTCAATAAAATTTAGGGCATGCTCAAAAAAGCTATATACTTTCTACCTTTTTTTTAGCATTACTGAAATTTTACATATTTCAACCCAGACTAAGCACCTTATCTAAGTACATCAGGTACAAAAGTACCATTTTTGATTAACATAAATTAAAAAAAAAAACAAGAAACATTTTGTAAAATAAAAATACATTTATAATCGTTGCTTACCAATAGAAAATCAAAATAGTTGTAAACGTCGGTTTTTTTGACCGTTAAATTTTCTCAAAAGTAAGTCCATGTCAAGAGTTTATGTGCGGTTTTGTTCGAATGCAAGAAGAGTCAAATTCGACATTCGTTGGTTGCACATCAAAAGCCTCTGTGGGCAGTTAATTCTCGTTAAAACAGAAAAGGTGGTTTCACAAGTAGCCGTACTACAGCCGAAATCCTGGCTGTGGCCAATAAATTATAAGTATCTCTGAAGACTACTCGCTGCTTAAAAATTTCATCAAAAATGACTGAATTTGGGTTTTTCTGTCTTCTGGGTTTTTCTGTTGACTACTGCAATTTCTTCTGGAGGTGAAAAATGATACCTAAAGTCTGCAAATATTTGACTTTGTCTGAATCAATATTTTCGTCTTCAGCACTGGAAACTGCAATTAGAAGTTTTTCATTTTCTACGAATCATTGGCAAAACAGGCGCAAAAATATTCAGAACAGGCGCAGCCTTCCCCGGCGTCCCCTGGCAACGGCCCTGAATATAGTTTAGCATAATATGTGATATGAGTAGAATGTTTTATATTAAAAATCCTTAATATAAATATAAAGTTCAAGTTTTATATTAATTTAGGTCTCATACAATTAATATTTTTATTTGTAGGGTATTCTAATGCCGTCATTACACTCTATTTTACAACAGCATAAATGGTCTGAAAAAAATATACGCATCCAGATATCTTGCCCCATAAGATTGAAGTGGAAATCCGTTTAATAGGCGTAAGAAACAAAATATAATTTCCCGAGCTTGAAGATCTTCGCTCCTCTAAGGATGGCTTTGTCAAGGCTAAACTAATCAACAAATTAAAAATGAGAAAGATTATAATTTAAATATGAGAATGATTACACGAGACATAAAGAATAATCAAATTAATTTGGTGCATGGCGGTTTTCAGGCGGGGGATCATTCAGGCGGGGGGATCATTCAGGCATTGAATCTAGATTTTTGGTAACTGCAGGGAGACCTGTCGTTGCAGGCCTAAATCATTCGGGCATTGAATCTAGATTTCTGGTAACTCCAGGGAGACCTGTCATTGCAGGCCGAAATCATTCAGGTATTGAATCTAGATTTTTGGTAACTCCAGGGAGACCTGTCGTTGCAGGCCTAAATCATTCAGGCATTGAATCTAGATTTTTGGTAACTCCAGGGTGACCTCTCGTTGCAGGCCTAAATCATTCAGGCATTGAATCTAGATTATTGGTAACTCCAGGGTGACCTGTCGTTGCAGGCCTAAATCATTCAGACATTGAATCTAGATTTTTGGTAACTCCAGGCAGACCTGTCGTTGCAGGCCTAAATCATTCAGGCATTGAATCTAGATTTCTGGTAACTCCAGGGAGACCTGTCGTTGCAGGCCTAAATCATTCAGGCATTGAATCTAGATTTTGGGTAACTACAGGAAGACCTGTCGTTGCAGGCCTGAATCATTCAGGCATTGAATCTAGATTTTTGGTAACTCCAGGGAGACCTCTCGTTGCAGGCCTAAATCATTCAGGCATTGAATCTAGATTTTTGGTAACTCCAGGGAGACCTGTCGTTGCAGGCCTAAATCATTCAGGCATTGAATCTAGATTTTTGGTAACTCCAGGGAGACCTCTCGTTGCAGGCCTAAATCATTCAGGCATTGAATCTAGATTATTGGTAACTCCAGGGTGACCTGTCGTTGCAGGCCTAAATCATTCAGACATTGAATCTAGATTTTTGGTAACTCCAGGCAGACCTGTCGTTGCAGGCCTAAATCATTCAGGCATTGAATCTAGATTTCTGGTAACTCCAGGGAGACCTGTCGTTGCAGGCCTAAATCATTCAGGCATTGAATCTAGATTTTGGGTAACTCCAGGGTGACCTGCCGTTGAAGGCCTAAATCATTCAGGCATTGAATCTAGATTTTTGGTAACTCCAGGGAGACCTGTCGTTGCAGGCCTAAATCATTCAGGCATTGAATCTAGATTTTTGGTAACTCCAGGGAGACCTGTCTTTGCAGGCCTAAATCATTCAGGCATTGATTCTAGATTTTTGGTAACTCCAGGGAGACCTGTCGTTGCAGGCCTAAATCATTCAGACATTGAATCTAGATTTTTGGTAACTCCAGGGAGACCTGTCGTTGCAGGCCTAAATCATTCATCCATTGAATCTAGATTTTTGGTAACTCCAGGGAGACCTGTCGTTGCAGGCCTAACGGCTGGTAATAATCTCCAGGATGCCGTTGCTTTCGTGTTAGTGTATGGGGCTAATTTTGTTTTTGTGTTCTCTGATTCGGTTTCCAAATGAGTGTTTTGTCATTCCTATGTAATATCTGTACGTACGGTCAGGATACGATAACGGTATAGAATAAACGACAGCTTCGTTGTTGATCGTAAGTCTGTCAGAGAACTTTGAAAATATGCTGTATAAGGATGTTGGGGCCTTTATGCTTACACCCAGTCCCATTTTCTTTCGGGCGTTTTTCAGGACGTAAGACAAGCCTGGAAGATATGGTATTGATCCCAAATACTGCAGTCTGAGTCGTTGAATTAGTGCATATACCATGTAGTGTGGCCTCGGTTTTCCTGATGCTGAAAATACTTTTGTATGAGTACCCTGTTTTTGTGGCTAGTTAGTTCACGTTGTCTGGCAGTGACAACTGAGCTTACAGTAAATGCTCTTCGAATCCGTAATCTGTAAAACGTAGACTTGTGTTTTCCTGGGCAAAATGATCTGCTAAGCATCGGATGAAATACAGGCGTGGACTTAATTGTAATAGACTTGAGAACGGAGTCGATTGTCCGGTAACTTAGTTAATTCGGTCCTGATAGTGGTGCACTGACAGCACGCCGGTATGTAGATGAGGTGCTGCATCCTGTTTTGTTGCCGTATCTTCGTGATTATCGTGGTGCTCAGTTTCAATAAGATGACGACCGCCATTCCTCCCTCCGTCCCTTCTGCACATTGCCCAAAGGAGCAGGCATTGCCTACCAGTTTTCTCGGTACTGCCATGGCCAGCGCGATTCCCAGATTTTTCTCCGATTGAGAACAGCATGTGAGACGTCATTAGCAGACAATTCAACTCCTCTGCGTGATTCTCTTCTACTATCGAATAATTTTGCTTACAGTTCAACTAAGCATGGTAACCGATGCCGCTGTATATAACCCAGCGACTTTTCCACTCGGTGTCAAGAGGTGTTCCTCAATGGATGTATAGCCTAGTATGGCGGTCATACGACCTACTAATTCAGGTCACATTATAGTTTCCTTCTCGATCGCATTTTTAAAATTCCACAGAAATTAAATCACTGCTTTTCCATATACTTGTCCACATATGTGCTAAGTTTCGTCTCATTTCGAGCACTCCTTTAAGGTGTCGCAATTTCTGTGTCGAACAGTGTTGGTACATGCCAGCTGTCCAGAACACAGCTGCATTTCAAATTTTCTGAGGTAATAAGTCTAGAAGTAATTAAGTCAAACCTGGTGGTTTTTTTTCTTTTATTAGTGATATTTCATTTGGAGCAATAAACCTACACTTAATCTTTCAGTGAAAACTTTTTTACTTTATGTTATGTAGCGTTTTTAAATTTCAAAATGCGTATCATTTGTCTACAACTACGATTAGTGCCAACAGATGTCGCCTCCTAATTCATATGGTATTTTAGAAAGAAAAAATTAGGTTCATTTTTTCACTTAGTTAAATATCAGAATATTGATTTTTAATTAGCAATCAGTAACGCAGTACGAAATGACAGAGAGGCTATGAACTACAGTATCCTATCTGCCCCGCTCTACGCAATATAGGAGACACTACTCACGTGCTGCCATCTGTCGGGTGATATTAAAGGTAAAACCACAAGAACCCTGTGTTTCACATTGCCTGACAGATAGCAACGAGTCGGCATTAATTCTTAAAAACCTAAGTACCTTATTTATTTATTAACTGGAGAAAAATGGGGACAATTCTGAGAAAATTTTGGTTTATGTGCTTGTCCGAAAGATAATTAAAGTTATTATTATTTAAAACTGAAATGAACTTTTCCAGGAAATATTTAATGTTATGTTTAAGAATTTCTCGCTATAGCAATAGGTGGCGCCACATAAAGTTACAAATCACATTTCAAAACAAAGACTATCCGCTTGAATTTTTATCCTTTACCCGCATTGCGCTTTATAGTAGTTAGTGTTGACGTGCTGCTGGCCGATGTAAAAGAATAGAGCTCATGTGTTTTAAAAAATCTTCCATAACTGCCAACAGACGGCAGCACGTCAACAACTCTAACGCGCAAAGTAAGGTAGGAATAGGGTTCATTGATATGTCTCATTTTGAAATATATTTTAACTTTCTATGGCGTCACCTATTGTTACAGTGAAAAGTCATAAAAATAACAATAAATATTTTCTAGAATAAGAACTTTCAGTTTTAAGTAACAGTAATTTTTATAATTATCAGTATTAACAAACATATTTCCTAAAATTCTTTCCGATTCGACATATTTTTATTTGTGAAAGGCTGTGGTAACGTCGAATTGTCGCTCTGAGCAGTGGACATATATAATAAAGATATCTCAGAAATGCCCTTAGTTTTTAGCCAATACAAAAAAAAAAAAAAATATTGTTAGGCAGTTCTTTTTTTTTTTTCTTTTGTCACGGGCGCGCCAAGGACATTTGCCGCCGGGGTGCAAGCCCAGATTTTCCGCCCCTTGGACGAGAATATTTTTCAATTTTTATTAATTTTTAATTGAAATAAATATCTTTAGCAACATTATTTTCTATTTCCGGTAGATTGAGATTTTCCATAAAACACTACTGTCTCATATAAAACTGAAAAACAAAAAATCTGTAAAACTTTAGTTCAGATGACGCTACGAATAATTCAAGAAGTCAGCTTCCTCTCTCTCTCTGTCAGTTTACACAAAAGTCTGCATTACCGGTTAAAAAAGCTTCGTCATGTACGATGATAAATATATTACAGCTTCTCGATGGACACACACACACACACATACAGTATATGCACTGAGTGGCCACTTTATTATGACCACCTGACAGTTTTAAGCAAATGAGCTATGGCTGCACGTTGTTGCCGCCAGAGGGTGCGGCTAGTATAAAAAAGGGAAAGCTTAGTGCTTGCGACAGTAGTAGAAGTGATTTTTGTGTTACGAGATGGGTACAAAATGCGATTTGACGGACTTTATAATACGCTTTCCAACATACCAGAAATCATTACTCAAGTTATGAGAATAATGGCTGTGGAATAAATCTCGGTCCTGTGCCCTGACCTTTGATCCCATTTCGATGATATTCAACAGAACCGGTTCGGTATACGTCCGAAATTACATGATACAGTTTTGTCGTAATCGAAGCATTTTTACGTAAGTTATGATGCATAAGGGCTATGGAATAGATCCCGCTCCTGTGTCCTAACCTTTGACTCCATTTCGCACATTTTCAATAGGGTTTGTCGCCAGGTGGCCCCCTACCACGTACTAAAATTTCCTCGAAATCGAGCCTTTTTTACGTTAGTTATGACGCATAACAGCAGTGGAATGGATTCCGCTCCTATGTACTGACCTTTGACCCCATTTCGTTCACTTTAAATAGAGTTCCTTCCCAGGTGATCCCCTACCAGATAATAAAATTTCATCGAAATCGAACAATTGTTACGCGAGTTATCGTGCGGACGGACATACGCACACAACGCGTGACATAAAAAGACAGATGGTGTGACCGCGCGCCAACATTCTCAAACGAGAGATTGTGACGTCATAAGATTTCTAAGCATTGGTAACATTAATGGAACAACGCCATGACACTGAAAACGTTATAATTTGGGGTGGTTATTTAACCCACTAAACGAATTCTCCTAGAGTCGAGATCAACCTAAATCGATTTCTAGTACGAGAGAACGGTAGGTTAACGACTTTCATCAAAATTCTTAGAGCCGTTTTCAAAATAAAATGTATATACATACATACAAGAATTGTTACTTTTAGGTGGACTTCAAGTAATTTTGCTTCCTATACTTCCAATGGAAAAACTTCTGTACAGATTTTCTTCACAATTATTGCGCTCCCAAGAATGAAAATTTGAACATCGATTAAAATAGCTTCATTTCATAACTTGGAACACTTAATATTTTCTAAACCATAACCGTAATTATGCAATCCAACATTTATTTGTCCACTGACGTCATCAAAGTATAGGTCGCGCCATCTTTTTCTCTGGTTTCAACACCACCAAAGGAAAAGTTATTGTTTTTTTTATATAATTATGGTTATGTTTTAGAAAATATTAAGTTTTCCAAGTTATAATATAAAGTTATTTTAATCGATGTTAAAATTTTCATCCTTGGGAACACATTAATTGTGAAGGAAATGTGTACAAACGTTTTTCCATTGGAAGTATAGGACGCAGAATTACTTGACGTCCACCTTAATAGTATGGGATAAGAGCGATAGAATGGATCGCAATCCTATGCCCTTACTTTTGACCACATTTCGCCCATTTTCAACAGGGTTCGTCCCGAGGTGGACCCCTACTACATACTGAAATTTCATCGAAATCGAATCACTTTTACGCACCTTATAACGCATAAGGGCAATGGAATGCATCACGATATTATGTCCTGACCTTTGACCCAACTTCACCCATTTTGAATAGCGTTTGTCTCCTGGCGGTCTCCTACCACATAGTAAAATTTCATTGAAATCGAATCATATTTACGCCAGTTATGACGCATAAGGGCAATGGAATGATCCCGCTCCTACGGCGTGACCTTTGACCTCATTTGTTCCATTTTCAATAGGGTTCGTCCCCAGGTGGTCCCCTACCACATACTAAAACTCCATCGAAATTGAACCATTTTTACGCCTTGTCGTTCGGACGGACGGACAAAGCTGGAGAATATACGCTTCTTCAACCTACGGTTGGAAAGTGTAAATAATTAAAAGGGTAAACAAATGAAATATCTAGAGGTATGATACACTGGCGGAAAGTGAAAAAAGAACACCAAGAAGGAGACGTCTGATACCAACGAAATTTATACAGCATAATAACGGAATACAGAGGATAACGTGATCAATACATTATGGCAAAATACAGCTGTATTTGCTGGTAAACTGAAAAATAACATTTCCATGTAACATGGTTAGTACGAGGTTGAACCGCCATTAACTGCGTTACACTGTGCAATTCTGGCATGGAGTCTGTCGTACAGATATTGGATGTAAGTTTGGGGTATTGAGTTCCAAGCATCCTCAACCTGGACGCGTAAATCGGGGATGGTCGTGGCGGGCCGTGGATACCGGATAAGTCGTTTTCTCATAAAATCCTACACGTGCTCAATGGGGGACAAATATGGTGAACGTGCAGGCCATGGAAGTTGTCCCACACCCTGAAGTGTATGTTGCGTTGCACGGGCCATATTTATCTTGCTGGAAAACACCACGATGGACCGACCTTACAAATCGCACAACAACGGGCTGAATGATGTTGTTGATGTGGGAGGTGCTGTTTAACGTACCCGGTACAAACACTAGTTGTGTACGGTAGTGATAGCTGATCGCTCCCCACACCAGGAGACCAGGTGTAGGCCCTGTTTGTCTCTGGCTGATGCCAGAAGGGTGGAGACGCTCCCCTGTGCGTCTCCGAACACTCATACGGCCTTCGGAGGCTTTCAAGCATAATCTGCTTTCATCACTGAACACGACAGATCGCTATTGCGTTCTCCAGTGCAGACGTTGGCGACACCACTGCAGCCGTTCCTGAAGGTGGGCTGGAGTCAGAGGTACACATGCCAGAGGCACACGTGCACGTAGTCCTGCATCCAGTAGACGGTTGCGGATTGCTCGCACAGTCACCTCAGGTGCAACGGCAGCTCGGATTTGCGTCGCAGTGGATGATCTGCTTGACAACGCCATTCTTTTTATGCGTCGATCGGTCAGCTCATCAGTTCATCTGTGACTCCCGGTTCCACGTCTTCTCGTGTGGGAATGTTCCTCGGACCATCTACGCCACCATCGTACCACCACCGATACTTCCCGTCCAATTCGCTCCGCAATACGACGATACGACCACCCGGCCTCGCGGAGTCCGACTAGACGACATCACTCAAAGTCCGATAACTGCTGTCAAGGCATTGCAGCTTCTTCAGGTTCTTCGCACGTGTCCATACGCCGACGGCTGATTACATTCACTACGCCGTACTCCTTAAATACCACCGACGATAATGTGCATATTATGCCGTGCTGTGGCGTAAGGGCTCACCGGTTGGTCCCGAAATTAACATCACACCTACGTAAACTCGACATCATTAACATATGTAAATTCGATGATCGTCCGCCAATTCCTTCTTGGTGTTCTTTTTTCACTTTCCGCCAGTGTATGTACCTCGACGTCGCTTCTGGCACTAAATATAAATTACTGTTCTCTGTGCACATTAAATTTTCGCGATGGCCTAATTTTTTTCTTGATTTCTATCAAGACTTCTGAAAAAAGGTGAGTACCTAAAGCATTGTGGCGGCGTCTATCTGTTTCACTGAAGGCCATCCCGGCTTCTGCGAATTAGATCACCACAAGACTGAATATTCACTCATTTTGCAACTTCTGTGAAGCGCAAAGTCCTCTATGTTCATACATGTGCAATTTTTCTTGGCACCACATTTGCGTTTCTGTAAGTTGAATTGATTTCCTTTTGCATTCGATTGATCGAACTATGAGCAAAACTTTTCAAGCATTTCTACTTTGCACTATGGAGAACAGAGCCGTAACTAGAGCAGGGCCGACGGGGCGTGCACTTTGAGCGCAGCTTATCGCAGTGGTCTAAGCGATGGCTTCTGATCGGACGGTCACGTTTGCTTGTGCTCCTGCCCTTTGAGTGATCTTAGTTGTTTTTGGAAGTTCCTGTTAAGTATTTTATGTTACACTCGTGTGCGAAAATTAAGGACGAAGAGGAGAAATTAACATAACAGCGGAACGAGCAGGCCGAACGGACCGAAAGACCGCTCAGGAGATAGACAAGGGTCCCGTATGGTAGGTCATGCGCATATATGCAGCATGACGTTGGGGGTGGGGGTGAGGGGAGTGTCGGAAGGGTATAAAGCACACGGGCGGTATACGCTCCGCAATCTCTAGAACGCTATTGCACGGTGTACGTCGGTTTGAACGACGTCGAGTTGCTGCCACCGAGTGATATGACCAACAGACAATCCGGTAGACGACATCTGGATAACTTTACCCGAGGTCGCGTCATTGAAAAGTTGGAAGAAGGTCGAAGTGTGACTAGTGTGGCCAGGGAGTTCGGGATCGCTCACAGCATCGTTTCACGAGCTTGAAGAGCATTTCAAACGACAGGAATAGCTGTCCGAAAGTTTAGCAGTGGTCGTCCATGAGCAACCACGGTGGCAGACGACCGGTATATTGTCCTACAGGCGAGAAGAGACAGACGGCAGATAGCGGGAGAAATCGCAAGGCACGTGCAACAGACAACTGGACGTCCGTTATCGCGTTTTACCGTGGAGAGTAGGCTGCACAAATATGGTCTATTTGCACGACGACCAGTTCGGTGTGTGCCATTAACGCCTGCTCATCGGAGACGGCGATTTCTGTGGTACCAGGAACAAAAGAACTGGACGCATCAGCAATGGGGTCGAGTTCTCTTTACGGATGAGAGCTCATTTTTTCTGACGTGCGATTCTGTACGCATACATATCTGGAGAGAGCAGGGAACACGCAATCACACCTCCAGCATCATCGAAAGGGAACGGTTTGGAGGTTGCGGAGTACTCGTTTGGGGCGGTATCATGTTTGGCAGCCGTACTGACCTCCACATCTTCGAAAGAGGTTCAGTCACTATTGCACCGAGGTTCTCCTGTCTCACGTGCGTCTGTTTAGAGGTGCTGTGGGCTCTGAGTTCCTCTTCATTGACGAACGACAACGCTACACCTCATCGTACAGTGGCTGTCGCAGAGCTGTTGGAGAGTGAAGATATCAAACGTATGGATTGGGCCGCAAGGTCCCCGGACCTGAATCCAATCGAACACGTGTGGGGTCTTCTCGGGAGGCGCTTGGCAGCACGTCACCAGCCGTCAGCAACGATTCCGCAGCCGAGATTGGCGCTACAAGAGGAATGGGCCGCGATGCCTCAACAGCTCCTTGGCAACCACGTCGTCAGCATGGACAGACGTTGTAAATCCTGCAACGCAGTCAGGGGTGATCATATTCCTTACTAAAGACTGTATTTTTCTTGGCAGCCGCCTGACACATGGATGTTTCTGTCTTCTGTCCAGTTGTGCTCGAAGCTACCTTTTCAATAAAGTGCCTTTGTATCCTTTGAATTGCTTGTTTGAACGGTTTTGCTCACTTGTCCCATATTCTTACGTCTTGGGGATCATATGGTATGATTCGATTCGATGTGGAGCACTTCTGCTTGACGTTACATTCGAAAAACCGTCTTGTCTTTAATTTTTGCACACCAGTGTATTTAGTTCTGTGAATGTTGTATGCTTAAGTTGAACCGACAAATTCGTCGGGACAGCGTTTCTTTTTTGTTGTTTTTTTTGTCTTTTTTTGGTGTTTTTTACAACACCGTGGGTGACTAGGTCGGTTACTCACTTGTGTGTTACAAGGTTACTCAAGGAGAGTACCTATGCCTTCAAGCATACTGTTGAAGGTGGGTTCCTTTGTTTTGAGTGTTGCAGCCGCAACACTAGGTTTTAGTTTAAGTTCTGTGTTAGTAGCCAAGATGACTACAACCTCAGCGTCTAAGTCGACGTCTGATGCTTCTGTGCCTATTCTACTCGAATTTTCTATAGCAACGACGAGTGTGTCTGCTTCAAAGGATATATCAGCAATGAATATCTCCACCGTGATTTGTCATCTTCGGAAAGTGTGTAAAATGTTCTGAAACAAAATGTGAATGAAGGTCATAGCCGTTGGCCCACTCTCTCTCAGCACCTATGCAACAGCATGTGAATGAATAGGCTGGAGCCGTGGGCTCACTCTCTCTCTCAGCACCTATGCAACAAAATGTGAATGAAGGGGTCGGAGCCGTGGGCCCACTCTCTCTCAGCACCTATGCAACGAAATGTGATGAAGGGGTCGGAACCGTGGACCCACTCTCTCTCAGCACCTATGCAACAAAATGTAAATGAAGGGGTCGGAGCCGTGTGCCCACTCTCTCTCAGCACCTATGCAACAAAATGTGATGAAGGGGTTGAAACCGTGGGCCCACTCCAACTCTCAGCACCTATGCAACAAAATGTGAATGAAGAGGTCGGAGCCGTGGGCCCAATCTCTCTCAGCACCTATGCAAGAACATGTGAATGAAAGGGTCGGAACCGTGGGCCCACTCTCTCTCAGCACCTATGCAACAAAATGTGAATGAAGGGGTCGGAGCCGTGGCGGAGCCGTGGGCCCACTCTCTCTCAGCACCTATGCAACAAAATGTGAATGAAGAGGTCGGAGCCGTGGGCCCACTCTCTCTCAGCACCTATGCAACAAAATGTGAATGAAGAGGTCGGAGCCGTGGGCCCACTCTCTCTCAGCACCTATGCAACAAAATGTGAATGAAGGGGTAGGAGCCGTGGGCCCACTCTCTCTCTCAGCATCTATGCGACTGCTGTCCGTCCTGCGAATGTACCTTCTGCAGCTTCAATAGACTCTCAATACACGATTACACGTATTGGATAAAGTTTTACGACTCAAAGTTCCGGATGACTCTGTTCTGGGTAAGCGTTTTTCAGAAAACTTATCTTTCACTGTTTATGTTCCTGCCCTAAAGGGCACCCCGATCCTTCGGTATCTGGATGCAATTTTTACGGTTGTTTCCAGGGAATCCATCGAATCAGCCATCCGTTTTGGTGAGGGAATCGAAGTGCGCTTTACCCTAAAATCTCTGTTGAAAAAATTATTCAATGTGATGTAGATATTGGTACTGTGCATCTGCAACCGACACCATCTATTCAGCGCCCTGTTACCGTCACTCTGACACCCGTTCCATCGGGACTTCCTGATGAACTATTAGTAGATGCGCTTAGTTCTATCGGCAGAGAAGTAGGTACAACAAAATTTCTCGCCGCTGCAGGCGAATACACGCCCTATGCCTATGTGCAAGGAGGATGTCGTCAGTATAGGGTGATTTTCTCTACGGAACAGGCTCTGAAGGACAGGCCTACCTCCGATGAGGTTATTACAGACTCAAGAAAATACTCGTTTGACTTATCTGCAGGATTGAAGTGCTTTTATTATAAAGGAGAAGGACGTCGGGTGACCTCGTGTCCTCACAGAAATGTGCAGAATAATTCTACTTCAAATACTAGAGCCGTTGAGTCATCATTCTGTTCTGAGCCGTCGGTTGCCCAGACACCAAACCTGGCATCAGTAGAGGACGCTATGTTGAGTACGAACAGCACATTTCAGAGTATTATTATTAATACCTCTGCAGCTCAGCAATTCCCCTTCTGTGGAAGTGCCTGATAGTGGTTATCAATTAGAAGATTACCCTGTCTTGCCACCGTCGGGGGGAACACGAGTTTCTACAACAACGAGTAAGAGACCTTTGACCCAGACCTCTCCTTAGAAAAAGAGAGGTCGACCACAAACCAGGTCGAGCTCGAGAGGGACACGTTCTGCCTAATCCTCTCAGTCGCGAAGCAACTCTTTCACCTCAACCCTAAAACAGACTGATACCAGTGTGGGCCATCAGGATGTTGAAATGTAAATACCTGATCATCTGAGGACACCACGTTGACACATTCTGATATTGAACCATATCCAGACTGTGCGGAAAACTGATAGATATCTTAAAGATATAGCAGTGCCAGTTGCGCCATTATCATATTTCGAATTAGTTTCTCTGTATGCGGTTCCTAAGAGAACTAGCATCACGAAAATTCCTTGCATTCAGAAAAATCTGTCTAGAGAGCCGAAATCGGTTTCCCAGCATCTTTTTTACATGAACTGTTCCACAAGCACTCGACCACCACACCAAAAGTGAACTTATTTTGTCGACGTATTCGTTATCTATTAACAATGCCTGATGAACAAGTTGAGGGGGTTTTACAGCCACCAAAATGAACTCAAAGGTAATATTTGTTTCTTTTAACTGCCGAGGTTTAGCGGCGTCAGCAGCAAGTATACATTGGTTTTTGAAGATGTCCGACATTTAAAAGCGGATGTTTTAATGTTGCAAGAGACCAACTGTTCTGCAGGAATCAAGTTTGCTCGCTGGCGCCGCTGGCCTTGTGTTTTTTATCATAATTACCGGACACATGTTGGTTCCGGAACTGCAATAGCATTTCATTCCCGATTTCACTCTGTCACAGGAAATTGTCGAATCCCAGAGCCGCCTGGGAGTTTTTCAATGTATTTTGTTTTGCCTTCATTCCAGTCGAATTCATCTATTAAATATTCATGTACCTCAAAATAAAAATGAAGCTACTGATCTCCTGGTTCATGTTGCTGCCGTTCTTGCGAATATTCCTCCTTCAGACCTTATTCTTTTTGCTGGTGATTTTAAATGTACACTTCAACCTTACTTTGATAGAGATAATTCACATGAAAGCAGTCATTCTATAGTTTCTCAGCTTTCTCAGATTGTCCTCAACTTTGACCTCCAAGATGCCTTCAGATATCTACACCCAACTGAACTAGAGTTTTCTTGGTTCCCCCCTATTCATTTAAATTGTGTTGCAGCCAGACTTGATCGATTTTATGTCTCCCGTTTTATTTGTCCGTCTATGATTTCAGTTAATCACGCACCCTCTGTTTCTTCAGACCATAAACCAGTTATTCTTTCGCTCTGTTTTCAATCTATTGGTATTCCACGGCCGAGTGTTTGGTCTTTAGATGCTTCGTGTTTTCAAGATCCTGAATTTACTACTCAAGTTGTTCATATAATCACTCAAGCTGTTACTCAATTGTCTTTTGTTTCCGACCCAGAGGTTCTGTGGATCTCGACAAAACAGTCTATTGTAGCTTTTGCGAAGAAATATTCCTTTACTATCAGAACCCGGCGTAATATGACTGTAGATTAGTTTCGCGGATCCCACGAAACTAATCGAATTATGATATCCTTGAAACGAAATTACGAGAATGTCTTCAAGCCTCTGTTTCAAATGTACTGACTGACCCGTCTGAAATACTAATTTCTCAGATTCGAAGATCCTTTTCGCAGTCTCCGTTCCCTCGAGGTACGAAGAAAAAAAAATACCAATGTACAACTCACCCTCTCTAATGGCTCAGTAACTACTGACCCATATGTTATATGTAATCAAACTCATTCGTGTTATAGTCAACGTTTTCAACCTCAAGTAACACAGCCAGTCTCTTCTGCACCACTTTTTCAAGACTTTCCGCAAGTTCCTGAATGCTATGTGTCCTCTCTTAATGCTCAGATCACCTCTCAAGAAATCCGCAATTCGATTTACAGTTTAAATGATCGTTCCTCACCTGGAGAGGATGGGCTTCCCTTAAAATTCTACAAAATATTCCTTTCTTATCTCATGCCACTTCTCCTCGGTTGCTATAATTTCCTTTTTGCGTCTTCAAGTTCTTTTTCCAATGCTTTCAGCTTTGCTCTGCTTCGCTTTATTCCTAAATCTGGCTATCTTGGTCTTTTATCTAACTGGCAACCCATCTCTGTACCTAATACTGACTATAAAATCTTTGCTAAACTACTCGCACTCCGTCTGAATCCTATCCTATCCTATTTAATTCATCCTTACCAAACTTACACTGTTCCCACCCGCTCTATCGCGTCTAATATTACAACGATCCGTGATCTTAACAATCTCGCGTCCCAGCTCACAGAACCTTTTGCTATTTTTAATATTGTTCAAAGATAGGCTTTTGATTCCATTAACCATACTTATCTCTTTACTATCCTTCAACGCTTTGGATTCCCTCACTTCTTCTGCCAGACTCTTTCTAATCTGTATTCAAACTCTATTTTTAGGGATCGCACTTCACTTTTATCGTTTCTGCTATCCGTTTCTCTAACGGTATCCCGCAGGGCTGTCCCCTGTCTGGTCAACGTTTTGCACTCTGTTTTGAATCTCTTCTTATCTGTCTCCGTTTTCGACTTTTTTCTTCTGTCCCCCGTGGAGTTGTGTGCACCTAGCACCATCACACTGTCTTGACTGCATATGCCGATGGCTTGACGTTATTTTTACGAACATAATATTCTTTTGGCATCCTATTATCAACATATAACGAATATGCCATAATTTCTGGATCAACCTTAAACACTGAAAAAAATGCTCAGGTTTATGGACTGGAGCGTGGGTGGCCTGATGGTCATCAAACGTAGTCAAGTTTCTTGGTGTCTTCGGAAAACCGGAGGCCGTCGCTGCTGCAACATGAACCCCCCTGGTTCATCAAATTAATCGAAGACTTGCGCCTCTCCGTCAGCTCAAACCCTTTCTTTCATTTTTTTGTCGGGCAATGCTACTGAACGTGTTTGTGCAACCGAAATTGTTTCACAGCTGAATTGCTCACCTTCCGCCACCTTTCTTGCTGAATCATCTGCAGAGAACCTTTGTGGACTTCATTTGGAATATTATTCATTGGGTGCATCGCTCCACGCTTTCTCTTCCGATTTCCTATGGTAGTCTCTCTCTTGCTGATATCACTCGAAACTTACAAGCCTTCCATCTTCATAACTTTCTTAAGATTTTTTCACCGCCTTTTTCTTCAACGCAAACCATTATCGATACTATGTTCTTCTCCCAGAGTCCCCAACTTACAGTTCAAACTTTTCTGCGAATGGACCTGTTCCCATTCTTTCCCAATCATTTTCCTGAAACTTACAAGTCTGCACTTACCATTTGGCGTTCCCTGAATCCTGTCCGTCTCCCCCTTCCACTACTAATGACCTCCTCGCAGAACCCCTCTTCTTTTCCTCTGCTATCCGCTCTTCTACCTCTTTGTACCGCCACTACTCCTCATGGTTTGCCAGTGAAGTTGTGAAGGTCTCTCAACTCGTTTACATTGATCTCCGTTGGAAACCTCTTTCTCGCATTTCTCCCTTGTTTGCAGGTACCCCTGTTCATCGTGCTCAACTTCGGCATATCCAGATTTGCATTCAGAGGCTCTACCCACAACTTGCCAATCAGAATGGACTTAGTCAGCAGCCTCACTGTCTCCAGTTCATTATTTATCTAAACGACCAGCCGCTTCTTCCACATCAAGTATCGGCTAAATTAATCTATAGGCATTTCATTACATATTTTACCGATCCAATGCCGATTCCCTCCGTGCCAGAGGCAGAAGTACCAGCAACATGGAGTGATCCACTAACAGCCTTGGCTACTCCAAAAGCAAGGGATATCCATTGGTTACATCTACATAGTCACTTATTAACCCCACGCACCCTTCATCGTTTTCGGCATCTTACATCGTCACTGTGTTATTTTTGCAATACAGAGGGAGATGTATTTTTACTCTTACTCGTTGTGCTTTCGTTTTTACAGCGTTTGTTTTCATTAATGTTTCCTTTGCTTCAGAATGTTTGTGCTCCTTGCACACCATGTTTCAGTACAATGTTCTTCGCTCACATCACCCGTCTGCTTCATCACACAATTCTGTATGTATTTTTCTCATATTGCAAGCAAAATATACAGTTTATTAGTACTATCATATGACTGTCGATTGCCTACCCTTAGACGTTATAACGTGGCAAGACGTTTTCTATGTCACAGATACCGTCAGTCTGTGACTGCGATATTGCAGATCGAGTATGATACTGCAAAGACGAGTAACAGTCTTGACAGTTTTCATGCTAAGTGGTCCCCAAGTCATATCTGGTTTAACACGAATAATGATATTGTAACCCTAACCGTGTAACGTCCACGACATTTTTTTGTGGTCAGATCTCTGTCTGTGCATTTTACTGGAGCGTTTGCTTTTTTATGCACTATGTTGTGAGTGTTTTTGTATATTTATGCAGGTTAGTTGCCCGACGAAGTGTAACGTATACTCTAGATTCAGTTTCTTTTTGATTTTACTATCTCTTGTTATTTTATTTTCCTATGCAAATTATCTTCTCACTTAACGAGATGTTGTTTCTCCCGCTGAATTATACGTGGCAACGAGTGTAAGTCATGACGTGGTGATATGCAGTATATATATATATATATATATACATAGGCGCGCTCAAGTATACCGAGGAGCTTCGTTTTATATGTGATAGGTTCTTCCTGATTATTGATATGCGATTTAGCTACGTTTCTACGATATTACGATAGTACGAAAGCTCGGGCTATCAGTAGTTGTGTTATTTTGGAGTGTATATTTGAGTAATACCAGGAGCTCTCCAATAAAAGGTTAAAAGTGAGTACGTTTACTTAGTTCATTTTATTGTCAGACCTCTGTCTGGCCGTTAAGTCTATTTCATCGAGTGTTTACGTTAAGTTCAGGGAATATTGTGTTTACCGCTCTAATAAGGAGCCTTCAAGGTACTAATGTACTAAAACCGAAATTATATTACTGATATTCAAGATAATGAGGAACGCTGAGTAAAAATAAATTCCATATTCTTGGAATTTATTGCACGTGCGTGTCTTACCTATACAAACTCTAGCACTTTGAAGATTAAGCACACTTTAGCTACGTCAAGTAACCTTTCAATAACGCTAACGTGACTTAACGTAAGCTTTCCTGCACTACACGTCCAGCCGGAGAATTTTATTCATTATAGAAGTGTTCGACATAACCTCTTTCCCCATAAATTACTGATGGGGAATATATCGTTTTATTTGACTACCTAGTTAAGTTTCTCTGTTCAATTTAAAAACGTTAGCGTCACATGAATTGTTTTGCTTCATTGATTGTCACGTGGGAGTATCTTATGTTATTACGTCGCACCGTCATGTGTTAAGTTTTTTTCCCCATCATCCGCGTTTATAACTGAATTTTGTATTTATTGTTGGGGAAAATTCAATGCTTGAAATTGCTTGCACTGTCTAGCGATAACATAATGTTCTTTTATACTGCATTATCGAACCCATAGTGGTTAAAAAGAATTTTACTACGTCTGAAGTATTTTCAGTTGTGGTATTTGTATTTGCAAGACTTTTGTTAGAGAGACAGACTAATTTAGCTATTTAGTTTTTGTCTAACAATAAGTACTTTCTCTGTATGAAAATGAAAGTTTCTTTAAAATAATGTAATGCTCATCTTTTGTAAATTCATGTAGTTTTCTGTACTTCTAATTTACGATTCTTCCCTTTGAACTTAGCAACATTTGCAATATGTACTGTATATTGAATTTTTGTATTTATCACATCTGAATGAAGAGTCTTTTTTGTTTATTTGTTGCATCTAATGTTACGAGATTTTTACTCATCTAATTTTTTCGCAACTTGTCGATGAAAAGCCGTCTGTGTTTATAGATTGAAAAGTAGACGATTTATGCTTTGAAGTGAAATTGATTCGTATGTATAATGCTTATTTTTTATGAGAATTATGTTGCTCAAAGCGTTTCACTTAGAGATCTTTTTCTTTTTATGAAAAAATTGTGGTTTTACAGACAGAAGTACCAATTTTTGCATTAGAAGCAGCGTACCCGCGTTAAGCAATGTTTTTCTTTGAGAGTTAAGATTTACGCTTATTTTGTTTCATGATTCTTGATGAATTATTATCTGTCGAAAAAATAGTTTTACAGACAGACAGGAAAAAAATAATTATGTTGTTTGTGGTAACGTACATGTTCCGAGCGAGGTCTTTTTTCCTGGCTTGTATTTTGCTATATGTTTTTTTTTCATGATCGTTGCTGAATAACAAAGTCTTTTGTAGTGGTCCATGCAGACAGAAAGAAAAATCAATTTAATTTTATGTTTCAGAAATACACTGGTGTGCAAAAATTAAGGACGAAGAGGAGAAATTAGCATAACAGCAGAACGAGCAGGCCGAACGGACCGAAAGACCAATCAGGAGATAGACTAGGGTCCGGCACAGTAGGGCATGCGCATATATGCAGCATGACGTAGGGGGGCGAGGGAGGGTGTGTCGGAAGGGTATAAAGCACACGGGCGGTGTACGCTCAGGAATTCGGTGAAAGCTATTGCACGGTGCACATCGGTTTGAACGACGTCGAATTGCTGCCACCGTGTGATATGGCCAACCGGCAATCCAGTAGACGACATCTGGATGACTTTACTCGAGGAACTTCACAGTTGGCACAATACATTCCGGCAGGAGACGTTCTCCAGGCAGACGCCAAACCCAGACTCTGCCATCCGAACGGTAGAGGGTGAACCTTGATTCGTCGCTCCGGAGAACCTGTTTCCACTGTTCAACGGTCCACTGTCGACGTTCTTTGCACCACGTTAGCCGAGCAGCGCTATTGGATTTGGTGATCAAAGGCTTGTGGGCGGCAGCACGTGCATGATAACCGAGCAGATGGGCTTCTTTACGGATGGTATTCATCGAAAGAACACTCTCGGATGCCTGTTGAAACTCCTCGCGGATGTGGCACATCGATTTGGTGCGGTTTTTCTTAATTTCTCTGGCCAGCACCCGTCGGTCTCTAACTCCCAGTTTTGTGGGTCTGCCGGGTCGGGGCACATTCCGACAGTCACCTCTCATCTTTCACTTGTCAATCACGTAGGCCACTGTCGATTTTGGGTTCTTCAACTTGCTGGATATGTCACGTATGGATCGGCCATTTCTGTGATACCCGACAGTTACACCTTTCTCGAAATCAGAGAGCTCCGAACTGCGTGGCATCTTGCATGCGACTGGTTGCGTTGTTGTTTCCCACTCGATATTTAACGGCGGCGGCCGTGACGTGTATCAGGACCGCAGATATCTTCGATTGCAGGGGTGTCCAATTACTTGTTGGTAGATAGTGTATTTGTTTCTCAATAAATACCATTTGAAGTCTGGTCATTCGTCTGAAATGGGTCCGGGTTCGAATCCCGGTGAGGCATGGATATTGTGTTTGTCTTACGGTACCAGCTCTCTCCCTTTCCAGGAGCCATTGGCCCTAAATTAGGACGGGCGACGGCTTATAGCCCATCGAGTTGCTCACGGTAGTCGTTAAACCTCCAATCAAAAAAGAAAAAAAAATTAAGAGGGGGTTCAACACTCACTCCTTCTAGTCTGATTAAAATTGGAATGTAAGTTTTGCATGAGTTTCTGGTACGATATGTTTGGAGCCATACTTCGGCATTTGTCCATTTACAGAATTTGCTTCTATGTTTTGCCAGTTTTGGTAACTTTGACAGCGCAAAATTCGCATTGCTTCCTCAAAATGTTCAAGGGATATTAGTTGCTCACTTTCAGAATAGAAGGCGCCGTTTTATGTACATTGCAAGATGAAGATGTTCACGTCATTGAAAATTCTCTGGGAGCTATTTTATCATTAATGTGACTGCGAAGCTACGACTACTAGCTTCGTTCGGCCAGTTTCGTATGACACTGAAGGCCCGAACTTCGAAGCAGTTGAGAAAAGCTGTACAAACACTCATAGTTTTTATTTTCTTGTATGATCACCACTTTAAGCCACTCAATGGACTATAGGCAGTTTTATTAGGGCAAGTGGCTCCAGTGAAATGAGAGAGTCGGTGACGTAGAATAAACACGTCATGTATGCCTCACCTCGGGCGTATGCTTTGAAGCCAGCGTTTCGTAGCACTTGGCAGCGGGGCACACACAGTTTAATTGCGACTCCCTCATAAAGATATCATTGGGGTATATGGTCAGTTCTGTTTTGGCAGTGTTCTTCCAATTAAGTCCGGGTTCTAGTCCCAGTTGAGGCATGGGTTGTATGTTTGTCTTATGAAATCAGCTCTCTCCCTTCCCTGACACCAGGGACTCTCAGTTAGGAACTGGCGCCTGCTTATATTTCTTGGAGTCACTCGCGGTGATTGTTAAATTTGCGAAACGATTAAAAAGCAACAACGATGGAGATAGGGGCGCAATATTTTGTGGTTTGCTCCGGGCACAGAAATTTCTAGTTATGCCTCTCATGGAGAATTTCCCCGCTGAGTGGATTAAATATGCCCCAGTACGCAGAGTTTTATCTCTAAGTGGCGTCAGAATGTTTCTGACAATTTGTTTCTGCTTCTAATAGTCTGCTTTGGCTCATTTTTTCTGTACTAGGGACTGCGCCTCTAAGCTCGCTACGATCGTTTTGAGAGTAGCGCTCGGGCCCTGCAGCCCGATCTTTAAGAATATCACTTGAAATAAAAACAAGGAAATTTACATAAATTTCAGTTTTTATTGCATGTCTATGCAAATAAGTATGAAACAACTGATAGAAACATGAACACTTAATTTAAACATGTACATGAAGTTAAAGTAATAACAATATTTTAAGATAGGATTTCCTTGCACATTATATTTTGAACGTTTTCCCCATTGCTCGGTACTTTTGGTTCTGAGCTATACCCGCAATGTTAATATTACCGGTAGGCGGTTTACTTAAAAGTTGCGGCACGAAATGCAAATATTTCAATGTTTTTGGTGGCATATTGGATGTCTGCATCGATTCAAATACGGCGGCTTGTTTACAATTTTTGTTTCGCTCCTGGTGAACTCCACGTTGGATTTTTGCGGAATGTTTTTCAATTTCCTTCTATTTTGATTGAAGGACTTTGCTCCGCCGCCATTCCGTAGTTTCCGGCGTCGGTATTTTTGCTTCTGGTCTATATCTGTAAAGTTGACTTTACCGGTGTGCGGTGTCAGTGTGTTCCTTATTCATGGATTACTCAAGGAAAAAGACTTATAGCTTGGACATATTTTCTGAGTTTTTTTTTACTGTCGTTATTTTTTGGAAGGGCGGACTTTTGCCGTTTGAACTTGTAGCACTTAGTAAATTTACCACTAAGGAAGACAAAAAAAGGTGCAAAAAACATTTCCGTAAAATGTATACATCTTACGGAAATGCTAATACATTAAACAACGGAAGTAGCTTTACCAACAAAACATATGCATAACGAATTTCCTGCATCACCATGGCAGCAGGTCACAGAACCAGAACTTTCCGGGGTGGTTATCTCTGAAAACAGACGAAGCTGTTCGTTCCTTTCCTTTGCGTCTTTAAAAAATGCTTAAAAATCAGAAAATGACATTTTCTTAATTTATTTTGTAAAACAGGGATGATAGTTGGGAGTTTATGCAGTAATAATTACAATGCGCTATGATTTATAGTTTGTCATACATCCGTTTTTTTAAATGGGTTCTATCGCGAAGTAGAGAATTTTGTGAAATTAAAAATTTAATTTCTCGTAAACTAAATCGAAATTCCAAAAACAAGGTGACGAAGTGCAAAAATTCGGCCATGACCCTAAATGCTGACAAAGTTTTGTGGTTCTATTGCTATCAGTGTGCCCGAAACGCGACCTGATAACACTTTACTTTTTTTTTTTTTTTGCTTACCTTAATTTTGAAATACAATAGCTCTTGAAGTATTACCAGAATTGAAAAACGATTTATTTCAGCGTGTTCTCCAACTAATTCTCTACAAACGATGTAAATTTCAAATTTTTGTGTTCAATGGTTTTTGCGCTGCGAGTTAGGAAAACGCTGATGTCGGGAAATTTCTAAAACGGGCGGCGGCGGCAGGAGTAGTTACTTTCTTTTAGAATAGAGAAATTGTTTTGTTTCCAGTTGAAACGATTACGATTGAGATTTAACATGGGTTTTTTTATCAGTTGTTCTGAAGTAAAATGTTCGCACTATCAGGTGCGAACTTAGTTTTTTACTCCGACGACATTCTCTCTTCGGCTGTTCAATTGGAGAAAGTTCGTTTAACGATGATCGATTTAATGCATTTATTTTCCGATTTTGCAGAAAAGAGGTTTTCTTCTAGCAAGTGTTGCAGTAACCGGATGAACGACAAAGGATCCCGATGAAGGTTTTGACCAAACAATACGCAAATCAGAGCGGAGAAGGATACAGCAAATGAACATGTAGGACAGGGTATCGTGATGGGAAATTAAAAAAGGAAAGTAATGAAATGTTTGAGTATGTTAATACACTGCCGGACATTTGCTAAGGACGGATGACAATAGCAACCACAGCAACCATAAAATGGAAGGCAGGAAAATGTGGAAATTAGCATAAGTGCGGGATACAGTAAGACGTGTTGTGCGTACGCAAATTTTGGATTGCCGAACTTGTTCGTGACGTCATAGCGCTCATAAGAGATATAAAGGATTTGACGCGTATATTGACCGTTGTTGTTCAAACGCAAAGTTGAAAGGGAAAGAATCAATTGACGAACTTGCAATTTTCAGTATGTCTTCCCGACATCACCTAGATGATTTTACGCGTGGCCGTATTATTGGCAAGATTGAAGAAGGGCGAAAAATAACAGATGTTGCCAGGGAGTTCGACGTCAGCCACAGTGTTGTTTCAAGGCTTTGGAAATCATTTCAAACAAATGGAGAGTGTAGCGAACGTCACGGGGGAGGTCGTGTTCGCAGTACGACACCTGCAGAAGATCGGTACATAGTGCTATCAACAAAAAGACACCGGCGCAGCACAGCTAGTGAGTTATCAAATCAGTTTATGGCTGCTACTGGCAAGCGGATCTCCCGAAAAACTGTCGCCAGACGTTTGCATGAAGTAGGACTATACGCCCGCCGTTCTGTTGTGTGCATCCCATTGTCCAGACGTCACCGTACTGCCCATTTGCAATGGTGCCATCAACATCGCGATTGGATTGATAACGACTGGTCTGCTGTCCTCTTCTCAGATGAGAGTTGATACAGTCTATAGTCTGATTGTCGACGACAACTGATCTGGCGTGATAGTGGTACTGCATATTCTCCAGCAAACATACAGGAAAGGGACCGATATCCGACATGTAGTGTCATGGTATGGGCTGGCATCATGATCAATGGCCGCACGTCCCTCTATGTGCTTCCAACTGGGACTATGACTGGCCAACGATACATTAATGATGTTCTGCTACCTCATGTTCGCATGTTCCGTGGTGCTGTCGGTGATAGATTTATTTTCATGGACGACAACGCAACATGTCATCGAACAGTCGCTGTCCAGGAATGTCTTGAGAGCGAGGATATTCAACGCCTCGTATGGCCAGCACGTTCTCCAGATCTGAATCCCATTGAAAATGTGTGGGATGCTTTAGGGAGGAGTCTTGCTGGTCGCCAATGCCATCCAATAAACAAGGACACCCTCATCCGTGCACTGACAGAGGAATTGGATAAATTACCCCAACAGCTGCTTGATATTGTTGTGCATAGCATGACACGACGTGTGGAATCTTGCATCGCCCTCCATGGTGGCCATATCCCGTATTGACATCTTACGCCGGAACGCCTGCGGACGGTAATTGCATTTTTTTTCACGTTTACGTATTCTGCAGAAAATGGCCTGTTCGTCCCTTGAACAGGTTCCAAAGCCTTCTGGATTTCAGAGCACAATAAATTGTCTTTCTTGTAATGTCCTGGCATTCTGACATTATTTTATTTCACTTGGCATCCAACCACACTTACTTTTTTATGCGCTATATAGCCGTTTATGATCCGTCCTTAGCAATTGTCCAGCAGTGTACAATAGTATACGGTTACACATGAAGAAGGGAAGGGAAGGAACATCCTTAATGGCGTATTGATCCAAGCGCTGTCTTTTGACAATTCGTCCGTGATGGTTCCGGGTTCCAGTTCGAGTGAGGCACGGATATTGTGTTTGTCTTACGGCACTGGTCCCTTCTTTTCCATGGAACCACTGAGCCTGATTTAGGGACTGGCGACTATCTATAGCCCATCGAGTTGTTCACGGTGCCCCCTTCCCCCTCCAAAAAGGGAAGATATCATCTACCTAATATATCAAACACGCCACTGGTACGTGTCCGAGTGTAGCCACGTCATCAATCGGTAGGAAGACTGGAATGGGCTGGTGACAAGGCAGCAACCTGGAAAGAAAGTACATCTCAATTAAGTCCTGGGAATACTTTAATAATTTTTCCTCTTCTGAAGCCACGTACTTGGTAATTTAGTTGCACTGAAGTCCCTCAGCTTCGGATCGTAGTGTGACGCCAGAGTTTCCACTGTTGTAGTATATTTGAGACCGTTTTGTACTTTAATTATTGAAATGTTAATTAAAGGAATTGCATTGATTTGTAAAGTATTATAGTGATATTTTCGGGCATTGAGAGATATTGTGAAAAAGTTACTGATGTGACGTATTTCCGCAGAACTAAGACGATAACTACTGGAGAAAACGAAATAAGTGAGAGTTGATCCTGTACGATAATACAGAAGTATTGGTTTGAAAATATTAGAAGAAAATAGGATGATGAGTAATAACAGATCTTGAGAGTGACTCGTATGTTCCATTAGTATAATTTAGATAATTCCTTTCTGCACATCTTGTGATGACCCCGAAAAAGGCCTTTTTTATGCTATGCATCGTTCCAGGCAGTAGTAAAGTAAATCCCAAGTAAAAACAAAATCTCGATGCAACGAAGCTGGTTCACGGAAGTATACAAAACCATTGTTGAAATTTGATTTTTAAATGCTGTCCCTTGGAGTGACAGCAACAATAATTAATTCGTTGTTCCTCAACAAATTTCACTAAACTATCGTTGAACATTACTTCATTGCGTTTGACATAATCGTAACAATATCTCATTGCAATCTGCGTAAATTACAGGAACCCCATGCTAAATGTGATAAAAGTCATAACAAAAATGCATTTTGATGCTATTCATCTTTCCGACAGCGGTAAAGTACGCGGTGTAGCGAAATTTGGCCAAATCTTAGCTTGCCCGTGCGCAGAGGGCAAATCTCAGCTTGCCCATGCGCAGAGGGACTTTCGTAGCAACAACTCTTTTCGTGTCAATTTCGGCTTACATTCGTCTAAGTCGGAATAATATATAATAATAATAATAATGATAATTTTTGTTTGAAAAACTAAACAGTCGGAACACTTACTATTATAACACCTACATTTACCGATATAATTTAGCAAATATTTACTTCTATGACTCACATATCTTCCTTCACTGGTTTAACGACAATAACATTCATTAATCCACCTAAGTACCGCTCGATGTCAGGAATTAGTAATCCTTATTATTTGCTCTTATGAATTAATTCCACTTTGTATGTACCGGACTGTGGCTCACCGTGGTCGTGTGTAAAATGCAATTTGTTTTACGTAAATAAATGCACACTCTCGAATCTCTCGTTTTATCTCACACCCATAGAGATCCCGGCATGCGAAAGACGCATATAAAATATTTACAAAGAGTATCAGGGTACTCTCTCAATTTCCCCTATCCTATGGTTTCCAATTCCCATTTATGCCAAAGAACTTAGCTTCTAGCTTTATTTTTTCTAGAGCGAAATCCGGCTTGGAGTTGGTTGCGACCACTTGTACCGAGTGAAGATTATTCCTTCTTATTGTCTTTCTATGATTTGCTTGCGTGGCCTTTAGAAGAGCTGGTCACTTTTGAATTCCAGTTCTGAATTTCTCCAGCACGATACGGTAACTAAATACTGTAATTTGGTAGCTGAAGAAATGTAGTAAAGAATGTTACCATCTCCCTGAGATGGCTAGAATTGATTTGTAGTTTGGTAACATCCGTCCGTTCCAGCAATTCTAGTTCTTTAAGTAGCTTCTTTTAAGATAAGGTTACTTATACTTCCTTTAAATTATGCTCTTTCTTCCCCAAGTTTCTTACTTTTTAGAAAAGGGGTAGTATCGTCGCAAAAAGAGTTTTGGGGACTTCTTCCTTTATTTAGTTTCTAATATTCTTTTCCAGGGATGTAAGGTCAGGTGATGCGTAACATCACAGCCTCTCCTTTGACAAATGTCAACCCCGCCTTCTCGTGGTGCATCCTGTTCCCACTAGAGGGGCTCTGACGACCGCCAATAGCGGTATAACTATACCATCGGGATTAGAGGAAATGCTATCCCACACTCACCAACCCGCTTGGCCAGCGTGGTGAGTTATGGCCAAACTCCTCCAAAATGACTCCACAACTTAAATCTTGTCCCTCAGTTTCCGGCAGCTGGAATGTTCCTGGCTAAGGCAGCGGCCAGTGCGACATGAAGGCAGAGGGTGCTAAGAATCCCCGGAGGACCGGACTAGGCTGCCATCTGATGCTCACATTGGCTACGTATAATGGACGCTCCCTATCTTCTGATTCAAGGCTTCTTGAATTGGAACAGGAACTACAAAGAATCAAGTGGGACATCATCGGGCTAAGTGAGGTAAGGAGAAAAGGAGAAGATCTCATTGAACTGAAAAGTGGACATCTCTTCTACTATCGTGGGACAGATACTGGCAGAACTAGTGGTGTTGGATTTATAATACACAAGAAACTGAATTATAAAGTTGTAGAAGTTGAAGGTTTCTCTGACAGAGCTGCACGACTCGTTATACAACTCTCGAGAAGATACCAGGCTCAGATTATTCAAACTTATGCACCCACCACAAGTCATCCTGAAAAAGAAATTGAAGAATTTTATGAGGAAATTCGTCATCTAAATAATAAAGGTAAACAGTATTGAAGATAATTATGGGATATTTCAATGCAAAAATAGGGCAACGGAAACAGAATGAAACTTCAGTAGGTAAATTCGGTCACGGCAATAGAAACCAGCGTGGAAACACTCTCGTTGAGTTTGCAGAGGCAGATGGGTTTTTCATCTTGAACTGCTTTTTCAAGAAAAAGCCACACCGGAAATGGACATGGAGACATCCAAATGGATCGACAAGTGAAATTGATTTTATTATGTGTAACAAAAATTTCGTCATAGAAGACTGCAGTGTGCTAAACAAGTTCAACACAGGTAGTGACCATAGATTGGTGAGATATAAGATGCATCTCAACACTAAACTTGAACGTGGCAAGCTTATAAGACAAACAAAATGTATAGATATAACCAACTTTAAAAAACACCATAATACCTGCAAGTTGGAACTGAAGAACAGATTCTCTGCTTTAGAAGGCCTAACATCGGAAGAAGTGGATATTTCTGAAGTTAACAGAAAAGTAACCAAAGCTCTTATGGAAACAGCAACAAAATTAGCTGGGTCTAAGAACAAATTGCATGTGAAAAAATTATCAGGAAAAACCAAAATGTTGATGCAAAAAAGAAGAGAGATGAGGACAACTAAAGAAGATGTGACTTCCAAAGTGGAATATATAGAGCTATGCAAGACAGTACGAAAAAGTATCACTGAAGACGTAAGGAAATTCAACTGTGAACTAGTGAGGAAAGCAATTGAAAACAAACAAAGCCTAAAGATAGCAAAGAGACATCTCAGTAAGGGAAGAAAACAGATTATGGTACTGAGAAAAGAAGATGGTTCTGTAACAAGAAATAGGGGCGAAATTTTGACAAGAGTGAAAGATTTGTACTCCAAATTATATGAAAGGGATGATACATGTATTCCAGACATCATGAAAGGTACCAGAGTTCTTCTAGTCCTCCCAGCAGAAGTTGCACATGCAATCAAGAACATGAAGCGGGGGAAAGCTTCAGGAGAAGATGGAATTACTGTAGACATCATACAAGAAGCAAGTGGAGAAATCGAAACAGTACTCGCCCAAATTTTCACTCGATGCCTTAATGAAGGGAAGATTCCTGAGGATTGGAACAACGCTACAATTATCCTGCTACATAAAAAAGGTGACATTGAGGATCTCAGGAACTACAGTCCGATCAGCCTTCTATCAGTGGTTTATAAAATCTTCACTAAAGTTCTTTCACACCGCTTGAAGGTAACACTGGACATGGCTCAACCGAGAGAACAACCTGGATTCAGGAGTGGCTACAGCACAATAGATCATATCCACGTACTGCGAGAACTAATTGAAAGAGCGAGGGAATATGAACTTCCATTGTGCATGGCTTTTATCGATTATGAAAAAGCCTTTGATTCAGTGAAACCATCAGCAGTTACAATGGCTCTGAAATAATGCGGTATTGAAGATGCATACATTAATAATATTAATAACATCTATGAAAATGCAAGTGCAAAGATTCGGCTGTTTGAGAATACAGCAGACATAAAAGTTGGAAAGGGAAGTGAGACAAGGTGACACCATATTTCCGAAGCTCTTTAATGCTCATTGGAGGGTGTCTTTCAGTCGCTGAGCTGGGAAAACAAGGAGCTAAAGATTAATGGAGATTATCTAACTCACCTTCGTTTTGCTGATGACGTAGTCATTTTTGCAACTACCCCATCAGAGCTGCAGAGTATGATCCAGGAACCTGCTGACAAGAGTAAAGAAGTGGGATTAAAAATGAACTTTCAGAAGACAAAAGTGATGTTCAATGCTTTTACAAGAAATGAAGATTTATCGATTGATGGAGAAAAGCTGGAGATAACAGACACGTACGTTTATCTTGGACAGCAGATATCAAGTGAGGGTCACATTGATGAAGAAATTAATCGGCGTATAAAACTTGCCTGGAGAGCTTTTTGGAAGAAACAGCATAATTTTCAGGAGCAATATGCCATTATGTCTTAAAAGATAAGTGTTTGATCAATGCATCCTTCTAGTGCTTACGTATGGTGCAGAGACGTGGGCTTTAACTAAAAAATACATACAAAGGCTGCAGACAACTCAAAAAAGCATGGAGAGGTGCATGCTTGGCGTAACCAGAAGAGATAAGAAGAGGGACTCGTGGATCCGAAAAATGACAAGAGTGGAAGACATCATGATCAGAGTGAAATCCCTGAATTGGCAATGTGCTGGACATACTGACAGAAGGACAGACCATCGATGGACAGCCGAAATTTTAGATTGAATTCCAAGGGACAGGAAAAGACCCAGAAGAAGACTACGTGGGAGATGGGTGGATGAAATTTAAAAGTATGCAGGAGTGACATGGAGGAGACTGGCACCAGACAGACTGTTGTGGAGGAAACTTGGGGAGACCTTCGTCCAGCAGTGGATTGATAATGATTGACAATGATGATGATGATGATGATGATTCTTTTCCAGTATTCCTGAAGTTTCAGAGTGATGATACTCTTTGCTTATTTTATTTATTTATCTATTTGTTTATAATAATAAATAAATAAAATAAATATCCCTACAGATGGTATATCTAGTTATAGGAATTGCTATAGTTATATATACAGTGATAATTACCAAGGGATATTTACAATGTTGCAAAACATGCTTTATGAAAAAATATTACTTACATTAAAAATATCCGGACATTGTTCGAGTTGTGAAGCCTATATATTGTTCATAACGGATAATTTTTTCCTGCATCAGTTATGCAAAATGGCACTGCATATAGTTCATTTTTTTCCTTGGTAAACGTGGGACACAGAAACTTAATTGGTTTACAATCTGAATGTCATCAATCTCTCCATTGATGATGCCGTACAGGAACTTGAGATGGAGAGTCTTTCATCGCGATTGCAAAGAGGTCATCTTGAAGAACGTCAGAAGGTGAGCCATCAAGATCTCCGCTATATAAACACCAATCGATTTGTAAAAGGTGTTCAACTTTTTTGTTGTTGTAAAAAGGTGTTTTTTTTTACTTTCTCGATTTCGTTTACTGTAGTTACAAGGCTAGGGCTCCAAATGATCGCCGCATATTCCAGTGAGGATCTTGCCGTAGTACCAAAAATGCGAATAGGTGTCTGATTATTCAAGAAATGCTTGGAATGTCGCATGATAAATCCAAGATTTCTGTACGCTGTACGTACAATTCTTTTGATGTGGCTTTTAAAGTTCAAGTTCAAATCAAACGTGACTCCCAAGTCCTGGACTTCGTTTGTCCAGCTAAGAGTATAGTCGCCAGCTTTGTAGCAAAAAGGAATTGGGTTTCTTTTCCTCGAAAAGGAAACGGCATGACACTTGGAGATGTTGAGGTGGAGGTGGTTTAATGTACACCACTGAAGCAGGTTATTGACGTCAGTTTGAAGAGCAAGACATTCATCAGGAGTCTCTACATTGCGATAAAGCTTGAGATCTTCAGCAAACAAGAGAGAAGGGCCATCAATGCAAAAAGGAAGGTCAGTAATGTACATGGAAAACTGGAGTGGCCCTAAATTTGAGCCTTGGGGTATTTCCAGATGTGGCAACATAGGTGTCAGAAACATGGTTGTTATAAATAAAAGAATGAGATCTGTTGAAAAGAAATGACTTAATAAAGACAATCAGGGAGCAAGCGGGCTCGAGGAGTTTCCTTTTAGAGTAGTCCTTAGACTTGAGGGTCACTAGGAGTTTTTTCCCTGTTTCCTTAAGACTGGGAAAAGATTTCACGCTTCCTGGACGCTATGATTTCCAAGAAACCAAATATACACAAGAGAAATTGGAGAACTCACGGACTAAAGGAGCTAAATTACGTATTAGCATTTCAAGTCGGTCGCTTGGCCAATTATATATAAAGAGGCACAATGTATTTGCACTCAGACGTATATATCTGCGTTTCAGAAACTCGTAGCAGAAAAAGTCTTTTGAATTGGACAGCTGTATTCTTGAAAACGATTTTGCAAGCTTTTCCTATCATTACGGATGCAGAGCCTTTCCTGCTAGGTTAAGTAAATGTAGAATTGTGGTACGGATTTTACAAATCGGAATGGAAAAAAACCCTATTCAGATGGAATACCAGTAATAGAGATCAATGTTATTCACATGCCTTCAGATTTTCTAAGTGAATTCATTTTCCACTGTGGTGTATAACAAAATACAGTCTATGCACTATCTACCAACAAGTAATTGGACACCTGTGATAGCAAAGGAAAACGAAGTTTATTCACCTTCAATAGTTGGTGGAGCCTCCACGAGCGGCGATTACAGCTGCGACCCTCCGTGGCATACTCTCAACCAGGCGTTGTACAACGGCTAGCGGTATTTTTTTCCACTTTGCTTGGAGAAGACAGGTCAGTTCCTTCACCGATTTCGGACGGTGGGGGCACCCCTTAAGTCGAAGCTCCAGCTCGTCCCAGAGGTGCTCGATAGGGTTAAGGTCCGGGCTCTGCGCAGGCCAGTCCATTCGATTAACCCCATTGTCACCATACCAAGCCATGGTGGACCTCGCAACATGACCGGTGTCATTGTCATCCTGAAAGTAACATGGGTCCACCCCGTAAAGCTGCCACAACGTAGGAAGCGCATGGTCATCCAAATTGGTGCAGTGGGTCACGGCGTTGAGTCTACCAGGAATTGCGACCAAGGGTCCCGTGCCATACCAGAAGAAACACCCGCATAACATAATTCCACCGACGCCGAACTTCACAGTTGGCAAAATACATTCCGGCAGGAGGCGTTCTCCAGGCAGACGCAAAACCCAGACCCTGCCATCCAAACGGTAGAGGGTGAACCTTGATCCGTCGCTCCAGAGAACCTGTTTCCACTGTTCAGCGGTCCACTGTCGACATTCTTTGCACCACGTTAGCCGAGCAGCGCTATTGGACTTGGTGATCAAAGGCTTGTGGGCGGTAGCACGTCCATGATAACCGAGCAGATGGGCTTCCTTACGGATGGTAATCATCGAAAGAACACTCCCGGAAGCCTGTTAAAACTCCTCGCCGATATAGCCCATCGATTTGGTTACGGTTCTTCGGAATTTCTCTGGCCACCACCCGTCGTTCTCTAACTCCCAGTTTTGTGGGTCTGCCAGGTCGGGACACATTCCGACAGTCACCTCTCACCTTCCACTGGCCAATCACGTAAGCCACTGTCGATTTGGGTACTTCAACTTGCTGGATATGTCACGTATGGATCGGCCATTTCTGTGATACCCGACGATTACAACTTTCTCGAAATCAGAGAGCTCCGAACTGCGTGGCATCTTGCATGCGAATGGTTGCGTTGTTGTTTCCCACACGATATTTAACGGCGGCGGCCGTAACGTGTATCAGGACCGCAGATATTGTCGATTGCAGGGGTGTCCAATTACTTGTTGGTAGATAGTGTATATAATGTATATATATATTTTATTGGTGGTTTTAACGACCACCATGAGCAACTCAATTTGCTATAAGCAGTCGCCCGTCCCTAATTTAGGGCCACATGTTTCAAAATCAGTGTAATAGGACAAACACAACATCCTCACCGGGATTCGAACCAGGACTAATTTCAGACGAATGATCAGAAACCATCGCTTAGGCTACTGTGCCACCACGGCGGCTGTTATACACTCACGTACAATGAAATTTGCGCACCAAGAACGATGCATCGGATTTAACTGAAATTTTATGGACGTAATGATACAGATGAATGATACACATGATGGCAAAAACAGAGCTGCAGGACAATTACAGAGGGATCTGTGGCACGCAGTCCGGTCATGTTCAATAACGCGTCGCACCGCCTCGTGCTGCGATACACGCTGCAATACGGTCCGGCATGGAGGCGAACAAACGCCTGATGTTGTCCTGCGGCAGACTAGCCCACACGTATTGGAAGGTGTGCTCCAAATCCCGGATAGTGCGGCCCTGGTCATCCGGCGTTTTAACTGGTCCCACACTTGCTCGATACAAAATATGTCCGGTGAGCTGGCAGGCTATGGAAAGGTCTGGACATGGCGTAGGAAGTCCTAGACAGCCCGAGCCGTGTGTGGGCGGGCGTCATCCTGATGGTATAGCGCACCTGAAATGCCGGGAAGGAAAGAGAGAACATGGGGCCGTAGTATCTTACCCACATACCGCTGGCCCGTCAATGATCCACGTACCACTACTAGAGCTGATCGCCTATCGTAGGCAATGGCTCCCCAGACCAGGCATAATGCCTGTAGTGAGGGAGCGGTGGCGCTCGATAGCGAGGTTGGGATTGTGCCGCTGACCTCCACACCCGGACACGATTATCATCTGTTCCCAAAACGAAGCGGCACTCGTCGCTAAACACCACACGTCGCTAGTTTGTGGCGCTCCGCGCGTCGCTCTGGCTTGCCACCACTGCACACGGAGCCGGCGATGTTCCGGTGTTAATGGCAGCACATGTAAGGAAAGCTGGGATCGAAGGTTCGCTTTCGCGAGGCCCCCTGGGTAACTAATAATTTTGGTTAAATGAACCTGGCTAACGTTATTATGCGCACGTACGCAATAGAATATTTTTATTTCCTGATAAGGTGGTGATACGTTTTTCACTCATTTACTTGTTACAGAAGAAACTGATATTTTTCTTAAACTTGTAACAGTAACTGCTATTATTATTAAGCTCAACCGTCGTTCTCCTTTGCAAAATAAGAAAAAGAAGATAAATGTTAGTAATACTATGCAGTATGAATTTTTTAAATATGTTTTACTATAGCTGTGTATTTAAAAAATGAGACCTATGCGGAACAAAAATAAAAATGCTTTAAATAGGTACATAAATTTCGTAGTGAATTGTAACACATAAAAAATAAGTCCTTTAAAAGTTAGAGAAACAGTCATCGTACTTCATCAATATACTGGTATGTAAAAAGAAAACACGTTTTACCTGTCACGCAAAGGAGACCTTTCTCGCCTTTTGTCCAGCAAAATCTTCAATAATATAATCGTAATTTAGTTTTGATGCCACATCGCATTCTATTGAGAATGTAGCGAGTGCAGTTAACCTTTCTTGAGACATGCTTGTCTTCATATACGATTTGATTAATTTCAATCGAGAGAAACTTCTTTCCGCACTCGCGACTGTTATCGGCACAGTTAACATGATTCTGTACGCGATAGCTACGTTAGGGAAGGGATTTTGCATTCCCTTTAAAATTTACAATACTTGAATGGCAGTATTGACGTCATCCGGAACTGGTTCTCTGACTATTTTCAATTCTGTGAATAGCTCCTCTCCGCATATATCGCGGGACATTCCTGAACGAAGGGTCTAATCCAGGTTTTGGTAATATTTCATTAGATCTTCGCCCTTCATTTGTTTTATTTTCGGTAGAGAATACAGAAATCCGAACTTGTCATTGAACTCCTTATATTGTACAAAACGAGATTTCAGAGTCTGTGAAGCAGTGTCTATAATAGGATAAAAATACTCTATTTTGAAGACCTCCTCTGCAGATTTTGTATTTCTCAAGGGCTCATCGTCTACTTCGTAATCAAAGATTCATCTTTTTTTAGCTACTCTATGCTCAGAAAATTTTGGTTCAACACCTAACTGTTCACAAATTTCACGACCGGCCAATATTGCAGCCTTCATTTCGAAATTGGTTCAAAAATTTAATAGCCCCCCCCCTGAAGCATATTTTCTGCCATGTCAAGCTGCATGCTCTCTGATTGAAGTGGCTTTCTCACACTGTTTACAGAAAAGAGTATGTCATACCATATAACAATACCCAATAAGAATTCATAATTATGAAGTTCATGTACTGACAATGAGCGAGCCTCACATTTGATTTTAGGATCATTTACTGTGTCCGCAACTTCAAGAAGTCCGTCCCTTACTTCTTTTGCTTGGTATCTAATGGGTTTAACACTTTCTACAAGGCTTTCCAATCTAGTGTCACAGGACTTCTTAAAAGTAATATAAGGAACATATTTAAGCATAATGTCCCTTCGAGTAGGAGAAGCTGCAAATACAGAATAGATTCTACCAATTACACCAAAAAAAGTAATCGCCTTTGCAGAACATCTAGCCATGCCTCCTAAGAGTAAATTTAAATTGTGGCATGCACATGACATAAAAGATGCTGTTGAATTTAACTGGAAAATTCGAGCTTGGACACCATTATTTACACCCTTCATATTAGCGCCGTTATCATGCCCTTGGCCCCTGCAGTCATTTAACTTCAAACCAAGCTCATCCAGGGCTACAAAGAGACGGTCAGAGAGGTGTTTTCCAGTAGATGATAGAGTTCCTATAAATTTAAAGAAGTGTTCCTCAAATTTAAAATTTTCCTCTGAGATATTAACAAATCTAACGACCAACGGCATTTACTTCTGATGACTTAAATCGGGAGTGCAATCTAGTATAACTGAAAAGGACTTTGATTTCTTAACATTTTCTACATTTAAATTTTGTTACTTTAGATGCCATTAGATTAATGATTTCATTCTGAATTTGGCTACCCAAATAATGGCAGTGAATATAGGTATTTTTGATGCGTCTTAAATGCACAATTGTAAAGCAGGGTCAAATTTTGCAATCATTTGTATCAACCCAAGAAAATTGCCATTGTTGTGCGAGTACAGAGTGTTGTTATCACCCATAAATGCAAGGTTATGTTCAGCCAAATACTGAATAACATATAAAATGCTTTTAAAGACTTCGCACCAATACTGCTTTTCTTTAAAACTGAGTGACCTTTGTTTGTCGTCAATGGTGAGCTTTTCCGCAAGTCTAAGCTCGGACTGAGTCCACCTTCTGATTCATTCTACGTGATTTTGGAAAATTTCATGACTCTTCAACCTATGACTTAAATGTCTCCAGTCGCAAAACCCTTCACGTGCTAACATCCCCTATTTGCGTTTCCGAATAGTTTGCAGCAAAAACAGAAAACTCTATCTTTTTTCTTTGAGTAAATCAAGCACCTCCTGTCTACTGTTTCTCCGTTGTGTAAAATACGCTTATAGTGTTCTGGCGAAAAATGCCGCTTCTCGTTATTACTTGGGAAATCAGTTTACCACACAAATCGGGCCCTTTTCCAAGATTACATCAAACTGTGTGTTGTTTAAAACAGGCGGCCACTCACCTGGATCTAACAGTAGAACAAATTCTTCACTTGTTTGAAATGATGAATCACATTCCTTCAAATCAGATATTAGTATAAGTTGGTCAGAGATACTCCCAACATTGTTATCACTTGCTCTGACTTGAACCACATCCACATTATTATTTTTACTGGATTCTTTATCATCGATGTAATTTGAAGCAAACGATGAACTGCTGGCCACAGGAACTGAAGCTGAAGGTAGTAAAAATTTATCAAAGGCACCTTCCTGACTTCGTAGAAACATTTCTCTTCTTTCGCTTTTTCTTTGCTTTTTGATAACCTGATTCTAATTTACGAAACTTATCCCGTTCTCTAGACATCTCAACTCAACTCACTTAGCGCAAACTCTATTCGTAAAAAGTTAAATACTTACATTCGAAGTAAAGAAATGAACCTGGTTAAAACGTTAAAACAAGCACGAATGAGCAACCGAAGAAAGTTTATAGATCGCCAAACAGAGCGGCGAGTTGACTTGACACACACACACATAACTGTTCTTGCTTTGGAAAAACAGCTTAGGAAAATCCACAAAAAGTGGAACCCAAGATATGCGGTAAACTTCAAAGAATGTCGAGACGTGATGTCCACTCACAGCCGTCAATCACAGAATTTCCAGGGGCGAGAAGAAAATATATTGCTGTCGGTGCTGCGGCGTGTGTTGGACTTATTAAGGTAACACCATCTGGCCTCGCCCACCAGACGCAGGATATCTCAGGGATACAGAAGCACCGATCTTAGCACGCTGCACTTTGAATCAGGAAGGGGAGCGTATGTATGACATCACTGTGTTGTGTGTGTATCAGGACTCGCGGATAACTGGGATGGTTATTCATATGTTTTGAACTGTCGGGGTTTTTTTGTCTGTGTACTTAATGTTATATTACTCTCTCTCTCTCTCTCTCTCTCTCTCTCTCTCTCTCTCTCTCTCTCTCTCTCTCTCTCTCTCTCTTGTTTTATTTTATCTTATTTATATCCACCAGCGTGAGGCCCTGTGCGGTTGCACGCGCCGCACACTCTTAACGGCGGCCCTGCCGGGTTCCCTTGCAATCCGTTCGTTCCTGGCGCACGATCCGTCGATCCCCTCTACCGGTGGTCCTCCTGGTCCGTCCGGAGCCGCTCCGCAGTGTGGCAGTGTCGTCACGCGTCCACTGCTCCCAACACAGTCAGTTGGAAGGTATGGTCAGAACGATCCACGTGGCGGGCTATACGGCGCGCCGACCACTCTGCGTTTTTCAGCCCGATGATCAGGCCTCTCTCAAAGTTCGTACGTTACGTAAATCGACGTCTCTGGCATCTACCCGGCATTCTTGTCATTCTGTACTCTTGCTTGCGTCAGCAGGTGCTTTCCGCTTTCATGGGGCATCGATTACACGCCGGTTTATTAGGCTACCGATTCGTGCTTGCAGCGCCGTCACAGGGTGTGCGGCCATGCGCACTCGCACCAAACGTAGTTCATTTGCATACCTGCACGCACTCTAGCTATTTGCAAAGTTTCGCGGTCTTAGCATGTTTTCTTCTAGGGGCGCAAATTTCATTGTCCCTGAGTGTACATCCATTCGTTATTTTTCTAATTCTGGGTGATATTGTAAATTAAATGGTAGAGGATTTTTAAAGCGGCAAGTGAAATAGCCGTTGTCTTACTTACTGCTCAAAAAGTAATTTTTTCATTAGAAAAATTAAAAATTTCGCCCAATTTCAACCCTATTTCTGTTCGAACATTCTGTCCGTTACACAACCCAGGACGACGAAGTCCCTGGTATCTGAGTGTTAAGGAATCAGAAAATTCTCTGATAAACGGATAGCATGCACGAACGGAAATCGAGAGATACGGGTTGGATTCCTGCACCGGAGCGATGTAATTTTCAAGTTTTCTGATGCTAAAGTTACATGTTAAAGAGTAAGCAAAGCAATGGCTAATCTGTTTTTCCCCTTAAAAATTCCTACAGTTGATCGAGATATTTGCGAAGAACATTTCTTCCACAATCTCCATAAATGTTGGAGACTTTGCGAATGGAGAAAAGTGATTCAATAAAGAGGAACTGTACACCAATTATAATAATTAATGACTTCATGGCTTCCTCTTATTACTTTCAGTATTATTATAAATATTTAACGGGAATTATCGAGGATAAATTTTTTAAGGTACATTACCTCTCTTAAAAGAGGTAATGTACCTTAAATAATTTATCCTCGATAATTACCGTTATATATTTATAATACACAAATTATAGTAAAAATAGTATGACTATACTAATAATCCGAAATCCCTTGGCGTAGAATAGAAATAAAACTTTCGAAGCTTTCGCACATCAACCAGATGGCTTTTCCAAGGAAGGTAGACAGCTAACTGCAAACTGGATAATAGAACATTTCCACAGTTTGAACGCGGTGACTTGACTAGATAATAAATGGATAGGCGCAAACGTGATAATTCGAAGAAACGAGGTCACGTTGGTTGGGTACGCAGTATCATAGTAGAAAACGCAGCATTGTTTGAAAAATTGATTCCAAATACGTGGCAACTCCAGAGAGACGCTATCATCGCAAGCCTTGCAGCTGGTCAAGATTACCAAGGTTTCGCGAATGGCAGTAGATTTGGGTGTGGAGTATGAAACTAATTTCTTTACATCACTCCATATAGGATCAGTGGACTTGAACTTAACTTCTCTTGATAGGGCAGTGGTTATTTTCCCGTCTTTTGTATCCTTTTTATGTTCGCTGATTCTAATTTCAAAAGAACGGTTGGTCATTCCGATGTAGTATCGCCTGAAGCTGCCCGAACATTGTAGTGGGATGGCATAAGCACCTGCCTCATTGAGAAGAGAGGGCTTGTCACACTATATCTCCCAAATTCTTTATTGCCACATTGGAAAATGTCTTTCAATCACTGAACTGGGAAAACAAAGGCACAAAGTTTAATGGAGATTATCTAACTCACCTTCGTTTTGCTGATGATGTAGTCATTTTTGCAAGTACCCCATCAGAGCTCCACAGTATGATCCAGGAACTTGCTGACAAGAGTAAAGAAGTGGAATTAAAAATGAACTTTCAGAAGACAAAAGTGATGTACAATGCTTTTACAAAAAATGAAGATTTATCGATTGATGGGGAAATGCTGGAGATAACCAATACCTATATTTATCTTGGACAGCAGATATCAAGTGAGGGTCACATTGATGAAGAAATTAATCGGCATCTAAAACTTGCCTGGAGATCTTTTGGAAGAAACCGTATAATTTTCAAGAGCAATATGCCATTATGCCATAAAAAAAAGTGTTTGATCAATGCATTCTTCCAGTGCTTACGTGTGGATGCAGAGCCGTGTACCTTAACTAAAAGAGACATACAAAGGCTGCAGACAACTCAAAAAAGCATGGAGAGATGCATGCTTGGTGTAACCAGGAGAGATAAGAAGAGGAACACGTGGATCCGAAAAATGACAAGAGTGGAAGACATCATGATCAGAGTTAAATCCCTGAAATGGCAATGGTATTTAGTATTGGTAACTGTGGGTACCATAGTGGTACCCAGTTTATTGCTATAACGAAATACAGACATAGGAGATTCATTAAAAGCTGCAGTACAGAAAACAACAGTGCGGAAAGTAAGTATATCCACGATGCAGCACAGAAAACAACAGTGCGGAAAGTAAGTATATCCACGATGCAGCACAACGTTACACAGAAAGGAAATGAATATGCACACGAACAATGAAAGACCTAACGGCATGTCAAACACTATAACACATGTGCACAAATGCATGAAATGTACTATGCTATCATAAATCAACCGAACGGAACTGAATTGTGGTTAGAGAGCAAAACAACATGGATTACCTCAGCAACTATATAAAAATAACAAAGGTAACAAACGTACCACTATAATAGTACGCGATAGAGGAAAGCACTAACACAGCAAACACTCACAATTATAGGTAATTTAAAAACAGGCACAAATTCAGGAAACAATAGATAAGATAATGATGAGATAATGAGGAGATCACACAAGTAACGAGACCGATTAGTTGTGAAAACACAGCAAAAACACGCAATTATCGCAAATTTAAAATACATCACTTGGGAAACACAGCCAAACACACAAATAAAGCAAATTTACAATACATTACTTGTGAATCACAGTAAAATCACACATGGAAAACATCAGAATCAACATGCACGAAGTCTGCAAAACCAGGGAATCTGCGAACGGGTTCGCAAATCCTCTAGCATTGAGAGAACAAAAAGTAATCGGTGTGAGGAAGAGAGCTAAAGGTCATTGGTAAAAGGATAGAAGGTATCACATACATGCTTTTCAACGAGCTCCTTCAAGGAGGCGAGACGGCGCGTGTAACGTCTCAAAAAAGGCTGATACCGAGGATCGGTGGCACACAGAGATTTAAAAAGTGACACATAAGCTTCGAATTGCGTTACCGCTGCATACAGGTCCAGATCAGGTGAGTGAAGGAATTCTTCAGAACCAACAATCGCACGTGCAGTTTGAAAAAGACCTAAAAGTTGCTGTCTGGACAGTGGGCCAGGAACTGGAGGAAACGTATCAACTGCCTGTAGAACCTCAGCATCAGAGAGAGGATTGACAGGACCTGAGCGGAGAAGCATACTGTTTGAAGAAACAGCAGGTGGAGAAACACCGGAACCGGAAACCTCGGGAATACTAGATGAATCCTCAGAATGTGGCACAGAAAGTTGTTTTAACTTTTTCTGTTTTACAGCGCCTGTGGAAGTTCCAATCCGCTTCGAAGAAGTAGCTGAGGCGGATGTATCCATTAGTGGATCAGGCTCACCTCCCAAGTCAGGAGATGAGGAAACGAACGTCGCGGAAGAAGCAGTACGTAGCTGAGCTGCCTTAGTGGAGACTGGTACAACAGCCGAGGCTTCAGGAAGATGTTGCAACAAGGGTATGGTAGACAAGGTTGTAAATGGAGATCCGATATCCGAGAGGCTAGGAGAAGAGCCAGACGGCCGATCCGCCAAACCACTACTCAACACACCCGGATCGGAACACTCCGCTGTAGACACATCTGTAGTCGAAGACAACTCTGTCAATCTTGAAGGTGGATGCACAGTCGCACGGGTCGGGAGAGGAGGAAAGGCAGCATTGTCTGTGACGGAAATGTTCGTCTGACGGAGAAACGAAGAATTCGCGTCAGGCAAACTACCAGTAGTAGGGATAGTAGAAAGACCAATGTGGTCAGCAGTGGGATGCGAACTTGATGAACGTCCACGTCGAACGCGGTCACAGGAGGCAGTGGTGTGATTTTGTGTTAAACAGTGTGTACAATAGTGAGCAGTGAAAATCTTAAAACTGTACGTTCGTGCGCCAATTTCAACAGTAGCTTCTGTAGGGCAATCCGCCAAGGCTTTCTCGGTGGGAAAGACGACCAATAACTGACGGCGAGGTCCTGTAGCATGAGCAAATAGAGTTCCGCGGGGAGCGTCAGAAAGGCGACGGACCTTGCCAACAATTTTACAAACATGACTGACAAGGAGAGGAAGTGCAGTATCCGGCACTTCCTGTGGAACAGGATAGAACGTGATGTTCACCGGTCTCTTGGAAAGAGGCGACGGGATGAGATGGTTTGTCCCAATCGAAAGTCCGTTTGCTAGAAAAAGTCAGCATCCTCCTTGTGATTGAACTGTACCGAAATACCCCGAGGAGTACGGGAAATTCCTGCAATGGACGCAGACGACACATGTACAGAGAGGCTTCCATGTAGCGTGGCAATGGAGTATTTGGTAAAGCATGAAAGAGCACACTCTCTATCCAGGAGGTTATGGAACTCACGGCCAATCTGCGAATTGTCATCAATCGTTACCTTCACCTTGTGGTTGGATATCTGAATAATAGGTGTTGCTTGCAAAAGACCATCTGGTTGAGAGGAATCGGACGTAGAAGTAGCGCCTCGTTGCACTTTAGAGGCAAATGACATCCTCGGAAGAGAAGTCTGTTCGGATCCGGCAGGCACAAAAGGCTGTGAGGGAAGAGAAGCACAGGCCGAAGGCAAGGCAGTAGAATCAGTAGTTCCCAGGGAGGTCACTGAGACAGATGCAGGAGCTGAAGAAGAAAGCGCAGCCAAGTCCAGTGAAGGCACCGGTGCAGGAGTACTAGAAATATGGGAAGGCAACTGAGCAGACACATCTGAGGACTAGAGTATGTTAACTTCTATGGACGTGGGAAGTGTGTCGGGACGTGCATCCGCCACGCCCATAGATGATAACGAAATACCGGAAGCCGCCATGTTAGCAGCTTCCAAACGTAAACAAACGACCAAACGATAAGAAAACGGATGAATATGAACTAATATGAGGGTGAGAACGCTAGAAAAGTAGCTCAAAACGTACACAGTACCTTTAGACAGCCGGGCCACGTAACAGGTGAGTGAGGGACAAGGTATTCCACACTAAAACGCATAAAATATTGGAGCCACCAACACTACGTCTATCACGAACTAGCAATGGGCTGGACATTGCAATTTGACTGGACATACTGCCAGAAGGACAGGACATACTGCCACAATGGACTGGACATACTGCCAGAAGGACAGACCATCGATGGACAGCCGAAATTTTAGACTGGATTCCAAGGGACAGGAAAAGAACCAAAAGAAGACCACATGTGAGGTGGTTGGATAAAATTCGAAAGTATGCGGGAGTGACACGCAGGAGACACAAGACAGACCGTTGTGGAAGAAACTTGGAGAAACCTTCGTCCAGCAGTGGATTGATAATGGTTGGCAATGATGATGATGCGTTTCTTGAGTATTCGTGGAAGCTCTCTTACGCTGAAGCGGTTTGCGTGTGATGTTATGAATTCGTGTTAGTGTTCGTTAATCTATTACTGCGTTTACTAACTCAAGATAATAAGCTATTGTTGGAACTATTGCTGTTGTTGAAATAATTGCTTAAATGTTCTTCTTTAGTGAAGTCCTGAGAGAGTTTCTGCTGAATAAAAGACAAATTGTAACTATTTCTTGAACTTTATTTAAGTGACCCCAGTTTCACTTAAACTGAGTGAAAAAGAATAACAAACTTTACGAAGTGTTCTCTAAGCTACATATGCACGCACGTTTTAATCATTGAGGAACACTACACAGCATTGTAAGATAACTTTATGCAGCCATGGCAAGCCCAATACCGTGACACGAAGTATCACCCGGGCTTCATTTAGGACAAGCTCGGGAGATTAGCTAGGATCCCGCTCCTCTGACTACTCGGCTTTCGAATCCGCCTTTTCCGTTTCTCATTCTTTACCGAAAAAGTAATAAATTCAATTCTTAGTACTTTGTTTTCTTCTCCGATAAACAGAACGAGCAGTGCTTGATATTCAAAGATGCTTGATATCAAAGCGCGCGTGTTCCCAGAAAGTTGTTCAAGAAGAGCCTAAAAATAGAGAAATAAAAAGTAGTCATATTGTCCCATAATAGAAAAAAATATAGAAAAAAAGAATTGATTTAGTACTCAATGCAAAAGGAGAGGATGGGGGGGGGGAGGGAAGTCCGTCGTGGCGCGATTTATTAAAATAAATAAGTTCGTGTTATTTGTAAATAGTAGGATAAGCCAAGGAATGAAGACCTTGCAGATTTGAAGCTGTTCTTCTTAACTCTGGGAAAAGCGCTCTGCCATTTGAGAACACCGTACCTATTTGCATAAGAAATGGGGTCCTCACATGTAAGAAAGGGTGCAGTTTCATCATCACAATAACACCACCTCTCACCTCTGTCAGCCCAATTTGCATGAAGTGAAAGAATCGCGTAATGAGAAATATGAAACGCTGCCTTCTAATACAGGGACCTGAAAAAGTAAATCTTTTTTTTTTTTTTTTATAAACAAAAAAACGAAAAAAGAAAAAAAACCGTAGCAACATTCATTTTTAAGACTGTCGCTAAAGCGCACGTGACTGAATTGCCTCTTCCGATGCCCTTCGGGGGCGATTCTTATGCAAATTAGGACTTCTTGTCCAACAGCCCTTCATGATTCAATGGTTTGTTTGAAAAGTGGCGAAATAGAAAAATAAATCACGCGGTGTTTTTGCCTCGGTCGTAAAAGGGAGGGGAAAAAAGCTTCAAGAAGGAGGGCATGATGGTAGCACAGGAAAGGTCTTATTACGCTAAAAGTGAGATGGCCTATTGAAGCAGCAGAAAGTTATTTTGATCACCGACTTCTGCGATGATGATTAGCACATAGTTCTAGTGTACGTATGCATATATTTGTCTATAAAAATATCTTATTTTTACCAACGATCATTTGTAAAGCAAAAGCCAACTATATAATTTCTTCGAATTCGGCACTCAGGCCATGTACCCTTTTCAATGCATCGCCAACAGTATCAATTAAGTGAGACTGCTTTACATCGTGGCCAAAAGTCCTGCAATAGTAGACAGAAATTCAATTTTTGATGTTGAAGTCAACTTATACAGCGTAATGATAAAGTCAGGAATACATTCATATTATACATCATTTTAAAGGAAATTTTATGCTGAATTCAAATATTTTTACAGAATGCTATTACCAGTAATAGAAGTGAAGTTACAGTGCAGCGTCTAGTCATAAAAGGCAACAAGAAAGATGACACCGAATTTTCGGGTGTAATAAGCACGTCTTTTGAATCCGTTCTGAGAAAATTTAAATTTATCAAAGCTATTCAAAGTCAGTGGAACCGGTATGGAAACCAATAGTATCTGACGGAAGAAAGAAGTTTTTCAATCGGGTTTTTAATCCCTCAGATACTGCTGTAAACGGAATCGTGAGCTTACGCCCTCTGGTTGCAGACTTGTGCGTTAAGAAAAATATGAATTTTTATGAGAAACATTTCGCACCGGAAACGCTCTCCAACACCGAAATAATTTTTCAAATCAGACTCTTAGAAACAGAGATATCGCCAAAAATAATATGTGACTTTACGTCCACTGGTGGGAAAGCCATGCATTATTTTAGGAAGAAAGTCTTCTCAAAAGGTTTTTTCCATATGAGCGGTATCGGTTCAAGAAAATTTTTTTTGTTGAGTTTTCAAGAGCCCAGATTTTGCTACAACGACATCAGAAACAGAAATTAACAGTTATGTCCCCTAGAATTTAGAAGCTCATATTTGGCTGCAAATACATCAGAAGCGGAAATTAAGATTTACGCCCCATGGTGGCCATTTTTTTACAAAAAATTAGAAATTATGTATTAACGATTTTCCATCAGGTCTTGTATCCGATGCAGGAAGAATTTTTCAAATCGGAGATTTAGAAGCAGAGATATACGTGAAAACGCAATTTACCATTGCACTCCTTAGCGAAAAGTCTATGAATTACTAGAAAATTTTGAAATTATACGAAAAACATGTTACACTGAAAACACTATTGAACAAAGAAGGAACTTTTCAAATCGGACTCCTAGAAGTAGAGACATTGATAAAAATAAGATATACATCTACGCACACTGGCGAAGAAACTGTGGATTATTTCAAGAAGAAAATATTCCGAAAAGCTTTATCGATGTGAGTGGCATCAGTCCACGAAAGAATTTTTTTAATCGAGATTTTAGAAGCTCAGTTCTTATGGCAAATACATCAGAAGCAAAAATTCACACTTACGCGCTTGCTGTCCCGACGACACGAGGCTGTGAACCTCGCCTGGGCTCGCGAACACCAGCCATTGGACGCGAGATGATTAGAAACGCGTTGCCTGGTCGAACGAATCGCGATATCAACTGTTTGGGCAGATGGCTGGCTCCGGGTGCGGTGACAACCCCACGAGGCAATGGGATCCCGCATGCGTACAAGGGAGACTGCAGGCCGGTGGTGGCTCTGTTATGGTGTGGGGTGTTTTCAGCTGGCACGCGTTAGGACCCCTCATACGTCTGAATATCACTCTGACCAGTGGAGGCTACGTAACCATCCTTTGGGGTAATTTGCTTTCGTTCATGTCATGCGACCTCTTTCAACGCTACAATGCGCCACCACACATAATCCATCGTTACCCGATTATGGCTGGTTGAGTATTCCAGGGAGTTTTGCATCCTGATTTGACTCCCTCGTTCGCTGGATTTAAACGCCATTGAACACGCTGGGGATGCTGTTCAATGTGCTGTCAATGCCAGAAATCCTCCACTGGCGAATCTTACGGAAATGTGGGACACTCTTCAACAAGCATGGTGTGAACTGTCTACACAGTTCTTCAGAGAAATCGGGGAGTCCTTGACAGGTCACATTGCTGCCGTTATCCGTTTGCGAGGAGGACCAACGCGGTATTAGACATAGGTACGCTAGTTTTTTTTTTTTTTTTTTTTTGGCACTTCGGTGTATATTGACGCCGGAACGAAAGTGAATGTCTTGGCCGTTAGGTTTGCAAAATTTGTGTGATGATCCTTCCACACAACGCACGGAATTAGTGAAATTAATTCTTCTACCGTGTGATGGTCGTTTGATTCTTCTACCGTGTGATGTCGTTTGAGGGGCTGACTGGAAACCCCGCCTTTCTCAAAGAAGAAAGGGGGGAATATGGAATGCAATACGTCGTTCTAGAATGAAGGTTATTCTGATCGTAACATGACGTAATAAATGACGTACTGCTGCCGTGAGGCATTAGATAAATCTACAATACCGCCGTCCTGCAGGCAGTTGGGAGGCAAGCCGCTCCGGACTAGGCCGACGTGGGTTCGAATCCTACTACTTGCAAAAGAAAATATCACGATATATTTGCTCCCGAACGAAAATCAATGCATTGTCCGTATGGAGAGAAAACTATGTGTCATAATTCTTTCATCGTATGGAATTATTAAAAATTCCGTTTTAAATTCCATACGATGATTTCTTACATCGTATAGAATTAACAAAAATTCCATTTTAAATTCCATACGACGATTTCTTACATCGTATGTAATTGATAAAAATTCCCTTTCACATTCCACACGATGATCTCTTACATCGTATGGAATTGATAAAAATTCCCTTTCACATTCCATACGATGATCTCTAACATTGCATGGATTTAATAAAAATTCCTTTTCAAATTCCATACGATGATTTCTTACATCGTATGGAATTGATAAAAATTAACTTTCACATTCCATACGATGATCTCTTACATTGCATGGATTTAATAAAAATTCCTTTTCAAATTTCATACGATGATTTCTTGCATCGTATGGAATTAATAAATTTTAATTTTCAAATTCTACGCCGATTTGTTACATCTTATGAAATTAATAAAAATTCCATTTCAAATTCCGTAGGATGATGATCTCTTACATCGCATGGAATTAATAAATATTCCTTTTTCACATTCCACACGATGATGTCTTACATCGCATGGAGTTAATAAAAATTCACTTTTAAATTCCCTACGATAATTTCGTACAATGTATGGATTTAATAAAAATTTCTTTTCAAAGTCCAAACGCTGATTTCTTGCATCGTAAAGAATTAATAAAACTTCCTTTTCAAATTCATACGCCGATTTATCACATCTTATGGAATTAATAAAAATTCCTTTTCAAATTCTATAGGATGATGATCTCTTACATCTTATGGAATTAATAAAATTCCCTTTTCACATTCTATACGATGATGTCTTACATTGCATTGATTTAATAAAAATTCACTTTTAAATTCCCTACGATAATTTCGTACAATGTATAGAATTAATGAAACTTCCTTTTCAAATTCATACGCCGATTTATCACATCTTATGGAATTAATAAACATTCCTTTTCAAATTCCGTATGATGATTTCTCACATCGTATGGAATTAATAAACCTTCCTCTTCTAATTCATACGCCGATTTGTTACATCGTATGGAATTAATAAACATTCCTCTTCGCATTCGATACGTTGATCTCTTACATCGCATGGAATCAATAAAAATTCCTTTTCAAATTCCATAGGATGATTTCTTACATCGTATGAAATTAAGAAAACTTTCTTTTCAAATTCCATAGGATGATTTCTTACATCGTATGAAATTAATAAAACTTTCTTTTCAAATTCCATACAATGATTTCTTACATCGTATGGAATTCATAAAAATCCCTTCTCAGATTGGATACGATGATTTCTTACACCGTATGGTATAAAAAATTCTTTTTGTATAGTGAGCTGATTCTTCAAGCGTGGTTGTCCGGGAATCCGAGAAAGTGGCATATCGTGCGCTCGCCTTTCTCAAGGGAGAGATAATGTAACATATTATGTAACATGCTGTAGATAACAGCAGAAGATACAGATTCATGCCTTAGGGTAGGTACGGGTTGCTTTGGTCTAAACAAATATTGATAGAATGATTTTATGGAAGGAACACTAACAAACACACTAACTGGCAGAGCTGCCCCTCCTTGGCATTGCACTGCTTCTTAAAAACTTTTTGGTCAATAAAATTATGATGAATAAGACAAACAACAACTTAATGAGCACTGTTTTCCTGGTATTCAGTTGTCTGCTTTAAGAGGAAACGAACTCCGTGCTTTTTAAATATCAAGCTACATAAAATCTTTCAGAACAAATTTGAGCCCTTCTACACAGACGCCTTTATTTATAGAAAAGTTTACTTCTGGAATCATCAAATCATGACTAAATAATATGAACTGCAATTCCTCGTTAAAATATTCGTTTATACTTTCTCAACGCATGATTGCCACTTCTGTTGAAAGGAATGTCCATTTACGCCATTTCATCAAGTCATTCCTGCGCCATTCATTGACTTACTGGCGATTTTCTCTGAGAAGTTTTGTGGAAATATTACTTTAAAGAAAGCACGCCTATCGCTCTTCATGATCAGTCAAAAGTAATTTTCCCTTCCGATCCGTAAGATGAAAAAGGAAGAACTTACTGGCAGGCAAACGTCATGTCAAGTTGTCGGTGGCAGCACGACACGCAAGGTTACTCGAGGTTCGGACTATTCCTGATTCGAGGTAAGCATTTGAACGACCCTGACAAGCATCGGTCTCGTTCAGGCTTCCATTCTGTTGTGTTGTGTCGGCATGTCGTTTTCCAAGAAAGAACGTGCGTTTCTTGTTGTGTCTTACTTAGCGTACTGTGAAAACACAAGTTTGTCCGCGACGGACACAGAACTCGCGACCCCTCAATCCGGAGTAAGTCGCTCTTTCGACTGAGCTACGCGGACAGGGTTTCTATCTGCAGATTTGCCGCCTTGACACATGTTTTCACCTATGTAGTACATCACAGTATACACAGTGCGTCAAATAATTTTTAAGACTGGCGCTAGATTCCAGCCTACGGTGGCGCCACCAGTGTAATCGTGAATGCGTTATAAACCGTGACCATCTGCTTGCTTTCTGCCAAAAGTACTGCGCAGTTGTTAAAGTAACTCAAACGAAACGGACGTTCATTAGAGAAGTAAAATTTTTTCCATGTTGAATTATTAAGATGGAACAAAGGGCTGTGATTAAATTCAACGCAAAACTTGGTAAAATTGCCTCGGAAACATACCAAATGATGAAACAAGTTTACGGTGAGTTTTGTTTAAGTAGATCAAATGTCTTCCTGTGGCACAAACGTTTTTGGACGGAAGAACGACGCTAGAAGATGATAAGCATACCGGAAGACCAAGTTCATCTAGGACACCTGAGATTATTGAAAAGGTGCGTGATTTCGTGGCAAACAATCGATGTGCTTCACTAAGAATGATGGAAGAGTCTTTAAACATCAACAAAGAAACTATTCGAACCATCCTGCATGAAGATTTGGGCAAAACAAAAGTCTGTGCTAAATTTGTTCCACACACGTTAACCAATGAACAAATATCAAGGAGAAGTGTACATTGCAGAGACATCATTTCAGCCGCTGAAAATGATCCAAACTTCTTAAAATCTATTGTTATTGGTGATGAAACATGGTGTTTTCAATATGATCCTAAAACAAAGTGACAAAGTGTGGAATGGAAGTCAAGGAACTCGCCACAAGCCAAAAAAACAAGAAAGGTTCCATCGAAATACAAAACAATGCTCATTACATTCTTCGATAGTAGTGGGGGGTCCACTTGGAACAAATTCCACAAAGAATTTGTTCCAAGTGGACAAACAATTACTGGTGAGTTTTATTTAAAGGTTTTGAGGTGTTTGATGGGCAGAATTCGTCGCATTCGTATAGAAAATCGAAATGAAAACAGTTGGTGTTTGTTGTACGATAATGCACCCAGTCACACCTCACTTTTTGTTCGTAGATTGTTGGCGAAAAATAAAGTCTATGTATTGAATCATCAACCGTATTCGCCTGATTTAGCACCCTGCGACTTTTCTTTATTCCCAAAACTTAAAATGACGTTAAAAGGGTGTTTTTTAATGATATTTCGACCACACAAACAGCTTCGACGCGTGCTTTGGAGGCAATTCCGCAAAGTGAACTGGAACAGGCATTCGAACCATCATTAAATCGCTGTAACAAGTGCATTGAAGCCGGAGGGACTTATTTTGAATAACAAACCAAAACAAATTATACTTTCTTGTTTCTTTTTCATTTTACAGACCCAGTCTTAAAAATTCTTTGACGCACTGTGTATATGTAAATCTTGTAAACGTGTGCAAGACGAGTTTCAGCTGCAATTTCCTCGGTCTTCGATCCTCGAAAACTCAACAATATCGCATTTAACTGCACACTTTCGTGAGACTGGAAATGCGGAAGACATAACAAGCCAAGACTGACCATAACTGTTAACTGCGGAAGTTGAATAAATTAACTGCGGAAGTTGAATATCATCTGAATAAACGTTTAACACGATCACCAAAAAAATAACTTCGAAAGTTATTTTCTCAAACTGGACTGTCACCAGCTACTGTTTTTAGGTCTACGAAGGAGTTAAAATTGCATGCTTACCGTATTATTAGTTATGGTACACTCCTACACTCCCTGGTTGCAGACCATGGTTAGTTAACATGTATTTTTTTACGGACAATACGGTCCATCCACCTCTCTTCTCGAGCACTAAGCAGCAAAGCCATTCTACTCATATATATTTTTTTATTTGATTGAAGGTTTAACGACCACCATGAGCAACTCAATGGGCTATAAGCAGTCGCCCGTCGCTAAGTTAGAGCCACTAGTTCCAGGAAAGGTAGAGAGTCGGCATCGCAAGACAAACACAACATCCATACCTCACCGGGATTAGAACCCGTACCAGTCTCGGACGAATGGTCAGAAGCCAGAGCTTAGACCACTGCACCACAGGGGCGGCCTACTTATATACCCTCATGCGGGTTATGCGTCAAGTCTCTTTCTGTACGGTCTCGATACTTTTTACGACAGTACGCTGGAATAGCGGACGAAGTTCGCCGTTTCCCTGATACTGGCATCCTTGTGACCTTCAAACGTTTGCACCGCAATCCCGGAAACGATGCAAATGTCAGAGAAAGAAGAGGCCACACTGTTTTGCGCCCATAAGCTACTGTTTGTAGATGCTGACTTGAAGCTTGTCAAACTTAATACGTCTTGGCATAGACGCCAACTACGTAGGTGCTCCGAGACTCAAGCACCGCATCCATTAAAAATGGTAAAAAATGAAAGCTTAGAAATGAAAATTAAAGAAAAAAAAAACAACTCTTTCAATTCACCAATTTGAAAATTTTGAAGAGTAGCAAGAAATCTCTCGATATTGGACTTTTAGCGGGAGCATTCCATCCATTATGACAAAATGTTGCAAGCCTCTCTTTCGTAGGCGAGCCTCTCCTTTTATCTGGGGGCTCAGGGGCCCACTAAGTCATACAAATACACCCCTTCCAAAAAAAAAGAAAATCTGCAAAAGTGCGTAACCGTAAAATTTGTAGAGGAAAGATTAAGAGCGTATATAATTTCATATCCTTTTCAATTCTAAAAACCTATCACCGATTAAATCGGATGACTAATTGGCATGTAATCGTCGTTGCACTGTAGATTTATGAATGTATGTGCGTGTGAGTATGTGAAGAGCTTAAGCACTCACTGGGCTTTCTGTTCAGAACTCGAGTAGCCATCACGTAGACAGGTGCAAAACTCGAACCCCGTTGGTCTCCATGTGCAAATCTGGGCAACCCCAATGGATTACTGGGAAGTCAGCGCTAGTGCTTCTTGGATATACACTGCTGGACAATTGCTAAGGACGGATCATAAACGGCTATATAGCGCATAAAAAAGTAAGTGTGGTTGGATGCCAAGTGAAATAAAATAATGTCAGAATGCCAGGACATTACAAGAAAGACAATTTATTGTGCTCTGAAATCCAGAAGGCTTTGAAACGTGTTCAAGGGACAAACAGGCCATTTTGTGCAGAATACGTAAACGTGAAAAAATGCAATTACCGTCCAAAGGCGTTCCGGCGTAAGATGTCAATACGGGATATGGCCACCATGGAGGACGATGCAAGATTCCACACGTCGTCTCATGCTTTGCACAACATTATTAAGCAGCTGTTGGGGTAATTTATCCCATTCCTCTGTCAGTGCACGGATGAGGGTGTCCTTGTTTATTGGAGAGCAAGACTCCTCCCCAAAGCATCCCACACATTTTCAGTGAGATTCAGATCTGGAGAACGTGCTGGCCATACGAGGCGTTGAATATCCTCGCTCTCAAGAGACTCCTGGACAGCGACTGTTCGATGACATGTTGCGTTGTCGTCCATGAAAATGAATCTATCACCGACAGCACCACGGAACATGCGAACATGAATTAGCAGAACATCATTAATGTATCGTTGGTCAGTCATAGTCCCAGTTGGAAGCACATAGAGGGACGTACGGCCATTGATCATGATGCCAGCCCATACTATGACACTACATGTCGGATATCGGTCCCTTTCCTGTATGTTTGCTGGACAATATGCAGTACCACTATCACGCCAGATCAGTTGTCGTCGACAATCAGACGATACATTGTATCTACTCTCATCTGAGAAGAGGACAGCAGACCAGTCGTTATCAGTCCCATTGCGATGTTAATGGCACCATTGCAAACGGGCGGTACGGTGACGTCTGGACAATGGGATGCACACAACAGGACGGCGGGCGTATAGTCCTCCTTCATGAAAACATCTAGCAACAGTTTTTCGAGAGATCCGCTTGCCAGTAGCAGCCATAAACTGATTTGCTACCTCACTAGCTGTGCTGCGTCGGTGTCTTTTTGTTGATAGCACTATGTACCGATCTTCTGCAGGTGTCGTAGTGCTAACTCGACCTGCCCCGTGACGTTTGCTACACTCTCCATTTGTTTGAAATGGTTTCCAAAGCCTTGAAACAACGCTGTGGCTGACGTCGAACTCATTAGCAACATCTGTTATTTTTCGCCCTTCTTCAATCTTGCCAATAATACGGCCACGCGTAAAATCATCTAGGTGATGTCGGGAAGACATACTGAAAATTGCAAGTTCGTCAATTGATTCTTTCCCTTTCAACTTTGCGTTTGAGCAACAACGGTCAATACCCGTCAAATCCTTTATATCTCTTATCAGCGCTATGACGTCACGAACAAGTTCGGCAATCCAAAATTTGCATACGCACAACACGTCTTACTGTATCCCGCACTTATGCTAATTTCCACATTTTCCTGCCTTCCATTTTATGGTTGCTATCGTTGCTATTGTCATCCGTCCTTAGCAATTGTCCGGCAGTGTATTAATGATTATGCTATCATCTCTGTTTGTTGTATATGCCGTGATCTTCGGAATTTCGTGAGCAAGTGTAGGTTTCCAGAGTAAAAAATAACTCAGAATCACATTTGATGCAACAAAGTTAATGAAACTCAGCCTTGTGCATACTCTCGTAAACCCCAAAGAGAGCCCATGATCCTCCATTGCTCTTTGTGACGAATACCTCTGATTTAACATTCCCTTTGAGTTCCTGTGTAAATTAGGGTTCTTCTCGTTACACATTTTCTGACTTAACGACGCAAAGTTTCTCAAGACCAATTTGAAGTTGGAGAAGCTGTCAAAGAGCAATCAACGCAGAAAAAGACTTCTAGGTCACTTGCCCTTTGTTTAACGTTTAACAGTTTTTCTTGTACTGCTTCTTATACTAAACTGTGATTCTCATTTTGTTGAACTTTTTATTAAAATTATAAATATAGTCGACTATGCAATAACGAATGCATCTTCAACGCGAGTTTGCTCTAATGAGACGGAATAATCGGTAAAAGCTGCTTGTAAAATGCAAACTTTTGCATATGTGATTTTGCTCTTATACGATTTCATTCCAGAGGCTTTTAACCTTTTAAAGGAAAATTTAATCTATGGGGAGAGCCAGGGGTTATTTTTGTAACGCGATTTTCTATACGTTGGCGTCTTACATGAATGCAAAAAGAGACAACTGCGAATCACGCGAACCAATGAGTTGCGTACGCACTCATTGGTTTTGACATGTAAACCAATGAGTTGAGCACCCACTCATTGATTGTGACATGTAAACCAATGAGTTGCGCACCCACTCATTGATTGTGACATGTAAACCAATGAGTTGCGCACCCACTCATTGATTGTGACATGTAAACCAATGAGTTGCGCACCCACTCATTGATTGTGACATGTAAACCAATGAGTTACGCACCCACTCATTGATTGTGACATGTAAACCAATGAGTTGCGCACCCACTCATTGATTGTGACATGTAAACCAATGAGTTGCGCCACCCACTCATTGATTGTGACATGTAAACCAATGAGTTGCGCACCCACTCATTGATTGTGACATGTAAACCAATGAGTTGCGCACCCACTCATTGATTGTGACATGTAAACCAATGAGTTGCGCACCCACTCATTGATTGTGACATGTAAACCAATGAGTTGCGCACCCACTCATTGATTGTGACATGTAAACCAATGAGTTACGCACCCACTCATTGATTGTGACATGTAAACCAATGAGTTGCGCACCCACTCATTGATTGTGACATGTAAACCAATGAGTTGCGCCACCCACTCATTGATTGTGACATGTAAACCAATGAGTTGCGCACCCACTCATTAATTGTGACATGTAAACCAATGAGTTGCGCACCCACTCATTGATTGTGACATGTAAACCAATGAGTTACGCACCCACTCATTGATTGTGACATGTAAACCAATGAGTTACGCACCCACTCATTGATTGTGACATGTAAACCAATGAGTTGCGCACCCACTCATTGATTGTGACATGTAAACCAATGAGTTGCGCACCCACTCATTGATTGTGACATGTAAACCAATGAGTTGCGCACCCACTCATTGATTGTGACATATAATTCCCTTAAAACCTGATACCATTCCACAACAGCCACGTGAAGATTAGTCACTCGTCATGGTAGATCATTTCCTATCAGCCTGGAGAAACAGTAAGGAAAAATCGTTTTGGTTCCCTTGCTCCTTAAAAGGGTTTTTCCCATTTTGGGTGTCATGGAGCGGAATGGAAGGAGGATAAGACGTAAAGGCTAGATGAAGTGCATTTAGTTAACTTTCTGTTCACGCGTTCAATGTGGTGAAAACTCCAAGCTTAAGTGTTTGTGTTGTTTTCTTATTTACCTGATTTCAGAGCTGTGAATGAAATGCCATTAGTATATTCCACATCAATGTTTGGGAGGCGGGCACGCATGTCATTGACATTCCATTGATTTATGTTATAAAACCGTTTAAATTTACGTTGATTCTAATTACGCCGGAAACTCATCTCTGGTGTGAATCGAAAGCTGCCTGTACGTGCAATGCTGGAACACCGAGTCTTGTCTATTCAGTGTTTCTGTGAGCAGATAGCGAGCGATTCTTCAATAAAAGCAGTTTGTACTGAGTGAACAGTTTGCTATTCAAAGGGTGATAAGCGTCCCTTATGTTGTGGAACATCGTTGATTGAAGCCCATCTAACTTGTTACGAATGACTTGTCGATGATTGTAGACTTTGAACCTGCTTGATAGAGGAACAAAAAAAGTGGTTAGGTTACTTGTAAGTAGCTTTTGGATTTTGTTATCCTTGAAACAATGGCAGTGTTAACAATTTTGAAGATGACAATCCGATTTTTGGCGCAAATGTGACAAGGATGGTAAGTCAGATAATATCCGAAAACTTGAAAATTTTCATCGTCCTGGAGCGGGACTCGAACCCGCGCCTTCCAGAAAACGCCCGGGTATGCTAACCACTACACCACCCAGAACGACCAAGTTTCAAGTTCCCGATTAATTTCAATATAACCATCACAGGATTCGCTAGTCGAAGCAACCGGCATTCATGATTAACGAATCTGGAGGTTAAGAATCTTATCCCATGTTTGCCCGGAGAAGATGATAAATCATGAAAGAAATACGGGATTACGCCATATAACACAAATTTTGAAGATGACAATCCTAATTTTGGCGCAAATGTGCCAAGGATGGTAAGTCAGATAATATCCGAAAACTTGAAAATTTTCATCGTCCTGGAGCGGGACTCGAACCCGCGTCCCCCAGAAAACGCCCAAGTATGCTAACCACTACACCACCCAGAACGACCAAGTTTCAAGTTTCCGATCAATTTGAATTTAACCATCACAGGGTTCGCTAGTCGATGCAACCGGCATTCATGTTTAGCGAATCTGGAGGTTAAGAATCTTATCCCGTGTTTGCCCGGAGAAGCAGATAAATCATGAAAGAAATACGGTATTACGCCATATAATACACATTTTGAAAATGACCCTCCGATTTTTGGCGCACTTTCCAGGAGTGTGAGATTGCAGGGTTTTGGATCCAGCTGTCTGATGGCTTGTTCAACTTCATCCCACAAATTCTCAATGGGTTTGCGATCTGGAGATTGTGTGGGCCACCTAAGCAAAGTAAACTCACCGGCATGTTCCTGAAACCAATCCTGTACAATACGAGCTCTATGGCAAGACGCATTACCTTGTTGAAAGTAGCCATCGCCATTGGGATAAACTATCCACATGACAGGATGCACTTGGTCCGCAACGATGTTTATATATGATGTGCCCGTCAGACGTTCATTAACACAAATTAAAGGTCCCAAAACATGCCAGGAAAACATTCCCAAAACCATAACGTTGCCTCCACCAGCTTGAAGGCAATGCATTTGGAGTCCATGCTTTCGTGCTGTTTCCGCCAAATTCTCACTCGGCCATCGGCATGGTGCAACTGAAAACGTGATTCATCGGACCACATAATTTGTTTCCAATTATCGACTGTCCAATCCTTGTGCTCCTGTGCGAACTGGAGACGTTTTCTCTTGTTAACTGCAGACAGCAAAGGTGTTCGAACAGGCCTTCGGCTGCCATATCTCATCCGATGCAGTGTACGGCGAACAGTGCGTGCAGAGAACATTTGAGGGGATTCGTGATTAAGATGTTCTGTAATTTGCTGCACTGTTGCCCTTCTGCTGTCTGTTACCAGTCTGGACACTCTCCGTTCCGCCCGAGCAGTCACTAGTCGATGACGACCGCACGTTGCACGTAGAGACCCAGTTTTTTGGCTGACAGTCCAGTCTTTAAACACTTTAACAACAGCTGCTCTGGAACATTTCACGAATGCGGCGGTTTCGGTGATACTCGCTCCATGGCTCCGAGCTCCTACAATCATCCCACGTTAAAAGTCCGTCAAATCGCATTTTTTACCCATCTCGTCATCCAAAAATCACTTCCACTACTGTCGCAAGCACTAAGTTTTCCGTTTTTATACTAGCCTCGCCCTCTGGCGGCAACAGCGCGCAGCCATAGCTCATTTGGTTAAAACTGTCAGGTGGTCATAATAAAGTGGCCACTCAGTGTATACAGCGAGTGAAAAATCGCTGCAGTAGTTTGTAATAAATTGCAATTAACCATTGACTAACGTGATTATTTGTCTTCTTGGAAAATCCGCTGAGTTTCGTTACTGCGGATAACTAATGCCAAAGTTGCCCTTGAAAAAGCGCATCAAATTATCAAAGAATATCTTACACTAATGTCTTAATTTCGCCACGAAATTCATGACATGTCTAATTACTACGCAGCGTTTTTCAAGATCAGGCTTTTGTGACGAGCGTGGCTTTCTGGGACAAAAGTTCCTCACGCAACAGTGCGTTTTGTCTATACAGTAAATCAGATTAGGAGAAGCCGTCATATCTTTCTTTTATAATTGAAAGATGCGAGGCGACAGATGATCACGAAAGGGTAGCCTTTTATTTATTTATTTATTTATTTATTTTATTTATTTACTATCTCCTCCACTCCGTGTCCTCAGCACGCAAGTGATCTCCGGGCTTTCTCTCTCTTTCTCTCTCAGAGGGGAATTCCATTTCTCGAGCCTCAAGCGGTAATGAGACAACACGTGGCACATGTCACACTTCATCAACACATGCTGTCCTTCCAACTTGTTATTTTCTCTTCATCTGTCCTCCATAGTTGCAACACACACTCTTCGGCCAGTGAGCAGGATGATCACAGACTGGACACTTAATTGACAAATATGGTTCGCCATATTGATCGCTTACCGACACATCTGGAAATACAGGAAGAATGCTTCCAATTTAGTTTTTGTTTTCGCTGCACTTTATTAGTGAACCATCATAAACTCCCAATTGTCACGTTCGCAGAAAGACAAGATTTTTTTTTTCTATGAAGCATTCATTGAATTTGCGGAAAATAATTGCTTTGGCACTCAGAAAAATTCGAAGCTTTTAATGATCGTATTGTTGGAATTAAATGTCCAAAGCACGCCATGTAGCCACTTTTTGATCTACAGGGTGATCCGTTTGGGTAGGGATAATTTAAAAATGCTGTAACTATAATTATTCAATATCTGGCAGGATAACTTTTACAGCTTGTCTAGTTTTCCACATGAATCCCTTTGCGGACTCGGCAGAGTTTATACCGAGTGCTCAATTTGCTGCAGTACACTGTTAAACATTTTGTGGCAGGTTGCTCCCAAAAGTGGTGCTACACCAGCTGCACCACTTTTTAAGAAAATATATACCATTCTGTGGCGCAAAATAAAACCCAAAACATGGTGCAACCTTACGTGCAACCATGTACCATAATGTGGTGAAAGTTGAACCACGTTGTTTGGTTTTGTTTGCAAAACACGATGGTGTATCTCTTCTCAGAAAGTGGTGCAGCTGGAGTAGCACCACTTTTTGGTGCAACCTACCACAAGGTTTTTAACAGTATACGGGGACAGATTCTGCCCGAAGGGTGAGGAAAGATGGGAGTTTCGTGCGCTGTATTCACAGACAAGACTACTGAGCGGAATTGAGGCTACCCAGAATCCCCCATGCTTTCTACGAAGCGGAAAGCCCCAAGGTAAATGTGTGGTGCGGGGTGAGCCTTCATCAGCTGTACAGCCCTTTTGCCTTCTCTGAGTATACTGTATGATTAGCACTGTACCTGGATATGCTACAAATCTTCTTGGTGTCACAACTGGATAACGATTTCATTTTACAGCAAGACGTAGCCCCACCGCACTGGTCGCTAGAAGACATGCGCTTCCTCAACAACACTTTCAAAGACAACTGATGGCCCTATTCCTTGGCCTATAAACTCCCCGGATCTCACTCCTCCCGATTTTTTCGTGTGGTGATTTGTGAAGAACATCGTCTACGCACAATGACCTCAAAATCTGGATGACTTGAAGGTGAAAATTTCTGCAGCGCTCGCACTAATCACTCCGCAGAAGTTAGAAAACACGTGGCTAGAACTGTGCACCCGGTATGAACTCTGCCGAGTGCAAAGGTAGTCATGCAGAGGCATGGACAAACTCTAAAAGTAATTCTGCCAAATATTAACTTATTACATCCCCTCATAAGCGCTCGAATATGAAGGCTGAAATCTCTTGCCGAATGAACGTTAGACAATTGGTGCCGAGTCTTCTTCAGGTACTGATCCGCAATCACTGATGATTTGGAATGTATCTGTGAAGAAGACTAGGCCAAACGTTGTCTACAGTTTAGTTAAGCCTGTAGACAACGTGTGAGATGGAAGCTTGTTCCAGTTGAACAACTCCAGCACCCCACGGAGCACGTTCATTTCGCAGGTTGCACAGTGATGCTTTATGCCCAGATCATGTGTTGAAACCCTACGCCGCTCATCAACGTCCAGCGCGATTTAATTTTATCAGATGTGCGGTACTTTAAACAGACATAACGAGTTCTTTCTAAATGACGATAATTCCAGAGCCCGTTATTCGGGACTAATGAATTTGTATCTTCAGGCAGCGGCTATTCTACGCATAGAGTGGCCGGCTCTCGTTGTGTACTGCTAGCACAATCTGAATTCAATTGAGCATGCCTAAGATCAACTCAGTTACGCTGTGAGACACCACATGGGTCCCCCGGCTCAGTTGGATGAGTATAGCTAAAGAGCTCTTGAAAAATAGGAGACTAAACTAAAACCTCCTCAACGACCTGGTTGGCAGCATGACACGATAATCGCAAGAGCTGTCCTGATTTGCTGTTGAGAAACACTTTGGCTCATTTTACTTATACTGACCAGTAATAAACAGCGCCGTGAGTCGGTTAACTACCATTTGATATTTCTGTGTATTTTTCTGTTTGCTGTATGTTTTTATCACATCACTTTCAGTACTTTCAATTCATAATTCCTCGTTGTGTACTGCTAGCACAATCTGTCAAATGCGCTGGTGGAGCAACACTTTTTTCGACGTTGTGTTTTTCAGAAACTTTAAATGTCGAACATCTGTGTTCTCGAAGAATAAGAAATTTGATCTAACGTACTTGTGTGATTTAATATGCCTGAAGCCCAGTTCTTAGCTTCAACTATTAGTTCAGGTTTCAGCCGCTTTTAAGATTTAGACTTTATTTGAGAGGAGCTCTAATACTAACCAGGTGCTTAAAAGGAAAACATGCGAAAGTAGTTCTACTGCAAATGTTTATTCAGGTGCTAATAAAATCTAATGGATTTTATTTGATGTAATTTATTTATACGTGTTAAGAACGTAACTTTCTGGCAATTCCATTGGGCATCATAGTTTTCAGCTTACAATCATATTTCAAAACTTCCCCTTCCAACAAGGATCCGTCATTCCCACCCCTCTACCATCTATCGTAGGCAGATCGACCTCTGACACATCCCATCTATTGTTGCCAAGGATGTCTAGGATCACATCTCTTGATGAATGGATTCATACTTTTGCAATCGACGGGATCGTTTGTCTTTCCTAATCTTCTCCATCTGAAAGGCCCTGTGTTTCCCAAAACTACAGTTCATTCTATTACGCTCTGTGTGTTCAAGACATGCATCAGGGTTGAAATTTACTCTGCAGAGATTTATTATGTGTTCCTTGGAGCGAGAATGAAGATTGCCAATGCAAATTGTTCAACCTACGTGCAGACTGCTTGAAATAACGCGCACCACTAGATCATAGAGTACTCGGTATGTACGGCGGAAACATCTAAAAGAGTACATGATTTTTGCATGTTCACAACTGCCATGTTATAGCGTTAATAATGGGAGTGTTCATTTCTACCTTTACTTAACAACGCTATCTTCATTTTACACACAGAATTGTGAAAAGGAGAACTTATGGCCTGTCGGATTGACTGAAGATAAATTGAAGTTGATATAACCTTGTTAACACCAAGAATTTATAGAACAAACGGGTTTAAATGCGTTTTAACTTAACAGTTTAAGGTGTATACTTAACTTAAATTTAAATGTCAGAGAGAGAGTGTGCGTGTTTTTGTGTGCAAGAGAGTAAAAGCTGTGCGTGTGTGTCAAGAGAGAGAAAATTCTATGGGTGTATTTGAGAGAGAGAGTTTGTGTGGGCTATTCACCATACCATCTCATTTTTAGCACGTCTTTTGTAAAATAAAGTACATGCTTCTGGCATTACTTTGTCAGTCCGTCGCTCTGTCTGTGGAGACAATATCTCTTCAACCATCAGTCAGATTTGAAATATATACTTTTTGCAATGAAAATCCGAAAATTTGAGAACGGTGATCCTTGTTTTCCAGTTCTTTTTGTATTTTGTTTTTCAGATACACGTTTCGTCGCTAGAGGGCGTAAATGCAGATTCTATAGAATTCAAATGCATTTCATTCCATATCTTTGCTCCTAAATACACGATTACAAAAATCATTCTTTCCTTCGATACCGTTTATAACGAAGGCTGTTTTGTGTGCAATTATTTTTCTCAAGAATGCATGGTTTTCCCACTACAGGTCGTAAAGCAACGTATCGATTTCCCCGATATCTTTGCTTTTAAAAGTCCGATTTGAAATTTCTTTTTGCATTCGATAGAGCTTCAGATGGGAAGGGTTCTGCATATAATTTCTATTTTTTATTAAAGAGCTGTTTTACCACTTGGGAACGTAAGGTTATATTTCTGTTTCTGATGTACGTATATGCAACAATCTGCCCTTCTGAAAGCTCGACTAACAAAATTCTGTTGTGGTCAGATATCAATCCATTTTCTGAATATTTTGCACATAAAATAATGCCCAGTTTCTTCACAAGGGGGCATAGATTATTACCTTATTATTTTTATTTTCCTTGATATCTCTATAATTCTAACAGCTAGAATTGAAAAAATCCTTCGTTCTCGGAAAGCGTTTCTAGTGAAAGATATTTGCACACAATTTCTACTTTTTCATAACGCATACGTTTGTCGTTAGAAGGCATAAGTTCACGCTTCCATTTACAGCACATTTAATCTGCGAGTCTATAAGCCGTTTGCAAAAAATCTAATTTTTGGTTAGATATTACTAAGTACGGAAACGATTTGTAGGCATTTCCTGCCCAACAAATTGCACAATCTCCCTGCTAGGAGGAGCAAAGGTTTAAACTGTTTTTTTTTATATCTCCAATTCTAAAACTGATTTTAAAATATTGTTTTTAATACCGGGTAATATTTTCCTGTAAGTGGTGTAGGGGTGTATTTCTGGTTGTAACGGTACCTTCGCTTCTAAAAGTCCAATTAAAAATTCCTTTCTTTTTACTGCAGTTTTACTTTTTTTTTTACGTTAGAGTACAGATGGGGAAGATTTTTCTCCTTGAAAGGTGCACAGTTTTCTCGCTAGGTGGTGTAAGTGTTAAAACATTTCCGCCGTTATCTCTGATTCCAGAAAACTTATCTAAAAACATTACTTTTCCTTAGCACAGCTTCTGCTATGAAAAATACGTTTTAATTTTTAGCCTTTTTCTTCTTTTCCTTATTCAAAATTCTTCCGGCAGAGTGCGTAACCGCATATTTCTATTTCAAACAGTTGATTCAATGCTAAAAATATCTTATAAAAATCTAAAAATCTTTCTTTCTTTCTCTTTTTTTTTTTTTTTTTTTGGTAGGGTGTTCTTTATAATGAAGAATATTTTGCACTCCTTTTCTTCTTTACGCAACACACACCTAACATATTTTTCAGCAGCTAGTGGGAGTAAATAATTATTTATCTTTCTGAATGTTTTACCGATTTCAGAAATCAAGAATTTTTTGTAACACTTTCACACTGCGTAATTAAACTTATGCGCAGTTTCTTCCTGCGTGTTGTAAGTTCATTTTCTTTTTTGCTGTTTTTTTTAATTCTCTAACAATCTGCTTTGAAATACATTATTTTCTATCGGTAAGGATTCAAAAGATGTGCTCATTAGAAGCCAGAATTCGATGTCATCTTTTTGGGGTTTTTTCATTCCTTACAGACAGCCTCCTTGAAGGCTACAAGATATTGATTTCTTCTTAAAACTAAAGAGCTCTCATTAACTGAATTTATTCAACTATTAGAAACTAATTGCCAATATTTAAGTCTGGACGTTATCTTAAAGCCAGGTTGCGTGTTTATCTAACTGATGTACTCTTCATTTGTTCTTGCAATTTGTTTTCAAACAGTACCACATTTTTTCAGTTCGTACTGTTTGCATTGCGAAGACCAAGAAGAGTGGATAACTTCAGTTTCGTGAAGGCGAAATTCTTTTATAATACTTTCCCTTTTTATCGCCTAATAGTTTCTTTGCTCACACTCATGCAATGTAGTTTATCACTTTGTTTTATTTTATCAATAGTTCATCACTTCAGCACTTGTTCCTTATTTTACAACCAATGGCACGGATTTTACCACCTAATCCGTAGATGCCTGCTTACATCACGAACATGACATTTGAGTTAGAATCGCTCTGCAACGGAAGAAAATAAGCGTTTTGACAGATTAACCGTGACGGTCTTCTAATGAGAAAGAACGGTGTCTAACGTTGAAAGAACCACAAAAAAAAAAAAAAATAATGCAACCATTGCCTGACTAAACAAATAAACACGTAAATCGAACAGGACCGTCTGCTTCACAGAAGCGCTGACGACACGTTTAGTTGTATTATTTTGTGGATAAACACACACACTGTACAGACAGAAGACACTGAAATGCCAGATTCAAAAACAAAAAGGATGATTTAGTGGAAGAAGTCAGTATGGAGTTGGCCAACCTGCGGCCTGAATACACAGTCGTATCAGAATAATATGACTACCTAATAAGGGGAATAACCACCCTTGGCCCGGATGACAGCGGCGAGACGACGTCGCATTGACACAATGAGATCCTGGAAAGATTACCCGAGGCACAAGTGCACATTCGTACTGCACCAGAGCACGGAGGTACCGCATATGACGTGGTTGTGTGTCGGCACGTCCAACCTGTCGGTCCAAATAGTCCCACAAGTGCTCTATGATTTAGAGATCGGGCGATTTCGCCGGCCACACGAGAACGGAGACACCGCTGTCGTGTTCCTGGAAACAGTCACGCACCTGCTTAGCGACGTCGCAGGGAACATTGTGCTGTTGGTTAACACCATCACCACTAGGGAAAACGTCCAACATGAAGGGATGCATGTGATCAGCAAGGATGGACAGGTAGCCATTGGCGTTCAGGGACCCATCCAATGGTATCAGTGCTTCCATGTCATACCAGGAAAATATGCCTCAGACATGCACACTTCCACCGCAGGCCTGTATTTGACCGACAAGGGTGTCCGCGTGTTGGTTCTCATGTGTCTGACGCCGTATCTGCCACCACCCGTCAAACAAATTTTTTCTCCGACAAATCGAGGTGTAAATCTCGATTTGTCGGAGAAGGCAACCCCATTCCACTCTTCTACTGTTTAATGACGGTAGTCCCATGTGAACAGAAGGCGTCCTTGCCGGAGCGTCGACTCCGGAGACCCATGAGTAACAGGCGTCCTTGCCGGAGCGTCGACTCCGGAGACACATGAGTAACAGGCATCCTCGCTTGAGTGTCGAATCCGGCGACCCACGAGTAACAGGCGTCCTTGCCGGAGCGTCGACTCCGGAAACCCATGAGTAACAGGCGTCCTTGCCGGAGCGTCGACTCCGGAGACACATGAATAACAGGCATCCTTGCCGGAGCGTCGACTCCGGCGACCCACGAGTAACAGGCGTCCTTGCCGGAGCGTCGACTCCGGAAACCCATGAGTAACAGGCGTCCTTGCCGGAGCGTCGACTCCGGAGACACACGAGTAACAGGTGTCCTTGCCGGAGCGTCGATTCCGGAGACCCATGAGTAACAGGCGTCCTTGCTTGAGTGTCGACTCCGGAGACCCATGAGTAACAGGCGTCCTTGCCGGAGCGTCGACTCCGGAGACCCATGAGTAACAGGCGTCCTTGCCGGAGCGTCGATTCCGGAGACCCATGACTAACAGGCTTCCTTGCCGGAGCGTCGACTCTGGAGACCCACGAGTAACAGGCGTCCTTGCCGGAGCGTCGACTCCGGCGACCCACGAGTAACAGGCGTCCTTGCCGGAGCGTCGACTCCGGAGACCCATGAGTAACAGGATTCGCTCTACTGATATCGGGGACACGTACCTGGGTGCCCGCGCGTTCATTTATGTGGTCAATTTCTGCTCTGTTGCGCGTCGATTGCCCTTTACCAGTCGAAGGAGGCAACTTTCTCCTCTGGGGTGGATGGTTTTGGAGGCTACACAGTTATAACGGTGGGAGGTATTCGGTGCTATAGTAAGGGTGAACCATATTTTTGGTACACCCTTACTACAGCATCTCGCGAATAGCCCACGAAATCTGCTCTCTCTGAGAGGCTTCCACCCTTGTTGCGGTAGCCGATGATCGTTCCTTGTTTGAAAGTCTGTCTAATCACTGTCCATTGTGCTCACCTTACGCTCTGTGGCTTATTTGTCCTGACCGGAAGCTTACAACCCCGTGTGGTCGACCTTGTCACGTGCACTCTGTGACGTGCCTGGGCGGGTACACTGTGATTCCAGGGGTGGTCGTATTATTCTGATACGACCGTGTGCATGCGTTCAGCCTCCTATGCATATGTTTCCTAGAAAAGCATCGGCAGTAATGCACACGCGCGTTCTCTTTTCTATTATTCCGCGTTCTCCTTCCGCCAGCTCTTGAGGTGATTTAGGACGAATTTCCAAAATCCCAATTTTGATTTTCCGTTAACCAGTCACCAGCAACGCGTGATCTGTTTCAGGAGGCGTCACATTGCTGATATCAGAAGAACCTATCTCCGTAGTATTTTCACTGTTGGAAGCGCTGAGTCGCCCAGGATGTCAAGGGAAGCTTCTGCATTAACAATGGTTTCCATCACCACTAATGGATCGAGTCTATTTCAAGAGAAACGGGCCCACACAAGAACGCTGTCCCCTTCCAAAAGTGTGTGTGGAAACAGAGCACTCCGGCAAGAATGTTCTCTTGGCATTCTCCATATTCATACATGGCCATCTGACAGGTACATATTGTATTCATCCGAGCTTTGATGCATTATGGCAAACAAAATGTAGCATTCTATGGAGTAATATGGGTGTAAAGAGTGTGTGCGCTTCCTTTGTAGGGCTTTTTACGTTCGTACGTGTTACGGCAACTCTTAAACCGAATGCAACGAGTATGCGTATTACGCTGCCACTCGCTATTCCATCTCGACACCGTATCTTACGTTCTTTCAATATGCAGTAGACTCTGACCACCTCACCTTTTATTTTATTTTATTTTTTCTACCTGGTCACAAGAATTCGAGCAACTCAATGACAGGCAAAACACCTACGTGAAGAATAACTATAACAAAGTTTATTGTGTGATCCTTGAGAAACTGGCGTCTCGCGTGACTGTTCAGGGCTGCAGTATACCGTCGGCTGCTTTCTGTAGAACTCAGTTTCCTCATCCGGGAAATTATCTTCAAACGTTTTCTCCAGTCCGAGACCTGAATTCTGGCCTTGCCGAGAAATAGCATTTCCTGACGAACTTGGCCGGTGCACGTCCTTACACGCGCCTCCAAACGTCCCCGGTCAAGTCAACCGCTGACTTGCCGTAGTCGAACCTTCGTTCCCTGGCTGCTCGATGCCCAAGTCTCACGCTGAAACCTCGACGTCGTTAACTTTTTGCCGGAAATGCATCCCCCAGGCCCATTCCGCACTGGAATGTCTCGGGGCTAGGAATCCAAACTCTTTTAAACAGGGTGTTCCGTAAGTCGGGCCCTCATAGGAGAAAAGCACATACAATTACAGAATATGTTCAAAGTGTCCGCCGTTGTGTTGCACACACAGATGAAGACGCAAGCAGCACTCTATGAATCACACTAGTGGGAATTTCCTGACATGCCTACACAATGTGTTTTTTAAGGTGGAGAATGCTTTGAATGCTGACAATGGCTTTTAGAAGACACCACAAAGATACCACAAATGAAAATCGAATGGAGTAAGATCTGGGCTTCTTGGAGGCCACTCCCCGTGTCCTCGGCGTTCTATCCAATGTTCGGTAAACTGTGTGTTAAGTCGCAATGTCAGCGCGTTATGCGGAGAGGCGCCATCCTACTGAAACCATTCCGGGAATGTGCCTGGTAGATTCGACAGGCTTAGAAATACTTCCTCCTGCAACATGTTCAGGTACGTTTCTGCAGTTACCGTCTCATTAAAGAAGAAGTGGACCAACGATTCTCTGTTCCCGTATCCCGCACCACACCATGACGCGACCTCTGCCTTGTTCCTTGGACGGATTGAACCAAAAAGGATTTGTACTGACCAATATCGAGTCTTCTGATGGTTAATTTCATCGGAAACATAAAAGTTTGCTTCATCAGAGAACAGAATTTGTGATGGAAACGTCCCATCATCCACGCATTGTTCTTCTGTCCATTCGCAAAACTGGATTCGCCTATCAGGATCATCTTCACTTAAATTTTGATGCAGTTGCAGTTTGTATGGATGCCAGTGATTAAGTTTCAGGATGCGGTCGATGCTGCTCTTGGGGATCCCAGTTTTAGTGGACATGCGTCGAAGTGACCTTTTGGCGCAGGAAACGACCCGAGCCATCACATTGGTACTGATTTCATCGTCCGTAATAGTGCTTGGCTGTCCGTTGCGTGGCTTGTCATGCATGGACTCAGTTTTCTTAAATTTGGATATCAGCTTGCAGACATATCTATGTGTGAGTGATGCGTGGTCTGGATGCAGCTTGTTGAATTCTTCGGCCACTTCCCTTGTGACTTCGGGTCCCAACCAACAAAATAACATCAATTCGTTCCTCCGTACTCAGCGACATGGTTTACCTGTAAAAGTAGAAATACAAATGAGAGAAACTCCTATGTGTCAGAACTTACAGGACATCCTGTAGAATACTCCTATATTTTGTTTCAGCGCACCTCCACAATTCTGGAAAGCTTGGGTCATGCTCCGAGGTCAAAAAACCAGTAAACAACGTGTTCGTCATGAACAAATACCCCTGCCTTGTGTGACGTGCCTGCCTCGCAGGACGCACACGACATAAAGTCAGATAGCAGCGAGAACGAACGTCTGCGTAGCTCAGTTGGTAGAGCGACTTGTTCCGGAATAAGTGGACTCGAGTTCGAACCCGGCGTGGGCCAAAAATGACTGAGAAATTTACTACGTTATAATGGCGCCCGAACTTACCGGATGACCCAGCCGTTAAAGATCTCGCAGTGGTGTGATGTTCTTTCCACACCGCGAGATAGGAAAAATAAGATTATCCCTTCTCCAGCGCTTCGAAAAATAAACGTGTGTGACGTTGCTTTCCGCACACCAGATTGACTGGGAGTTCTCAAGTGCACGTTCTACAGCAGATGGCTGCCTGCAACGATTCATGGTCATGGCTGACCCGTGGGACATGCCCCCGGCCCTCTTTCGGGGGGGAGATGTGGCATGCCTTCTCCGCAGGACGCACACGACATAAAGGAAGATAGCAACGAGAACGAACGTCTGTGTAGCTCAGTTGGTAGAGCGACTTGTTCCGGAATAAGTGGACTCGGGTTCGAACCCGGCGTGGACCAAAAATGACGGAGAAATTTACTACGTTATAATGGCGCCCAAACTTCCCGGATGACCCAGCCGTTAAAGATCTCGCAGTGGTGAGATGTTCTTTCCACACCGCGAGATAGGAAAAATAAGATTATCCCTTCTCCAGCGCTTCGAAAAATAAACGTGTGTGACGTTGCATTCCGCACGCCAGATTGACAGGGAGTTCTCAAGTGCACGTTCTACAACAGATGGCTGCCTGCAACGATTCATGGTCATGGCTGACCCGTGGGACATGCCCCCGGCCCTCTTTCGGGGGGGGGAGATGTGGCGTGCCTTCTCCGCAGTACGCATATGACATAAAGGCAGATAGCAGCGAGAACGAACGTCTGTGTAGCTCAGTTGGTAGAGCGACTTGTTCCGGAATAAATGGACTCGGGTTCGATCCCCGGCGTGGACCAAAAATGACTGAGAAATTTACTTCGTTATACTTGACATTGCAGTGTCAGAGGACAGGTTCCAAAACCAGTGATACACTACACATTTTGCGGCTTCGACAAGAATCAGGGAAAATAGCGAGAGATTTTAATTTCTTAATTCCTGTGTGAAGAGCTTTCCAGATTTCTACAAATAACTCCATGTGCTCGTTTTGGCACACACACAAAGAAAAATTAAAAGTTCTGAAATACGTATGAAAAATGTTCATATAAACGAAACTATCAGGGATATATAATTGTATATGTCCCTTTAATAGGGCTCGTAGGAGACGGCACGACAATAAATACCCAGTGCATGGGACTCCCTTCGAATGGTTCTTGAACAAACGGAAATATCAGAAGCACTTGTGACATTATAGCGCAGATCTTCTGACGTACACCTTTGAAGAGATTTTACCTGTTTCTCTAGTCTTTGATGGTCTGTGTCATCCAAAATTTTGGATCTGCAGTTACGTTTCGATGGTTGAGTGACACCTTCGCTCTGTCAGCTCTGACGTATCTACCTCAAAGGTGGTGTACATGTCAAGACGGCAAGTAGCAGTAGCAATCTCCGTCGGTGCAGCTTAATTGGGAAAGCATTTGGCTCCGGAGCTGATGGATGCTGGTTCGAATCCGTCACCGGCAATTGAGTGTTATGCTGTGTTAGCACCCGAAGGCAAATTAAATCTGCTGGCCTTTGGGCTATTCGAAGGGTGTGTGACGTTCATTCCACACATCATCTGAAATTAATGAGAATTCATTATTCGTCGGCTCACCCGGAAGCCTACGATTTCGTGTCAGCCGTTTCTGAAGGATGGGGGAACATGTGTGACGTACCTACAGCAGAGGTGACCCACATGTCAAGACGGTAATGTTTTAGCGACAAACTTCGTTGGTGTAGCTTAATTGGGAAAGCATTCGGCTCCAAAGTAGAAGGATGAAGGTTTGATTCCCGCTACCGGCAAATGATGTTTACGCTGCGCAGCGATGCACAACGTCCAACACAGTTGACGTAGAGATGTTTGACATATTTACTCTCGCTCTTATCGAAAGACAACGATGCAACACCTATAATTATGACTCTCACAAACTCCCTGCGTCCAGGTCGCAACACCCTGCCGTCCAGTACGGCGTCTTGGGAGAGCAGTAGCTTCCTTTCATACAATGGCTAAATATTCTGCATATAATAATGCGCGGACGATTTGCCTACTGTGATTCTAGGAGAAGTGTCCGGTGACTTTTGTCTAAATAATATATATTGTATTGCGCGTGCAATCTGAGTGACCGCTGGTTATTACCAATTACTGATCCTGTAAATTTCAACTGTTAAAAAAGATTTGTTCGAAAAATGTGTGATGCTTCTTCGACACATCGTCTGGAATTTCTTCTTCTACGCTCTTCTTCGCTTTTCTTCTTCTACGCTCCACAAAATGTGTGATTTTCTTCTACTTATTGTCCGGGATGAATGGGAATTCTTTCTTCTGCGCTTCGAGAAAGCGTTATGCTTCATCCACACATCGCCTGGACTTAATGAGAATTCCTTCCTCTGCGCTTCACAAAATGTGTGACACTTCTTCCACACATCATCTGGAATTCATGAGAATTCCTTCTTCTGCGCTTCGCGAAGTGTGTGATTTTTCTTCTACTCATTGTCTGGGATGAATGAGAATTCCTTTTTCTGCGCTTCGAGAAATGCGTTATGCTTCATCCACACATCGCCTGGAATTAATGAGAATTCCTTCCTCTGCGCTTCACAAAATGTGCGACACTTCTTCCACACATCATCTGAAATTCATGAGCATACCTTCTTCTGCGCTTCGCAAAATGTATGCTGTTTCTTCCACACGTCATCTGGAATTCATGGGAATTCCTTCTTCTACGCTTCACAAAATGTGTGACACTTCTACTACACATCATCTGGAATTCATGAGAATTCCTTCTTCTGCGCTTCGCAAAATGTGTGCTGTTTCTTCCACACGTCATCTGGAATTCATGAGAATTCCTTCTTCTACGCTTCACAAAAAGTGTGATTCTTCTTCTACTTATTGTCTGGGATGAATGAGAATTATTTTTTCTGCGCTTCGAGAAATGCGTTGTGCTTCATCCACACATCGCCTGGAATTAATGAAAATTCCTTCCTCTGCGCTTCACAAAATGTGTGACACTTCTTCCACACATCATCTGGAATTCATGAGAATTCCTTCTTCTGCGCTTCGCGAAATGTGTGATTTTTCTTCTGCTCATTGTCTGGGATGAATGAGAATTATTTCTTCTGCGCTTCAATAAATACTTTATACTTCATCTACACATTGCCTGGAATTAATGAGAATTCCTTCCTCTGCGCTTCACAAAATGTGTGACACTTCTTTCACACATCATCTGGAATTCATGAGAATTCCTTCTTCTGCGCTTCGCGAAATGTGTGATTTTTCTTCTGCTCATTGTCTGGGATGAATGAGAATTATTTCTTCTGCGCTTCAATAAATACTTTATACTTCATCTACACATTGCCTGGAATTAATGAGAATCCTTCCTCTGCGCTTCACAAAATGTGTGACACTTCTTCCACACATCATCTGGAATTCATGAGAATTCCTTCTTCTGCGCTTCACAAAATGTGAGATTTTTCTTCTACTCATTGTGTGGGATGAATGAGAATTATTTCTTCTGCGCTTCAAAGGAAATAAATTATACTTCATTTACACATTGCCTGGAATTAATGAGAATTCCTTGCTCTGCGCTTCACAAAATGTGTGACACTTTTTCCACACATCATCTGGAATTCATGAGAATTTCTTCTTCTACCCTTCACAAAATGGGTGATTCTTCTTCTACTCATTGTCTGGGATGAATGAGAATTCTTTCTTCTGCGCTTCCAGAAATGCGTTATGCTTCTTCCACACGTCGTCTGGAATTAATGAGAATTCCTTCTCCTACGCTTCACAAAATGTGTGACACTTCTTCCACACATCATCTGGAATTCATGAGAATTACTTCTTCTGCGGTTTGAAAAATTTCTGCTGTTTCTTCCACACGTCATCTAGAATTCACGAGAATTCCTTCTTCTACGCTTCACAAAATGTGTGATTCTTCTTCTACTCATCGTCTGGGATGAATGAGAATTCTTTCTTCTGCGCTTCCAGATATGCGTTATGCTTCTTCCACACATCGCCTGGAACTAATGAGAATTCCTTTTTCTGCGCTACGAAAAATGTGTGATGCTATTTCTACACATCGTCTGGAATTTATGAAGATCCCTTTTCCTTTGCTTCAAAAAATGCGTGATGCTTCTTCGCCCCATTATCTGGTATTAATGAGAATTCCATCTTCTGCTCTTCGGGAATTGCGTGATGCTTCTTCCACACATCGCTTAGAATTCATGAGAATTCCTTCTTCTGTACTTCGAGAAATGTGTGATGCTTCTTCTGCTCATCGTCTGGGATGAATAAGAATTCGTTCTTCTTCGCTTCGAGGAGTGCGTGATGGTTCTTCCACACATCATCTGGAATTCGTGAGAATTCCATCTTCTGCACTTCGAAAAATGGGTGATGCTTCTTCTACACATAGTGTGGAATTTATGGGGATCTTTTTTCCTTTGCTTCAAAAAATGTGTGATGCTTCTTCCACACATCGCCTGGAATTAATGAGAATTCCTTCTTCTGCGCTTCGAAAACTGTGTGATGCTTCTTCTACACATCGTCTGGAATTTATGAAGATCCCTTTTCCTTTGCTTTAAAAATTGTGTGATGCTTCTTCGCCACATTATCTGGTATTAATGAGAATTCCATCTTCTGCGCTTCGAGAATTGAGTGATGCTTCTTCCACACATCGCTTGGAATTCATGAGAATTCCTTCTTCTGTACTTCGAAAAATGTGTGATGCTTCTTCTACTCATCGTCTGGGATGAATAAGAATTCTTTCTTCTGCGCTTCGAGGAATGCGTGATGGTTCTTCCACACATCGTCTGGAATTCATGAGATTTCCTATTTCGGCGGTTCGAAAAATGTGCGAGCTTCTTCCACACATTGTCTTGAATTAATGAGAATTCCTTCTTCTACGCTCCACAAAATGTGTGATACTTCTTCCACACGTCATTTAGAATTGAATCAGAATTTCTTCTTCTACAGAGAATTTCTGCAAGCATGGTCAGTAGGCTGATCCAAAATAACCTGCTATTCCGGGCACAGTCTGTTCTTAACGAGGAGAGGGGATTTATGTGATGTACTTACCTCAGAAGCGACGCACATGTCCAAACAGCAAGTTGCAGCGATAAGCCTTTGTCGGTGTTGCTCAAATGGTAGAATATCCAACTACAGAGAAGGGAGACGTGGATTCAAAGCTGTAACCGGAAAATTTGGGCTTTTACGCTAAAAGGACAACTAATCGAACAATTAACTAACAAACTTCAAAAATTAAAAACGTTATAGCTGTTAGCTGCCATAAATTAAAAGCTTATGCGTAAATGGAATTTTCAACAAAGAAACAAACCAAATAAAAAATACACCAGAAAAAAGGATATGTTTTTTCTCTCTAAATCATCCTGCGCGCTTCACTATATTAACATATGTTACAGCCGAACATTCAAGCGTACTCCCCCCCCCGCTACTTGAAGTGAGGTACGCTGTTTTTAAGTTACCAACAGTTCTCGCACCACTGAAATAATTTTTCTTGTTTCTTCATTTCTGATTTCTGCTCAAGATCACCAAGCGAGAAAGTGGAAGAATTATCTGTTTCAAAACTATAAAATTCTAAGTACATGTTTCTTTCGAAAAAGTTCCATAAATATGAGGAGTTTACGCTAACCCGTTCAGTCACTATGCTATTTAAAATTCCAGCGTTGTGCAAGTCCCATGTTTCAGGGGATATTTACCCTCTTTTGCGGTTAAAATGTGGAACTGTGTGTTCCGTTTGCAGCCATTACACTGCGAGGATGACCTGTTCAGGAATTCCTCTCGTGTTACCAGTGCCGAACGTAAATAAGGAAGGGGGGGGGGGTGCTGTTCTTAGTGTGGGAGGATTCTTCAACTCCAGTTCGTTATGGGTTCCTCAAGTAAATTTCAGCGCTTCAGATGAAGGAAGTGTGATCAAAAGACGTGGAACTTTTTCTATTTACATGTCCGCATTTTCTCTTTGCTTTGTGCCTGCTGTTTACTGAGACTAAAAGCCGTTAAATCACTCCTCGTGCTGTTCCTCTTTTCCGGTATTTTTGCTCGCTTGTTTTTAATGTCTCAGTCCTTCCTCGCATTTTATCTCATTAGCTCTGCCATTTTCATTTTGTCTCTAACGTTAAACATTTCTGGAACTCAGAGGTAGAAAATGCCTCTTGGATTTTTAGCCTTGACGTTTCATCACGACACGCGTTTCTGCTGGTATTAAAAATGGAAAGTAAATATGTCTTTGGATTTGCGCACATTTGGGAACGATTTCGCAGGTGAAATGTGTTATCATTTGTTCGTTTGTTTTTTGGGAACTTATCTGCTAGCGTGAACAACTCGTGGGGCTATAAAAGCAAGCAGTCACATGTCTGTAATTTGGGGCCACTAGCTCCAGTGAGGGGAGAGAACCAGAGGCATGGGACAGGTGCGTCACCCACAGACCACATGGGACTTGAACTCACGACCTTTTCGAAAGATTATTTAGCAACCCAGGCCTCTGACTCACTGGGGCCGCAAAAAATAGTACTCCAGGAAGTACACAGTAACGCCATACAAAAAAAAAAAATAAGAAAAAAAACAAATGGTACGCATGGCCCAAGATACGACTTTTTCCTCGAAAAAATGCAGCTACCCAATAACGAAGATTTATTTGAGGAGGGGGGGTAACGACCTTCGCGAGCTATAAATAGTCATTGCTACACACAAACGACGTGGACTAGGAACATCAAACAGAAGGCATCGCGCTTTCCATCTTTATAAGTGAGTCACGGAAAAATTCTCATTGGCCTCCACTGGGAAGCTGTTTCCAAGTTTATAAGACCCTGGGTTCGATTCTCGGTTGCGACCGATGATAATTTTTCCGTGACTCACTTATAAATGTGAAAAGAGCGATGACTTCTGTTTGATAAGTAGTCGTCCGTCCCTAATGTAGGGCCACTGGTTCACGAAAGAGTCAGTGATATAGCAAACACGCCAGTCCCTAATGTAGGGACGGGCGTGTTTGCTATTAATTGTAAAAGAGGGATGACTTCTGTTTGATAAGTAGTCGTCCGTCCCTAATTTAGGGGCAGGCACTGTTTCCGAAAGAGTCAATAACATAGCAAACACGCCCATCCCTACATTAGGGATGGGCGTGCTTGCTATTAACTGCAAAAGAGCGATAACTTCTGTTTGATAAGTAGTCGTCCGTCCCTAATGTAGGGCCACTGGTTCACGAAAGAGTAAGTGATATAGCAAACACGCCCGTTTTGCTATATCATGTAAAAGAGCGATGACTTCTGTTTGATAAGTAGTCGTCCGTCCCTAATGTAGGGCCACTGATTCACGAAAGAGTCAGTGATATAGCAAACACGCCCGTCACTAATGTGGGGACAGGCGTGTTTGCTATTAATTGTAAATGAGCGATGACTTCTGTTTGATAAGTAGTCGTCCATCCCTAATGTAGGGCAACTGGTTCACGAAAGAGTCGGTAATATAGCAAACGCGCCCGTCCCAAATGTAGTGACGGGCGTGTTTGCTATTAATTGTAAAAGAGGGATGACTTCTGTTTGATAAGTAGTCGTCCGTCCCTAATGTAGGGCCACTGGTTCACGAAAGAGTCAGTGATATAGCAATCACGCCCGTCCCTAATGTAGGAACGGGCGTGTTTGCTATTAATTGTAAAAGAGCGATGACTTCTGTTTGATAAGTAGTTGTCCGTCCCTGATGTAGGGCCACTGGTTCCACGAAAGAGTCAGTGTCGTAATACGAAAAAAAAACATCCATGTCTTATCGGGATTCGAACCCGGACCCATGATCAGAAGTCATCACTTAGACCACTGCGCTACCGGGTCGGCGAACGGGAAATTAAATAGCAATTTAAGGGAAAGAGGCTTCATACAGAATTAGCGCAGAAACGTTGCATCAAGCAGAATTATAAGGGAGTGAAGACTTGAACATAACAATAGGGAAACGATAATTTAAGAACAATTGTGTAGATACGAAATTTCTTTGTGCGCATGGTTTAAAGATTCCCATAAGCATCTAAGGTTAAAAGTAGCCGTTCGTTTCTAGTTCAGTGCCACTGGTACAAGAAAAGGAACGGTGCCATCATTATTGAAAAACCAAACCTCCAATACGCGATACATATATGTCCAGATGAAGACAGTTTGAAAAAAGAACATTATTTCCTTAAACGTTCTGCAGTACAGCGAGGATACAACCCTTCCATTATAGACAAGGCTCTAACAAAATTCCGGAAACCGAAGCTTATCTCCACGTTAACTCCTGTGATGCACCCATTGCGAGATAATTTGGCCATTATTCCATTTTCCCGTGACATTGACTTCCAAATTTCAAGAATTCTAGTGATTTTTAAACCGATAAACAAAATGAACTTTTTAAGATTAAAGGACTCTATTGAAGACAAAAACTCGTGAGGAATTAATCAAATTCCATGTAAATGTTGCGCTTCGTGCATAGGACAGACTCGTAGAGCTTTGTGTTTTCGATTAAAGGAGAACAAGACCTACATTCGGAACTGTGACCTAAAGAAGTCATCGATGGCTGAACTCTGTTACGAAAAGGACCATAAGTCTTAGAAGAAGCAAAACTAATCGACAAACCAGATTCAATTACCAAACTTGATATTTTGGAAGCTTTCCATGTATATCAGAACTCTTTGCAACTTGTTAATGACATGGTATCCACCCCATTTCAATCAAGCGCGTGGGAGCAACTAACCAAAACCCGTGACTGTAAACACCAATTATGATATCATATACAATCTGAATATTTACGTGCCATTCGTTCAGATGAAGCTAGATCAATACTCAGCGAAACCAATGCCGACTTGAAAAAATAAATATTTGTGACATACTACGTTGTATATTTTAATATACACTGACGGAAAAAAATCCTAACACCAAGAAGGGGTTGTGTTAAATAAACGACAGTTGGTAGGCGGTTAGAGTACATCTTTAAGATGACGTCTATGCAAATTTCGCGCTCGGCGCATACGTGTGGTGCCAGTAGCGCCCCTCGGAACATGCAAAGCAGGTTTGCTGTAAATACGCGCTGTAACGTTCGTGAGTGTTAGTTATCGTTGAGATTCGACGTAGTGTGTTGATGTTAGTCAAGAATGCCTTTAAGAAGACGAAGAAGCCATTATCAAAAGCTCACGGAGTTTGAACGAGGTCGTGTAATAGGGCTACGAGAAGGTGGATATTCTTTCGGCAATATTGCAGAACGACTTGGCAGGAATGTAGCCACTGTGCATGATTGTTGGCAGCGGTGGTCAAGGGAAGGTACTGCCTTAAGAAGACCGGGTTCTGGCCTGCCACGTGGCACTACTGAGAGAGAAGACCGCCGTGTACGGCGTATGGCCGTCGCGCATCGTACTGCGTCTGCGGCAGCAATTCGAGCTGCGGTTGCCACCACAGTGACACAACGAACTGTTACAAATCGGTTACTTGAAGGACAGCTCCGAGCCAGACGCCCTGTAGCGTGCATTCCACTTACTCCAAACCACTGCCGTTTGCGACGTCAGTGGTGTCAAGCTAGAGCTCATTGGAGAACGGAGTGGAGATCTGTTGTGTTTTCTGATGAAAGCCGGTTCTGCCTGGGTGCCAGTGATGGCCGTGTGTTGGTTAGAAGGAGGCCAGGTGAGCGCCTGCAACCAACCTATCTGCGGCCGAGACACACTGGATCTACACCTGGAGTTATGGTCTGGGGAGCAATTTCCTATGACCGCAGGAGCACTCTCGTGGTTATCCCACGCACCCTGACGGCACAGTTGTACGTCGGTTTGGTGATTCAACCTGTTGTGCTGCCATTCACGAACAGCATTCCAGGGGTATTTTCCAACAGGATAACGCTCGCCCGCATACCGCTGTTGTAACCCAACATGCTCTACAGAGTGTCGACATGTTGCCGTGGCCTGCTAGATCACCAGATCTTTCACCAATCGAGCACGTATGGGACATCATTGGACGACAACTCCAGCGTCACCACCAACCAGCATTAACCGTCCCTGTATTGACCGAACAAGTGCAACAGGCATGGAACTCCATCCCACAAACTGACATCCAGCACCTGTACGACACAATGCATGAACGTTTGCGTGCTTGCATTAAGCATTCTGGCAATTACACCGGTTATTAATGTACCAGTATTTCACATTTAAAATGGCTCTTCTCGCGCTTACATTAAGCTGTGATCTTGAAACCTTAATCGATTAAATATGTTACCTATACAAATGTATTGCCGCCATTTCATTCCTCTACAACTATTTTTTTGGTGGTGTTGGGATTTTTTTTCCGTCAGTGTATATAATCGTCACAAAACTGTAGCCTTTGAGATCAAGAAACCATCAATCTCTCATCCATGAGCTTGTGCGGACGATACTCGGACGTTTATTCATACCCACGCGCAGCTAATTCGTCGGATTTAACAGGTCTATAACGAAAGCAGAAATCAAACAAGTACCCTTAGGATCTTGTTTGATTCAAACAGAACCAAGCAAAACCTTAAAGGAACAGAAAACTTCAAGGCAACGGTGCTTTAATTAACGAAAAAAATATCTTTAAGGCTTTAAGGCTTACTTTTATTTAAGAGTCCGATGTACCTGAAGCAAATGGTGCCCAAATTTTTCTGAGATTCCTAAAACAGAAATGTTCACATAGCCGTCTAGTTTTATGAAAGCAAATACACTCGTTTACGTAAATGAAACAACAAACCAAAAAATCGCTATTATTAGGCGAAATAGAGTTCAAATTGCACGAAATTTCCATATGTTACAGGCGAAGGCATGCAGTATCGATGTACGGAAGGCAAATGAGTGGCACTGGCAGCGCTTTATGCAAAGCTTAAGACCAGCTTTTTCAGATGGAGTCGGCTGTTCATATGCGGATGTGAATGACAAGATTTCGAGATATCGATTTTTTTAACATGGCTTCGAGACATCATTTACCAGTGGAGTTACACTACAGAGCGATTGGCCAACTCGAAGCAGGGCAACGGCAGGCGGACGTCGCATGGCGGCTCAACGTCGATCGTTCTGAGGTCAGCAGGATGTGGCAGCAGTTCCAAGCCAAGGGTGGAGTTTTCCGAAGATACAGCGAAGATAGGCCAAGGGAAACGACCTTCGTGTATGACCGGTATTTGCGGCTTTCGGCACGGCGGAGCAGGACGGCTACACGACTCATCTCACATCTGTGCTTGCAGCAGCCACTGGGCGGACGGTATCAGCTTCGACGGTACACAAAATGTTACATGCAGGAGGACTGTATTCTCGGTGACCAGTATTTTGCGTGCCCGTCACTCCCCGCCACCGAAGGAAACGTTTCCATTGGGCATGAATGCATGTGAACTGGACTCAAAATCAGGGGAGGTCCGTTCTGCTCATTGATCAGTCGCAATACTGTTTACAGAGCAGTTCTCGCCGAGTTTACATCTGGAGAGAGGCTGGTACTCGCTGTCTTTCCCTTAATATCCAGGAAAGGGACACTAATGGTGGTAATAGTGTTCTGGTGTGGGCAGGCACATTGTCAGGCGGATGTACCGAACTCTATGTGTTGCCACATGAAAACCTCAATGCTCAGAGGTATTGAGACGACATCCTATACCATATTGTTCGTCCGTATGCGGCCGCAATTGGCGATGAATAGGTACTGCATGCGGATAACTCCCACCCTCACGCAGTTCCCCTCGTGCACCAGTACCTGGAACAGGCGACTATAGTCCGTGTGGAGTGGTCAGCAGGCTATCCCAATCTGAATCCTATTAAGCATGTCCGGGATGCTCTCGGGAGGAGTATTTCTGGCCACCAGCCCCCTATTCGAACCCTGAAGGAACGTCGCACTGCTTTGCTCGAGCAATGGACGTAGTTAAATACGGAACTTCCCGACACCATAATTAACAGCATGGAACATCGCTGACGGGCCTGTATTGCTGATCGGGGCAACCACACTCCGTATTGAAGTACCTTTTCCTATATTATCTTGATACCTATATTTCTATATTTTCATATTTGCATCACTGATACAAAATGCAAATGCTTTGTATCACATGTTCTTACGTTGTTGTTGTTGTTGTTTTGTTGCATTTGGTCTGATAAAGCTTTCCACCAAATTTCATCCGAAGCGGTTGCATACTTTTAAAGTTATCACGATTTTTCCATTTGTTGCTTAATTTATGGAAACCTGTGTAATTCGTTTCAGCTCCTCATCTCAGCAGTACGGACGATAAACCTGTCACGTGTGATAAAAGCTCACTTCTAGTTCCCTATTCTCTGCTTCATGACCGAAAGCCTGAAGGGGAAATGGTTAGCCCCCTTGACTCGAACATCATGGTGATGAGTAGAAACAAATCGCTCAAGCATCCTTCTTTGTCCTTTCTTAGGTTGATCTCCATTGTTATAGCCCTTTTAGCAGTTAATGAGTCAGAAAGGATTATTGGCAATAATCTCCTTAAATGATCACTTTGATTAGCAAAGTAAAGGGGAAGGTGACGCTTTCTGATGTGCAGGTTCTCTCGTTCCAGCTGCATTCGGCCCACTTTTTAGGCTGCAAATATATTCGTTCGAGCTGATTTCGGACCATTTTACTAACCCCGAGTTAATTCTTTTCTGTTGGTTAAAGGGTTAGGAAACAATTATAAGAGATCGAATTAAAAAAAAAAACGAAGCAGGATTGTAAGGGAACAATGAAAATTCAAATAGAGCTATGAGCAAACAAGGCTTTAAATTTAATGAGACAGGGCTGTAAGGAGACGAGGTTTCAAACAGAATCAGATATGACCATAACAGCATTTGGCTTCAAACGGAACTTCACATACTTGTATTTGAATTAAAAACTTTATACAATACCGGGTTGGACCTCCTTTAGTCCGAAAAACCGGACGAATGCAGTTTGGCATAGTTTCCAAAAGGTTTTGGAATGCATCTACGTCTACAGTATATCAGGCATTCACCAGAGATTGCTTTAACTAGCTCGAATTTGACGGAGGAGGACTTTACTCCCGGAACTGTTTTTCTAATATGTCCCTACATTCTCAATGGGGTTTAGATTCCAGCTTTGTGGTGGCCACAAAAAATGGTGGACATCCCAGTTATGCTCAATGAATCATTTCTGGACACAGTCTTGTTGGCAGAGAGCAAAGGTGAGCTGCAGAGTATGTTGTGTATCTAGCACGATAGACAATAGTATTGTCGGGCATGAAAAAGCCGTCATTTGCTGGATAAAAAGTCCATTCCAGGATGGGCTTATCGGCAACAAGGTTCAGATGACCATTGCAGCAGACTCGACCTCCTTCCAATAAAATCAGGGGACCCATTTCATAACAACAGAACGTGCCGTACACTATAACACCACCTCCAGAGCTTTGAGTTGTGTTTACAAGGCAAGCTGAGTCCTTTGCTTCATGGGGCACTGCCAAACTATCTGCCTAGCGTCCCCAAAGAACAAAGTGTAACGTGACTCGTCGGACCCAACACATTATTTCTAATTTTCCTGTGTCCGGTAAAAGTGTTCCTGACACCATTGTAAACAAACATTCCAGTCCTTCGCAGAAATCAGCGGTTTCCGAATAGGCATGCGACTTCTAATACCAATCTGCTTTATTTCCTTGCGCATAGTTTGCGGTGAAGATTACTGTATGCTTATGACACAGTCCTGTTGGCAGAGAGCAAAGGTGAGCTGCAGAGTATGTTGTCCCTGATGTACGAAGTTTGCATGAAATTCAAGCTGAGTATTAGTAAGGGAAAAACCAAATTTAATTGTTTTTGAGCGAGTAACTGTTACCACTGAATGTAATATAAGTCTAAATGGCACAGTGATTGACCAGGTGAGTGAGTTTGTGTATTTAGGAAGCCTGTTGGACAGAGAGAACAAATTGGTTGGTGAAATCAGTAGGCGAGTGAATTCTTCATTGAAAGTCATAGCTGCTTTGGGAGGTTTTCACAGGAATGATGGGTTCTCAAGAGAGTCCCGCATGGCTGTGTATGAAAGTCCCTATTCTGATGTATGACAGTGAAACCTGTATACTACAAAAGAAACATAGGAGTCGTTTGTGTGCTGGGGAAATATGTTACTTATGGAGGGTTTGTTGCAAGACACGTTCTGATCGTGTAAGGAATGAAGAATTCACAAAATGTTGAACTAATAAGTGATGAGATGCTTACTGAGAAATTTTGTTAGCAGAAGTGGCAGAAAGGAAAGGCAGAGGAAGGCCAAAGAAGTCATGGGAGGATTAGATTCAAGAGTGTCTGTATGATGAAAAGATTATGAGTATGAAATACAGAAGGTCTTGTGCACGTCGTATGATGTAAGTCAGTGGAGCTCGATGTGTGTGTGTCAAGATCGCTGTAAATGGAGAAGTCTGATACGGCAACAGTAAGTAAATAATCAGTTAAAAAATTATCTGGTAGTTTGCATTTCTTTGTGGAGCTAACCTCTGAATCTCAGAGAGCAGCTTAGTGATAGTATAGCTCGCTGAAATATGGGTTGAACACACCTTTCACTAAATACTAGTACTTCGGTAAATCGCCACACACAGGAAGTCCTATTTCTTTGTACAAGCCTTCTCAAACGACGGCAATCTCGTTCCCGACCGATTGATTTTTTTTTTATTTATTTGATTGGAGGTTTGTTTAACCTCCAACTCAATATGATATAAGCCGTCGCCCGTCCCTAATTTAGGGTCACTGGTTCCAGGGAAAGAGCCAGTACCGTAAGACAAACACAACATCCATGACTCACCGTTATTCGAGCCCGGACCCCTTTCGGACGAATGATCAGAGGCCATCGATTAGACCACTGCGCCACTGCAGCGGCCGCGACAGATTAGTGTCGCGCGACAGATTAGTGTCGCGCGACAGCTACGCCTCTTTGACAAACAATGTGTGTTATTTTTCCACTGATTAATGACCCGGGATATCTCACTTTTTGAGAAACGCATCAGTTCTGCTGTTCTCAAAATCCTCGCTCCAGTCAAACGGGCAGCCACAGTAAGACTTTTATCGAAGTCGGAAAGCTTGTTTCTTTTTAGCACGTCTTTTGTAAAAAAAGATCGTGCTTATGTTATCGGTTTGTCCGTCCGTCTGCCTGTACCCACGATATCTCTGCAACTATTAGTCCGATTTGAAAAATTATTTTTGCTTTGGGAAGCTTGAAATATGCGAATGGTGATCCTTCATTTTGTTTTGTTTTTTTACGATGTACAATTTCGCCGCTAGAGGGCGTAAATGCAGATGATGTCAAATTCAAAAATACGTTTTGTTCCACATATTTGCTTCTAAACATCCGATTGAAAAAATTCTTTTATCTTTCGATTCCATTTATGTCGAAGAGTATTTTAGATATAGTTTCTTTTTTCAAATTACTCATAGATTTTCCGCTAGGAGGCGTAAAAGTAAATTTCATTTTTCCTGATAACTCTTGTTCTAAAACTCCGATATGAATTTTTTTTTTCAGCGGATACATCTCCTGATGGAAAATCTTTTGCATATAATTTCGAATTTTTGGTAAAGAATACTTTGGCCACCAGGGGGCGCAAGTGTTAATTTTTGCTTCTGATGTATTTGCCATACAATCTGAACTTCTAAAATATCGATTGAAAAAATTATTTCGTGAACTGATGCCACTCACATCGATAAACCTTTTCGGAATATTTTCTTCCTAAAATATTCCACAGTTTCTTCGCCAGCGGGCGTAGATGTATATCATCTGTTTGTCAATATATCTACTTCTAGGTGTCCGATTTGAAAAAATCCTTTTTTGTTGGATAGTGTTTTCCGTGTGACATGTTTTTCATATAATTTCAAAATTTTCAAGTAATTCATAGATTTTCCGCTAGGGGGCGTAATGGTAAATTGCGTTTCCCCCTACATCTGTGCTTCTGAATCTGCGATTTGAAAAATTCTTTCTGCACCAAATACAGCTCCTGATGGGAAATCGTTTGCACATAATTTCTGAATTTTGTAAAAAGATGGTTTGGCCACCAGTTGGCGTAAGTCTTAATTTCCGTTTCTGATGTGTTTGCTGCAAAATATGAGCTTCTAAAATCTCGATTGAAGAAAAAAGTCGTTTGTTGACCGATACTACTCATGTCGATAAACCTTTTAAGAACATTTTATTCTTAAAATAATGCATGGTTTGTACGCCAGGGGGCGTAGATTTATTTCTTATTTTTGTCAATATCTTTACTTCTAAAAGTCCAAATTGAAAAATGCCTTCTTTGTTGGATAGTGTTTCCTAAGCAAAATGTTTTTCCTATAAATTCAAAATTTTCAGGTAAATTATAGACTTTCCGCTAGGGCGCACAAAGGTAAATTGCGTTTTCTGCTCCTAAAACTCCGATTTGAAAAATTCTTCCTGTATCGCATACAAGACCTGATGGAAAATATTTTTCACATAATTTCTAATGTTTGGTAAAGAATGGTTTGGCCACCAGGGGTCATAAGTGCTAATTTCTGTTTCTGATGTATTTGTAGCAAAATCTGGGCTCCTGAAAACTCGACTAAATTGTTTTTTCTGGGACTGATACCACTCGTATGGATAAACCTTTTGAGAATACTTTCTTTCTAAAATAATGCGTGGTTTTCCCACCAGGGGACGTAAAGTCACATCTTATTTTTGGTTGACAACTATGTCTAAGAGTTCGTAAGTTCACGATTCCGTTTACAGCAATATCTGAGGGATTAAAGACCCGATTGAAAAACTTCTTTCTTCCGTCAGATACAATTGTTTTCCATACCGGTTCCATTGACTTCGAATAGTTTTGATAAATTTAATTTGCGTCAGAACGGATTCAAAAGACGTGCTTATTACTCCTGAATATTGGGTGTCATCTTTCTTGTTCACATTGTGATCAACACTACTGATAAGCAGCAGTCTTAAATAGTTGCCTAGAGCACGTGGTGGCGCACGTGACTACGTATTTTGCAAATACGCTGCGGTAGTGGCATTTACGTACGTATCTGCACAAAGGGTTCTAACAACGAGGGTTCATTTTGTTGCGCAGTAATGAAGACATTTTTGGACGACTCGCGCATGACGTAGGTGTGGAGGCAGATCATTTGCTCCGATGGTTTGTTTACATGCGATTGCTATTAGTCTTGCGTTTATTTAGTGGTATTCAATAACTTTGTAATCGGGAGTCATTTTTTTATTGTTATAGGATAAAGATAACTATTGTGGTAACAAATGTTAAGCGTTATGAGGTAACTATCATGGTAACAAAAAGAAATATTTCCATTGCTGTGTGTTTGTTAGCTAGAAAACTTCACGACCACATTCTGTGTTATTATTTCTTTAAAAACTGTTTGCGACTCTTCGGAAATGAATTTGCTTAGAAGAAAAACTTCTCAGTGTCCTAAACAAAAACGTTCATTCACTGCAGTAAAAGTCAAAATATACAGATTGCAGCACGGAAAGTTTAGCGATTTTCAAAGTAAATTTGAAGCATAATTTCTATCCGATTTTTTATATGCTCGCCATTTCGAGGTCGAAATGTAAAATGGAGATTTAAAAAGTAGCAAGATCTTGTGTAAAAGAAAGTCTACTACATTTCGGTAGCCAAAAGGAACACATTAATTTCTGGTATAATACAGCATAAACCGTTATTTTGTATCTAAATTATATTTCCCATAAGGTATCTATGAAAATAATTCTGAAGCTAGTTATTAAAACTGCGAAAATTAGAAAAGATCTCAGAATTTGTTTTTGTTTTTTGTCGATATAAATTCCTCATTTGATTTGGTGAAAATCTCAGGTCCCCACCGTGTTGTCTCGCAAACACATGTGACAAACGGTGAACGTAATTCTGTTATATTAGTTAAGAACTCATTCTGAACTGGATATTTTTCTTTTGCTTGGTAATTGCTGGACGAAGCGAACATTTTTAAATGAAGAAAAAGTTTAGCTTTTGCTCATATAAACTTTAAGTTCTCTTTGCCTTGAGTTACGTATGAACGCTGCGCCACAGTGACGTCAAATGAAAGAGCCAATGAGAGCGTAGATCGCTAATGCGCCCAACCTAAGAGATATGTAAGAACCCTGGGTTCTAATTCAGTGGATGTTCTGTGCATAAGGCAATGATGCTTCAAACGAAACTCTAAGGGAAAGAGGCTTCAGAAAAAAACTCCAAGAGAACTAGTCTTAAAACAAAATCAGACTAAGAAGCTAGCTTCTGGCCAATCGTCCAAGATGTGCTAAAGCACAGATCCTGGGTGAGGTATGATGGTGTGCTTGTCTGATTCCAGATCTTGTCCGTTACTTTCAAGTTTGCATTTGTTATTCTATTTGTTAGCTCTTTCTTTGCATTGAAGTTGTAAATCATATTTCTTCCTGCATAAATGAGGTGTTCCTCATTTCTCCATCTACCTTAATATATATATCTTTTTTGCTATTTCCTTTGTCACAATGCAATTCTTTTTTTTTTTTTTTTTTTTTTTTTTCAATTTATAATCAGATCATATCCTTTTGCTTCATCATTACATTTTTGTACGGGAGTATATGCAGTACCGTATTGCGGCTTATAAGTCGATATGGAGTACACATGTGTATAATTCGAATGTGGTAAATTCTCAATTTTCTGATCTTCATTCACAAAGGAGTCGATCCTGAGTATAAGACAAAGCTAGAAAACATACAATAGTGTTCCGAATTTACAAAACTATGTTCTTGAAGTTTTAGTAAACATTAGGAAAAAGAGAAAATGAGATAGAATGTACTGCATTTTTTTTTCTTTTCAGCAAAAAAATGAATTTCGTATCTTTATTTTTAAATACACCAGAGTTGAATAATTTTTTTTCATTAAGAACTTCCTGTATTGCTTTCCTTTGACCAATCAGTAAGAAAAGCTACCACCCAAGGATAAAGAACCCCCCCCCCAAAAAAAAAAAAACAGAAGTGTGCCAAATCAGAGTGATGCCAGGAGTTTGAGTTACCATTCTTTTGCTTTTTTCGCTGTCCAATTTAAAGCAGAATCCAAAAGAACTTTTGATCCCAATCAGAACATGAAATAATTTAAGATAAACATAATAAATGGAAGATTTCCATTTTAATTCAGTTGTGAGATACAATTCATAGATTGTGACAAAACGAAAAAAAGACTGCCTTCGCTCCTCGCAGGTCATTTCTGTTCTTAAAGCGCATGCGCTGCCAGCTGTTGACACGATTTTCACCATCCAATCAACTGCGTGGTTGCGCCAATTGAAGTACCGGTGGCTTTGCAAAACCACCCACTCCAAATTGAAGCAGCCATTTCAAATAGGTCTCGGCTATTTTACTGAAGTTTCTATCGAAAAAAATATCCATTTCAGTAGCGTTTGAACAAGTTTTTAGTGAACGGAATATTAAATTTCGTAAGCTTTCAGAATGTTTTTTTGCGAACGTAATATTGCATTTCGGGTGATCAGATTATCACCGAATTTAACACACAATATATATGTACCTTTTCTCTTTGCGAAACCAATGGGTAAGTCAATGGGGCGTGTAAGCCGAGGCACGAACTTCTGGAGGAAAAAGTCTCCACCCCGAAAAATATGGTAAGTACGCAATTCGTTGTATTTCGGATTAATCGATGGTTTAATTCACCGACATTCTTTTGTATTAAGCTGGAGAGAATAAGGATTTTCCCCGCTTCTACGAAAATCGTTCTATCGCAGTAGGTATCTGAGTTTTCTCTAAATAAACACCATCATTTTTTTTTCTTTTTAGTTCTTGCTGTGGTCACCATGTCACTAAATCTTGAAAGTCATTCACATTCACACGATGTAAGATACGAGGGTTGTACCGAAAGTAATGCGAAATTGGGGATAATTTTTTTATGAACTGAGGGAAGTCTTTCAAATTGCACATGTTGGTAGAGTAACTCTTCCTCTATAGTAGCCCTTCTTCTTCATTGCAGGTAAATAAATAAAGGATTCCAAGCAGAAGCAACGTGCCGTCATTGAGTTCTTGACGAAGGAAGGGTGCAAGCTGTCTGACATCCACAAAAACCTTCAGAATATTTAAGATGACACCATTGACAACAGCAACGTTCACAGATCTATGAAGAAGTTTAAAGAAGGGGAAACCAGCAGTGAAGACAAACCACGCAGTAGGAGACCATCACCTGCGACCACTGACATAAATCGTCAGCGTGTGGATGAATTGTCCAGTTGTGGAATAAGCTTATAGATTGTGACTCGCGGAGAGACGAGTCACAATCTATAAGCTTATTCCACAACTGGACTGTGGTCAAAATGCCATACAGAAGATGGTGGAAGACTTAGGGTATCTGAAATTGTGTGCGAAGGGGGTACCTCGGCAACTGAAACCCGATTTGAAGGAGAGAAGGATGGAAGTCTACTCTGATCAGCTGGAAGCGTTTGAAGCAAACGAAGACACATTTTGGTGACAAGGGATAGAACGTGGGCGTATCTTTGCGATCCGGAAACGAAGAATTATTCCATGGAATGGTGTCACACCTCTTCACTAAGACCTAAAAAGTTCAAGAGCCAGCGATCAGCGCAGAAAGTCGTGCTGATTGTTCTTTGAGATGACAGGGGTTTCATTTTCCTTAGTTTTCTGGAACGTGGCCCGTGACCAGCGGGTGGTACATTGAGACACTTAAGAAGCTTGGAGAAACCATAAGGAAGAAGAAACCGAACATGAATTCGAAAAGGATCCACGTTCAACATGACAATGCGAGACCACACACATCTTTGGCAACAAATCAGGGCGATCAGCAAATGAGGTTGGTCGGGGGATCCTTCATCCACTGTATAGCCCAGATCTGGCACCCTCCGACTTCCATGTGTTCTGTCCAATGATGGAAAGTCTCCGGGGACAAGGATTTGATGACACAGACGAGGTGAAAGTGGATGTGACGAAGTAGGTACAGCAGTCCACACCTGGATTTTTTCAAAGAGGGTTCAAGATTTGGGTTCAACGATGGCACAAATGCAGCGCTTATGGTGGAGATTATGTTGAGTATGTACAGGGAAAGAATTACTCTACTAGCATGTGCAATTTGAACGACCTCTGTCAGTTAATAAAAACGTTATGCCCACTTTTGCATTACTTTCAGTACAACCCTTATATTACATTAGTTTTAAAATACAAAAGGTTTTTATCCTTTCTGAAGGCAAATTATTATATGTAGTTTCCTTTATAGGTATAAAAAAAAGCATAAAACACTGGCTCAATGATTTAATTTGTTTAAAGCAATAAATTTACACCGTATTTCCACACAGCATTTCAGTCTCACCGAATTGTGCTGATCATAATTACTTAGCGACCGCCCATTTACGTTTCAATAGAGTTTGGGCCCCCTAATTTGCCTTAATGATAAACTTTCGCAGAATAGTAAACATCCTTTAAGATAAAACGTATGAGCAAAGCGTCGTACAAATATCAGCTGCACAAGATGATTAATTGCGTTGCACTTTAATGACACTGCCTTTGCACTTCGTTAAGGCTTTTGTCAAAGAGAAACAAAGGTTTCCATTAGTCATTTTCCCACGGAGGTCCTGAAAAATGTAATTAAGAAAGGAATGTTCCTATCACTTGAGTAACATCACAGTAATGCATCTTTCACAAATTCTTCGAATTTCGACACGGGTGTAAACCCGTCTTATTGCATGGACGATATTTTACAATTCCATTTTCGCACGGAATTGCAAGAGGAGATATTTAAATCAACGGGTCGTTTCTGGAGAAATAATTCATTTATCAAAATTTTGACGACGACATTCATTAGCATTGTAAAAAGTACTTTCAAACATCGTTGGAATATTAATGAACCCGAAAGACACTAATAGGTTTTTTCTAACATTAGAGGAGGCAAGCTAGCGTTAAAAAAGTTCGAGAGCAACTTAAAGCATCGTCGGTTTGGTAATTAAACCGTCTTGTTATTTCATTAAAGCTTTCTACCTCTTACAAGCAAGTATTCAAAAATAATTTTTGACAGGCCTACAGAGCTGATTATGGAATAGAAAATTTTTACTGCTAAGCTCGGTGATAAGCAACATGTTAATCAAAACCCAAGCTGGAAATAATTCACACATATATATATGTAAAAAATAGTCTTATGCATTCAGCAGACAAAGCTTTAAAGATAGGAGCGATGAACAGTTGACATTAGCTTGCTTTCGCTGCGTACAGTGGAACATACCCAAACCAAAATCAGACGATAAATAGGAGGATGGCAGGGCTACCCAACAATGTATTTCAATCGCCGCACATTGGTAAACGGGGTGATCTGAGCGACTTTGATCATGGACGCATTGTCTGCGGAAGACAGATAGGTCATCCTATTGCCCAAGTGATAAGAACACTAGGGTTCCCAAGAGTAAACGGAAATAACAGTAGTATGACGAAGTGAATTTCTCCATCATTTTTATGCCAGAGGTGGGATTCGAACCCACAACACTCGGCTCCGGAGCGATATCCCTTTATACTATACTGGCACGTGCTGTCACTGCTATATGCCCTTATCTCATGCGCGTTCTGCGGGGCAGGCACATCACATCTCCCCTCGCCCCCGAAAGAGGGCCGGGGGCATGGACCACGGGTCAGCCGAGACCATGTGTCGCTGTAGGCAGACATCCGATGAAGAAGGTGCATTTTAGAATGTGGATTTTTTTTTATGAAGAATGTGCAAAGTAAAATGATTCTTTCTCTCTTTCGATTGTCCTTTTGTTTCAGGTCGAAGTGGTGCTTCCATGTTTCGTCCATAGTGACATACCGGACCCAAAACCAAGCTTCGTTCATTCATTAGCTTCAAAACGTGTTGCACAATTTCACGAGAACACATCTGAATTCCATTCAGAGCTTTAGAGACACACCTCGATAAAACCTTCTTCATTCTTAAAACATTTTATAACGTAATGTCTTTTTTGTCAGCAAGTTTGGTGTTTCGCTTTGTTTAAAACCATGACTAAAGAATGTTGAACTAAATAAGAATACGATGCAGTAGTTCCTAATTAAGCTTTTACGGCCAGACGAAACATATACAGAAGTCAGACTTACGATAACCTTTTATTGGTCCAGCTCTTTTTCAGTAGATCAAACATATAACACAGCAGGTAAACTTCACATTTATCTTAGCGATCGAACGTCTACACATACACACACACACACATACCCCTGAGCAACTGTTGTATCGTCCTTTTTATCCATCGTTCTTATCACATTCATATGTCACTTTCCCTCTGACCTCAAATGTGTTGCCAACCTCATTCTTGTGGGAGAGAAGATATCACGTTAAGTTTGGAAGCAGAAAGGAGAACAAACTGCGGAAGTATAAGGGAGAGCAAACTCAAATTTGCATAGGAAAAGGAACTAAAAATGAAAGTTATTTTAGAATATAAGTCACAATTCACAAAATTATGAGCTTCCCGTTGGGAGGCGCTGAATGTACCCTAAATGTGTTTTAGTATTATTCCGCGGTCTTGCATGAACAGGACGTGTATGTCATTCACATTTACAGGTGTCGACATGGTAAGATTCCTTCCACCGCTGTGCGATATTTTAATACTGTCTGTTCCATGCTGAAATTTTGCAACCCAGTTTTCGACCAAGTTTTATGAAAACCACATTTTTCCAAAAGGTTTTTGAGTGTCCTGATGAATTGTTTTTATCGGTATTCCCTCTAAATGACGGTACTGAACGACTACACGTTGCTTGATTCTCTCAACAGTCGCCAACTTCATTCACCACCTCATTTTACTTTAATGCACTCTGAAAAGGAAAAGAATATAGCTACTAACCTGAGAGTAATCGTCTGCATGGAAACCTTCGCGATCTAGAGGAATTGAAAAACAAGAAAGATGACACCGAATTTTCGGGGGTAATAAGCACGTCTTTTAAATCCCTTCTGACGCTAATTAAATGTATCAAAGTTATTCAAAATCAATTGAACCGGTATGGAAAACAATAGTATCTGACGGAAGAAAGAAGTTCTTCAATTGGGATTTTAATCCCTCAGATATTGCTGTAAACGGAATTGTGAGATTACGCCCTTTGGTTGCAGTCTTATGCGCTAAGAAAAACATGAATTTATATGAGAAACATGAATTTAAACATGAATTTATATGGGATGTAAGGTCAGGTGATGCGTAACATCACAGCCTCTCCTTGACAAATGTCAACCCCGCCTTCTCGTGGTGCATCCTGTTCCCACTAAAGGGGCTCTGACGACAGCCAATAGCGGTATAACTATACCATCGGGATCAGAGGAAATGCTATCCCACACTCACCAACCCGCTTGGCCAGCGTGGTGAGTTATGGCCAAACACCTCCAAAATGACTCTACAACTTAAATCTTGGCCCTCAGTCTCCGGCAGCTGGAATGTACCTGGCCAAGGCAGCGGCCAGTGCGACATGAAGGCAGAGGGTGCTAAGAATCCCCGTAGGACCGGACTAGGCTGCCATTTGATGCTGACCTTGGCTACCTATAACGGACGCTCCCTATCTTCTGATTCAAGGCTTCTTGAATTGGAAGAGGAACTACAAAGGATCAAGTGGGACATCGTGGGGCTAAGTGAGGTAAGGAGAAAAGGAGAAGATCTCATTGAACTGAAAAGTGGACATCTCTTCTATTATCGTGGGACAGATACTGGCAGGACTAGTGGTGTTGGATTTATAATAAACAAGAAACTGAAGGATAAAGTTGTAGAAGTTGAAAGTTCCTCTGACAGAGCTGCACGACTCGTTATCCAACTATCGGGAAGATACCAGGCTCAGATTATTCAAACTTATGCACCCACCACAAGTCATCCTGAAGAAGAAATTGAAGAATTTTATGAGGAAATTCGTCATCTAAATAATAAAGGTAAGCAGCACTTGAAGATAATTATGGGAGATTTCAATGCAAAAATAGGGCACCGGCAACAGAATGAAACTTCAGTAGGTAAATTCGGTCACGGCAACAGAAACCAGCGTGGAAATATTCTCGTTGAGTTTGCAGAGGCAGAAGGGTTTTTCATCTTGAACTCTTTTTTCAAGAAAAAGCCACACAGGAAATGGACATGGAGACATCCAATTGGGACGACAAGTGAAATTGATTTTATTATGTGTAACAAAAAATTCGTCGTCGAAGACTGCAGTGTGCTGAACAAGTTCAACACAGGTAGTGACCATAGATTGGTGAGATGTAAGATGCACCTCAACACTAAACTGGAACGTGGCAAGCTCATAAGACAAACAAAATGTATTGACATAACCAACCTTAAAAAACACCATAATACTTTCAAGTTGGAACTGAAGATCAGATTCTCTGCTTTAGAAGGCCTAACATCGGAAGAAGTGGATATTTCGGAAGTTAACAGAAAAGTAACCAAAGTTCTTATGGAAACAGCAACAAAATTAGCTGGGTCTAAGAACAAGTTGCATGTGAACAAATTATCAGGAAAAACCAAAATGTTGATGCAAAAAAGAAGAGAGATGAGGACAACTAAAGAAGATGTGACTTCCAAAGTGGAATATATAGAGCTATGCAAGACAGCACGAAAAAGTATCACTGAAGACGTAAGGAAATTCAACTGTGAGCTAGTAAGGAAAGCAATTGAAAACAACCAAAGCCTTAAGATAGCAAAGGGACATCTCAGTAAGGGAAGAAAACAGATTATGGCTCTGAGAAAAGAAGATGGTTCTATAACAAGAAATAGAGGCGAAATTTTGACAAGAGTGAAAGATTTCTACTCCAAATTATATGAAAGGGATGATACATGTACTCCACACATCATGAAAGGTACCAGAGTTCTTCCAGTACTCCCAGCAGAAGTTGCTCATGCAATCAAGAACATGAAGCGGGGGAAAGCTCCAGGAGAAGATGGAATTACTATAGACATCATACAAGAAGCAAGTGGAGAAATTGAAACAGTACTCGCCCAAATTTTCACTCGATGCCTTAATGAAGGGAAGATTCCTGAGGATTGGAACAATGCTACAATGATCCTGCTACATAAAAAAGGTGACATTGAGGATCTCAGGAACTACAGACCTATCAGCCTCCTATCAGTGGTTTATAAAATCTTCACTAAAGTTCTTTCACACCGCTTGAAGGTAACACTGGACATGGCTCAACCGAGAGAACAAGCTGGATTCAGGAGTGGCTACAGCACAATAGATCATATCCACGTACTGAGAGAACTAATTGAAAGAGCGAGGGAATATGAACTTCCATTGTGTATGGCTTTTATCGATTATGAAAAAGCCTTTGATTCGGTGAAACCATCAGCAGTTACCAAGGCTCTGAAATCCTGCGGTATTGAAGATGCATACATTAATATTATTAATAACATCTATGAAAATGCAAGTGCAAAGATTCGGCTGTTTGAAAATACAACACACATAAAAATTGGAAAAGGAGTGAGACAAGGTGACACCATATCTCCGAAGCTCTTTAATGCCACATTGGAAAATGTCTTTCAATCACTGAACTGGGAAAACAAAGGGATAAAGATTAATGGAGATTATCTAACCCACCTTCGTTTTGCTGATGACGTAGTCAGTTTTGCAACTACCCCATCAGAGCTGCAGAGTATGATCCAGGAACTTGCTGACAAGAGTAAAGAAGTGGGATTAAAAATGAACTTTCAGAAGACAAAAGTGATGTACAATGCTTTTTCAAGAAATGAAGATTTATCGATTGATGGAGAAAAACTGGAGATAACAGATACGTATGTTTATCTTGGACAGCAGATATCAAGTGAGGGTCACATTGATGAAGAAATTAATCGGCGTACAAAACTTGCCTGGAGAGCTTTAGGAAGAAACAGCATAATTTTCAAGAGCAATATGCCATTATGTCTTAAAAGAAAAGTGTTTGATCAATGCATCCTTCCAGTGCTTACGTATGGTGCAGAGACGTGGACCTTAACTAAAAGAGACATACAAAGGCTGCAAACAACTCAAAGAAGCATGGAGAGGTGCATGCTTGGTATAACCAGGAGAGATAAGAAGAGGAACTCGTGGATCCGAAAAATGACGAGAGTGGAAGACATCATGATCAGAGTTAAATCCCTGAAATGGCAATGGGCTGGACATACTGCCAGAAGGACAGACCATAGATGGACAGCCGAAATTTTAGATTGGATTCCAAGGGACAGGAAAAGACCCAGAAAAAGATCACATGGGAGATGGGTGGATGAAATTCTTAAATATGCCGGAGTGACATGGAGGAGACTGGCACAAGACAGACCGTTGTGGAGGAAACTTGGGGAGACCTTCGTCCAACAGTGGATTGATAATGGTTGACAATGATGATGATGATGATATGAGAAACATTTCGCACCGAAAACGTTTTTTAACATAGAAAGAGTTTTTTAAATCGGACTCTTAGAAACAGAGATATCGACAAAAATAAGATGTGACTTTACGTCCCCTGGTGAGAAAACCATGCATTATTTTAGGAAGAAAGTATTCTCAAAAGATTTTTCCCTAGAAAAAAAATTTAGTTGAGTTTTTAGGAGCCCAGATTTTGCTACAAATCAATTAGAAGCAAAAATTAACACTTATGCCCCCTGGTGGCCAAACCATTCTTTACCAAACATTAGAAATTATGTAAAAAGTATTTTTCATCAGGTCTTGTATGCGTATGCGATACAGGAAGAATTTTTCAAATCGGAGTTTTAGTAACAGAAGTAACGCAGAAAACGCAATTTACCTTTGTGTCCCCTATCGGAAAGTCTAAGATTTATTTTAAAACTTTGAATTTATAGGAAATCCATTTCGCATCGGAAACACTATCCAACAAAGCTGGACTTTTTCAAATCGGACTACTAGAAGTAGAGATATTGACAAAACTAAGATATACATCTACGCCCCCTGGCGTAGAAGCCATGCACTATTTCAAGAAGTAAATGCTCCTAAAAAGTTTGTCGACATAAGTAGTATCGGTGAACAAACCACTTTTTTCAGTCGAGGTTTTAGAAGCTCATATTTTGCTGCAAATGCATCAGAAGCGGAAATTGAGACTTACGCCACCTGGTGGCCAAACCATTTTTTTCAAGAATTAGAAATTATGTGCAAAGGTTATCTTATCAGAGCTGTATTTGGTGCAGAAAGAATTTTTCAATTCGGAGATTTAGAAGCAGAGATATAGGGGGAAGCAACTTACCATTACGCCCCCTAGCGGAAAGTTTATGAATTAATTGAAAAGTTTGAAATTATATGAAAGACATGTCACACTGGAAACACTATCTAACAAAGAAGGAAATTGTGAAATCAGACTCCTAGAAGTAGAGATATTGACAAAACTAAGATATACATCTACGCCCCCTGGCGGAGAAACTGTGGAATATTTTAAGAAGAAAATATTCCGAAAATGTTTATCGATGTGAGTGGCATCAGTCTACGAAAGAATTTTTTCAATCGATATTTTAGAAGCTCGGATTTTATGGCAAATACATCAGAAGCAGAAATTAACACTTGCGCCCCCTGGTGGCTAAAGTGTTCTTTACCAAAAAATTTGAAAATATATGCAAGAGTTTCCATCAGTAGATGTATCCGCTGAAGAATAAAATTTTCAAAGCGGAGTTTTAGAAGAAGAGTTACCGGGAAAAATGTAATTTATTTTTACGCCCTCTAGCGGAAAATCTATTTGTAATTTGTAAAAGTAACTATATCTAAAATACTCTTGGACATAAATGGAATCGAAAGATAAAATAATTTTTTCAATCGGATGTTTAGAAGCAAATATGTGGAAGAAAATGTATTTTTGAATTGTACATCATCTGCATTTACGCCCACTAGCGGCGAAATTGTACATCGTAAAAAAAAACGAAATAAAGGATCATCGTTCGCATATTTCAAGCTTCCCAATGAAAAAATAATTTTTCAAATCGGACTAATAGTTGCAGAGATATCGTGGGTACAGACAGACGGACGAACGGACGGACAAACCGGTAACATAAGCACGATCTTTTTTTACAAAAGACGTGCTAAAAATGTGGACACCTGGGGAATAGGCGATATTTATTTATTAATAAGGTGTTGAACCACCATTAATGCAGCTTCAAACCTTCTTGGAATAGATTCACACAGCTTTTGAATGATCTCCAGCGGAATGTTGTACCATTCGTCGATCAGAACATCAAGAAATTGCTTCAGAGATGTTGGAGGAGGGAATATGTTTTTAACCTTTGCTCTCCAAAACTGCACACAGTGCTCCGATGATATTCAAGTCAAGTGAAATAGCTGGCCAGGACAGATGTAGAAATTCATCTCGATGCTTCTTCAAACCAAGACTAAATGGTTCTGGTTGTGTGTATGGGCGCTTTATCATCTTGAAAAACGTCATTGTTGAAAAACATAGGATGCACCTGATCCTCTAGAACAGGGGTCGGCAAACTACGGCCCGCGTACCAAATCCTGCCGGCCGGCTCTTTTTGTACGGCCCGCCAGCTCTAAGAATGGCTTTTACATTTTCAAATACTTTAAAATTTAAGTCTTTAAAATGCCAAAGTACGAGCTATAATGGAACGGCTATCCGACCGCCGAGTTGAGGAGTTGCGCGATGCGACCGTATATGCCGTTCCTTTAGCTTCGCATTCGGTGGTCTCTGCTGTGACGCCACGCAGTTATAATTCTGCAGCGTTTCCAGTGCCACGTGTATCGCTGTTCTGCGACATTTTGTCCCCGTTTGATTACCCTTGCATATCTTATATCACTGTCAAAACCAGAAAACAAGAGAAAAGTAGATAACTGTACTTGGCAGCACCTACCTGTGTGAAATTACATTTTCAGAGATGAAATACGTAAAAACTCAATACTGGTCAGCATTAACAGATGAACATTTGCAATCAGTTTTGATGATAGGGAGTACTGACTTTGAACACCAATTTGGTGAAAGTTACCCCCCAAAAAAAAAATCACAATAAAACCCAATTCCGTTCTTCTCATTATTAGAGCTGTATTTCAAATAAATGTAGACTTCTTTTAGTCTACTTATTATTATTTTACATTTTATTCAATAAATTTGTGAAAACATGTTTTTTTTGTTATTTAAGTAGGCATACCTTATAACGAAGTAAATTTCTCCGTCATTTCTGTCCACGCCAGGATTCGAACCCGGATCCCTTCATTCCGGAATAAGTCACTCGACCAATTGATCTACGCGGACGTTTTATTCTGATTCCTATCTGCCTTTATGTCGTGTGCGTCCTTCTGGCAGGTACGTCACATCTCCTGGTACGTTACATCATCTCCCCCTTATTTATTTTTATTTTTTTTTTCGAAGTGCTGGAGAAGGGATTCTCTTATTTTTCCTATCTCGCGGTGTGGAAATAACATCACACCAATGCGAGATTTTGAACGGTCGGGTCATCCGGATAGTTCGGGCGCCATTATAACGAAGTAAATTTCTCCGTCATTTTTGGTCTACGCCGGGATTCGAATCCGAGTCCGCTTATTCCGGAACAAGTCGCTCTACCAACTGAGCTACGCAGACGTTCATTCTCATTCCTATCTGCCTTTGTGTCGTGTGCGTCCTTCTGGCAGGTACGTCACATCTCCTGGTACGTTACAACCTACTTAAATAACAAGAAAAAAATAAATACCTACATAAATATTATCGAGTATGCCTCTTGGCCCGCAGAATCTAAAATATTTACTATTTGACTCCTTACAAAAAAATGAGAAATGTTTGCCGACCCCTGTCCTAGAATGTCGAAATACTCGCTAGCAGTAACTAGACCATGTAGGATTACGTTGAGGCCAGATGAATACCAAGATAGGCAGACCAAATCATCACAGATGGACCCTATGTTCTACAGTTGGTACCAAATACGCGGAACTGTACACTTCCTTGGGAATTCTCCGTACACCCACCCAACCTACTGTTAGGAATAATGTAAATGAGGAACCATTGGACGTTATTACACTTTTCCAGTCATCAGCTGTTCAGATTATGTTCATGATATCGTCTTTTTCGTATTGTAGCGTTGGCTTCTGTGGTTAAAGGTTTAGAGATTGCATCTCTTCTGTGGATGTTGGCGTTATGAAGCTCTCTGCAGACTGTTTGGGGAAACAGGGTCTTTCAATTGGATATTGAGTTCTTCTGTAACTTTTGCTGTAGTAGTTCAGTGTTGTTAGGACACAGTTCTTGTTATTGTTGGACGGTCCCTTTCATTGCAGCTCGGTTTTCGCCCACTATTCTTCTTTGTAGGTGAAGCTTGGTCATGCATTTTGCACACAGTCATAACCGCGAAGACTGTTGCTTTTGAAACATCAATCGATTTTGCTGTTATGGTTGCAGACGCTCCTGCTGAACGGGCTCCCACTAAGCGCGGCTCTCACTATTTGTCCTCTTTGGAAATCTAACAGCTCATCCATTTCAATGACCGCCTTACGAAATGCTGCTGAAACACTAGAAGGGAAGATTAAGAAATCTGAAGGTAACCCATTGTAGAAAGTTTGACAATGTCCCAAAAGTATAAATCATAAAAACACTCACGTTACGTCTTCTTTTTTTCTGAGAAAATACCTGAAGCTCAACAAGTCTCCACCAGAATATACAGGGTGCATAGAAAAGTTCCTTTAGCCTGGAATAACTTGCGAACTGAGAGAGGTACAGTTATGCAAGTGAGATAACGGTATAGTAAAGCGGCAACGTCCGATCGAATGCAAACTATAGCAGAGCCCCTAGTGGAGAAATGCGGAAGTTGACCATTGCAAATCGACAACGAAAAGAGATAGAGCAAAATTTCCAATTACAAATTTGTAGAACATCAACTAATAAGTACGAAATGACATTTGTTTTACACGGATAAAAAAAACTGTCGCCTGAATAGCCTAAAATGTCCGACATCGATGCGCGACCTTTTGTGTGAACGTTTGAAGGTAACAGGCATAGGTATGAGCAAATACACACAATTTATTGCATAAATGCGTACTTATGTCAACACAGTTTAATGACGTCAGACAAAACAAAAACAAAAAAGGCAAACTGGCGCACACAGATAAAAAGTTAATATCGAGTATGTTCGAAGTGTTCGCCATTGCCCACGATACACATTTGTATTCGTGAAAGTAACTATGCTGGCACATTCCTCAGCATGGAAGGTGTCACACTATTGCAAGCATCTGTAGCACGACGACGTAGATAAGCTCGCCATTCTCACACAGCGTACGTAGACTTAAAATTCTGATCAGGGTACATCCTCCTACTGGTTTTTATATCGTAGGTACGGTACAACGTCACAATTTGCATTTGCATATGACTACATTTGCGAAATTTGAATATGCAGATTCGAATAGTCGCGCATCGATTTCGGACATTGTAGGGTATTCAGGAGACAATTTATCTTATCCGTATGAAACAAATGTTTTTTTTTGTACTAACTAATCGATGCTCTACAACTTTGTAATTGGAAATTTTGCTCTATCTCTTTTCGTTTTCGATTTGCAATGGCTAACTTTCGCATTTCACCACTAGGGGCGTTGCTATTGGTTGCATTCGATCGGGCGTAGTCGCTTTACTATACCGTTATCTCACTTGCATAATCGTACCTCTCTCCGTTCGCAATTTATTACAGGCTAAAGGGAATTTCTTATGCACCCTGTATAGCTCATCTTCATCCCGCGACGCAATACCTCTTAGTTTCTATGTTTCTCATTCATGGCAGTTACAACTATTCCTCTAACATGTCTCCTTGACAGTAGTGTTAAGATAAAAACAATATTTTTATTATTTTCATATACGAATTAGTGAAATATTAAAAAATACGGAAGAAAGTAAAATTTTCCATAGCTGATATACTCTCTCCTAAAATGAAAACTCTAGCAGTTTTACACTCCGCGGGTGCTACAGTACGTTGAGCAGAGGAAGATATAATGTGAAGTGGAGAAAATTCCAAGAATAGGCACCAAAAGAATTCGGAGATTGCAAAGTTCATCAGTCTTTTGTTGGGTAACGATGTATTCAGGATAAGCTGAATCAAATTCCACTGACTACTCTGCCTTTGTCTTATTTAAATGATACATGAAGAGAAATTTAATGGAATTAAACTGGAAAATCAAAACCATACATATTCAGTTTTGTGGAAAAAGCAGTAATCCGAGGAATAATACACAGTGCGTCAAAGAATTTTTAAGACTGGAGCTAGATTTCAGCCAACCGTGGCGCCACCAGTGTTATCGCGAATGCGTTATAAACCATGACCATCTGCTTGCTTTCTGCCAAAAGTACTACGCAGTTGTTAAAGTAACTCAAACGAAACGGCCGTTCATTAGGGAAGTAAAATTTTTTTCATGTTGAATTATTAAGATGGAACAAAGGGCTGTTATTAAATTTAACGCAAAACTTGGTAAAGGTGCCTCGGAAACATACCAAATGATGAAACAAGTTTACGGTGAGTTTTGTTTAAGTAAATCAAATGTTTTCCTGTGGCACAAACGGTTTTTGGACGAAAGAGATATGCTAGAAGGTGATAAGCCTACTGGAAGACCGAGTTCATCTAGGACACCTGAGATTATTGAAAAAGTGCATGATTTCGTGGCAAACAATCGATGTGCGTCACTAAGAATGATGGAAGAGTCTTTAAACATCAACAAAGAAATGATTCGAACCATCCTGCATGAAGATTTGGGCAAAACAAAAGTCTGTGCTAAATTTGTTCCACACACGTTACCAATGAACAAAATTCAAGGAGAAGTGCACATTGCAGAGACATCATTTCAGCCGCTGAAAATGATCCAAACTTCTTAAAATCGATTGTTACAGGTGATGAAACATGGTGTTTTCAATATGATCCTAAAACACAGCGACAAAGTGCGGAATGGAAGTAAAAAACTCGCCACAAGCCAAAAAAACACAAGAAAAGTTCCATCGAAAATCAAAACAATGCTCATTACATTCTTCGATAGTAAAGGTGTTATCCACAAAGAATTTGTTCCAAGTGGACAAACAATTACTGGTGAGTTTTATTTAAATGTTTTGAGGCGTTTGATGGGCAGAATTCGTCGCATTCGTCCAGAATATCGAGATAAAAACAGTTGGTGTTCGTTGCACGATAATGCACCCAGTCACACCTCACTTCTTGTTCGTAGATTTTTGGCGAAAAATAACGTCTGTGTGTTGAATCACCCACCGTATTCGCCTGATTTAGCACCCTGTGACTTTTTTGTTCCTAAAACTTAAAATGATGTCAAAAAGGTGTTTTTTTTATGATATTTCGACCATACAAACAGCTTCGACGCGTGCTTTGGAGGCAATTCCGCTAAGTGAACTGGAACAGGCATTTGAATCGTTATTAAATCGCTGTAACAAGTGTATTGAAGCCGGAAGGACTTATTTTGAATAACAAACCAAAACAAATTATAATTTCTTGTTTCTATTTCATTTTACAGACCCAGTCTTAAAAATTCTTTGACGCACTGTGTATCCTGGATATGAATTTGTGAGAGTCATCCAGAGTTTACAGTTTCAGTTACTTTCAGATACATTTATACAATCATTATTCTAAATATTTTCATAGTGAATTTTTTTCAACATTTCAAATTCGACCAGAGGCACTGAAAGAAAAGAAAATCCTGAATTTTGAAAAAAAAGAAAAACACCAGAAAAAAACGATGTGTTTAATTTCATGATTTCAATTTTTAAGAATTCAGGAAAGCCGAATGGAATTGTGACAGTGAAAAATTTATTTGTGCGCTATCCGTCTGTGAGTGAATGGAAAATTCAAGTAAATATATACTGGTGTCCAAAATTAACTTGACAAACAGGAATTCAAGAATATGTCCAAAACGAGACAACAAATTGTAAAGATTTTTCGCAGACATGTGCAAGGGGAGACGCTAAACACCTGTATCCATGCGGCATTGTCCTAAATTCCATCGAAGTATGCAAATAATGACCGCACACTATTGAGTCTTGATAAGCATTGTTCTGAGCGGGATGCTGCAACTGAAACTTGAGTTGGACTGTTGGTGGAAGTATGGCTTCACACCATCGCTTAGAAGACTCTTTACGGTAGAGAGCGATCAGTAGATTGGAAGCAAAAAATCGCAAACTGAGCAAGCAAAATGACTGAATGTTTCGAGGCAAGTAGCCTTCAATCTCTGAAGACAGTACCAGGAATCCAAAAAACTAATCAGAAGGACGGTACAATGACACCCACGTGCCACAACAAGTCAAAGTGACCGGTGATTGTCCCTAACAGCTCTCCATCATAGAGAGCCAAGCAACTCTCGCAGTAGCTCTTATCTGCTACGGGAACTGCGATATCGAAGCATTTAGTATACAAAAGACTCCACGAGAGAGGTCTGTATTGCAAGAAAGCCAATAGTTTGTATCCCACTCGTTACATACCCCAGAAGGGCCCGTCTGAATTGGGTCAGAAAATATCACGCCTCTATACCTGATCAATGAGCCTGTGTTCTCTTCGGTGACGAATTGTAGTACATCCTAAAACGGATTCTCCACGTTTATATATTTGGAGAGATGCGCGAAGCCGATATCATCCCAACAGCATTAGGGAAATTGACGGAGGACTCCTGGTTTGGGCTGGTATAATATTGAATAGACTCACGTTGCTTCACGTGTTTCTAGGAAGCGCCCTGACCTCTGTACTCTATTCAGGCTAGCTCCCTGTGAACGGCTTTTCATGTGAACTGTTCGCTCCCATATCGACGAATACCTGGAGTGTAAAGATATTCACACAAGATGGAGCGACCCCCGCGATATCCCGTCCTGAACACGATAGAACATGTCTGGGATGCCCTAGGAAGAGCAATGCAAGCCGGCAGCCTCCCTCCTAGAACCCTCCCTGGACTCCGATGCACCTTTCATTCACAGCCTTGTAAACAGCATGAGGGGTTGTTGTGAGAGCCATATCGCTGTTCGGGGTAATCACATTCTCTGTTAACCCTCGAAATCCGCGCTGCTTGCTGCATCACTTTTAGACTGCCATGCTAGTATATTTCTGTTCCATGAAGTTTCGTCTCTCCACACTGTTCGAGGAGGTTTAATAGTGTGGAATATGTTTCGATGGGAGAATGCCCACTTTTAATCAAGTACACCGTGGGCTACAACATGGATTTCTTTATAGGGTAGCCAGCAATAATTAAGATGCAAATAAAAATCCCCTGAGAAAATATCTCTCAAAATATTGGGATGCGATAAAAAAATATATTTGCCATAGAAAAAAGCCTTTTCTATTACAGTAGATTCCGGTTAAATGGGCCAACGGTTAATCAAAGCAGCCGTTTATTTGAGATAATTCTCGAAGAAGATCCTAAATTAGCTCTTCGGGATAAAACTTTGCACAATTGGGTCAGCTGCTTAATTGGGACAAAAACGGTTCAAACCCAATGTGTGCCAGTTCACCAACATCTACTCTAATTGTAAAATACACAATTAAAAACATGTAGAAATATAGTTAAAAATAAGCAGCAGGCAACAAAGAACGAAGGACTAAGTGATACATCATGAGGAGGTCAAGGGCACCCGGGCATCTTCACTGAGGGCAGTCATGCCTAAATATTCAAGTGTGTTTAAACAGGATTACCGATTTTCGAGTTCATGCAACCAGAATTATTCTGTACCCTCGTGAGGGTAAATACTTCCAGAAGAACACTTTACCATATCCATTGTCTTGTTGCAATTGCAGAACAGGAGGAAAATTTTCCATTGTTCATTCGTTTCATCAAAAGCCAGAGCTCGAAGGAGAACCTGTAGGTTTAAGTCAATAGGGGCATCATATATATGGTTCCTGCTGCTCTGGTGATCGCGCGGTCAAAGATGTAGCTTTTTGATGTGGTCCTGGGTTCGAGTTCCGGTTGTTGCATGAATGGTGTGTTAGTCATATGGTGCGGGCACTATATTTTATCTGGAACCAGTGATCTCAAATTAGGTATGGATGAGAGCTTATAACACCACGTGCTATTCACTGTCGTCATTAAACCTCGAAAGAGTAAGAAGACTAACTCCCCTGTCTTCCACTCTGCGTATTTTCGAAAATACTATTTGACATATGTGGGCCAATATTTCACCAGAATATTACCAAAAACTCGAGGGAATCAGGGTTGGAGCCATCTGTTATGAGGGCGAAAGTGGTGCAACACATTATTAAGCTGGTGGTCCAATATATTATTAAGCTGACGGTCCAACACATTTTTAAGCTGGTGGCCCAACACATTATTAAGCTGGTGGTCCAATACATTATTAAGCTGGCGGTCCAACACATTATTAAGCTGGTGGTCCAATACAGTATTAAGCTGGCGGTCCAACACATTATTAAGCTGGTGGTCCAACACATTATTAAGCTGATGGTCCAACACATTATTAACTAGTGGTCCAATACAGTATTAAGCTGGCGGTCCAACACATTATTAAGCTGGTGATCCAACACATTATTAAGCTAGTGGTCCAATACCGTATTAAGCTGGTGGTCCAACACATTATTAAGCTGGTTGTCCAGCACATTTTTCAGCTAGTGGTCCAATACAGTATTAAGCTGGCAGTCCAACACATTATTAAGCTGGTGGTCCAACACATTATTAAACTAGTGGTCGAATACAGTATTAAGCTGGCAGTCCAACACCTTATTAAGTTGGTGGTCCTGATAAGCTGGCAACTCAGTGTATATGAAATAATTTCACCATTGTGTGTTACAATGAACTCTAACCCGGTTTGCTGTTTGGCGTATCATCAATTTAACGTAATTTTCCTTTTGTCTCATATTTCACGTCACATTAAATCACTACTCGAACTTCTTCTAAGAAACGTACAGACTTTTTAATCGATGACAAACTTTCACCGACGCTCTTATTGGCACAGTATAAAAGAGAACCAGAAACTAAGCAATGGAAATTTATGTAAATATTCATTCATTTATTTTTCAGTTTATTAAATAAGGGATGCTTGGCATCTCAAGTCTAGAAAGTTCTCCAGCGCAAAAGGACCTTTCATGCAAATTTCATTTTAATCGGTCACGTACGTAGATTGGAACGCGACAGAGAGAAAGAGAGAAACAGAGAGAGAGAGAGAGAGAGAGAGAGAGAGAGAGAGAGAAAGTTTGATCCCGTAGCAAGACAAAAAATTCCCATGCTATTTATTTTGAAGAGAATGTCAAAGCAGTAGTGATTCCTTTAAAAGAAAGAAAGAAACGGAAGAAGAAGAAGAGGAGGGAGGAAAGAAATAAAAAAAAAAAAGAGAGAGATATCTAGACAGAGTAAAGTACGATGGGAGAAGAGAATAACTCCTCCGAACAAAAGTCGACATTTGATTCGAAGTGAATTTCGTTTTTTCATTCAAGGGATAGTCTCCATTTTGGGACGGAGAAATGGCCATACAGAAGAAACTGTCACCTCCTTCTTTCAGATTGGGGGAAATCTCCAAGCTGTCTCTGCAGCAGAAAATAGTTCTCGCTGTAGTCTGAGAAGTATGAGCTGGAACGGAGAAGGAGGGAGGGGAGAAAATAAGAAAGAGACAGATCGAGACTGGGGAATTGTATCCAGAGATGAAGGTGATGGTTCTCCCGCCATGTGGTAAGAAAGTTAAAATGAAGTTGTCACTCCGCTGTAGTCCATGAACGTAAGAGGAGGAAAAGTTTTTAATTGGATTTTGATTTTATATCTACTCTCGTCCATAGCATGGCTTTTGTTCCAGGACGGGATCTCCGGAATTCCTCATTTCACAGGAAATAGAAAACCGTGAACTATTGATGCACAGAAATACGGTCTTATCATTTGAAGAAAAATTAGTTTTCTTTCGCAATAAGTCTTTGTATAATAGGATTTCCGAAAAGTAGTAATTTCTCCGTATAAAACGATCGATAACTAGTTATTAGAAGGCAAGCATTAATGTTTTCCGTTTAATTCGAAAGATATCCTCTCAAAGAAAACTTTCTATTGGAAACTTTACAGAAATACAATATTTACGTAGTGAAACATTCTGTACTCGAAGTCAACCGAAGAGTGTCGTATCTTTTAATATTGCTTTCGTTTTGTTTCCTGTTATCTTATGTAAATTTTTGTTTCCTTTTTTTAAGCATTTTCTGAACTCAACGCGACATTTTCTCTCTCGCTGAATGTTTTGTGGCAACCAGAATTGAAGTCAAAAGCTGAAGGACGTATGTTTATGAGGTAATAAAATTACGTTTACGTTAGTGTGAAGCTATCTCTTGCTAAATGTGTGCTGTCTCTCGTTATACGTGCCAACCGGCTGTCGTTAGATGTATTCACGATGTTGTTAGATACTGTATATTGAATCTCTCGTTAGATGTATTCACGATCTTGTTAGATACTGTATATTGAATCTCTCGTTAGATGTATTCACGATCTTGTTAGATACTGTATATTGAATCTCTCGTTAGATGTATTCACGATCTTGTTAGATACTGTATATTAAATCTCTCGTTAGATGTTTTCACGATCTTGTTAGATACTGTATATTGAATCTCTCGTTAGATGTATTCACGATCTTGTTAGATACTGTATATTGAATCTCTCGTTAGATGTATTCACGATGTTGTTAGATACTGTATATTGAATCTCTCGTTAGATGTATTCACGATGTTGTTAGATACTGTATATTGAATCTCTCGTTAGATGTATTCACGATCTTGTTAGATACTGCATATTGAATCTCTCGTTAGATGTATTCACGATCTTGTTAGATACTGTATATTGAATCTCTCGTTAGATGTATTCACGATCTTGTTAGATACTGTATATTGAATCTCTCGTTAGATGTATTCACGATCTTGTTAGATACTGTATATTGAATCTCTCGTTAGATGTATTCACGATCTTGTTAGATACTGTATATTGAATCTCTCGTTAGATGTATTCACGATCTTGTTAGATACTGTATATTGAATCTCTCGTTAGATGTATTCACGATCTTGTTAGATACTGTATATTGAATCTCTCCTTAGATGTATTCACGATCTTGTTAGATACTGTATATTGAGTCTCTCGTTAGATGTATTCACGATCTTGTTAGATACTGTATATTGAATCTCTCGTTAGATGTATTCACGATGTTGTTAGATACTGTATATTGAATCTCTCGTTAGATGTATTCACGATCTTGTTAGATACTGTATATTGAATCTCTCTTTAGATGTATTCACGATCTTGTTAGATACTGTATATTGAATCTCTCGTTAGATGTATTCACGATGTTGTTAGATACTGTATATTGAATCTCTCGTTAGATGTATTGAGTCTCTCGATAAACGGCTCGCTCTTGTTATAAGTTTGCTGGATTGCTGAATTGCTTTGGAAATATAAGTTAAGAGAATTTAACCTGCTTGCTGTGGTTAATTCGTTCACGTTGAGTGTTGCGCTTCTTTGATGTTGAAGCATCAAATTGTTGTCCACTTATTAAGAAGACTTGAAGAGTGATGTACTCTATGAGTAGTCTGTTGTTTTCAGATATTACTCAATCGCTAATTGAACAACAATTTGGAATTATTCTCCATATGTCATGTGCTGAGATCTAAAGTGGCTAGAGTAGACCTAATGAAGTTTTTGATTTGTAAAAGCAAATCTCATTTTTTTTCCAACATTAAGTGCTTAATAAAGTGCTTATAAAGCCATTTTTATAAGCATTAAATGCTTAAGCCATTTTATACGTATTAAGTGACTAAGTCATTTTTATAAGCATTAAGTGCTTAAGCCATTTTTATGAGCACTAATACTTATAAGGGTTAAGTGCTGAAGCGAATTTTATAAGCATTACTGCTTATAAACATTAATTGCTTATGCCATTTTTATAAGCATTAAGTGCTTAAGCAGTGTTTATAAGCATTAGTGTTTATAAGCCTTAGCTGCTGAAGACATTTTATGAACATTAAGTGCTTAAGGCCTTTGTATAAGCAATAAATGCGTAAACCATTTTTATAAGCATTAAGTGCTTGCGCCATTGTCTCAAGCATTAGTGCTTATAAACATTAATTGTAAGTATTAATTGCTTATGAAGTCATTAGGTGTTTAATTAAGGATATCTGTACTACTTAAGCTATCATGAGCAAGACGCAACTCTACAGAAGGATTCAGTGCAAGAGTAATTAACGTTAAGTAATGCAAGTACTTTGGTAAACAGACTTTTAGTTAATATCTACAACCAAGCACCAAAACGCATTACAAGTGTATTATTGTGGAAGATACGGGGTAGCTAAGGGCGCTACTAAAGTAGCCGCTAGCGTTTAGAGCAATAAGCAATAAAATTATTGATCAGAACCAACATTTTTCTATGCTCAGGAGTTTATCCGGCAAAACTTACTACGTAAGACAGATTTTTCAAAATGGCAGAACGTTTTAGAAATTGATTTGACATGAGAAGTTATTAAATCAACAGCCTCGCACATTCGGCTGCTGGCTGACTGTCCAGTTGAGAAATGAAACTCGAACAGGACGGGGTCGAAGGAACAGAAGACTTTTCCGAACATTCGCTCGCAACACCGAAGCAATAAATTAACAATCATGGAAGCGCAGGGGAGGGCGTATAGTTAGGCAGTCGTTGGGGAATAATTTTTGGAAACATTAATGTACAGTAAATGGGGGTTTTCAGTGCCGAAATAATACTTGACAGCAAGGACCCAGTAGCAATTGAATGTAACGCGGTTTAACACGTTCTTGCGTTCCCCCTGGAGATAATGTGAGTCTACTACCCTACCTTTCATAATACCACACTCTTAAGTTGATTGGCAGCTGATCACATAGTTATTTCTTCAAATACCCACTCAGAGCAGCTAAGAACATGCTGACAAGAGTAAAGAAATGGGATTAAAACTAAACTCACAGAAAACAAACTTGTTGAACAACAAGAACTCAAGAATTGGGAGTCAATGGGGCAAGTTTAATAGGGCTCCATTTTTCTGCTTATAAGCAGTCTGGGCCTCGACTTCTTATAAGCCGAAATAATACACCACATCGACTTATCTATTGTTCCGAGATTGAGAAATTTCAATGAGAAAGAAAAAAAACAATTGTGCTTGATATTCTGTCGTGATCTGAGCACTCAAACCGTAATATTCCGTTCATCACCATGGGGGCACCTCATTTATCTCGCAATGATTAAACCTCTGAAGCACGTCGCTGCCATGTAGTTGATTGGCTGGTGACAATCCTGTCGACAGCCTTCAGCGCATGCGCTTTGAAAACAGTAATGACGCGCTGCTAGCGAAGGCATCCTTTTTTCGTTATCAGTATCTGAATAGTGTTTCCCCACTGAATTAATGTCAGCAATTCTTTCCATTAATTACGCTTATCTTATTTCATGTTTGCGATTGAAATCTGAAGCTCTTTTGATTTCCGATTTCATTCGGATTCTACGAGAAAGCACAGAATGATAACTCACATTGCATGCATTGCTCTTATTTGGCACAGTTGTGTGACCCTTCTGATGTTTTATTTTAACCTTTGCGCGGCGCCGCTTTTCTTGGTCGGTAGGAAGGAAGGAATACGGTAGCTTTAGTTCTGAAGAAAAAATAAGTCTATGAAATACAAAATATTGCTGAAAAGAAAAATGCTGAAGTTGCGTCACTTCTTTTACTATAAATCGAAATATTAAAAATTTAGTTACATAATTTCGGAACACTAATTGTGTTAGTTAAAGCTTCGTCTCGTATTCAGGATAAACTTGTCTGTGAACGAAGATGGAGAAGTTGAGAAATTTAACCCATTTGAATTATATTCCATATCGATTTGTAAGCCCAAAATACGGTAATTGATGTCTACATTTGCCTTGAACAGCATATATCAAGTGACAACCACATAGAAGAACAACTAAATAGGCGTATAGACTTGGCGACTTGGTTGTGGTGAACTTCGGAAGAAACAGTACAGTTTTCAAGACCGATTTCCCATTACGTATTAAAAGAAAAGTGTTTAATCAGTGCATACTTCCAGTTCTTAATGATGGACAACAGACATGGACCTTAACTAAAAACACATACAGAGGCTGCGGACAACTCAAAATTGCATGGAGAGGTGCATGCTCCGTGCAATCAAGAAAGATAAGAAAAATAAACCAGGTAGGCTCAGTTCTGATTCAGCCATCAGTTTGTACTCAGGACAACGACTTGCAATTAGGAGAGTTGATATGAGCTAGTCGAGTATGGTTTCAAAGCGTGTATTTAATTTGTTATAGCCAGCACAGGTCTATGATATGAAAAGTAGCTTACAGAATTTTTACAAATAATACTGGATACATTGCGAACTGAGTTCGAGATGGTCCTGGTACGGGTCCGATCGGTGTGTTGGATTTTTTTAGCGGCGCCTACTTTCACGAGTTCTCGATACTCTCTAGTTCGTTGAGCTGCAGTCTTCTTGGGCTCCTTACATTCCTCATCTCTTGCTCTTGCCTCTCGTTTTGATTTTTTTTTACTTTTGCTTGCGTTCATTCTGCAAATTCCGCTGCATTGTCGAAAATGTTAACCCGTTCAGACGAAAACATTTTTTTAAATTTTTAGTTTAAACCACTGCGATATTTTCTTCGTATATTTGAATATATCTCGTCGAGAGCGTTAAAACGATACCACGCACAGTCATTTTGCACTCACGGTTGTCCAGAAAAAACACGATATTGTCAAAAGTGTTCACCGGTTCACAAGAGAACAGTTTTTAAAATGTTCAGTTCAAACCACTGCGGAATGTTCTTCGTATATTTGAAAAGATCTCGTCGAGAGCTTTAAAATGTTACCACGCACAGTCGCGTTGCGTTCACAGTTGCCGAGATAGACTGAGTCAAACGCGGCGGCACACTCAGAAACATTCCATCATCTCCCCCGCGCACAGTGAGCGAGGGGAGCGTCGCACGCACGATGTATTGCGCATTACGTGAATTGGACTCCATGCTGTTTACGAATATGCTAACAGGATTAGTGTGCAACACGTATTTTTTAACGCTATAGTGATTTCAATTGGGACCTATTTTTGTCACAGGCGGTCGGCCGTAAGTCGCCTCGTACTGTCCGTGGAGTTAGACGTAGTCCTACGCCAAAACCTCATGGACCAGAAAAATGACAACACCGTAGAACATCATGATCAAAGGAAAGACCCTCAAACGGCAATGGGCTTGGCACATTATTGAAAATAGCTGACCACCATTGGACAACTGAAATATCAGACAGGGCCGCACAGGACTGGAAAAGGCCAAAAAAAAAAAAAAAAGAATACTACGATGGATATGAGTGGATGAAAATCCTGCAAGAAGACCACGTGAGAGATGAATGACATGGAAGAGATTTGCTCAAGACCCACAGATATGGAAGAGACTTTAGGAGACCTTCATCCAGCAGTGGATTAGGAATTGTCAATGATGATGTTCTTATGAAGGAAATCTAAATGTTTTGTGAGTTTTACGTAAAATGACGATCGTTGCTTCAGTCGACTTCCACATCGTGCGCCTTTGTTGCCCGCAAGGAACCGAAATATTACTCTGCAGTTTGCAAACTCCTATCGCAACTGAATTGCGGTGAAATGGAAACACCTAGTCTGGTCTGACGACTTACGGTTTCAACTCCCTCACTCCGATGGGAGGGAGCGTGTGCGGTATAAATTACATGAAGCGGAGGACCCAGCTCTCCAAGTTGGAGGGTCATACTGGTAGTTAGAGGCGGTGTAACAGTTTGGAATGTGTATACATGGGATTTCTTGGGGCCCCTCGTAGTCATCGCGACCTGCGTCACATACCTGCACAAAATACAGAAGATCCTTGTCAACCATCTACCCACATTCACCTCCCTCCCCCTTTGTTGGTAACGATTCTCTTTCCCTACCATGACACCATCTTTCAACAGGAAATTTTTTAAATTCTAAAAAGCATGCTGCATACTTTCCGAGTGGCTATCAATTGGCTCCAGGAGAATCCAAGTGTGTTTGCCACATTCGAATGGCCTGCCTCAATCGCCACGCTTCAACTCCATTGAGAATTTGTCGGAGGAATTGGAAATGTATGTTCTGGCCTCCAAACTCCACCGGTAATTTTAACACCTCATTGTATCTTTACTCAGACTTCTGGCTGCTGTTGTGAGAGCAAACCGCTGAACAACACGTTATTAATCATCATCATCATTGTCAAACATTATCAATCCACCTCTGGATGAAAGTCTCCCCAACTTTCTTCCACTACGGTCCCTCTTGAGCCAGTCTCCTCCATGTCAAACAGCCATGTTTTTGCATTTAATCCATCCATCTCCCTCCTAGTCTTCTCCTGTCTCTTGGAATCCAGTCTTGAATTTCGGTTGTCCATTGGTGGTTACTTCTTCTGGCGACATGTCCAGCCCATTGCCACTTCAGGGATTTTACTCTGATCATGAAGTCGTCCACTCCTCTTCTTATCTCTCCTGGCGTTATATAGATAGCTATATATTACAATTTATCCCTGCAGTTTTTATGATTTTAAATTGGAGATGTAGAACAAGTCCAGAGGAATACAAAGATAGAGTAACAGAAAAGATGACCCAGAATTTTTGGTTGTAATGAGCAAGTCTTTTGAATCCTTTCCGATGCAAATAAAAATTTTCAAATTTAGTCCTAGTCAATGGAACCGATTAGAAAGGAAAACCAACCGGATTTCTAGATAAGTCATCCAGAAATAAAAACAGCTAGCTACTCCCCTAGAGACAGAGCGGCTGGAAAAGCATGTTACAAAAATTTAAAAAATGACCACATAAAATTTCTCCTAGCCGAAGTAAGATATCAGAGAGAAAGGCATTCTCAAATTGAAAAGTTAGAAGAAGAGATATAGAAAGAAACATGATACTGAAGAATTACCGCAAGCGGAAGAATTTTGAATAATGGAAAAGTTGAAAATATGCAAAAAGTATTCTTCACAGGAAAAGCTATGCTAAGGAAAAATAATTTTTCTTTCTAATACGTCTCACGGAAGCAGAGAGAGCCAGAAAATGATTTTGGCATTTACGCTCTCTAGAGGGAAAGATGTGCATTATAGCGGATAATGCTCCCTATCTTTATTGTAGTGAATGGCGAACAGTGAAGAAAGAAATTTTTCAAAAGGGTTTCTAGAAGAGGAGATACTCCAAACAAAATTATACAAATGCCACTTAGCGACAGAAATATGAACAACAAAAAAACTTCACAATAACAAGCAAAATGCATAAAGGTAAATGGTATCCGATATCAAAATATTTTTTTTTCAGACTAGACATCTAAAACCAGGAGATACATAAAAAACACACACACACAAAAAAAACAGATTAGATATTTGGGTCCCTATCGAAGAAACTGTATTGATTTGGGAAGGAATTATAGAAAAATGCCTTCAAAGTTAGCAATATCTGACCAAAAAAGGATTTTTTCAATCGGATTTCAGTCCCTCAGATATTGCTGCAAATATGCTGTAAACGGAAACGTGAACTTATTCTCTCAAGTGGCACATTTGTGCGTTAAGAAAAATATTGAAATTACTTGCAAAACATTTCGCATCACAAACGCTCTCCGATAAAGAAATAATTTTTCAAATCAGACTTTTAGAAGCAGAGATGTTGACAAAAATATGATGTACATCTACGCCCTTGGTGGAAAAACTGTGCACTATTTTAAGTAGACAGTGTTCTCAAAAAGTATTCGTGGTGAGTGGTATCGGTCCACGAAAAATGTTTTAAATCGAATTTTTAGAAGCTTAGATTTCATATATCAGAAACAGAAATATATACTTACGCCCCATGGGGACGAAATCGTTCTTTACCAAATTTTAGAAATCACATGTATAACTTTGAGCACCAGAAGCTCTATCCGATGCAGAAATACTTTTTCAAATATGACTTTTAGAAGCAGAGAAATCAGAGGAAAAAGTAGTTTATCTTTACGCCACCCAGCGGAAAATCTATGCATTACTGAAAAAAGAAACTGCACCCAAAATAGTCTTCATTGTAAATGGCATCGAGTCCTCATCAGGGGCGTACTGATAAATTCCGCAACCCCAGCATTGCGGGGAGCCTCACTGCTAAAATGGCCTCTAACCTCAAGAAAAGATTTTACAAAAATATTTACAAATTTTTTCTCGGAAACTGCCCAGGAAATTTTACGGCAGTTTTGAATGAAGTATTAAAAAGAAAAGAGATTTCCGGTATGTTTTTCATTGATTAAATATAATTTATTTAAAAATAATTTTCGCGGTTTTGGTTTATAACAAGATAGTAAAATCATGCAATGCATTGATTGTGATACGCTTTACAACATACCAGAAATTATTACTCAAGCTATGTGGATAATGGGTGTGGAATAAATCTCGCTCCTGTGTCCTGATCTTTGACCCCATTTCGATGATATTCAACAGAACCGGTTCAGTATACCTCAGGAATAGCATACTAATGGTTTGTCGCAATAGAAGCAGTTTTACACAAATTATGAGAATAATGGCTGTGGAATAAATCTTGCTCTTGTGCAATGACTTTTGACCCCATTTTGTTGATATTCAACAGAACCGGTTCACTATACCTGCGGAACAACATGATAACGTTTTTCGCAATCGAAGCATTTTAGGTAAGTTATAATGCACAAGGGCATGGAATGGATCCCACTCCAGTGTCTTGACCATTAACCCCATTTCGCCCATTTTCAACAGGGTTCGTGCCCAGGTAGTTCCCTACCACATACTAAAATTTCATCAAAATCGAACCATATTTACGCATGTTATGACACATAAAGGCAGTGGAATGGAACCCGCTTTTATGCCCTGACCTTTGACCCCATTCCGCCCATTTTCAATAGGGTTCGTCCCCAGGTGGTTAATTACCACATACTAAAATTTCATCGAAATCGAACCAATTTTTACGCAAGTTATGCCACATAAGGGCAATGGAATAAATCCCGCTCTTATACCCTGCTTGACCTTTGACCCCATTTCGTCCATTTTCAATAGGGTTCGTGCCTATGTGGTTCCCTAACACATACTAAAATGTCATCAAAATCGATCCATATTTACGCATGTTATGACACATAAAAGCAATGGAATGGATTCCGCTTTTATGTTCTGACCTTTGACCCCATTCCGCCCATTTTCAATAGGGTTCGTCCCCAGTTGGTTCCCTGCCACATACTAAAACTTCATCGAAATCGAACCATTTTTACGCAAGTTATGCCGCATAAGGGCAATGGAATAAATTCCGCTCTTATGTCCTGCCTGACCTTTAACTCCATTTCGCCCATTTTGCAATAGGGCTCGTGCCCAGGTGGTTTCCTACCACATACTAAATTTCATCGAAATCGAACCATTTTTACGCAAGTTATGATGTATAAAGGCAATGAAATGGATCCAGCTCCTATGTCCTGACCTTTGACCCTATTTCACCCATTTTCAATAGGGATCGTCCCCAGGTGGTTCCTTACTACATACTAAAATTTCATGGAAATCGAACCATTTTTACGCAAGTTATGACGCATAAGAGTAATGGAATGAATCCCGCTCCTATGTCCTGACCTTTGACCCTGTGTCATCCATTTTCAATAGGGTTCGTCCCTAAGTGGTCCCCTACCACATACTAAAATTTCGTCGAAATCGAGCCATTTTCACGGGAGTTATCGTGCGGACGGGCAGACGGACGGGCAAAGCGGTAGCATATACGCTTCTTCAACCTACGGTTGGAAAACAGCTGTTACAGAAAATTGGAGATCCCTTTTCACAGCCACAGCAATAGTCCCTATACAAATATTGGGTGTGTGCAAAAGTGCTACCCGTTTTTTAATAGATGCAAATTGCGATCGGAGGGTTACGTCACAGATGACGCCGCGATGCCAAGTTTTCGGCCAATAAAGCATGGAGCAGTAGAGCCTAAGAGGCACTAGGTTTGCCCGAATAAGTCGTTCGTAACGGAAATAACGGATGGTGTAACATGTCATGCGATAAGGAGCACATTAGCCATTGTTTACTGTACGACTTCGATAAAAGCAGTACTGCAGCCGCGACTTGCGGCAATATCTGACAAGTGTATGTGGAGGATGCAGTTGGTGATAGCACATATCGCCGTTGGTTTCGGAAATTCAGGGACGGAGACAGAAGATGTAAAGATCTACCACGTCCTGAACATCCATCCGTGGTTTCTGACGAAGATGTGGACGAAGCCATAGACAATTATCCACATCCGACCGTTCGGGAATTAGCGGAAACGTTGTCGGTACACAGAACAACAGTCGAAAGACATATGCATGCACTTATGTTCATCACCAAGTTCGATAACTGGGGTTCCGCACCAGGTTTCTGCAAAGCAACGAGAGGAGAGAATCCGTACCTGTGTTTCTTTACTTTCTCGCCACAGATAAATACACTGACGGAAAAAAATCCCAACAGCACGAAAAAATAGTTGTAGAGGAATGAAATGGCGGCAATACATTTGTATAGGTAACATATTTAATCGATTAAGGTTTCAAGATCACAGCTGATTGTAAGCGCTAGAAGACCCATTTTAAATGTGAAATGCTGGTACATTAATAACCGGTGTAATTGCCAGAATGTTGAATGCAAGCACGCAGACGTTCATGCATTGTGCCGTACAGGTGCTGGATGTCAGTTTGTGGGATGGAGTTCCATGCCTGTTGCACTTGGTCGGTCAATACAGGGACGGTTAATGCTGGTTGGGGGTGACGCTGGAGTTGTCGTCTAATGATGTCCCATACGTGCACGATTGGTGAAAAATCTGGTGATCTAGAAGGCCACGGCAACATGTCGACACTCCGTAGAGCATGTTGGGTTACAACAGCGGTATGCGGGCGAGCGTTATCCTGTTGGAAAACACCCCCTGGAATGCTGTTCCTGAATGGCAGCACAACAGGTTGAATCACCAGACCGACGTACAACTGTGTCGTCAGGGTGCGTGGGATACCCACCAGAGTGCTCCTGCTGTCACAGGAAATTGCTCCCCAGACCATAACTTCAGGTGTAGGTCCAGTGTGTCTCGGCCGCAGACAGGTTGGTTGCAGGCGCTCACCTGGCCTCCTTCTAACCAACACACGGTCATCACTGGCACCCAGGCAGAACCGGCTTTCATCAGAAAACACAACAGATCTCCACTCCGTCCTCCAATGAGCTCTAGCTTGACAACACTGACGTCGTAAACAGCAGTGGTTTGGAGTAAGTGGAATGCACGCTACAGGGCGTCTGGCTCGGAGCTGTCCTTCAAGTAACCGATTTGTAACAGTTCGTTGTGTCACTGTGGTGGCAACTGCAGCTCGAATTGCTGCCGCAGACGCGGTACGATGCGCCAAGGCCATACGCCGTACACGGCGGTCTTCCCTCTCAGTAGTACCACGTGGCCAGCCTGAACCCGGTCTTCTTGAGGCAGTACCTTCCCTTGACCACCGCTTCCAAAAATCATGCACAGTGGCTACATTCCTTCTAAGTCGTTCTGCAATATTGCGGAAAGAAAATCCACCTTCTCGTAGCCCTATTACACGACCTCGTTCAAACTCCGTGAGCTGTTGATAATGGCTTCTTCGTCTTCTTAAAGGCATTCTTGACTAATATCAACACCCTACGTCGAATCTCAACGATAACTAACGCCCACGAACGTTACAGCGCGTATTTACAGCAAACCTGCTTTGCATGTTCCGAGGGGCGCTACTGGCGCCACACGTATGCGCCGAGCGCGAAATTTGCATAGACGTCATCTTACAGATGTACTCTCGCCGCCTACCAACTGTCGTTTATCTAACACAACCCCTTCTTGGTGTTGGGATTTTTTTCCGTCAGTGTATGAAATGTTTTGGGGACGAATTGTAACGGGTGATGAGAAATGGGTACTGTACCATAATGTAAAGCGTCGACGGACTGTGTGCCAAGGTGCGGAGTCTGCTCCATCGACCTCAAAAGAAGGACTGCATCCCAAAAAGGTTTTGTTGAGTGTTTGGTGGGATGTCCAGGGAATAATCCACTGGTAGGTGTTGGCACCTAACCGAACGATAAATGCTGACCTCTACTGCCAACAGTTGGACAGATTGCGAGAACAACTGATATCGAAACGGCTAGCACTCGTCAATCGCAAAGGCGTGATCCTTCATCATGATAGCACCAGACCTCATGCTGCTTTAACCACTCGGCAAAAATTTCTGGATTTTGGATGGGAAGTGTTACCTCAACTGGCGTATTTCCCTGACCTGGCACTTACGGACTACCGCCTTTTTCGATCATTACAGAACGCCTTCGCAGTCCGAAACTTCGCTGATATAGACGATATGAAAACGGCATTACATGACTTTTTTTACTGTAAAACACAGGAGTTCTTCCTGCGTGGGATTTACCTACTCATAGACAGATGGCAAGAGGTCATACAGAATTTTTTTTTATTGTATGTTTAACGACCACCGTGAGCAACTCAATGGACTATGAGCAGTCGCCCGTCCCTAATTTAGGGTCACTGGTACCGGGGAAGGGAGAAAACCAGTACCGTAAGACAAACACAACATCCATGCCTGACCGGGATTCGAACCCGGACCCCTTTCGGACGAATGATAAGAGGCCATCGCTTAGACCACTGCGCCACAGGGCGGCTCATACAGAATGATGGCAATTATATGAAATCCTAGATACGTCATTTGTTCTGTTCTCCTCCTTTCTTCGTAGTCTACAAAAACGGGTAGAACTTATGCACACACCCAGTACATTAACAAGAGAATGTGAAAGAAATATAAGTTCAATGAATGTAATTTTTATATCAATGAAGATAAGATGTCATATATTACAGATGCTTACACAAAGCTATGCATCTTTCAGAATATAATGAATTAAAAGGTGTTCTTCGGGCGGAGGCGAAGAAACAGAAACCAGTGTGATATTTTTAGAAGAGAATCAAGAGAAAAAATTTGCTATGTGCAAATCATTGTGGCTTTATGTTACGTGTGTTATTTATACATTATAACGTACACGTTTCTCCGAGCCGAACATGGAATCCGGGTCCCCTCGCTCCGGAGTAACTCGCTCTCCCAGCTGAGTCACGCGGACATGTACTCTTACTGCTATCTGCCTTTATCACATATGCGTCTTGCGGGCAGGCACGTCACATCTCCCCCCCCCTCCGCGAAAGGAAGCCAGGAGCATGGCCCATGTGTCACCCGAGACAGTCATTCTATGAAGAGCGTGCATTCGAGGAATCACAGACAATGTGGTGTCTGGAACGTAACATCACCCTAATTTATTTTTTTCGAAACACTGAAGCAGGGATTCGCATTTTTCCTGTCTCGTCGTGTGGGAAGAACATCACATCATTGCGAGAAACTTAACAGCTGGATCATCCTGGAAGTTCGGGCGCCAATGTAACGTACAAGTTTGTCAGCGCCCGGCATCGAAGCCGGTTCCCCTCACTCCGGAGTAAGTCGCTCTGCCAACTTGGCTACACCGACATGTGCTCCCACTGATATCTGCCTTTATCTCATGTGCGTCCTCAAGGGAAGGCACGTCACAATGTTCAAGAGTAAATAAGTTAATGTATTCTTTACATATTCAAGAGTACATAATTCTTAATTGTCACTTAATTTTTTGCTTACTTATGTTCGGTATTTTCATACAAATCGGAAAAGGTCATTAGGCACTGTTACACAGTAGCTTCGTTTGTGTGTGTTATCGTGAGGCATTTCAAAGAAGCTGCTGCTAGTTCGCTAAAAGAATAAAATTTGCATGATATGATTAACTTTGGCCTGGTTTTAAACCATTACAAGTATCTCCTTTTTGCAATACATTGTAATGGTATAAACCTAGCGCAATAATTTTAATTACAACGTGCACATTTGTGTTTTATGCAATAAAGTGCAATAATTTTGGTTTTACGAAAAATACTTGTAGGTTCCAAAGAATTTGAATTAATAAAACACTCTAATAAAACCTAGTTAATAATATGTAATTTTATCAAACAGAGGTCATCGCTCTCTTCACGTTTATACGTGAGTCACGGAAAAATTCTCATTGGTCGACACCGGGAATCGAGCCCAGAGTCTTCCAGTTACGCGCGGGATATGCTTCCACTGCACTACAGCGGCCCCTAATTCCTCCAGACCCACAAAGACCTTGGGTTTGATTCCCGGTGGCGGCCAATGAGAATTCTTCCGTGACTCACTTATAAACGTGGAAAGAGCAATGACCTCTGTTTGATGTTCCTAGTCCACGTCAAATGTCTGTAATAATATGGAATTTTAAATTTTCAGTAAATGAAAGCTAATGGATTTTCGCAAAGCGCCTCCAAGATATTGGGGGGGGGCCAAGTCTTTCCGGTACACCACTGGCCGCCCTGTTGGCGCAGTTTTGTAAGCGTTGGTTTCTGACCATTCGTACGCGATGGATCTAGGTTCGAAACCCCGTGAGTCATGGATTTTTTTTTTTTTTTTTGTCTTAGTGGCCCGAAATTAGGGACGTGCGACAGCTTATAGCCCATCGAGTTGCTCACGTGGTAGTTAAACTTCCAATTTAAAAAAAAGTCTTCAAAGGGAAGAAAGAAAGAACTTTTTTCAATCGGTTATTTAGAAGCAAATGTATGGAATAAAATGTATTTTGAATTCCATAGCGTCTGCATTTATCCCTTCTAGCAGCGAAGTTATGCGCCGCTAAAACCAGGATCATCGTTCTCACATATTGATCTTACCAGTACAAAAGAGTTTTTGAAATTGGAATAATAATTGCACAGATATATATTTGCCCACAGACGGACGTCGGACAAAATGATACTATGAGTACGTACTTTTTTGTATTATTTTTTACAGCCGTGCTAAAGAAAGGTAGGCTTTTGAAGAGATTTTACCACCAGAACAGCTTTAATCATGATTCTGAAGACACATGTAATTTTGAATATTTCGCGGAAGAAATCAAGAATTGATATCAAACTCTGTTAATCGATGGAATTAAAACGAAATTCTCTTCTAAGCTTACGAAGTTCGGATACTTCGGAAAGTATTATTAAAATCAACGTGCCGAAAATATGTCGTATTTGGAAACACCTCTCCACAATTTAAAAGAAAAGAGCACAAGCAGAGATATATTGCGGACAATATACGAGTAGGAACAAAATCATGCTATGCAACAGTTATTAAAAAAGTTATTTTCTAGATAACAACAATGCAAAACAAAATTACTCGGATTTCTTTACTATAAAAAAAGATTTGTTCAAAATTTTTTATATGAGAATCCGTTCTTTTTTTGGTGTAAATATGACAAGGATTGTAAATCAGTCAGATATCTGACTTACCATCCTTGTCATATTTAACCAAAAAAAAAAAAAAAAAACGGATTCTCATCTTCAAAATTTGTATTGTATAGTGTAATCCCGTATTCCATTCATGATTTTTTCAAAATTTTAACAAACTTTAAGAGTACATCACTAATGTCTGCAGCATTATTTTAGTTTCAATTAAATTGGAAAACTTGCTGTTTAAGTTGTTCGGAGGTGCCCATTAACGGAGGTTTCATTGTATTAATTCGAAGAGCAGCAGATTAGCTAAACTCGATAATTCTGTTCTAATTGCACAGTTTATTAGGATCAATTACTTTAGAACCAGACTTGTTGACGTTTTCACTGAAGTTTCTTTAAAGGTTGTTGCCCAGCTTTAGAGAGAAACAAGAGGAGAGTGGGAGACCATGGATCTGACCAGACGTAGTATAAAGTTTCACACAAAATAAGGGAGTTTATTAAAGGTCATTCACAAATGCATGCTGGCTATGTGGCGATAATGCAGTGCACCTTCATAAAGGCAGAGGAAACTATGTTCTCAATAGCTTAAGTGGAGGACAGAATTTTACGAAAACGGTGCTCTTTGTGGTAAGCTTATGGAAGTGACCATTCTCGAAATGGATAGAAGAAAATCAAGAGAGTAGTTCCCTGGCACTCTTTGCAGATAATTTATACTATGCTTCTTTTGCATGTCCAGATCTTTGTGAACGTGAAGTAAAGCGGGTGATCCGCGAGAGTTTATCTGTTAATTTAATTACGTACAACTACATTGCATTTATTCGCGTCACTCACGACCAAATCGAGTCACAACTTGGTACATATTAAGTGCAATTAAATCATAACAAACAATAAGGTTCACTAATTCCTGACTTTAAGCGGTACTTAGGTAGGTGGATTAATGAATGTTATTGTCGTAAAACCAATGAAAGAAGATGTGTGAGTCATAAAAGAAAATATTTACTGAACTATAGATAGCTACGCCAATCTCAAGTAATTCGACTGTTTATATTTTCAAAATCAATAGTTACTTTTACTATTATTATTATTATTCAGATTTAGACGAACGTAGGAAACGACCCTCACCCCGTTGAAATGTGATGTAGCTAAGAAAGTCCATCTGCGCATGCGCAAGCAAAAATCTGACCTGAAGACGAAAAGAAAGGCTAAATTGTAAGTGTGTTAATGAGGGCGTCCAGGATATTTACAGGTTACACCCATCGTGTTATATATCATTTTAAAGCTCTCTCAATAGCATGTCGAGAGGAAGCCAAATTTCGCTGCGACGCATACCCTAGTACTGTAGCGAAAGATGCATAGTATTAAAATGCATTTTTGTAATGGCTTTTATCACATTTAGCATCAGGGCCTCGTAATTTATGCAGACTTCAATGATATATTGTTAAATTTATATAGAACGTGCTGAAATAATGTTCGGCGATAGTTTAGTAAAATACACTCTTTGCACAAAATAAAAGAAATCCCGATGCACGCAGAAGGAATAATCTAACCGAGATGAAAATTGGTATGTGCAGTGTATATGTATAGGATAGAAACTTGTTCCAATTCCATAGTAGTTGGGCTATTTATTCGGATAAAACAGCTACACGAGTGGAACAAGTTAGTACGTTGTAGCGCCACCTCTTGCTCGGATACAAGCGGTTACCCGGCGTAGCACGGACGCATACAGTTCACGGATACTGTCTTAAGGTACAGCATGCCAGATGGTGTCCAAATTGCGGTCCAGTTCGCCGACATTCCGAGATGAGAGTAGGTGGTGTCCCATCACGTCTCAAACATGTTCGATCAGTGAGAGGTCGGGCGATCGGACTGGCCATGGAAGTGTATCGACATTACAGAAGAAGATATGGAACAACGTTGCCGTGTGTGGCCGGGAATTATCCTGTTGGAAAATTGTTCGGTGATGCTGCGACAGGAATGACAACACAACATGTAGTAGAATATCGTAGACGTACCATTAAGCCGAGAGAGTGGTACGGAGGACTACCAAGGGTGTCCGGCTATCGTAGGAAATGATTCTGAAGACAATCATTTCTGGCGTCAGAGCCGTGTGCCGTTCCCCAGTAAAGGTAGGATCCGTACTCTGGGTGGCTTGTCTCCAGACATGTATGCGCTTTTCCTCGGCGCCCAAGGTTAGTAGATGACAAGGTTATGCTCATCCTGCACTTCCGGTGACTGCTTTGTGACGTCACTGTTCAAACCGCCATCGTAAGACTACGTAATCGCCACGTTTCTTTGTATCTGCACCACAGCAGCATGTCGGAATTATTATTCGTAAATCAGCTGGAATACTCGTCATAAATTTTACCAGATTTTTTAATGCATAATGTTTTGAATTTTTAAGTTAAAAAAATGCGGGGAATGTTGCCGAGATGCTTTCCTTATTCCTCATAAAGAAATTCGGCTGTACTACCGTATCAGAACGCTTTCAAGCAGTTCCCGATTTCCCGTGTATCGTTCCGTTTTGTTTATTGTACATACAACTTAATCACACCCTTCGTGAAAGAAAGTAGTTCACGAAAATATACGGATTATTTTTTTTTTACTATTTTTATCGAAATAAATCTTATTTTATTGGAAAACAATATATGCATTTATTTTATTATAGAAAGTAATCTACATATTGATTCTATAACGTTTTCTACTGTGAGACCAGTTTGAGAGAACGGCTGAACGTAAAGATATGGTTGAGGTATCAAAATAAAGGTCTTACCATGTAGATGTGTCAGTTGAAGAAAAAAATGAGATTGGGGCAACGGTTCGGGCATTGTGGGGCCACAAAGTTCTTATGTAAAGTCAATGGGAGAAGCGTGCGGATGACATCGATCGCCTGCGGCTGACTCACGAGCTGTTGAAGACGGAAGTATGGAGGGGCTCAGATAGTCCAAAGTCCGAAGTCTCTCTTCGCAGCGAACCGCTGTGCAAAACAACGCTAGAAGGAATTTGTTCGAAATTTCTTATCGGAACAGCGAACACTCAAAGAAATGATTGCGTTGTGCCATTGGACTGTGTGATGTATATACACAATTTAACATTCATTCGATCCATTTTATTCACGTAGGTAAAACGCTTCCCATTATGTAAAGATGTAAACAAACGTTTTATATGAGTTTATTCCTTAAAAAAAAAAATAAAAAAAAACTTATGCTCGATTCCGACGGGTTCCGTCTACCTGGGAAAAAAACCCCTATTCGTCGATTCCGACGGGTGTCGTCTATCGGGTTCGAATCCCGGTGAGGCATGGATGTTGTGTTTGTCTTACGGCACTGGCTCTCTCCCTTCTCTGGAACCAGTGAGCCTAAATTAGGGACGGGCGACTCCATACAGCCCATTCAGTTGCTCACGGTGGTCGTTAAATCTGCAGTCACTAAAAAAAAAAAAAAATCACGGACCTGGACTATTGTTTTTACTGAAGTGGTTGAATGAATTTGTCAATCAAATAAAGTTTACATTTGTTGTTTCATATCAGTTTATTATTTTGAAAAACAAAAACAAAAAAACTTACCGTCGATTCCGACGAGTTTCGACTAGTAATACATTTATTTTCATATTATTCATATCACAGATTTATGCAATATAGTTCCGATAAAGTAAATGAAATGAAAATTATCATTATTTTTTTAATCGCGAAATAAATGTGTCTGACATTTATTTTTCCACTCAGTAGAACGAAGTACTTCAATGAACTGTTTAAATGGATCTAAAATTTGTTACTATTGCTTCTGAGTTTTTGCTTGAGAGCTCTCCAATTGGATTCGATGCTTTGAGCATTAGCTCCACTGTCAGGAGCTATAAAATGTTTTGTATGATTGATTATTAAATGAGTGATATCACATTCTGCCAAATGTTTATATCCTTCTCATTGATCTGGGTAGATGGTAGTAACTAGTTTAACGTGATTTTGAATAAGTGGTCAAGACATCTTCGTCCATAGCTACAGTTCCGATCTAAGGTTCACATCTTGGGACGGTGATGCCACTCAGTGACGTCACGATTATTCGTCTGCGAGGAAAGCGGGATGAGGAAACCATACTTTCTATAAACCTTGATCGGCACCAAGTGTAAGCCGTGACTCATCAGTGAAGACAACAGGACCCCTCGTTGATCGGGCTAGACACCACTGCAATCGGTGCCAACGATGCTCGCTGGTCAGTGGTAAGCGGCCGCTTGGCTTTGAATGTGCCACAAATCCTCTGGCAGCGGTCCGGAAGTTCACTACCATACTTGTAGACGACGCAACATGGCCACGGATGATTGACAGCTTCGAATTCGGTTCTGTTCGCCAGGCTCTTACAAGCGCTCTATATCCTCGCGTTCTGTCGTTGCCCTCGGCAGTCCACTGCCCGAGTGCCGCTGGGATGTGCTCTCCTGAACCCATTGGCGCCAACATCGTCCGATTGCTGCGTCGCTCCGAACCAAACGCCTGGCGATACGACGACTTGATCAACTGGCCTGTCTCAGCCGAATTATTCGTACTCTCTCAAACTCGCTCAGCTGCTCGCATGTGAGCAGATCCGACGTCATGGCATCCTAACACTCCGTGGAGATTAATGCAACCCTAATCCGCTATCACAATTGTCCCTGTGTGCGAGATTTGCCCCTGATATTTCCTCCTCGATGCGCTGTTTCCACGCGCGGTGGCGGGCCAGTATTTTGTCATTGGTCGTTATTTTTCAATTATTTGTATATATTCGGTCTTGAGGCATGCGGAGTTTCATCAAGATCTGACAAATTTCTCGGGTGCTTCGGATTTTTTTTTTTTTTTTTGTAAAGAGTGCATATTGTTAAGTAACATGTAAATTAACTACTGTGGCGTCACTTGATTGGACGGCATTCAAAACTTAGATTTCAACAATGGCCTTTACTCATTTTAATTACACCGAAATGTTTTACTACCGGTTTTCTTTGCTACTGTCGAAAAAGATGCATAGCCGAAAAAGTTTGCAAAACTTTTGATGTTAGATAAACATTTGAAGAGGTCTTCGATTGCAATGGTGTCCAAAATATCTGCATGCAAACTATTTAACAATCCATCGGAATCCTGTGAGCTAGATGATAAATAATCAGTCAGACCTGGGTTCCAAGAAACCAAGCTTCACTACAAAAGCAGCGAAAGCCGCCTTGGTGGCGCAGTGGCCCAAGCGCTGGCCCGTGGTCATTCGTCCGAGAGGGGTCCGGGTTCGAATCCCGGTGAGGCATAGATGTTGTGTTTGTCTTACGGCACGGGCTCTCACCCTTCCTTGGAATCAGTTACCCCAAATTAGGGACGGGCGACTGCTTATAGCCCATTGAGTTGCTCACGGAAGCGAGGTTTGGTTTCTTTGATACAATTCACCTATTTTCAACTTTTCTGTTTTACAAAATTCCTCCGGTAGAGCACGTACTGTAATATCGTGTTTCCTTCTATATGTCTTTTAACTATTCGACTTGAAAATGTCTTCGTCTCTGGTATCTTTCTTCTGCTATGTGTCAAAACACAAGGTTGTCCGCGACGGGCATCGAATCCGTGTCCCCCTCACTCCGGAGTAAGTCGCTCTCCCAACTGAGCTACGCGGACAGAATGTCTCGCTGCATAATTGTCGTCTTGACACATGTTTTCGCCTCTGTAGTACGTCACAGATGAGAAATTGTTTTGTGCGCCATTTGTTAACCTTCGTAACATACTTTTTAATCGCTGGTGGAAGTTAGTAGTTGTTTCTATTTCTAGATGTTTTATCGATTGTAGAAATACGGTAGGTTTTTTTTTTTGTAACCATTAAATTTGAATAATTTTAATAAATTTTATTCGTTTCGGAAATAATTCAAAGGACGTGCCCATTAAAACCGAAATTTCAGTGTCATCTTTCTTGTTTCAATTAATGCTTTAATGACTATAGGTTCGACATTATGATCTTTATTTTCTGTTAAAATAATAATATTACACTTAATTTGGAGGCCAACATGAGAACTTCAGCTTAAAAGTAGCTGAAATAGCAACTTTAATAATGTGGGTCTCAATTCGAGGCCTACATTATTAAAGTCTGGGAAGGAGTGCGATTTCACCACAAGCGATATCTCGATAGGAATAATTTACTTTCCCATTTCACCAATGCATCTTGGGCACCGTGAGATGATGGTAAATAAAACTGCAATCTTTGCAGGTGATTTACTGGGCAGTAGACAAAGTGAAATCAAAAGTGTGATTCTTGTACTACTTCCTAACGGTTTTGTGGAAATCCTACGAAACAAATAATGACATTTTTATACTTTCCCCTAAAGCTTTTGTGGCAACTTGTCTGCGTGGTCAGTTTTCAAGTGGCAGGCTGTGTGGATTCAGTTATCCTGGAATAGGTTGTTTGCTTTGTCTTTTAGCCAGAAAGTCATAAAAATCTGTCACCTTCTTAATGATAATAAGATGTGAAAGAAAATAAATAGTTTGGTACCAAACATTTTCTCATGTAGGGGTAAATATAGCAACACATTTTTTTATGCAGAGCAATTTCATGATTTTAAAATTGAATGTGGCCCGTTGTACGGGTGGCCTATTGGTCAGCGTTCGTGACTACCATGGAGATAACCTCAGGTTCGATCCTGGGCAGATACGAACGTTCGAACCACTAAATACCCTCCGTGCATCGGATGGGCACGTTAAGCCGTTGGATAGGCACGTTAAGCCGTTGGATAGGCACGTTAAGCCGTCGGATCCTGGGTACTGGGCCCTGGTATTAAATAAGGGCGTCTTCCTCCCTTTTCTACATCATTTCCGTATCACTTTCCTATCTGGCACCCTTGCCCAAATCTCCTAGCTTCCTATTTCTCAGGGATGTTTAAGACCTGGGGTCAGGCACTCTCCTCCTAAAATCCTCTATATGTGATCTGATCTGATCTGCCCGGGTGGCAACTTGTCCGAATCCCGTTTTATATCTCCTGTGAACGTCATCGAGCTCATAGGAATGTTTTCACTTCTAATTAAGAGTAATTTTTTGTAGGATAGGGAGGTATAAAATAATATCAAAATAAAACAACAGGTTTCCCACGAATTCGAAACTCTTCCTTTGGCGAAACAAGCTGGTGCACGCAATGATGCACTGCCAGGCAGTGTTGCAAAATTAATTTTTCTTTTAAATGATTTAAAATAAATATGTTCTGCAGCAATAGTCAAGTAAATACGAATTTTAAGTACGATAATATCATAAATAAGAGGACCAGCACGAAATTCTGGACTTTTTTCTGAGTCGTCACTGTGCAAAACTCGCCGTCGTTGATTTTTGGAAGATATCACTTAAAGGACAAACTCAGAGAAAATCCTAGCTTCCTGAGGAAAGCTATTCGATTTCTTTTTGTATGAGCTTTATTAAATTTCAGACAATAAAACTCGGCATTTATACGAATCCAAACTGCAAATAAAAAAATCCCGTAAGCCTGATGTATTTTATGAAGTTTATACCTTTAAGAATGTCCTAGCTAGCTTATAGCATTCACCGGAGGTGAAAATCCTACTTCAGTCTTAAGTCCTTTTCCATATTAATACATCGCCTTGAATCTTTCTTTCGAAATAAAAAAAAAAGAGGACACAAAAAAAATAAAGACGTTTGATACTATTATCTGAAAGTTTTTCCGACAAAAGAGAAAGCATATATAACCAAATTCTTATGTTTACTTAAATTGTGTTCTCTGATTTCCGTTTACTTTTCGCGAACTTTGATGTATGTGCAAAAAATTTCTTCAATGCTGACGTTTTAAAAGAGAAGAAGAAAAAAAGGGAGACTTAAGGCTATACATAGATATGTCCCCGGTTTGATATCTAGAGACTTGGGATTGGGGGGAAGGTTGTAGTTTCTGAGGATTGAGAATGATTCATAAAAGGACGTCTCCGCCTAAGCTCTCTATTCCGGCAGGTTTGTGTTCGGGAGCATCGTGGAACAAGTTAAGTATCGATCTACCCTGTGAGTCACACTCTATGCAGACGAAGAGAGAAAACGCAGTGAGGGGGAGAATACAGAAAGATGCCTTAAGGGAGATATCACACCCACAAAGGCCGTCCCCGCTTCCTAAAATTCCTGCACACTTTTCATCTGAATAGAGCAGTTAAAAAATGCCAACGCCGGAAGAAAATGGGGGATTACGGCAAACAATTTTCCCTCCGCTAAAAATGTGATGGCATCCAAGAGAACAACAGAGCGAACAGTAAAGGAAATGGGACAGGAAGAAGAGAAAAAGGTGCTGCCAGATAGACAGAGCGTTTCCTTGGGTTAGCACCCAAACAGAGCAATTTCTGGTGCTATTGTCTTTTCACTTCAAATGCTCCAAGACATATTCGACAAGCGTCGCGAAAACGATACACACTGGAAAAGAAATGCGCGGAAGAATAACAAAGGGGGGGGACGGTATTAGAAAATGTGTGCGCACTTTTTGATGAAAACATGTTTTAATGAGCTTACACAAGTAACATGGTTTGAGGAATGAACACTCATAATTGGTCTAAATATAGAAATACATATTTCAAAGAAAATCTTTTCACGTAAGAAATGTCCGCCTGAGAAAATTCAGATTCAAAATACACTACATTGACAAAAGTGACCAGACACCTAGAAGAGAGACACAACATAGCATTTTACATTAGTGCGGCCGCCCCGGTGGCGCAGTGGTCTAAGCGATGGCCTCTGATCATTCGTCCGAACGGGGTCCGGGTTCGAATCCCGGTGAGACATGGATGTTGTGTTTGTCTTACGGCCCTGGCTCTTTCCCTTCCCTGGAACCAGTGACCCTAAATTAGGGACGGGCGACTGCTTATAGCCCATTGAGTTGCTCACGGTGGTCGTTAAGTCGTTAAACCTCCAACAAAAAAAAAAAAATCGTTAGTGCGGTGTCGGTCCACCTTTGGCCTTAATGCATGCACTTACCCTTCGAGATATGCTTTCGACAAGGTTTTGGAACACAGCGATAGGTATGCGCTTCCATTCAGTACATAAAGCTGTCGCTAACTGTTGCTTAGAAGCAGGCCTTGGTTCCAAACTTCTTATGCGGCGGTTTAATTCATCCCATAGGTGCTCTATGGGATTAAGATCAGGACTCTGTGCTGGCCAGTCCACACAGGATACGGAATTATCGTCAAACCATGCCGTAACAGTCCTTTCTTTATGGCTCGGTACATTATCCTGCTGGTACCAATAAGGCTCGGTTCCATATCACTGCCACAGAGTTGGTAGGGCATAATTGTCCAGAATATCGAGGGAGACGTGCTCGTTAACAGGTTTGTCCAAGATAGCCAATGGGCTGGGACCATACCGCGAAAAATATCCCCACATGTGTACACTGCCAGCTCCAAACTTGACTGTAGGAAAAGTACATTGTGGTAAATAGTGTTCCCCCGGCTGCCGCCATACCTACACACGACCATTAGACTGATGAATCGTGTATCTATATTCATCAGTCCAAAAGACGCGCTTCCATTGATCTACGGTTCACGATAAATGTTCTTTACTCCATGCTAAACAAGGAGTAGCATTCTAAATGAGATGAAAGGCTCATGAGCAGCAGCCCGACCACGGTAACCCATGGAATGAAGCTATCTGCGAATGGTACGTGTACATACCGAGGTTCCAACATTTTTTCTCACCTGTACACTGAGGTCTTATGCAGTACTCCGTCGATTAGCTGTAACGACTCTCCTGAGGCTTCGACGTCCTCTATCACTGAATTTCTTTGGTCTGTCGGTACGCTTTGCTGCTTCAGGAACGCCATGCATCTTTCACTTATTCAGTACATCCAAAACAGTTGACTATGGTATGTTTAAACGCCTCTCGGTTTCTATTATGGACAACACACTAATATACCACCCAACAATTTTTCTTTTCTCAAAGTAAGTTTTCTCCCGCAGCGATATTTCTAGTCAACCTCACAGTGCGATATGATCGCGGTCAGCTGCAGGCTTGTTTTTATACCGTTTGCAGCTGTACTGCGCATCTTAACAACGCAGCGGATCCGTTCATTTGCTTTTTAAGGGTGTCCGGTGACTTTTTTCAATATAGTGTATATTGGTGCAGTGGGATACCGGGTCCTCCCCCTCACCCCCGCAAAAAATATCGTCGAGGCCCTTTTGCGAAAAGCTATTAGCTTTTAATTATTGAGCATTTTAACTTCAATATTGTCAACTTGGCTTTACTGGGTTTTGATAAATCAAATTCTTTGTAAGCTACAAGTAGTTTTTGTAATACTAAAATTATTGCACTTTACTGGTTGAAACATGCACGTTTTAAATAAGTGATTGCTCTAATTTTATACAGATATAATGTGCTGCAAATCACTTACGCCAAAGTTAATCATATCGTGCAAACTTTATTCTTCTACAGAACTACGACCAACCCCTTTTAAATGCCTCACGATCATACACAAGGCAGTTAGACACTGGCACAACTGCCGTGTGACAGTGTCTAATGACTCATGAATAGTATACGGGATTACACCATACAACACCAATTTTGAAGATGACAATCCGTTTTTTGGTGGAAATATGACAACGATGGTAAGTCAGACAATTTCTGAAAACTTGAAGCTTTCGTCGTCCTGGAGAGGGAATCGTATCCGCATCTTCCAGATAGCGCCCGGGTATGCTAACTACTACACCACCCAGCACGACCAAGACCCAAGTTTCCGATTTTTTGAAGTTTTCAGATAATATCTGACTTACCATCCTTGTCATATTTACGCCAAAAAACGGATTGTCATCTTCAAAATTTGTGTTGTATGGTGTAATCCCGTATTCCATTCATAATTTGTCTGCTCCTCCGAGCAATCACGGGATAGGATTCTTAACCTCCAGATTCGCTAAATATGAATACCGGTTGCTTCGACTAGCGAATCCTGCGATGGTTATATTCAAATTAATCGGAAACTTGAGGTTCGGTTTTCTCTGGGTAGCATAGTGGTTAGCATAGCGGGCCGCTATCTGGGAGACGCGGATTCGATTCCAGCTCCAAGGTGAAGAAAGTTTCAAGTTTTCAGATGTTATCTGACTTGCAATTCTTGACACATTTTTCCCAAAAAACGGATTATTATCCTCAAAATTTGTGTCTAATGACTTTTTCTTGTTTATACGAAAACACAGAACATAACTAAGCAATAAATATAAGTAACAGTTAAGAATTTAAGGCTGTCTTTGAATGAGTGTAACAGAAATTCTGTCCTATATCTGTAAAGCAAATTCTTTTGTACATATTTTCTCGAAATCTGTTACTTTGTAGAGTTTGAAATTTTGAGCACAAATAAAAACGACCTATATCTATTACGTGGCGCAGTAATTTTTCCGAAAAAAATTGTTAGAATGTTTTTTAAAATTCCATTTATCTGACTCGAAAGTATTCCAATTTGGCAATAGCTGGCGCCAGAAGTTAGCTTGGCAGTGTTTGTGTGTGGAAGAAACGAAATCTCTCATTTCTGTCTGATTTTTTTAATTATCTAGGCCAAATAGAAATCAAAGAATGGGCACTGAAGTGAGATTAGAATCTTGTCTTCTATAGATCATCTTAAGATCTACTGTACGTTCATTTTTTGAAGAGAAAATGTGCACATTACAAGAAAACACTTGAATTTGAGACAGAAACTACGCCTACCTACTAAGCTCCACCCCCAAACAATGTCATTGTTTAAAACGTAACAGCGCGTATTTTGTCTTTTCATTGTGAACCCAACGAGAGACCGCTTCTATTCTGAATACGGTAAGGTTTTCAGTCATTCGCTGACGCCAACTTCTGGGACAATCCCTCAAAACGTAAAAGCCACGCCCAAGGAGTGATATTTTGCGCCATTTATCGCAGAAGATGAAGTCTAACACTCATTCAAAGACAGCCTAACACAATGCTTTAATGTTTTGCACATAGTAAAACATTTTTCTATGGACTTTGTTATAAAAAAATAACAGGTCACTCCTTTGTTTCTGCGAAGAAAACCTTTTAGTTCATTATCTTCTGAAGGATGCGCAGTTATGTGCAAACAATTCTAATAAAAACACCTTATCCTCATTGGTACGCAAATTTCATTCACAAAACTAATATTTCTTTCACATTCTCCTTTTAATATGTATACATGCCTAGAAGCTATTGCTATTTCTGTGAAAGGGGACCTTGGCTCTGGAATAGCTGCTTTTCTGTCATCCAGTTTTTATGAACCAAAGCAACGTAAAGGATTTCTAAAGATTTTACCTATTTACTAAAAAGAAAATCAAAAATTGCTTTTCATTTTTAATACTTCAGTCAAAACTACCTAAATTCCTGGCTATTTCTTTAACCAGTTTCAAACAAAATTTCAGCAAAAAAAAAAAAAAATGGTTAAATCTTTTTGCTGAGGTTAAAGACCCACTTAGACGTGAGGCCTCCTCGAAATGCACGGTTTGCGGGCGCTATCAGTACGCCCCTGCACTGGTGCTCAAAAGTAAAAGATAATCCACATTAGCATCATGAACACCCATAGCTTAGTTTAACAAGTTAGTAAAAAATCATGCAATTCATTGATTATGATAAGCTTTCCAACATACCAGAATTCATTACTCAAGTTATGAGGATAATGGCTGTGGAATGAATCTCGCTCCTGTGCCCTGACCTTTGATCCCATTTCGATGATATTAACAGAATTGGTCCAGTATACCTCTGGAACAGTATACTAAAGTTTTGTCAAAATAGAAGAATTTTTAGTCAAGTAATGAAGATAAAGGTTGTGGCATAAATCTCGCTTCTCTGCCCTGGCCTTTGACCCCATTTCAATGATATTCAACAGAAACCGTTTCAATATACCTCCGGAACAACATGATAAAGTTTTGTCGTAATCGAAGTATTTTTAAGTACGTTATGACGCGTAAGAGCAATGGAATAGATCCCGCTCCTATGTCCTGACCTTTGACCCCTTTTCGTCTATTTTCAACAGGGTTCGTCTTCAGTCGTCCCTTACCACATACTAAAATTTCATCGAAATCGAACCAGTTTTACGCGAGTTATGGTGCGGACGGGTAGACAGACAGACAGACAGACGGAAGGACAGAGCTGGAGCATATACGTTTCTTCAACATACGGTTGCAAAGCGTAAAAGAGGACGACAAAAATTTTAACTATGAATAATATACACAAAAACTATACGTTATTTTCCCTGTGCCTTCTTATTATTTAACAGTTTTTACCACACTCTCAACACATTAATTTAATCGGAAACCCGAAAACCCAAAAATTGCATAAAACGGATGTATACATGTAATTAGACAGCATGTTTAGAAAATAAAGAAATTTTTCTTTTTCATTCTTGTGGTCCTTCTGCCCACTTATGTCACATATGCCAAGAAATCCCAGAGGGTACTCAGTCGATCTTCAAGAATGAACAAGTTAGCGAAATCGTGCAATGCATTGATTACGATACGTTTTTCAACATACCAGAAATCGCGTGCAGACAAACCCTCCTCCCTACCCTGACTATTGATTCGTTCAGTATACCTCCGGAACTACATACTCAAGTTTTGTCCCAATAACAGCATTTTTACTCAAGTTATGAGGATAACGGCTGTGGAATAAATCTCGCTTCTGTGCCCTGACCTTTAGCCCCATTTCGATTATATTCATCAGAATTGGTTCAGGAGCAACATACTAAAGTTTTGTGGCAATACAAGCATGTTTAAGTAAGTTATGACGCATAAGGGCAATGGAATGGATCCCACTCCTATCTCCTGACCTTTGACCCTATTTCTTCCATTTTCAATAGGGCTTGTCTCCAGACGTTCCCTACCACATACTAAACTTCCATCGAAATCGAACCATTTTTACGTAAGTTATGACGCATAAGAGCAATGGAATGGATCCCGCTCCTATGTCTTGACCTTTAACCCCATTTCATCCATTTTCAACAGGGCTCGTCCCCAGGTTGTCCCCCTGCCACATACTAACATTTCATCGAAATCTAACCATTTGTACGCGAGTTATCGTGCTTTGAACGGACAGACAGACCGACGGACGAAGCTGGAGCATATTCGCTTCTTCAAATTACAGTTGGAAAGTGTAACAAGAAGGATGACACCGAATTTTCGGGTGTAATAAGCACGTCATTTGAATCCGTTCTGACGCAAATTAAATTTATCAAAGCTATTCAAAGTCAATGGAACCGGTATGGAAAACAATAGATATGACAAAAGAAAGAAGATTTTCAATCGGGTTTTTAATCCCTCAGATATTGCTGTTAATGGAATCGTGAGCTTACGAACTCTTAGAAACAGAGATATCGACAAAAATAAGATGTGAATTTACGTCCCTGGTGGGAAAACCATGCATTATTTTTGGAAGAAAGTATTCTCAAAAGGTTTATCCATATAAGCGGTATCGGTCCAAGAAGGAAAACAATTAGTCGAGTTTTGAAGAGCCCAGATTTTGCAACAAATACTTCAGAAGCAGAAATTAACACATAAGATCCCTGGTGGTCAAACCATTCTTTACCAAACATGAGAAATTATGAGAAAAATATTTTCCATCAGGTCTCGAATGCGATACAGGAAGAATTTTTCAAATCAGAGCTTTCGGAGCAGAAATAACGTCGAAAACGCAATGTACTTTTGTGCCCCTAGCGGAAAGTCTATGACTTACTAGAAAATTTTGAATTTATAGGAAAAACATTTCGCATCGGAAACACTATCCAACAAAGAAGGAATTTTTCAAATCGTACTCTTAGAAGTAGATATATTGACAAAAATATGATATACGTCTACACCCTCTGGCGTAAAAACCATGCATTTTTTTCAAGAAGAAAAGTTTCCTAAAAGGTTTGTCGATATGAGTAGTATCGGTCAACAAACGACGTTTTTTTTTCAATCGAGATTTTAGAAGCTCATATTTTACTGCAAATACAATAGAAGCGGAAATTCAGACTTTCGCCACCTGGTGGCCAAACCATTTCTTAGAAAAATTAGAAAATATATGCAAACGATTTCCCATCAGTAGCTGTATGCGGTGCAGAAAGAATTTTTCAAATCGGTGATTTAAAAGCAGAGATATAGGGGCCGGGAAACGCAATTTACATTTACGCCTCCCAGCGGAAAGTCTAGGAATTACTTGAAAATTTTGAAATTATATGAACCACATGTCACACTAGAAACACTATCTAACAAAGTAGTAATTTTTCAAATCGGACTCGTAGAAGTAGAGATATTGACAAAAGTAAGATATACATCAACGACCCTTGGCGTAGAAACCATGCACTATTTTAAGAAGTAAATATTTCTAAAAGGTTTGTTCGACATGAGTAGTATCGGTCAACAAACGACGTTTTTTTCAATCGAGAATTTAGAAGCTCATATTTTGCTGCAAATACAACAGAAGCGGAAATTAAGATTTACGCCCCTGGTGGCCAAACTATTTGTTTACAAAATTAGAAATTATGTGCAAACAATTTTCCATCAGGTGCTGTATCCGGTGCAGAAATAATTTTTCAAATCGGAGATTTAGAAGCAGAGATATAGGGGGAAACGCAATTTACCGCTACGCCCCCAAGCGGAGAGTCTATGAATTACTTGAAAATTTTGAAATTATATGAAAAACATGTCACACGGAAAACACTATCCAACAAAGAAGGAATTTTTCAAATCGGACTCCTAGAAGTAAAGATATTGACAAAAATAAGATGTACATCTACGCGCCCTGGCGGAGAAACTGTGGAATATTTTAAGGAAAAAATATTCCGAAAAGGTTTATCGATGTGAGTGGCATCAGTCCACGAAATAATTTTTTCAATCGATATTTTAGAAGCTCCGATTTTATGGCAAATACAAAAATTAACGCTTACGCCCCCTGGTGGCTAAAGTATTTTTTACCAAAAATTTGAAATTATTTGCAAGAGATTTTCCATCAGGAGATGTATCCGCTGAAGAAAATTTTTTTCAAATCGGAGTTTTAGAAGAATAGTTAGGGAAAATGTAATTTACTTTTACGCCCCCTAGCGGAAAATCTATGCGTAGTTTGAAAAAGTAACTATATCTAAAATACTCGTCGACATAATTGGAATCGAAAGATTTTTTTTTTTTTTCAATCGGATGTTTAGAAGCAAATATGTGGAATAAAATGTATTTTTGAATTCGACATCATCTCCATTTACGCCCTCTACCGGCAAAATTGTACATCGTAAAAAAACCGAAATGAAGGATCATGATTTGCACATTTCAAGCTTCCCAATGTAAAAAGAATTTTTCAAATCAGAGTAATAGTTGCAGAGATATCGTGGGTACAGACAGACGGACGAACGGACGGACAAACCGATAACAGAGGCACGACCTTTTTTTACAAAAGTCGTGCTAAAAAATGATGCCCTCAAGGCCAATCTCTCAGAAAATGTTTGAGATCTTTGTCCCCTAGCGAATACCTGCTACAGAGGAGGGTTGATATATGTTTCATTCCTCCACCTTTCATACTTTTCCATACTGTAAATATGAACGCTTTTCTCCAACATACAATGGAAAAGTTCCATCATTATTTTTTGCTGCAGTTTTCAACTGGATATTCCATACACTTTTCCTATTTTTACTGATAACTACACAGGCATCCAGAAGTTCTACAGAAAAATTACCAATCAGAATCAGTGTTACCTCCAAAATGTCGGTAATAGAAATGCCACTCCCCTCCCCCTTTTTCCCTATGGGCGGCCATCTATATGTTCAACAAGCTTAATTAAAGACACTAATAAATCAACGTTTAAGACACCAATAAATTAACGTTCAACTGCTCAAAGCATTACAAGCAACTACAAACACTCGACATATTTGAATACCTTGATAAAACTTTTACAAATTTTAGTCCCCCTTTCCTGGTGTCCTTTGGCTTTAAACTTCCAGTAGTGGAATTCAAACCTTTTTCTAGCCTGAAGCGGATCCGAATGCTTTCCCAACTAAGCTACTCCGGCAAGGGCTTATCCCTGCTACTTGCCGTCTTGACATGAGCGTCACCTCTGAAATAGGTACGTCACACATTCCCCCTCTTTGAGAAAGAAGAGGTATATACACTATATTCACAAAAGTTACCTGACACCTATTAAAAGCAAATGAACGGATCCGCTGCGTTGTTAAGATGCGCGGTACAGCTGCAAACGGAATAAAAACAAGCCATGCAGCTGACCGCGATCATATCGTACTGTGCGGTTGAGTGAAAATATCATGGCGTAAGGGAACTGACTTTGAGAAAGGAAAGATTGTCGGGTGTTATATTAGTGGATTGTCAATAACATAAACCGAGAGACGTTTAAACATACCCAAGTCAACTGTTTTGGATGTACTGAATTAGTGGAAGACACACGGCGCACTGAAGCAGAAAAACGTACCGGCAGACCAAAGAAAATCAGTTATAGAGGACATTGAAGCCTCTGGAGAGTCATTACAGCTAATCGACGGAGTACGGCACAAGACCTCAGTGTACAGGTGAGTAAATATGCTAGAACCTCGGTATGTACAAGTACCATTCGCAGAGAACTTCATTCCACGGGTTACATTGGTCGTGCGGCTGCTCATAAGCCTTTCATCTCCACTCAGAATGCTACTCGTCGTTTGACATGGTGTAAAGAACATTTATCGTGGACCGTAGATTAATGGAAACGGATCCTATGGAATGATGAGTTCAGATACATAATCCACCAGTATGATGGCAGTGTGTGGGTATGGCGGCAGCCGGGGGAACGCTATTTACCACAGTGTGCTGTTCCTACGGTCAAGGTTGAAGCTGGCAGTGTACTCGTGAAGGGTTGCTTTTCGTGGTATGACCCCGCCCCATTTGTTATTGTGGACAAACCTGTTAACCAGAACGTTTACCTCGATATTCTGGACAATTATGCCCTACCAACTCTGTGGCAGTAATATGGAACCGAGTCTTGTTGTTACAAGCAGGATAATGCACCGAGCCATAAAGCAAGGACTGTTACGGCGTGATTTGACGATAATTCCGTATCGTGTGTGGAATAGCCAGCACAAAGCCCAGATCTTAATCCCATAGAGCACCTATGGGATGAATTAGACCGCCGCATAAGAAGTTTGGAACCAAGGCCTACTACTAAACAACAGTTAGCGGCAGCTTTATGTACTGAATGGAAGAGCATACCGATCGTTGTGTCCTAAAACCTTGTCGAAAGCATGTCTCGAAGGGTCAGTGCATGCATTAAGGCTGTGGCGTTTTAGTAATCATCACGAATACTCATTTATGATTATCATAAATTCACAACACATAACATTTAATTTAAAAAACAAAAACAATATGATTCTTATGACCTGTCGTCCTCCCTACAAATCAAAACAAACAAACTCTCGCCCCACGCTCTTCACTCCGTCTCCTGCTTCTCTGTCGACCTCAAAAGCTCTCTTGTCAGCTCTGACGTCAGCAATGGCGACGTCACTATCCAGGACTGGGAACGGCACAAGGCCAAAAGTGGGCCGATACCGTATTAATGCACGCCAATAAATGCTATGTTTTGTTTCTCTTTTAGGTGTCCGGTGACATTTGTCAATATAGTGCATGTGACTTACCTATCTGTCCTCATAGGTAGGGTATCGTAGGTTTCCGACTCATCTGGCAAACTATACTTGTAGATGAGCTCACTGCAGAGGAAGGAATTCGGGCAAATTCCAGACGATGTGTGGAAGAAGCGTCACACATTTTTTGACGCGAAGAAAAAATTCTCATTAATTCCATACGATGCGTGAAAGGAATATCATACGTTTTTCGGAAAAAAACAAAGGGCAAGAGATTGATTTTTACATTCGTGCGCAATGTTACATTCAAATCGCCTCTCTCTCTCTCTGTCTGTCTGCCGGTGGAGGAGTCGAACCCACACCCATCTGCTACTGAGCACAATGGTGTCCCAATTGAGCTAATCCGGCGATGGGTTATCTCTGCCACTTGCCGTCTTGACATGTGCATCACCTCTGAGGTAGGTTGGTCACTCGGTTGTAACAATATGCACACTGCTCAAAAGAATTACGGGAGCAAGAGATATTGGAAGGAAAATCGTGTGCGAGTGATGTTGTTGAACGTAAAATATTATGTTCATGTAAGATACAGTAGTATATTCTATAATATGGGTAAGAAAAAGCAGAACGCAGGTAATGTGATATGCTATAGAACAAAATGCATATCCGTACAACAAGAATTACTTTTTGAAGGTGGTAACTCACCTCTAGTAGGGTGTGTGGACGTCTCGAACAGCTAAGACATCTGTACACCTGCGTGGCATGGAATTGATGAGGTTATTGACGAGGTTTTTATGGCATCTTCGCCACTCATCAGTGAGAGTTCACGAAGAGTCAACGGAAGTGCTGGTCAAGCTGTAGTGCGACAGCCAAGCACGTACCAAACATGCTCAATTTCGTTTAAGTCAGGGGAGCATCATGACCACTCCCTATGCTCGATTCTCTGCTCTTTAAGCATGTTGTCTGTGAAAAACTTCCTGATACGTGGAGACAATGTAAATAGACAAAGCCATTGCTCTTTCTACGTTTTCCTTTAATTAACACACAGCAACCGAAAAACTGTATTTTCGATTTTATTTTCAATATTTATCTCGCCCTTTGGATTTATTAGCTAAAATTAAATAGCGTGTGCCGTTAAGCACCACCAGACGGAGACGTCTCAGTTGCTGAGCCTCTCTACGGATTTGTGTAGGCAGATGCTAACAGATAAACACACACAGCGCCGTGTATATGATAATATGATCATAGATGATCATACGTAGAGGATTTTAGAAAGGAAGTGTCTGACTCTGGGTCTTAAACAACCCTTAGAAATAGGAAGCTAGGAGATTTGGCCTAGAGTGCACGATAGGAAAGTGACACTGAAGCGAAGTAGAAAGGGGGAGGAAGACGCCCTTATTTATTACTGGGTGGGCCAGTACCAGGGGTCCGACGGCTTAATGTGCCCATCCGACGCGCGGCGGATATTTAGTGGATCGAGCTTTCGTACCTGCTGGGATCGAACCTGAGGTCCTTTCCGCGGCAGTCACGAAAGTTGCCCACTAGGCCACCCGTGGCCCAAAGATATTGGAAGGAAAATCATGTGCGAGGGATGTCGTTGAACGTAAAATATGATGTTCATGTAAGATGCAATGGAATATTCTATAATATGGATAAGAAAAAGCAGAACGCAGGTAATGTGATATGCTATACAACAATATGCATATCTGTACAACAAGAAAAAAAAATGCACTCAGCTGGCTATAGAGAGATCTGGGATTCGTTCCCAGCAGTGTCGAAATGCAATTTTTTGGTTGCTGTGCGTTGATAAAAGAAAAACTTTAAAAGAGCGATGACTTTGTCTTACATTGTCTCCACGTATTTGGAAGTTGTTCACCATTTCTCTCGCCCTTTGGATTTATTAGCTGTAATTAAATAGATTGTGTCGTTAAGCCTCACCAGATGGAAACGTCTCAATTGGTGAGCCCATTCCTACGAATTTGTGAAGTCAGATGATGACAGATAAACACACACAGCGTCGTGGAATATTGGCACTGAAGCGTAAGGCAAACGCATTAAGAATGTTATCGAGAGATCTGGGATTCGTTCCCAGCGGTGACGAATACAATTTTTTTGTTGCGAAGAAAAATTTTTTTTCTTAATTTTTTTTTAATTAAAAAAAACGTGAAAAGAGCGATGACTTTGTCTATTAATATTTTTGCATGCTGTCGACTAGCAACGCTCTATGAGGTTGAGCGTTGTCGTCCGTGAAAAGGAAGGTACTACGAACAGCTTCAGCTTGCGCCATGAGAATAGGTCTGAGAATCTCGTTTTTAGCACGTCTTTTGTAAAAACAGATCGTGCTTCTATTATAGGTTTATCCGTCCGTCCGTCCGTCCGTCAGTCAGTCCGTCCGTCCGTCCGTCTGTACCCACGAAATCTCTGCAGTCCGATTTAAAAAATTCTTTTTGCATTCGGAAGCTTGAAATATGGAAATGATGATCCTTCATTTCGTTTTTTTTTACGATGCACAATTTTGCCGCTAGAGGGCGTAAATGCAGATAATGTCAAATTCAAAATTACGTTTTAATCCACATATTTGCTTCTAAACATCCGATTGAAAAAAATATTTTATCTTTCGATTCCATTTATGTCGAAGAGTGTTTTAGATATAGTTTCATTTTCAAATTACGCATAGATTTTTTTGGTAAAGAATACTTTGGCCACCAGGGGGCGTAAGAGTTAATTTTTGCTTCTGATGTATTTGCCATAAAATCTGGGCTTCTAAAATATCGATTGAAAAAATTCTTTCGTGGACTGATGCACTCACATCGATAAACCTTTTAGGAATACTTTCTTCCTAAAATATCTCACAGTTTCTCCGCCAGGGGGCGTAGATGTATATCTTATTTTTTGTCAATATCTCTTCATCTAGGATTCCGATTTGAAAAATTCCTTCTTTGTTGGATAGTGTTTTCCGTATGACATGTTTTTCATATAATTTCAAAATTTTCAAGTTATTCATAGACTTTCCGCTATGGGGCGTAATGGTAAATTGCGTTTCCCCCTATATATCTGCTTCTAAATCCCCGATTTGAAAAATTCTTTCTCCACCAGATACAGCTCCTGATGGAAAAACGTTTGCCGCTTCTGATGTATTTGCAGCAAAATATGAGCTTCAAAATTCTCGATTAAAAAAAACGTGGCTTGTAGACCGTTACTACTCATGTCGACAAACCTTTTAAGAACATTTTCTTCTTAAAATAGTGCATGGTTTTTACGCCAGGGGGCGTAGATGTATAACTTATTTTTGTCAATATCTCCACTTCTAGGGGTTCGATTTGAAAAATTCATTTTTTGTTGGATAGTGTTTCCAGTATGACATGTGCTTCATATAATTTCTAAATTTCCTAGTAGTTCATAGACTTTCCGCTAGGGGGCGTAAAGCTAAATTGCGTTTCTCCCTATATCTGTGTTTCTAAATCTCCGATTTGAAAAATTCTTTCTGCACCGGATACAGCTTCTGATGGGAAATCGTTTGCACATAATTTCTAATTTTTGTAAAAAAAAATGGTTTGGCCACCAGAGGGCGTAAATCTTAGTTTCCGCTTCTGATGTATTTGCAGCAAAATATGAGCTTCTAAATTCTCGATTGAAAAAAACGTCGTTTGTAGACCGAACTACTCATGTCGACAAACCTTTTAGAAACATTTTCTTCTTAAAATAGTGCATGGTTTCTGCGCCAGGGGGCGTAGATGTATATCTTATTTTTGTCAATATCTCGACTTCTAAGAGTCCGATTTTAAAAAATTCCTTCTTTGTTGGATAGTGTTTCTAGTGTGACATGTTTTTTCTAAAAATTCTAAATTTTCAAGTAATTCATAGACTTTCTACTAGGGGACGTTAAGGTAAATTGCGTTTCACACTATTTCTCTGCTTCTAAACCTCCGATTTGAAAAATTGCTTCTGCACCGGACACAGCTCCTGATGGGAAATCCTTTGCACATAATTCTTAATTTTTGTAAAAAATGGCATGGCCACCAGGTGGCGTAAGTCTTAGTTTCCACTTCTGATGTATTTGCAGCAAAATATGGGCTTCTAAAATCTCGATTGAAAAAAAAGTCTTTTGTTGACCGATGTCGACAAACCTTTTAGGAACACTTTCTTCTTGAAATAATGCATGGTTTCTACGCCAGGAGGCGTAGATGTATATCTTATTTTTGTCAATATCTCTACTTCTAAAAGTCCAATTTGAAAAATTCCTTCGTTGTTGGATAGTGTTTCCGATGCAAAATGTTTTTCCTATAAATTCAAAAAATTCACGTAAATCTTTTAAGACTTTCCGCTATGGCGCATAAAGGTAAATTGCGTTTTCTGCTCCTAAAACTCCGATTTGAAAATTTCTTCCTGTATCGCATACAAGACCTGATGGAAAATATTTTTCACATAATTTCTAATGTTTTGTAGAGAATGGTTTGCCCACTAGGGGTCATAAGTGTTAATTTCTGCTTCTGATGTATTTGTAGCAAAATCTGGGATCCTGAAAACTCGACTAATTTTTTTTTTCTTGGACCGATACCGGTCATATGGAAAAACCTTTTGAGAATACCTTCTTCCTAAAATAATGCATGGTTTTCCTACCAGGGCACGTTGAGTCACATCTTATTTTTGTCGATAACTCTGTTTCTAAGAGTTCGTAAGCTCAAGATTCCGTTTACATCAATATCTGAGGGATTAAAGACCCGATTGAAAAACTTCTTTCTTCCGTCAGATACTATTGTTTTCCATACCGGTTCCATTGACTTTGAATAGCTTTGATAAATTTAATTTGCGTCAGAACGGATTCAAAAGACGTGCTTATTACACCCGAAAATTCGGGGTCATCTTTCTTGTTGTACCTCTGGGCAGTGAGACTGCCGTTTCGGATAACCGAATATCTATCGATACTTATGCTTCCCCAGACCATCAAACTGTGTCAGCTCGTAATACACTGCTGGACAATTGCTAAGGACGGATCATAAACGGCTATATAGCGCATAAAAAAGTAAGTGTGGTTGGATGCCAAGTGAAATAAAATAATGTCAGAATGCCAGGACATTACAAGAAAGACAATTTATTGTGCTCTGAAATCCAGAAGGCTTTGGAACGTGTTCAAGGGACAAACAGGCCATTTTGTGCAGAATACGTAAACGTAAAAAAAATGCAATTAACGTCCGCAGGCGTTCCGGCGTAAGATGTCAGTATGGGATATGGCCACCATGGAGGGCGATGCAAGATTCCACACGTCGTGTCATGCTTTGCACAACATTATCAAGCAGCTGTTGGGGTAATTTATCCTATTCCTCTGTCAGTGCACAGATGAGGGTGTCCTTGTTTATTGGAGGATATTGGCGACCAGCAAGACTCCTCCCCAAAGCATCCCACACATTTTCAATGGGATTCAGATCTGGAGAACGTGCTGGCCATACGAGGCGTTGAATATCCTCGCTCTCAAGACACTCCTGGACAGCGACTGTTCGATGACATGTTGCGTTGTCGTCCATGAAAATGAATCTATCACCGACAGCACCACGGAACATGCGAACATGAGGTAGCAGAACATCATTAATGCATCGTTGGCCAGTCATAGTCCCAGTTGGAAGCACATAGAGGACGTACGGCCATTGATCATGATGCCAGCCCATGCCATGACACTACATGTCGGATATCGGTCCCTTTCCTGTATGTTTGCTGGACAATATGCAGTACCACTATCACGCCAGATCAGTTGTCGTCGACAATCAGACGATAGACTGTATCTACCCTCATCTGAGAAGAGGACAGCAGACCAGTCGTTATCAGTCCAATTGCGATGTTGATGGCACCATTGCAAACGGGCGGTACGGTGACGTCTGGACAATGGGATGCACACAACAGGACGGCGGGCGTATAGTCCTCCTTCATGCAAACGTCTGGCGACAGTTTTTCGGGAGATCCGCTTGCCAGTAGCAGCCATAAACTGATTTGCTACCTCACTAGCTGTGCTGCGCCGGTGTCTTTTTGTTGATAGCACTATGTACCGATCTTCTGCAGGTGTCGTACTGCGAACACGACCTCCCCCGTGACGTTTGCTACACTCTCCATTTGTTTGAAATTATTTTCAAAGCCTTGAAACAACACTGTGGCTGACGTCGAACTCCCTGGCAACATCTGTTATTTTTCGTCCTTCTTCAATCTTGCCAATAATACGGCCACGCGTAAAATCATCTAGGTGATGTCGGGAAGACATACTGAAAATTGCAAGTTCGTCAATTGATTCTTTCCCTTTCAACTTTGCGTTTGAACAACAACGGTCAATACGCGTCAAATCCTTTATATCTCTTATCAGCGCTATGATGTCACGAACAAGTTCGGCAATCCAAAATTTGCATACGCACAACACGTCTTACTGTATCCCGCACTTATGCTAATTTCCAAATTTTCCTGCCTTCCATTTTATGGTTGCTATCGTTGCTATTGTCATCCGTCCTTAGCAATTGTCCGGCAGTGTATTTCCTGCAAGCAACCTGGGTTATTTCGTATGCCAGTGTTTTGGTGAAAAAAATTTGTATATTGAATTGAAGTTATTTATTAAAAGAGACTATATTTATGCTGATATTTAAATTTACATGGAAATTATAGAAAATTTAAATTTGGGAGATGGGTAGATGCATTTCGAAACAAAAATATTTTCTAAGTATTAGAAAGGTCATGAACATCCTAAACAAAAATGCATCTGAAAATTTACATTCCACAAGAAGTTATTGGAAAGTTTGCGTTGTTTGTGTTCACGCAGATTTGAGTCATCTGAAAGTGCAAAAATAAGTGAATATTGTTGCATGTGTATGAAAATATGTCACTATAAGTCATAGGATAAAATGTACTCGTTCAATAACAACTTGTGGAGGCTGTGAAAGTCAATTAAAAAGGACAGGACAAAAATTGCAGTTATGAAATACCTTATAATACCAGGATTCGGATCGATAGCCTTAGTCAAGCTAAGGTGCGTACATGGGCTCAAGTCATGGAAGACAACAGCACACAAAATTTTTCACACTGCACTAATTTTGGACTTTTTTTGAAAGGCTACTGCCTGTATTTATTATTTTTCTTTAGAAACTTAACAAGGTAATTTAGTGGACAATCAGATGGCATTTCCTTTTTTGTTGTTTGCTTAAACACAGCAGTATAAAAACAGAATCTCAGTTTCTTTTCTATTTCTATTTGGCCACTGGCCTTATGAACAGCACAGCTTGACATATTTCAACACAGTTGGTTTGAACACTAGGCATTGACTTTATGCATCCAAAATCATACTATGATTCACATGGTTTACACACTGTATACATCCAAAATTCCACTACGATTCACATAGCTTACACACAAAAAAAAAGATACTGGATTATTTTTAATTCCACAAGGTTGGACAAGTTCTGTTCTTTTCGAAACGTACTCTCTTCTCTCTCACCTAGTTAGCTCAATGACAAATTTACAACTTTACACTTCTTGATTTAAATTTACAGCACCTAAACAATCTTAGCAAACTCCGCAACCTCCCAGACCAGCTTCAAAGACTTCAATTAAATTTACTGTTATAATAAGAGCCACAAATTATACTTTAACCAAATCTACTATCTGCAAGTAAACAAATAAACCAAGCAAATTATCCTCAACACAGAATTTACACAGAGCACAAGCATTAATTAACATTACATAACCTATAGAACTACCCTGAATGAACCTACTTCACTTACAAAGAACCCTCACTAACTAACTTAAAAATTATCACTACTCATAGCATCATCAACATAATTCAGAAATTCAAACAATCTTCTTGCACTAGCTTGCTCATAAAAATCACATCACTTAATTGGTATTTGAGCTTTTGTTTAAGTAACTCCGTACTTAAACAAAAGCTCAAAATACCAATTAACCAAATATCATGTTCACTACCACTAACCATCAGAATTTAGAATTTACATCCCTAGCACTACAGCATATCATAAACAAATTAATTTAGATACTTTAAATCACAAAACAAAACTTAAATTTAACACCTGCAGTGAATTACTGAGGTAGCGGTGGGGCAAATACTCTCAGTTCAGACACTACCCTCGGTTTTGAGAGCCAACACAGGAAGAAAATACCAAGTCAGGCTGAAGGCGTGAAATTGGGTCGTGAATCCACTTTCAGCCTATGCAAAGGGAAAGGAAAAATCCTCAAGTGCGACACATCGTCATCAGGCACAGAATTTCCTCTAACATGATCTCGCCACATTTCTTGAAGCAACGCCCGACCGACCCTCGCTGGCAGTACATATCTCCGTGAGCAGCGAAACTACTGGGGGGGGGGGGGTTTGAAGACAAGTTTTCCCCCAAAACCTACGTCCTCCGGGCTCCCCCTTTTCGAACCAATGCATGATCCCACCTTGATCAACCACGCCTGCAAGAGCCTGTCGCACTTCAACCCTAAATACTCCAGGCACATCCGGTCCAGAACCAACACAACTATATCCCAGGAAAAAATCACTTATCTCTCTATATCCCAGGAAAAAATCACTTATCTCTCTATATCCCAAGAAATCCAAAATCCCCATATCCACATATATCCCAGGAAAAATCACTTATCTCTCTCCACATATATCCCAGGAAAAATCACTTATCTCTCTCCACATATATCCCAGGAAAAATCACTTATCTCTCTCCACATATATCCCAGGAAAAATCACTTATCTATCTATATCCACATATATCCCAGGAAAAATCACTTGCAAGGAAATTCTTCTGTACCATGGCAATGCGCAGGTTGCACTGCAGATAATAACACTGACCATTTACATAACCCACTAAATATTTTCACCTTATTGAAAATTAAAATTACATTTAGACTTTTAACCTTATAGTAAAAACAAGAAAATTTAGGGCAAAGAAAAGAACAATTAACACTGGAACTGGTGAGCAAAAGTGTGTCTTCTCAACCCATGATGTTCATTCTTTTTGTGAAAATACTAAACTTGAGAACCCAAATACCTCAACTTTTATTTTGCACATATCGCATCCTGGTGAAAATTCCCTACTCAGAGCCCTCTGCCCTAGGACAAGTTCCCGGCTTTCCCTAAGATCACTCCTTTCCAATGGGAGATTAACACTCATCTGGAGCATGTAAAATACTGGTTCTCAAATAACACACCTACCATCTTAATTTCGACACTCAACACTCCAAGAATGTAAACAGCACTTTAGGTTTCCAATTTCATCACACTATAATATGTTCCCAAAATACCAATATAAATCATCCCATAATTTATCTTCACTCATAAAAAAAATAACTCAACGCTGTAAAAGGCTAGAGAAAAATGTTTACTATTATTTCATCACCCACGGCATCACAATAACACTGCCTTTCAATTATCACATGCCCAACTAAACTATTATCGATGCACCAAAATTTACTGTGCTCAAACATTAAACCAAATTTTTCCGATACATCAAAATTTACTGGCCTAGGGAGTTGCTAAAACACCAGACATGACAACACAAAAAAAAAAAACATAAATGAAAGCATTTTCAACTCCCCTTTCTTTTTTTCTTTCTTTTTTCTGAACTCATATCTGAGGAACTAATAAATTTTAATTTTGAAAGCTGAACGACAACACAGCCGTAATCAGAGGCAAAAAAAAACTTGCTCTTTTTCTTTTTGTTTCTTATGCTCAGCTCGAAGTTTAGGTACCCTGCGTGGGATGTTATATATCAATACAGAAAGATATGGACTAAAACATTACCTTCGAGCTGGCGTTCATTTTTTTTCTTTTTTTCTTTCTCTACCGCTCACGGTCCAGGCACAACCACAGTCTTTTTCTTTCCTACTGCAGCAGGGCACCGCCGGAACCAGCAGGTACCTGCCATTGTGGTGGACTGGTGGTCAACAAAATGCCGTCAAGAAAAACTCCTCCCCAAACTTTGAGGTGAGATGGAACTGTTTTTGGCCTCTCTCCTCCGGCCTTTGAAGCAGGCCTCCTCCTCCTTGGGGCAGCAACAGTATGGAGAAGTGCAGATGATGTTGGCGGTATATCCATAAGGGAGAAGGCATGTCTTGTTTTCCTCGGCTAAGTTCTCTCCAGGGCGAAGTTTCCGGCCGGCGGGAGGCTTCTTTATCGGCGTTCTACATCGTCAACCCCTCGAATGCGAATACGAATACCAGAGCCAGAGTGTCCCATTGTGGTGGACTGGTGGTCAGCAAATGCCGTCAAGGAAGAACTGCTTTTTTTTTTCTTCGGTGGGTCCTCCCCACCAAAAGGTGAGGAGAGAGCTCGGCTGTCCTCTCTTTCTGCCGGCCAGCAAGAACGAAGCCAAAAGACCGAGTGACTGAGACAAGCGTCTCAAAGTGTAAAAAGAATTCTGGGCTGTTGGAAAAAATGCTGACCCCCGATTGGCTGAAATTTTTCCCTAGTAACAGCAGTTCCTCCCACAGCTGAATTTCTCTCCCACGCCTCGAGTGACCTCTGACCTTCACTCAGGCATAGTTGCAGCGTCCAACACTCTCCACGAAAAAAAAATGTTACCAGGCACGTGCATCCTCTGGTCGGCCAGGGGAAGATGAACTTGACCTTCAACACGTAGGGACCAAGTGACTTCCCATGTGCAGCTGCGACCTAGTTTCTAAAAATAGAACAGCGCCAACCCCTAAGAGCATTTTCTGCAACATTTTCTGATCAACAACTTAGACCGAACCCTTAAAATGGCCGATCTGAAAGAAGATTCCCTTTTCTCACAACTCTCTTTTTTTTTCTCTTCATTCCGTGATGTGAAAGTAAAATTAATTTTGATTCTCTGAGCTGCACACCTACTCGCCTTTTCCTATCGCGATAAAAGAACAGATAAAATAATTATCTTCAAAACCCCAAAGTCAGTTAAATCAAATATTATTCTCTTCCTCTTTTTTTTTTTTTTTTTCTTAACATGAAATTTTGTTTTCCTGGTTGTGATTAAGACAAGCGAATTTTGCGCACGAATTCCCCTGCCTTTCAACCAGGAATTTTCTTCTAACGTATGTCATGGGAGAAAATTTTGCATTAATTAATCTCCGATAAACCAACAGAGAGATTGATCAGGTCTTTCCGAAATTCACCAGAGGTTAAAATTTTCGCCATGACACCAGGTTCTCTCAGAATGTACTCCGTCCCTATTGCTTTACCATAGGCATTCTAGCACTAGCACCCAAGAATTCTCCTGCTCTGTTGCAATTTCGTCCTGTATACCGTCATTTCTATTCCTCCATTCCAGGACATTGTGCACCTGATTTTCTCTGCCACGTTAAATATGGAATTAAATTACATTTTGCTACTTTGCTTGTTAAAGGGGATCATCCCAGCTTTTCTGTCCCTCGTTTAATCAAGGGGACTTCATTAAATCTTGATCGTTAAAAATGGTCGAATTAGCTTTGAGTTAACATTAAGCCAAACAAAAGTTCCTGTTTTACTCGTTAAATCCGAGATTTCGCTAAACATGGGCTCATTATAAGCGGGTTCTACTGTAATTTTATTAATGATTTCACATTAAATATTAGGCTTCTTTGATGTTGAAGTTTTAAATGCTTGTTGAGTTTTCAAGACTTGAGAAATATTCTATATATTGAAAAGCTGTTGCATTTCGATGTCGAAGTACTGTAGTACAGGATTACGTATGAAGTGAATTCTATTTTGTGTGATGTTGTACAGACTTGAGTACCTACCATGGACCAATAAAAGATTGTACTCGTGAGTAAGCTTGACTTTCCTGGCCGTAATTGCTACTGATTGCATAATTCTGTGTTATATATGTAAAGATATTAGGAGCACGACGTAAATTTTACGGAACATTTCAGTACGAAAAGTATTTACATAGGATAAATATTATTGTTATAGTTTAAAATCGACCATTAATTGAAATTGCAACCAAATACACTAACAAGTTAGTAAAATCATGCAATGCATTGATTATATACGCTTTCCAACATACCAGAAATCATTACTCAAGTTATGAGGATAATGGCTGTTTAATAAATCTCGCTCCTGTGCCCTGACCTTTGACACCATTTCAATGATATTCAACAGAACCGGTTCAGTATACCTCCGGAACAACAAGAATATGTCGATCGAAGCATTTTTACCTAAGTTATAACGCATAAGGGCGATGGAATGGATCCCGCTTCTATGTCCTGAACTTTGACCCCATTTCGTCCATTTTCAATAGGGTTCGTCCCCAGGTGGTACCCTACCACATACTAAAATTTCATCGAAATCGAGACATTTTTACACGAGTTATCGTGCGGAAGGACAGACCGACAAAGCTGGAGCATATACGTTTCTTCAACCTACGGTTGGAAAGCGTAAAAAAGCATTACATACGGACGCTGGCTGTTACCTGGGACATCTTTTGTGGACTATGTACACTGCACAATACTGCACCTCAACTTAAAAAGGGATGAGTTCTTCCAGGTCGATACTGTCACATATAATCGTGCCCGTCACTTATAGGAGCGGTTCGACGAACACAGGGTTTATGTGAGACCCCTCGAATGACCCAAAAACTTTCTAAATTTCAACCTAGTTCAACAACTCTGCGATGTTGTGGAATCACGGATGTCTCAGTTGATAAAAAACATCTCGCTCCATAGCCGAACTGTGTACCGCAATGCAGACAGATTAATTTCAGATCATCATAGATGCTTCGTGGAACCGATGAAACTCCTATTAGATCTTGTTCTCCGGGAGGAAGTAGGTCTGAGACAGTGTTTGGTAACTGGTCATATTTCAATGAGGACTTAGTGTACTTGAATTCAAGAAAATTAAAAAAAACAAACATTGAAATACTTGTTTTTATCATTTCTATAACTTCGTTTATTTGTCTGTGTAGTTCCTTTCAATTTTTAAACTGCTGCACATTTTACCTAGACGTCCTGGCAACCGAGTGGTGTGAAGCGCTGGTCTCTGACCATTCATTAGAGATGGGGCCCAGGTTCGAACCCCGGGTGAGGTATCTGTGGCACACCATTCTGATGGAGATGCTTGTATCTCATTCTTGGAACCAATGATCTTAAATTAGGGACGGGTAGCTACATAGCAGAGATGGAAACGGTTCACTAGTCAACGGGTCAACGAGTCGACAATTTATTGCGGGTCCAACGATTCAAGGTGCTTCTCATCCGATTTTGACCCGGTGTTATTCCCTTTTTATTTTTGAAAAGAGAAAAAGGTATTTCAAAGAGAAATGCGCGCTGTGGAATTCTGTAGTCGATACTGGTGCCCACGGAGTGAATAATTATTTGCCATGAAAAAATATTGTCGTCTCTTTTTTAAAGCAACAAAGATTTCCACCGACCGACATCAAACACACCGACACCATATCGTAAAAAGATACTTCCTTTGCGTTTTTTTACAGTGCGATTGTCCAGGGTAAAATACAGGCAAACGCCATTCGCCTGCTTCTCAGGTAATTCACTCTTTCCGTGCGAAGTTCACTGTATGACTAAGAGTTACCTTTCACATCGCATCTTTTATATTGAGCATTCAGAGGTTTTCGATTGATGTGCTAACAACTCGTTCCCATAACTTGTCATGTCGAAATTAACTCCTTATTTGTTAATATGGATGGATTTAATATTAAAGAATTTGAGAAAGGTGTCAAGGCCAACAAATACGTGCTTGTTCAAAACCACAAGGGGAAGAGTGAATGCTGGAAATTGTTTCGTCTCATTAAGGAGCCGGTGAATAATTCTGTGTTGTTCGGTCTTGCTTGCTGTTCAAAATGTAGAAAATGTATCATTACAAAGAACGGTGTAATAAGAGATTATGGAATCAAAAATCTAATGGACCATATGAAAGTATGCTCACCTCCATCAAAGCGTGGAACGAATGAACAATCTAAATACATTTAAAAAAACACATTTGTGTAATCGTAAATAATGGTTCCCATTTGCAATATACTCACGGTTACGGAAATAATCATCCATTACTTCTGGATTACGCAAATTAGTGGCACTAAAATTTAGCAAGTAACCAAATGTAATCATTAACAAGAAAGATGACACCGAATTTTCGGGTGTAATAAGCACGTCTTTTGAATCCGTTCTGACGCAAATTAAATTTATCAAAGCTATTCAAAATCAATGGAACCGGTATGGAAACAATAGTATCTGACGGAAGAAAGAAGTTTTTCAATCGGGTCTTTAATCCCTCAGATATTGCTGTAAACGGAATCGTGAGCTTACGAACTCTTAGAAACAGAGTTATCGACAAAAATATGATGTGACTTTACGTTCCTTGGTGGGAAAATCATGCATTATTTTAGGAAGAAAGTATTCACAAAAGGTTTATCTATATAAGCGGTATCGGTCCAAGAAAAAAATTTTAGTCGAGTTTTCAGGAGCCCAGATTTTGCTACAAATACATCAGAAGTAGAAATTAACACTTATGACCCCTGGTGGCCAAACTATTCTTTACCAAACATTAGAAATTACGTGAAAAATATTATCCGTCAGGTCTTGTATGCGATACAGGAAGAATTTTTCAAATCGGAATTTTAGGAGCAGAAAACGCAATTTACCATTGTGCTCCCTAGCGGAAAGTCTATGATTTACTTGAAAAATTTGAATTTATGGGAAAAACATTTCGCATCGGAAACACTATCCCACAAAGAAGGAATTTTTCAAATCGGACTCTTAGAAGTAGAGATATTGACAAAATTGGATATACATCTATGCCCCTGGCGTAGAAACCATGCATTATTTCAAGAAGAAAATGTTCCGAATTGTTTGTCGACATGAGTAGTATCGGTGCACAAAAGACTTTTTTCAATCGAGATTTTAGAAGCTCATATTTTGCTGCAAATACATCAGAAGCGGAAATTAAGACTTACGCCACCTGGTGGTCAAACAATTTTTTACAAAAATTTGAAATTACGTGCAAACGATTTCCCATCAGGAGCTGTATCTGGTGCAGAAAGAATTTTTCAGATCGGAGATTTAGAAGCAGAGATATAGGGGAAAACGCAATTTACCTTTTCGCCCCCTAGCGGAAAGTCTATGAATTACTTGAAAACTTTAAAATTGTAGGAAAACATGTCACACTAGAAACACTATCCAACAAAGAAGGAATTTTTTAAATCGGACTCTTAGAAGTCGAGATATGGACAAAAATAAGATATACATCTACGCCCGCTGGAGTAGAAACCGTACACTATTATAAGACGAAAATGTTTCTAAGAAGTTTGTCTGTATGAGTAGTATCGGTCTACAAACGACGTTATTTTTAATCGAGAATTTAGAAGCTCATATTTTGCTTCAAATACATCAGAAGCGGAAATTAAGGTTTACGTCCCCTTGTAGCCAAACCATTTTTTTATTTAGAAATTATGTGCAAACGATTGCCCATCAGGAGCTGTATCCGGTGCAGAAAGAATTTTTCAAATCGGACATTTAGAAGCAGAGATATAGGGGGAAACGCAATTTACCATTACGCCCCCTAGCGGAAAATCTATGATTCACTTGAAAATTTTGAAATTATATGAAAAACATGTCACACGGAAAACACTATCTAACAAAGCAGGAATTTTTCAAATCGGACTCCTAGAAGTACAGATATTGAAAAAAATAAGATATACATCTACCCCCCTGGCGGAGAAACTGTGAAATATTTTAGGAAGAAAATATTCCGAAAAGGTTTATCGATGTGAGTGCATCAGTGAACGAAATAATTTTTTCAATCGAAATTTTAGAAGCTCAGATTTTATGGAAAATGCCTCAGAAGCAAAAAATCAGCACTTACGCCACCAGGTGGCCAAAGTATTCTTTACCAAAAATTCGAAATTATATGCAGAAGATTGTGCATCAGGAGAGGTATCCGCTGAAAAAAAAAATTCAAATCGGAGTTTTAGAAGACGAGTTATCGGAAAAAATGCAATTTAATTTTACGCCCCCTAGCGGAAAATCTATGCGTAATTTGAAAAAGAAACTATATCCAAAATGCTCTTCGACATAAAAGGAATCGAAAGATAAAAGATTTTTTCAATCGGATGTTTAGAAGCAAATATGTGGAATAAAACGTATTTTTGAATTCGACATCATCTGCATTTACTCCCTCTAGCGGCGAAATTGTACATCGTAAAAAAAAACGAAATAAAGGATCATTGCTCGCATATTTCATGCTTTCGAATGCAAAAAGAATGTTTCAAATCCGACTAATAGTTGCGCAGATACCGTGGGTACAGGCGGACGGACGGACGGACAAACCGATAACATAAGCACGATCTTTTTTTACAAAAGACGTGCTAAAAAAGGATTTCAGTTATTAAATATCAAGCAGTTATTGTGATGAATATGTATATATTACGTTTATATGTATATATATATATATATATATAAACCAGCGTGGAAATACTCTCGTTGAGTTTGCAGAGGCAGAAGGGTTTTTCATCTTGAACTCCTTCTTCAAGAAAAAGCCACACAGGAAATGGACATGGAGACATCCAAATGGGACGACAAGTGAAATTGATTTTATTATGTGTAACATAAAATTCGTCATAGAAGACTGCAGTGTGCTAAACAAGTTCAACACAGGTAGTGACCATAGATTGGTGAGATGTAAGATGCACCTCAACACTAAACTTGAACGTGGCAAGCTCATAGGACAAACAAAATCTATTGACATAACCAACCTTAAAAAACACCATAATACCTTCAAGTTAGAACTGAAGAACAGGTTCTCTGCTTTAGAAGGCCTAACATCGGAAGAAGTGGACATCTCTGAAGTTAACAGAAAAGTAACCAAAGCTCTTATGGAAACAGCAACAAAATTAGCTGTGTCTAAGAACAAGTTGCATGTGAACAAATTATCAGGAAAAACCAAAATGTTGATGCAAAAAAGAAGAGAGATGAGGACAACTAAAGAAGATGTGACTTCCAAAGTGGAATATATAGAGCTATGCAAGACAGTAAGAAAAAGTATCACTGAAGACGTAAGGAAATTCAACTGTGAACTAGTGAGGAAAGCAATTGAAAACAACCAAAGCCTAAAGATAGCAAAGGGACATCTCAGTAAGGGAAGAAAACAGATTATGGCACTGAGAAAAGAAGATGGTTCTGTAACAAGAAATAGAGGCAGAAATTTTGACAAGAGTGAAAAATTTCTACTCCAAATTATATGAAAGGGATGATATATGCACTCCAGACATCATGAAAGATACCAGTACCAGAGTTCCTCCAGTCCTTCCAGCAGAAGTTGCACATGCAATCAAGAACATGAAGCGAGGAAAAGCTCCAGGAGAAGATGGAATTACTGTAGACATCATACAAGAAGCAAGTGGAGAAATCGAAACAGTGCTCGCCCAAATTTTCACTCGATGCCTTAATGAAGGAAAGATTCCTGAGGATTGGAACACCGCTACAATGATCCTGCTACATAAGAAAGGTGACATTGAGGATCTCGGAAACTACAGACCTATCAGCCTCCTATCAGTAGTTTATAAAATCTTCACTAAAGTTCTTTCACACCGCTTGAAGGTAACACTGGACATGGCTCAACCGAGAGAACAAGCTGGATTCAGGAGTGGCTACAGCACAATAGATCATATCCACGTGCTGAGAGAACTAATTGAAAGAGCGAGGGAATATGAACTTCCATTGTGCATGGCTTTTATCGATTATGAAAAAGCCTTTGATTCGGTGAAACCATCAGCAGTTACAATGGCTCTGAAAACCTGCGGTATTGAAGATGCATACATTAATATTATTAATAACATCTATGAAAATGCAAGTGCAAAGATTAGGCTGTTTGAAAATACAACACACGTAAAAATTGGAAAGGGAGTGAGACAAGGTGACACCATATCTCCGAAGCTCTTTAATGCCACATTGGAGGGTGTTTTTCAGTCACTGAGCTGGGAAAACAAGGGGATAAAGATTAATGGAGATTATCTAACCCACCTTCGTTTTGCTGATGACGTAGTCATTTTTGCAACTACCCCATCAGAGCTACAGAGTATGATCCAGGAACTTGCTGACAAGAGTAAAGAAGTGGGATTAAAAATGAACTTTCAGAAGACAAAAGTGATGTTCAATGCTTTTACAAGAAATGAAGATTTATCGATTGATGGAGAAAAGCTGGAGATAACAGACACGTACGTTTATCTTGGACAGCAGATATCAAGTGAGGGTCACATTGATGAAGAAATTAATCGGCGTACAAAACTTGCCTGGAGAGCTTTTTGGAAGAAACAGCATAATTTTCAAGAGCAATATGCCATTATGTCTTAAAAGAAAAGTGTTTGATCAATGCATCCTTCCAGTGCTTACGTATGGTGCGGAGACGTGGACCTTAACTAAAAGAGACATACAAAGGCTGAAGACAACTCAAAGAAGCATGGAGAGGTGCATGCTTGGTGTAACCAGGAAAGATAAGAAGAGGAACTCGTGGATCCGAAAAATGACAAGAGTGGAAGACATCATGATCAGAGTTAAATCCCTGAAATGGCAATGGGCTGGACATACTGCCAGAAGGACAGATCATCGATGGACAGCTGAAATTTTAGATTGGATTCCAAGGGACAGGAAAAGACCCAGAAGAAGACCACATGGGAGATGGGTGGATGAAATTCGAAAGTATGCAGGGGTGACATGGAGGAGACTGGCACAAGACAGACCGTTGTGGAGGAAACTTGGGGAGACCTTCGTCCAGCAGTGGATTGATAATGGTTGACAATGATGATGATGATGATATATATATAACGAAACAGTACTCGCCCAAATTTTCACTCGATGCCTTAATGAAGGGAAAATTCCTGAGGATTGGAACAACGCTACAATGATCTTGCTACATAAAAAAGGTGACATTGAGGATCTCAGGAACTACAGACCTATCAGTGGTTTATTAAATCTTCACTAAAGTTCTTTCACACCGCTTGAAGGTAACACTGGACATGGCTCAACCGAGAGAACAAGCTGGATTCAGGAGTGCCTACAGCACAGTAGATCATATCCACGTCCTGAGAGAACTAATTGAAAGAGCGAGGGAATATGAGCTCCATTGTGCATGGCTTTTATCGATTATGAAAAAGCCTTTGATTCGGTGAAACCATCAGCAGTTGCAATGGCTCTGAAATACTGCGGTATTGAAGATGCATACATTAATATTATTAATAAAATCTATGAAAATGCAAGTGCAAAGATTCGGCTGTTTGAAAATACAACACACATAAAAATTGGAAAAGGAGTGAGACAAGGTGACACCATATCTCCGAAGCTCTTTAATGCCTCATTGGAAAATGTCTTTCAATCACTGAACTGGGAAAACAAAGGGATAAAGATTAATGGAGATTATCTAACCCACCTTCGTTTTGCTGATGACATAGTCATTTTTGCAACTACCCCATCAGAGCTACAGAGTATGATCCAGGAACTTGCTGACAAGTGTAAAGAAGTGGGATTAAAAATGAACTTTCAGAAGACAAAAGTGATGTTCAATGCTTTTACAAGAAATGAAGATTTATCGATTGATGGAGAAAAGCTGGAGATAACAGACACGTACGTTTATCTTGGACAGCAGATATCAAGTGAGGGTCACATTGATGAAGAAATTAATCGGCGTACAAAACTTGCCTGGAGAGCTTTTGGAAGAAACAGCATAATTTTCAAGAGCAATATGCCATTATGTCTTAAAAGAAAAGTGTTTGATCAATGCATCCTTCCAGTGCTTACGTATGGTGCAGAGACGTGGACCTTGGCTAAAAGAGACATACAAAGGCTGCAGACAACTCAAAGCAGCATGCAGAGGTGCATGCTTGGTGTAACCAGGAGAGATAAGAAGAGGAACTCGTGGATCCGAAAAATGACAAGAGTGGAAAACATCATGATCAGAGTTAAATCCCTGAAATGGCAATGGGCTGGACATACTGCCAGAAGAACAGACCATCGATGGACAGCCGAAATTTTAGATTGGATTCCAAGGGACAGGAAAAGACCCAGAAGAAGACCACATGGAAGATGGGTGGATGAAATTCGAAAGTATGCGGGAGTGACATGGAGGAGACTGGCACAAGACAGACCGTTGTGGAGGAAACTTGGGGAGACCTTCGTCCAGCAGTGGATTGACAATGGTTGAGAATGATGATGATGATGATGATGATATATATAAATTGAGTTTCGAATTTGTAATTCAAAGCAGATTTGTTCGGGTTAGTTACGGGTCCGGATCGGGTCCGAGTCAGAAATTTTTGACCTGTTTCCAATCTGCTACATAGTACTTGAAGCCGTAATAACACCACATGGCGGTCGTTTAACCTCCAAGCAAGAAAAGAAGAAACAATTTTTTTTACAGCGGTTAATTCGTTGCCGTAAAAACTCTGGGCACCGACTTTTGACTTTTTGAACTCCTGGTTCAGGAGAAGGCCATGATTTTTGGTCTTCCTCTTCCTGCACTGGATCGCTGTCTTCTTTGGCATCAGCGGCTCTAAATTACAGACAGGGTCATTCTAGATAGGAGTCATGGAACAAATGATAAATCATAAGAAAATCTTATTTGCTGAAATCTATTGTTTTGTTTCAAGTTATATTTTTAACCAAATGCTCAACTGACACGTTTACGTAATTTCCGTCCATCAATGACTAACTTATAGTGATGGTAAGATTATTTAATACTCAATAAAATACCTGAAAAGGCAATGGGCAGCGCATATTGCCAGAAGGGCGGACAACCAATGGACATCCGAAATTTTTTACTGGATTTCAAGGAACAGGAAATGTCCCAGAAAATGACTGGATGGGAGATGGGTGGATGAAATTCGAAAGCATGCGGAAGTGGCATGCAGAAGATTAGCTCAAGACAGACCGTTGCGGAAGAAACTTCGGGAAGCCTTCATTCATCAGTGGTTTGATAATGGTTGATAATGATGATGATGAACATTGTAAACATCAATGCGTCATTGTATCGTGCCCGAGGTTTCTTTCGGAAGGCCCTAGCCCATGCCGGCATGGGCTTTAGTGGCTGTAGGCTAGGTGCCTCAGACAGCTGCAGGGGGAGCCTCGTGAAGAAAGAGGAAAAAGCCCTAAAAATTAAGGAAATTGGTATTTTAAAAATTAAATTTCTTGATGATCCTTAAAACATTTTTGGGGAGACGTCAAAACTATAGACAGCCAGACATCGCGCCGGCTGTGCCTGGGAAGCCGAGAGAGCCTTTAAAGTTTGTAACGTACCAGGAGATGTGACGTACCTGCCAGAAGGACGCACACGACATAAAGGCAGATAGCAATTAGAATCAATGTCCGCGTAGCTTAATTGGTAGAGCAACTTATTCCGGAATGAGTGGACCCCGGGTTCGAACCCCGGCGCGGATAAAAATGACGGAGAAATTCACTTCGTTATAATGGCGCCCGAACTATCCGGATGACCCGACCGTTCAAAATCTCGCATTGGTGTGATGTTATTTCCACACCGCGAGATAGGAAAAATATGAGCAGCACTTCGAAAAAAAAAAAAAAAGAAAAAATAAGGGGGAGATGATGTAACGTACCAGGAGATGTGACGTACCTGCCAGAAGGACGCACACGACATAAAGGCAGATAGCAATTAGAATCAATGTCCGCGTAGCTTAATTGGTAGAGCAACTTATTCCGGAATGAGTGGACCCCGGGTTCGAATCCCGGCGCGGATAAAAATGACGGAGAAATTCACTTCGTTATAAGTTGAAAATGCAGAATAATGTGATGAACAGAAACAACAAGATTCGGAAAGAAAAGGAATCATTATTTGCAATGCTGTTAATGTTATTTTGCAAGGAAGAGAGAAGTTTAAGGCGGAAAGATACGTCCCCATTATAGATAACTTATGTTCAGCTCTTTGCGTACAGCATTTAAGCACACAAACATGTTTACTCACTATTTGGTTATTTGGTCGAATTCCCAACATTGAGTGATGCATACATTTCAACAGCAGCAGCAAAATTTCTGAAGACTTACTCATATGGCATTGAACTTGGATTTGTGCCTGAAAATCTTCACTTCAAGAACTTTGCAGCGCAATTTGATGAATTCAGGCAAAAATATGAATCTCTGGATGCTTCTGATGTCTACATCCTTGTAGCAAACAATGGATTAACTTCTTCGTTCCCTAATGTTGAAATATTCGGTTGTCGGAAAAGTCATGACGTATTTTAGGCATAATTTGTAAAAGTCATTTATTGATAGAAAGAACAAAGATCAATCAATGATATAATGCCTGTTTTGTTCGATAACCTTTTGCCATCTTTCAGTGAGCTGCAGAATGCCTCGTTCATAGAAGGACCTATCTTTCGTGGCGAAAAACTGTACAAGGTGCTGATTTACAGCCTCATCTGAATTGAACGTTATACCACGCAAGGACTGTTGAAGAGAGCGAAACAAGTAGAAGTCTGGCAGCACAAAGTCAGGCGGGTATGTTGGGTGTGGCAACACATCCAACCCAAGCTGAAATAATTTTTGGCGCGTGATCAAACTTGTGTGTGGTCTCGCGTTTTCGTGATTGAACACAACACCTTTACGATGAACGAGCTCTGGACGTTTCTGTGAGATGGATTCGTTCAAACTGTCCGGTTGCCGACAGTACACATTCGAATTGATTGTTTGGTTCCGTGGTAGGAGCTCGAAAAACACGACACCTTTAAAATACCACCACACTGAGACCAGAACCTTCCGCTGATGAATGCCTGCTTTGGATGTCGTTTGAGGCGAAGCAGCACGTCGGGACCAAGACCGTTTCCGCAGCACATTGTTGTACAAAATCCTCTTTTCGTCACCAGTTATCATTCGCTTCGAAAAAGGATTGTTTTCATCACGTTTAATACGCAGATGTTTATACGCGCCGTCAATTGAGCCTCTTTGAGTTCATGAGGAACCCACACATCGAGCTTGCTTACGTATCCCAGCTTCTTCAGGTGGTTGGTTGGTTGGTTGATTAGGTTTTATGGCGCAATGGCCATGCCTGGCCAAAGAGCGCCAAACACAAGACAAGGCAAGACACAGGACAGACAAACAGTGTTAAAAATATGGTAAAAAACTTAAAATCTGGCTGATTATGTAAAAGTGAAAAATGAGAGTGATGAAAGGGTGAAAAGGCAATGAAACAAACAGCATTAAAAACATGATACAATGTTTAAAATTCGGCTGATTCATTAAAACTGAAAAATGAGGATGATGGAAGAGCTAAAATCTAAATGCGTTTAAAAAAGTCAATTTCTTTTAAAAAGGAAAACACAGCGACAGTATCGCATTGGTCATCCAGGGCCCGCTGCAGAGTAGCGGCGTCCTCGGTCAACAAATGAGAATGAAAATAGTGAAAACGTACACCACAAAAACGAACACAGCTACACAAAAGATGAATGACAGTGAGTCGGCAATTGCACGTCTCACACATCGGTGCAGTGCCGCCACACAGCAAAAAGCGGTGAGTGAAACGACAATGCCCAATGCGGAGACGCGCAAGCACCACTTCCTCCCTGCGGTTCCGACGAGATGAGGAGTTCCAGATTTCGAGAATAGGTTTTATACGATGCAGTTTATTTTCCACCTGTTGGTCCCACAGACCCTGCCACGTTCGTTTGATATGATCACGAACAAGAAATCGAAAATCGCGATGAAAGAGTGGCAAGGGTGGGACGACCAAAGAGGAAGCAGATCTAGCGGCCGCATCAGCACACTCGTTACCCGAGATTCCAACATGCCCAGCAATCCAGAAGAATTGAACCTGGACACCGGCCTCGAGCAAGGAACGAAGAAGCCTTCGTACGTTCAAAAGAAAAGAATGATTACAATAGTCCAGCGATGACAAAGACTGCAGGACACTTAAGGAATCCGTATAGACCATAGCACTATGATGAGAACTCGACTGAACATGAAGAAGTGCAAGATACACAGCATGCATCTTCGCCGAAAACACTGTGGCCTTAGCTGGGATCCGCGCTACTGACACGTCATCAACACAGACAGCTGCGTATCCAACGACTCCATGAATCTTGGAGCCATCAGTGAAAATGGGAGTGTATTCAGTATTGAGGGCACGGTGCTCAGCAAAGAGCTGCTGGTACACTGACGCAGGGGTTGAGGATTTGTCGAAAGACGTAAAGGTGGTATTAACCATGACACCAAGTGGGTGCCATGGAGGATCCCCAAAGCCACTGGTCGCTGCAACAAGTGACAAGTCGAGCCCTGCATCACGAGCTACGGCCGCCATACGAAGACAGAAGGTTGGAATGCACGAGGACCGGTCCTCAAATAAACGAGCATGCTGAGGATGGAAAACAGCACCGTACAAAGGATGGTCTGGAAGAGACCGAAGTTTTAAATAAAAGTGAACAGACAGCTGCAGACGGCGTAATTTAAGCGATGGTTCGTTCGCATCAGCGTAAAGGCTGGGAATCGGAGATGTTCGAAATGCTCCCGTACAAAGACGCAGCGCCTGATGATGAACAGCGTCCAAAGGCCGGAGAACAGAAGGACGAGCCGAGCCATATACGATACAGCCATAATCCAGTTTCGACCGAATTAAGGAGTGGTAAATGCGAAACAAAGAGATCCTGTCTGCGCCCCACGAAACTCTCGAAAGGATTTTTAGAATAGAAAGTTCACGCAGACAGGAAATCTTGAGCCGCCGAACGTGCGCACGGAACGTAAGCGCACGTTCGACGGTCAGTCCAAGGAACTTGGTCTCCGGCAAAACTGGAATGACTGCACATTCTAAATACAGCTCGGGATCAGGATGGAGGCCACGCCTCCGGCAGAAATGAACACACGCTGTCTTGTCGGGAGAAAGAACGAAACCAATGATATTCGCTGCTTTAAAAATCTGAATAATTGCCTTTCAATAAAACGCATGCTCGATGACGAGCAGAAGATGTGCAAGTCAACGACATACACAGTAGCCGAAACCGCAGGAGGAAGATTTGTGAGGAGGCAATTAATGCGCAGGATGAACAATGTGACAGATAAAATGCAACCTTGAGGAACACCTTGTTCTTGATGGAATGCTGCCGATAGCGTCGTACCTAGGCGCACCTGGAACATCCGATTGCGAAGAAAATTTACAATAAATGTCGGAAGATTTCCTCGCAATCCGTATGCGTGGAGGTCACGGATAATCCCGTGCCGCCACGCACGATCATAGCTTTCTCGATGTCAAAGAATACAGAAACCAGGAGCTGCCTACGCAGGAACGCCTCGCGCACAGATGTCTCAAGGTGCAGGAGATGATCGTGAGGTGAACGATGACGCCGAAAACCGCTTTGTGATGGTGAAAGTAATTGATGATGTTCTAAAAAATGAATTAATCGTGAGTTAACCATGCGTTCGAGAACTTTACACAGACAGCTAGTGAGAGCAATTGGGTGATAACTAGAGGGAGACTTAGGATACTTGCCAGGCTTCGGAAAAGGTAGAACAAAAGCCTTTCGCCAAGACTCCAGGAAACTGTGTTCTAACCAGATGCGATTTTATAAGATTAAAAGTTTCTCGAGAGACGACTGCGAGAGATGATGGAGCATGTCGTAGTGGATGTCATCGGGACCGACAGAAGTAGCCCCGGACTGATGCAGAGCCACCCGAAGTTCACACATGCTGAAGGGGGAGTTATAACCAGTGTCGGTATACGGCGCAAAAGAGATTCTCTAGCGTTCCGCGGTGGATTGAATCCTATGAAAGGAGGACGGATACGCCAGATCACCCGAAACGGAGGCGAACGTCTCCCCCAAACAATCTGCAATCTCCCGACTTCAGCATATGTGCAGCCGTTACTCTCGAGAATGGCAATCTGGTGAAAGCTGTAGTTACACCGGATCTTACGAATCTTGTCCCACACACTTTTCGAACTGGCACGTGAAGTGAGAGATGACACATACTGGATCCAAGACTCCATCTTGCTACGTCGACGCAGCAACCGAGCATAGGATTTAGCTCGTTTAAAAGCAACGAGATTAGCATCGGTTGGATAACGCCGAAAAGTAGACCAGGCCTTGTGTTGAGCTCTCCTAGCCGCTACGCATTCAGGGTTCCACCAAGGTTTCGGAATTCTGGGGAGCTTCGTAGATGTTTTAGGAACTGAAAGATCAGCTGCTTGAAGAATACAAGTTGTGACTTTAAGTACAGCTGCGTCGATTGACTCTTGGGTCACCATTTCAGAAGATATCACCGCGGACGATGTGAATACCTCCCATCTGGCACGATCCATCCTCCACGGAGGTGTTCGGGAGGCAGAAGATGGCACGTTTGCATGGTGCCAGAGGACGATTGGGAAGTGGTCGCTCCAGTGGTGATCCTTACACAGCGTCCATGACCAGTCAGCAATAATCGATGGTGAACCCAAGGTCAAATCGATCGCACTGAAGGATCTTGTCGGCTCATGGAAGTAAGTGTCAGCACCGGTGTTTAAAAGGCACACAGAGGCCAAGCACAGAAGAGACTCTATGCGACGACCTCTCGCGCTGGCGCTGACACTACCCCACAAAGGACGATGAGCATTAAAGTCACCCAAAAGAAGGAAGGGCGAAGGCAGCTGATCAATCAAGGTCTCCAGAACAGAGACGCTAACATCCTCATGCGGTGGCAGATAAACACTGCAAACAGTAAGAGGCACAGGCATAGAAATACGAACCGCCACGGCCCGCACAGTTGTGGAAACCGCGACGGAAGATACCGTAACCCTGTGAATGACGAGAATAGCGACACCCCCACAGGCTATATTTCCAGACGAGTTATCTGTCCGCAATGCACTGTAGCCTCGAACTGAAAGCAGGTCCGATGGTTTAAGCTTTGTCTCCTGGAGACAAAGGCACACCGGAGAGTACAAATAAAGCAGATGTTTCACGTCATCAAAACTGGTGGGAAAACCGCTGTAGTTCCACTGAATTATTGAACTCATGGGTAGAAATGAAAAAGGAAATGGTTAAACTTGGTCAGCCTCCATTTCCTCTGATGAGTGTTCCCCCAGATTTCGGGGTGTGTGACCAGGGGCCCAGATTGGTGAATGCTTTGTCCCAAGTGTCTTAGCGGAATTCTCTCGCCGTTGATTGTTTGGCTGAGACTTTGGAGGAGAAGAAAGACTCTTCTTATTATTGACCTTGGTGTTGGTGTTGGTGTTTTTTCCAGAAGAAATGGCCTGAGTTCCCTTGCTGGTGTGGGAGTGAGTCTGCTTCTGTGAAGTGGCGGGTGCCGCTTTCAGACCCCTAGCTCGCGACTGGAGTGCCTCCAGTACGGCTGCGATGATTTCTTCTACATTGTATGGACATTTAGGGGGATCTGAATGTCGGTCTGAATGGCAACCGTAGATTTGGCAACCACCACTGAAGCGTATGATCGCCAATCAGATGTAACAGGAACCACTCTTCTTCTGGCCTCAGGATAGGAAATATTTTCCACCGTTTTGAGCCTTTGGATTTCCTTCTCCTCCTTCCGCTTGGGACAATCTTTGGCTGATGCTGGGTGTGAACCCTTGAAGTTCACACAAAACTCGGCTTCGGCCTCACATTCTGAAAGTAGATGCTATGTGGCACCACAGCGTCCATACCTAGGAGTACTCCTACATGACTGCTGAGAGTGGCCATACGACTGGCACCTAAAACATCTCAACGGGTTGGGAATGTACGGTCGTACCTCGAGGTGGAGATACCCTGCCTTGATGGATGTAGGCAGGGAAGAGCTGTTGAATGTCAAGATGATGTTCCAGGATGGGACAAACTGCCCATTCCTCCTGAAAGAAATACGCCGCACACCCGTAACATGTTGGCTCCTCAGTTCTTCGAGAAGTTCATCCTCGGTACATTCAATAAGATCCCGAGAGGCGACAACACCTCGAGATGAATTTAGGTAACCGTGTGGAGTTATTTTGACCGGTCTCAAGCAGCATGCTGGTGTTGATAAGTGTGGAACTGTAGGCCATAGTAGACATCTCAACAAGAAGATCTCCAGACTAGAGCTTCTTGACGCTCTTAGGAGAGCTTGCTATAGATTGAAGTCCTTTCTTTATTCAAAATGGACTTTTGGCACTCAAAGACTTTGAAGGGTCCAATAAGTGCACAAAAAAGAAACGAGCATTCGAGAAATCAGGAATATGTTTCTTTGCGGAAGGGGATGAGCCTTCCTCATTACCTAGCTTAGTTGTCGGTCCGTTGGAAACAGAATTGAGAGCCATGAAAAATTTTTAGAATTCGTCCGCCGACTTCCCCACCCACAATCGAGCCCAACGAGGGAGAACCGGAGGTCCGCAAGCCCAAGTGGACGCAGGACACGGCTCTAGGGATAGGAAGCAGATATAGCAAGTTGATAGGGCAGACATGCGCTCGGCGTGCACCCAGACTTTCCCATTCCTGGGGAACACCCCTTTGGCATGCCCACCTTATCCCCAGACTCACCCTGTCGTACGAAACGACAAGCCGTTAGAGGTCTGGGCTCCACTCGGCCACAGACCTCATTGACTAGGAGTGGGATAGTTCCTAGCTGCCCGTTTAGGGTGAAGCAGGGGGCAAAGAGGAGTGTTGGCAACTGGCGACAACAACACCCAAGCCTCCAGAAACCTCAGCCTCCAGCATCCCCTTTTCCGCCTTACGGGTCACCGCACACGGCAAACGTGCAGGTAGGTCTAGCTAACCAGCTCGGAAAAACAAAGAAAGGAACATGAAATGGAGAAGACAGGATAGAAAACGAGAAATAATCCAGAGCTGGGGCATAATCACAACCTCAGCAGCCTACAACTGAGGCGGGAGCGTGTCAAGTGAAAAAACAACAACAACAAAAAACCCATAAAAAATGTGAAAATCATCACATATAGCACATGTCGGCTCGGGCCGTGGGGACGCCATCCCCCAGCATCTGGATGAACAGCTGTCCCTTCGGTTACATAATCGTTCAAGACGAAATGATAAATTGATCCGTCACAAGATCAGCTCAGGCCGTGGGGGTGCCGCTCCCCAAATAACTGGAAAACCAGTTATACCCGTGCCGGGCTTCTTCGGGTGGCCGTGAACGCTTGAATGATGGATGTGCAATGCGTCTGCAACCTTTCGTGTCGTGTAATGTGGGTTTGACTTGATCAATGCCTTAATTTGGTCGTCATCAACCTCGGTGGGCCTCCAGGACCGAGGAGCATCGTTGAGGTCAAAATTATCAGCAAGGAATTTTGCGAACCACCGCTGGCACTGACGTTCTTGTAGAACATTATCGCCGTACACTTTACGCAACTTTTCACAAGGTTGACGCGCGTTCTTCCCTTTACGGAAGTAAAACAGTAAAATATGGCGAAAATGCACTGTTTGGTCTTTCATCTTCAACTTGATGTCAAATCTCCGCAAATCAACCAAATCGCTCACTATCCCTTTTAAACTGCAGCTAGAACTGACACCTGTCGAATACTATAGCGATAACAGAGCTGCGCATGCTTCTAGTACTTTCAAAACCGCCCTACCGCCATCGGGGGCCAAAATACGTCATGACTTTTCCGACAAATCAATAGCTCTGCGGATTTACATGTGATTAATGATAACTAATGCGACTGGAGAAAGGAGTTTCTCCAAGATGAAACATTTGAAGAATGCATGCAGATCGACAATGGCACGAGAAAGACTCAACTGACTAGCTCTTATGGCAATTGAAATTTTTATTCTATAGGACTTAAAATTTACCGATGTTTTAGAGAAATTTGCTTCCAAGAAATTACACATAGCAAATGTTTGAATTTTAAATGTTGTTAACCTTGTAAGAATAAATTTAATTTTGTCTTTAACTTCTTTTTTGCTTTTTGAAAATACACAGTGATGAAAAAGTAGCTTGACACTAGCATTCGTCTTTTCGATGAGCAGAGAAGTAGCAATGGGCGGAGTCAACAAATAACAATAACAAAAAAAAAATAGATGACATAGTCGCATTGCACATAACTATCTTATATATAAAACACAAAACTTCTGTTTGTCTGAAGCAGCAAAAACTCTCGAACGCCGAACTGTGGCATCGTGAAATTCGCATAGTTTATTAATACTGTAATTTCTAGGTCAACGCAATTATTTTAAGATCTCTACGTTGTTCCATTCGCGAGTTATGGATTAATTAATAAGTTAATCAATAAGGCCAGCGTCGTTTGCAACGTCATCGTTATCTGAAAGCACGTGAATGCATTCATCACCGCGGCACATCCACAGGTGTTTCTATTCTTTGAGAACTGTGCATAAAAAATGCAAAAACAAACTTTCCGAAATCTTAACGAAACGGGCTGAAATTTTTATTAACACCATGCATTGATAACGATAGGAACCCCTCAAAATTTCACCGGAATCCGGTCAAAACTTTTTAAAATAGGCATGGTAGTGTTTATTCATCGGCAAACAGAAATATGTACGCAGAAACGGTTAATAAAATTTTGACGGCTAATTTAAAAAATTACTTACCGATTCAGGCGAAATTTGGAGGTCATGTTCCTATTGACGATTTAGAGTGTTCATTAAAATTTCAGCCAGTTTCATAAAATATTCGCAAAGATACGTTTTTAAATTTTTTATCCCAGAGGCTCGCCCCTCAAAGACGTCTGAAACTGAAAGCACGTGATGCATTTGATCGTCGATAACAAATTGTTAACGAATTTTGTTCAGTCAGTGTTCTGATGCTGTATCTCCTGGACGCGGGCAAAGCCGGGTAATAAAGCTAGTATATCGATGAAAATGAGAAAACATAAAGACGTTGTAGGTATATGAAAATGAACATTTGTCAGGCGACTTATGCCCAATTCGATATTACTGGGGACCTCACATTTCCCATAGCCCAGGGGCCTACAATGTCTTAATCCGGCCTTGGTAACAGGTTACTTCATTTTGACAGGCGCGCTGATAAAAGTCCAAAAAAATAATAACCAAACTATTTTCATATTAGAAATTTTTGCAAGTTTCGGAGACAAAGCAAGTGCTAGTTCGAGAAGCCACTTTAAAAAATCTTTTTTCTTCTTAAAAAAAGAAAACAAACTTGTGCGTTAAGTAGAAAATCATTAATATCATTGTCAACGAAGGAAAGATTTAACAAAAGCTTCGTGAGATTCATAATTCTGATTTTTCATATCGCTTCTCATTCGGGAAAGAAAAGGACGCTTTATAAGAAAAATATAAAAAGAGCAAGAGTGCGAAATTACACTGACTTTCTTCGTTCGCTTCAATGTTTTCCATACAGAGAAAAATAAAGCTGCATTTTTTTATCCAGCCCGAGGAGTGTTACCTAAAACGTATTAAGACTATCTCTTGCACCATAAGAAAAATTCCCTCAGAATACCATGCGCAAAATTCAAATTGAACATCACTCCAACTGAAACTCACGTTAAAGTAACTTGAATTTTCCCTGTGACACCGTCTTTAAGTAAAGAGTTATATATCATGCATGAGATTACACAATATGCATGTTATCTGGCATTCTTCCCATTTTAAAGGAATATAAACAACGCATCTCAAACTCCACTTTGTATAAGGGCACCCGCTTCATGTCATGGTTGTCATTTTGCTCTACTGAACACAAAGGTGGGGTAATATATATTTATTTATATAAGAAAAAAAAATTCGATATTTCCACAACACTCACTCCTATTTCTAAAACGGTGCTTGCCTTTCTGCGCCGGGAAAGACGGTTGCATCAAAGTTTAAAGCGAGCGAAGTGGCAACAACGCGAAATTGGACTCACGTCCAGGGATTGGGCGAGGCGAGCACGTGACTCCACTACCTGAGATGAATGCGAAACCGCGTCGGAGATTTCACGAGGAATATTCCCGTCTCTCTAGAGGCACAACAACCCAAGAGAACACGAAAAACTGCCGAGCTCAAACACGTAGGCGCAAATAACAATGAGATTAGTCGAACTGTTCTCAAACTGGGGAACTTGTCCCTGGCGACATTTTGGCGGGGTTTTCGTTTTGTTTTCGGCTTTAGAAAATTGATAATAGAGAACAAGGTTCTGTGGAGTGAGTGCATGTGTGTGTATAGTTTGTTCCTGCTGCTCTTTAACAAATAATCTTTCTTAAAGCTTGCTCATTTTTCAACGGCAAGTGCGACGTTTTGTTCTGTTGAAGAAATCAAAACAGTCTTAAAGAAATCGTTTCATAACTACGGAGCATAATAAAGTAAAGGTTAGAATGAGACATGCTTTAAAATACCGCAAAATTAAAATTTTAGCAATTTGTAATTTCTTACTCCCATAGAAAACATTAATAGCATACACCATATTTTCATCCCTTCTTTATACACTGTGATTCTGCCATCACAGACTCCTCATTTTACACAATAAAGTCTGTCTTTAGCAAAGCATAACTCAAACTTTGAGAAATAAGATTATTTTTCATAATACACAATCGCATCAAAGACCACCACGGGAGTGACAGTGTGAATCCCAGGCGCGTCACATAGTGCACGTGACAATCATTCCTTTCTGCACGTCCGTCAAATCAGAGGTAGTGATTTGACGGACGTGCAGAAAGGAATGATCATCGGCTATCGCGCCAAGGGTGGAAGCATCGCAGAAACAGCAGACTTCGTGAGATGTTCGCGAAGTGCTGTAATAAGGGTGTACCAAGAATGGACCGCTGGTACACCGAGTACCTCCCGACGTCATAACTGTGGAACCCCAAAGCCAATCGATCCCAGAGGAAAACGTGGCCGCCATCGATTGGTAAAGGGCAATCGACACGCAACAGTGCAGCAATTGACCACGCAAATGAATGCTGGGTCACCCAGGTACGTGTCCCCGATAACATCAGAGCGAACCCTGTTACGCATGGGTCTCTGAAGTCGACGCTGCATCAAGGCGTCCATGTTAACTCAGGTCCATCGGCAACGACACTTGCAGTTCGCATGGGCGTACCGTCATTGGACAGTGGAAGTGAGGGAAAAGATTGCCCTCTCTGACGACTCGAGGTTACTGTTCCACAGAAGTGACGGGCAGTGGCGGATACGGCATCAGACACTCGAGAACCAACACCCTGGCACACCTTTTGGTCAAGTACAGGCCGGCGGTGGCAGTGTGTATGTCTGGTGGATGTTTTTTTACGCTTTCCAACCGTAGATTGAAGAAGCGTATATGCTCCAGCTTTGTCCGTCCGTCCGTCTGTCCGCACGATAACTGGCGTAAAAATGGTTCGATTTCGATGAAATTTTAGTATGTGGTATAGGGACCACCTGAGGACGAACCCTACTAAAAATAGGACAAATGGGGTCAAAGGTCACGACGTAGGAGCGGGATCCATTCCATTGCACTTATGCGTCATAACTTGCGTAAATATGGTTCGATTTCAATGAAATTTCAGTATGCGGTAGGGAACCACTGGGGACAAAGCCTATTGAAAACGGACGAAAGGGGGTCAAAGGTCAGGACATAGGATTGCGATCCATTCCATCGCCCTTATCCCATATTATTAAGATGGACGTCAAGTAATTTTGCTTTTTATACTTCCAATGGAAAAACTTTTCTATCCATTTCCTTCACAATTAATGTGTTCCCAAGGATGAAAATTTGAACATCGATTAAAATAACTTCATATTATAACTTGAAATACTTAATATTTTCTAAAACATAACCATAATTATATTAAAAATCAATAACTTTTCCTTTGGTGGTGTTGAAAACAGAAAAAGGATGGCGCGACTTGTACTTTGATGACGTCAGTAGACAAACAAATGTTGGATTGCATAAATATGGTTAAGTTTTAGAAAATATTAGGTGTTCCAAGTTACAAAATGAAGCTATTTTAATCGATGTTCAAATTTTCATCCTTGGAAGCACATTAATTGTCCAGAAAAAAGATGGCGCGACCTGTACTTTCATGACGTCAGTAGACAAACAAATGTTAGATTGCATAATTATGGTTATATTTTAGAAAATATTTATATTGCAAGTTTTAAAATGAAAATTTTTAATCGATGTTCAAATTTTCATCATTGGGAACGCATTAATTGGGAAGAAAATGTGTACACAAATTTTTCCATTCGAAGTACAGGAAGCAAAATTACTTGACGTTCACCTTAAAGGAACAATTCTTGTATGTATGTAAATTTTATTTTGAAAACGGTACTAAGGATTTTGACGAAAGTCGTTAACCTACCGTTTTCTGGTACTAGAAATCGATTTAGCTTGATCTCGACTTTAGGAAAATTCGTTTAGTGGGTTAAATAACCAACCCGAATTATCACGTTTTTAGCGTAGTGTCATGGCGGTCGTCCCATTAGATGCTGGCGCCCGGTCAAGCCATCTGTCTCATTACGTCACGCGTTGTGTGTGGATCCTATTAAAGTTTTATGACGTCACACTCTTGCCAGCAGATGGTCGCGATTCCCATCTGCCTCATTACGTCACGCGTTGTCTGCACGTTCGGCTGCACGATAACTCACGTAAAAAATGTTCGATTTCGATGAAATTTTAGAATGTGGTAGGGAAACACTTGGGACGAAACCCTATGGAAAGTGAACGAAATGGGGTCAAAGGTCCGGACATAGGAGTGTGATCCATTACACTGCTCTTACGCGTCATAACTAACGTAAAAAAGGTGCGATTTCGATTAAATTTTATTATGTGGTAGAGGACTACCTGGGAACAAACCCTGTTGAAAATTGGCGAAATGGGATTCAAAGGTCAGGACATAGGAGCGGAATCACTTCCATCGCCATTATGCGTCATAACTTACGTAAAAATGTTTCGATTTGGATGAAATGTTAGTATGTTGTAGGGACCTGCCTGGATACGAATCCTATTGAAAATGGGCGAAATGGGGTCAAAGGTTAAGACACAGAAGCGGGATTTATTCCACAGCCATTTTCCTCATAACTTGTGTAATGATTTCTAGTATGTTGGAAAGCGTATCATAATCAATGCATTGCATGATTTTACTAACTTGTTCTGGTATGACATGGGACCGCTGGAACCATTGGATGGCTCCCTGAACGCCAGTGCCTACCTGTCCATCCTCGCTGACCACATGCATCCCTTCACATTGGAAGGTGCCTACCAACAGGACAATGCGCCGTGCCACGTAACTAAGGGGGTGCGTGACTGGTTCCAGGAACACGACAGCGATGTCTCCATTCTCCCTTGGCAGGATAAATCGCCCGATCTCAATCCTATAGAACACTTATGGGACTATTTAGATCGACAGGTTCGACGTGTAGACCCACAGCCACGTCCGTCATCTCCGGGACCTCAGTGCTCTGATTCAGTCCGAAGGGACACGTGTGCCTCGGGCAACCTTCAAGGTCCATATTGCATCCATGCCGCACCATCTCGCCGCTGTCATGTGGGCCTCGGATGGTTATTCACATTATTAGGTAGGTGGTTATATTATTCTGATACGATCGTGTATTGTTACTTGGGCCACCTATTGTGGGGAACCTGGAACAAGAATTTCTCTTTAGGAACTAAGAATTAGTTAAAACCGGGTCCCTAAGATGGCCAGAACGATTGCAGGCGGGCCTTACTCCTGAAGATTAACTCCGGTCAGAGTGAGGATTCTCAGTACTGGATCCGAATGAGAGGAAACAAGGGCAAACACAAGAGATTGTTCAAGCAGTGACAGCAGTGTCATACTCAAAAGTCTGGACAACACAGGCATATGTAATTACTGACAGTTTTTTCAGATTATGTACAGCAGGAAAGATATACACCTATTTTCAGGTATTCTTTGCTTTTTGGGAGGGGGTTAACGACCACCGTTAGCAACTCGATGCGCTGTTGCCTATGGAGGACTTTGCTCCCCCCCCAAAAAAAATATATTTGAAAATATATATTAATATCTCACGGTAATTCGAACATGGACTCTCTCGGACGAGTGGTCAGAAGCCTGCGCATAGACAACTGCACAACCGGGGCGGCATATTTTTAATAAAGGGCAAGGAGAAGAATACGACCCTCCCCAAAGAGGAAGAAGTTCTGAAGACTGAGAGACAGTTCTGTACAAACGGTTTCAGGCAGTGTGTTGGCATGCAAAAGTAAAAACAGTTTGCTTAGAGGCTGGAAGTCACTTCTACTGTAATGCTGTATACCCACAGGTGTACACAAAATCTTCTAAATTGCACGCTATGGAGATCTGACGAAGATTTAACCAGTCCTTTAACGAAACACCCACTTTTTTGCCGAAAACGCTCCCTTTCTCAAAAGAGAGACAAGTTAACCGAAGGAGTTTTGACACGTTCCTTTCTGTCACGCTATCCTCCGCAATCCAAAGATCGACGATTACCCAGTTATGCGTTTGTTTGTGCTTTCACTCGGCCATCTGCGTCGCTAGACACCATCGACTCCCTCCGTTGGAGGCCTGTTGTCTCCGCGAAATTTCAGGGCTTCGCTGGCACAATTTCGGCAGTTAATGCGAATCACTAGAGTTATTCCGCCCCTTACAGTTCCCAAATTCACTGTTCCAAGCAGCAAACGGATAGACCTTACGGAGGACTTCATTTGTGCTCTCCGATTTCCTTTCGCCGACTTACTCTTCTGCGGCGAAACCTTGAACTCAGACGCTCTCGAGTGTGGTACAAATTCCGTGTAACTTAATGTTCTTTTTTCATTAGCAGCACGACTTGCAGGGGCCCATTTTGGTGCTTCTGGTCTGCGCCATCCTGACGTACTCAAAAGAATCTTCAAAAACCTCCAAAGCTAGTATTCGACTTAGTAACAATATGTAAAAAACTTACAACTTCCAGTATCCAAACAGGCGACGTTACAGGTGGGCTTCGGCCCACCCAACTTTCTTTGAGTTTACCCTATACCATCCCACTCCCCCCGAAAAAATATTTAAGCAGTTGGAACATATGTCGGGTGCAACCATCTAAGATTTTTAGGGAACTTGGATAAGCGTGCGTAACGTTCTGGAATTCACTGAGATTTTGTTCTGTAAAATGAAGTTTGACTAAAACTTAGTGTTTGTACGAGGGTTGTACCGGAATAAATGCAAATGTGGGCGCAACTTTTTTATTAACTGACAGAGGTTGTTCAAATTACACATATTAGTAGAGTTGCTGTCCCTCTATGGTAACCCTTCTTCATTGCAGGTAAATAATAGATTCCAAGCATAAGAAACGTGCTGTCATGGAGTTATTCACGAAGGAAGGGTGCAGGCTGTCCGACATTCACAGAAGGATACAGAATATTTACGGAGATGACACCATTGACAACAGCAAAGTGCACAGATGGGTGAAGAAGTTTAAAGAAGGGGAAACCAGCATTCAATACAAACCACGCAGTGGGAGACCATCATCTGTGACCACCGACACAAATCATCAGCGAGTGGATGAATTGATTCACGCGGAGAGACGAGTCACAATCTGTGAGCTTGTTGCACAACTGGACTGTGGTCATAATGCCATACAGAAGATGGTGGAAGAGTTAGGGTATCGGAAATTGTGTACAAAGTAGATACTTCGGCAGCTGACACCCGATTTGAAGGAGAGAAGTGTGGAAGTCTGCTCTGGCTTGTGAAGACGTTTGAAGCCAATGAAGACACGTGTTTTTCCGATCTGCTGACAGGGGATAAAACGTGGACATATCTTTATGATCCAGAAACGAAGAATCAGTCCATGGAATGGCGTCACACCTCTTCACCAAGACATAAGAAGTTCAAGAGAAAGAGATCAGCGCGGAAAGTCATGGTGACTGTTTTTTTGGGGGGAGGGGGTGACGGGGATGTCATTCACCTTGACTTTCTGGAACGTGGCTTTACCGTGACCAGCGAGAGGCACATTGAAGCACTCAAGAAGCTTATAGAAGCCATTAGGAGAAAGAGACCGAACAAGAATCTGAAAAGGATCCACATTCATCATGACAATGCGAGACCACACACATCTTGAGCAACAAATTAAGCTAGTCGGTGGTCCCCCACCTAACGTACAACCCAGATCTGGCGCCCTCAGACTTCCACCTGTTCGGTCCAATGAAGGACAGTTTCCGGGGACAACGATTTGATGACACAGACGACGCGACAGTGCTTGTGTAGAAGTGGGAACACAGTCCACACCTGAAAATTTTTAAAAAGAGGATTAGATAGTTGGGTTCAACAATGGCGCAAATGCATTGCTTGTGATGGAGACTATGTTGAGTAGTACCGTTGTAGGGAGAAATAGTTACTCTACGAACATGTGCAATTTGAATGACCTCTGTCAGTTAATGAAAGCGTTATGCCCACTTTTACATTACCTTTGGTACAACACTCGTATTTCTGGGAAATAGAGGGGGTCCTCTGAACGAATTTCTAGGAGAGTAGTAGATTCACATCATTTTTGTAATGTAATTATAGTTTGAAAAGAAGAGAAAGAGAGAGAAATGTTTAGACATTCCATGCCAGGTTACAAACTAAAATTCATGTCAAAGCAAAAAGAACAAGTTAGTAAAATCTTGCAATGCATTGATTATAATACGCTTTCCAACATACCAGAAATCATTACTCAAGTTATGAGGATAATGGCTGTGGAATAAATCTCGCTCCTGTGCACTGACCTTTGATCCCATTTCAATGATATTCAACAGAACCGGTTCAGAACACCTCCAAAATAACATGATAACGTTTTGTCGCAATAGACGCATTTTTACGTAAGTTATGACGCATAATGGCGATGGAAGTGATTCCGCTCCTATGTCCTGACTTTTGACCCCATTTCGCCCATTTTCGATACGGTTTGTCCCCAGGTGGTTCCCTACCACATACTAAAATTTCATCGAAATCGAACCTTTTTTTTCACGTTAGTTATGACGAATCAGAGCAGTGGAATTGATCCCGCTCCTATGTCTTGACCTTTGACCCATTTCGTTCATTTCCAACAGGGTTCCTTCCCAGGTGGTCCCCTACCACATACTAAAATTTCATCGAAATCAAACGATTGTTACGCGAGTTACCGTGCGGACGGGCATACGCACACAACGCGTGACGAAATGAGGCAGATAGGAATCGCAACCATCTGCTCGAAAGAGTGTCACGTCATATAACTTTAATAGGATCCACACACAACGCGTGACGTAATGAGACAGATAGCGTGACCGCGCATTAACATCTCAATCGCGAGCTTGTGACGTAATAAGATTTCTAAGCATGGGCAACATTAATGGAACGACGCCATGACACTGAAAACGTAGTAATTCAGGGTGGTTATTTAACCCACTAAACGAATTTTCCTAAAGTCGAGATCAAGCTAAATCGATTTCTAGTACCAGAAAGCGGTAGGTAAACTACTTTCATCAAAATCCTTAGAGCCGTTTTCAAAATAAAATTTTCATAGATTCAAGAATTGCACCTTTAAGGTGGACGTCAAGTAATTTTGCTTCCTATATACTTACAATGGAAAAACTTCTGTACACATTTTCTTCACAATTTCGTCACAAGGATGAAAATTTGAACATCGGTTAAAATAGCTTCATTTTATAACTTGGAATACTTAATATTTTCTAAAACATAACCATAATTATTCAATCCAACATTTATTTTTCTACTGACGTCATTAAAGTACAAGTCGCGCCATCTTTTTTCTAGTTTCAACACCACCAAAGGAAACGTCATTGTTTTTTAATATAATTATGGTTATGTTTTAGAAAATGTTAAGTATTCCAAGTTATAATATGAAGTTATTTTAATCGACGTTCAAATTTCCATCCTTGGAAACACACTAATTGTGAAGGAACTGTGTAGAAAAGTTTTTCCATTGGAAATATAGGAAGCAAAATTACTTAATAGTATTAAAAACCTTAATAGTATGGGATAAGGGCGATGGAATGGATCCCGATCCTATGTCCTGACCTTTGACCCCATTTGTCCTATTTTCAATAGGGTTCCTCTCCAGGTGGTCCCCTACCACATACTAAAATTACATCGAAATCAAACCATTTTTACTCACGTTATGATGCGTAAGGGCAATGGAATGCATCCCGCTCCTATGTCCTGACCTTTGACCCCATTTCACCCATTTTCAATAGGGTTTGTCCACATGTGGTCCCCTTCCACATACTAAAATTTAATCGAAATCGAACCATTGTTACGCACGTTATGACGCATAAGAGCAATGGAATGCATCCCGCTCTTATGTCCTGACCTTTGACCCCACTTCACCCATTTTGAACTGCGTTCATTACCAACTGGTACTTTACAATATGCTGAAATTACATCGACATCAAACTATATTTACGCAAATTATGACGCATAAGGGCAGTGGAATGAATCCCGCACCTATGCCGTGACCTTTTGCACTATTTCGTGCAATTTCAATAGGGTTCGTCCCCAGGAGGTCCCCTACGACATACTAAAATTTCATCGAAATTGAACCATTTTTACACGAGTTATCGCGCTGACAGGCGGATGGAAAAAGCTGGAGCATATACGCTTCTTCATGCTACGGTTCGAAAGCGTAAAAAAGATACACCTAAAAATAAGCCAAAATTGCGAAGAAACTGTAACTTGACAAAGAGACTCGCATCCATGGTTGTCATACTACACACATTGGAATCTACGTACAGTATTCACTGAAAAAAGTTTTTTTTTTTTTTTTTTTGCTAGGGATGACATTACCAGCATCTGGTAAAATGCACATGAACGGAATGTTTTGCCAAGATTTAGGCCAGACGAATTTGTGCTCCCACTCCCCCATCATGCTTATTTCCCTTACTAGCCCACCCAGTTCTGAGCGGGCCACTTCATCCGAACACAACTTCATGCGACTCTCAGAATTTGCGAATATTTCCGTTAAAGTGCCTTTTGAGTAATGACTGAAATGTTTTATCGCATGCGGTTTTTTTCTGAAGTCTTCGACATTGCAATGTATACCTTCCCCATCAGCAGAATCCAGCGGAAGTCTAGGAAGACTAAACTCTGGGGATCTTGGCTGCAACACATAAAAAAAAAAGGTGCTTACTGTATCATAAAAAAGTAGGTGCTTACTGTATCATTACGACCGGGTCCCGTGGGGCCATATCTAAAATTCGTTTTGCAGTTCAAAGCCTGAACTGGGAGAACGATGGTCCTACGTTTTGTCGATGCGTTTATGCTAAGAGGCATAAACGCATATGTTATTGAATTCAATGTTTGTTTTACTCTATACTCTTATTTTACTCATCAAGGATACCGATATCAGAAATTATTTTTACCTCCTGATACCTTTTTACCACGAAAATTATTTTACGTGCAGTTTCTATTTAAAATAAAGCACCGCGTCACCTCCAGGCTTGGCCGTAGTTTGCAGGGGGCTGGAGGGAGCTGAGCCGGGGCTAACGGGACTCACCTCTCCTCTCTTTACGGGCTTGGCCATCGTTTTTGTGACGTCACGCTAAGCGACGGAGTTGTGCATCGAGAAGGTTACAGACCTATACGTTTCTGTGCATTCAATCGCTGATTCAATCGTACTTAATGCTTGAAGGAACAGCTTAATAAAATCCACAATTTACACTGACGAAAAAAAAATCCCAACACCACGAAAAAAATAGTTGTAGAGGAATGAAATGGCGGCAATACATTTGTATAGGTAACATATTTAATCGATTAAGGTTTCAAGATCACAGCTTAATGTAAGCGCGAGAAGAGCCATTTTAAATGTGAAATGCTGGCACATTAATAACCGGTGTAACCGCCAGAATGTTGAATGCAAGCACGCAAACGTTCATGCATTTTGTCGTACAGGTGCTGGATGTCAGTTTGTATGACGGAGTTCCATGCCTGTTGCACTTGTTCGGTCAATACAGGGACGGTTAATGCTGGCTGGGGGTGACGCTGGAGTTGTCGTCCAATGATGTCCCATACGTGCTCGATTGGAGAAAGATCTGGTGATCCAGCAGGCCACGGCAACATGTCGACACTCTGTAGAGCATGTTGGGTTACAACAGCGGTATGCGGGCGAGCGTTATCCTGTTGGAAAACACTCCCTGGAATGCTGTTCCTGAATGGCAGCACAACAGGTTGAATCACCAGACCGACGTACAACTGTGCCGTCAGGGTGCGTAGGATAACCACGAGAGTGCTCCTGCTGTCATAGGAAATTGCTCCCCAGACCATAACTCCAGGTGTAGGTCCAGTGTGTCTCGGCAGCGGACAGGTTGGTTGCAGGCGCTCACCTGGCCTCCTTCTAACCAACGCACGGCCATCACTTGCACCCAGGCAGAACCGGCTTTCATCAGAAAACACAACAGATCTCCACTCCGTCCTCCAATGAGCTCTAGCTTGACACCACTGACGTCGCAAACGGCAGTGGTTTGGAGTAAGTGGAATGCACGCTACAGGGCGTCTGGCTCGGAGCTGTCCTTCAAGTAACCGATTTGTAACAGTTCGTTGCGTCACTGTTGTGGCACCTGCAGCTCGAATTGCTGCCGCAGACGCAGAACGATGCGCCACGGCCATACGCCGTACACGGCGGTCTTCTCTCTCAGTAGTGTCACGTTGCCGGCCGGAACCCTGTGTTCTTGAGGCAGTATCTTCCCTTGACCACCGCTGCCAACAATCATGCACAGTGGCTCCATTCCTGCCAAGTCGTTCTGCAATATTGCTGAAAGAAAATCCACCTTCTCGTAGTTCTATTACACGACCTCGTTCAAACTCCGTGAGCTGCTGATAATGGCTTGTTCGTCTTCTTAAAGGCATTCTTGACTAACATCAACACACTACGTCGAATCTCAACGATAACTAACGCTCACGAACGTTACAGCGCGTAATTACAGCAAACCTGCTTTGCATGTTCCGAAGGGGCGCTACTAGCGCCATACGTATGCGCCGAGCGCGAAATTTGCATAGACGTCATCTTACAGATATACTCTCACCGCCTACCAACTGTCGTTTATCTAACACAACCCCATCTTGGTGTTGGGATTTTTTTCCGTTAGTGTAATTTTCTGCAAATAATTGTGACACAGGAGTTCTTCCGAAATTTGAAAAAAAAAAAAAAAAAAAAATAAAGAAAGAAAATTGCGTTTGTTTTAGATCTCTCACGAATTACGCTTTCTCGCTGTTTCTCTTCTGTACGGGTATAAACGGCTATACCAAAAAATTGTGTTAATGCAGTTTTAAACAGACGCAAAAAAATAACTGAAGTGCAATCTGTTAGTACGTTGACGTACTGTTACATTGCAATTTGCGTCTATAAAAGAAAAACTGGCGAAAAATTAGCAAAACAGCATCCAAAATTGCGTTTTTGGAGTCTCACTTTTTCTGATCAAATAACATTGCTTTCATCCAAAAAAATAACAGATTTGAAGAGGCAAAGTGTTCCAAAATTAATATTCTACGAATATGAAAAGGCAATTCACAAAGAAGAAGAATTATGATAATGATGCACCAGGTCAATGTTGTAGTACATACAGAAATTAATAAAAATTACGGAAGGTCAACTATATACTAAATTATTACTGAGAACGTATTTGGGAAAGAAAGTCGCAAAAAAAAAAAAAAAAAAAAAAGAAAGAGAAAAAGGCTAATAATGCTACTACAGTCTAAGCAAGATGACTGAATCGCAAGCTGAGGTAGTAAGATGGCTGAATTTGTCGAGGCAAGTGTCCTCTAATCTCTGGAGACAGTTCTAGGAAACCGGAACAATAACCAGAAGGCTGGGAAAAGGTAGCTCACAAGCCACAACAAGTCTAGAAGACTGACAGTTGTCCCTAACAGCTTGTCGTCTTAGAGAGTTGATGATCAAGGAACTCTTGAAGGAGCTCTCCTCTACTACGAGAACCACGATATCGAGGATGCAAGATGACTAAATCGAAAGCTGAGGAAGCAAAGTGGTTGAATTTGTAGAGGCAAGTGATATCCAATCTAAGGACACAGTTCCAGGAAACCGAAACAAGTAGGCTGGTACAAGGAGGTCCACGAGTCAGAACAAGTCAAGACGACCGGTATTTGTCCATAAAAGCTTTTCGCAATAGGGGTCGACCGCCAAGGAACACTTGAAGGAGCTCTCATGTGCTACATGAACCACTATATCGAGGAAAACAGTTTCTAGAGAACGGATTTTCGACGTGTGCACATTTATTTGGAGAGGTTGGAAGCCGAAATCTTTCCTCCAGCCTTATGGAAATTGGCCACTTTGGTGGTAGAGGAATCTTGATTTGAGCTGGCATCACGTTGGATGGATGCCGATGAACGTGTTTGCAGGATGCATCCTGGCTGCTTCACGCTGCAGAGATGACATCCTGGAGCCCTGTGTAGGCTTCTCAGGGGAGCTGTTGACTCCCAAATCCTTTTCATGGTAATCGACCGTCCCCATAGCGCTCGGCCAGTCGATGAATACCTGGAGAGTGAGCATGCGAGATCTCTGGACCTGAACCCTGGGAAGAGCATTTGCAAGCTGGCAGCTCCACCCCAGAATCTTTCCGAGACGCTGAGGAGCTTTGGTGGAGCAGGGGCTGTTATTGCCCCAAATTTTCATTCACAGCCTTGTAAACATCATGACGGCTCGTCGAGCTGTACCCGTCTTTAGGGTGATCACACTCCTTATTAGGCGCTCAAAATGAGCGCCACTTTCTGCATCGCTTTCGGACTGCCATGCTGTCATGCGCATGCTTCCTCCTCATGCAGTGATGGCATTCCTTTTCTGTTGTGCATTGCTGCGTTATCGATAGATGTATGTCCGTACCATCTGACATTAAACTCTGTAGTATGGAATCTACGTTATTCATTATTTTACGTTTGTCGCTTTAATTTTTTCTATCAGGATAGATTTGGAAGTTTTTATTCAAGAAAATTTTGATCTTATGGTTAGTGATCCAACATTATCGCTGAAGAGTATGCCATTTAATGCAATGTGATCTAGCCATTGCCTCTTAATATTAAACACGATCTAAGTTTAATCTGAAAAAAATTTCTTAATAGCAGAAATGAAACCAGCATTTCATGAACATTAACATTCCTGCTTAACAGGGATATGTAGATTACTTTTCATTATGGCAACGATAATCTTCATATTAACTAAAAAAAACTCCAACCAAGTACTAAAGGTGATTGGAAATTTTCTGTCAAGAAAATTTCTATTTAATATCGATCGTGATTGTTACATTTTTATTTAAAGACTTTTTTGCTTATGTTTAAGGTGATCTACTATCATTGATGACGAACGTGTCATTTAATGCAAATGCAATCTAGCCATTCTTTCTTTATATCAAACACGATCAAGATATCTTCTCAAAAAAATTCCCTTTTAACAGTGAAAGACTATCGTGAAACTATCAAACAAAATATTTACTAATAAATAGCAAAAGTGATCGACGTATCTATCATCAATAAAACAAATATCAGATTTAATGGTGACAGAGATCTTGGTATGAGTCAGGAGTGGTGCTCAGCTACTAAGATGTCTGAGGAAACTTTGATTTACGAGTCATTTATGACCTTTTCAGAAAGGAGCTTTCTTTAAGACAAAAGAAAATGAAAGAAAAAAGCAAGGAACAGAAAGAAAGATATCTCGAATTAGAGAGAAAAAATGTCTTTAAAATTAGCAACATCGTGGCACCTCCCTAAATCGGAGAGGCATCCGCATTGTATAATATTTCAGTCACCCCATTTGCTCATTCTTCTCTGTCTTGATAGTAGACTGTTCCGACGTAGAATACAGAATTTCACTGAGATGTTGTTGAGAAACACGACATGTGGTTCTGATATTTGCCCCCAAGCGTATTAATCTTAACCCTGGATGAATCCAACAGCTCTTTCACTTTTATTCTTAAGATATCGGCCTTTGCAAAGGAAGGTATTTTCTTATTACACTCTGAGGGAGCTCCTGCAAATGCGCTCTCTCACGATAAATACTCTACTCGATTCATCAAAACTCTCAACGAGTGCCGAGAAACGAAACCATCCAAACTCTAATGGATGATCTGAGTGGCTGCGTTCTTCTCAGAGAGATAAGAAAATAAGTTTTTCTTCTTCACTTCTCATAACAAAGCCGCGAGCCTTTCAGAGCTCAACAATTTCCATTCATTCTTTTTCCGTGCAACGTCATGACAAAATACTGTTGCTAACAACGGCAAGACTTTTTCTTTTCTTTATATCATTATTCATTTTTCCTGCCACAGGCTCTAAGACAAAAGCGCAATTTGAAAATAAGATTAAATAACTCTTATTCCGTAACATATTTAAAAGTAACGTTAAACATTGCATAGTACAGTCTTTTAAAAACTATTTAACCAAGAGAGATGTTTCAGAACTAATTTCAAACCTTACTCTTTAATTAATCTAGTGTTTAAAGCTCCCACTATAGTTAAACTGATTTTTCACACTTTCTTAAATTGAACTGTTACTTCGAGCTTTCCCTTTAGTTAAATTTGCGATTAAAGTTTTCCCATTTAAATAAATTAGGCATTTTTGATAAAGAGGAACAGTACACCAGTTATGTAGGAAATAGTATAACTATACTAGTGATCCGATTTATTGGCGTAGGAAATGACACATAAGCGTTTCCTAGCTTTCGCACATCAACCAGATGGCTTTTTCAAGGAAGTTAGATAGAAACTGAAAAATAAAACGCTTTAACAATTTGAACGCGGGAACTTGACTGGACAATAAATATATACGACGTTATATTCATTCAAAGATACGAGGCATCACGTTGGTTGCACGCGGGATCCTGGTAGAGAAAAGGTGTTACTTGAAGAATTGGTTCCAAATTCGTGGCAACTCGAGCGAGACACAATCATTGCAAGTATCGCTGATGGTAATGATATCCAAGGTTTCCCGAATGGCTGTACATTTAGGGGTAGAGTAGCTAGTTAATTTCTTTATATCATCCCACATAGGAGTAGCGGACTTGAATTTAACATCTCTGGATAGTGCCGTGGCTACTTTGCCGTATTTTGTGTCCCTTTTATGTTCGTTGACTCTGATCCTAAACGAACACTTGGTCGTTCCAATGTAGTATCGTTTAGAGCCGTCCGGATACTGTAGGAGGATCGCATAAACACCTGCTCCTCAGGAGAGAGGTGGTTTCTCACTATTTCTCTTTTACATAGTATATAAAGATGCAGGAGACCTTATACCGCCGCTGTAATTCATCTTCTTGAGGGCGTTCTTGGAGTTTGTAAGACACATTTGGTATGTAGGAAATCGAGCCTAAATAACGGAACTGCGGCACAGGAAGATTATAATGTTTGGCCCTGGTTTTTTGATAAAATTACGTATAACGTCGTATATATTTACATATTTATTTGCTTTTTGGATAATGTTACGTATAAGAATATAACGTCGTATATATTTATTGTCGGGATGTAAGGTCAGGTGATGCGTAACATCACAGCCTCTCCTTGACAAATGTCAACCCCGCCTTCTCGTGGTGCATCCTGTTCCCACTAAAGGGACTCTGACGACCGCCAATAGCGGTATAACTATACCATCGGGATCAGAGGAAATGCTATCCCACACTCACCAACCCGCTTGGCCAGCGTGGTGAGTTATGGCCAAACACCTCCAAAATGACTCTACAACTTAAATCTTGGCCCTCAGTCTCCGGCAGCTGGAATGTACCTGGCCAAGGCAGCGGCCAGTGCGACATGAAGGCAGAGGGTGCTAAGAATCCCCGGAGGACCGGACTAGGCTGCCATTTGATGCTGACCTTGGCTACTTATAACGGACGCTCCCTATCTTCTGATTCAAGGCTTCTTTGAATTGGAAGAGGAACTACAAAGGATCAAGTGGGACATCGTGGGGCTAAGTGAGGTAAGGAGAAAAGGAGAAGATCTCATTGAACTGAAAAGTGGACATCTCTTCTATTATCGTGGGACAGATACTGGCAGGACTAGTGGTGTTGGATTTATAATAAACAAGAAACTGAAGGATAAAGTGGTAGAAGTTGAAAGTTCCTCTGACAGAGCTGCACGACTCGTTATCCAACTATGGAGAAGATACCAGGCTCAGATTATTCAAACTTATGCACCCACCACAAGTCATCCTGAAGAAGAAATTGAAGAATTTTATGAGGAAATTCGTCATCTAAATAATAAAGGTAAGCAGCACTTGAAGATAATTATGGGAGATTTCAATGCAAAAATAGGGCACTGGCAACAGAATGAAACTTCAGTAGGTAAATTCGGTCACGGCAACAGAAACCAGCGTGGAAATACTCTCGTTGAGTTTGCAGAGGCAGAAGGATTTTTCATCTTGAACTCCTTTTTCAAGAAAAAGCCACATAGGAAATGGACATGGAGACATCCAATTGGGACGACAAGTGAAATTGATTTTATTATGTGTAACAAAAAATTCGTCGTCGAAGACTGCAGTGTGCTGAACAAGTTCAACACAGGTAGTGACCACAGATTGGTGAGATGTAAGATGCACCTCAACACTAAACTGGAACGTTGCAAGCTCATAAGACAAACAAAATGTATTGACATAACCAACCTTAAAAAACACCATAATACTTTCAAGTTGGAACTGAAGAACAGATTCTCTGCTTTAGAAGGCCTAACATCGGAAGAAGTGGATATTTCGGAAGTTAACAGAAAAGTAACCAAAGCTCTTATGGAAACAGCAACAAAAATTAGCTGGGTCTAAGAACAAGTTGCATGTAAACAAATTATCAGGAAAAACCAAAATGTTGATGCAAAAAAAGAAGAGAGATGAGGACAACTAAAGAAGATGTGACTTCCAAAGTGGAATATATAGAGCTATGCAAGACAGCACGAAAAAGTATCACTGAAGACGTAAGGAAATTCAACTGTGAGCTAGTGAGGAAAGCAATTGAAAACAACCAAAGCCTTAAGATAGCAAAGGGACATCTCAGTAAGGGAAGAAAACAGATTATGGCTCTGAGAAAAGAAGATGGTTCTATAACAAGAAATAGAGGCGAAATTTTGACAAGAGTGAAAGATTTCTACTCCAAATTATATGAAAGGGATGATACATGTACTCCAGACATCATGAAAGGTACCAGAGTTCTTCCAGTACTCCCAGTAGAAGTTGCTCATGCAATCAAGAACATGAAGCGGGGGAAAGCTCCAGGAGAAGATGGAATTACTATAGACATCATACAAGAAGCAAGTGGAGAAATTGAAACAGTACTCGCCCAAATTTTCACTCGATGCCTTAATGAAGGGAAGATTCTTGAGGATTGGAACAATGCTACAATGATCCTGCTACATAAAAAGGTGACATTGAGGATCTCAGGAACTACAGACCTATCAGCCTCCTATCAGTGGTTTATAAAATCTTCACTAAAGTTCTTTCACACCGCTTGAAGGTAACACTGGACATGGCTCAACCGAGAGAACAAGCTGATTCAGGAGTGGCTACAGCACAATAGATCATATCCACGTACTGAGAGAACTAATTGAAAGAGCGAGGGAATATGAACTTCCATTGTGCATAGCTTTTATCGATTATGAAAAAGCCTTTGATTCGGTGAAACCATCAGCAGTTACCACGGCTCTGAAATCTGCGGTATTGAAGATGCATACATTAATATTATTAATAACATCTATGAAAATGCAAGTGCAAAGATTCGGCTGTTTTAAAATACGACACACATAAAAATTGGAAAGGGGAGTGAGACAAGGTGACACCATATCTCCGAAGCTCTTTAATGCCACATTGGAAAATGTCTTTCAATCACTGAACTGGGAAAACAAAGGGATAAAGATTAATGGAGATTATCTAACCCACCTTCGTTTTGCTGATGACGTAGTCATTTTTGCAACTACCCCATCAGAGCTGCAGAGTATGATCCAGGAACTTGCTGACAAGAGTAAAGAAGTGGGATTAAAAATGAACTTTCAGAAGACAAAAGTGATGTTCAATGCTTTTACAAGAAATGAAGATTTATCGATTGATGGAGAAAAGCTGGAGATAACAGACACGTACGTTTATCTTGGACAACAGATATCAAGTGAGGGTCACATTGATGAAGAAATTAATCGGCGTACAAAACTTGCCTGGAGAGCTTTGGAAGAAACAGCATAATTTTCAAGAGCAATATGCCATTATGTCTTAAAAGAAAAGTGTTTGATCAATGCATCCTTCCAGTGCTTACGTATGGTGCAGAGACGTGGACCTTAACTAAAAGAGACATACAAAGGCTGCAAACAACTCAAAGAAGCATGGAGAGGTGCATGCTTGGTATAACCAGGAGAGATAAGAAGAGAAACTCGTGGATCCGAAAAATGACGAGTGGAAGACATCATGATCAGAGTTAAATCCCTGAAATGGCAATGGGCTGGACATACTGCCAGAAGGACAGACCATAGATGGACAGCCGAAATTTTAGATTGGATTCCAAGGGACAGGAAAAGACCCAGAAAAAGACCACATGGGAGATGGGTGGATGAAATTCGTAAATATGCAGGAGTGACATGGAGGAGACTGGCACAAGACAGACCGTTGTGGAGGAAACTTGGGGAGACCTTCGTCCAGCAGTGGATTGATAATGGTTGACAATGATGATGATGATGATATTTATTGTCAAGTTCCCGCGTTCAAATTGTTAAAGCGCTTTATTATTCAGTTTGCAGTTTCTGTCTAACTTCCTTAAAAAATTCCTAATCTCAAAGACTACAGCCTTGTGACGATAATATCATCATCATTGTCAACCATTATCAATCCACTGCTGGACGAAGGTCTCCCAAGTTTCCTCCACAACGGTCTGTCTTGTGCCAGTCTCCTCCATGTCACCCCTGCATACTTTCGAATTTCATCCACCCATCTCCCATGTGGTCTTCTTCTGGGTCTTTTCTTGTCCCTTGGAATCCAATCTAAAATTTCAGCTGTCCATCGATGATCTGTCCTTCTGGCAGTATGTCCAGCCCATTGCCATTTCAGGGATTTAACTCTGATCATGATGTCTTCCACTCTTGTCATTTTTCGGATCCACGAGTTCCTCTTCTTATCTCTCCTGGTTACCCCAAGCATGCACCTCTCCATGCTTCTTTGAGTTGTCTGGAGCCTTTGTATGTCTCTTTTAGTTAAGGTCCACGTCTCTGCACCATACGTAAGCACTGGAAGGATGCATTGATCAAACACTTTTCTTTTAAGACATAATGGCATATTGCTCTTGAAAATTATGCTGTTTCTTCCAAAAGCTCTCCAGGCAAGTTTTGTACGCCGATTAATTTCTTCATCAATGTGACCCTCACTTGATATCTGCTGTCCAAGATAAACGAACGTGTCTGTTATCTCCAGCTTTTTTCCATCAATCGATAAATCTTCATTTCTTGTAAAAGCATTGAACATCACTTTTGTCTTCTGAAAGTTCATTTTTAATCCCACTTCTTTACTCTTGTCCGCAAGTTCCTGGATCATACTCTGCAGCTCTGATGGGGTAGTTGCAAGAATGACTACGTCATCAGCAAAACGAAGGTGGGGTTAGATAATCTCCATTAATCTTTATCCCCTTGTTTTCCCAGCTCAGCGACTGAAAAACACCCTCCAATGTGGCATTGAAGAGCTTCGGAGATATGGTGTCACCTTGTCTCACTCCCTTTCCAATTTTTACGTGTGTTGTATTTTCAAACAGCCTAATCTTTGCACTTGCATTTTCATAGATGTTATTAATAATATTAATGTATGCATCTTCAATACCGCAGGTTTTCAGAGCCATTGTAACTGCTGATGGTTTCACCGAATCAAAGGCTTTTTCATAATCGATAAAAGCCATGCACAATGGAAGTTCATATTCCCTCGCTCTTTCAATTAGTTCTCTCAGCACGTGGATATGATCTATTGTGCTGTAGCCACTCCTGAATCCAGCTTGTTCTCTCGGTTGAGCCATGTCCAGTGTTACCTTCAAGTGGTGTGAAAGAACTTTAGTGAAGATTTTATAAACTACTGATAGGAGGCTGATAGGTCTGTAGTTTCGAGATCCTCAATGTCACCTTTCTTATGTAGCAGGATCATTGTAATATATATATATATATATATATATATATATATATATATATATATATATATATATATATATATATATATATATATATTAAGATAATAAAACCTAGTATGTCACAAATATTATCTTAATATATATATATATTCATTTAATAATGTACGTGTATATCACATCAACCAGGTTACTTGAAAAAGCCACGAGGTTGATGTGAGAAAGCTTGGAAACGCCTATGTGTCATTTCCTACGCCAATAAATCGCATCACTAGTATAGTATTACTATTCAGCCATTTTGTTTTCATTGTAACTTATCTTTCAAACTTTGCTCTTTAGATAAACTAGTCTTTTAATTTCTTTTTGTTCATTGAAACTAGTCGTTTATCCTTTCCTTCTGTACTATAGCATTTATTGCATTTTTTATATAAATAAGCAATGTTGGAGCTTTTCTCTTTAACAAAATCTGTATTTTCTTCTTGAGTTAAACTAGTTCCTTCCTTAGTTTAACCTTTGAAACTCTGGTCTTCTTTTAAATTAGTCTTCTAGGTTTTTTATCTACAGAAGATGAGACGAAAGTTTTGCAATATTTGGATCACTTTATGTCTTCATACGTACCTTTACGACGAAAGCTGACTAGCATTCAAAGTATAGGCCATTGTGTTGCACCGTCTTTAGCCATCTGTCTGCTAGTTCTTCGATTCTACAGAGGGTGAGTCGAAAGTTCTGCAACATTTGGATCACTTTATGTCTTCATACATACCTTTACGACGAAAGCTGACTAGCATTCAAAGTATAAGCCATCGTGTTGCACCGTCTTTAGCCATCTGTATCCCAGTTCTTCGATTCCGCGGCGGTACCAGTTCTTGTCCTTCGAGGCAAAGGACTCCTTCCCCCCAGCTACCACCTGCTACTGGTTGTTGAAGTGCCGCCCTCGAAAGAAGTGGGCCATGGATCGGAACAAGTAATAATCCGATGGGGAAGGTCCGGACTATATGCTGGGTGTGACATCAGTTCGATGCCCTCCAGATCCTGGACTTTTGCCCGGGTCGTTTGCGCGGTATGAGGCAGAGCGTTGTCCTGCTGTAGGAAAGCGCGCTTTCTGTTCACCAGCGCCGGGTACTTCTCCTCCGAAACGGCATACATTCGCTTCAGCTGTCCAGAGAAGAGGTTGTCGTTGATGATCCGACCGTCTGGAACAAATTCGTAATGAATTATCCCTTCGAAATTCCACCAGACGCAGAGCATCACCTTGTGATCGAAGCACCCACGTTTGGCAGCAGGTTCAGGAAACTGGCCCGGGCTCATCCACTGCCGTTCTATGTTAGGATTACGGAAATAGATCCACTTTACATAGCACGTAACAATTCTCTTGATGAAACGAATACCACGAGGGTTTTCTATGAGTTTCGTGCACACTTTCACTCGGCGGTTTACTTCAGCTGGTGTCAGTTCGTGAGGAACCATACGACAGCTCCTGTAGACTTTGCCGAGGTCCTGAAGGTGACGAACTATGGTGGTCTGTGTTATTCCCAGCTCGCTTTATAATCTTTGAGTGCTGGTTTGTCGGATTTGCCTCTACGGCCTGAGGCACGGCCTCCGAATTCAAGGTTCGCGGCCTACCTGACTTCGGCTAATCGTCGAGGTTTCTGTCACCTGAGCGAAATTTCTTGAACCATCTGGTTGCGGTGCTGTGGTCCACGGAACCTTCCTCTTTCGCATGACAAATGTTTCGTGTTGCTTGAGCAGTGTTATGGCCGAGTTCAAACTCGTAAAGCAAAAGTTCCCTAATTAGCCGGTTGTGGCTGTTCATCTTTTAGGCGTCCCAATCACAGACAGAGCTACGACATGCAGTGCTGTTCACAGCAACACTACCACTTTATATCCCTTTTGACTGGGTTCAGTGCGCGACTTGAACTAGTTTAAACACGCGACATACCCACCGTAGCACATGCGTTTATGCAAATATTGAAAAACGTTCGACCCACCTTCTGCAATTAGAAATCACCGGTGGCTACGTCCGTAATGGTGACCCTCATGTGACATGTAACTGTATCCCAGCAACACTTTGTTTTCCCCCGTCTTTCGTCCGGTAAAAGGTAAAGCACTTTATTCTTGTTTTAGTTTCTACGATGAGATGGGAATTCTAGCAATGTGCATAAGGAAACCTTGTAAAACATTACCATGTGCATGTATCAATGAAAGGAAGTGAATAATGTAAGTCATTTTTCTGAGTACATCGAGGAAATATTTCAGTGCATTAATAAGTACAAGTATGAAATACCGTCTGCTAATATAACCGCTTTTGTGACAGATAATGCATCTTACATGTCCAAAGCGTGCAGAAAGAACCTGATAGCCGTACTTCTAAATGATGTTCACGTCACCTGCAATGCGCATCTTTTAAATCTTTTGGGCGAAATTTGGCAAAATGAACTTGAAAATGTTAACTCTTTAGTACTTGCTGTTAAACGTGCCATCACAGCTTGTCCATCCCGTAAAGGACATTTTTGACTATTTTTGCAAGAGAAAGGCAAAATGCCTTGCTTAAAACAGGTACCTGGGCAGACTAGGTGGAACAGTTGGTTTGAGACCATGCTTTTTCACTTCAAACATTTAGAAGAAAACGTAGAGGTTTTTGAAAAAGAAAAAGGCAATAGTAGCAGTTGTGTTGTGGATAAAATCATTGAGTATTTTCAAGATAGGGATTTAAAAGAAAATCTGAAGCAGGTTGAGATTCATGCGCCGTATATTTCAGGACAGCTCATTTTATATGAAAAACAGCGAATTTCCGCGCACAAAATATACATGTATAATGAAATGTCGGACATCGCGAACAGTCTTCTTAGCAAGAGTCAAGACTACGATTACGTCGCTCGCTGCTAAAAGAACTCTATCCACTTCTTATGAAAAAATTAAACATCATTTTTTTGAAGATAAAACGCATCGATTTTGTCAATCAGCCGCAAATTTTTTCAAAGCATGTAGGGTGTTTGATCCCGATCAATTTAAGTCCTTGGACATTTTAGACGACGAAGAAGATTTGTTTGTTTTCAGTTACATTTCTATATTCGAAGATGAGGACCAACAAAAATGTGAATTTCGTTCATATAAAGCGAGTGTGAAAGAATTTCGTGTCAGCGAAGGTTTGCTAGACTTCTGGAATAAGAAAAAAGGTTGTTTTCCTAAGCTACATAAGGTCGCCATCCGTTGTCTGTCAGTACCTACAAACAGTGTCGGTGCTTAACGATCCTTTTCGAAATTTAAAAACGTGTTACAGACAACAGACACAGCATTAAAGAGGAAATTCTGTGTATGTACAATAGAATGTATCAAAATGCCGTCCATTTAAATGGAAATATTGATCTCGTGTATCGGCGTTGATAACATTGCCAGAATTTGAATGGTTTGTGTAAATTAAGTATCAGTTTTAAAAACGTATAAAGTTATAATGCTTATTTAGTTACGTACTAGTCATTTTTATTACTGCTTCGTAACTTGGTAGACTTTTTTTTCTGTTTTTTTGGAAATGTTAGTGTGTATCATCAGCCGCGAGCTTTTAGCGAAACTTCATAGTTTACCCAGCGAACTTTTAGCGAAATTTCATAATTTACCCCGCGACCACCCCGCGAATTTTGCCTTTTTCTTCCGCAATAAAATTACTGCCCCACTCATAATCACTTGTCGAATTACGAACAGGATTTTAGCCTTCTATCCAAAAACGCTCCCATTTACGCCATTTTCTTTCTAGTTTTCCTTTGATTTTTTCTCTTTCGTGATGCTTTTTAAAATTTTTCATTTTTTCGAAAGAGAGAGAGAGAGAGAGAGAGAGAGAGAGAGAGAGAGAGAGAGAGAGAGAGAGAGAGAGAGAGAGAGAGAGAGAGAGAGCAAAGACCGTGATTTTTTTTGGTGATGTTCTTTAAAATTTTATTATTTTTCGAAAAAGAAAGAGATAGAGAAAGAGAGAGAGAAAAGACGGCGATTTTTTTTGCTTATTTGGTGATGTTCTTTAAAATTTTACATTTTTTCGAAAAAGAAAGAGAGACAGAGAAAGAGAGAGAGAGAGAGAGAGAGAGAGACAGAGACAGAGAGAGAGAGAGAGAGAGAGAGACAGAGACAGAGAGAAAGAAAGGGAGAGAGAGACAGAGAGAAAAGAGCAATTTTTATTTTATTGGTGATGTTCTTTAAAATTTTATATTTTTTCGAAAAAGAAAGAGAGAGAGAAAGAGAGAGAGAGAGAGAGAGAGAGACAGAGAGAGAGAGAGAAATAAAGGGAGAGAAAAAGATAGAGAGGGAGAGGGAGAGGGGAGGAGAAGGGATAGAGAGAGAGGGAAAAGACGGCGATTTTTTTTTTCTGGTGATGTTCTTTAAAAGTTTACATTTTTTCGAAAAAGAAAGAGAGAGAGAGAGAGAGAGAAAAGACGGCATTTCTTCCTTTCCTAGCCCATAACATCAACTAGCCCTGTGACCATGTGGCAGAGAATTACCGGAGCAGCTGCTCCTACTGATGTATCTCGAAAAATAATTTCTTTGTTAATATTCATAGTTCGTGCTGTAGCACTTTAATTTTTCCTTTAGTTAAAAGTGTATTGCACGAGAAAATAAGGTATGCTTATAATGAAATACAATAGTCAGTTTTTCATAAAACAACAGAATAAAAGTTCAAAGAATTTACAATAAATTGCATTTTCCAGGGGTGAGAGGGCTTACTTGCCTTGCAGGAGTCCAGCCCTTCTAGCCTCCTGCTAGCTGCGGCCTTGTTTAAAACAGTAAACACAAATGATTGTTTACAGCTGAAGTTTTGAACCAGCAGCAACAGTTTAGACGTAGGACTGTAGGACTAGGTCTAACTCCGTGAATAGTATGGGCGATTTACGGCCCACCGCCTGTGACAAAAATAGGTGACAATTGAAATCATTATGGCGTTGAAAATACGTGCTGCACACTAATCGTGTTGGCATATTCGTAAACAGTATGGAGCCCAATTCGCGTACATCGTGCGCGCGACGCTCCCGTCGCTCCCTGTGCGCGGGGTAGATGATGCAATATTTCTCGGTGTGCCGCTGCGTTTGACTCAGTCTATCACGGTAACCTTGAACGCAACACGACTGTATGTAGTATCGTTTTAAAGCTCTCGACGAGATCTATTCAAATATATGAAGAACATTTCACAGTGGTTTGAACTGAACATTTAAAAAATTGTTTTAAAATGTGAACACTTCTGAAAATATCGCGGTTTATATGGACAACTGTGAGTGCAAAACGACTTTGCGTGGTATCGTTTAAAAGCTCTCGACGAGATCTATTAAAATATATAAAGAACATATAGCAGTGGTTTTAACTAAAATTTTAAAATATTGTTTTCGTGTGAAAGGGGTTAACATTTCGACAATGCTGCGGAATTCGCAGAATGAAAGCTAATAAAAGTGAAGAAAATCAAAACGAGAGGCAAGAGCAAGGGGCGAGGAATGTAAGAAGCCCAAGAAGACAGAGCACCACGTAGGGTAATTCGTGTATCGATCTGCTTTGTGTTCGCAATGTATCCAGCATTACTTGCAAAAATTATGCAAGCTACTTCTCATGTTATAGACCTGTGTTGTCTATAACAAATTCATTAAACGCTTTGAAACCATACTCGACTAGCTCATTTCAGATCTCCGATTTGCAAGTTCCAAACTGACGGCTCAATCACAACTGAACCTTCCTGTATTGTTTTTCTTGCTATTTCAGCCTATTGTTTACTAGAATTGGACCACCTAAAGCTAAAATTTAACAATTGGTCATGCTGTAGAGAATTTTAGGAAAGCAGCGTTGAACTCTAATCTTAAGAGCATTTAGTATAGCAATTATAGGAAAGCAGCTTTTAACTCTGATCTTAAAGAGCCCTTAGAAATAGCAATCTAGAAGATTAGAGTTAACATATCCTCTTCTTCTTGGTTACTCAGTCCAAGGACTGGTTGTTCAGTAGTTGTACTCTGTCTCTCCATTTGTCGCTATTCTCCGCCGTTCTCTTCAAGTCATAGTATGTCCTAGTATTAGTGTCTTGGAGTAACTGTGCCACAAAACTATTCCTTGGCCGTCCTCTTCCTCTCTTGCCTTGAATTTTACCTTCCAAAACTTTCAAAATCGGGCCTCCATGGCGCATTGTGTGTCCCATCCATAACATTCTTCTTCTTTTTAACATGTTGATCAGATTCCTGGGTTCTCCCACTCTCTCCAGGACCTTCTCATTAGTCTTTCTATCGAGCCAGCTTATTCTCTCCATTCTTCTGTAGCTCCACATCTCAAATGCCTTCAGCCTCTTTACTTCCCTCTTGGTCAATGTCCACGTCTCAGGTCCGTAGAGAGTTACTGACCAAACACATGCCTTTAAAATTCTCTACCTCGGTTTTAGATCTATATTTTTGGATGTCAGTAGTCTTTGATTCTCTTTAAAAGCCGTTTTTGCTATCCCCAGTCTCATGCTAATTTCCTTTTCACATCTCGCATCTTCAGTAATAATTTGACCCAAATAGCGGAATGATTTAACTTGTTCGTTGCTTTGTCCTTCAATTTTAAGGAAAGCCTGTTTTGGATCCTTCCCTATTACCATTATTTTTGTCTTATTTTTATTTACCTTCATTCCATAGATATCCGCATTTTTGTGTATTTTTGACATCATGCGCTGTAATGACTTGGCTGATCCTGAAACAATTGCCTGTTCATCAGCAAACTTAATGGCCTTAATTCTCTCTCCATTAACCCAAACTCCTTCGCTGGCGCTCCCCAAGGCCTGATCCATCATAACTTCGGCATAAATACCAAAAAGGGCAGGAAAACATATCCTATAGGAAAGAAAAGCAGAAGAATTTTGGAGACAGTGAAGTATAGCTACACAGTTAGGAGAAAGCGCCCAGAAAAGTACGGTCAGAACCCACAGGGACCAAACCAAGAAACACAGCCGAAATTACTCCTGGCTCCAGCACCAACCCTCACTGGCATCGGTGGAGGACTGCGACGTACACAGGAGCTAAACTCGCCATGCGTTCAGCTCCTGTGTACGTCGCAGTCCCCCACCGAGGCCTGTATTGCCATCATACATCGAAATAATCTTTAACACCTTTCTTTTCACTTAAGCACGATATTGTACCTGCCGTAATACAACCCATCCTGCAAGAAGCATATTTTATTTAGCAACATTCTTTGCCCCTGCTTACTTACCAGCCGAAACAGCGAAGGGGCTAAGTAAAAAAATCTTAAGGCACAAGATGTCCATTAGACATCCTTCCTGATTGAATGGGGTGTCCGTTGCATTTTGTTAAGGGGTTTCTTTGTTCGGTGTTATCACTAATGTTAATTCTACTGCAGATGTTCTGTACCCATGAGCTCCAAATATGAGGCGGCATTTGTCCTCCTCTGGAAATCTGACCATGCCCTTTCTGTTCTTGAGAGATATTGCAGATATTTTTGTGAAAACATTAATTCTGATTGTTAGTTGTTTTTTGCTGACTTTCTGGATGTGTGTGTTGAAATTGGAAAAATTACGTTGGGAATTTCGAATAGAAAAAGCTCAAATTAACAGTAGAAAGTAATAATAAAATTAGCATGTTGGAGCGTAGCGTCGTACAGTATGGAAACGTTTTGAAAGACAAAAAATGAAAATACATAATCTTTTCCCTAAGTTTCAGCTAGATCTTTGTCTTGAGCGAATTCAATCCTTCCAATGACCCTGTGAACCCTGGAGTTTCGTGGAACATGTGACCCAGGATGCCAAACGGATTAAAAGAACGACAAAAAAATTTCCGAATTGCCTTAATATGCAATCTATTTTTATTTGCCTGTCTCTTTTTTATGTAGTTTTTGGGTCTTCTATTTTCCAGTTAAATTTAGTTATGTAGCTTTTGGGTCTTCTAGTTTCCAGTTAAATTTAGTTATGTAGCTTTTGGGTCTTCTAGTTTCCAGTTAAATTTAGTTATGTAGCTTTTGGTTCTTCTAGTTTCCAGTTAAATTTAGTTATGTAGCTTTTGGGTCTTCTAGTTTCCAGTTAAATTGAGTTATGTAGCTTTTGGGTCTTCTAGTTTCCAGTTAAATTGAGTTATGTAGCCTTTGGGTCTTCTAGTTTCCAGTTAAATTTAGTTATGTAGCTTTTGGGTCTTCTAGTTTCCAGTTAAATTTAGTTATGTAGCTTTTGGGTCTTCTAGTTTCCAGTTAAATTTAGTTATGTAGCTTTTGTGTCTTCTAGTTTCCAGTTAAATTTAGTTATGTAGCTTTTGGGTCTTCTAGTTTTTAGTTAAATTTAAGAACTCGCAATGGAAATTTGTATGTGGTGTTTGAGCCTGTTATTGGAAGTTACAATTTCTGTTTGTCCCCACTTGAAAACTAAGCTATGGTCGCCTATGAACATACAACGGACTAAATATCTGGGTTGGAATAAACGGCCAGGAAAAAAGAATCTGCAAACTTTACTCAACATTAACTGGTTGTTCATTCCTTCACTGAGTGGTAATGAACAGGAAGTTTCAGTCACAAATACACTTTAGTCGACTATTCTCGGGTCGTTATTCATTAGATGATATATACTGAGTTGGCAGAAATCATGAGATACCTACCTAATAAGGAGTAGGCCCAGCTTTTGCCTGGATAATAGCAGTCACACGACCAGGCTTTGAGTCCATTAGGTAACGAAAGCGTTCCACAAGTATCTCCACCAATGCTTGCTGCACCGTTGTCCAGAAGCAAAAGCGGCGACAGCGAGCGCGTTGCCCAGGGAACAGCTATCCCATGATTTCGGTTCTCCCAGTGTTCGTAAAAAACAGAAATATCCACAACACAATTACAACATGTTATTCACCGATCCACATAAACCTACAACAAGCTTTTCAGCTCTCCATTACTCCATGCACATCACATTCGAAGTAGTCTTTTTCCTTTGATTCACTGTCAGCTCTGCAAAAAGCTACAAGCGATTTTGAGAAGTAATGTGCCGTTCAGTAAGAAAATCTTAAACAGCAAGGAACGAAATGTACAAAAGAAAACAAAAATTCAATCGATGAGTTAAATACTGGTACACGTCACACATATTGGGATGGAGAGCCCAAAGCTTGAAAGGAAATTCCCACAACATCTCACAGATTTTTCACGGGGTTCATATCCAATGAGCGGGGAGATTATTCCAGAGTGGGAACTTGTGCGGAATGCTCTTCTAGGCATATTCTAGTAAGCACAACTCTATGTAAAGGGGCACTTTCCTTCTGGAAAAGTCCATTTCTCTATGGGTGCATGATGACTATGAATGGATGTAGATAATCTGCGAAGTTAATAATAATCTAAAATGGAATATAAATATTCAAAATATTGTAAACAAAATTTCGTTGGTATTAGGTTTAATTACGAGAATTTCAAATGATATAACAATTAAAACATTAAAATTGTTGTACTATTATGGGTGGATGAAATTCGAAAGTATGCAGGAGTGCCATGGAGGAGACTGGCACAAGACAGACCTTTGTGGAAGAAACTTGGGGAGACCTTCATCCAGCAGTGGCTTGATAATGGTTGACAATGATGATGATGACTACAGTCTGATTTATCCATGTTTGACTTATTGTTTATTAGTATGGGGACAAACTACTAAGCCTAATTTATATAAATTACAATCATTACAAAATGGGATGGTCAGAATTTTAAATAACTTTAGGGGAATTAACTTGAATATGGGGGTACGGATAAATTCTGATGGATTTTTAGATATTGAGATATTATGGCAATTTAGATTATTAGGATTCATGTATAAAAGAGAAAAAATAGGTATCAACATTTAATTCAACTGAACATTGTAGCCTATCAAACAAGAGACAGAAATGCATTTTTGTTACCAATGCCTAACACTTTACCCCAAAACAGATTTACTGATTACCAGGGATTGTTGTTATGGAATAACCGACCTTGTCAATTAACACATATTAATAATTATAATCATTTTCGAAAAAATAAAAAAATATTTGCTAACAAATTAAAATATAAAATTATATGGTAAAACTTATTAAACAGACCACATATGAGTAAACTTTATATGTGCAGGACATTTGACTTGACTACGTACTTTAGGGGAATTGGAATTCACTCAGGCTATACATATATAGCCTTTTACTCAATTTCCCGTTCTGTGGTTACCCTGCACATAAGTATTCACATTATATATGTTGTTTTTCTTAATACTATATGTTATAAAATTAATTTTGAAATGTAATGTAGTCAAATGTAACCCCATAACGAAATAAATGAAATGAAATGAAATTAAATGTTAGACATGTAGCGTTTACCGTTCAAAGAAGCCCCTGTTTGTATCAGATTTCTAAACGCGTGCCAGATCAACGCGCCCCAGATTTTAACTGAGCCTCCACTAGCCTGAAGAGTTTCTTGTTGACATGCTAGTTCCACTGCTTCATGCGGTTTCCGCTAGATCGTCACCCTCCTGTGAGCACCAGATAACTAGAAACGGGACTCATCGGATCAGGAGACCCGTCTCCAATCGTCTAAGGCCTACTGCCGATGTTCGTTTGTCCAGTTAAGGTGTACAGTCAGCTTCAGCAATGGGACGCTGATGGGTAAGCGGCGCCCATAACCTATTCAGGCTAACAATCGCCTGATATTCTTTGAGGAAACACTTCTGCTACTTTCTTAGTTGAGGTCGGCGGAGTTTTGTGTTACTGCCGCTCTCCGATTGGTTGCAACTTTGCGAGACAGATATTGACACCCACGTTCTTCCGCCACCTTTCTCTGCCCACCGCTTTGTGCACCATGTGTTGTTATTCTGGAAATGTCGAATTCCCTATACACACTTGATACTGTCGAACGGGGATACTACAATTCCTCTACCACCTACGCGACAGAGTTGCCCATACGAATGGCACTCACTATCTTTCTATTAACACACGACGTTTATCCATACTCACACCGAATTACTGTCTACACGAATGCAGTTCTGTCCTCCTACCTACGTACTTGCCGGGGGTGGGTTCATCCATTAGCAAGAGCAACGATTGTTGCCCAGGAAACAGCTATCCCATGATTTCTGTTCTCCCAGTGTACATAAAAACAGAAATATCCACAACACAATTACAACACGTTATTCATCTATCCACATAAACTTACAACAAGCTTTTCAGCTCTTTATTGCTCCATATATATCACATTCGAAGTACGTATTTGATTCACTGTCAGCTCTGCAAAAAGCTAAAAACGATTTTGAGAAATATTGTGCCGTTCAGTAAGAAAATCTTAAAAGACAAAAAAAACGAAATTTACATAAGAAAACAAAAAATTCAATCGGAGAGTTAAATACTGGTAGACGTCACACATATTGGGATGATGTATAAATTCATCCAGTTTTTTCCACCGCACTACAGGAATGCATTGCATCAGAAGATAAAACGAAATCAATCAACTATGCATCCCCCCATTCCCCCATTATCTACGATGGTGTCCCAAAGTCTGGGTAGATCTGCAATATTATTAATGAAAAAGAAAAAAAAATCAATGCCATTCTAGAAAAAACGTGCACGTTTTACTGGGAAAAAATAATCAAGGAAATTCTGGAGATCAACATCATTGTTGAACGTTCTGCAACGGAATGCATTCGACAGTGATTGGAACAGGTGATAGTTTGAAAATGTGCCGGGCGTGGTAGGATATCCCCTTTCATGTCCTGAATGGCCATTTTTGTCATGTTCGCAATTTGAGGGTGTGCGTTATCATGTTGGAGAAGGACACCCTGATGCCGATGTGGCCGTTTCTGCTGAATTTCTCCCTCCACACGGCGGAGTTGCTCACAATAGAGTGCAGCGTTGATGGTCCGATTCCTCGGTAGCATTTCCCAGTGAATAATGCTTTCCATGTCCCACCAGACGCACAACATGATCTTCGCAGGATGAAAGTCATGCTTTGGACGTGGAGTGGGCGTCTTGTTTGGGCTTAATCATTCCCTCCGATGCCTGAATTTCACGTACAGGCAGCACTTTTCATCTCCAGCAACAACACGTGACAGAAGGTGTTTGTGTTGCTGAGAACATTCGCGATAACGGGCGAGCAAGGAACCGCACATGGCAACACGCCGATTCTTGCTGTCCGCGGTGAGAAGTGAGGAACCCAAGACCCAAGTCGCTGGACCTTTCCCATACGTTCCAGGTGTCGCACCACTGTGGTCTGATCACAGTCCAACTCAGTGACTAATTCGGGTGTGGTTGGACGTGGATTCAAGTGGATGAGATAGTTCAAACGATTCTCATCAAAGTGAGACGGACGACCTGAGCGTGGAGAGTCGTTGAGGTCAAAATTGCCACCTCGGAACCGCATTAAACCATTTGCGGGCTGTCCTCGTAGCAATAGCATCCTCCCCATACACAGCACAAATCTGTCGAGCAGCCTCGGGGGTTGTGAATACCTTGTTAAACTCGTAGAGGAGCAGATGTCGGAAATGTTTATTCCTCTCTACTTGACACTCCTTACTTCCGGACCTGAAAACCAAAAAACCATTGGCCACAATCACACAACGCAATATGATTTAGATAGACGATATTACTGGCTGGAATTTGATTTGCAACTGGCCATATACACCGTCACTACTGAACTGAGAAGGGCTCGTGAAATAAAACGGCATGAACTTATGCATGAACCCAATAGCTAACATATTTGAGCAGGCGGTACTTAAAGAAGGGGAGAGAGAGAAGGACAGGGAGATTATTTTGGAAATAGCCCTACTGTTTAAACACTGGGGTGCCAAAATTAAGGACGAAGAGGAGAAATTAGCATAACAGCGGAACGAGCAGGCAGAATGGACCGAAAGACTACTCAGGAGATACACTAGGGTCCGGTACGGTAGGAAATGCGCATATATGCAGCATGACGGGGGGGTCTGGTGGTGTACGCTTAGCGATTCGGTGAAAGTTAATGCACGGTATACATCGGTTTGAACTACGTCCAGTTGCTGCCACCGTGTGATATGGCTAACAGGCAATCCAGTACACGACATCTGGATGACTTTACCCGAGGCCGCGTCTTTGGGAAGTTGGAAAAAGGTTGAAGTGTGACTAGTGCGGCCGAGGAGTTCGTGATCGCTCACAGCATGATTTCACGAGCTCAACCACTGCTAAACTCTCGGACAGCTGTTCGAGAGTTTAGCAGTGGTCGTCAACGAGCAACCACGGCGGCAGACGAGCGGTATATTGTCCTACAGGCGAGAGGAGACAGAAGGCAGACAGCGAGAGAAATCGCAAGGCACATGCAACAGACAACTGGACTTCCGTCATCGCGTTGCACCGTGGCCAGGAGGCTGCACAAAGGTGGTCAATTTGCACGACGACCAGTACGGGGTGTGCCATGAACGCCTGCTTATCTGAGACGGCGGTTTCTGTGGTGCCAGGAACACAAGAACTGGACACATCAGCGATGGAGTCGAGTTCTCTTTACGGATGAGAGCCGATTTAGTCTGACGAGCTATTCTGGAAGTATACACATCTGGAGAGAGCAGGGAACACGCAATCACACCTACAATATCATCGAAAGGGACCGGTTTGGAGGTGGCGGAGTTCTCGCTTGGGGCGGTATCATACTTGGTAGCCGTGCTAACCTCCACATCTTCCAAGGAGGTTCAGTCACTGGTGTCCGCTATTGTACCGAGGTCCTCCTGCCTCACGTGCATCTGTTTAGAGGTGCTGTGCGTCTTGAGTTCCTCTTCATGGACGACAACGCTACACATCATCGTACAATGGCTGTCACAGAGCTGTTGGAGAGTGAAGATATTCAACGCATGGATTGGCCCGCAAGGCCCCCGAACCTAAATCCAATCGAACACGTGTGGGACCTTCTCGGGAGATGCTTGGCAGCACGTCACCAGCCGCCAGCAACGATTCCGCAGCTGCGATTGGCGCTACAAAAGGAATGGGCCGCGATGCCTCAACAGCTCCTTGACAACCTCGTCCTCAGCATGGACAGACGTTGAAAATCGTGCAACGCAGTCAGGGTTGATGATATCCCCTACTAAAGACTGGATGTTTCTTGGCTGCCGCCTGTCACATGGACGTTTCTGTCTTCTGTTCAATTGTGCTCGAAGCTACCTTTTCAATAAAGTGCTTTTGTATCCTTTGGATTCCTTGTTTGGACGGTTTTGCTCACTTGTCCCATATTCTTACATCTTGAGGATCTTATGGTATGATTTGAGTCGATGTGGAGCACTTCTGCACGACGTTACATTCGAAAAACCATCTCGTCCTTAATTTTTGCACGCCAGTGTATATGAGGAGTGTTGTCATTTGCGATTTTATTTGTGTATTGGCAGAATTCTTTACATTGCAACGAATGACAGCACAATGTTGTTCCACAAGGAGAAGGTAAAGTTATTTATTACTCCAACTCATCACTAAACGATCTGGGGAAATTTATTCCTTTCAGTATCGAATATTTTCTCGCAACTCGACTTAAATGGAATTTCATTAGATGCTGAATAAAACGTCGTCAATTTAAATTATTCACATAATTCGTTAAATCCGTGGAGTAACAGTTATTACCAAACTAAAGAGGAAACAAAGGAAACATTAGCCCGAAACCTTGCTCGTGTTCTTGGATAAAAAAAATGTATCAATATGTTATGGGCCCTTGCCTCTCACATATTAGATTAATTCTTTTTACACGTTTTCCAAACATCTCACTAAGTACTAAGGTTGAGACGAATTTCAATATTTCCTATGCGTTTTTTTTTCGCACAGAATTGAAGATAAAAAAATGCAGATATCTGCCTGCAAAGTTCAAAACCGTAATAATTCTTGAATAATTTCTTAAGTCTGTCACGAAATGTTTTTCCAGTGCAAGATTTATTTATTCGTACATTTGCTTTAATTCATACAAAAACTGAGCGAGAATCTGATGTGCAACTTCTATCAATCACTTCCTGATAAATCGTTGACGCCTTCCCTGAGAGTCAGTTTAAATCCTTTTCTCGACATTCATAAATGCCATTTTGATAGCTTTCATTCTTCATTTCATTCCGCTGCCGCATTTTGTTCTTCCTCTCTCTCTTTGTCCTAGTGTCCATTGTCTAAAGAAAAGAACATGATTTCGGAGGGGAGAGGGGGGGGGCTTGGATTCCTAGAAGCCGACGCTATCGGATGCGAAATCGATTTTACAATCATTGGTACAGCGTTCCTTCTCAGAAATCCCTGTCTCTTTCTCAGCTCTAAGAGTATCACAAAACGAGTCTTTGTTAAATGCCCAAGATTCGCTGTCAGATATTTTATCTGGAAAATGAAAGTTGTCCCCCGAATTAAAGAGGGGGGCGCTAGCATTAGGTCGGTGTAGATGAAATGTCGGACTATTGGTGGAAACTCTAGAAACCACCCAAAAGTGGGGTGTAAAACAAATTTTATTAATCAAAATATCAGGCGTGTGCAAAAGATCTATTCTGTTTTTATGATGCAAATTCCAAGTAAAGAATTGAAGGAACAAGTGCAATAACAGATGGATGGCACATCTGATGGCCAAAATGGTTTGCGGAGTAGACTATAAAATGGCATCAAGCAACCAGGGACATGTCATTCGTAAAGTAGTCGCGCAAAAATTAACATATCTAGCAATAAGGATAACATTAGTCGCTGTTCACGTACGAAGTATTGGGTTGTCAAATAAGTTCGTTCGGGGTTTTTTCCGATTATAGGAATCCTTATTTTTCATGAAACTTTTCTCAGAAATTAGGTCATGATATATGCTCCTTCATTGTTCACGACCTTTTGCCAACGTTCCACTAGGTTGTCAATGCCTCGACAGCAGAAATCCCCGGGTTTCGACTCGAAGAAGTCATCAAACCACCGTTTCAGATCGACGTCGTGGTTAAACAATACGTCTCGCAGAGTGGTCGAGAGCGACCAGAAAAAGTGATAACATGAGAGTGCTAGATCAGGAGAATATGGTGGGTGCAGTAGAAATTCCCAACTGAGATCTTGAGTAGCAGTTTTGGTCAGATTAGCGACGTGGGGGCGAGCGTTGTCGAGTTGAAGGAACACACCGAGGTGCCGGTTGTGTCGTTTCAGCTAAACTGCCTCGTTAATACGATGCATTTGCTGAACGTATAGCTGTACATTGATCTTGGTGTTTTTTTCAAGCAATTCGTAGTGGATTATACCTTCCCAATCCCACCAAAGGTTGATCATGGTCTTGCGTGGATGCAGCTCGGCGTTGGTTCGAGGTGTTGCTTGCATGTGAGGACTCAGCCATTCTTTCCTCTGCTTCATGTTGACATAGAGACACCATTTCTCATCGCCGTTGACGATGCGGTAAACAAATCTCTGTTTGTGTCCACGAGTAGCCTGGTGAAGAGCGAGTAGCCTGGTGAAGAGCGCTCCATAGTCGGAGCCAACTGGCTCCGACTATGGAGCGCTGGTGATTGTCCCTTGCGTTCAGAGAATGTGGCACCCATGCATCGAGTTTTTGGACTTTACCAATCGAGTGAAGGTGACGGGAGACGGTACGCGGATCCTCGTGGATGGGCTCATTCAATCCATCCTTATTGAACTGAACAGGTTTGCCGCAACGCTGAGAGTCTGTCAGGTCGAATTACCCCTTCCTGAAGCGGGAATACCATTTCTGTGAAATTATCTCAGTTATAGCACCTTCTTTGTACACAGCACAAATGTATCGGGCAGTTTTGGTAGCTTTGGAACCTTGATTAAAAGCGAAGAGAAGGATGTGTGGAAAATGCTCCGTTCTGTCTACTTTCCACTCCATCTTCATATGGCAATAAATAGTTAACCCAAACGTAATATCGAAACCGATGAACACAAAAGTTGTACAGGAAGACATAACATATACCACTATGGTCAAAATATTGTTCGTGTTCTTTCAAAAAACCTTGGTAAAAACCAAACGAACTTATCTGACAACCAAATAATCACAACGAAAGCAGTATAAATACACCAGGTAAATAAGTAGTCTCTAAGATAATAATCCAAGCAGACTCTAAGATAAGATCGGTTTAATCGGTGTAATACACAAAACGCCGAAACTTAAAAAACAGAATGCAAGCTTTTACTATCATGGTGGCTTCTTCAGGTAGGAATACGAACGTCCAATCTAAAACTGAGTTCCAAATCGTTAGAAAAATTGAATAAAAAATATAGGGAAACAGGACTACTAACCTCTCAGATACAGGAGTATTCGGCATCCCCTGATTTACACAGATAGTAAAAGAAAGAGTATATAAGAATTATCAAGCGTTCATTCTGTAACATCACAGACACTCGATCACAACACAAAACATTTATTACTTTACACAAAAACATAAATTGGATTACACTTCGCGTTACAAACTGAACTTGTTGTCTTAGATAAAGCTCGCCATGTCCTCCTCCTTCGATATCTCTCTCGCAACTCTCCTCATCACTCACCACACGCTCAAGTCATTAAATGTCAATGTATATTTCCGCGCTTTTGTGCGTGGAAGTCGTACTTTACAACCTCTCCTCACTCCAGAGGAACTTTTTCCAGTGGTAAAAAGTTCTTGTCATTTTACAATACAATAGTCATAGTTCACATAATGAGTCATAATCCATTTACAAAGAGAAATATATGAGTTAATTTAACAATCATCTTTACGTGTTTTCCAACAATTTTCATGTAGTATATATCACAACCAAAAAAAAAATGTTTTCACTAGCAGACACATAGCATGACCAAGGTAGATCATCTAAAGTTGGAACTCTGCTCAGTCCATCTGCATGTTTGTGCATAGTTCCCGATCGATGAATTTTAACAAAATCATATGCTTGTAAAGCAAGGGCCCATCTCATCAGACGAGCATTTGAACTTGCGTTGGTGCGTAACCAAACGAGAGGGTTATGATCAGTTTGTATGAGGAATTTTTGACCATCCAGGTAGCATTTCAGTTTCTGTACCGCTAATATAATGGCGGCACATTCTTTTTCACTGGCACTGTATGTCTTCTCTGCTGTCAAAGTTTTCTGCTTAGATACAGTACAGGATGTTCAGCGCCATCTTCTTGTTCTTGCGAGAGGACGACTCCCATTCCTTGATCTGAAGCATCAGTTTGTAGAATAAATCTACGTTCATAGTCAGGGGCATACAGAACAGGAAAACTAGGTAAAGATTTTTTTAGTTCCACAAAAGCTTTCTCACATTGTTCTGACCATATAATTTCCTCTTTACGATTTTTACCCTTCAAGATGTCTGTCAAGGGAGCTGCTATCGAAGAAAACATTGGAATATATCTACTGTAATATCCCGCCAGGCCTAAGAAAGATCTTACTTGCGTCTTGTTCTTTGGCGTAGGAAAATTTTGTATGTCCTGAACCTTTCGTTCCGCTGGTTTTCGATATCCTTGTCCAACAATATGACCCAAATACAAGACGTGATCTTGAGCAAACTTACATTTGGAAGGTTTTATGGTCAAGGAAGCCCTCTGCAACCTCTGTAGCACTTCTTCAAGATGTATAAAATGATCCCCCAGTTTTCGGAAAAAATGGCAACATCATCTAGATATGGTACGGCAAACTCTTCGCAGCCTCTCAAAAGTTCCGACATCATTTTGCTAAAGAAATAAGGTGCGTTCTTAAGGCCAAATGGCATCTTTAAGGGCCGATACGTTCCAAAAGTAGTCACAAACGCTGCCAATAGTTGAGCTCTAGCACTTAATGGAATTTGCCAGTACCCTTTTGTTAAATCTAATACTGTAATATACTTCGCTCCAGAAACCTTTTCGACTCTTTCTTCTATGTTGGGCAATGGATAGAACTGGGTCCTTGTCACTTCATTTAATCGCCTGTAGTCAATACATGGGCGTGGATCTCTTCCGGGTACTTCTACCAAAATCATGGGTGATGCATAGTCTGATTCACCAACTTCTATAATCTTGTACTGCAGCATTTTATCTATCTCGGCTTTAAGAATATTTATCTGCCTGGGCGACATTCTATAAGGCTTAACTCTTACAATAGCATTACTAGCTAGCTCGATATCATGTTCGACCAAATGAGTCTTTCCTGGAATATTAGAAAACATTTTCAAGTAATGACATAATAGTTTTTTCAGATCCTGAATTTGTTGGCCACTTAGGCGCTCTCGAAGTTTACTGTTCTCCTCGATATCAAAGAAGTTAAATATATTGGGATTTTTTCAACTTGCGGAAATTTAATCTCTAAATCCATTTCACCATTTTCACAACCGGGCAATAAGTTCACAAATTCTGGTCGTTTATGGTATGGTTTCAGCATGTTAATGTGATATACTTGATGCTTTACATTTTTACCTTCAAAGCTTACTACATAATTAGTCTCAGAAATATTTTTCTCAATTTTCCCTCGTCCTTTCCACTGTTCCGCTAACTTATTTGGCCTGCAGGTAACAAAAACCAATACTAAATCTCCTTCTTGAAATTCACGTTTTACCGCATTTCTGTCATACCAATATTTTCTTTTCAATTGAGCCACTTCCATGTCTTTAATGGCAAGTTCTTGACATCTTTTCATCCTATTTATTAACTCAAATACATATTCAGTGACATAGTTTTCTTCTTCAGGATGACCCATCCATTTTTCATACAATAGTGTCATTGGCGTCCTCAAATTTTTTCCATGCACCAATTCAGCAGGCGTAAACCCTGTGCTTTCATGTGCCACAGTTCTCAAAGCAAACAGCGCCGCCGGTAACTGTTTCTCCCAATCCGGAGCAGACTCAAGACATAAAACTCTCAACATCCTTTTAATAGTTCGATGGAATCGTTCTACCGGATTACTTTGGGGATGATATACAGAACTATGAGTAACTTTTATTCCAAACCGCTCCAGAAATTCTAGTGTCAAAATGCTTACAAAACTGGCTCCTTGACCAGTTTGAATTTCTTTCGGAAATCCCATGCGGCTAAAAATGTGTAACAAAGCGTCAACTACCGACTTGGATCCTATGTCTGGTACTGGTACTGCATCTGGATATTTGGACGACAAACACATAGCTGTAATTATGTATCTATTTCCGCTTGAAGTCTCGGGCAAAGGCCCACAGGCATCAACGTTGATTTTTGTAAAAAATTCAGGAATAATTGGAACTATTTTTAAAGGTGCTTTCTTTTTGTCCCCAGCTTTTCCAGCACGTTGGCATGAATCACAAGATTTTACAAATTCTTCAATGTCTTTATAACAGTTAGGCCAATAAAAATACTTCGCTAGTCTGTCTTTGGGTTTTGTCACTCCTAAATGCCCCGACGTTCCCTCATGACACATGTTTTTTATTTGTTCTCTATAATATTCTGGAACAACAATAAGATCTTCCTCTTCGCCAACCTTGTTGATCTTCTTCTTCACCAACATCCCATTTCTTAGTACAGCATAACCATTTGCCTTTTTAAAATCTGTTTTCTCTATTTCTTTGAGAAATTTTTTCAATTCCAAACTTAGCCGTTGATCTTCCATGAAACCTTTTGAATCCATTTTTACCAACTCTAACATGGCTTTATCTTCATCATGCCTCAATGGCAGAATTTCTTCTTCTAATTCATCTGATTCTTCGGAACCCACAGCCTCTCCTTCAAGGGCTTGTTTTTCTTTCTTCCCTGAATCATTCTTTACTGAATTTCTCTCTTCGTTGTTTCGTTTTTGTTTTTCTTGATACCGAGTAATCACAACATTTACCTATTCTGAATTAAGTGGCCACTCCATATCAATTTTTGTTTAACAAAGCGGCAGTCTTATTTCCAAGTAAATATCTACCTTGATCTAGCGACTTTCTAATCACTGCAGCCTTAGTTACAATATGACCAAATTCACATTCTAGTTCAACTTCTGCCAATGGTAAACAAACCTTTTGTTCATCCAGAAGATGCTGTACCCACACATGTTCTCCAGTAAACTCACCAGGCGACACATACTCTTGACAAATGATATCAACTGATGAACCTGTATCCCGAAGAATAGGCATGGTAACTCCATTTATTTTTCCTTCAAAGGTATAGGGTGCCAAGAGATCCCCTTCAGTTTCTTCTCTGATTCTATTTATGCTTCCTGAGTTCTGTGATTTTAGCTTAGGACACTGAGGTCGAATGTGATCATAAGATGCACACTCGTAACATTGAATCTTCCGTCTGCGATCATACTTTTCTTCATTCTGAGATACATTCCGTTTTGACCACCCTTGTCCTACATCTGACTTAACATAATTTTTGTTATAAAATCCATTTTTCATAAAATTTCTGCGATCATAGTTATCTCTAGTTTTTTTCTCACTGCCTTGCATTTTCTTTGAAGCACAAAATTCATTCGACGAATTTTTCTTGATTCCTCCTCTTACACTTTCATAATTGTCCACCATATCAGCCAAATCTGAAGGTGAGACAATATTTGACCATTTATCAATAAAATGCTCCCTTATTTCTATAGGCACTCTCAGCTTCAATTGATCTGTGATCAATTAATTTTTAGCCCTTCAAAATCGCCTATTTTAAGTCCTGAAATCCATTAATTAAAATAATTTTCTAACTCGAAGGCGAAATCTCTCCAGGTCTTCTCTGATGTACGCATGTGTTGTACAGATTTCAATCTAAATTTCTCTGGACTTAACTTATATCTTTTAAGAAGTAACCTTTTAACATATTCATAGTTTTTAGCATCTTCCACATTTTCTCTGGCAATCAATTGTGATATTTCGTAGGGCAAAAGTCCTATCAAATTCGTGACCCAATCTTCCCTCTTTATTTCTGCTTGTTGTGCTAGCCTTTCAAATAAAACTAAGTAAATACTTATATCACTGTCTTTTGGGTCAAATGTTTTCATCAAATGACGAAGTTCTAATCACGGTTTATGAGAATTTCCATTTTGCTCCAAACTACCTCCCGGCGGCTGACGTCCAGCTTCTATTCTGAGTTTTTCAAGCTCAAATTCCATTTGTCTTTCTGTTTGTCTACGTTTTTCAAGCTCCAATTCCATTTGTCTTTCTGTTTCTCTACGCTCTTTTATACCTGCCAAAAGTTCTTTCACGAAATACTCTTCATATCCTTCAAAGTTGACAATTTCTTTTTTAATTCCAGAATTTTGAGATTTGGCATAACTTCTATACCCAATTCTTCCGCCAACTGCAGAAGTTCTTCTTTTCGAGCTCTTCCTAAGAAAGCCATTTCAACAAGCTCTACGTGTACCCAATGTTTATTCATTATCGTATATGTGTATACGTTCACGGAAATTGTTTACAACAATATTCTACATTTACCTATAATCTAGGCTCAAACAGTTGATCTGAATGTACTATTTCTTGACAGAAATTATTTCCTTCTATTTTCGTATATGTGTATACGTTCACAGAAATTGTTTACAACAAAATTCTACATTTACCTATACTCTAGCCTCAAACAGTTGATCTGAATGTACTATTTCTTGACAGAAATTATTTCCTTCTATTTTCGTATATGTGTATACGTTCACAGAAATTGTTTACAACAAAATTCTACATTTACCTATACTCTAGCCTCAAACAGTTGATCTGAATGTACTATTTCTTGACAGAAATTATTTCCTTCTATTTTCGTATATGTGTATACGTTCACAGAAATTGTTTACAACAAAATTCTACATTTACCTATAATCTAGCCTCAAACAGTTGATCTGAATGTACTATTTCTTGACAGAAATTATTTCCTTCTATTTTCGTATATGTGTATACCTTCACAGAAATTGTTTACAACAATATTCTACATTTGCCTATAATCTAGGCTCAAACAGTTGATCTGAATGTACTATTTCTTGACAGAAATTATTTCCTTCTATTTTCGTATATGTGTATACGTTCACAGAAATTGTTTACAACAAAATTCTACATTTACCTATACTCTAGCCTCAAACAGTTGATCTGAATGTACTATTTATTGACGGAAATTATTTCCTTCTATTTTCGTATATGTGTATACGTTCACAGAAATTGTTTACAACAAAATTCTACATTTACCTATACTCTAGCCTCAAACAGTTGATCTGAATGTACTATTTCTTGACAGAAATTATTTCCTTCTATTTTCGTATATGTGTATACGTTCACAGAAATTGTTTACAACAAAATTCTACATTTACCTATACTCTAGCCTCAAACAGTTGATCTGAATGTACTATTTCTTGACAGAAATTATTTCCTTCTATTTTCGTATATGTGTATACCTTCACAGAAATTGTTTACAACAATATTCTACATTTGCCTATAATCTAGGCTCAAACAGGTGATCTGAATGTACTATTTCTTGACAGAAATTATTTCCTTCTATTTTCGTATATGTGTATACGTTCACAGAAATTGTTTACAACAAAATTCTACATTTACCTATACTCTAGCCTCAAACAGTTGATCTGAATGTACTATTTATTGACGGAAATTATTTCCTTCTATTTTCGTATATGTGTATACGTTCACAGAAATTGTTTACAACAATATTCTACATTTACCTATAATCTAGGCTCAAACAGTTGATCTGAATGTACTATTTCTTGACAGAAACAAGTTTTTTAGAAGTTCCCGTGCCCGGAAACTTCTAAAAAACTTGCTTTGATATTTCATTCCTTTGGATAATTCTCTAAGAACAACAACAAAACAGTTCTTACATAAACATCTAATGTGGTGTAAATCCGATACGGAACAAATAATTTCGAAAAAAACAAACTACAGTCACCATCCTTTGTTCTTCCCAACACAAAGAGGGAAACAAAATATCCCTGTCGCGTTGGTTCTTTCTCTCGCTTGAAGAACTTTCAACTCATCGATTCCCACGGTCATAAAGAACGCCGCTGAAGTTGTTCTGTCTTTCGTAGTTCGAATCTCACAGGTGCCTTCACTTCCTGTCTTTCGTCGTTCGAATCTCACAGGTGCCTTCACTTCCTGTCTTTCGTCGTTTGAATCTCACAGGTGCCTTCACTTCCTGTCTTTCGTCGTTCGAATCTCACAGGTGCCTTCACTTCCTGTCTTTCGTCGTTCGAATCTCACAGGTGCCTTCACTTCCTGTCTTTCGTCGTTCGAATCTCACAGGTGCCTTCCATTTCTATCTTTCGTAGTTCGAGTCTCACCGGTGCCTCCAATTCTATCTTTCGTCTGTAACATCACAGACACTCGATCACAACACAAAACATTTATTACTTTACACAAAAACATAAATTGGAATACACTTCGCGTTAATAACTGAACTTGTTGTCTTAGCCAAAGCTCGCCATGTCCTCCTCCTTCGATATCTCTCTCGCAACTACCCTCATCACTCACCACACGCTCAAGTCATTAAATGTCAATGTATCCTTCCGCGCTTTTGTGCGTGGAAGTCGTACTTTACAATTCAACGTAAGGTTATCGGAACACAAAAGAGACATAAAGTCGGGACGGCTTACAACAACATTGGCTAGAGAAGTCCAACTCCACATCGCGACACCTGTTTGGGGAAATTTGCTGAAGGTGGCCTACTACACTACCACTAAAGCTACGGCGATTAGAGAATCTCTAGAAATCATAAACAACCAATTAGCATGCAAAGAGTGTATCTCAACAGAGCTACCAAGCGCGTGGAGGTGGAGCACCTTTCTACGAGAGCAGCGTGCCTGACCTCCTTAAAGCATTCACGCGTCTCAATATCAACAAGTAACGTTTCTACGCATTTATAAGTGTATTCAATTTTTCTAACGATTTGGAACTCAGTTTTAGATTAGACGTTCGTATCACGAGAGTAGCAGGTGTCAAAATAGCCCTTATGACTTACTGATATTTTAATTGTAATCGTTAGTCGGGGAGCATTATTTCGTTGAATCTTATTTTGCTCTTTGGTATTTTAATATTAAAACGAAAATAATAAAGGACGAATAAAAACATATTAATAAAAATAAAAAGATTCGTTCTGCAAAATTTTGGATTCACTCAAAAGACCGCAGGTTTCCCACCACGGTACTAACATAAATTAAAGAATATAAGTTATTTTTAAAACAGCTTTACTTCGGTAAGGTACAACACAGGCTACAAAAGGCAAAATTTTATATTCTCCAATTTATAATGTATCCTCCGGGAAACGGTAAAACGTTTTCACATCAGAGCATGATTTAACTGAGGTAAAACAAAAATCTGTTCTGTTTCCTTATGCAGTCGATATTTGATCACCATATTATGTTAGGAGAACCTGCTTGAGACGCGGTTAATTGATAAAATCTGTTACCCACGGAGGAGTAAAGCCATCAAAAGTCGCTGTGTTTGATGGATGTGGAGACGCGCCAGTCCTTTGAAAGATTTCCCACTCAGTAGAAGACGTACAACACTAGGAAATGAGTATTTAACGAGAAAGCATAAAGTGCACTTTATTTCAGGGGAAGAGGGAAACAGTCTTCCAAACAATAAGAGAAATATGAATGGGTTTGGCTGCACTGTGCTTTGAGAAATCAAAAGACACACAACTAATACAGACAATCGGAATGACAAATATGAAATATTTGTTCCGCAGAACGAAACTTCCTTACCTTTACTAGAGAGAGAGCGATTTCAGAATCTAAGCATATACAGTAGTGGATATAATTTTGTCCCTTCATATTTTTGACAGATATACACTGAACAGCAATTGAATTAGAGATACCAGTCTAGTAACTTGTAGCACCATCTTTCGCCCTGATGACGGCGGCGATTCGTCTCGGCATGGACTCGACAAGACACCTGAAGCGTTGGGAAGCGATACGGATCCACGAACCCTGAACAAGCTCCCACAGTTCACGAAGATTTGATAGAGGGGGTCAGTGCCTTGAAAATCTCTCGGTAACATCCCAGATGTGCTCGATGGGACTTAGGTCAGGTGATCTAGCTAACCAAGAAAACGAGGTCACGTCGGTGGAGTGTTCATCCAACCATTCGGATACAATTCGGGAGCGATGGCACGGTGCATTGTCTTGTTGCAGGATGAGGTCCCCAGTGGGATGTTGAAGCCGCACAAACGGGAGCAAATGGTCGTGCAGGATATCCCAGTAACGTTAACCTGTGAGTAACGATGTCACACGTACCAGAGGTCCCATTTCAGTCCACGTAAACAGTCCCCAAACGAGAATGCCACCCCCACCAGCTTGAAGAGTACCCTGTTGGCAAGAGGGATCCATCGCTTCATGTGGTTTGCGCCGTACTCGTATCCTGCCATCCGCATGTACCAACGTGAATCTCGACTCATCAGTCCAGGCAACATTTTTCCACATGTCTAGGGTCCAGTGGCGATGTTCCCGCGCCCATGGTAATCTTTGCAACCTGTGATGTGCGGTCAGCAGCGGTATCCTCGTGGGACGATGGCTTCTGTTTTCCATAGCGAGGAGATGGTTCTGGATGGTGTGACTGCTTACACGTTTTTGTGCACCAGCGTTATTTTGCAGAGTGATTTCTTGCACTGTGGCCCGTCTGTCCGCTGTTACAATGCGAGCTAGCCGACGATGATCCCGCTCATCCACACGCTGCTGTCCTTGGCAGTTGGTCCTTGCAGGGATGGTTTTACCGGATTTGATGTACTCACGTTGCACCCGTGACACAGTGGCTCGTGAAAATCTCAGTGACTGCATGAATTTCGAGATGGAGTGACCCATTCGTCGGGCCCCGACAATTTTTCCACGATCAAATGCGCTTAGATCATTCGTCTTACCCATACTGTGTCCGACTCTTACTGATTCTCGTCGCATCACTCCTTATATTGTCGGATCGCTGATACGTCATGTCGTTTCCGCTTATAGGGCCGCCCACAGCGCCACATTTGCATAACGCCAGCTGTCTGTAATTCAATTGCTCTTCAGTGTAAATATACGTGAAAGACCACTCCTGTGTTATATACCCCACTGTCGTACGAAAATTCAGCACACTCTGATTGGTGTCCATAATTGTACTCGCTGAGGGCGTGGCGAAAGCTGATAAGTGAAATCAGTCTTTAAAAAGCGAAGCTATTACGGTCCTGCTCTGCTGAATGTTTAGCGATACCGGTGCTCTTCGGGAAAAACAGCTGTTGCTGATTTGTACACACAGCCCGAAGACTGAATTAACGAAATAAGTTGTTGAAAGTGTTAGGTGTAAAACGAATAAGCATGTTGCAGGTCTCTCGAGTGTTTGTCATCGAACGAGGGAAAATCCATGTCTTAAGAGCACAAACTGATATGAATGTTGCAGGGCTCTCGAGTGTTTGTCATCGAACGAGTGAAAATCCATGTCTTAAGAGCACAAACTGATATGAATGTTGCAGGGCTCTCGAGTTTTTGTCATCGAACGAGGGAAAATCCATGTCTTAAGAGCACAAACTGATATGAATGTTGCAGGGCTCTCGAGTGTTTGTCATCGAACGAGGGAAAATCCATGTCTTAAGAGCACAAACTGATATGAATGTTGCAGGGCTCTCGAGTGTTTGTCATCGAACGGGGGAAAATCCATGTCTTAAGAGCACAAACTGATATGAATGTTGCAGGGCTCTCGAGTGTTTGTCATCGAACGAGTGAAAATCCATGTCTTAAGAGCACAAACTGATATGAATGTTGCAGGGCTCTCGAGTGTTTGTCATCGAACGAGGGAAAATCCATGTCTTAAGAGCACAAACTGATATGAATGTTGCAGGGCTCTCGAGTGTTTGTCATCGAACGGGGGAAAATCCATGTCTTAAGAGCACAAACTGATATGAATGTTGTAGGGTTCTCGAGTGTTTGTCATCGAACGGGGGAAAATCCATGTCTTAAGAGCACAAACTGATATGAATGTTGTACGGTTCTCGAGTGTTTGTCATCGAACGAGGGAAAATCCATGTCTTAAGAGCACAAACTGATATGAATGTTGCAGGGCTCTCGAGTGTTTGTCATCGAACGGGGAAAAATCCATGTCTTAAGAGCACAAACTGATATAAATGTTGTAGGGTTCTCGAGTGTTTGTCATCGAACGAGGGAAAATCCATGTCTTAAGAGCACAAACTGATATGAATGTTGCAGGGCTCTCGAGTGTTTGTCATCGAACGGGGGAAAATCGATGTCTTAAGAGCACAAACTGGTATGAATGTTGCAGGGCTCTCGAGTGTTTGTCATCGAACGGGGGAAAATCGATGTCTTAAGAGCACAAACTGATATTAATATTACAGACAGAGGCGTTACTAAGCATTTCTGCGCACGGTAAAACCTCAAAATATTGCGCTCCATGTCTCTTTGAATTATATACCTATATCTATCTACGTATCTATCTATATACACACTCTGTACACACACACGTACACACACACACACACACACACACACACACACACACACACACACACACACACACACACACACACACACACATAATCGGCGTAGTGATCTAAGCGTTCTTGACCTTTCATCGGAGATGGACCTCCTAACCACTTGTCTGAGATGGGTTCCGGTGAGGCTCTTGGTGAGGCATGATTGTAGTGTTTGTCTTGCGGTGTTGGCTCTATTCTTTACTGGGACTAATGGACTCTGGTCAATGACTGAGACTGCTTATATCCCATCGATTTTCTTACGGAGGTCATTAACCATCACCCGAAAAAAGAAAACAAAAAGCACCACATCCCAATGTTATCTCTATGTGTGAGACACAATCAGACTGTGCAAAGTGTGATTGGTTGTTCAGCTTTTCCCAACTGCTTCGGAGTTTGGACATTCGCTATCACATCAAATGAACCGATTGGCATTTGTGCCTCTTAGTCGAATTAATGACAGAATATCCCCGAAAGAATCTTCGACAATGTGAATAAGATCTTGCAACGTATATATAATTGCACTTTCATTTCTGAATTTCAGATGCTAACATCCCTGTAACATTTAAAAAAAAAAAAGAAAGCTGAATTTTAAGCTGCCGAGGTTACCGAAACTGGCGAAGCATATTATATGCAAAGTCTATCAGTGGTGAAATATCAAGGTATGCCGCAAAAAAGCTCTATAAAGAACTGGTGAAAAAGTTTTAATTTCAATTTTAATCAGATCGTAAGTAATGATTTACGCGCCGCTCGGGCAATATCTGGCAACAGATATTTCCCGAGCTACCAACAGGAGCTCAAAAGTCGCCCAAAATTACCTGAAAGATCTAGCTGGGTACGGTAAAAAAAGTGTACCGGCAGACCATCCAAAGTTACGAGTCGGGAACTTCATCTTCTGAGGCGCAATGCATCAAACAGAATTGTAACAGCTCGACAGCTGCGCAACGAATTAGATTTGCCAGTTGCTGTTCGACGAACACAGCAGTTGCTGTATCAATCAGGACATTGTTCGAAAAAAACTCCAGGCGAAACCAATGTCGTCTTCAGATCACAAAGCCAATAGACAAGAATTCGCTGTCAGCCATATGAGCTGGAGCTCTGATCAGCCCGTAGTTATTTTCTCCGATGAGACAAAATTCAATCTGGATGTCTCGAATGGTATACACAGTTACTGAAGGATGACAAAAAAGAACAGGTAGTGTTTTCCACTCGACATCAGGGACCGGATTCAGTCATGATAATGGGTACAATTGTCAGGGAAAAGGAAAGCGGTGCTGCATTCATGGGTGGAAAATAGAAAAGCTCTGGTTATCAACGAATGTTAATCAAACAGTTTCCTCGAAATTGACTTAAAACGGACGGCAGAAGTTGATTGTTTGAACAGGACAATTGGACCCATTTATATGTCGAAAGTGCCCCCAGATTTGGTTTAAGTCGAAACAAAAAATTACTCTCACCTTGGCCGTCAAAATCATTTGATCCAAATATAATAGAAAATGTGTGGTATATGATGGCATGCAAAGTGTGTGAAAATGACCGTCATTTCATGAATAAGGACAGCTTGAAAACAGCCATTCTTGAGTCAAGCAATTCTACACTGCTGGCCACCCAAAATGCAACACCAAGAAGGAAGCATCCCATTGGCCTGAAATTAGCAACATGCGTCACCCGCGAGAGGACATGCAAAACGATTAGCGTTACAGGGCATATGCAAATCATGTGCGACTGGCACGCCACCGAGAAGCACTATAATAAGAAGGATGAACCGAAGGCGGGGTGTAAGTAGCGGAAGTTTGTTGTGCTGCCGGAACTGTGCGTGGGAAGCTTCCTGATGCGTCGTCGGAAAATACGGCAGTCATTCCAGCACGTTTCGGAGTTCGACAGAGGACGAATCGTGGCTTATCGCGACAGCAGTTTATCGTACCGAGACATCGGTGCCCGTGTGGGTCGGCGTCCAGCCACAGTGAGGCGAGTATGGATTCGGTGGGTGCAGGAGGGACGGACGGACCGACGTGAATGATTGCCGCAGCGCGGCACACCACCGAACGAGAGGACCGGCATGTTGTGCGGCGGGCATTGACGGCTCGCACCGCCACATCACGAACGTTAGCGCAGGAATTAGGGTGTGTTGCGCAACAACCTGTGTCAGTCAGCACGTACAGTTCGACGTCGTCTGCAGGAGCGGGGACTTGTCGCACGGCGCCCATTGCTCCGATTACCATTGACGTTGCAACACCGGCGAGTGCGGCGGCAGTGGGCTGTTGAACGCCTCACCTGGACTACGGAATGGCACGACATTGTCTTCTCCGACGAATCCCGCTTCTGCCTGCAACACCACAATGGTTGGATCCGCGTGTGATTGCACCGCGGCGAAAGACTGTATGACGCCTTCATTATGCATCGCCATGCCGGTCCATCGCCTGGCGTTATGGTTCAGGAGCGCAATTGAATATGACACCCGCACCCTTCTGGTACGCATCGCCGGTACACTCAACAGCCACCGCTACATTTCCGACGGTTTGGAGCCTGTAGTCCTCCCTTACCTGCAGAACCTGCCAGCGGCTACGTTTGAACAGGACAATGCGCGCCCGCACATGGCACGCATCAGGCAACACTTTTTCATGGCCCACCTGCTGCCGTGGCTCGCCTGTTCTCCCGATATGTCGTCCATCGAGCACGTCTGGTCGCTGATCGGCAACCGAGTGGCCCGGCAAGCACCACCCGCGGCTACGCCTGATTAACTGTGGCAACGCGTGGAAGCAGCCTGGACCCACATACCCCAAGCCCACATCTAAAGCCTATTTCGTTTGATGCCGCGGCGTGTAGCGGCCGTTATCGCCAGCCATGGGGGCCACACGAACTATTGATGTCTGCGTGTTCCGCAAGTCAAACAGACCTGTAATCTCAATCGTTTCATCTTTGTATCTGTTGTTATGTGTCCAATAAATCTGGTTTTGCTATCTTGTGTCCTTCTTGGTGTTGCATTTTGGGTGGCCAGCAATGTAGGAATATGAAATACAATTCAGAACTTTTATGATAGCTTACCTCGTCGAATGGAAGCGGTTGCTGCAATGCTTAAAAAAGGTGGGTGGACAAAATATTAAAAATCTTCAGATTCTAAAAGTGGCACATATGAATTAAAGGGGCCATAATTATTTCGCATTTTCTTTATCACTTGGACGTGCACAAAGCCCGTACAAATATGTCTTTGAGCATAGGCACTGTTTATCTTTCCTTATTATAAATGTAGAGTACAACCTGTTTACTTTATATTCTGAAGATTTTTCATTTTCTGAATAAATGACACGTTGGTCATAATTATTTCGCTCACTGTACTTCTGCATCAGAAGCCTCTTTATTAAGAATCCTTAGTAAATGGCCGATATTAAATCATATCTGGTTACTCCAAAGATAACTTTACAATATACTTTTGACAAATAAATATTCCCAAACAATTCATTTTGCATGGAACAAGCAATTCCGCGTGTGCTGACAACAATATTAGCCAGAACAATGAATCAATGTTGTTCGCGAATTTTCTGTGGAGAGATGGCTTTTCGATGCAGCGATGAAACATAACTCACAATAAATCAATGCATTTTCGAAAAGATTTTCAAAAAGGAAGAGGACATCGAATTTTCGGTTGTAATGAGCACGTCTTTTGAATCCGATCTGATGCGAATTAAATTTATCAAAGTTATTCAAAGTTAATGGAACCAGTTAGGAAAACAATCAATAGGTTCCAACAATCGAGAAAACATCCAGAAATAGAAACATCTGCTTAATTCCACCAGCAGCTAAAAGGCATGTTACGAAAATAAACAAATACCGCACAAAAAGTTTCTCATAGCACAAGGAAGGTATCAGAGACAAAGATATTATCAAATTCAACAGTTAAAAGAATAAATATACGAGAGACGAAAACATTGTATAACACTATGCCTTCTAGTGGAAGAATTTTGCATAATGGAAAAGTTTAAAATTAGTGCGGGAGCTGACCCATGTCCTGTTGGAGAGTTTGCGTATACGCGGTTTCTCTTCACATATCATTAAATATGTGTCCTGTTGTAATGTACCAGGAGATGTGACGTACCTGCCAGAAGGACGCACACGACATAAAGGCAGATAGGAATCAGAATAAGACGTCCGCGTAGCTCAATTGGTAGAGCAACTTATTCCGGAATGAGGGCACCCGGGTTCGAATCCTGGCGCGGATAAAAATGACGGAGAAATTCACTTCGTTATACTGTGATGTTTTTCATCTTGATTACATGACCGAAAGGTCGTCAGTTTTTTTTCAAAATGGCCGCCAAATATGGTATATGGTTTTAAACGTATAACAGCATTTAGTTCGAAATGTGGCCAAGTTTGGTATCAAATGAAAGCTCTTATTCATGGCAATGCAACTAACCACACTTTATTTTCATATTGTTACATACATTTGAGCGAAATACAAAATATTGTCTGAGCCACAACAGATATTTTATTTATTATGTATATTGCAGCAGTTTGCTGTACATACTGGTCTTGGAGACCACACATTTTTCGATGGAACTGGCTTATGCATAATTTTTCATGTTTAATGACGTCTCTTTGTGCAATTGCATGCTCCTGACGAGTAAGTCCTATGATGCCTCCATGACATTTTGCAGGTTTGTTATAGACCTGTTCAAGAGCTAGGTCCATTCCAACACAATTAAACTTTCTGGTTCCGTGTTGAACAACAAAGCTGCCCTTTTTAAATGACGCATAAATGTTGGGATGCAGTTCTTCCAGTTTCTTGCAATCTTCAAGACATACAGACCCCCATCTTGCGTAATTAATTTTTCCAAATGCAAAGAACAAAGGAAGTGCTCTTTGAAATGCACACATATGTAAGTAAGTCCCAGTTCCCCTCTCGGTCTGCCCGTATCATCGTTGCTAAGTATTGGAAACATGTGATTCAGAAACGTTTTTCAATATCGGAACAATTTTGACTTGCTCCTACCTTTATCGATAACATTTCTCAAATTCCTTATCTAGTGTTTCCGTGAGACTGCAGGCTTGCTCAACCTGTTTTCCTGCCTCAAACCCATCTTCTTTGCAGAACAGTTGTAGTAACTTTACCTCCTCAAATATAGCTGAAAACATCTGGAGATCAGCATTCTCATTAAAAAAAACTCTATCAACTGTACACGATTGATGGCTTCTGCAAATAGAGATAATCCTCTTACTCATCGAGCATAACGACCACTGATAACACTATCTACAACTTTTGACACAAATGTTTCCGTTTCAATTAGCGCTTCCTTTGCTCCATCATCATCGAGGTAAAGACCAATACAGTTCATTAAAACCTTGCATATATGGAATGATCCAAGTCCCAAAAAATTGTTTTTAAATTGATTTGTAAACCACAACTCTATTTCCTTGGCAAGGCGGTACACTTATTCATCACACCATAAGGAACCATCATCTTGCTGAACTTGTGACATTGCATCTTGAAAATTTACCATTGTCGTATAAACAGATGATATATTGGTTGCAGGATGAGGTAGAATTGGAGTGTAAGATATGTTAGTCTTAGGTAAGACTTTGTAGTAACCAGCGAATTGTAGGAACTCCAAGAAGGTACGTCAGTTATCTCTGGAAAACCAAATTCAGGAATAGATGTATCTGGAAAAAAACGAGCAAGATACCAAGCACGATCTATCTGGGCTGCAAACTTTGATGGCTCATTTGTGAGTTCCTTACTACATGGGGCAAAGTCTTCTGAAATTTCACCACGGGTCTTAAGTTTGAAACATGTATAACGAAGTAAATTTCTCCGTCATTTTTATCCGCGCCAGGATTCGAATCCGGGTCCCCTCATTCCGGAATAAGTTGCTCTACCAATTAAGCTACGCGGACGTTTTATTCTGATTCCTATCTGCCTTCATGTCGTGTGCGTCCTTCTGGCAGGTACGTCACATCTCCTGGTACGTTACACATGTAATAAGTTCCTGACAAATCAACTTTTCATCAAATATTTTTTTCCTCTTATCAAATGAAAAGTCAGTCAAAGTAATTGTAGGCTTGGTTTGTGGCAAGTTGTCGCTATCTTGAAAGATAACCAATACTGTGTCATGTGTTCTGCCTATACCAGATGGTGTATCTTCTTCTTTATCAAAGTTATCCATTGATGCTTTAATATGTTTGTTTGGCAAAATAACAGGAGCAAGTGGAACACGATGTCCTTCTCCAAGAGTCACAGTCCTACATGCTAATGCATAGTCTTGTCGCTCTAAAGTATAAGATAGCTGGCACAAATTCCAAGGTGATTAAATGCTGTAATGAGTAACTTCGATCGACATGTTTCATGGATTGCTTGAGCAGTGCTTATATGTAACGGGGTTTTCTTCCTGCGATCATGCACAGTACTGAAGACTATCTGAAACACTGTATGCAGTTCCACTGACTTCTTACATCCTGGTATAAGGTGGCTGAAAATTCATACCATGATTTCGGACGAGTATCTTGGTACTTATTCAATGACGTTTGCAAGTCTTGTTCATCACAAAACTTATCATCATCTAGTTGAAAGTTATATTCTTTGCATTCCTTCCGTAAAATTTCAGCTGCTGATTTTACAATATTAGTTGATCGTATCTTGTCTACAATGGACACTGTTTCAGTACATGATGAAAAAACTTACTGTGATTTCTTTCTTTCTTATAATATGCTCACCGTAGTGGTTCATCAACAGCTCTTTTAGATGTTTATTACTGATTGGGTGTACAAGTTGGTCTCCAAGACCAGTATGTACAGCAAACTGTCGCAATATACATAATAAATAAAATATCCGTTGTGACTCAAACAATATTTTGTATTTTTCTCAAATGTATGTTACAATATCTAAATAAAGTACGGTTAGTTGCATTGCCATGAATAAGAGCGCTTTCATTTGATACCAAACCTGGCCACATTTCGAACTAAATGCTGTTATACGTTATAACGTAGAGGTCTTTTTGTACTGATACGTTATTTTAAAAAACTCACCATACAATGAAATAGTTCCTAAATTAAACCTTAACGGCCAGACGAAACATTTAAAACAGAAGTCAAACTTACGGAAATGATGCTTTATTCAAGATGTTTTCTCCAACACATCGTAAAATAACACAGCACTTCGCATTAAACGCTCCACACACCACACACTCTACATTAAACGCTCCACACACCATACGCTCTACATTAAACGCTCCACACAGCTCCACATTAATCGCTCCACCCAGCTCCACAAGCAACTGTTTGCTCGTAGTTTATATCTCTGGTTCTTATCATAACAGGCATACGTCACGTTCATTCAACCTCAATTAAGCTGCCAACAGCATTCGTTTGAGAGAAAAGATATCACGTTATATGTGAAATATAACTGAGAATAAATTCAAGATTTACATAGGGAAAGAAACTGAAAAGGAAAGTTAATTTAGAATATACGTCACAACGTTTAAAACCATATACCGCATTTGACGGCTGTTTTGAAAAAAAGCTTACGACCTTTCGGTCACGTACCCAAGATGAAAAACATCACATGACACATACTTAATGATATCTGAAAAGAAACCCCATATACGCAACGCATGTTTAGAAACAAATATATTGAATAAAATGTATTTCCAGTTCGATATCATTTACATTTACACTCCCTAGCGTCAAAATTGTGCATCGTGAAAAAAAAAACGAAATAAAGTATAATCATTCGCACATTTTAAGCTTCCCAAAGCAAAAAGAAGTTGTTAGATCTGACGATTAGTTGCAGAGGCATGGTATCCACAGACAGAGAGACGGACGGACGGACAAACGGAAAACATAAGCACGACCATTTTTACAAAAGATCTGCTAAAAATATGCGTATTGAAATGGTAAAAAGGATGCCTGACTTCAAAAGCCTGGTGTTGTTTTATTTTTTCCTTCGTTTCTGCTTTTTGTGCGTATTGAACCAATCTGAGAAATATCGCATTTTGAGAACGTCTTTTGAGATAATTACAAAAGAACATTCTTCTAGTGTCACACATCTCTGCCCGTTTGACTGTGTACTCCATTTCGCTCACCTTTCAGTGCAATTTGAAAACATCTCTTTGCGTTAGGAAACATAAACTACCAGACAAAATATTTATGCCCTTTAGCTTTTTAAGTATAGCATTGACTCTAGAGGGAGGAAACTCACATGCTATAGAATTTAAAATAACATATATTGCATTCCATATCATACGGTGACCATTTTTGCTTGCAGTTTCTGCTTCAAACAACGCACAGTTAGTCCGCCAGGGAGGGCAAATGTACATTTTATTTCCCCCAATATCTAAAGCCTTTTTAATCGATTGATAGTCAGTAGGTAGGGAATTTACTACAAAAAAAACGTCTAGGCCTTTTATATTTGCCTCTCATTAATGCCTTAATTTTTCAGATCCACTCATGTTAGCTGCTGAAAGTAATGTAACACGAAGTTTGTTTCGCTTTCCACCATGCGGAGTTTCATCTTTCAAAGACTGTTACGCACTACAGGGGTGACGCACGTCTCAAAGCGGAAAGTGAAAACGAAAAGCACTAGCCGGCGTACCTTAATTGGGAAAGCATTCTGCTCCGGAGCAGAAAGATGTGGCTTTTAGTTCCTCCGCCGGAAGAGAGCGGGTTTGAATTTCAGATTGGCGCTCGAACGTAATCTACTGGCCTTTAGGTTCATTGAATAATGTGTAATGCACCTCCTACAAATCGTCTGAAATTAATGAGAATACCTTCTTCGCTTCAAACAATGCGTGATGCTTCATCGACACATCGTCTGAAATGAGTGGTAATTACTTCTTCAACAGAAAGTTACTTCAAATATGGTTTACGGCTGTTCCGAAACCTGCGATTTCCTGCACCCGCCTTTATCAAGAGGGGGAGGGAATATATATGTGACGTACTACAGGGGCTTGTGTGGAAGTCAAGAGGGCAAGTAGTAGTGATAAGCCCTTGACGGCGTAGCTTAAATGGGAAAACATTCGGCTGCGGAGTAGAAGGATGCACAAGACATAAAAAGGTTTCATACTTACATTCGTCGGCACGGGAAATGGTCTTGGGGGTCATAATCTTTTAAAATGGAAATACATTTTTCAATCATTCGGAACAAGTTTTGACATCCACTGTCGCACTTCCTCCGCAAAGTTTACTATATTTAATTTCTTGACTTTTGTGAAATTTTTAAAATAGCCAGTGTTTATTTTAAAATGATTTTTACCTAACTGCTAACCAAAGACTTCAACTTTGTCTCTGTCTCTCTCTCTCTCTGACAGATTATCCCGATGTGACATTTTTATCTCTACTCTAAGTAATCGATTTTTTCACGCTTTCGCCGATATCAGGATACTCTGCACAATTCATTTTTCCCTTTCGTCTTGTCTTCGTACGAAGTACAGTAGAACCTTGTTTATACGTTTCTCATTTATGCGTTTTTCTCATTAATATATGTAAATATCGCTGTTCCAAAAATACTGAATAGCCCTTAATGGCGAACTTTCCCTACTTCATTTATATGTTATTTTTTCAGTTATACGTTGATATTATCAGATCCCTTGAAAAACGTATGAACGAGGTTTCACGGTAGTTTATTTTTGAAATGGCCTCTTTATTCTTCAGAAGAGTAGAGACTGTGTTGGCAGTCATTCCAAAATTCTTCGCAATTTCAATTTTTTTAATGCCATCTACAACAGCTTTTATTACCTGAACTTACCAGCCATCGACATGCTCAACATGCTTTTTCGAAGCCATAAATTTATAAAAATAAAAATAAAAATTTGACGAAACAACTTCTGAAATTGTTCAGAACAAGAGCACACGACACAAATTTAGCAAAAATTGATACTAAACACCATCTGCCTATCATGTCAAATGATAAGAGGAGCGTCCGAAATGTTTACTGGACAGCTGAAGAGGACCTTTACACCTCTTACACATGAAAATGAAAAACGCGCGGAAGGGAATTGTAGTGTATTTTCAGTATAAAGGCGTCAGGATTAGTTTCTTCCCCTTTCCTTTAAAGTTTAAAGCGCGTTGATTGAGGGTTTGTTTTTTGATTACTTTCTTCCCCTTTCCTTTAAAGTTTTCTGCGTGGAAGGCGTCTTTCCTCTACCTACGCTTACCATTTTTTGTTTTTTGATTGGGGGTTTAACAACCACCGTGAGCAATTCAATGGGCTATAAGCAGTCGCTTGTCCCTAATTTAAGGTCACTGGTTCCAGGGAAGGGAGAGAGCCAGTGTCGTAAGAAAAACACAACATCCATGCCTCACCGGGATTCGAACCCGGACCCTTGAAGGACGAATGGTCATAAACCAGAGCTTAGACCACTGCGCCAACGGGGCGGCTCGCTTACCTTTAGCATTGATGAGCCGTTGTCCGCCTAGACTTCGCCGGCGGTTCACGGTTTTTTACGCTTTCCAACCGTAGGTTGAAGAAGCATATATGCTCCAGCTTTGTCCGTCCGTCCGTCCGCACGATAACTGGCGTAAAAATGGTTCGATTTCGATGAAATTTTAGCATGTGGTAGAATAGGGGACGAACCCTATTGACAATGGGTGAAATGGGGTCAAAGGTCACGACATAGGAGCAGGATCTAGTCTATTGCCCTTATGCCTCATAACTTGGGTACAAATGGTTCGAGTTCGATGCAATTTTAATATGTGGTAAGGGACGAACTGGGGACAAACCCTATTCAAAATTGGCGAAATGGGGTCAAAGGTCAGGACGTAGGAGCAGGATCCATTCCATTGCCCTGATGCGTCATAACTTGCGTTAAAATGGTTCAATTTGGATGGAATTGTAGTATGTGGTAAGGGACCACCTGGGGAAGAACTCTATTCAAAATGGGCGAAACGGGGTCAAAGGTCAGGACAAAGGAGTGGGATCCATTCTATTGCCCTTATGCGTCATAACTTGCGTAAAAATGGTTCGAGTTCGATGAAATTTTAGTATGTGGTAAGGTACCACCTGGGAACGAATCCCATTAAAAATGGGCGAAATGGGGTTAAAGGTCAGGACATAGGAGCGGGATCGATTTCACCACTCTTATGCGTTATAACGTAAATAAAAATGCTTCAATTAAGACAAAACTTTAGCATTTTGTTCCGGAAGTATACGTTACCGGTTCTGTTGAATATCATCGAGATAGGGTCAAAGGTCAAGTCATAGGAGCGAGATTTATTCCACAACCATTATCCTCATAACTTGAGTAATAACTTGAGTAATGATTTCTGGTATGTTGGAAAGCGTATCATAATCAATGCATTGCATGATTTTACTAACTTGTTAACTTCTCGGACCACTTTTTGAAAGTAAAACCCACGGCTGACCGAGTGCACTCCACAAGTCTTGCCTTCTCGAAAATTTTTCTCTCCAGTCGTCTGGCCATTACAATTTGGTCTTTGCCGAACTCGCTTAAATCCGTTACCTTTTCCATTTACTGGCCAAAAGCGGGCGCCGTGGCTACCTGCTCGAACCAGATTTCGCTCACTCGACAGGAGAATGGAACTCAGTTGGCCTCGTTTGGCGCGCTAAAACGTACTCTCGAGACGTGATTCTCGTGCAATGACTTTCTATCATTTCAAAAAAGGTTAGGTGCACAACAGTGTTTATAATCGCTATCAAACAGCTTTCCAGAGTCTGCGCCTTCTCTTGCCACATTTTGAAATTGGATACGTGAATTGAAGAGAGGAAAATATTCTTTGGAAGATGTCCTTTGCTTTTGTGGGCCCCATACTGTCGTAACGATTGAAAACATCGATGCTCTAAGAAAATTTATCAAAAAAGATCCTCGTGTGACATATCATGAAATAGAGAAAGCCCTGGACATCAGGTAAACTGGTGCACAAACAATCATTCATGATCATTTGAATGTCAGAAAGAGATGTGCCGTTGCGTACCTCATTCACTTACGACCCAGCAGAAGACAAGCCAAGTTGAATGAAGCCAATTCGTGCTGTCAAATTTCAGAGGAGGACGTACTAAAGACACCTGCATAATTGCAATTGGTGATGAATCATGGATGTATCACCTCGATTCGGAAATAAAGGAACAGCCAAGGGTCTGGTGCTTCGAAGGGGACGCACCTTCAACCAAAGTCCGACGAATTCACAGTGCAGGAAGAAAATGGTAGGGTTCATCTTCTGTAAAACAGGACATGTGACAACTATTGTTCTTCAAAATCAAAGAGTTGTTGCTGCGAATTGGTATACCACTTAATGTCTGCCAAAGGCCACGCAGTAGGGAAGAAAAATCACCCAAAATCGAAAGATGAACACCTCCTTTTGCACCACGACAATGCATCGGCGCACACTGTAGTCAAGACAGCAGATTTTTTGGCAACAGAAGGTGTGCGAGTTTTTCCTGAGCAAGACTATTCTCCTGACTTGGCACCTTGTGACTTCCAGTTTCTAAACGCCAAGGAAATCCTGCGTGCACGACGATTTTCTTCTGATAAAAAGGCTCTAGCTGCTTATTTTGAGGTAATCGACAGTATACCAAAAACAATGCTGGGAAGAGGCATTTGTCAAATGGTTTTATCGAATGCAAAATAGTATAGATGTCCATGGAGATTACTTTGAAAATTTGTAAAAAAGTATTCATAAATAAATACATATTTCTCTAAACTGCTAAAATCTTTTGGCATGTCCCTCGTAAGAATGATTGACAGAGCTCAGTATAAGGTGTTATTTATACCGTTTCCTGACTTTCACACGCGCCGAAATTTACCTGCAGTTGCTTCGATTTGCATAGAGACGCACTGGCCATAACGTTTTGGCTCGCAGGTGTGTAGAGAAGGAACTGTATGAAAAATGGCTTTCGTGTTAAGTGTTATGTAGGAAAAAAAACGTATACGGGAAAGACATGTTTCAATGAGATTTTCAAAATCAATCATATGAAACAAAGTACATTTTAAATTTAATAGAATAAATTTACGCCCACTTGCGGCGAAGTTTTAACATGGGCAAAATATTCCAAAAGCATGTTCAGGATTCCTAATTTATCAAATCGGACTAATTGCTGCCGAGATATGATATAACTCAGACAGATGATTTTTCAAATCGGACTAATTGATGCCTATATAATGGTATCAATTAGTCAGATTTGACAGATATTTTTTCAGACAGATAATTTTTCAAATCGGACTAATTGACGCCGAGATAGATAAGTTTTCAAATCAGACTAATTGGTGTCCAGATATGGTGTTCTCAGAGAGATAATTTCTCAAATCGGACTAATTGATGCCCAGATATGGCTCAGATAGACGGACTTATTGATTCTGTAAGCACAATATTTTTCTTTTCCTCAAAAGACGTGCTAAAAATGAAAATAGGATCTCTGTCTCATCTTTGGGATCTGAACTTCTGCAACACACTTCTTTCATGAAAAGTAAAATCCCGCATAAAGAAAATGCAGTTTTTGTTTAGCGAAATTTAAGAAATTCCTGCTTTGATGTCAAAGGATGCCTAATATATATTTATGTGTAATATTTTTTGCGGAAGTATGCAGATCATTTTAGCTGCGAAAACTAAAATACGGTTTCGTGACATTTTCCTATGGTTTGGGTCAACAAAAACAAAACAAAAAAAAAAAAAGACAGAAAGGAAAAGAAAAAAATCACACGCATCAAAGTAAAACTTTTTGCGAGAACTTTTGGTGACATTTCCTTTTTCTTTCCTCTTCCAAAATACAAGTATGAAAATTTAATGGACTTTCTGCATTCGAGGAATGGGCTTCGCCTTTCCGCATTTTCAAAAGTCTTTCAATTGATCATTCATCACTCTGTCGTGGTTTTCAAGTCGAAAGTTTTCCTTACACGCTAGAGAAAGGAATAAAAAGAATGCCTCCAAATTCCATAATTCGAAATAAGCATTTGTCATTTTAGCAAAATCAGTCTTTTGAGCACAAGTTTTTATTTCGAGCTGGATTTTCATGAAGAATAATACATCTTTTGCCATTGCATATCAGTGTTATTGATTCCTTCGTCTGAGCGTAATACGTGGTATTTGGGAGAGAGATTCGATACTATTTGCATAACGATTTGTCTAAGAACGTGGATAACATGGTAAAAAGGGTCGCTTATTTGTAGTAGTAGTTAGACTTAAATCCTCGCTGTCTGTGCACAGCTTTAGACGGGAGACAGATAAATGCGTTCGAAATAACGCAAGCGATGCATATGGATTTTCAAATATCGATAAAGAAAAATCTTGCGAAAATAAATGTATGGTAAAGTAAATAAATCCACTTCTAAGCCGAGTCGGAATAAGAAAGATATTACTTTTCAGTTTTTGAGTATGCAGTTCTGAGTTATATTCGTATCTTTTGTCAGCCAAAGTAAAGCAACGCAAGAAGGAATTAAGGAACATATTTCGTCGCTTTTATTGTAAAATTTGCGAAATGCAATACGCATACTGGCCACTGACTTAGAAACTTTTGTTCAATACCGGGTTGGACCTGCATTAACCCGAATTAAAAAACGTATGCGGTTTGGCATACATTCCATAAGCCGTTGGAGTCCATCTACTCTGTAACAAATTTTATGGTAGGTGTGAGAGCGAAAGTACTGGTCGCTTGCTGTGGCCACGCCTCCTACTTATGTCTCGGTGGCGTCCTAGCTATAAGTGCTTCTCCCAGTCACAAGGAAGCTTTTATATTTATCTGAAACACTCCCTGAACTGTGTTCCGGCGAACAAACAAAGCCTTCCCCACTTTGATATAAAAACTGTGAATCAGGAAGGCGGATTGAGGCGGCTGAACGAGCAGAATAATGACCACTACTACAATAGAAGGATCTCGAGAGAATTTACCAACACAAAAAAACATTTATTGAATGAAAGTTAAGTTCTGACGGCGGCGGAATAATCCTCTTCCTGAATCAGGTTTTACTAAGTTCTAGATCTGAGGGTTATTAGGATTAGAAATCTAGGAGAATTATTCTTGAAGAAAAATGTCTATTTTCTAGCTTTAGACGTTGACGTTCCAGAGAGAATCTGCCTACTATTAGGTAGATCTGTGTCTCTGAAAATGTTATTACTTTTCTAACTCGGGCCTCAACTCCGTTGCGAACTTAGTCTTCGTAGGTACTATAATTATCTTGTAGTCTAACGTAAGCGGGATTCTCTGACCGGGACCTGTGCCGATGCAACAAAAACCCTATCTCCGCTAAGATAGTGCGCTGGTTAACATCATTCAGAGCTTCGGACCTCGGTATACTTGGAGCGACCGCTTGCTCAAAAAGAAGAAAAACGCTTCCCGTCTACTTGCCGGAGAACTACGCTCTCCGCTAGACGAAAACAGAATCACTAACTCGTTCCTCCTAAGAACCTTGTGCTCCTCGCCTCCTCAGCACTACGCATGCGCGAAGCCTCCGGCGTTACCACTCCTCTCTCGCCAACCTGCTAACGTGGCGTTCCTCCCCTGTCCAACGTCCCTCCGCTGACGTTACGCGTCCGCTGATTCCTAGGCGTCGGCAAAGCGTATCTGACCGATGTGTTTACTCCAACCCTTCGCATCCCGTCGGACCGTCAGATCTATCCATTAGGAAGTGCACCCTTTGAGAAAGTAATCCTACCGTCGAAGTACATCCTCACATTAATACAATTTACACTGCTATAGATATACAAAGGTAAATGCATGGATTTTCAGACTTTTAGGTGTCTGTGAAAGGCTGACAATATACAGCGGAAGTCGCGGTATAGTTGTAGATACTTTTCAGTCCGTTGGAATGTTCTATCCCTTTCTAAGGAGTGCGAAATCTGAAGTTCTTTGTCTGAGGCCATCGACATCGAAACAGGCTCTCGAACATTCTATTGCCTTCGTGAGCTTTGTACTATGTTTTCAATTTCGTAAATAATTATACAATTATAGATACCCCTACCTCTGGTGTCGAACAAAGCACACATTAACACAGTATAAAATCAACATTCTGATCACCTCCACAAGCCCTTAATATATGTCTGTCCTCCTTTTCTTTTGTGTGTAAAAGTAGCATAATGTTCAGTTCATTATTGCTTATCATAGTTAATGTGTCCGCTCTCACAGTAGGTCGCACCGCAAAGTGGTGCTACATCAGCTGCACTACTTTTTGAGAAAACATACACCATTGTGTGGTGCGAACAAAACCCGTCAATACAGCTGCAGACTGAAATTTTAGCTAAATAGCCAGTGGCCGGCAAGTCCAAAAAAATAGTGGCAAAAAAAAAAAAAAACTGGCTGGTAAGGTAACACATTTTAATGGCTAAAAGAAGTTTCCAGTATAAAAAAATAGAGGGGGAAGAATAGGAATTTCAATTTAACTGCTATTATTTACATGGATGGATTTAACGGAACATAAAAGACGCCATTCACTGCGAACAATAAAAAACATTTTCTAAATCTTTTTTTACCCCTTGGGTTACTCATTCTCAAAACATCGATAGTGTCGGTGGTAATTTACCACGTATCAGTGAAAACATCGGTGTTTCGACTTTTTTGCTATTAAGCCGAATAATACGTACCTCTCCATCTGCAGCAGCAAATGTGCACATCAGTGGGAAAACTCTCTGCACAATATAACAGTGATTACTCACCAATTCAAATCCAGTAACCAATAATACACTGCTGGCCACCCAAAATGCAACACTAAGAAGGAAGCATCCGATTGGCCTGAAATTCGCAGCATGCGTCGCCCGCGATAGGACATGCAAACGATTAGCATTGCAGGGCATATGCAAATCATGTGCGCCCGGCACGCCACCGAGAAGCACTATAAGAAGGGTGCACAGAAGGCGGAATATAAGTAGTGGAAGTGTGTTGTGCTGCCGGACCTGCGCGTGGGAAGCTTCATGATTCCTCGTCGCAGAATACGGCAGTCATTCCAGCACGTTTCGGAGTTCGACAGAGGACGAATATGGGCTTATCGCGACAGCGGTTTATGGTACCGAGACATCGGCACATCGGCGCCCGTGTGGGACGACATCCAGCCACAGTGAGGCGAGTATGAATTCGGTGGGTGCAGGAGGGACGGATGGACCGACGTGAGCGATTGCCGCTGCCGCGGCACACCACCATACGAGAGGACCAGCACGTTGTGCGGCGGACATTGACTGCGCAACAACCTGTGTCAGCACGTACCGTTCGATGTCGTCTGCCGGAGCGAGGACTTGTCGCACGGCACCCATTGCTCCGATTACCATGGATGTTACACCACCGGCGAGTGCGGCGGCAGTGGACCGTTGAACGCCGCACCTGGACTACGGAATGGCACGACACTGTCTTCTCCAACGAATCCCGCTTCTACTTGCAACACCACGATGATCGGATCCGCGTGAGGCGGCATCGCGGCGAGAGAATGTATGACGCCGGCATTATGCATCGCCATACCGGTCCGTCGCCTGGCGTTATGGTTTGGGGCTCAATGGGATATGACACCTGTACCCCTCTGGTACGCATCGCAGGTACACTCAACAGCCACCGCTACATCTCCGACGTTTTGGAGCCTGTAGTCCTCCCTTACCTGCAGGGCCTGCCAGCGGCCACGTTTCAACAGGACAATGCGCGCCCGAACGTGGCACGCATCGCGCAATAATACTTCACCACCCACCAGGTGCCACTGCTGCCGTGGCACACCTGTTCTCCCGATATGTCGCCTATCGAACACGTCTGGTCGCTGATCGGCAACCGAGTGGCCCAGCAAGCACCACCCGCGGCTACGCCTGACAAACTGTGGCAACGTGTGAAAGCAGGCTGGACCGACATACCCCAAGCCAACATCCAAAGCCTCTTTCGTTCGATTCCGCGACGTGTTGTGGCTGTTATTGCCAGCCATGGGGGCCACACGAACTATCGATGTCTGCGTGTTCCGCAAGTAGCGCGAGCCTGTCAACTCAATCGTTTCATCTTTGTATCTGTTGTTATGTGTCCAGTAAATCTGGCTTTGTTATCTCGTGTCCTTCTTGGTGTTGCATTTTAGGTGGCCAGCAGTGTATGCGTTAAAGCGCTCCATGTAACCGTGGAAACTCGATGTTTTTTCGATGTATCGGTTCCTGCAGCATCGAGGAAAAGAACTTTATGTCGCTGACGAAACATCGACCAAACCAGGCAATTCACGACATAAAAGGTATTTTCCTTTCCTCTTTACAGGAATGCCACAAAAAGAAATCCATTTACTTTATGTAGAAAATAATCTTTACAAATTTCAAACATCGGTCTTGAAACCTCGATGTTTTATTGATGTATCTTTTTTTAGGCTTCTACAACATCAAGTTTTAAACATCTATTATCTGTGGCAAAACTTCTGTGTTCAAAAACTTCGACGTTTTTTGCCCTTCCCTAGTTAGGACTGCTTTCATGTCTTTTTACTTCTGAATAACACCGTGGTAAATGGACACTAAAAATGACAAATGACCAAATTGGCGACCACTAAAATAAATTTAATCGCCATCTGGCGAGTGGCGAGTGCTAATCTGCACCTATACCCGACAACATGATGAACCTAGCATCATAATGTGTTGCTACCTTGCATCATAACGTGGTGCAAATTTGCATCATGTTGTCGGGTTTTGTTCCCAACACACAATAGTGTATCTTTTCTCAGAAAGTGGTGCAGATGGAGTAGCAGCACTTTTTGGTGCAACTTACCACACGTGTTTTAACAGTGATACGTCTACAGCATACCAGGCATTCACCAGGCAATCCTTAACTGGCTCGTGGTTATATCGGCTCGACGAATCGCAATTTAAAATCCCCTTCTGAGCGAACATAAATATAACATCAAGACTAAGTCATCTGCCACAAAGATGTCGCGCTTACTTCTTAAGGAAGCATTTCAATCGATATGGGATGAAGCCACTAGAGATGAGTTCCGGCTCAATTTTAGGAGCCCGGGCCCAGCCCGCTTTCTTTGATTACACGTGTTTGCTGAAACCGGGCCCGCCCGGGCCTGGATTCTTCGAAAATTTTGCTTATCAAGGCTTGCATTTATGCATTATATACTGGCCAAAGATGTGGCCCAAGCAAGGATTAGTTTTAAAAGTTTAGTTCAGTTAATCCAATCACAATATTAATATGCTTTTAGAAATACTACGCATAAAGCCAAATGTTCTAAAATGTGGATTTGAAAATAAATAAATAATCAACGTGCCCTTCGACCGTATCAGGGGAATCAGTAATTTTGGTAAAAGCTGAAGAAAAGAAAATCGTTTAGAAGCAAAAAATTCCATTCGTTATTTCTTTTTGATTTCTAAATTTACTTTTATTTTGAATAAATTGCATTATAAATTTTGACTCTTGCAAGTGTTTGAAATTTTGACTCTAGAAAACTAATCTTTGTAATATAATTTTCATATATGCTAATTGGTAAAGGTAGTTTAGAGTGATGTAGTAGAATATAAAAAAAAAGTATGTAGGGAAAATTCCAGAATTAAAAAAAAGGAGCGTAAAAACATTCCAGACCAGATAATTCTACATTTTGTAACATTAACAAAGCCTTGGGCCTAATTGTATAATAATCACAATATGATCATATGTGTGCGCACAGTTTCCAGATCAAGTTCATCATGAAAAGAGAGAGAGAGAGAGAATTGAATCTAGTGCCTCAGCGCTTCAACTTGATCTTTTTTTCTCTAAAACTCGACCTGCTGCACTAAAAACCAACGTCACCCCAAAAATCGCGGGGGTTAGGACATTTAAAAAAATAAATAACAATACTTCTAACTGCACAATTTTTGAAATTAATACATTATTTTAAAGATAAGATTCTTGATTTTTAATAAAGTACAAACAATGGGAATGTGATTTTTTCCCAGTTTTTCGATACCAGACCTCTTTAAACTAATCCATGCTTGGGCCTTAGCTTTGGGCAATGCATGATGCAAGTCTTGCTAAGCAAAATTTGTCTTGCAATGGCAGCTAGCTTAGGAAATTGAAAATCCTTCCACCATGGTAACAAATCCACAATGAAATTCAACACGTGTAATTCAACCTGGCTCGTCGGACCACATGACTTTTTTCCAGTCTTTCACTGCCCACTCCGGGTGTTCCTGATCCTACTATAGAAGAGATGTTTCCATATAAGCAGGTGATTGCCATTACCGATCCTCTTCAATTCCTTACGCATAGTTCGCTGAAATATGGGTCGGGAATAGACTTCATAGAATGCTTCGATCAATTGCTGCACACAGGAGGCAATGTTTCCCCGTATAAGCCTTCTCGTGTTTCCCCGTATAAGCCCACAATTTTTACCTCAAAAAGTCCTCGTAATGTGAGAGAGTCTTCGTAAAAAACCTTATAAAAGTCTTCGTGAAAAGCCTAGAATTATAAAAGTCTTCGTGAAAAGTCTAAAGTCGTGTAAAAGTCTTCGTAAAAGTCTAGTTTTTGTAATGTGAGAGAGCCTTCGTGAAAAGTGTTGTAAAATTCTTCGTGAAAAGTGTGTAAAAAGTCTTCGTGAAAAGCCTAAGTCTTGTAAGAGTCTTGTCTTCGTAATGTGAGAGAGCCTTTTTGAAATGTCTTGTAAAATTCTTCGTGAAACGTGTGTAAAAGTCTTCGTAATGATGCCTTCTCGTGTTTCCCCGTATAAGCCTAATGTTTCTCCATATAAGCCTTCTCATGTTTCTACGTATAAGCCTTCTCTGAGCCAATATTTCCCCGTATAAGCCCTTAATGTTGCCTCAAAAAGTCTTCGTAATGTGATAGAGTCTTCGTGAAGAGCCTTGTAAAGGTCTTCGTGAAAATCCTCGTTTCGTAAAAGTCTTCGTGAAAAGTCTAAAGTCTTGTAAAAGTCTTCGTAATGTGAGTCTTCGTGAAAAGTCTTGTAAAAGTCGTCGCGAAAAGTGTGTAAAAGTTTTCGTGAAAAGTCTGAAGTCTTGTAAAAGTCTTTGTAATGTGAGAGAGTCTCCGTGAAAAGACATGTAAAAGTCTTCGTGAAAAGTGTGTAAAAGTCTTCGCAATGATGCCTTCTTATGTTTCCTCGTATAAGCCAAATGTTTCCCCGTATAAGCCTACTCTGCCCAGTCAGGGTGTTCCTGATCCCACTATAGAAGAGTCGTTTCCATATAGGCATGTGATTGCCATTACTGATCCTCTTCAATTCCTTACGCCTAATTCGTGGAAATATGGGTCGGGAATAGGCTTCGTTGAATGCTTCGGTCAATTGCTGCGTACAGGGAGCAATGTTTCCACTGTGGTCGCGCCACAGTTAGGCCTCTTAGACATGGAATGTGGGTTATTTTTCCACAGACTAAAGACCAGGGTTCGGTCTCGGACGATTCGTCCAACGACGATTGTTCCTATGCCGATTTGTCCAAAGGGACGATTGGTCCAATGCCGATTGGTCCAATGTCCGATTGGTCCAATGTCCGATTGGTCCAATGTCCAATATTGGTCCAATGTCCGATTCGTCCAATGCCGATTCGTCCAATGGTACGATTGGTCCAACGCCGATTCATCCAATGGTATCATCTTACGAATGGTAAACTTTTTTATTTTCCAGAAAGGAATAATAATTTAAATTATTCTCCTCTTTATATCCTTTAGACAGATAATTTCCGTATATTTGGTAATTGTAAACATTTTACATAAACCTGGTAAAAGGCACTCAATGGAAAATTTCTCAGCTAGGTACCATAGGAAGTCAATTTTTTGTGCTGAAGGATATCAAGAACACAGTTTGCCGTCTTTACACGATTTTAAAAAATTACGGTTAAAATGATATATACATTAGAACATGAGCACTTTCAAGTCCACTGTGGACCCGTCATCAGATGGTGTGGTTGCATTATGCACTGGGAGGGTATATATTATGTAGTATGCACACTGACGAAACAGTATGTTTTGGCATGCGCATGCTCACTACACAATCATGTCGTTTCATTAGAGCAGCCGGTATTGTCTCTTTCGCTGTAATAGATACAAAGTAGTTTCCATGGCAACGGTATAATGATAGGGGTATCTTCGTTACAGCATTCTGCCCTATGTTTATGTATCAATAGGCTTTCTAACAGGAGGATAGATGAACATGTAGTCGGCGTATGTAACAAAGTAACATCATTCCAGATAGGTTGGTGTTGACCCTTCAGGCATAGTCTTGAAAGGGCGGTGGAGGTGGAGCATGTTTTAACATTATATCTATGTTCAGTGACACGCAAATTAGTATTGCGACTGGTCGAACCTATGTATATCTGGTCGGTTACATCAGCATTCATAGCTTTTAGTGGGATTGCGTACAAACCGAATTTGGAACCATGGGGAATCTGATCCCTGTCATTTTTAATATGGGCGAGAATGTTGTACGTTTTTATGCCAAAATCAAAATTAAATGGACGACATGCGTTTTTTAGGATATTTGTGACAGCAGGTATGTATGGTAGTTTGCCGACGTATGAAATGCTTGGTCTCGTTCTTGGTAATGTTGAGTATGATGCATTAAAGACACGGCGCATTATGGAATTAACTGTGGTAGATGGATAATTATATAATGCTGCAATATCCATAATTTTTGCAACTTCTAGGTCTCTTTGATCGGTTGAGGATGAATGTGTAACTGCTCGGTGAAACATAAAGTGAAGGGCTGAGAGTTTTTGCCTGAGTGGGTGGTAGGAGTTATGGGGAATCATAGATATTGTTGCAGTTGGTTTTCTATAAACAGAGTGAGTTACTTCGTTCGTATTAGGGTTTCTTTCCAACAAGATGTCCAGATAGGGTAATGCATAATTGGTCTCGAATTCTGTAGAAAATTTTATGGAACTGTATTTCGTAGACAACAAGCTGGTGAACTCGTTAAGGCTTTCAAGGGTGGACTGCCAAAACAAAAGCACATCATCCACGTATCTCAGGTATAAAATAGGTTTCACATGAAAGTTTGCGAGGACTTCGTTTTCCAGGTCTTGTAACAACAATTCAGATAGAACTGCTGAGAGAGGTGACCCCATAGGGGCCCCTTCCCGTTGACGGTAAATAATTTCATTAAATCGAAAAAATGTTCTGTTGTACACTAGTCTTAAGGCATTAACAATGCCTTGAATTTCATTATGGGTATAAGTTCCGTGGACTGACAACATTTCTTCGATGATACGGTGGACAGCAGGTACAGGTACGTTAGGGTATAAGGAAATGATATCGAGTGAGACCATTATAAACTGCGAGCTAGATGGGACGATGTTCCTATGTTACATACGCCGACTACCTGTTCATCTATCCTCCTGTTAGAAAGCCTATTGATACATAAACATAGGGCAGAATGCTGTAACGACGATACCCCTATCATTATACCGTTGCCATGGAAACTACTTTGTAACTATTACAGCGAAAGAGACAATACCGGCTGCTCTAATGAAACGACATGATTGTGTAGTGAGCATGCGCATGCCAAAACATACTGTTTCGTCAGTGTGCATACTACATAATATATGCCCTCCCAGTGCATAATGCAACCACACCATCTGATGACGGGTCCACAGTGGACTTGAAAGTGCTCATGTTCTAATGTATATATCATTTTAACCGTAATTTTTTAAATTCGTGTAAAGACGGCAAACTGTGTTCTTAATATTAATTTCTCAGCTGTTTGCAAAGCACCTAGGCCGCGGGCATTTTTTGAAGATTTTAATGTACAACCTAGATATTTAGTATTTGTAAATATGTGATAAAACATAATAAAAGACGCTCATCCTATCATTTCTCAGGTCTTTACGAAGCACCTAGGCCCTGGGCCTTTTTAGATTTCAAGTTACAACCTAGATATTTGGTATTTGTAAACATTTCATAAAACTTAATAAAAGGCACTCATCGTATCATTTCTGAGGTCTTTGCAAGGCACCTAGGCCGCAGGCCTATGAATTAATATTTCGTTCCTAAGTGAAAGCGCAATATTATTAACTTGATTTAATATGTAAACGTTATGAGTATGACATCGGTAGAATAAAAATTCCTAAAAAGGCGTAGGCCTAGAGCCTATGAATTAATATTTCGTGCCTAAGTCCAGTATTATTAACTTGATTGTATATGTTTACGTTATGAATCTGACATCAGTAGAATATAAGCTGCTAAAAAGGCCTAGGCCTATGGCCTATGAATTAATATTTCGTGTTTAGCTAAAAGCGCAATATTATTAACTTGATTTAATATGTAAACGTTATGAATATTACATCGCTGGAATAAAAACTGTTGAAAAGGCCTCTGTTTAAAATCCGACCAGTTGTTTCCATTGGGCAGTTGGCGGAAAACCCCACTGCATTCTACAAACAGAAACGGAACACTAGTATTTTATATTATTTCATGCAAAAGAGAAACATTGAAGTTCATAGAACGGCTCGTACATCAGTAACTTCATACGGCAGCAAGGACAGTATAACAAGAAAACGCGAATCCAAAAAAAAAAAAAAAAAAAAAAAGAAAAAAAAAGAAATCTGCAACCACAATATTACGCATGAAATGTAACATTATTTTACATTCTTTGGACTACCGGTACTTTCGTATAACATCGGAGATAGAATCAGAACAGATGAGAATTTTATAGCACGAGTAGCACTTCGGATAGATAGGACGGAATTGGACCAATCGTCCATTGGACGGATCGGCATTGGACCAATCGTCCCATTGGACGAATCGTACCTTTGGACCAATTGCCCATTGGACGAATCGGCATTGGACCAATCGTCGTTGGACGAATCGTACCAGACCTCCCAGGATATCTCTCCTTCAAGAAACCAGTCAGGTGTGCTGTTTTCAAAACAGTCGCTCCAGCCAGACTGGTACCCAAAAGCAGCCTATTATCGAACTCCGAAAACTCCTTTGTTTTACCCATTGCGAACAACACTACTGAAGATTACTGACGAGCAGGCGTCTTAAATAAATGCCTAGATCATGTGTGGCACAGGTTCTACCGCTTGAACTATACCGACAAAGGCTTATCACTACAAATTTGCCGTTTTGACATGTGCGTCACCTCTTAGGTACGTACGTTAGGATCTCCGCAAGTTTTCGTAATGAACTTCGTGAACGTATATCACACTTATCAGAACAATATCGAAAAGGCTAGGAAAAGAATCAGAATGCTAACTTACGAATGTTTCCGAGTCTTTATTTTTTCATTACTGGAAGAACAGGTCATTTCTACTGTATATTCATTAATTCTACAACCACAAGTCTGCGTAACGCAGATCTCGACTCACATGAATCGCTATCACTCTGCCGTGCAAAAATCTCTCGACAACTGCACATCAAATACATCATTAACTCTTACTCTGCGTAACTCTCCGTAACACGCATTTCTACTTCTTGTCGCTATCCTTAACGAATCTCTGCATTCAGTGTTTACATTATATGCTGCTACGACTCACTGTCAGTGATGCCAAATTGAAAAAAGCTCTTCGGAGAAGTAATGTGCCATTCAGTGGGAAAAGTTTTAACCAGGAAAAACCAAATTTGCATAAGAAAACAGAAACTCAAAAAGAAGGTTATTTAGAGGAACAAAACACAACGAATTAGTGACACGAGACGCATTATGTTCTAAATTAGCTGGTCGCATGCCAAGAAAAGGACCTAGAACAAGCTGGATTGTTGATATGAAATTTGAATTATGGATAGAGTTAGCAATTTTTAGTGATAGTGATAGCAAATTCTTGCACCACAGCAAGAGGAAGATGATGAAAATTTGCAGGTAGACAGTATTAACTATTTCTTTCTTAACTGTTATTCTAATTGTTAATGTTTAGGAGGTGAGCCATATCATCCTGAAAACCACTGAGTGCGCTTCACTGTAAACCTTAAGTGGTGTAAATTCAAAAACAAATTCTGAAAATAACGCGCAGCAAAGTTGCCTGTAGGTGTTCGTCTTTTAACGAAATTTCCGTTTTTTAACCTCTATAATTTCCAGGTTTTCCGTTTTCAGTAATCTATATATAAATTCTATAAGGATTTTTACTGTAAGACCAGTTCTGAGAGAACGGCTGAACGTAAACATATGGTGGAGGTATCAAAACAAAGGTCTTACCATGTAGTTGTGCCTGTGAAGTGCAAAATGAGATTGGGGCAACGGTTCTGGCGTTGTGGGGCGGCACAATTCAGGCAATGGGAGAAGCGTGCGGTTGACTCACGCGCTGTTGAAGGCGGTAGGTATGGAGGGACTCAGATAGTTTAAAGTCCGAAGTCTCACTTCTCAGCGAACCGCTGTGCAAAACAACGCTAGCAGGAATTTGTTTGAAAGTTCTTTTTGGAACAGCGAACACTCGAAGACCTGATTGCATTGTGCCATTGGACTGTGTGATGTATATATGCAATTTAACATTCATTCTATCCAGTTTATTCACGTTACTAAGACGTTTCCCATTATCTAAAGATGTAAAAAAACGTTTCATATGAGTTTATCCTCAAAAAAAAAAGCTTATCGTCGATTCCGACGGGTTTCATTTACCGGGAAATAAAAAAGCTATTCGTTGATCCCGACGGGTTTCATCTACCGGGAAATAAAAAAACTATTCGTTGATCCCGAAGGGTTTCATCTACCGGGAAATAAAAACAAACTATTCGTTGATCCCGACAAGTTTCATCTACCGGGAAATAAAAAAAACTATTCGTTGATCCCGACGGGTTTCATCTACCGGAAAATAAAGAAAACTATTCGTTGATCCCGACGGGTTTCATCTACCGGGGAAAAAACTATTCGTTGATCCCGACGGGTTTCATCTACCGCAAAATAAAAAAAACTATTCGTTGATCCCGACGGGTTTCATCTACCGGGAAATAAAAAAACTATTCGTTGAATCCGACGGGTTTCGTCTACCGGGTTCGAAATCCGATGAGGCATGGATGTTGTGTTTGTATTACGGCACTGGCTCTATCCCTTCCCTGAAACCAGTCACCCTAAATTAGGGACGGGTGGCTGCTTATAGCCCAAGCGTTGGCTTATGATCATTCCTTCGTGAAGGGTCTGGGTTCGAATCCCGGAGAGGCATGGATGTTGTGTTTGTCTTACGCCACTGGCTATCTCTCTTCCCTGGAACCACTAACACTAAATTAGGGACGTGCGACTGCTTATAGCCCATTAAGTTGCTCACGGTAGTCGTTAAATCTTCAGTCAAAAAAAAAAAAATGAAGACGCCCAATTTGTCAGCCCTTAAACCACAGAATACTTTCACGCTGGTGGCGAGAATCAGACTCTGGTCGATTCGAGAGGGTCTATGCAAGTCGCTAGTTTTAACCACTAAGCTAGAAAGTATTAGGAATTGCACTCACGTCCAAGGTAAAACTAATCTCGCTATGCTGAATGTCTTTCTTCTTTTTTTATTTTCTCATTCATGCGAGTGACTTAGTCACTCTATTTTCTGTTGGAGCTTATTATTTTCTTGAATACGTTTGTAGAAATTTTATTTTTCTGTAGCAGGGCATATCACAAATTAAATATTTCTCTTTGAACGCGATATTTCGAAGCAACTGAATGCTTCGGAACTTGAGATCTTTTTTAACTGACATTAACTTTCAATTCAATTCATTCATCTACTACCAGGAACGTTGCTTTCAAGAGCTGTCAGCGCTTGACCCATGTTCCGCAGTTTATCATTTGTCACTCCATATTCCTTTTGTCTCCAGTGGATTAAATATCCTTTAAGAAATGGTGAAATGTACTGCTTTATAGAATTATTTCACGAAACTTTATAAATATAAAATTCATTCTTGAAAGGTATAATAGCTTTTGTTTTAAGCTCTCCACAGTTTGATACGTAGACATTGTACAATCACGTGATCAATAATTTAAATGTCCGGTTTCTTACGGTAATACAATATACACTATATTGACAAAAGTCATCGGGCACCTAGAAGACAAAAACAACATAGTATTTATTGACATACATTAGTACGGTGTCGGTCTACCTTTGGCCTTAATGCATGCACTGACCCTTCGAGACATGCTTTCGACAAAGTTTTGGAACACAGCGATAGGTATGCGCTTCCATTCAGTACATAATGCTGCCTCTAGCTGTTGCTTAGTAGTACGCTATGGTTCCAAACTTATCATGGCCGCCCCGGTGGCGCAGTGGTCTAAGGCGCTGGCATCTGATCATTCGTCCGTAAGGGGTCCGGGTTCGAATCCCGGTCAGGCATGGATGTTGTGTTTGTCTTACGGCACTGGCTCTCTCCCTTCCCTGGAACCAGTGACCCTAAATTAGGGACGGGCGACTGCTTATAGCCCATTGAGTTGCTCACGGTGGTCGTTAAACCCCCAATCAAAAAAAAAAAACTTATCATGCGGCGCTCTAATTCATCCCACAGGTGCTATATGGGATTAAGATCATGGCTCTGTGCTGGCCAGTCCACACACGATACGGAATTATCGTCAAACCACGCCGTAACAGTCCTTACTTTATGGCTTGGTGCATTATCCTGCTGGTACCAACAAGGCTCGGTTCCATTGTATTGCCACAGAGTTGGTAGTGCATAATTGTCCAGAATATCGAGGTACACGTGCTGGTTAACAGGTTTGTCCACGACAACCAATGAGCCGGGACTATACCACGAAAAACACCCCCACACGAATACACTGCCAGCTCCAAACTTGACCGTAAGAACAGTACACTGTAGTAAATAGCGTCCCCCGGCTGATGCCATACCCACACACGATCATCAGACTGATGGGTCGAGTATCTAGATTCATCAGTCCATAGGACCAGTTTCCATTGCTCTCCGGTCCACGATAAATGTTCTTTACATCATGCTAAAGGACGAGTAGCATTCCGAGTGGAGATGAAAGGCTTATGAGCAGCCACACGACCACGGTAACCCATGGAATGAAATTATCTGTGAATGGTACGTGTACATACCGAGGTTCCAGCATTTTTACTCACTGAACACTGAGGCCTTGTGCAGTATTCCGTCGATTAGCTGTAACTACTCTCCTGAGGCTTCGACGTCCTCTATCACTGATTTTCTTTGGTTTGCCGGTGCGTTTGGTGCTTCAAGGACCCCATGTGTCTTCCACTTATTCAGTACATCCGAAACAGTTGACTTGGGCATGGTTAAACGCCTCTCGCTTTCTCTTATGGACAACCCACTAATATACCATCCAACAATCTTTCCTTTCTCGAAGTCAGTTCTCTCCCGCCGCGACATTTTCACTCAACCTCACAGTGCGATATGATCGAGGTCAGCTGCAGGCTTGTTTTTATACCGTTTGCAGCTGTAATGCGCATCTTAACAACGCAGCGGATCCGTTCATTTGCTTTTGAAGGGGTCCGGTGAATTTTGTCAATATGGTGTATTATATAGCTGGTGAGTAAAATGCGGAAAAAGAGAAGAAATATCCTGTGCCACAATAACCAAAATTCATGCGATAGTGATATGTTATCCACAATATCGGATCTCGCTACAGAACTTCAAAAACCAGTTCCTTTGACAGACGGTTAAAATTAGTCAAATTTCAGTGCGAATCTCTTCTAGTACCAGATTGTATTCGTCATATGGATACGGAAAACTGAGAACGGAGTTTTTCCGTTAATACAGAAAAGGAATTGAGGGAAAGATTTCTAAAAATTCTGAATTTTCTGGTAAAACATCTTAAAAACAGCAATTTAACGTAAATATAAGAAAGAAATTCCGGAAAGGGTTTTGAAAATACAGAATTTTCCTATCGTACGAAAAATCCGTGAAATTCAAGTCCCTCATTTTACTGAAAACGTTGTATCAGAAATATGCTTCATTAATTCACTAAAGGGGTCACAGAAAGTGGTTCGTGAATTTCATAATTTTTTTTACAATGTGGCGTTTTTTATTTTTAAGAATAAAAGCCAATATACACTGGCGGAAAGTAAAAAAAGAACACCAAGAAGGAATTGGCGGACGATCATGAAATTTACATATGTTAATGCGGTCGAGCTTACGTAGGTGTGATGTTAATTTTGGAACCAACCGGTGAGCGCTTACGCCACAGCACGGCATAATATGCAAATTATCGTCGGTGGTATTTAAGGAGTACGGCGAAGTGAATGTAATCAGTCGTCGGCGTACGGACACGTGCGAAGACCCTAAAGAAGCTGCAATGCCTAGACATGGAAGACATGTACGATTTCAGCAGTTATCGGACTTTGAGCGAGGTCGTCTAGTCGGACTCCGCGAAGCCGGGTGGTCGTATCGTCGTATTGCGGAGTGAATTGGACGGGAAGTATTGGTGGGCGGTACAACGGTGGCGTAGATAGTCCGAGGAACATTCCCACACGAGAAGACGTGGGACCGGGAGTCACAGACGGACTGATGAGCGGACCGATCGAAGCATAAGAAGAGCGGCGTTGTCTAGCAGAACATCCAGTGCGACGCAAATCCGAGCTGCCGTTGCACCTGAGATGACTGTGCGAACAATCCGTAACCGTCTACTAGATGCAGGACTACCTGCACGTGTGCCTCTGGCATGTGTACCTCTGACTCCAGCTCACCGTGAAGAACGGCTGCAGTGGTGTCGCCAACGTCTGCACTGGAGAACGCAATGCCGATCTGTCGTGTTCAGCGATGAAAGCAGATTCTGCTTGGGAGCCTCCGATGGCCGTATGCGTGTTCGCAGACGCACTGGGGAGCGTCTCCACCCTTCTTGCATCCGCCAGCGGCACACAGGGCCTACACCTGGTCTGGGCCTACACCATTTCATGTTCCAGGGCCTACACCTGGAACATGAAATACACAGGACATTAAACATGGCAAAAGTCAAGCAGGAGTCTAAGGGCTCACGCTCTCGAAGATACTGGAATAATAAGGAACTGGTGTTAGCGAATATGGGAAGGAGAAGTCTCGATATTTATACATAGCACGTTTCACCCAACGCTCATAAGCGCGTTATTAATCACCATAAGAAGCAAAGTCTTGTTGTAAAGGAGGATATGGAGCAAGAGGCTTACGCCGCCGTCGGGAACGTTGAGCCGTAGAAGATGTACAAGTAAGGGAAGTACTGTTAGCGGAAGTCGAGGTAGGCAACAATGGAGCCTGATGAAGCACAGGTGAAGGAGCACAGGCTGGAACAATCGATGAGGCAGGAACAGTGGCTGAAGCTGTTGGAAGGACGACAGGAACGGCTGTAGAGGAAGCTGACACGTCAGAAGGCAAAGGAGCACACTGTAAGTCGGAGGATGCAGGTTCAATGGACATGACAACAGTTGCTGGGAGTGAAGAACTCACAAAGACGATCGGCATGAGAGAGCTGATAAGAGGAGGAGTAGGATCTTTGTCCGGCGACTCAGGAGTTGGCGAAGCAGAAGTCTCTAGAGAAAAAGGCCGAATGGAGACATCAACAGAAAAGCAATCGCATCCCAGAAGACACTACAGGGCTTTCAGTGGAGGGCCTTGTAGAAAATAGACTTGCTTAAAGGGAACACGGTGGTGAACATGAAGTTGTAACAGAAACATCTAGGAGTGAGGACTGGAAGAGACGAGCAGGAGACGAAGCAAGATCAGCAGTCGGTAAAGGAAAATGAGATGACGTTGAGTCTGGAGGCACAGAAACAGATAAAATGCACTTGGGCGGGGAGGAAACAGGAGATATAAGGCAACTGGTAGACGCTGGCTCCGTGGAGACAAAGAGCGGAACCATAGAAGTAGAGACCGCAGTCGAACATAAAGACAATGGACAGACAGGAACAGGAGATGAAGGCAGAGACGGTAATTGAGGGCAATTCAATAAGTTCTGGGCAGAAGACGGGCTAAATGGAGGCGTGCCAAGAAGTGTAGTAGTAACAGAAGGGAGAACACCTAGGAGAGCTGTCAGTAGAAGATGATCAGGAAAAATATTCTCCGGAGAAACACGTGAAGTAGAAGAATCAGGGGTTGGGAACAAACCACTCGAAACCGGAAGCTGCGAATATGTATAAGGAAAAGTCGACAAAGATGTGGAGGATAAAGAAAAGTCACACAATTCTGGCAAGGCAGAAGGGCGAATGGAAGTCGAAAAAATCCGAGTTGGACAAGAAGAACTATGGTGACCGGGCAATTTGCAAGAAAAACAATGATAGGTGGTAAGAACTTGAGAGTGCGAGTGTGTGGATTGCAGATAACTTGGAAAGCTGTCGGACTTTCGAGCGAGGCTTTCGCGCGATGTGCGTGATGGCATCAGGTGGAACAATCTGATGGAGTGCTGAAGTGTAAGCTGTAATTTTAGTTTGTGGAAGCGCGGAATATTTTTCTCCGATAGCTAAAGAAGCGAAGAAAGACTTCGCCGGTGACGATGAATCTAATAAATGAGCTGTTAAAACGGAGCAGGTACGAGAAAACCAGGAAGCCCAAGGCAGCTGAGAAGATCCGAGGGGACGGCAGTGACTGCGGGCGAAGAGAGATGAGTTGAACTGTCAAGTAGTATATCCGGAGAAGGCGTCAGTGGTCGAAGAAAAGCAGTAGACGTAGTACAAATCAGAAACTGTTAAGCAAAGCAGCACAATCTAGAGAGCGTAAGACGATGGATATGGCAAAAGGCACGTAAAAAAGGCGGACGATGGGAAGTTGTGAGGTAATGACGTCACTGGAAGAATGGCGAGAGATAGATGGAGCACAGTAACAATGACGTCACCCAAGGACCACTATCAGAGGGTGACGTAAACGGGAAGGCGTGTAGGTAACAGGAAGCTTAGCACAGAAGGCAACCGAATAGCATGCTGGTGAGAAGGCAGAAGGAAATAAAAGCAAGATACGATGGGCAGATGCAAACATACCCATCGAGATGAGAAATGAAGGAATATCGGTATAAAATTCACTTACTGGTGCTGAAAAGTAGCTGGGAAGATTGCTGGCAGCCTATTACTTGAATAGGGTGTACAGGAAAGGAACAGCAGGTACTGGAACATGTACTTGGGCGCACACTTCAGAAACGCAGTAGCGGGTTGTCGGTAGGTGTTATTATGATAAAATTCGAAGTAAATATGTGCTTTCTGACTCGGAAAAGTAGCAGGAAAGGTAACACATACCATTATACACACACACGGAACAACTTTCTGACTCGGAAAAGTAGCACATACCCTTATACACACACGGAACACAGAAGTCGGGAGCAATGGGCTCTTTGACCGAAAAAAACTGGGCGAAAATTGAGGAGCTAGAGAGAGCCCGTCCAAAGACAGTTTTGTCGCAATCGAATCATTTTTAGTCAAGTTATGAGGATAATGGCTGTGGAATAAGTCTTTCTTCTGTGCCTGACCTTTGCCCTCATTTCGATGATATTAAACAGAATTGGTTCAACATACCTCCGGAACAGCATACTAGAGTTTTGTTGCAATGGAAGCATTTTCAGTCAAGTTATAAATATAATTGCTGTGCAATAAATCTCGCTACTGTACCCTAACCTTTGACCTCATTTCGATTATATTAAATAGAACTGGTTCAGTATACCTCCGGGACAACATACTAAAGTTTTGTCCCAATAGAATAATTTTAATCAAGTTATGACGATAATGGCTGAGGAATAAATCTCGCTCCTGTGCCCTGACTTTTGATCCCATTTCGATGATATTAAATAGAATTGGTTCAGCATACCTCCGGAACAAAATACTGATGTTCTGTAGCATTTTTAGTCAAGTTATAAGAATAATGGCTGTGCAATAAATCCCGCACCTGTGCCCTGACCTTTGACCCCATTTCGATGATATTAAACAGAATTGGTTCAGATACCTCCGGAACAAAATAATAATGTCCTGTCGCAATGGAAGCATTTTTAGTCAAGTTATGAGGATAATGGCTGTGGAATAAGTCTTTCTTCTGTGCCTGACCTTTGACGTCATTTCGATTATATTAAACAGAATTGGTTCAACATACCTCCGGAACAGCATACTAAAGTTTTGTTGCAATGGAAGCATTTTTAGTCAGGTTAAAAGTATAATGGCTGTGCAATAAATCTTGCTCTGTGCCTTGACCTTTGACCACATTTTGATGATATTAAACAGAATTGGTTCAGTATACTTCCGGAACAACATATTAAAGTTTTGTCGTAATAGAATAAATTTAATCAAGTTTTTAGGATAATGCATGTGGAATAAATCTCGCTCCTGTACCTTGACCTTTGACCCCATTTCGATGATACTAAACAGAATTGGTTCAGTATACCTCCGGAACAAAATACTAATGTCCTGTCGCAATGGAAGCATTTTTAGTCAAGTTATGAAGATAATGGCTGTTTATAAATCTCGCCCCTGGGCCATAACCTCTGACTCCAGTTAGATGATATTCAACATTACCTGTTCAGTACACTTCCGAAACAACATACTAAGGTTTTGTCGCAATCGAAGCCTTTTTACGTAAGTTATGACGCATAAGGGTGTTGGAATGGATTCCGCTCATGTGTCCTGAGCTTTGACCCCATTCTGCCTGTTTTTAATAGGGTTCGTCTCCATGGTGTCCCCTACGACATACTAATTTTCCATAAAAATCAAACCATTTTTACGCAAGTTATTGTGCAGACAGGCAGACAAACGGACAAAGCTGGAGCATGTACGCTTCTTCAACCTAAGGTTGGAAAGCGTAAAAAATGGCGCGACACCTCTAAATGTCATTTCTCAAAGTGTCCCAATAGAAAAGTTCTTTACCATCTGCTTTACTAATTATGATCATTATCAATTCCTCTGTAATACTGACACTTTGTTCAGCTCCAAATTTAAACCATTTGTAGTCCAGGTACTGTTTAAATTCTAAAATTTACTGTAAATGTTTTATTAAAAAAAACCCTAAAAATATCAAAAATGTTTCTGCTTGATATGTAGCCATTTTATGTATGATCGTGACCACAGCAATTTTTGCATGATTAAGTCCACTTCAAAGAGAACAAGAAAGATGACACCGAATTTCCGGGTGTAATAAGCACGTCTTTTGAATCCGATCTGAGGCAAATTAAATTTATCAAACCTGTTCAAAGTCAACGGAACCGGTATGGAAAACAATAGTATCTAACGGAAGAAAGAAATTTTTCGATCGGGTTTTTAATCCCTCAGATATTGCTGTAAACAGAATAGTGAGCTTACGCCCTCTGGTTGCAGACCTGTGCGTTAAGAAAAACATGAATTTATATGAGAAACATTTTGCACCGGAAACGCTCTCCAACACAGAAAGAATTTTTCAAATCGGACCCTTAGAAACAGAGATATCGACAAAAAATAAGATATGACTTTACGTCCCCTGGTGGGGAAACCATGCATTATTTTAGGAAGAAAGTATTCTCAAAAGGTTTTTCTATATGAGCGGTATCGGACCAAGAAAAAAAAAACATTTAGTCCAGTTTTCAAGAGCCCAGATTTTGCTACAAATACATCAGAAGCAGAAATTAACACTTATGCCCCCTGGTGGCCAAACCATTCTTTGCCAAAAATTTGAAATTATGTGAAAAAATATTTTCCATCCGGTCTTGTATGCGATACAGCAAAAATTTTTCAAATCGGAGTTTTAGAAGCAGATATAACGCAGAAAACGCAATTTATCTTTGTGCTCCCTATAGGAAAGTCTATGATTTACTTGAAAATTTTGAATTTATAGGAAAAAACATTTTGCATCGAAAACACCATCCAACAAAGAAGGAATATTTCAAATCGGACTCCCAGAAGTAGAGATATTGACAAAAAAGATATATATCTACGCCCCCTGGCGTAGAAACCACGCATTATTTCAAGAAGAAAATGTTCCTAAACGGTTTGTAAACATGAGTAGTATCGGTCAACAAACGACTTTGTTTTTAACCGAGATTTTAGAAGCTCATATCTTGCTGCAAATACATCAGAAGCGAAAATTAAGACTTACGCCACCGGGTGGCCAAAATATTTTTAACAAAAATTAGAAATTATGTGCAAAGGATTTCCCACCAGGAGCTGCATCCGGTGTAGAAAGAATTTTTCAAATCGGAGATTTAGAAGTAGAGATATAATGGGAAAAGCAATTTACCATTACGCCCCCTAGCGGAGAGTCTATGAATTACTTGAACATTTTGAAATTATATGAAAAACATGTCGCACTGGAATCACTATCCAACAAAGAAAGAATTTTTCAAATCGGACTCCTAGAAGTAGAGATATTGACAAAAATAGGATATACATCTACGCCCCCTGGCGTAGAAACCATGCGTTATTTTAAGAAAATGTTTCTAAAAGGTTTGTCGACATGAGTAGTATCAGTCTACAAACGACGTTTTCAATCGAGAATTTAGAAGCTCATATTTTGCTGCAAATACATCAGCAGCGGAAATTAAGATTTACGCCCCTGGCGGCCAAACCATTTTATTTTACAAAAATTAGAAATGATGTGCAAACGATTTCCCATCAGGAGCTGTATCTGGAGCAGAAATAATTTTTCAAATCGGAGATTTAGAAGCAGAGATATAGGAGGAAATGCAATTTACCGCTACGCCTTCTAGCGGAAAGTCTATGAATTACTTGAAAATTTTGAAATTATATGGAAAACATGTCACACGGAAAACACTATCCAACAAAAAAGGAATTTTCAAATCGGATTCCTAGAAGTAGAGATACTGACAAAAATAAGATGTACATCTACGCCCCCTGGCGGAAAAACTATAGAATATTTTAAGAAGAAAATATTCCGAAAAGGTTTATCGATGTGAGTGGCATCATTCCACGAAAGAATTTTTTCAATCGATATTTTAGAAGCTCAGATTTTATGGCAAATACATCAGAAGTTGAAATTAACACTTACGTCTCCTGTTGGCTAAAGTATTCTTTACCAAAAACTTGAAATTATATGCAAAATATTTTCCATCAGGAGGTTTATTCGCTAAAGAAAAAAAAATTCAAATCGGAGTTTTAGAAGAAGAGCTATCGGGAAAAATGTAATTTTCTTTTACTCCCCCTAGCAGAAAATCTATGCGTAATTTAAAAAACTAACTTTATCTAAAATACTCTTCGACATAAATGGAATCGAAAGTTAGAGAATCTTTCCAATCGGATGTTTAGAAGCAAATATGTGGAATAAAACGTATTTTTAATTCAATATCATCTGCATTTACGCCCTCTAGCGGCGAAATTGTACATCGTAAAAATAAACGAAATGAAGGATCATCATTCGCATATTTCAAGCTTCCCAATGCAAAAAGAATCTTTCAAATCGGATTAATAGTTGCAAAGATATCTTGGGTACAGACAGACTGACGGACGGACAAACCGGTAACATAAGCACGATCTTTTTTTACAAAAGGCGTGCTAAAAATAAAGATTTACTTTTCGAATAAAAGTATATTTTCCCTCTGAACATCATTTGATGCAACATATTCCCCAGTGAATACTATACTTTGAAATATTATTCCCAAAGTTTGGGTTACTGCCAACAACGGCAACCTAAAACTTCTTGATATTGAACAGCAAATGTAGGCTACCTAATAAACAACATGGTAATCACTGCTTCTCTTCATTCCCATCCCCATAAATAGGTGCCGACAGCTTTGCGGATCTTTCACCTTCAGCATCATAAGCATTACCTGCGAATTTTCAACCCTTGCCTTAACTTCTACAATTATCCACAGTAAGACGTACAGCTGCACAATAACTACGTTATGTCTACTTAAGTGAGTGCAGTATTTAGTGATATTATCAACTTATTTATTATTACTATTTCGTTCAAGAATTCCTTATCTGTAATATTTTTTTTTGGAAAATTTCAGTTATTTAAATCAAGGACTAAATAAATTTCAGTAGTCTCACTCTTTAAAATAAGAAAACGAAATTATGCAAGGTGCTATGGTTATTTTTACGTCATACTTAAATACACAGTCGAGTCACATTATTGTGACCACCTCCTACTTCTGACGTCAACAGCGCGTAGCCAATGAAAGAAGGAACGTGTCGTGAGCTGGCTTGGAGGGTATATAAGATGTGCTATATGCAATTTGAAAACATAGTACTCGTTACCATCGTGAATAAAGTGAGCGATTTATCAGATTTGCAAAAAGCGACGATTATTGGCTTTCTCGCCAAGGGTGGCAATATTTCTGAAACAGCGCAGTTGTGAACTGTTCTCGTGCTGCTGTGGTTAAAGTGTATCGTGATTGGAGAAATGGCACTATTGCGAATAAACGACGTGGAAACTGCGCAGCACCACATGCCACTGATGTGAGATGTGAACGTCGGCTTCGAAGGTGCGTGAGGGCCGATCGACACGCTACAGTGAAGCAACTCACTGGCCTCACTGGCCGAATGAACCAGGGGGCTACCGAAAGTGTGTCTAAAACGACAGTTCAGTGAACCCTGCCGCATATGGGGCTCCTATGCAGACGGATGATCACTGCACCTATGCTAACGAAGATGCATCTGCAGAAAAGGCTTTCATTTGCACTGCTGTATCGGAATTGGACCTACGCTGATTGGCAAACGATTGCCTTCTCTGATAAGTCACGTATTCTGCTTTATCGAACGGATGGACTTTGGCGTATAAGGCGAGAAATATCGGAGAACAAACACTCTTCTACCATTGCTGGAAGAACACAAGCTGGTGGAGGCACCGTCGTGGGTTTGGGAATGTTTTCGCGGCAATTCACCTCTCCCACCAGGTTTGCGTGTGCCCTTCCATCAGAAATTTGGTGATATCTGTAACTGGCATCCAAGGTGCTTGGGTTAGGGGGCCCTGCCCCCAACTTTCTTTTTTTTTTTTTTTTTTTGATTGGAGGTTTAACGACCACCGTGAGCAACTCAATGGGCTATAAGCAGTCGCCCGTCCCTAATTTAGGGTCACTGGTTCCAGGGAAGGGAGAGAGCGAGTGCCGTAAGACAACACACAACATCCAAGCCTCATCGGGATTCGAACCTGGACCCGTTCGGACGTATGATCAGAAGTCATCGCTTAGACCACCGCGCAACCGGAGCGGCCCCCAAGTTTCGTAATTTCGTAATTTTATATTCTGGACTGCTAATGTCAGTTAGTGTATCCGGGATGTTCCCCCTAAAGCGTCCGCGAGGTTCGCGAGCTTTGGGGCGAGCTGCCCCCAAAATGTTGAAATGGACGTAGAGCTGTAAAAATTGGTGCCATGCTCTATATAATTATATAATGATTCTGTTCACGACCACGAATTTTCAGGAGAGTGAGGTGAATTTATAACTCTCCCAGGTTTCTAAGAGCGGAGACAAGGTGTCGCTGGAGTCAGTCATTCTATTTGGGAACATCAGGGATACACTGACCGACTCTAGCAGTGCAGAATATAAAATCACGGAAGTTGAGGGCAGGGCCCCCAACCTAAGCATCACGGATACCTGTTACTGACCACCAAATTTCTGAGAGAGCGGCATACCCACAAGTAGAGTCTGCTACTCAAAACAATATGAAGCATGGAAATTGCGAGCAAATAAGTAACCTTAAACACGTTGTCTCCGCTCCTAGAATCCTAGGGGGAGTGTGGAATTCTCTCCACCTCTTGAAATTCGTGGTCGTGTGCAGAGTCATCATATAAAGCATGGCACCAATGTTTTGAGCTCTACGTCCATTTAAACGTTTTGGGGGCGACCCCCAAAGCTCGCAAACCTCGGGGGTGCTTCAGGGGGAACACCCCGGATACACTGACCGACTCTAGCTGTCCAGAATATAAAATTACGGAAGTTTTTTATATATTCTGGACCGCTAGATTCGGTCAGTGTATGTCGGTGCCCCAACCCAAGCACCTCGGATCACTCTTACAGACTTCACCAAATTTCTGGCGGAAGGATATACCCACAAGTAGAGTCTGCCACTCAAAACTATATGAATCGTAGAAATTGCGAGCAAATAAGTTACCTTAAGCACGTTGTCTCCGCTCCTAGAATCCTAGGGGGAGGGTGGAATTCTCTCCACCTCCTGAAAATTCGGGATCGTGTACCGAGTCATCATATAAAGCATGGTACCAATGTTTACAGATCTACGTCCATTTAAACGTTTTTGGGGAAAGACACCCTAAAGCTCGCGAACCTCGCGGACGCTTCAGGGGGAACATTCCGGATAAACTGACAGCTCTAGCCGTGCATAATATAAAATTACGGAAGCTGGGAGCAGTCCTCCGCAACCACAGAACCTCGGATCCCTCTCACAGACTTCACCAAATATCTGAGGGAAGGCATATCTACAAGTAGAGTCTTCTGCCCGATACAACAGTAAACATACAGAACGCGGACAAATCACTTGCGTTAGGCATATACAAATCTCCGTCCTGCGATCCACGAGGGGGCCGAAAACACCGAAGTCCCCTGAGGTGCCAAGGACCTGCATAACGATGTAAAGTACACTAAGAATAAATCAACGCAATGCATAAGAGTTAAATTTAACAGTGCAAGAGCAGCCAAGGTACAGGGGCCTCCAGAATCCGGAACCACTGTATCCCTCAAAAGACTTCACCTGGGGCCCCGGTAAGGATGAGATATGTCCCATGGAACATGAAAGATCCATGAGTTATACAACATTCAAAATTGTGATGGCAGCCCCCCCCCCCCAACCATCTTTAGAAGGACTTTTTCTGGTTGGAAGGCTCAAAAACCTCTTACCAACCCGAAAGTACACTGAAGTGCCAGAAAGACTGATACACCAGTCTAATACTTGATAGGTCCCCTAAGGGAGCGCAAGACTGCAGAAATACGACGGGGCATGGACTTCTCTAGCTTCTGGAAATATGCTGTAGGCAATGCACACCATACTTTATACAGAGCTTTCCACAATTCGGGTGTATTCCGAGGTCTCGGATTCCTGTGTTCGATAGCGCGTTGCATGTCATCCCAAATGTCTTCTATCACGTTCAGATTTGGGGACTTGGGTGGGAATGATAACACCCCAAACTCATATGAATGCTCCTCTAACCATAATGTGGCGTCCCAACATTTGTGTGGAGGTGCATTGTGCTGTTGAAACAGGCCCAACCAATCAGCATGAATTCAGGACATGAACAGGTGTACCTCGTCAGAAAGATGCGCACAAAGCGTTGGCCGGTCACAGACGTTTTTAGACGTACCAGGGGTCCCAGTGATGTTCACCTAAGTACACCTTATACCATTATATATCCCCCACTAGCCGGTACAGTTCCCTGTTGACAGGCGAGATCCATGGCTTCATGGGGTTTGCGCCCCACACACGAATCCTTCCATCTGCCCGATTCAGTTACAACGCCAGTTGTCAGACCAGGCTACTTGTTTCCAGTCATCAAGTGTCCAGTGGCGGTGTTGCCGTGCCCAAGCGAGGCGCATAGCTCTGTGTCGTGCACCCATCAAGGAGACTCGAGTTGGGCGTCGGCTCCCAAAGCCCATATCGTGCAGGGTACGTTGCACAGTCCGGACGCTGATGCTTGTTGAGGCTCCAGCATTGAATTACGATGATACCTGCGAGAGTGTTGCACGCCTATCGCGTGAAACGATTCTTGACAGCCGACGATGGTCACGTTCACCCAATGTCTTTTTACGGCCACATTGGTATCGTAGGTTGGAGGTTTTGCCGGAATTTTGGTAGTCACGGTACACCCTTGCAATGGTCGTCCGTGAAAATCCGAACTTTATTTTACCTCCGAAATACTATGGCCCATCTCACAAGCGCCAACAATGACACCGCGTTGAAAATCGCTTAAATCGTTATTACTTGTCATTCTCATGCCGAAAACAGCTCTGACAGATGGCAAGGATGCCTGTCGCTTTATATACGCACTGGCGGACGAAACCGAGTACGCGCATAGGTGACGTCTCTATGTATTTTGAATAAGCTCGTTTGTACCAGTTTCTCTGGCACTTCAGGGTATTTCACTGAAGTGCTCAAAATACGACGAATTCGTCCACGACAAATTGAGTAGTCAACGAATTTGCTCGCTATGAAATTGCCAGCGACGAATTGATCCTTGGTAACTGTGACGAATTGACGTGCGACGAATCATCACTCGACTAATTGGGTGCGACGAATTGTCACTCAGTTTGAAAAAAACAAAGTATAAACGGCACTGTGATTGACCAGGTGAGTAAGTTTGTGTATTTAGGAAGCATATTTGACAGAGAGGACAAATTGGATGGTGAAATAAGTAGGCGAGTGAATTCTTCATTGAAAGTCATAGCTGCTCTAGGAGGTTTTCACAGGAATGATGGGTTCTCTAAAGAGTCCCGCATGGCTGTGTATGAAAGTGTAATTGTTCCTACTCTGATGTATGGCAGTGCAAACCTGGGTACTACAGAAGAAACATAGGAGTCGTTTGTGTGCTGGAGAAATGCGTTTCTTATGAGGGGTTTGTGGCCAGAGACGATCTGATTTTGTGAGGAATGAAGATGTATTGCAGTTGTGTGATGTGAAGCAAAATGTAGCAAGGTGGAGACCAATATGCTTCGGTGGTTTGGCCATGTTGAAAGAATGAGTGATGAGATGCTTACTAAGAAAATCTTTTTAGCCCAAGTGGCAGGAAAGAAAGGCAGAGGAAGGCCAAGGAAGACATGGGTGAATCAGTTTCAGGAATGTCTGCACGAGAAAAAGATTATAAGTATGAAGTATAAAATATCTTGTGTACGGCGTGTAATGGATATCAGTGAAGCCCGAGTTGTATGTCAAGATCGCTGTAAATGGAGAAGTTTGATACGACAACAGTAAGTAAAATTATCTGGTAGTTTGTATTTCTTTTTGGAGCTAACCTCTGAATCTCAGAGAACAATTTAGGGATATGTATTTATGTATGGAATTATCATTCGACGAATTGGGCGCGACGAACTTGTAACTCGACGAATTGGGCGCGATGAATTGTCACTCGACGAATTGGGCGCGACGAGTTGTTTCTCGACGAATTCGGGCGCGACGAATCGACGGAACACCTAGATGTAGGCATCAAAATGTATTCTAAATTTGTGTGTGAAGTCTAAATCAACAGTTCTTGTAAAATTACCTGAGTTTTGTTTACTGTAAATTCATTTCTGATCACACTTCTTTGTTCTTATCAGGAATGTTCTGGATTATGAGATGAGCTCTGATGGGCTACTTGCAAAAAGTGACTGCTGTCATCAAATAGAACGTGGGTTACAAAATTCCCATTAATCTTTCTTCTCTGGTACTCCCAGTTAATTGATAGAAAGACATGTAGCGCTGAATCTCTTGGGACATATGGTGTCTCTTTGTCTCAGTGTCTTTCAAATTTGTATACCTGCTGCGTCCTCGAATGATGTATCCTCTGCACTCGCATTTTCACAGATGTTACCAATAGTATTTACTTATGATTCATCATTTCCCCAGGATTTCAAGACATTTCAGCTGCCAATGATTTCGGGAATCAAAACACTTTCCATAATCAATAAAAGCTCTACATAGTGGGTGTTCACATTCACTCGTTCATTATCATACTATATATTTCGTCATTAATACACCAGTTTAAGAGTTGGTCTCGGTAAGTGCGCAATAAAACCGAATTTTATCGGCCGTATAATCGCCATCATCACTTCCCTTTTTAGGAACGCCGAGTTATTAATAAAGGCTTCCACTCCGGAGATTTAAGACCACTAAAAATTCAGCTTTGAAAAAGAAATTCCGTCACAAGCTAGCGTATTGGGCCTTCAACTTGAAAAAGCGACCCTTTTACATTAAAGTGTGCAAAAACGTTACACGAGATTTCCTAATCAGAACGTTCTTTTGTTTGCGAATTATTAAATAACGTTAAGCGCACCGAGCACCATCTTCCGCGAGCCAAACAAGCGAATGAACCGTCTTTATTGTTAGGAGAAAATTCTAAAGCAGAAACAGAACGGAAAAAAGAGCTAAGTGCAACAGATATAATGGTTTCTGATCACTTTCTGGAAGAAGTTGTTATGCTTATCGAAAGTACTTTACCCCCTTCTGTTTTCTCGGAGTTTACAACAAAAGAAAAGATATTCGCGTCTGTGATATTCATAAAAGCTATCATCATCAGAAAACGTTGCAGACACAGATGTTCCTTCTCCGACTCCATGAGAGAAGGAATTTGTTCATTTTTATCCATTTCCACGTTTAGCGTAATGACCATCAAGGGGGAACCATCAGAAGGGAGCCATCATCGAAAGAAGGTGAAAAGAGGATTGAAAGTGCAGTGTTCTTTTGTTTTCATGCAATAACGTATTTTCGGATTTGATTTTCATTTCATCAAGAGACTCCTGTCGCGCTCCATCCCTTTGAGTCTCTTCCGCCCCATCTTCCCATGATAAATTCAATTAAGTGACTCCTGGGAAGAACGTCTTGCGGCTGCGCTAGATAAGAGTACTTCGCACGATAACACACGCATCACGACCCCATAAGGGGAAGTTTTTCACGTCGCAAGCGATAGTTCCAAATTCATCAGTTAATTGTGTGAACAATATCCTTACACAAGGAGAAATACAACACACTTCGCTGGGCAACGACGAACTTAAATTGAAAAGAAGTACCATGCTCAGTTAGAAATGAAATAAGAAACTGAGCCACTAACGGAAGTAAAATGACGGGTGAACAAGATTAAAAAGAACGATAACTACCCTAAGAAAGGGAAGAAATAGGAGAAGAACGTCATATGAAAATTAATCGTCTCTTCTCTCGGCTGAAAAAGCAGAAAGAAAGATTATCTTGAAACTTATGGTTTCTCTTATATGTTAGATATTAGATTGATAAATACCAAAGTGTTTTGTAATTTGACAACGATTAAATTTAATCATTGTGCAAAGAAAAAGTTGTTTGAGTTGTAAAAAAAAAAGGATGGAATATTTGAGACCGCAGAAGACGACGTTTGAGTTTTTAATGACTTCGAGAGAAATGTTTTGGAAGCTGACGACATTTATCGATTGAGTTTTTGATGATTTCTAGAGAAATGTTTCAACAGTTTTCTCAGACGTAAATGCTTATCCAAGACTACTTTGTGAAGTTTTTTCATTGCTTTAAAAAGGTGCATGCTTCTGGTATCTAACTGTCTTCTGTCGGTTGATACTGCATTAAGTGTGATTGTAAACCTTTAAAAAGTAGCAAATAAGAAAATTAGAGATCGATGTGGCTCACGCTGTTCCATTCATAAAGTGCATAGCATAAGACTTAGATTATATTTGCATATGCAGTAGATGAGCTGTGATGCAAAAACGCTTGTTGAAAATCTCTAAAGTTAACAAAATAGAAAATATGTTTGCTTCTTTGATACATACACATATACTTTTGTCTTGGCGAAAGATGTTTCCTGTTTCTTTCTTTTTAATTGCGTAGTTCGCAGACATTGGTCCACATTCGTCAGGTGTTGTGTCTGGCGCTCAGGTCCGGTGATGTAATAACTTCACCGACGTGTTGCTTTCGCCACTTTTTCCTCATTTTTAGCACGTCTTTTGTTAAAAAAGAACGTGCTTATGTTATCGGTTTGTCCGTCCGCCTGTACCCACGGTATCTCTGCAACTATTAGTCCGATTTGAAAAATTCTTTTTGCATTCGGAAGCTTGAAAAATGCCAATGATGATCCTTTATTTCGTTTTCTTTTTACGATGTACGATTTCGCCGCTAGAGGGCATAAATGCAGATGATATCGAATTCAAAATTACGTTTTATTCCACATATTTTCTTCTAAACATCCAATTGAAAAAAATTATTATATCTTTCGATTCCATTTATATCGAAGAGTATTTTAGATATAGTTTCTGTTTTCAAATTACGCATATAAAGTAAATTATATTTTTCCCGATAACTCTTCTCCTAAAACTCCGATTTGAAAAATCTTTTTTCAGCGGATACATCTTCTAATGGAAAATCGTTTGCATATAATTTCCACTTTTTGGTAAAGAATACTTTGGCCATCAGGGGGCGTAAGTGTTAATTTTTGCTTCTTATGTATTTGCCATAAAATCTGAGCTTCTAAAATATCGATTGAAAACATTATTTCGTGAACTGATGCCGCTCAAATCAATAAACCTTTTTGGAATATTTTCTTCCTAAAATATCCCACAGTTTCTCCGCCAGGGGACGTAGATGTATATCTTATTTTCGTCAATATCTCTACTTCTAGGAGTCCGATTTGAAACATTCCTTCTTTGTTGGATAATGTTTTCCGTGTGATATGTTTTTCATATAATTTCAAAATTTTCAAGTAATTCATAGACTTTCCGCTAGGGGGCGAAGTGGTAAATTGGGTTTCTCCCTATATCTCTGCTTCTAAATCTCCGATTTGAAAAACTCTTTCTGCACCGGATACAGCTCCTGATGGGAAATCGTTTGCACATAATTTCTAATTTTTGTAAAAAAATGGTTTGGCCACCAGGGGCGTAAACCTTAATTTCCGCTTCTGATGTATTTGCAGCAAAATATGAGTTTCTAAATTCTCGATTGAAAAAAACGTCGTTTGTAGACCGATCCTACTCATCTCGACAAACCTTTTAGAAACAGTTTCTTCTTAAAATAGTGCATGGTTTTTACGCTAAGGGGCGTAGATATATATCTTATTTTTGTTAATATCTCTACTTCTAAAAGTCCGATTTGAAAAATTCCTTCTTTGTTGGTAATGTTTTCCGTGTGATATATTTTTCATATAATTTCAAAATTTTCAAGTAATTCATAGACTTTCCGCTAGGGGGCGTTAAGGTAAATTTATTTTCCCACTATTTCTCTGCTTCTAAATCTCCGATTTGAAAAATTCTTTCTGCAGCGGATACAGCTCCTGTTGGGAAAACGTTTGCATATAATTTCTAATTTTTGTAAAAAAATGGTTTGGCCACCAGGTGGCATAAGTCTTAATTTCCGCTTCTGATGTATTTGCAGCAAAATATGTGCTTCTAAAATCTCGATTGAAAAAAAAGTCTTTTGTAGACCGATACTATTCATGTCGACAAACCTTTTAGGAACATTTTCTTCTTGAAATAATGCAAGGTTTTTACGCTAGGGGGCGTAGATATATATCTTATTTTTGCAATATCTCTACTTCTAAAAGTCCGATTTGAAAAATTCCTTCTTTGTTGGATAGTGTTTCCGATGCGAAATGTTTTTTTTTTTTTAAATTCAAAATTTTTACGTAAATCATAGATTTTCCGCTGGGCGCATAAAGGTTAAATTGCGTTTTCTGCTCCTAAAACTCCGATTTGAAAAATTCTTCCTGTATCGCATACAAGACCTGATGGAAAATATTTTTCACATAATTTCTAATGTTTTGTAAAGAATGGTTTGGCCACCAGGGGTCATAAGTGTTAATTTCTGATTTTGATGTATTAGTAGCAAAATCTGGGCTCCTGAAAACTCAACTAAATTTTTTTCTTGGACCGATATCGCTCATATGGATAAACCTTTTGCGAATACTTTCTTCCTAATATAATGCATGGTTTTCCCACCACGGGGACGTAAAGTCAGATCTTATTTTTGTCGATAACTCAGTTTCTAAGAGTTCGTAAGCTCACGATTCCGTTTACACCAATATCTGAGGTATTAAAAACTCGGTTGAAAAACTTGTTTCTTCCGTCAGATACTATTATTTTCCGTACCGGTTCCATTGACTTTGAATAGCTTTGATAAATTTAATTTGCGTCAGAATGGATTCAAAGGATTCAAAAGACGTTCTTATTACATCCGAAAATTCGGTGTCATCTTTCTTGTTGTTTATTCTGCTGAGATATACGATATATCTGTGCCTTGATGTCGGATTCTGAAAATCCTTTTCACCAGGTGGGCCTAACTCACAAGGCGTCTTTTCATGCGTCAAATACTGCAGAGGTGACGCGCATGTCGAGATGGCAGGTAGCTGCTCGATGATCCCTTTATGACATAGCTTAATTGGGAAAGTATTGGGGCTCCGAAGCTGAAAGATATTGGTTCGAATCCTCCACCGGCAAAAATGGCTTTATTTTCACACACGCACTTTTGAATTTCTGTGATACTCGGTCTTTTGATAGTTATTGCCAAATGCATTTTTATGCTTGGTTTGATATCTACATTTCCTAAATTTGGACTGAATGGAATCCGTTTTGTCTTCTTTAACCAAAACCATGCGCATAAATTCTTAGACAGGTCTTCCTTAGCACGATGCAAAGCTTTACTCTCAAGTAACACAAATGCGTCATTATTTGACAAAGTGCTTTATTATGAGAACATCATAATGTATCGGCATCTTTAATTTGGTTCCATAAGTCCAATACAGAAAGTCTCTTGGTTGAATCATAAGGTGTTATTTATATTATATAAAGTGATATGCATTTCTGAATAGAAATATGTCCTGAAATGACACAAATTCAGACTTTTCGTTTAACAATATGTCCATTTCTTACTGGAGGACTGGAAAAGTGGTTTTCATTACGCCTATCTTTGGTCATGATCAGCATATTTGTAATACCTCCTGATTTTTCACATGTATCAGTTTCTCCTAGGGGTGTCGGGGTATTTCTGAATTTGGAACTGTGTTTTTTGTAGTCCCGTTTGGAAATTTCGTTTTGCGTACAGATAATACACCTGACCCATATTGTTTGATGCATTTTTCAGCTTTGCTGTTACAAAATATTTTTGTCTAGGTTACATAAAACTCACTTTTTTCTTTTATTTTGCAAAATTATCAGTTGTACAACTTAAGATATAAAAAAGGGAAACCTTGGAATACTGTTAATTTTAAGACTTTTGTCAAAAGACATTCCGTTTACACTCAAGAATTTAATTTCAGCCTTCTTGTTTAATATTTTCCTTAAGGGTACACTGTGAAATTTTCGACCAGCAATTTACGAAAGGTTGCCTTTCCCAGAGCTCCTACGCAATGGTACCTCAGTAATTCGGGTACTTTCTGAAAAGTTGTCTTTTTCTCGTTTCTTTTTATTATGGGCAAGAGCGGTTTAATGACCCTCACGAGGAGCTCTAAGGCCAATAAGCAGACGCTCGACCTGACTTGGTGCCACTGGCACCAGGGATTGAAGAGAACCAGCGCCTTACTGAAGGCGCACTATACATGCCTATACCTCTTCCGAGACTAGAACTTTTACTGAGCTGGGACGAGTAGCCACAACACCCTACTTCCCTTCGGATACCAATTTTCAGCTTCTTTGAAATTTAAATGTAACGTTCAAAATTTACTATAGCCCTTTTTATCCAGAAAATCAACAAGCGCTTCACAATACAAAAAACAAAAAACAACAGACAACATGACCTTTCCAGTCGAGGCTCGTGTCCTGAAGTCTTGTGGTTGGGGCTAATCTTTATGGCGATATCCCGTGGACTGTATTTTGTTCTCTGAGTCGTAAAGGTGGATTCATATAGCAAACGGATTTTTTAACCGATTAGTGTTTCCTTAAGTTTTATTAACACTATGTCTTCTCTGTTAGTTTAAAACACAGCATTTCGCCCACAAACGCTAACAGCGAACACTCACCAATTTGGAATAGTTCAAAAAAAGATGATTTTCTGTATTCCAACGGAAAACGAAAAATTCAGCCAAAGTCGCACAGAATAATTGCAAATATTATTCCATGCGCATAGTAGAATCCCAAATATTCCACACGTAAAAGCAGAACTGCTGGAAAAATAGCTCGACGAGTCACGACTCCGCTGCCACAATACGTTAACATTCAGCAAAAGAAACTTTGGAGATACCAATGATATGAATTGTACAAATAGTTTTTAAATAACAGAGTGAAAATGTGCTCTACTCATTTCTATGTTGCAATGATGACGTCACAGTAGTAAGAGTTTTTAGGAGTTTGTTTCTTTGGGTTGAGAGAACAGATCACGCGGTTTCTTTCCCATTGCCATGAGAGCAGTGCAATGGGGACGCCTGCAGTTCAGAACTGGGGATGCTATTAAGAAAGCTACGCATCATACGAGAGGGGGAAGGGGGAGGCGCAAATGTGTAAGTGCTTGGCAGAAATGTTACCAAAAACATTCCGTTCATGTTGTGTTTACCCGACACTGATAAGGTTATCCCCCGATAAAAACAATATCCAGGGTTATACTGTACGTAGCATTAAGACTGATGGATACAAATCTCCATGGTCACGTACATTTATTCAAGCTCCCTAAACTCTTAAGTTACTATTTCTTTGCAAAATTAGCTTACTTACGTCATTTCTCTAACGTTACTCTCTTTGTATTTATCTATCTATCTGCTAACCTACCTACCTACTAATCTCTCTCTGTCTATCTATCTATCTATCTGCCGACCTACCTACCTACTAGTGTAAAGATAACGCGCTTGGCTAGATATCGAGATATTCGGGATTCATTTCCCTGACAGCGGCCGAATAACAACGTTTTCGGTTGCTGTGCGTTACTTAACGTGGAAAGAGCGATGCATTTATTTATTCAACTGACGCCACGCCACGTATTTGATGATTTTCATACTTATCTCTCTCTATCTATCTATCTACTGTCGACCTTCCTATCTACTTATGTGTCTCTATCTGTCTACTTATTCTGTCTCTCCCTCTCTCTCTATCTACATACCCAACTACCTACTTATCTATCTATCTATCTATCTATCTATCTATCTATCTATCTATCTATCTATCTATCTATCTATCTATCTATCTATCTATCTATCTATCTATCTATTCTGTCTCTCTCTCTATCTACTTACCCAACTACCTACTTATCTATCTATCTATCTATTTTGTCTCTATCTCTATCTCCTTCCCTTACCTATCTATCTATCTATCTATCTATCTATCTATCTATCTATCTATCTATCTATCTATCTATCTATCTATCTATTTTGTCTCTCTATCTATCTCCTTACCTATCTATCTATCTATCTATCTATCTATCTATCTATCTATCTATCTATCTATCTATCTATTTTGTCTCTCTCTCTATCTCCTTACCTATCTATCTATCTATCTATCTATCTATCTATCTATCTATCTATCTATCTATCTATCTATCTATCTATCTATCTATCTATTCTGTCTCTCTCTCTCTCTCTCTCTCTATCTCCTTCTCTACCTATCTATCTATTTATCTATCTATCTATCTATCTATCTATCTACCTGCTGATCGATCTATCAAAATTATAATTACAATAATGGTGACTTTCTATTACTCTCTTAGACATTCGCTCAGAGAACTCCCTCGAATTCTCAGAAGTACAAATACTAAATTTAAGAGAAAATTCCTTTTGTATAACCAAATTTTTGTAAATACGAAAATTCACGTACATTTATTTAACTTTCCTAAACTCTTAAATGGTTGCACTCGCCATGAGCTCTAACTGCTTAAATATTGAAGAGGGGCTGAAGAGGGCTCAAAGAAAAGCTGGAGCCCATCCTAGCCCACCCGTAGCTTTGCACCTGGAACAGTACAAGCCATTCGCCATTTCAGTTTTGTTTATAGTTCCTTGACTGTTGTTCAAGAGCTGGTGCTACAAGTGAATTCGATGCATGAGAAGATATTTGGCGAGATGTTCAGCTCTTAAGTTAAATATCAAACAGCTTATCGCTCATGCGAATGTTGAAGATTTACATTCTTTATAATCTATAAATGATCTCTCTCTTCAAATAAGACAATTTTCCATTATTTAGGCTACATTCCGTATCGTCATAGTTCAGTGGTTTAAATCGTGTTTGTGAAGTCAGTGTTCATCGTTAATTTTTTCCAACTAAAGTGCGTGTTCGCCTTTTTGTTACAAAATCATCCCGTTACAAGCCAAGAAACACATTCACCGAACAGCCAAAACATTGCGACCACCTGCTTAATAATATATTGGTCCTCTACCTACTACACCCGGTGACGCATGGACACTACAAGATTTTTAAAGGTGTCTTGTGGTATATGGTACCAACACGTTACCAGCAAATCCTTTAACTCTTGTAAGTTACGTGGTCAAGCCGGCGCAGATTAGATTTGCTGTTCCAACAGAAAGCACAGATGCTCGATCGGATTGATGTGTGGGAATTTTGGAGGCCAGGGAAGTCTTCCTCATGTTCCGGGTACCTTTCTCAAACACTCCGACAGTGTAGCATGGCACATTTTCCTGCTGAAGGAAGGCACTACTAGAGGGGAACACAGTTGCCGTGAGAGGATGTACCTGGTCTGCAATGATATTTAGGTAGATTGTAGACGTCATACTTTCCTGCATATAGACGACTCGACACAGGGTTTATGGTAGATTTTTTTTTGATTGGAGGTTTAACGACCACCGTGAGCAACTCAATGGGCTATAAGCAGTCGCCCGTCCCTAATTTAGGGTCACTGGTTCCAGGGAAGGGAGAGAGCCAGTGCCGTAAGACAAACACAACATCCATGCCTGACCGGGATTCGAACCCGGACCCCTTACGGACGAATGATCAGAGGCCAACGCCTTAGACCACTGCGCCACCGGGGCGGCATTTATGGTAGATGGTAGACGTCATAGTTGACGGTAATGTGATGATGACGTCATGGTTGATGGTGATCTGTGATGACGGCATAGTTGATGTGATGTGATGATGTCATTGTTGATGTGATAATGATGTCATAGTTGATGTGATGTGATAATGATGTCATAGTTGATGTGATGTGATAATGACGTCATAGTTGATGTGATGTGATAATGACGTCATAGTTAATGTGATGTGATTATGTAATTGTTGATGTGATAATGAGGTCATAGTTGATGTTTAGGTAGATTGTAGACGTCATAGTTTCTTGCATATAGACGACTGGACCCAGAATTTCAGGTAGATGTCATAGTTGATGTTGATGTGATGAATACGTCATAGTTGATGTTTAGGTAGCTGGTAGACGTCATAGTTCCCTGCATATAGATGACTGGACACAGAGTTTCAAGCAGATGGTAGGCGTCACAGTTGATGGTGATGTGATGATAACGTCACAGTTGATGTTGATGTGATGATGACGTCATAGTTGATGTTTAGGTAGACTGTAGACGTCATACTTTCCTGCATATAGACGATTCGTCACAGGTTTTATGGTAGATGGTAGACGTCATAGTTGACGGTGATGTGATGATGACGTCATGGTTGGTGGTGATCTGTGATGACGGCATAGTTGATGTGATGTGATGATATCATTGTTGATATGATAATGACATCATAGTTGATGTGATGGGATGATGTAATTGTTGATGTGATAATGAGGTCATATTTGATGCTTAGGTAGATGGTAGACGTCATAATTTCCTGCACATGGACTACCGGACCCAGAGTTTCAGGTAGATGTCATAGTTGATGTTGATGTGATGAAGACGTCATAGTTGATGTTTAGGTAGATGATAGACGTCATAGTTGATAGTGATATGATGATGACGTCATAGTTGATGCTGATGTGATGTGATTATGACGTGACAGTTGATGTCGATGTGATGATGAAGTCATAGTTGATGTTAAGGTAGATGGTAGACGTCATAGTTTCCTGCATATAGACGACTGGACGCAGAGTTTCAGGTAGATGGTAGACGTCATAGTTCATGTGATGATAACGTCATAGTTGATGTTTAGGTAGATGGTAGACGTCATAGTTTCCTGCATATAGACAACTGGAACCAGGGTTTCAAGCAGATTGTAGACGTTACAGTTGATGGTGATGTATAACGTCACAGTTGATGTTGATGTGATGATGACGTCATAGTTGATGTTTAGGTACACGTCATAGTTAATGGTGATGTGATGATGACCTCGTAGTTGATGTTAAGTGATGTGATTATGACGTCATAGTGGATGTCGATGTGATGATGACGCCGTAGTTGATGTTTAGGTAGATGGTAGACGTCATAGTTTCCTGTCTTTTTTGGATTGGAGGTTTAACGACAATCGTGAGCAACTCAATGGGATATAAGCAGTCGCCCGTCCCTAATTTAGGGTCACTGGTTCCAGGAAGGGAGAGAGCCAGTGCCGTAAGACAAACACAACATCCATGCCTCACCGAATTCGAACCTGGACCCCGTTCGGACGAATGATCAGAGGTCATCGCTTAGACCACTGCGCCACCGAGGCCGCAATCCCATTTTTATCAGTATTTGATGTACTGTGTGTTGTAACACATCGCGGCGGTCACCAGCATTCAAATTTCTGGCGAAGAGATCCACAATATTCCTTGTGTTGGTTGGTACGATATGAAACCCTCATCTCTAACATCCATGAGCAGTGGTCGGCCCACACCTTGCCGGCAGTTCATAGTTTTCCCCTCCCCGGACCCCTTTGCTGAATATACTAACCACTGCTGACCGAGAGCTCCCTACGAGCCTTGTCGTCTGGGAAATGCTTTGACCCAGTCGTGTGGCCATTAAAATTTGAAATTTGGCTTGGTCAAACTCGAGCTGCCTTTCCCATCAGTCCAACAAATATAAAATTGATTAATGCTGTCTTTGAATGAGTGTTAATGTTCATCTTCTGCGATAGATGGTCCAAATAATCACTCCTTGGACGTGGCTTTTACGTCTTGAGAGACGGTCCCAGCAAATCACTGTAGACCTCGCCATATTCAGAATGGCAGCGGTCTCTTGTTGGCTCCAATGAAAAAACAAAAACGCGCTGTTACGTTTTAACCAATGACTTTGCTTGGGGTGGAGCTCAGTCTGTAGGCGGAGTTTCTATAGCTCAAATTCAGGGGTTCTCTAATAATGTACACATTTTCTCTTCAAAAAATGAACGTACAGTCGGATGTAAGATGATCTATGGAAGACAAGATTCCATTCTCAGTTTTGGCCCCATTCAATGATTTTTTATTTGGCATAGATAATTAAAATATCAGACATAAATGAGATATTTTGTTTCTTGCAGACAGAAACCCTGCTAAGCTAACTTATCGCGTCATCTAGCATCAAATTGAAATACTTTTGAGTCAGATAAAATGAAATTTAAAAAAAATTCTAACATTTTTTTTTTTAATAATAACTGTCGTATATTAGCTATGGGTCGTTTCTATTTGTGCTGAAAATTTCAAACACTAATAGTCTTATGTGTGGAAAATAATTTACATTACAAACACTAATAGTCTTATGTGTGGAAAATAATTTACATTACAGATATAAGATAGATTTTGTTTTTACTCTCATTCAAAGACAACCTTAAACTGCCAGAACGATGGGAAAAATGTGTCCAAAGAAACGGTGATTGTGTAGTAAAATGGACTAAGGTATGCAGATTAAGGTGTCGTATTTATTTCTTCAATCATTACTACACGCAATTTTTAAAACATTGGTGCTCATTAATTTCAGTATAATCCTGGTATTTCTTCATTCGCATAAATGTCTCAATCAGGATCGTTACCGTGTGCGGATTTTTTAAATGTACCCAGTTAATCAGAAATATACTATCTTATGGTAACTATGAAATTAAAAAAATAAATATAACATTTAAACCGCATGAGTATCTTCCTTTTAAACATTTTACTTAGTAAATGTCACTTACTCATACAAAAACGCCCAAGAACAATCAACAAATCATTTTTTTTATTTTTTCATTGTACAACAAACAACGATACAAATACATCTCATCATGTTCATAAACTCTGTGTGTTGATATATGGAGAATTAACACATTGGTCCAGCATCAACATGTGGATTAAACGGATATATGTGTAAAGAAATAATAGAACAACAACTTCCGTGCGGTCGTTTCTTCGGTCATCTGGAGCTTAGTTGTCCACGTGCAAACACCCTGTTATGTGATCATCGGGGCTGACCGGTCGTTCGTGACCACCTTCCGTAATTTCACACTGGCGAATATGTTCTCCCTGGAACTGAAGAAAAAACATCTGGTGAAAATACAGTTTCGGACTATTTTTTGTTCGATTGCACAAGAAAGAAAAATCTGCGTTAAGGATATAGAAAACATAGTCTACATAAACTTGTAATCGTAATCTGTAATAAGTCCGTCGAGAAAACTACGCTGAAAAAAATATGGTGATGATGACGAGAAACTACAGTATATACTGTATTTTAAAAGTTCCACAGACGAAGAGCGTAAAATAATGTATTAAGAGACAGAAATTCAACAATCGTTTTTTTTTATTTTTATTTTAAAAGTTCCACAGACAAAGAGCGTAAAATAATGTATTAAAAGACAGAAATTCAACAATTTTTTTATAGTTTTAAAAGTTCCACAGACAAAGAGCGTAAAATAATGTATTAAGACACCGAAATTCAACAATTGTTTTTTTTTTATTGTTCTAAAAGTTCCACAGACAAAGAGCGTAAAATAATGTATTCAGAGACAGAAATTTAACAATTTTTTTTATTGTTTTAAAAGTTCCACAGACAAAGAGCGTAAAATAATGTATTAAGAGACAGAAATTCAATTTTTTTTATTGTTTTAAAAGTTCCACAGACAAAGAGCGAAAACAATGTATTAAGAGACAGAAATTCAACAATTTATTTTATTTTTTTTTTATTGGAGGTTTAGCGACCACCGTGAGCAACTCAATGGGCTATAAGCAGCCGCCCGTCCCGAATTAAGGGACACTGGTTCCAGGGAAGGGAGAGAGCCAGTGCCGTAAGACAAACACAGCATCCATGCCTCACCGGGATTCGAACCCGGACCCCTTCACAGACGAATGATCATAAGCCAGCGCTTAGACCACTGCGCCTCCGGGGCGGTCAACAGTTTTTAAAAATCAACTTTTTATGGTACAGTTATTTTAACGAAAGTTGGACGAAAGCTCTGACTCGTCTGATTCTGGCGGTTTAAAATATCCTCCAGTATGCATCAGTATATTCTGGTACAGTTTTGAAGACCAAATTTTTTAAACAAAATTTAAAAGCAGAGCAATGCACGGGTGACATATTTGTTAAGGTACAAAATAATTGACGCCCCGGTGGAGCAGTGGTCTAAGCGATTGCTTCTAATCATTCGTGCAAGATGGGTGTTGGTTCGAATCCTGATAAGGGATGGATGTTGTGTTTGTCTTACGGCACTAGCTCCCACCCTTCCCTGGAGTCAGTGGCCCTAAATTAGGGACGGGCGACTGCTTATAACCCATCGGGTTGCTCACGGTGGTCGTTACACCCTCAATAAAAAATAAATATATATATATATCTGGGATTGGCTGCCGTGAATGCAAATACACTACGCCCGTTGTTTTCTATTACGCTGAGGTGTCATGTGCCCAATGGCCGCCCCGGTGGCGCAGTGGTCTAAGGCGTTGGCCTCTGATCATTCGTCCGTTAGGGGTCCGGGTTCGAATCCCGGTCAGGCATGGATGTTGTGTTTGTCTTACGGCACTGGCTCTCTCCCTTCCCTGGAACCAGTGACCCTAAATTAGGGACGGGCGACTGCTTATAGCCCATTTGAGTTGCTCACGGTGGTCGTTAAACCTCCAATCAAAAAAAAAAAAAAAAAAAAAAATGTGCCCAATGTCACGTGAATTCTTAATTTAAATCGAACCTGTGACGTCAGGTGGAGGAATGTTCCCGATTCAGTCATTACATAGCAGATATATTGTGAACTATCATAGTATTTATCAATCAGATTGTCGTGCAGCCGTATCGGCAGACAGACTAGATGGTCAAACAATGATACTATCATCATTACAACAACGCTCGTATCAGTTTGAAGGGAGCATTTTAGGTCCACAGAGATTCGTTGAAAGCGGAGGAAGACTATTGTAAGCAAATTTTTTATTCCCACTGCAGTGGAGGGAATCGCGTCCATTCGCGTTTGTAACTGCATTCCATAGCAGTGAAGTGGTTCAAAGCTGCTTACCCCAATCCGATCTTACGTATGATATTGAAAAAACAGCTTGATAGTTTGTATTATGTTCTCTCAATGCGTGCATCTGTATATTTTTTCTTAAGAGCTCACACCGCGAAGCAGAACGAAAAATAAAAGAATAATGCATTCTACGAACCGAAGTTCAATATTGTAACACACCACCCTTATAACGAAGTAAATTTCTCCGCCATTTTTGGTCTACGCAGGGATTCAAACCCGAGTACGCTTATTCCGGAACAAGTCGCTCTACCAACTGAGCTACGCAGACATGTATTCTGATTCCTATCTGCCTTTATGTCATGTGCGTCCTGCTGGCAGGTACGTCACACCCTTTTCCAAAATACATCCGCAATGACTTACAGAATGCTTCATTCTTTCACTCCTGATCTCTGAATGCTTCTGTGGCCGCCCCGGTGGCGCAGTGGTCTAAGGTGCTGGCCTCTGATCATTCGTCCGTAAGGGGTCCCGGTTCGAATCCCGGTCAGGCATGGATGTTGTGTTTGTCTTACGGCACTGGCTCTCTCCCCTTCCCTGGAACCAGTGACCCTAAATTAGGGACGGGCGACTGCTTATAGCCCATTGAGTTGCTCACGGTGGTCGTTAAACCTCCAATCACGAATTTGACAAAACGGTGTTACCGGATGGATGAGCTACTTAGCACTCAGGACTATAAGAACTTTTGACACCATTTATTATCGGATGTAAATCCGGTCGTAGAACGAACCTCAGGTTTACAGCATCGCCTTTTATTTCAGGCAATCTCACAGCCAACTCTAAACATGAAGAAAAAGGGTGCACATTCTATTTACAGAGTTTATTTAAAAAGCTCGTAGGTGGCGATTTCTGTACGCATGGATGGAGGGTCTTATATGCGCCCATCAGTTCGCAAAGTGTTTCCAGCGTAGCAACTGGAATAAGTGGAAGTCTTACTTATATCAGTAATCTTGGGGGAAATGCGGGTATTATCGAAGAGTGAGAAAAATGAATTAAACGTACATAATCTAAAGAATCAGCAGAGCATAATAATCCACTGCAACCGCGGAAGCACTTTTTCGAATCATACAGGCTGTGAGGTTTTTTGTTTAGTGAAAGGAAGGTAGGGATGGCACTTATATATGGCTGTCCACATTGGGATAGCGCATCGACAGGCTTTTTTCTTTCTCAGAGACCAAATGCTGTCCAAAAACTAGAGGGTCTGAAAACTTTCGCCAACTGCTGATAGTTTCTTTCCAGAGTTCGGTTCTTTTTGCTACTTATACATCTCTGTTGATGCGGTCCTTCTTTCTTACCTGTGGTAGAGGTGCAACAGACAGACAGTATGCGCTTTTTCTCACTGTTCCTTTTAGTCTAAAGTTCCGTAGTGTTTACTACCAAAGAAATGAAGAAAATGTAGCTTTTTAGTAAGTATGCTTTAGTACAATGCATTTATAGACGTTCATGAAATAATTAACTGTTTACCGCTCAGCATGAGCCTGCTCAGATCCTGCCTCGTAGGTTACAAATAATTAAGCGGAGCGCCCGGAGTGGAGCGCATGCGCATGCAAATCACAAGTAGTGCACAAGTGCAACGTTCATTCTTGAGTACCAAAACGGTTGAAATTTATCCACAGACATCCCCTTGAGAATAGAAATAATTCTAGATTTTCTTCCAAAGAACGGAGGTCGACTTCTGCACGAGATCGAAGTATACATCTGTTTTTGCAGCTTTACACTATATTAGCTACAGTTTAAATGGTTAACTCATCCGCTAACTAATTGGCTAATGTTATTAAATAACGTCATTGCACATAAATCACACTTTGCAAACAAATAACCAAACGACCAGTTAGAGAAAATCAACTAGCCGCCCCTGTGGCACAGTGGTTTAAGCGATGGCCTCTGATCATTCGTCCAGAAGGGAACCGGGTTAGAATCCCAGTGAGGCATGGATGTTGCGTTTGTCTTACGGCACTGGCTCTCTCCCTTCCCTGGAACCGGTGATCCTAAATTATGTACGGGTGACAGCTTATTGCACATTGATTTGCTCGCGGTGGTCATTAAACCTCCATTAAAAAAATAATCAGCTATTCATTTACGTTGTTCCAGTAGTTTATTCAGCAAACATTTGAACTTCAGGGCATTTTATCTCTTGGCAGAATGTAATCTCGCTGGCTTCATCAAAGACTTCAATCTTATGATAGTTACATTTGTTCGTCTATTCGTAATCTATCGACATCTGTACAACACCATAACCCTTCTAACAGCTCCACCTCTACTTTATTACATTTAATGCAGTCATTTTTATGTTACTTCGACTCACTGTCAGTGTTGACGAATTGCAGGAGCTGTTCAGAGAAGTAATGTGTTGTTCAGCGAGAAAACGCTTAACCGAAATGTAACCAAATGTACATAAGAAAAGGAAAACTCAAAAGGAAAATTACTTAAGTTCAACGAGAAGGTCCCTTAAGTTAATAGACTTTTAGGTATAATCCAGAAGCTTCCGTAACGCCTCCAAATAACATTAAGAAGGTTTAGGTTCAAAACATGTGTTTACTGGATCCATTGTCCCTGTCAAATTTCAATCCTTTGAAGCACCTTTCGAGATTTGGAAATAGGAATTTATCAGATAGTCAAATTCTAGTGAGTAGAGGGGATGACGTAATACCTTGAGCTCACAGTCACGTGGTGTTGCCTAAGTCAGAAAGGCTGTGTGTGCCGGTGCATTGTCTTGATGAAAAATGACTCATTTGACCAATTATCCGTCCCTCTTAGGCTGCGATTCCCCCACGTACATATCTCATTTGGTTAGAAGCATACTTTACAATGATAATGGTACCAATTCCAAGAAACTGAACCATGATAATACCTTCTGCATTCCAGAAAGGCGATTCCATGACTTTCCCAACTGATTTTTGCATTGGAAACCTTTTAGGAAGGGTAGTAAGGAAGGCTTTTACTGTTTCGATTGTTGCTTCATTTCAAGGTTGAAGTGGTGCACTCATGTTTCATCCATAGTGACATATCGCTCCAAACACTGCGTTTCATTAGCTTCAAAACGCTGTACAATCTCCTGACAACACTTCACCATTACACACTTCGAATCTGCATTCAGTGTGTGTGTGTCTGTGTGTGAGTGCTTTAGGGACTCACATCGAAGGCAACTTCTTCGCTCCAAAAATATAACTAAATGTCTTGAGCTCCTTCATGGAATGAGTTAAATGTTGTGTCAATGTTATTCTGCGATCTTGTATGATCAGGTCTCGACACGGCAACAGGCCTTCCCTCTGCGGGATGCATTTTCAACACTGTCTCTTCCACACTTGACCTCAAAAACCAGAGTTATTGGCCACGGGCGCATGAAGGACATGATTCCCAAAATGCTTGTTAATGCAGTCATGAATTTCTTTTCGCGACATTCCCTTTAAATGAAAGTACTCAGTGACTGCAAGATGCTTGATAGCCTCAACAGTCACCCTTTTTCTTCACCTCTCAACAGTGGCTTTGTAGAAGAGAAACCCATGACAGTTACTTGAGGGCGTCGCACTTCCTGTCAGCTCCAGTCAATTTCTTTAAACATTCTTTTCCAAAGAAATGACAGTTACTGTCACATGTCTTTTTATCTACGCTTTCCAAACGTAGGTTGAAGACGAATATGCTCCAGCTTTGTCCATCCGTCCGTCCGTCCGTCCGCACGATAACTCGCGTAAAAATGGTTCGATTTCGATGAAATTTTAGTATGTGGTAGGGGACCATCTGGGGACGAAAAATATTGAAAATGGGTGAAATGGGGTCAAAGGTCAGGACATAGGATCGGGATCCATTTCAATGCCCTTATAAGTTATAACTTACGTAAAACTGCTTCAATTGAGACAAAACGTTTCATGTTGTTCCGGAAATGTACTTTACCGGTTCTGTTGAAAATCATCGAAATGGAGTAAAAGGTCGGGTCATAGCAGCGAGATTTATTCTACAGCCATTATCCTCATAACTTGAGTAATAACTTGAGTAATGATTTCTGGGATGTAGAAAAGCGTGTCATAATCAATGCATTGCATGATTTTACTAACTTGTTGAATTAAAGCATGTTAGAAAGATAAGTATATCTATGTTTATTTTCTAATGTCTTTTGATTCAAAAGAAAGGATAATCAAGCTCGATTAGGCCATCTCGAGGTAACCTCCATTTACTTTGAAAAAAAATTAACTACATTTGATTGGATCTAAAGAAAAGTGTGACGTCACTTAACAGTTATGGCCTTCTCTTCTCGAAGGCTATGCCACAGTGCTCCCCGAAAAGCAAAATCAAAATAACTTCAAGCCTGAAATTTTCTGTGAAAACACAGGAAGAACAACGGAATAGATCAAAAATACTTCCTTTTACGAAAACTTTCAAGATCTATGTTGAGATAAAACGTTTCCACCCTCCCTTCGTACAATACTAGCAACATTTTTGGTCAGACCACTAATTTGAATTCAAATTCAATACATTCATGCTCTGTAACCTATCATGGTCAGTTTTCATAGAAAGTTCGAGTAGAAAATCAGTAATATTGGCAACTACCGTCGCTGCTTAGTACATAAATACTTGCAATCCTGCGCTTCCCCACGGAAGCGCAGGATTGCAGACAAACGACGAGGCATGGACTCCACTAGCTTCTGGAAATATGCTGTAGGCAATGCACACCATACTTCCTGCAGAGCGTTCCACAATTCGGGTGTATTCCGAGGTCTCAGATTCCTGTGTTCGATAGCGCATTGTATGGCATCCCGAATGTCTTCTTACAAGTTCAGATCTGGGGAATTGGGTGGGAATGGCAACACCCCAAACTCAGATGAATGCTCCTCTAAACATAATGTGGCGTCCCGACACTTGTGTTGTCCTGTTGGAACAGGCCCAACCCATCAGCATGAATGCAGGACATGAACGGGTGTACTTCATCAGAAAGGATGCGCACAAAGCGTTGGCCGGTTACAGACGTTTGTAGACGTACCAGGGGTCCCATTGTTGTTCAGCTAAACACACCCCATATTATTACGGATTCCCCACCGCCGGTACAGTTCCCTGTTGACAGGCGGGATCCATAGCTTCATGGTGTTTGCGCCACACACGAATCCTTCCATCTACGCGATACAGTTGGGAACGCGATTCGTCAGACCAAGCTACATTTTTCCAGTCATCAAGTGCCCAGTGGGGGTGTTGCTGTGCCCAAGCGAGGCGCATAGCTCTCTGTTGTGCACCCATTGAGGGGACTCGAGTTGGGCGTCGGCTCCCAAACCCATATCGTGCAGGGTACGTTGCACATTCCGGGCGCTGATGTTTGTTGCAGCTCCAGCATTGATTGAATTCCGATGATACCTGTGAGAGTGTTGCACGCCTATCGGGTGAAACGATTCTTGACAGCCGACGATGGTCACGTTCACCCAATGTCTTTTAACGGCCACACTCTTAGCGTAGATTGGAGGTTTTGCCGGAATTCTTGTAGTCACGGTACACCCTTGCAATGGTCGTCCGTGAAAATCCGAACTTCGTTTCTACCTCCGAAATACTATGGCCCATCTCACATGCGCCAACTATGACACCGCGTTGAAAATCGCTTAAATCGTTATTACTTGTCATTGTCATGCCGAAAACCGCTCTGACAGCTGGCAAGGATGTCTATCGCTTTATATACGCACTGGCGGACGCAACCGAGTACGCGCGTAGGTGACGTTACTATGTATTTTGCATAAGCTCGTCTGTACCAGTTTTTCTGGCACTTCAGTGTATTCATTCTGTGCTCTCGGTGTTCGTAGTGTTCGTATATCAAGTAGCTTTAATGCCAACAGTGCTTAGAATGTGGCAGAAAAATTACTCTTACTCTCTCTTTCATTTCGTAACATTCTGCTTTTCTTTGGAAAGGCGAAGAAATCGAAGAGCACAGAGGCCTCAAACGCAATCAGCGAGCCTTTCAATCAGCATCTGAAAAGCTCGTTGTTTCTGCTTCTTTGCAATCATTGACCGTCAGATTGCGCAACACAGAACTGGGCGAATAAAACTCTAGAAACAGTCGTACGTGTGTGGGCAGATCCTCTCCATTCATCGATTTTTGCTACTTTGGTGTCTTCTTTCTATTTGCTTTCTATAAAAATATCACCATGATACCTAAGTTGAGGTATTGATTTCATTTAATGTATTCTAAGAAATAAAGATGCCAAGATTTTACAACGCAAATATGCAAAAAGCAATAGGGTTATCAAAAGCCAAATTTCGAGAGGAAACGTACTGTGCATGTCTTCTAAATGTTTTTCTTTTTAATATTTGCCGCGAGAAAAAGACAACCAAACCAAACGGCTGAATTAAGAACGATTTAGTGCATCAGCAGGTCCAGGTTCACTAAGTAAAATAAGAGAATTGCTCTCGAAATATTGTCTCAAATTTGTTTTTCAGTTGTAAGTCTTATACATTAAGGTGATAATTTAGGGGTTCGTTTCCGGAACAAATGAAGAAATCGAGTCAGATCATCAAAATCAAAATGGCGGTATTCAGATTTAAAGACGGGTAGTGAATCATGTAACTGTTAATTTGTCACCGTTACTATAAAAACACTCACCGTTACGATCAGTGACAAAAAGTAACAGTTCCAAAGTTACTGATAAGAATATCACCGTTAGCCGTGTCAAAGCAATGTTTGGGGTCCAAAACATCACGTCACGATCCCATTTTCATTCAAACATCCCAGGGGTCGCTAGTGATGCTGGCTTTCTTTAGAAGAAACCGGATTTTCCTGCTGGTCTCTTCACGAGGAGTCTTTAGGAACGGACTTGAACGATAATACGAGGTCCGATCAAAAAGTTCCGAGACTAGGCCGATATACAACAAAGTACTTATGTAGCTTAAGTCTGGCTATGATCTCCCTCAAAGTAGTCTCCTTGGACAGCGATACACCGCTGCCAATGTTTTTGTCACTGTTGGAACGCTCCCTGGAAGTCCTGTTCGCGAATCGTGTCAAACACCGTCTGCGATTCGCTTTGGATCTCGTCCACGGTTTCCAAACGGCGACCCTTGAGCTTCAGCTTCGTCTTCGGGAACAGAAAGAAGTCGCAGGGGCCCAGATCCGGCGAGTAAGGTGGGTGAGGAAGGGTTGTCATGCTGTTGCGGCTGCAAAACTGGCGTGTTGCTAACGCTCTGTGAACTGTTGCATTGTCGTGATGGACCGAGAAATCGCCCCTGCGCCACATTTCAGGTCTTTTGCGGCGAATGCCCTCCTAAGACGCTGCAGAACATCGCATTAAAAAAGGGCGGCAACGGTATGGCCCTGGGGGACCGAATTCACGGTGCACAACCCCACGAATGTCGAAGAACAGGAAGATCATGCTTTGTGTTGCGCTCCGGACATGTCGGGCCTTCTCCGGTCGTAGAGACGCCGGTCTCATCCACTGCGACGACTGTTGTTTGGTCTCCGGGTCGTAAGCATAGACCCAAGTCTCATCCCCAGTGATGACCCGTGACAGGAACCTTGGTTCATTCACTTCCTGCTGACGAAGATCTTGACAGAGTTAGACTCGAAGCGCCTTCTGTTCGGGGTACAGAATCTTTGGCACAAACTTTGCAGCAGTGCGGTCATGCTCAAAACTGACGTCAGAATTTCTTGCACTGTTCCGTATGACACATTGACGAGGTAGCAATGTCTTGAATGGTTCTCCAAATATCCTCATGCACCAGTTTCTTGATTGTGTCCACGTTTTTAGGGGTTTTGCTCGTGGACGGTTGCCCTGAGCTCTCGTCGCTTCCCAGCACCGTTTTGCCGCTCTTGAAGCGCGAGTGCCACTCAAAACACCTTGCACGACTCATTGCTTCATTGCCTTAAGCTTGCCGAAACATTTCATGCGTCTCCGTGCCCGATTTGCCGAGCTTGACGCAGAATTTAATGTTCGCTCGCTGCTCTAGTTTGCAGTCCATACCGAAATCGCAGCTGTGTTCTGCACGTGGTCACCAAATATCCTGTAGCACAACTCGCGATATTCACAGAACGACACAACTCGGCACAATGGCTCACGTAGGTCACTGCATTCGACCGCTGCTCGCGCATCCGTGTACTGCCATCTGTTGGCGCGCTACATACCTAGTCTCGGAACTTTTTGATCGCACTGCGTATAAGTGTTAATGCTGTTCAGAAGTCAACAGAATAAAATATCTGACGCCAAGCGTAGGAAAACCTGTGAGACGTGGAATTATTTCATTGTCATTAATGGAAATTTTGCTTTATGTGATATTTGTAAGCAAAAGCTTTCTTACAAAACTTCGACTCGCCATTCCGTTTTTGCTAAGTCAGCATTGCCGTAAACAGTCATTTTGTCTCTGATACAGTAAGACGGTGACTTGCCATCCCATTACAGCTGCGTCATCCTCCTCATAAACGATGATTTCGTCACTGTTTAAAGTCACCGTTACTTCAGTGGAACTGTCACCTTTGTCATTGTGAATGGAAAATCACTGTTAAGCCCACCTCTAATCAGATGGACTAGTCACTTTTTTTCAAGTCATCATCATCATCAACATTGTCAACCATTATCAATCCACTGCTGGACGAAGGTCTCCCCAAGTTTCCTCCACAACGGTCTGTCTTGTGCCAGTCTCCTCCATGTCACTCCCGCATATTTACGAATTTCATCCACCCATCTCCCATGTGGTCTTTTTCTGGGTCTTTTCCTGTCCCTTGGAATCCAATCTAAAATTTCGGCTGTCCATCTATGGTCTGTCCTTCTGGCAGTATGTCCAGCCCATTGCCATTTCAGGGATTTAACTCTGATCATGATGTCTTCCACTCTCGTCATTTTTCGGATCCACGAGTTCCTCTTCTTATCTCTCCTGGTTATACCAAGCATGCACCTCTCCATGCTTCTTTGAGTTGTCTGCAGCCTTTGTATGTCTCTTTTAGTTAAGGTCCACGTCTCTGCACCATATGTAAGCACTGGAAGGATGCATTGATCAAACACTTTTCTTTTAAGACATAATGGCATATTGCTCTTGAAAATTATGCTGTTTCTTCCAAAAGCTCTCCAGGCAAGTTTTGTACGCCGATTAATTTCTTCATCAATGTGACCCTCACTTGATATCTGCTGTCCAAGATAAACATACGTATCTGTTATCTCCAGTTTTTCTCCATCAATCGATAAATCTTCATTTCTTGTAAAAGCATTGAACATCACTTTTGTCTTCTGAAAGTTCATTTTTAATCCCACTTCTTTACTCTTGTCAGCAAGTTCCTGGATCATACTCTGCAGCTCTGATGGGGTAGTTGCAAAAATGACTACGTCATCAGCAAAACGAAGGTGGGTTAGATAATCTCCATTAATCTTTATCCCTTTGTTTTCCCAGTTCAGTGATTGAAAGACATTTTCCAATGTGGCATTAAAGAGCTTCGGAGATATGGTGTCACCTTGTCTCACTCCCTTTCCAATTTTTATGTGTGTTGTATTTTCAAACAGCCTAATCTTTGCACTTGCATTTTCATAGATGTTATTAATAATATTAATGTATGCATCTTCAATACCGCAGGATTTTAGAGCCGTGGTAACTGCTGATGGTTTCACCGAATCAAAGGCTTTTTCATAATCGATAAAAGCCATGCACAATGGAAATTCATATTCCCTCGCTCTTTCAATTAGTTCTCTCAGTACGTGGATATGATCTATTGTGCTGTAGCCACTCCTGAATCCAGCTTGTTCTCTCAGTTGAGCCATGTCCAGTGTTACCTTCAAGCGGTGTGAAAGAACTTTAGTGAAGATTTTATAAACCACTGATAGGAGGCTGATAGGTCTATAGTTCCTGAGATCCTCAATGTCACCTTTTTTTATGTAGCAGGATCATTGTAGCATTGTTCCAATCCTCAGGAATCTTCCCTTCATTAAGGCATCGAGTGAAAATTTGGGCGAGTACTGTTTCAATTTCTCCACTTGCTTCTTGTATGATGTCTATAGTAATTCCATCTTCTCCTGGAGCTTTCCCCCGCTTCATGTTCTTGATTGCATGAGCAACTTCTGCTGGGAGGACTGGAAGAACTCTGGTACCTTTCATGATGTCTGGAGTACATGTATCATTCCTTTCATATAATTTGGAGTAGAAATCTTTCACTCTTGTCAAAATTTCGCCTCTATTTCTTGTTATAGAACCATCTTCTTTTCTCAGAGCCATAATCTGTTTTCTTCCCTTACTGAGATGTCCCTTTGCTATCTTTAGGCTTTGGTTGTTTCCAATTGCTTTCCTCACTAGCTCACAGTTGAATTTCCTTACGTCTTCAGTGATACTTTTTCGTGCTGTCTTGCATAGCTCTATATATTCCACTTTGGAAGTCACATCTTCTTTAGTTGTCCTCATCTCTCTTCTTTTTTGCATCAACATTTTGGTTTTTCCTGATAATTTGTTTACATGCAACTTGTTCTTAGACCCAGCTAATTTTGTTGCTGTTTCCATAAGAGCTTTGGTTACTTTTCTGTTAACTTCCGAAATATCTACTTCTTCCGATGTTAGGATTTCTAAAGCAGAGAATCTGTTCTTCAGTTCCAACTTGAAAGTATTATGGTGTTTTTTAAGGTTGGTTATGTCAATACATTTTGTTTGTCTTATGAGCTTGCCACGTTCCAGTTTAGTGTTGAGGTGCATCTTACATCTCACTTTTTCAAGTAACGGTATTTATTTCAAACAAAATTACAGCTGCGTCATCCTCGTCATAAACGGTGATGTCGTTACTGTTTAAAGTCACCATTACTTCAGTGGAACTGTCACCTTTGTCACTGTGACAGGAAAATCACTGTTTAAGCCCACTTCTAGTCAGATGGAATAGTCACTTTTTTCAAGTAACGGTATTTATTTCTAACAAAATTACAGCTGCGTCATCCTCGTCATAAACGGTGATTTCGTCACTGTTTAAAGTCACCGTTACTTCAGTGGAACTGTCATCTTTGTCACTGTGACAGGAAAATCACGGATAAGCCCAGCTCTAGTCAGATGGACTAGTCACTTTTTTTCAAGTAACGGTATTTATTTCAAACAAAATTACAGCTGCATCATCCTCGTCATAAACGGTGATTTCGTCACTGTTTAAAGTCACCGTTACTTCAGTGGAACTGTCATTTTTGTCACTGTGACAGGAAAATCACGGAAAAGCCCACCTCTAGTCAGATGGACTAGTCACTTTTTTCAAGTAACGGTATTTATTTCAAACAAAATTACAGCTGCGTCATCCTCGTCATAAACGGTGATTTCGTCACTGTTTAAAGTCACCGTTATTTCAGTGGAACTTTCACCTTTGTCACTGCGACTGGAAAATAACTGATAAGCCCACCTCTAGTCAGATGGGCTAGTCACTTTTTTCAAGTAACGGTATTTATTTCAAACAAAATTACAGCTTGCGTCATCCTCGTCATAAACGGTGATTTCGTCACTGTTTAAAGTCACCGTTACTTCAGTGGAACTGTCATTTTTGTCACTGTGACAGGAAAATCACGGAAAAGCCCACCTCTAGTCAGATGGACTAGTCACTTTTTTCAAGTAACGGTATTTATTTCAAACAAAATTACAGCTGCGTCATCCTCGTCATAAACGGTGATTTCGTCACTGTTTAAAGTCACCGTTATTTCAGTGGAACTTTCACCTTTGTCACTGCGACTGGAAAATAACTGATAAGCCCACCTCTAGTCAGATGGGCTAGTCACTTTTTTCAAGTAACGGTATTTATTTCAAACAAAATTACAGCTGCGTCATCCTCGTCATAAACGGTGATTTCGTCACTGTTTAAAGTCACCGTTACTTCAGTGGAACTGTCATTTTTGTCACTGTGACAGGAAAATCACGGAAAAGCCCACCTCTAGTCAGATGGACTAGTCACTTTTTTTCAAGTAACGGTATTTATTTCAAACAAAATTACAGCTGCGTCATCCTCGTCATAAACGGTGATTTCGTCACTGTTTAAAGTCACCGTTATTTCAGTGGAACTGTCACCTTTGTCACTGTGACAGGAAAATCACTGTTTAAGCCCACCTCTAGTCAGATGGACTAGTCACTTTTTTCAAGTAACGGCGTTTATTTCAAACAAAGCTGAATCATTTTTCTTCTTTAAAGGGAAGTTAAAATTTTTTTACAATAACAATAATAAGAAAAAAGATCGTGCTATGTTATCATTTTGTCCGTCTGTCAACTTGTCTGTAGACACGATATCTCTGCAACTGTTAGTCTGATTTGAAAAAATTCTTTTTGACATTGGAAGCTTGAAATACGAGAATGATGATTCTTGAATTCCAGTTTTCTCCAATGCGTATCTTCGTCGCTTGAGGCGTAAATGCAGCTGATATCGAATTTAAAGTATATTTCATTTCATACATTTGCTTCTAAGTATCCAATTGAAAAAATTCTTTTTTTTTCTTTCGATGCCATTCATAACGAACACTACTTTGGGCACAGTTTCTTTTTCATGCAATGCATAGATTTTCCGCTAGGGAGCGTAAAGGTAATTGCGTTTTCCCCGATATCTTTGCTTCTAAAAGTCCAATTTGAAAAAAAAATATTCCTGCATTGGATACAGCTCCTAACAGGAAATCTTTAACTTATAATTTCAAATTTTTAATAAAGAATGGTTTGGCCACAAGAGGGCGTCAGTATTTACTTCAATTTCTGATGTATTTGCAGCAAAACTGAGCATCTGAAAACTCGACTGCAAAAAATTATTTCCTGGACTGATATCGTTTACCTCGAAAAACCATACCTCTTGCTTAAAATAGTGTGCAGTTTCTCCGCCTCCGGGACTTCGATATATATTTTATTCTTGTCGATATCTCTGCTTCTAAGAGTCGGATTTGAAAATCTTTCTTCGTAGGAGAGCGTTTCCGGTGCGAAATGTTTCTCATATAATTTCATTTTTCTTAACGCACAAGTGGGCTACTAGATGGCGTAAGTTCACGTTTCCGTTTACAGCAATATCTGCGAGACTAAAAACCCGATTGAAAACATTCTTTTCGCTCAGATACTATGAAAATATTTTGTGCGCATTTCCTCCACAAAATAATGCACAATATCTTCGCTAGAACGTGCCAATGTTTAACCTTTTTTTCTTGATATCTCAGGTTCTAAATCTGAGAATAAAAAAATTATTTTACACCGGATACAACTTATCTTTTGGTACACTTTAAGTTTGTAGTTGAGGAGTTTTGTAGTCAGGTGGTGTTTTGCTCTTCTGTCTGCAGCTGTATCTCCGCTTCTAATAATCCTATTGAGAAATTTATTTGTTTACTGTATGCCATTGGCTACAGTAAAGATGGGGAGCATTATTCTCTTTAAATAATGCACAATTTTCCCGCAAGAGGGTGTAAAGATCAAAACATTTTTCTCGCTAACTCTGCTTTCGAGGGACGCATTCGAAAAGTTATTTTTCCTAAGCATAGCTTTTGCTATGTAGAATACTTTAGCTTATTTTCAACTTTTCCAGTATGCAAAATTCTTCCGATAGAAGGCGTAGAGTTTTATCATGTTTCCTTGCACGTTTCTTCTTGTAGCTGTTCGATTTGAAAGTCTTTGTCTATCCTACATACCTTCCTACTTCTATGAGAAACATTTTGTGCGCCAGTTGTTAATTTTCGTAACATACTTTTTTTGCCTTAGGTGGAAGTAAGTAGTTGTTTCTATTTCTGGGTGTTTTATCGATTGCAGAAATCCGTTGATTTTTTTTTTTCTAACCGGTTCCTTTGACTTTAAATAACTTTGATAAATTTTATTCGCATCGAAAAAGATTCAAGAGACTTGCTCATTACAACAGAAAATCGAGTGTCGTCTTTCTTGTGTTTCTTTGTGGTAAAGAACGAACAACCTAGAATCGTGAAACCTCGGTTATTCGTTTTTCGAGGTGATGACTTTAAAGAAACGTATAAATGTAAAACCGTATAAACGAAATTTCAAAATATTAAATACTATTACAAAATTTATGCTTTAAACGAGTATAAGAGTTTCTTTAATAGTAACACTGAACAACAATGGTTTTGTTACTAAGAAAACTTTAAATGTGAAGTCAAAATTGTTCCACTGGGCTCCAATTTCTTGTAATGGAACTCTCTATAACAATTTTTTTGTCATTAGAATGCATTTAATTGGCATTGAAGGAGGCGTATTTTCTCGTGGTTTTAAAAAGTAGTTTGGATTGTGCAAAATGTACGTTAAATAATGCCACATACTTGTGTGAACCATCGAAACAGTTTCTGCTACATTTGTGGACAATTTACTTTAAAGTCTCAAAGGCGACATTTCCCACCGTTGGTTAGAAAATCGTATGAACTTTATTTCCAGTGCAAAAATGGGTGATGAAGATAAATCTTGGGCGCCTCACATTTGTTGTAATTCATGTGCAACTTTGTTGATGGGCTAGTTGAAGGGATCACGTCAAATGCCATTTGCGGTACCAATGGTTTGGAGAGAGCACAAAGACCACTAAACAGACTGTTACTTCTGCATCACTAAGATGTCTGGAATTATAACTAAGACCAAAAACACAATTCAGTATCCCAGTTTTCCTTCGGCCATAAGACCTGTTCCTGTACCTCCACAGTCATGGAGTTTTGATGATAGTGACACTGATGAAATAAGTCCTCACAGCGAAGAAGATATTGAACTACAACAAGGCCTTGATTTCTCGAAAGATTCTGTGTCTCACCTTATAAGTCAGGAAGAATTAAATGATCTGGTCCGTGACCTTCATTTAGCAAAAGGTCAAGTCGAAATATTGGCTTCAAGATTGAAGAGATGAAATCTATTACAACCAAGTACAAAAGTATGAACCCAGACCTTGGCACACAGTCCGTCGACGCCTTACATTACGGTACAGTACCCATTATTCATCACCCTTTACAATTCGTTTCCAAAACAGCTCATTTCTGTGACTAGAAAGCTAAGAAACACAGGTACGGATTCTCTCCTCTCGTTGCTTTGCCGAAAACTTATGCCCAGTTTCTGCAACCAGCAGAAACTGGGTTATTGAACTTGGTGATGAACCCAAACGCATGCATCCGTCTTTCGACTATTGTTCTGTGTACCGACAAAGTTTCCGCTAATTCCTGAACGGTTAGATGTAGGTGATTTGTTATGGCTTGGACCATATCCTCGTCAGAAACCACGGATGGACGTTCAAGACGTAGTTGACCTTTACAGCTTCTGTCTCCGTCCCGGAATTTCCGAAAGCAACTGCGACATGTGCTATCATCAACTGCATCCTCCCCATACACTTGACAGATGTTGCGGCAAGCCACGACTGCAGTACTGCCTTTATCGAACTCCTACAGTAAACAATGTCTAATGTGCTCCTTATCGCATGCCACATTATACCGCCCGTGATTTCCGTTACGACTGGTTTACTCGGACAAACCTAGTGCCTCTACATGCTCTACAGCTGCACGCTGTATTGGCCGAAAATTCGACATCGCAGCGTCATCTGTGACGTAACTACTTCGATCGCAATTTGCATCTATTACAAAAACGGGTAGAACGTTTGCACACATGCAATATTTTAGCGGTGATTGATGTTTTCCCCGCACATCAGCCGAGTGTGAAAGGGAGTTCAGAAACATTGGGGGCATAAACAGAGATCACTTTGCATATTTTGTGTTTCTTTCGTCCCTTTTCAAGTCTTAAAACTAGCTGTGTGTGCAATTTATATACGGCAGATAAGATACATTCGTTCTTTTATTGTAATACAAGAAAAAGCCCAATGAATCAAAGCACACAAATTTTAGTTAATCAAACAGTACTACTTTCGATCAAGACAAATCGAAATGCAAAAAAAAAAAAAACAATGTGTATACACACCGAAGAGACAAAATATTATGACCACCTGTTTAATATGATGTTGGGCACCCATGTGCTGCCAGAACAACCCGCCGAGACATGGCTCCTACAAGACTTCTTCTAAAGGTTTTTTGCGGTATTTATCACCAACACGTTATCAGCAAATCCTTTAAGTTTTGTAAATTACATATTTGAACCGTCGCAGAGTGGATTTGCTGTTCCAACACAAACCACAAATGCTCGATTGGATTGATGTCTGGGGATCTTGGAATCTAGGGCAATACCTAGAAGTTTTCGTCATGTTTCGCGAACCATTCTCCAATAATCCATTCATTGTGACATGGCGCATTATTCCGCCGAAAGAAGGTACTACTAGAGGGGGGGGGGGGAGGAATACCGCTGCAATGAAAGGATGTACCTGGTCTGCAATTATGTATAGGTAGGTGGTAAATGTCATAGGGTTTCCTAGCAGAACATTGATCAAAGCATTACACTTCATCCATCGGTTTTCGTCCCACGGAGCATCAAAGTACAAAACCCTTCCCCATGTAGAGGACGCACACTTGTCCTCCCGTTCATATGGTGTAAACAGGAAATTAGATTTATGGACCAGACGAAAGGTCAATGAATGATTGGAAGAAAGTTTAAAGTTATAATCGCGTGAGAATTGCAGACGCTTTCGACGGTGAAACGAGGTTAGCATGGGCACTTGTAGTGGCCTGAAGCTGTGTAGCCCCATTTTCATCAGGGTTTAACGTAATGTGTGTTGTGACATATTATTATTACCGTCACCAGGATTCAAATTACGGGCGAGGGAATCTACAGCATCCCTTCTCTTGGTTCGTACGATACGAGATAGCTTTCGCTCACCTCTAGCATCTATGAGCTGTAACGTACCAGGAGATGTGACGTACCTGCCAGCAGGACGCACACGACATAAAGGCAGATAGGAATCATAATAAAGCGTCCGCGTAGCTCAATTGGTAGAGCAACTTATTCCGGAATGAGGGGATCCGGGTTCGAATCCTGGCGCGGATAGAAATGACGGAGAAATTTACTTCGTTATAATGGTGCCCGAACTATCCGGATGACCCGACCGTTCAAAATCTCGCAATGGTGTGATGTTATTTCCACACCGCGAGATAGGAAAAATACGAGAATCCCTTCTCCAGCACTTCGAAGAAAAAAAAAAAAAAAAAAAAAAAAATAAGGGGGAGATGATGTAACGTACCAGGAGATGTGACGTACCTGCCAGCAGGACGCACACGACATAAAGGCAGATAGGAATCAGAACAAATGTCTGCGTAGCTCAGTTGGTAGAGCGACTTGTTCCGGAATAAGCGGCCTCGGGTTCGAATCCCGGCGTAGACCAAAAATGACGGAGAAATTTACTTCGTTATAGAGCAGCGATCGGCCCACCTTGCCGGCGGTTCGTGGTTTTTCCCTCCTCGGACCTCTTTCTGAAGATACTAGCCACGGCTGACCGTCAGCACCTGGTCATAATAGTTTGGCTCTCCCGTGCATTTATGGATACATACGATCAGACTTGGGCAGGAATGCATTACAAAGTAATGGAAGTACAGGTTACAACTGACGTGTTATGCATTACAAGGTAACGCAGTAACAGGTAATCCCAAGTATGGTGTGCACAAGGTAATCGAATTAATCCGTAATGCTTCACAATGAAGAGGATCTAATTCAATTATTTAATAATGCCATTCAAAAGCAACGGAATTATTTAGTATTGAAATTACGCAATTTGCAAATAATAATTACATATTAATAGTTTATAGAAATGTACGTGTGCCAAAAGCTACGTCTAGAAAAGTCGGCCGTGCAACATAGCAGACAAAGACCGAAGTGTCGTGTAGAATGTTCTAGAAGCGGCAAGAATGGATTAGACGTTTGCAGAATGTTCCAGAATGATCGCGCAGTGGGAAGTTGGAGAGCTTTATGTAAATCAAGAATATTCCAGAAGGTTCAGGTCCTGTCGTGAAGTATATATAAAGGAGTCAATCGCTCGCTAGTCCAGTGTTCGTATCGGACAAGTAATCGACAACAACACTTGAGAAGTACGGCAAAAATGTCAAGAGTTCGACAAATTTCTGTAATATTCGGCAGTGCAACCTGAGTTGCTCAACTGTGAGTGTAGTGTTAATATGTGCTTGTGGCTGTAGTGGGGTAATTATTTTTTGACAGTGAATCGTTTGTAATGGACGAGAATATTGTACTAGAGATGGACGAAATGAGTATCTCTAATCGAAATAAACATCCCATTCGTACTTACTTCACATGTTGTGACGTACCTGCCAGCAGGACGCACACGACATAAAGGCAGATAGCAGTCAGAAAGAACGTCAGCGTAGCTCAATTGGTAGAGTGACTTATTCCGGAATGAAGGGACCCGGGTTCGAACCCTGGCGTGAACAGAAATGACGGAGAAATTTACTTCGTTATAATGGCACCCGAACTTTTCGGATGACCCGGCCGTTCAAAATCTCGCACTGGTGTGATGTTCTTTCCACACCGCGAGATAGGAAAAATAAGAGAATCCCTTCTCCAGCGCTTCGAAAAATAAATGTTTGTGACGTTGCATTCCACACACCAGAGTGACTGGGAGTTCTCAAGTGCACGTTCTACAGCGGATGGCTGCCTACGACGCTTCATGGTCACGGCTGACCCGTGGGCCATGCCCCGGCTCTCTTTCCCGGGGGGGAGATGTGACGTACCTGCCAGTAGGACGCACACGACATAAAGGCAGATAGCAGTCAGGAAGAACGTCCGCGTAGCTGAACTGGTAGAGTGACTTATTCCGGAATGAGGGGACCAGGGTTCGAGCCCCGGCGTGGACAAAAATGACGGAGAAATTTGCTTCGTTATAATGTAATATTTCGTTCAAATAACTTTACTTGCGGCGAGAGACGGCGCAACTACTCATGTCATACACGTATAATCTCCAATGCCTAAATACTCGCATTTGAGGTCCGAGGCTGGAACATCTGCCAAATAACCTACACAACGTGTAAGGGTGTACTGGTTACTGATTTATTCTCCGTTGTATTTTTATCCATCAGTTATTGGTTAATTACCAACATATAGTTAAACATTAACCATTATGATTATAATGGGTAACTGCTACATATCATTAAAATTAACCTGTAATTCTAATGACCAGTTCACCATTACCATGTAATGGTGACGCTAAGTTCTTGTTCCCATTACCATTACGCTGTAATGCATTACCGATTAATTCAATTACGATTTTGCCCAACTCTGCATACGATCGCATCATATGTATAGATGTTCAGAAAAAAGTGCTCCAACACAAAGAATTGGAATTAGTGTGCTGCTGGTGTGCATATTAAGGGAATAAATAGTTTTGCCATTTGCGGACCAGTAGAATGTTTGCGGACGGTTGAAGCTGTTTTCCAAATTTCCGTCGTTGTTTGAGCTTGGAAAAGTGTTTTCTACAACCATCACTGATTTCCTTGATGCCAAAGTATAACGAAATAATGGAAAACGCCTCGTGAGGTGTTGGCCACTGTAAAACATTGATCGTTTTATTCGCAATATGTAATCCCATTTGGGATTCAAAGTTGTTAAAACGGTTTACCATAATTACCGACTCAATGTAAATTGCGCGTGACAGTCTTTACAGTTTATAAGAACGGCTGAGAGGATTCTGAACGACGGCAATCGTGCAAGGCTGCATGCAACATCAGTGTATGAAATCGGAGTGATATAAATAAAAGAGATAAATATTTGGCATATTAGCACGGGAGAACTAAATGGTTACGTTGAGATTAACAGTAGAAATATGTATGTACACGAGGTGTCACCTTAGATTATTTTTCACGTTTAATTTTAATATATTTTAGAGCTTCGGTAATTTGTGAAATCATTGTATCTTAGGCCATCTACCAATATACAGTGTGTCTTTTGGTGTAAAAGGGAAGTGGGTTCAGTGGTCAGAAAATATTAAAACGATCTTGAAGATTCACGTTTCCCTTTTGAGTTCTTTGGTGTAAATCACCGTTAACTATGTAGGAAAAGTGGTGAAACAGTGACAAAATCTTGCTTATTTGACTCTCATTTCATACTGGACGGGTTAAAAAATGTCCGCACAAATTTGTCCGCACAAATCCCATTGTTTCATTGAAAGTGAATGTGAAAAAGCAAACTGCTATGCTTTAAATCATTTAAGTTATTTTTAAGCGCCGAATGTTTCTGAATTTTGTGCCAAAATCCGTTGTGTCACTTTGAAACGCATTATTAAACATCCCAAATCTTTCTTTTTTGTTCGTTTTTTTAGAGAAGGGGGAGGGGGTATTAACGACCGATATCAACAACTCTAAGGGCTATAAAGAGTCTCCTGCTTCTAATTTAGGATCACTGGCTACATCGAACCACAAAGTCGTGCGATAAGCACCCCCAACAAATGTCGCATCCGGGGCTCGAATTTGGACTTGGGCGACAAATCAGAAACCAACACCTCTGACCACTCGAACTCATCTCCAACTACTATCCAGAACCATCGCATCTGACCACTCGAACCCATATCGGACTATTAATCAGAAAAAAACGCTCGTGACTACTAGAACTCATCTCAGACAACTAGACAAAAACCAAAGCCTGTGACCACTAAAACTTATCTTTGACAACTAGTCAAAAATCAACGCCTCTGACCCCTCGAATCCATCTCTGTCCACTTGCCAGAAACCAACTCTTCTGATGACTCAAACCCATCTACACCGCTTGCCAGAAATCAACGTCTCTGACCACTCAATCCCATCTCGGACAACTAGTCAGAAACCAGCGCAAGTGACCACTAGAATCCACCTACTTTGTGTGCTAGAAACCAACGTCTGTGACCACGCAAATCTCGGACAACCCCAGAAATAAACACCTGAGACCACTGAAGCCTATCTTGGACAGCTAATCAGAAACCAGCTCTTCTGACAACTCGAATCCATCTCTGCCCACTTACCAACTAACCCTTCTTAACATTCGAACTCATCTCATTCGGCTTGTCAGAAACCAACATCTCTGATCACTCAAACCCGTCTCGGACCACGCAAAAATCCCAACGCCTCAAACCACTGAGGACTATCTTGGACGACTAATCAGAAACCAACGCTTCTGCCCATCGAATCCAACTCTGTCCACTAGCCAACCTACCCTTCTGATCATTCGAACTCATCTCATTCCGCTTGGCAAAAACCAACATCTCTGATCAGTCAAACTCATCAAGGACCACTCCAGAAACCAACTCGAACCTATCTCTTTTGTCACTTCAAAGGCCATTATTAAACACCAAAACTACTTTTGGGATCACTAACCAACACCTTGACTACTGGAACCGATCTTGTGCCACTAATCAGAAACCAACGTCTCTGACTACTGAAACCTATCTCGGACTATTTGCCAGAAAATAACTCCTCTGATCACTCAAACCGATCTCAAAAAGCAAGCCAGAAATTAACGCCTCTGATCACTCGAACTCATCTCTGTCCATTAGCCAGAAACCAAACACTTCTGACCACTTGACTTCATCTCCCCCGACCTGCGAGAAACAAAAGCTTCTGACCACTCAAACCTATCCAGGACAACTAGTTATAAACCTGCGACTCTGACTAGAACTATCGATATGCATCTCCTAGGATGCAAGTGAAGTCCTTGGAAAACTGTTTAAAAAAAGCGCGAAACACTGTGCATTCCGCGTTCGGGACTAAGGCTTGAACCCGGATAAGATTATTAGCCGGAAGTCCGTGCTTCTGACCCTTCGGCAACATGGACGACGCATTCATTTCTACTGGTAATATAGTTGGCGCAATTGCAAAGACAATGAAATTGTCTTATGATATTAGTCAATTGTGAATATCAGTCATCTGTCAAGAGAAACACTAACGTCCCCTTGATTTGCACTTTATATTGTAGCTTCCGTTCATTTATTTACATTAAGTTATTAACTGAAAGAAAGAATATTCTGTAGTTAAGAGTGGAAACATTACAGTATAATATACGAAACACTTTTGATGGCTTTTCAGTGGTACCTCATGTTTTATGTGCTTTGCATTCATATAAAGCTACTATGCTTTATGTGTTATCAGAAGGAAAGATATTCTCAGAAAAAAACGTTATGCTTAAGTACCTTTTATGAAACGCCACATTTTTCATTTCAGTCAATATTTACAAAGAAATTTTTCCACTACCGGAATTTTCTCTTTGTCGTAAGCAGCAGGGAAAAGCTCTCAGAGGATTTGAATAAGTGTGCTTTGTTTCAAAAAACTGCTTGTACACCGTTCAAACACTTCATTTCCATGCCGCTCTATCTTCTGCGTCAGTCCATTTCTCCATTATTTGATTAAAGACAGGCCGAAAATCTGATTTTGTTAAAATGTAGAATTATCAGATTTGCTCTTTATTATAACGGGCGTTAGCGTCATTGATTTCGAGGGTTTCTCCAGAGACCCGAAGGAAGATAGATCCAGAGGAACGCGGGGGAAGTTTTGGCGTAAGCCTCTTCACATCCAATAAAAGCTAGTGTGAAAAGAGGTCTCGAAAAATTTAAACTTGCCACGTGATGCTTTTGCTCTTTATTGTAATTAGATTTGACTTTGCCAGGGTAAGATTAAACAAACAATGCAAGCTCGTTCTTTTTTTCCCCGGTCGTTCTTTTGAGGTTTTTTTTCCCCTGTTCGATTTAAAAGGAACTGTTTTATTCACCAGCCAAAAATATCGGGAGCACGACAATACTAACTTTGTTTCGAGCAGTTACTAAAAAATATTCAGTGCAGCAATACGTTTCGCATACTTACATATGTACTGATGTATGGTACATACCGTGTCAGTGGTTTCCAAATTCTGCGCCTGCTGAAAGTAGGAAAATATAAGAAATGCACATTTGCATCTATTTAGGAGGGAACGTTTGTTTCATTTTTTCTACTTTCCAATTAAAGCATTTCAACTAATTGTAGAGAAATATACACTGATGACTAGAATTAAATTCGGAAGGGCATTTTTGAGAAAAAAAAACTTCACTTAATGAAATGTAATGAGAGTTACGTAACACATGTGACCCATACCTTTAAATAACACTTCTTTTCAGTTTCTGTTTTTTATGTAAATGCATTTTACTTCTTTGTTAAAAGTTTTCTCATTGAACGGAACATTATTTCCCGGAATAGCTTTACTAATAGCAAGTCAGAGCAGAATAGATCATATGTAGAGGATTTTAAGAAGGGAGTATCTGACCCCAGGTCTTAAACAAGAGATTTTGATTAGAGTTGCCGATAGGAAAGTGACACAGAAGCGAGGTAGAAAGGGCCAGGAAGACGCCCTTATTGATTACCGGAGAGCCAGTATCCGGGGTCTGATGGCTTAACGAGCCCATCCGACGCACGGCGGACATTTTGTGGTTCGAGCGTTCTCACCTGCTCGGGATCGAACCTGAGCTTCCTCCGTGGCAGTTACGAACGTGACTACTAAGGCCATCCGCGATCGAACTTGAGCTTCCTACGCGATCGAACCTGAGCGCCCTACGCGATCGATCGAACCTGAGCTTCCTACGCGATCGATGGAACCTGAGCTTCCTACGCGATCGATCGAACCTGAGCTTCCTACGCGATCGAACCTGAGCTTCCTAAGCGATTGAACCTGAGCTTCCATCCGCGATCGAACCTGAGCTTCCATCCGCGATCGAACCTGAGCTTCCATCCGCGATCGAACCTGAGCTTCCTACGCGATCGATCGAACCTGAGCTTCCTACGCGATCGATAGAACCTGAGCTTCCTACGCGATCGAACCTGAGTTTCCATCCGCGATCGAACCTGAGCTTCCATCCGCGATCGAACCTGAGCTTCCATCCGCGATCGAACCTGAGCTTCCATCCGCGATCGAACCTGAGCTTCCTACGTGGCAGTTACGAACGTTGACTACTAAAGCCATCCGCGTCTGCAGAGCAGAATAAAATTATTTGATTGAATGTATACAAGAGAGTAGATAGAGTTGAAAGTTAGTAGCTGTAGAGAGAGATAAGGGTTGATAGCATTTGGTGGAACTGAAAAAAATTATATATGGTCGAGAAACGAATGTTACTGTACTGAGATTGTTGTCTGGATTAAAGCCAGAAAAATTATATCTAGTACACGTGATTACAGAATAAATTGCTTTGCCAACACAAAGTGACTTGCTGATTGTTTATACCTAGGTGTTTATTAACATGCTTGCAAAGTGAGATTGTGTGCAATATAATTATAGAAGAACATCAGCGAATTAGTTAGATAATAATCAGACAACATTTGAAATCTACAACTAAAAGAGTATAAAAACTCCTTAAATGTTAGATGGAACAAAAGTCAATTACAATATCCCAATTTGCATATCGTTGATAATAAAGCTGTTCAATATAGAAACGAAGTGACCCCACTTTATCTCATCTGGGTAGAAAAACTGTCATTCTCGTCGATACCGAATGTAAAAAGTACTTCTTTGGAAGAAAACTCATTCTCAAAGTCTTCCACACATTTACCTGACACAGTAAGCTGGACAGCCTTAGAAAGAATGTCTCACACACGTCTATTTAACTCGGTAAAATTCAGAAACTTAGAAAGGATACCTCACACACTTTTATCTGAGTCTGTAAGGTGGAGAGTCTAGGACAGGATGTTTCAAACATGTTTGTTTGATTCAGTAAGGCAGAAAGCCATAAGGAGGATCTATCACGCACGTTTTTCAGACACAGTCAGGTGGAGAGATCAGGGATAACTAGATGAAAGCCTGTCAATTATGACGATTTATTAATTGCCACGAGCGAATTCCAACAGTACTAAATCAATACATAAGACACATGCAAGCTTCCAATGGTGTGAATCAGTTATTGAGGCTACAAATGACCTAACACAAATCGGGCGCTATATATATATATATATATATATATATACACATACACGATATATATATATATATATATATATATATATACACGATCGAGTCACATTATTGTGACCACCAGCTTATATCCAGAGTAACCTCCGTGTGCAGCTAGGACAGGAGCTAGTCGGGCTGGGAGTGACTCAATAAGGTGCTGGAAGGTGTTCACAGGTATGTGGAGCCATGCTGACTGCAGGGCATCTGACAGTTTCTGGAGGGGGCTTGGTAGAGGATACATAGAGATAATAACACGATCGGGGTGGGCCTACATATGCTCAATTGGGTTTAATTCTGGGGGATCAGGGGGCCAGGGAGGTAATTTGAAGTCTTCATCTTGCTCTTCCAACCACTGTTGTGCATTTAGAGCTGTGTTACACGTCGCATTGTCGTGCTGGAAAATCCCATCCACCCCAGGGAAGACAATCAAAATGTATGGGTGTACGTGATCTGCAAAGATGAATTCATAACGAATTCGGACCATAGTGCCTTCCACAAGTATGAGTGGAACCAGAGAATGCCACGAAAACATTCCCTAGATCATAACACTGCCCCCACCAGCTTGTGTCCTTCGAGCAATGGTTGAAGAGTGTTTGTTCTCCGATGTTTCTCGCCTTATATGCCAACGTCTATTCGTTCGATGAAGCAGAAAACGTTACTCAATCAGCGGAGGTCCAACTCCAATACTGCCGTGCAAATGTAAGCCTTTTCTGCCTATGCACCTCCGTTAGCAAAGGTGCAGTGACTATCCGTCTGGATCGGAGCCCCATATGCAGCAGGTTCGTTGAACTGTCGTTTTAGACACACTTCCAGTTGCCCCCTCGTGGATTTGGCCAGTGAGTTGCTCCACTGTAGCGTGTCGATCGGCCTCACGCACCTTCGAAGCCGACGTTCACCTCTCACATCAATTGCACGTGGTGCTCCACAGTTTCCACGTAGCTTATTCGCAATGGTGCTATTTCTCCAATCACGATACACTTTAACCACAGCAGCACGCGAACTGTTCAAAAAACTGCGCTATTTCAGAAATACTGCCACTTTTGGCCCGAAATATTTGTTGTTTAACAATTTCCTTGTAGTCCAGTTGTATTCGTGTTCCCTTGAAAATATATTTGTAAATATGATTCAACTGTCCACAGAGAAGTGCCAACTTCGATGTTATTGTGCGTATTGTACTTTAGCAGAAAATGCGGATTGTACGGCACAAAGAATCTGTTCTTCATTGTCATTCCTCGTATTTCACCTGTGACAACCAAGCGTCTGCAATACAATAGATAGACATTCCCATTCTGTGCCGTTTCCTGTTGAAATTTGTTGGGAATTTTTTCTTGCACTTTCCGCTTTCCGTGCAAGGTGTTTCAGGATTGTTTATGTCGCATGGTCCATGTATCATGCATCTTGTGACGATTACATGCAATTGCGGATTTTTATCAGTTGCTGGAATCTCTGCACATATAAATTGATCGATACGTTCAGTAATTGAAACTCGCTTTCGGCTCGTAGAACAATTAAAATGTGGTGAGCATAGCATGGGGCAGTCCTCGCTTTTGAAACTCAGTCGTGTAGACATGTGTTGTCGATTATCTCTAGACACTTAGAATTGTCTGATCTTCCATTGAGTGATTTCAACTTCAACTTGTAAATAAGCCCATCGCGAAATATTTTGCAAAATGTATGAAAATATGGCTTATTTGACTGTGTTTCCTCTTATCGTCAAGAGATGGCGCCCCGATGCAGACGTTGCTGTAACGTGAAAGCGTTCCAGTGAGAGAGAGAGAGAGAGAGATTGACACAGAGATCTGGCTGTTTATATGTATAATGTCTCACACAAGTTTATCTGACACATTAAGGTAGAGAGACGTAGGAAAGAATGTCTTACACACGTTTATCTGAGTCAGTAAAGTGGAGTAGGCTTATGAAGAATGCCTCACACACATTTCTTTGACTCATTAAGATGGTTAGCTTTATAAATGATGCCTTGCATACGTTCGTTTGATTCATTAAGGTAGAAAGCCATAGGAAGAACGTGTCACACACGTTTTTCTGACATAGTAAGTTCGAGGCCATTAGGAAGAATATCTCGCGCATGATTATCTGAGTGAGTAAAGGGGAAGACTTAGGAAGAATGTCTCACACACTTTTTTTACACAGTGGGGAAGTGAGGAGGAGATTTTTAGGAAGAATGTCTCGCACGATTATCAGACTGAGTTAGGTGAATAGCCTTAGGAAAAATATCCCACACACGTTTATGTAACTCATTACATTGGAAATCCACAGGAAGAATGTTTCCGAGACAGCAAGGTGGAGAGGCATAGGATGAATGTTCCGCACGCGCATGTCTGTCTCAGTACGGTGAAGAGCCTTAGGAAAAATGCCTCACACACATTTGTTGTATTCAAGAAGGTGGAAAAGCCGTGGGAGGAATGTGTCACAGATGTTTTTCTGACACAGCAGTCAGAAGATTGTCCCATACACGTTTATCACACTCATTAAGGTGGAAAGCCATGTAAAAAATGTGTTACACATGTTTTTATGACTTAGTAAAGTGAAAAGCCTTACGAAGAGTGTGCGGCACGTGATTGTTTGACCCAGTAAGGTGGAGAGCCATAGGAGAATGCCTTACATATGCTAATCCGACTCAGTACGGCGGAGAACCGTAGGAAGACTGAAGTAGAACATTAAGGCCTTCACATGTGGCAACAGGCTTGATTATTCACCCAGGAATTGTTTCAAAATTATGGCTGCAATTCAAAGAAACCGGTAACTTGTCACGAGGGACTAGATATGGTCAATGGAAGGAGTATCATACTTCGTGATGATCATTTTCTTGATTTAATAGCGATATATCATAGTGCGCATAGAGGCATAGAGCTAATCAAGGTATTGCAAATTTATCCGTAGGCACAGACGTAACTAGGGATCTATATGTAAGAACGTCCATTGTTTGTACCCCTTGCATCGTAGTTCAGAGGACAGCTCATTTGAGCTGGTACGTACAACATTGTTCCTGAAGCAAAGACCAATGAGCCAGCGTTCATTTTACTGAAGAGTAGAGATTCAGTTTACAAACTGATTCTAGGCGTCATTTCATCTGAAGTGGAACCGAGAATCCGTAATTACTGTATTTCTTCAATATCAGAGAATGACCCACTTTTGGTGGGTTTGCTAGTCTTAAGTGGCACAATGATGAAATGTTGTACACCACTCAGTGCGCTTGAAGGTGGCAATTTCACTGATCAGCGCTACTTGGACAAGAACCTCAAATCAGGTGCTTTTAATCCTCAATGTCTTTTTATGGATGATAATGCTCATCTGTATAAAGCTCAGCTCATTAATGATTTCCATGGGAGCGAAGATATTGGAAGGAGAGATTAGCTTGCCATGTTTCCGGGTCCGAACTCCCTTGCTTGGAGCCCTTAAGGAAGACAAGTTACAGCTCGTCAGCTCCTTCTGGAAGGCTCCATGAGCTATGGCACGTTTCCTTCCTTGAATAATAAGATTCATTGTTCCCGGAGCTCATCAGCAGTCATGTGACTCATATCATTAGCATAACGCGTGTTGTGAGGAGTTGTTTGTCCCTAAGGGGAATTATTATATTCTTCACCATCTTATTGAACGTAATCTGACATCCCATACCAATATGCTTATGATCATGCATAACCATAATGCTAACATATTCTTATTTTTCAATGCATTTTTATGAACTTACATATGATTATATGCATTTATCTACAAAATGCCTTTATATTCTATTACTTAATTATTTTTATTTCTCCGTATGTGGCTTTCCGATTTTGATTTCGACATTTGTATAAATACAATATTCATCGGGTTTTGTTTCATACAAATGAAGTCGCCGATCTATAACTGATTGATTGGCTAGTCAAAAAGGAATAAAAAAAAAATTCAGCATGCCTTTTGAAAAGAAAAATTTAAAACAAGAATATACAGAAAGAAAGAAACACTATGTCCTTTCGTACGCCCTTGAACACTATACCTCTGCACTTATTATCCCGATTTGAAAAATTCATTTTGCGTTGGAAAGCCCTATCTGGTCTTTTTCTTAAGCATTTTAGGATGCATAACCTTTGCCGCCGGTATAGAAGGATAATACATAACTACTGAATCACAACGTACACTATCTACCAACAAGTAATTGGAGACCCCGCCATCGACGATATCTGCCTCACTGCCGCCGCTGTTAAATATCGTGTGGGAAACAACAACGCAACCAGCCGCATTCAAGATGCCACGCAGTTCAGAGCTCTATGATTTCGCGAAAGGTGTAATCGTCGGGTATCACAGAAATGGCCGATCCATACATGACATATCAAGCGAGTTGAAGTACCCAAAGCCGCCCCGGTGGCGCAGTGGTCTAAGCGATGGCCTCTGATCATTCGTCTGAAAGGGGTCCGGGTTAGAATCCCGGTGAGACATGGATGTTGTGTTTGTCTTTCGGCACTGGCTCTCTCCCTTCCCTGGAACCAGTGACCCTAAATTAGGGACGGGCGACTGCTTATAGCCCATTGAGTTGCTCACGGTGGTCGTTAAACCTCCAATCAAAAAAAAAAAAAAAAAAGTACCCAAAATTTACAGTGGCCACGTAATTGGTAAGTGGAAGATGAGAGGTGACTGTCGGAGTGTGCTCCGACCCGGCGGACCCAAAAAACTGGGAGTTAGAAACCGACGGGTGCTGGCCAGAGAAATTCGGAAGAACCGCACCAAATCGATGGGTCACATCCGCTAGGAGTTTCAACCGGCAACCGGGAGTGTTCTTTCGATGAATACCATCCATAAGGAAGCCCATCTGCTCGGTTATCCTGGACGTGCTGCCGCCCACAAGCCTTTGATCACCAAGTCCAACAGCGCTGCTCGGCTAACGTGGTGCAAAGAACGTCGACAGTGGACCGTTGAGCAGTGGAAACAGGTTTTTTGGAGCGACAAATCAAGGTTCACCCTCTACCGTTGGGATGGCAGGGTCTGGGTTTGGCGTCTGCCTGGAGAACGCCTCCTGCCGGAATGTATTGTGCCAACTGTGAAGTTCGGAGGCGGTGGAATTATGCTTTGGGGGTGTTTCTCCTGGTATGGCACGGGACCCTTGGTCGCAATTCCTGGTAGACTCAACGCCGAGACCTACTGCACCATTTTGGATGACCATGCGCTTCCTACGTTGTGGCAGTTTTACGGGGTGGACCCATGTTACTTTCAGGATGACAATGCCACCTGTCATGTTGCGAGGTCCGCCATGGCTTGGTATGGTGACAATGGAGTTAATCGAATGAACTGGCCTGCGCAGAGCCCGGACCTTAACCCTATCGAGCACCTCTGGGACGAGTTAGAGCGTCGACTTAAGGGGTGCCCCCACCGTCCGAAATCGGTGAAGGAACTGACCTGTCTTCTCTAAGCCGAGTGGAAGAAAATACCGCTAGCCGTCGTACAACGCCTGGTTGAGAGTATGCCTCGCAGTTGTAATCGCCGCTCGTGGAGGCTCCACCAACTATTGAAGGTGAATAAACTTCGTTTTCCTTTGCTATCACAGGTGTCCAATTACTTGTTGGTAGATAGTGTATTTTACTCCGCATCACTGCTTTCAACAATTCGATTGGAACAATTTCTTTTCCTGATATCGGTATATCGATTTCTTGATATCGTTCTACACTCATGTTTAGCCAAGTGGATGTTACGGCATTCGCCAATTACCGAATGTTCGCTGGGTTGGAAGTGAGTGAGAAAAAGAAAGCGCATTCCTATGCTGACGATATAACAAAACCCCAGTAATTAGATTCGATTGAAAAATAAGAAAGGCACAAAACAAAACAACGAAAAACAGAATGGAAAACGTTACCTTTTAATGGTACCTTTTTTTTTTTTGCTTTTTGCTTTGCAAAAGAAAGCATGTCACTTCGCATTCATCACTGTTCTAATAGGAACCGAAAGTGTTTTTCTCTTCACCTTTGTATGCCTCTCAGAGCTGATGACTAATTATCACGTGATCAGTTTCGGTTGAGGTTGTGATGCAAGAAAGAGCACCAACACACTTCCTCAGCAGCTTGAGCCATCCAACACGCTGGACGATAATCTCTGACTGCTTGTTTTTTTATTTGTGCACCACTCACAGCACACCTAGTTGTTCTTGCGTAGCCGAGAACGTTGGCCTTTTCTGAGATGCTTGGCATGAGCTTGCATCTGCCTGCCTAGCATCCACTATTATGCTCCTGTCAAAGTAGATTAAATCACGTATCTTTCCCATACTGCCGCTTGCCAAATTTCGTGCACGTCAGAATCCTGCAGAGTGATCTGTTTATAAAGCCATCTCAAAGTCGTAATCGCACACGTAAGTGAGGAAGGTACAATTCTGATAGCTATCGGTTGATCCTAATGCAGAGGATGTTACCACGCAAACGTTTTTGATAGGAAATTACAGAAAATAAAAGAAGTCAAAAAATTGAAACTGGCAACAGCATGTTAGATGAACATGAAAGATACATTTGCTGCAGTTAAGTACCGTCTGCTAAGAAAATGGTGCACGTAAACAAGCTGTGGATAGAAGATTATGTTTCTACTTTTTACGAAGGGAAATGTTCATAAGGTGTAATTAAAAAAGCTACGAAAACAATGGAATTAGCATTTCTAAATATACAATAAGCATAACAGAGAGAAAAATAATCAAGCATTGTTTTACCAAGTAATAGAACACTAAACGAAAATCCAAAGAAGGTACGTACTTTTTACCACTATTTCAAAAGCAAGGTCTATTGTCGTGACTGTTGATGAAACATGGATCTATTTAAACGACAGTAACGAAAAATGGGACTTACTATCGCAAAAAGAGCAGAGAAAGACTTACAAACTTGGTTCCAATAATCCAAAAAAAGTTTAAGTAAAGGATTCATGAATCTCAAAACCAAAACAAAAAAAAAAAAAAAACATAATGTTCACAGCAATTTGCCTGGGAACGTGGCTGAGCGTAGAGAACGGTGTAGACTTCTTTATGAAAATCACTGAGCCGGAGGCAGATGGAAATTTATTGGCCGCGCCGATGGCGCAGTGGTCGTTCGTCCGAATGGGGCCCGGGTTCGAATCCCGGTGAGGCATGGATGTTCGGATTTGTCTTACGGTACTGGCTCTTTCCCATCCGTGGAACCAGTGACCCTAAATTAGGGACGGGTGACTGCTTATAGCCCATTGAGTTGCTCACGGTGGTCGTTAAACCTTCAAGCACAAAAAAAAAAAAATATTGTGACTACTGATAAAGCACGATTCTACTTAAACGACGGTAACCAAAAAAGTAATTAAACAAGTTAGTAAAATCATGCAATGCACTGATTATGATACACTTTCCAACATACCAGAAATCATTACTCGTGAAGTTATTACTCAAGTTATGAGGATAATTAATGGCTGTAGAATAAATCTCATTCCTACGCCTTGACCTTTGACCCCATTTCGATGATATTCAACAGAACCGGTTAAGTATACTTCTGAAACAACACGATAACGTTTTGTCTCAATCGAAACATTTTTACGTTAGGCATAACGCATAAGGGCGATGGAATGGATCCCGCTCCTATGTCCTGACCTTTGACCCCATTTCGCCCATTTCAACAGAGTTCGTACCCAGGCGGTCCCCTACCACATACTAAAATTTCATCGACATCGAACCATTTTTGCGCAAGGTATGACGCATAAGGGTAACGGAATGGATCCCGCTCGTATGCCCTGACCTTTGACCCCATTTCGTCCATTTTCAACAGGGTTCGTCCCCAGGTGGTCCCCTACCACAAACTAAAATTTCATCGACATCGAACAATTTTTACGTTAGTTATCGTGCTGACAGGCAGACATAGCTGGAGCATATACGCTTCTTAAACCCATGGTTGGAAAAAGTAAAAACACTGCAAAAATCATACATTTAGCAATTACAAATGTACAATAAACAATATTATTAATAACAGGGAGAAAAATTGTTAAGTATTACTTTTAAACAGGAAGTAGAACACTAAACAAAAATCCAAAGAAGGTACCTACCTTTTTACCACTATTTCAATGGCAACGGCTCTGGTCTTAAAACAAAATACACCGACCCAAAGAGCAATTGCTAGGTCGTTAAAAATTTCTATATCACCTGTAAACAAGGTAATAAACACAAATTTGAATCTGCAAAACAAAGCACATAATGTTCACTGCCTTTCGCCTAGACACGTGGCTGAGCAGAGAACACGGTGTAGACCTCTTTATGAAAATCACTTAGCCGGAGGCAGAGGAAAATTTATTGTGATTATTGATGACGCATGGATCTAGCTGAACGACAGTAACACACAAGTTAGTAAATTAATGCAGTGCATTGATTATGATACGCTTTTCAACATACCAGAAATCATTACTCAAGTTATGAGGATAATGGCTGTGGTATAAATCTCGCTCCTGTGCACTGACCTTTGACCACATTTCCATGATATTCAACAGAACCGGTTCATTATACCACCGGAACAACATACTAAAGCTCAGTAGCAAATAGGACTGCAGAATAAATCTCGCTCCTGTGCCTTGACGACCCCATTTCAATGATATTTAACGGATGTGGTTCAGTATACCTCCGTAACATTATACTAACGTTTTGTCGCAATAAAAGCATTTTTAGTCAAGTTATGAGGATAATGGCTGTGGAATAAATCTCGCTCTTGTGCCCAAACCTTAGGCCCCATTTCGATGATATTAAACAGAATTGGTTCAGTATACCTCCGGAACAACATACCAAAGTTTTGTCGCAATGGAAGCTGTTTTGGCCAGGTTATGAGGATAAAGGCTGTTTAATAAATCTCGTTTCTGTGCCCTGACCATTGACCAAATTTCGATGATATTAAACAGAATGGGTTCAGTATATCTCCGGAACAACATACTAAAGTTTCGTCTCAATAAAAGTATTTTTAGTCAGGTTATGGGGATAATGGCTGTGGAATAAATTTCGCTCCTGTGCCCTGACCTTTAACCCCATTTCAATGATATTAAACCGAATTGGTTCAGTGTACCACCGGAAAATCATACTACAGTTTTGTCGCAATAGATTAAAATTTTAGTCAAGTTATGAGGAAAATGGCTGTGGAATAAATCTAGCTTCTGTGTCTTGACCTTTGACCCCATTTCAAGGGATATTAAACAGAACCGGTTCAGTACATGTGCGGAACAACGTGATGACGTTTTGTCGCAATCAAAGCATTTTTACTTAAGTTATTACGCATAAGGGTGATGAAATGGATCCCGCTCTTATGTCCTGACCTTTGATCCTATTTCGCCCATTTTCAATAAGGTTGCTTCCCAGTTTGTCCCCTACCACATACTAAAATGTCATCGAAATCGATTCATGTTTAAGCGACTTATCGTGTGGACGGTCGGACAGACAAAGCAGGAGCATATACGCTTCTTCAACCTAATGCTGGAAAGGGTAAACGAGAAAGATGACACCGAAGTTTCGGGTGTAATAAGCACGTCTTTTGAATCCGTTCTGACCCATATTAAATTTTTCAAAGCTATTCAAAGTCAGTGGAACTGGTACGGAAAATAATAGCATCTGACGTAAGAAAGAAGTTTTCCAATCGGATTTATAATCCCTCAGATATTGCTGTAAACGGAATCGTGAGCTTATGACATCTGGTTGCAGACCTGTGCGTTAAGAAAAGCATGAATTCATATGAGAAACAATTTGCACCGGAAACGCTCTCCAACAGAGAAAGCATTTTTCAAATCGCACTCTTAGAAACAGAGATGTCGACAAAAATAAGATGTGACTTTACGTCCCCTGGTGGGAAAACCATGCATTAGTTTAGGAAGAAAGTATTCTCAAAATGTTTTTCCATATGAGCGGTATCGGCCCAAGATAAAAAAAAAATTCGTCGAGTTTTCAGGAGCCCAGATTTTGCTACAAATATATCAGAAGCGGAAATTAACACTTATGCCCCCTGGTGGCCAAACCATTCTTAACCAAACATTAGAAATTATGTGAAAAATATTTTCCATTACGTCTTGTATGAGATACAGGAAGAATTTTTGAAATCGGAGTTTTAGGAGCAGAAATAACGCAGAAAACGCTATTTACCTTTGTGCCCCTTAGTGGAAAGTCTATAATTTACTTGAAAATTTTGAATTTATAGGAAAAACATTTCGCATCGGAAACACTATCCAACAAAGAAGGAATTTTTCAAATCGGACTCCCAGAAGTAGAGATATTGACAAAAATAAGATATATGTCTATGCTCCCTGGCGTAGAAATCATGCATTATTTCAAGAAGAAAATATTCCTAAACGGTTTGTCGACATGAATAGTGTCGGTCAACAAACGACTTTTTCAATCGAGATTTTAGGAGCTCATATTTTGGTGCAAATGCATCAGAAGCGGAAATTAGGAATTACGCCATCTGGTGGCCAAACCATTTTTTACAAAAATTTGAAATTATGTACAAAGGATTTCCCATCAGAAGCTGTATCCGGTGCAGAAAGATTTTTTCAAATCGGAGATTCAGAAGCACAGATATAGGTGGGAAAGCAATTTACCTTTACGCCTCCTAGAGGAAAGTCTATGAATTTCTTGAAAATTTTGAAATTATATGAAAAACCTGTCACACTGGAAACACTATCCAACAAAGAAGGAGTTTTTCAAATCGGACTCCTAGAAGTAGAGATATTGACAAAAATAAGATATACATCTATGCCCCCTGGCGTATAAGCCATGCATTATTTTAAGAAGAAAATGCTTCTAAGAGGTTTGTCGTCATGAGTAGTATCGGTCAACAAACGACTTTTTTCAATCCAGAATTTAGAAACTCATATTTTGCTGCAAATCCATCAGAAGCGGCAATTAAGATTTACGCCCCCTGGTGGTCAAATCATTTTTTTTACAAAAAATTAGAAATTATGTGCAAACGATTTCCCATCAGGAGCTGTATCTGGTGCATGAAGAATTTTTGAAATCGGAGATTTAGAAGCAGAGATATAGGGGGGAACGCAATTTACATCAACGTCCCCTAACGGAAAGTCTACGAATTACTTGAAATTTTTGAAATTATGTGAAAAACATATGACACTGAAAACACTATCCAACAAAGAAGGAATTTTTCAAATCGGACTCCTAGAAGTAGAGATATTGACAAAAATAAGATATACATCTACGCCCCCGGGCGGAGATGTATATCTTATTTTTAAGAAGAAAATATTTCGAAAAGGTTTATTGATGTGAGTGGCATCAGTCCACGAAAGAAGCTTTTCAATCGATATTTTAGAAGCTCAGATTTTATGGCAAATGCAACAGAAGCAAAAATCAATACTTACGCTCCCTGGTGGCCGAAGTATTCGTTACCAAAAATTTGAAATTATATGCAAAAGTGTTTCCATCAGGAGGTGTATTCGCTGAAGAAAGAATTTTTCAAATCGGAGTTCTAAAAGAAGAGTTATCGGGGAAAATGTAATTTACTTTTACGCCCCCTAGCGGAAAATCTATACGTAATTTGAAAAAAGGAAACTACATCTAACATACCCTTCGACATAAATGGAATCGAAAGATAAAATAATTTTTTCAATCGGATGTTTAGAAGCAAATATGTGGAATAAAACGCATTTTTTAATTCGACATCATCGCATTTTCGCCCTCTAGCGACGAAACTGTACATGGTAAAAAAAAAAAAACGAAATGAAGGATCATCATTCATATATTTCAAGCTTCCCAATGCAAAAGGAATTTTTCAAATCGGACTAATAGTTGCAGATATATCGTGGGTACAGACAGACGGACGGACAAAGAGATAACATAAGCACGATCTATTTTTACAAAAGACGTGCTAAAAACAGACGGGTATCAAGTCTATACCTTTTGCTCATATTTCTTCAGTCCCTTTACCGGTCACCATTCTGCATTTGGGCTGATAACAAGAGTATTTTGCCGCCCCGGTGGTGCAGTGCTCTAAGGCGATGGCCTCTGCTCATTCGTCCGAAGGGGGTCCAGGTTCGAATCCCGGTGAGGCATGGATGTTGTGTTTGTCTTACGGCACTGGCTCTCTCCCTTCCCTGGAACCAGTGACCCTAAATTAGGGACGGGCGACTGCTTATAGCCCATTGAGTTGCTCACGGTGGTCGTTAAACCTCCAATAAAAAAAAACAAAAAAACAAGAGTGTTTTCTAAACGCAGACCTAAAAGCAATGATTAAACTATGGAAAGCAGTGGAAGAGGAGTGGAATAAAATATTTCTACAAATTTTAAGAAATGCCCTGTTACGTTGGAAATCTAGGAGTAGGTCATAGTCCACAGAAAGGGCTATCAGATAGAACATTTAATAAAGAAATAATTTCAATTTAAAATTAATTGTGCTTCTGGAAAATATTTTTGTGAACATCCTCTGCAATTTGGTACTTGCGTGTATTTACAATGAATGGACACCTTTCGTTTCCACCATTTACTATCACAATGCGCGTTCATCTTATTAACTAAAAACTAATTACAAAGTTTTTAACTTAAAGGTTATTTCATGAACAGTTCTGAAAACAATATACACTATATTGATAAAAGTCACCCGACACCTAGAAGAGAAATAGAACATAGCATTTTTTGGCATACATTAGTACGGTGTCGGTCTACCTTTGGCCTTAATGCATGCACTGACCCTTCGAGACATGCTTTCCACAATGTTTTGGAACACAACGATAGGTATGCGTTTCTGTTCCGTACATAATGTTGCCCTAACTGTTGCTTAGTAGTAGCTTTGGTTCCAAACTTCTTATTCGGAGCTCTAATTTATCCCATATGTGTTCTATGGGATTAAGATCAGGGCTCTGTGATGGCCAGTCCACACACGATACGGAATTGCCATCAAACAACGCTGTAACAGTCCTTGCTTTATGGCTTGGTGCATTATCCTGCTGGTACCAACAAGGCTCGGTTCCATAGTATTGCCACAGAGTGGGTAGGCCCTAATTGTCCAGAATATCGAGGTAGATGATCTGGTTAACGGGTTTGTCCACGATACCAATGGGACGGGACCATACCACGAAAAACACCCCCACACAAGTACACTGCCACGTTCAAACTTACCGTATCAGTACACTGTGGTAAATAACGTTCCCCCGGCTGCGGCCGTACCCACACGCTGCCATCAAACTGGTAGAGTATGTACCTGGATTTATCAGTCCATAGTACCCATTATCATGGATCTACGGTCCACGATAAGTGTTCTTTACACCATTCCAAACGACGGGTAGCATTCCGAGTGGAGATGAAAGACGTATGAGCAGCCGCACGACACGGTAACTCACGGAATGAAATTCTCTGCGAATGGCACGTGCACATACGGAGGTTTCAGCATTTTTACTCACCTATACACGGAGGTTTTGTGCAGTACTCCGTCGATTATCTGTAACGACTCTCCTGAAGCTTCGAGGTCTTCTATCACTGATTTTCTTTGGTCTGCCTGTGCGTTTTGCAGATTCAGGCACTCCATGTGTCTTCCACTTATTCAATACATCCAAAACAGTTGACTTGAGTATGTTTAAACGCTTCTCGGTTTCTCTTATGGACAACCCACTTGTATAACACCCAACAATCTTTCCTTTCTCGAAGTCAGTTCTTTCCTGCCGCGACATTTTCACTCAATCTCACAGTGTGATATGATCGCGGTCAGCTGCAGGCTGGTTTTTATAACGTTTGCAGCTGTACCACGCATCTTAACAACGCAGCGGATCCTTGCATTTGCTTTTGAAGCGGTGTCCGGTGACTTTTGTCAATATAGTTTTTTTTATCAATGAAGGAAATACGGAACTTCATCATTGTACAGTACAAATTTGGAAGATGTGAATCCGTTTATTGGTGTAAATATGACATGGATGTTAAGTTAGATAATATCCGGAAAATGAAACTTTCGTCGTCGTGGAGCGGAAATCGGACCCACGTCTCCCGGATATCGCCCCGGTATGCTAACCCGCGTCTCCCGGGCGCTATGCGGGAGACTCAGGTTCGATTCTTGCTCCATGACAACGAATCTTTCATTTTCCGGATGTTATCTAATGACTTAACATCCGTGTCATATTTACACCAATAAACGGATTCACATCTTCCAAATTTGTGTTGTGCAATGGTGTAATCCCATATTTCATTCACTGGTATTCTACGCCTCAGGGCAATTACGTAAATGAATTCAAAAGCCTCCAGATTCGCTGTATAATGCTTCGAATAGCTAATCCTGTGATGGTTATATATTCAAATTAACCGGAAACTTGAAACTTGGTCGTTCTGGGTGGTGTAGTGGTTAGCAAACTCGGGCGCTATCCGGGAGACGTGGGTTCGATTAGCGCTGAAGGACGACGAAATTTTCAAGTTTTCGGATATTATCTGACTTAGCATCCACGTCATATTTACACCAATAAACTGATTCACATCTTTAATTAAACAGTGCGAATCTAAATCCGGCCGGCAGAATCACTTATGTGGAATTTAAAGGTTTATCGGGAAGCTCGAACATCACCACAGAGAGAATATCGCGTATAGTGTACTCAAAGCACAATGTTGGCGTTATACAAAAATATTCCGCGTGAACTCAAATTCGCGGTTGACAAGGGATTAGAGTAGTTTCCAATGGTGGACAAAAAATGAAGATATCAGAAATATGTGGTTTTTAATACAGGGTGTCCAAATAATGACTGTGTACTGAACGTACCAATTTCAATAATGTAATAATAAAGAAATTTTGAATGGAATTACAGCAGAAGTGGCCACCCATGTGAATGTGCTGTGTCAGGTAACCTTTATGTATCCCCAACCGGAGGTGCGCGCAGCTGTCATACCGCGTGAACGTCACCCCTGAGCGCTTGGTCGACTGGGGCAGACGCGTCGACTGATCACTCGTCTCGGCACAAGGACAATGGTATTGACGGTTGAACAGAGAGTGTATTTTGTTGCAACATGTCTTCCGCCATGCCGACAGGTTCACAGACGAAGTGCTAAAACGGTTTTTTGGAAATTTCGTGATGCAGACGACCCCACGTTAATGCGATACGATAGCATATTTTCGGGAAGTTGGCAGTGTTCTGGATCCCCCCCAAGGCCGCGTTAGGTCATTCACGGTAGGCGAGACCGTACAGGAAGGACAGGATACAGAGAAGTCCACACAAGCACGTGAGGCGGCCGTCACAACACAACAAACTAATATGCCAACGAGTATTGTCGACGATATTCTGAAAATGAAGTTGCGTTTTCACCCGTACAAAATGTCTGTCCTGCATCAGCTGAAAGAAACAGACCATGAAGCCTGTGTTAGGTACCGCAGGTGGTTCCAAGAGTTCTTGAATGAAGAAGGAGGGGACATTCTGGACGTGACTTTCTTTACAGATGAGGCATGGTTCCATATCTGACGATCTCCTCTGCCGTTGCAAATAGATCCATGAAAATCCCACCACAGGGTATTTCTCAGGGTATATGGTGTGATTTCCAACAAGTCACACAACATACCCTTAGAAAGGTCTTCACCAACATGCAGAATCGTGTACAGACATGTCTGGATGTCGGTGGAGCCCCATTTCTAACATCTCCTGTAGGAACCAGTTCGATGTGCTAAGTGTTACTTTCAATGCACATTATTTTTCGGGCACCCTGTATATAAGAGGATGCGTGGCCTTTTTTTTTTTAACAAATTAGCAAAAGAGGACATAGTTGAGAAAATACCTATCTATTACATACTTCACAAGAGAAACAGTGAGTGAGAGAGAGAGCCAGAGAGTGAGAGAGAGAGAGAGAGAGAGAGAGAGTCAGAGAGAGAGAGAGAGAGAGAGAGAGAGAGAGAGAGAGAGAGAGAGAGAGAGAGAGCCAGAGAGAGCGAGAGAGAGACAGACAGAGAGAGAGAGACAGAGAGTGTATGTGAGGAAGGGAATTTGAAAGGTCTCTAATAAAAAGTAGTTGAATTATTCGCTCCCTTCGATTTAGAAAAAAAAAAGGATCTTTCATTCCGATATAAAAGCTGCACAAGGCCACGCGAAAATTCCCACGTACAGACGATTGGATATGTGCGAGGAATAACAATGACCAGTGATTTTTCCCTTAGAGCTATTCAAAAAATAAATAAACAAATAAAGAATGCAAAGACCGATGAATAAATTGAACCATGGAACGCTTGAATACATGGAAAATAGAATTCTTTTGTCAGATCGTTCATGGGGAAATGCAGCAGCACTTTGAACGTGTGAAAATAGTTGGTGGCTGCCCGGTTGCGACAAATGTGAAAACTTCAGTGATGCGACAAATGTGAAAACTTCAGTGATGCGACAAATGTGAAAACTTCCGGCTTGTTTCTATTCCCAATGCCCTTTTCGCGACAAAGAGAAATTCGCTTTTCCGACTAAAAACTGTTGGTAACACTTGCATTGAATTGTAAATTCTTGAAACGCATGAAATCCACTTTTACGGGAAAATTATCTTCATGAATAAACGCTTGTGGCAGCAGGGGATGTTACCTAACTAATCCCGAATAGATTTGAGGCACAACTTTTTTGTACCCTATAGGCACGTAAAATGTAACAGAATCCTAAAAATGTTTCCCACTGAATGCATATTCAACAAAATGTGATGCAGAAACTCACTGACCGTAACTATGTTTGCTTGCTATAAGCATGAACCAGACACAATTGGGCAAAAAAAAAACAGCTCTACAAAACGAGCATTTTGACGTGTACCTCTATTTTCATCTTCCGTTTCTTGTTTCTTTTCCATATGCAAATCATGTTACCCCCTTATATGCATTTTCACTATGAACGCTACAACAGAACCTCTAAGTTTTGCCGTACAATTTGGCGACAGCTAGTCAAAAGGAAAATAAAAGCTGACAGCCTCACTGTAAGAAGGATTTACAATACATATACCACTGTTTGTGAAAATCGCAATGCCAAGAAGGAATCACACTATTCAAATGAAATTTATATCACAGACTCCTCATGCTACAGTAGATAACTGATTACATTTGTAGAGCTATATAAGATTTTTCGCTTCAAAACTCAGTATCGTGCAAATCAACCTCAAGCAAAAACAACAGCCTCTACACGGCGTGGCATTGAATGGAAGGCGTTTTTGATATCTTCCTGGGGAATAGCATGCCACGTGCCTCTATGAAAGACCAAAGTTCATTTGTGATGATTGGCGGAAGCAGTTGACGCGTCAGTCTCTTAGCTAACACGTCCAGACATGTTGTATCGGAGACATATCCCACGAACGCGCAGCCCGGAGAAGAAGAGGTCTTGGACATTCCAGTCCACATGTGGCTGAGCATTGTCCTGCTGGAATATAGCGCCAAGACAACTTTGAAGGAAGGGTATCAGCTCTGCCTCTAAAGCTTCCCTGATGTATCGCTGGCTGCTGAAGGTTCTCTCAATTCCATCGCGAATTGTATATAGAGATCATGGTTCGTCTTAAGCATCTCCAACAGATATCTGCACACTTAGACCCATTCGTATTGAATATATTTGAGTTTAAAGACCACCGCTAGCAACTCAGTGGGCTATGAGAAGTCACCCGTCTCTAATTTACGGCCACTGACTCCAGGGAAAGGAGAGAGGCAGTGCCGTAACACAAACACAACATCCATAACTCATCAGAATTCGATCCCGGACCTATCTCAGTCAGAAGCCAGGGCTTCGACAACTGCGCCAGCAGCGTGGCACTACAAAAATTATAAACTCACTGATGAAATCTGGATAAAAGTGAAAAAGAGTTGTCTGATTTTGAAGTGTCCACCACGGTATTTTCCCGTGAGTCACGGCTGTAACACACACACACACACACACACACACACACACACACACATTCTGTTTTATTTTACGAGATTAAATGCTGGTTTAGTGGTCAAAGGTTCGGGCTTCTGCTTTATCGACAGAGTTGGGCCTAAGTTCGAAACCCGAGTGCCTTTTTTTTTTGTTCTACGGGAGTTTCTCTGCCCCTTTCTTAGAACTAGAGGCTCTTCGATGCTCACGAGGGTTGTTGAACATAAAATTAATACCTAATAATAAGTAGAAGTTAACTGGATACAGAACTGATTCGCCACTGCCTTCCAAGGAGCTAATTACCACACACACACACACACACACACACATACACCCACAAAATTTCTTCTTTAAAATTTGCAAAAGAAACTAGAGATGAGCAGGATCTCCGTTTTTAAGGCCGGGGTTTAAACATTGGTGCAAGTTTCTCTATCTGAATATGAAAAACATGAAACATATTGAAGACTACAGTCTTGTGACGATTATATATATATTAAGAAAATACAACGCTGTCACAAATATTTATTTTTTCAAGTGACCATGGTTTCGCTGGGTATTGACTTAGCTTCATCAGGACGAATTGCACGTAAATATTCAAATTGTATATGACATCATAAATGGCGTCTACAGTTAGGTGTTTTGGTTAGATGCTTCCACGCGCTTGATAGAAATGGCGTAGAGAGAGAGAGAATCATTATTATTATTATTATGTGCATCATATACAAGTCAGAGATGGAAACGGGTCACGGGTCACCGGGTCGACAATTTCTTGCAGATCAAACGGGTCAGGTCAAGGCGTTTCTGACCCAGTTTTGACCCGGTTTTATGTCCGTTTTATTTCTGGAAAGAAAAAAAATATTTCAAAGAACCCTTCAGAGGTCTTTGAAATAACACTTTAGAGAAAACTTCAGATCCAAGAGCTTGCTGAGAAGGGTAAAGAAATGGGAGTGAAAATGAACTTTCAGAAGAAAAAAATTGAAGTACAATGCTTTACAAAGAATGAAGATTTATAAATTCATGGGGTAAAGCTGGAAATAACCAATTCCTACATTTACCTTGGGCAGTAGATATCAAGTTAGGGTCACACTGATGGAGAAATTAATTGGCATATAAAACTTTGTTGGATAGCTTTTGGAAAAAAAGAGTACAATTTTTAAGAGCAATATGCCATTGTATCTCAAAAGAAAAGTGTTTAATCAATGCATCCTTCCAGTGGTTACGTACGGAGCAGAGACATGGACCTTAACTAAAAATGAGATACAAAGAGTGCAGACAACTGAAAGAGGCATGGAGAGATGTATGCTTGGTGTAACCAGGAAAGATAAGAAGAGGAACTTGTGGAAAAGAGAAATGACAGGAGTGGAAGACATCATGACCAAAGTGAAATCACTGACACGGCAATGGACTGGACATGTTGCCAGAAGAACCGACCACCGATGGACAACGGACATTTTAGACTGGATTCCAAAAGACAGGAACAGATCCCAACGAAGACCACGTCCCATACAGCACAAAACATTTCAGATACGTGTCAATAATGTTGGAATCTCTCATTTTCGTTACCCTTTCAGAGATATCTAACAACTACATTTCAGCAACATCTACACTGCTGGCCACCCAAAATGCAACACCAAGAAGGAAGCATCCGATTGGCCTGAAATTCGCAGCATGCGTCACCCGCGAGTGGACATGCAGACGATTAGCATTGCAGGGCATATGCAAATCATGTGCGCCCGGCACGTCACCGAGAAACACTATAAGAAGGGTGCACAGAAGTCGGGGTGTAAGTAGAGGAAGTGTGTTGTGCTGCCGGACCTGTGCGTGGGAAGCTTCCTGATGCCTCGTCGCAGAATACGGCAGTCATTCCAGCACGTTTCGGAGTTCGACAGGGGACGAATAGGGGCTTATCGCGACAGCGGTTTATCGTACCGAGACATCGGCGCCCGTGTGGGATGACATCCAGCCGCAGTGAGGCGAGTATGGATTCGGTGGGTGCAGTAGGGACGGACGGACCTACGTGAGCGATTGCCGCAGCCGCGGCGCACCACCAAACGAGAGGATCGGCATGTTGTGTGGCGGGCATTGACGGCTCGCACCGCCACATCACTAACGTTAGCGCAGGAATTAGGGTGTGTTGCGCAACAACCTGTGTCAGCGCGTGTCGTTCGACGTCGTCTGCAGAAGTGGGGACTTGTCGCACGGCGCCCATTGTTCCGATTACCATTGACGTTACACCATCGGCGAATGCGGCGGCAGTGGGCCGTTGAACGCCGAACCTGGACTACAGAATGGCTCGACATTGTCTTCTCCGACGAATCCCGCTTCTGCCTGCAACACCACGATGGTCGGATCCGCTTGTGGCGGCACCGCGGCAAAAGACTGTATGACGCCTGCATTATGCATCGTCATACCGGTCCGTCGCCTGGCGTTATGGTTTGGGGTGCAATTGGATATGACACCCGCACCCCTCTGGTACGCATCGCCGGTACACTCAACAGCCACCGCACCATCTCCGACGTTTTGTAGCCTGTACTCCTCCCTTACCTGCAGGACCTGCCAGCGGCCACGTTTCAACGAGGCAATGCGCGCCCGCACGTGGCACGCATCGTGCCACAATTCTTCACGGCCCACCAAGTGTCATTGCTGTCGTGGCCTGCCTTTTCTCCCGATATGTCGCACATCGAACACGTCTGGTCGCTGATCGGCAACCGAGTGGCCCGGCAAGCACCACCCGCGGCTACGCCTGATGAACTGTGGCAACGCGTGTAAGCAGCCTGGACCGACGTACCCCAAGCCCACATCCAAAGCCTCTTTCGTTCGATGCCGCGGCGTGTAGCGGCCGTTATTGCCAGCCATGGGGGACACACGAACTATTGATGTCTGCGTGTTCAGCAAGTCGCACAGGCCTGTAAGCTCAATCGTTTCATCTTTGTATCTGTTGTTATGTGTCCAGTAAATCTGGCTTTGCTTTCTCGTGTCCTTCTTGGTGTTGCATTTTGGATGGCCAGCAGTGTATTTTGGAACATAACTCTTTGTACATTACAGGTACGCTAAAAATAGCAGTCTCCGATACTGCTCTTTTATAGTTTCCATTGTACATAATTGCTACTCTGGAGTTACATTCCAGCGATAATTAAGATTTTCGGTTTGGCAACGGCGTGGATGCGCATGCACATTTATGCCATTTCACCGAAGCACTCTTGTAGTCGTATGTCCATGTGCTACTGGGATATTCTTTGGTGATACTGCCGTACTCGAGTTAGCTAGTTAGTTGATTTAATATTTCATCCTTTGTGTGTGTGTTGGTGTGTGTGATTCAAGATCATCTGAAAGTAAGTAATTGCTTTGATTATTATAATTTTTAAGATCTAAAAAGCATTTTATGAAATCTAAGTAGATGGCGGTGTTGTATTAGTATACTATGTTAGCAAGGTTTTTTTTTTTTACTTGAAGCTGAGAAATTTCATATTTGTAGGTATTTACAGAAATGACGAATTTGATTTTCATTCTTTTTCTCGCTGAAATATAGTCTATTCCACATGTATAATACAAATTAGACACCCTAATTTGGGACCAATTTTTATTTCTTTTGTTATCAAACGCCGCCACTTCTCCCTAATGAACAGCGGACTACGTTGAACCTGTGAAAACGTAAACAACTCGTAATACGACTGTTGCTGCTTTTGAAACAGCTGTCGAGTGTAATATTTTTTATGGTGATTTTACAAAGTTTATGGAAAACTATAATGTTCAACGTAGTAAATACCTAACAGTAATATGATGATGTTACAAATATGGTTTAAATATGTAACAGTAATGTAACGAAGTTACAAATATCTTTCAAATACGTAACAGTAACATGAAGTTGGTATGTTGAAGTTACAAAGACCTTTCACTCTAACGTATCGGTTATGTTTCAAAGTTATGTAACGTTTGAGGACCTTTTGACGTAACCGTAAGTTTTGTGAAACATTACTGTTACATTGCGCAACGTATCTAAAAAGTCTCAATGTTTCAGTGCTACGTACTTGTAACATAAACGAATTATTCTGTGCTGTGTGGGCGTGGTAGATGGGTGGATGGAGGAGGCTGGCTCAAGACAGTCCGTTGTTGAAGAAACTTAGGGAGACCTTCATCCAGCAGCGGACTGATAATGATTGACAATGATGATGATATATTCGAATTTATAGTGCAAAGCAGATTTGTCCGGGTCTGGTCTGGACCCACAATTTGTGACCCGTTTCCAACTCTGATTCAGGAAACAAAATGTCCGTCGTTTTGTTTCCCAAGGGTGTCAAATTAATTCGTTTACCTCGGCTCACTTTCATGCTTTTACCGAATTACCAAAACTTCCCCTTTTTTCTATTGTAGCTAACAGAACTTTTAATTTTAGTCGACAGAAAACTTTGTCCTATAATCTTTCATTGTATCTGGGAAAAAATACGTAGCTGTTCCTGAAAACACTCAAAGACGTTTTCGAGTTATGCACGCGAAAAACGCAATAAGCAATAATTAAGAATTTTAGGCAAAGAACAAAAGAGAGATTATAGCCTAACCATTCAGTAGCCGCCATGGTGGCGCAGTGGTGTAAGCGATGGCCTCTGATCATTCGTCCGAAAGGGTTCCGGGTTCGAATCCCGGTAAGGTATGGATGTTATGCTTGTCTTACGGCACTGGCTCTCTCCCTTCCCTGGAACCAGTGACCCTGGTTCCAGGGAAGGGAGAGAGCCTTCAATAAAAAAAAACAAAAAAAAAAAGCATTCAGTTGTGTGTTTCCCATTGCGTCAGCTAATTCGGTTCGCAGTGTTAAATAAAATTAATTAAAAATGTGAAATAGAAAATTAATTTGAGCCCGGACCTGTAAGGGTGCTTGTTTTAGTCAAAGATTTGATATAAGAGCCTGACCGGGCCGGGCCGGGCTCGGACCCGATTCCGGGTTTTTTGTCACAGCTCGGGCCCGTGGTTATCTATAAAATAAATTCGTTATTTCATAAGCATTACACTGCTAACATGTCAGAATAATTCTATATGAAAATCTTTGCCGAGAAATGATGTAGCAAACTTACCTGGTATCTTGTGTTTGTGTTTCCGCCAGTGGTGTCTGACTTGTACTCGATGGAATCTGCGCATGCGTATCATTGCAGAATCCACTATCGTTGCTACTGTGAAGACTAGCAGATGCAGGAAGATTAGGAGGTGGCACGGATATAGGGAAAGGAGCCGTCAACGACCTGCGAGGGGATCTGAAGATTTGAGGAGTTTCGTGCAGTTCTTTAATAGGATGATGAAGTTTCGTAGGGGTGAAGTTCATATGACTCTCGTGTGATGGCGTCCTCTGGGGCGGCTTCAATTTAACTGGAGTCATTTCGTGATGAATCTGTAAGAGAAGAACACGCTTCAATGTCATACAGACAGTAAATTTGTATCGGCGTTATCAAACAAGCTCCATTTGAAATCGCAAGATTACTTTTATGAGAAGTGTATCTCTGTTTTGAGTTGAGTTCTGTTAGGCATGCTGTAATCAAAGACGAACATCACGCATATTTTAGATTCCATTTGTTTTCTTTGCATCGTTAATGTGATTAGAAAATACGTAGTTCAACGGGAAATTTAATCTTCTGTTACGAAACTTTATTGCGAATAATATAGTGATTATACAAGAAACGCAAGCTATATAAAACTAGGGTATTTGTAAGTACGTTACTTTGTAGATTGTCGATGAGGATACACAAAGTGTGTTTTTGAGAAACTGAAGTTTGGGAAAGCGAAGAGTCAAGAGTACATTGCCAGTTCTGCTACAACCAGTTCGCAGCAATTGCCGGTTTTAAAAGTAAATGAAACACCCCCGGAAGAAATGTCCCGTCCACATTAGAAAAATGTTTCTGGATATTTAAGAATGGCAAATGCCATAACACCAATCAGGAACGACTTCCTGATGGACCTCCATGTTAATGGGAGGGAAACAAAACCCCTCGTGTAATAGTTTACAGAGGCGTAGCTAATACTTCGGTGCCCTCCGCAACAAAAAAGAAAAAAAAAAAACATTTCTTTAAGGCTCCTCCACCAACAGAAGCTAGTTTTGCGTACTTCCACTGACTTCGATAGATCGTGAAAACTTCTAGTGACACATTATATTAAAAATATGGGTTTTCTTTCAACGACGATTGGTTCAATTAAAAATATGAGATTCGTCCAACGACGATTTGTCATATGCCGATTCGTACAAAGGTACGATTGGTCCAATGCCGATTCGCCCGATGGGACCATTAGTCCAATTCCGTCCGATTTGTCCGAAGTGCTGCAAATCCCATTTGTTCTGATTCTATCTCCGATGTTATACGAAAGTACCGGTAGTCCAAAGATTGTAAAAATAATGTTACATTTCATGCATAATATTGCGGTTCCGTTTTTTTTTTTTTTTTTCGGGATCGCGTTTTCTTGTAATGCTGTCCTTGCTGTCGTATGAAGTTACTGATGTACGAGCCGTTCAATCAACTTCAATGTTTCTCTTTTGCATTAAATAATATAAAATACTAGTTTTCCGTTTCTGCTTGTAGCTTACAGTGGGGTTCTGCCGACTGGCCAATGGAGACTACTGGTCGAGGTTCGGACTTTTTAGCAGGTTTTCTTCTACCAAAGTCATATTTACATATTAAATTAAGTTAATAATATTGAGCTTTTACTCAAGCACGAAATTTTAATTCATAAGCCCTAGGCCTTTTTAACAGTTTTTATTCTGCCGATGTCATATTCATAACGTTTACCTATCAAGTCAATTTACTAATGTTGTGCTAGTATTTTAAACTTTATTTAATATGTTAATGTTAGAATATGACATCAGTAGAATATAAAGTATTAAAATGCTCGCGGCCTAGGTGCCTTCTAAAGAGATGAGAAATGATCCGTTGAGTGCATTTTATAAGGTTTTATAAAATGTTTAAAAATACCAAATATCTCGGTTGTAGCTTAAAATCTTCTAAAAAGCTCCACGGCCTAGATGCCTTGTAAAAACCTGACAAATGATACGATGAGTGCCTTGTATTAGGTTTTATAACATATTTACAAATACCAAATATCTAGGTCGTGACTTGAAATCTTCAAAAAAGGTCCACGACCTAGGTGCCTTGTAACGAGCAGAGAAATGATCCGTTGAGTGTTTTTTTTATTAGGTTTTATAAAATGTTTACAAATGCCAAATATCTAGGTTATAACTTAAAATCTTGTAAAAAGGACTGTGGCCTAGGTACCTTGTAAAGAGCTGAGAAATGCTCCATTGAGTGCTTTTTACAGGGTTTATGTAAAATGTTTACTATTACCAAATAAACGGAAATTATCTTTCAAAAGGATATAAAGAGGAGAATAATTTAAATTATTATTCCTTTCTGGGAAAAAAAAGTTTACCGTTAGAAGGATGATACCATTGGACGAATCGGCGTTGTACCAATCGTACCTTTGGACGAATCGGTATTGGACCAATCGGCATTGGACCAATTGTACCATTGGACGAATCGGCATTGGACTAATCGTACATTGGACGAATAGTCCATTGGACCAATCGTACCGTTGGACGAATCGGCATTGGACCAATTGTCCCTTTGGACGAATCGGCATTGAGCCAATCGTCGTTGGACGAATTGTCCGGGACCGTAAAAATCTATAATATTATATAAATCATTATAATATACACTCAAATGACAAACCATTATAGATACCTACCTAACTGAGTATTGGTCCTATCTCGAGCGTGAATAACAGCCTGGGCCACCCCGGTGGCGCAGTGGTCTAAGGCGCTGGCCTCTGATCATTCGTCCGTAAGGGGTCCGGGTTCGAATCCCGGTGAGGCATGGATGTTGTGTTTGTCTTACGGCACTGGCTCTCTCCCTTCCCTGGAACAAGTGACCCTAAATTAGGGACGGGCGACTGCTTAGAGCCCATTGAGTTGCTCACGGTGGTCGTTAAACCTCCAATCAAAAAAAAATAACAGCCTGTACACGCCGAGGAATCGGCTCCACCATATGCCGGAGGTGTTTCGGAAGTAATGGTAGCCTTGCTTGCTGCAACACTGCCTACAACTCCGCCCGAGACGTCGGTCCAGTATCCATAGAACTGATGTTCCGCTCTACGGCATTCAAGAGAGCAGCTTCCACAGTGTTTAAATCCGGTGGAACACGATTGCCACTCGATGATTCTAATCTCAGATGAGCATTCCTCGAGCTATGCCTGGGTGGTTGCGGCCCAGTGGGGTAGGCTGGAACAGACCATCTACAGCACGATGCGCTAAGGCCATGAAAGCGTGTAGGTGATCAACCATCACATGCTGGTAGCGCGCAGCGGTTAAGGACCTCTTCAGACACACTAAGGGTCCCACAAGAAGCTTTTCAGACACACTGTGTGCCCGACGAGAAGGTTCCCAAACCATCACAGAGCCACTACCGCCTCGAAAAAAGCCGATCTGGCACGACGAGGCTATGGCCTCATGGTTTCTACGCCACACCTGTACCCTCCCATCAGCAAGGTACAGTTGAAAACGGGATTCATCTGACTGTGCAACGCGACGACACTCTGCAGAGGTCCAGTTTTTATGTCCCCGGCACCAGGCGAGGCATAATTTCCGATGACGAGTAGTGAACAGTGGCACGCGTGTAGGGCATCGGCTCCCGTAACCCAGGGTATGCATCATGTGCTGTACCGTTCACTCGCTGACGCTGCTTGGGTCTTCGACATTTAACCTGGATGGGATTTTTGCCGATGCTCCCAAGTGGTCGGTTTGTACGAGGCTGGATATTCTACGTCGACCCCGGTCATCAATGAATCCAGCCAACGCTTGCTTTCTAGGCGCTGGTACACGTCCGTCAATGATATAATCTCGCGGTACACCCTTGAGAGAGTTGCTCTCGGGAACCCTAGGGTCTTTACCACTTGGGGAGAAGAATGATCCATATGCCTTGCCCCAACAATGCGTCCAGGATCAAAGTCGTTCATATCACTACGTTTACCCATGTTCGTCTATTGCGATGCCCACTGTTGGGCAGCCCTGCTGTCCACCGATTTATCGCCAGCATTTAGTTTGGTTCAGTTCCACTCTGTGCGGGGAAGGCACATGTCAACTGCGCATCACCATTGTCTCTAATGCTTTGTCTACTGATTACATATTATGTAAATTTTATAAATATGAAAAGGTCTCGGAGGGGGTGTAGGTAATGCAAATAAAAAGACGAAAGAAGTAATGGTTCACTAGGAAAGATAGATTGCTGAAAGGAAATTTTGCTACACTAGGGGCTGCGTCTCTGTGCTCACTACGCTCGTTTTCAGAATAGCGCTTGGGCCCTGCAGCCCGATCTCCAAGTATATCACATGACATAAAATCTAGAAAATTCATATAAATTTCAATTTTATCGCATGGCTAAGCAAATAAGGCTTGTTATTCCGAAATTCCAGAGGTTATTTTACTGTCGTTAATTTTTGGAAGGTCGGATTTTTGTCGTTTGAACTTATAGCACTTACTAAATTTACCACTAAAGAAAACATAAGCGGTCCAAAAAGCATTTCCGTAAACCGTTATGCTAAACCGTTAAGGTGGACGTCAGGTAATTTTGCTTCCTATACTTCCAATGGAAAAACTTTTGTACACATTTCTTTCACAATTAGTGTGTTCCCAAGGACGAAAATTTGAACATCGATTAAAATAACTTCATATTATAACTTGAAATACTTATTATTTTCTAAAACATAACCATAATTATATAAAAAATCAATAACTTTTTCTTTGGTCGAGTTGAAACCAGAAAAAAGATGGCGTGATTTGTACTTTGATGACGTCAGTAGACAAACAAATGTTGTATTGCATAATTATGGTTATATTTTACAAAATATAAAATATTCCAAATTATAAAATAAAGCTATTTTAATCGATGTTCAAATTTTCATCATTGGGAACGCATTAATTGTGAAGAAAATGTGTAAAAAAAATTTTCCATTGGAAGTATAGGAAACAAAATTACTGAACGTCCACCATAAACAACTGAGATAGCGTTACCAACAAAACATATGGATAACAAATTCTCTGCGTCACCCTGGCAGCAAATCACGGGACCAAAACGTCCTTCGGTTGTTATTGAAGACAGACAAGCCGTTCGTTTCTTTCCTTTGCGTTTAAAAAAAATGCTTAAAAATCAGAAAATGACTTTTTCTTAAGTTTTTTTTTTGTAAAAAAGGGACGATAGTTGTCAGTTTATGCTGTAAAAATTGCAGTGCGTTATGATTTATAGTTTACCATATATCCGTTTTTTTAAATAGCCTGGAGCCCATCGCGAAATAGAGAATTTTGTGAAATTTCGAAATTTAATTTCTCGTAAACTAAATAGAAATTCAAAAAAAGGGCGCCGAGGTGCAAAAATTTGGTCATGGCACTACATGCCTACAAAGTTCCATGGTTGTGTTTCTGTTAGTGTGTCCGGAACACGACCTGATAGCACTTTTTTGCTTACCTTAGGTTTGAAATACAATAGCTCCTGAAGTATCGCTAGAATCGAAAAACCGTTTATTTCAGCGTGTTCTCCAAACAATTATCTTCAAACGATGTAAATTTCATATTTTCGTATTCAATACGTTTTGCGCTGCGAGCTAGGAAAGCAAGAATGTCGCGAAATTTCTAAAACAGCAGCAGCAGCGGCGGCAGTTACTTTTTTTTTTTAGAATAGAGAGATAGCAACTTCGTGGACCTCTCGGTTTCGGAAACCGACGAATGATCCTTACTCCTACAAAACTCAGAAAGGGTGGGCAAACAATTGCGTTTTAGTTCACCAGACCTGAGGTGGTAAGATAAATCACTAATTGAGATCAATTGAGCCACTATCTTCTGTATTTGGGGTTTAAGAAGAAATAAATAAAACCTCTCCAGCATCCTTTGCAGTTGGAATACGAAGAGATTAGTTGTGGAGCCAACTTTAAGTAAGGTTTCTTTTTCTTCGGGAAATAATTTAAATGTAATGCAATAAGAAACAGAAAAGATGACACCGAATTTTCGCGTGTAATGAGCACGTCTTTTGAATCCGTTCTTACGCAAATTAAATTTATCAAAGCTATTCAAAGTCAATGGAACCGGTATGGAAAACAATAGGAAGTTTTTCAATCGGGTTTTTAATCCCTTAGATATTGCTGTAAACGGAATCGTGAGCTCACGCCCTCTGGTTGCAGACTTGTGAGTTAGCAAAAATTTGAATTTATATGAGAAACATTTCTCAGTGTAAACACTATCCAACAAAGAAAGAATTTTTCAAATCACACTCTTCAAAGCAGAGATCTGGACAAATGTAAGATATGCATCTACGCCTCTTGACAACCATGCATTATTTTAGGAAGAAAGTATCCTCAAAAGGTTTTTCAATGTGAGCGGCATCGGTCCAAGAAAACAAATTTTTTGTCGAGTTTTCAGGAGCTTAGATTTTGCTGCAAATACATCAGAAGCAGAAATTAATGCTTATGCCAAACCACTGTTTACCAAATATTAGAAAATATAAGAAAAACATTTTCCATCAGGAGTTGTTGTATGTGATTCAGGAAGAATTCTTCAAAACGGAGCTTCAGTAGCAGAAATAACTCAGAAAACGCAATTTACCTTTGCGCCCCCTAGCGGAAAGTCTATGCTTTACTTGAAACTTTTAATTTATATGAAAAACATTTTGCATCGGGAAACACTATTCAACAAAAAATTAATTTTTCAAATCGGACGTCAAGAAGTAGAGATATTGAATAAATTAAGATGTTCATCTACGCCCCTGGCGTAGAAACCATGCATTATTTTAAGAAGAAAATTTTCCTAAAATGTTTATCGACGTGAGTAGTATCGGTCTACAAGCGAATTTTTTCAAACGAGATTTTAGAAGCTCAGATTTTGCTGCAAATACATTAGAAGCGGAAATTAAACCTTATGCCTCCTTGTGGCGAAACCATTTTTCACTAAAAATCAGAAATTATATATAAATGATTTCTCATCAGGAGCTATATCCGGTGCAGAAATTTTTTTTCAAATGAGAGTTTTAAAAGCAGAGATATAGGGGGAAAGCAATTTATCTTTACGCCCCCTAGCGGAAAGTCTATGAATTACTTGAAAATTTTGAAATGATATGAAAAACATGTCACACGGAAACTGTATCCAATAAAGAAAGAGTTTTTCAAATTGCACCATTAGAAGCAGATATTTCACAAAAATAAGATATCATCTACGTCCCCTAGCAGAGAAATCACGCAATATTTTAAGAAGAAAATATTCCGAAAATGTTTATCGACGTGAGTGGTATCGCTACACGAACGAATTTTTTCAATCGATATCTTAGAAGCTCAGATTTTATGGCAAATACATCAGAAGCAAAAGTTAACACTTACGCCTCCTGGGGGCCACTATTTTTTACCAAAAATTAGAAATTACATGTAAAAGATTTTTCATTAGGAGCTGTATCCGCTGATTTTCGAAATCGGAGTTTTAGAAGAAGAGATATCGGTGAAAACGTAATTTACTTTTATGACCCCTAGAGGAAAATCTATGCGTAACTTGAAAAAGTAACTGCACCTAAAATACTCTTCAACATAAATGGAATTGAAAGATAAAATATTGTTTTCAATTGGATGTTTAGAAGCATATATATACAATAAAATGTATTTTGAATTCGACATCATCTGCGTTTGCGTCCTCTAACGGCGAAATTGTACATCGTAAAAAAACGAAATAGAGGATCAGCATTCGCATATTTCAAGCTTCCCAATGCAAAAAGAATTTTTCAAATCGGACTAATAGTTGCAGAGATATCGTGCCTACAGACGGACGGACCGACGGACGAACGGACAAATCGATAACATGAGCACGATCTTTTTTAACAAAAGACGTGCTAAAAGCAGCATTTCCTTAATTTTGCAACCAATGTTCAGAAAAGTATAGTTTTCAGGGATATCGAAGCTACTGTTCATCTTGGGAACACCCCGCACTGCTGGGATTGCTTGACCTACACTACGCCACTGATAGTTTGCTTGGGGTAGGGATTTAAGCTCCACACTCCAAGTCAACCAAATGGCGTACCACTGTGCAAAATGATACAGCCGTCTCAGAACGACCCCATTATTGAGAGGAAGCGTAATAATGCTGTCAAACCGCGTCATACTACTGTACATTTGCGGCATTTTAAATTCATCGTATCATCCTTTCTTTTCTACTCCCTCTCTCACTTACGGATGCATAAGTCGACCTCTCACGTTTCCCCGATTGTTAATTTAGTGTCTCTGTGTTGCGAACGTTGAGAGAAGTCTTCCATCATTTCCACCCCATCACCTCCCTCTTCAAATTACGTATATTTACCACTGGGTATTCATCTGCCGAAAGTAAGACGGCTCTTGATTAACTTCGCAAAACAAATCTCGCATGTAGGCACATGTGTGACAGCGGATTGCGGTTGCATTAACATCCACAGACGTGAGGATGTCTCGACGTCGGATCCGTGCCCAACATGAGTAGTGGAGCGAGTTTGAGAGAGAAAGTATAATTGGGCTGAGAGATGCTGGTTGGTCAGATCGCCGAATCTCGCAGCATTTGGGACGCAGAAATCGCACGATGTTGGCGTCAATGAGTCGAAGAGGCCAAAACCAAGTGACACACGGGCAGTGGACGGCCGAGGGCAACGACAGAGCGCTAGGATCGAGCGATTGTAAGATCCGCATAAACAGAACCGACTTCGTTGCTCCCAACCGTCCGTGGTCATGGTGCATCGCCTACAGGTACGGAAGTGGCCATGATGCGTCGCCTACAGGTACGGAAGTGGGCATCCGTATCGTTGCCAGACAACTTGAGGAACGGGGACTATATTCGGGGATGCCACTCCACCACCTACCACTGACCGGCAAGCATAGCACGGTTTTAGTGGTGCCAGACACGATCAAGATGGGGGAGTGTCCAGTGGCGTCGTGTTGTCTTTACGGTTTGCACTTGGCGCCGATGACCAGCGCATACGTGTCTGGAGAGGAGCCGGCTATAGCACGGATCCTGCCTTTACCGCGGAAAGACACTTGGCTCGCACACAGGGAATGACTGTCTGGGGAACCACTTCCTACGATAGCCGGGTACCCTGGGTAGTCCTCCGTACAACCATTACAGATCAATGGCACGTCGACGACGTTCTACAACCTGTTGTGTTGCCATTCGTGTCGCAGCATCACCGAGCAATTTTTCAACAGGATAATGCCCGGTCACATACCGCACACGTCGCCCGGGCTTGTCTCCGTAATATCGACACATTTTCAAGACCAGCCAAACCACCCGATCTCTCACCGATCGAACATGTTTGGGACTTGATGAGACGCCACCTCCGGCCATCCCGGAATGTCGGCGAACTGTCCAGCAATTTGGGCACCATCTGGCAAGCTGTACATCAGGACAGTATCCGTGAACTTATACGTCTATGCCACGCCGTGTAACTGCTTGTACCTAATCCAGAGATGGCGCTTCAATGCACTGACTTCTCCCACTCGTGTAAGTGTTTTATCCGAACAAATGGTCCAACTACTCTGGAATTGCAATCATTTTTCCTTTCCTGTGCATGTACACTGAAGAGCAATTGAAATAGAGACAGTTGGCGTTATGCAAATGTGGCGCTGTGGACGGCCCTGTAAACGGAAACGACATGACGTATGCAGCGATCCGACAATATAAGGAGTGATGCGACGGGAAGCAGTAAGAGCCGGACGCAGTATGGGTAAGACGGAGGATCGAAGCGCATTTGATCGTTGGTAAATTGTCGGGGCCCGACGAATGGATCACTCCATCTCGTAAGTCAGGCAGGCACTGGGATTTTCACGAGCCATTGTGTCACGGGTGCGCCGTGAGTACATCGAATCCGGTAAAACCATCACTGCAAGGGCCAACTGCCGTGGACAACAGCGTGTGGATGAGCGGGGTCATCGTCGGCTAGCTCGCATTGTAACAGCGGATAGACGGGCCACAGTGCAAGAAATCACTCGGCAATTTAACGCTGGTGTACAAAAACGTGTAAGCAGCCACACCATTCAGAACCATCTCCTCGCTATGGGGTACAGAAGCCATCGTACCACTAGGGTACCGCTGCTGGGCGCACATCACAGGGTGCAAAGATTAGCATGGGCGCGGGAACATCACCACTGTACTCAAGATGTGGGAAAATGTTGCCTGGACTGATGAGTCGAGATTCACGTTCGTACATGCGGATGGCAGGATACGAGTACGGCACAAACCGCATGAAGCGATCGATCCTTCTTGCCAGCAGGGTACTCTTCGAGCTGGTGGGGTGGCATTCTCGTCTGGGGACTGTTTACGTGGACTGAAATGGGACCCCTGGTACGTGTGAGATCGTCCCTCACAGGTCAACGTTACCGGGATATCGTGGACAACCATTTGCTCCCGTTTGTGCGTCTTCAACATCCCACTGGGGACCTCATCGTGCAACAAGACAATGTGCCGTGCCAACGCTCCCGAATTGTATCCGAATGGTTGGATGAACACTCCACCGACGTGACCTCGCTTCCTTGGCCAGCTAGGTAACCTGATCTCAATCCCATCGAGCACATCTGGGATGCCATCGATAGAGATGTCCGACCCTCCATCAAATCTTAGTGAACTGTGGGAGCTTGTTCAGGGGCGTGGATCCGTAAGGCTTCCCAACGCTTCCGGTGTCTTGTCGAGTCCATGCCGAGACGAATCGCCGCCGTCATCAGGGCGAAAGGTGGTGCTACACGTTACTAGACAGGTATCTCTAATTCAATTGCTCTTCAGTGTACATTGCACATAAAAATTGAAATCTTGATTAAATGTTTCCTTCAGGGTGCTTCGCTTTTTTTTTTTACGAAGATGGTATATTCTTATTAGAAAGAATTGTATTTAGTTCAAATTAAAGCACAGGATCAGTCAGTTTAACTCTGTCACTTAAAGGTAATTCTTATTTCGCAGACACTGGTCAACAGAAAGAGAACTTTTTTTTCTATCCCAAAGATGAAAATCCTTTAAATAAACAAAGACATCGCTCTTTCCACGTTTAGCAACACACAGCAACTGAAAAATAATTATTCGGCCGCCGCCGGGGAATTGAATCCCGAATCTCTCGATATCTAGCCGAGCGCGTTAGCCTTACACCACGGTGGCCAACAAATTCGGGGTTCAACAACAGATTCGGTATTCAATTCCCTGGAGGCGGCCGAATAACAATTTTTCGTTTGCTGTGTGTTGCTAAAACGTGGAAAGAGCGATGTCTTTGTTTAGTCACCGACGCCACGTATTTGGAGGATTTTCACTTTGGATTTAACTGCTATAATTAATATATAGCCGAGTGTTGTTAATGCACACCAGATGGAGACGTCTCAGTAGCTGATCCCATCTTACGGATTTGAAATGTCAGATGCTGACAGAAAAACGCACATAGCGCCGTGAATTGTTGGCCACCGTGGTGTAAGGCTACCGCGCTCGGCTAGATATCGAGAGATCCGGGATTCAATTCCCCGGCGGCGGCCGAATAACAATTTTTCGGTTGCTGTGCGTTGCTAAACGTGGAAAGAGCGATGTCTTTGTTTATATGCCCCAAAGATGTTATTGGCCAATCTTTATAGTATTTGTCGCGCTGAATTCAATCATGAAAACCATTTTTCACTATCACGTAAGGTTTTTGTGTGACAGTTGCGTAAATATTTTATATTAATAACATGTACGCTAAGGAAATTAATTAATGTTCAACGTACTAAAAAGGTCTTAGTTGAAGATTTCCTGGAATACTTTGCCACAGGAATGTCCCTTTTGAGAGTCCAGCAGTAATCTGCTAACATACTTGAACTCCACTTTCCTTTATATCTTTTTTTTCGATGCTTGAAATGTCCTGATGAAAGCGTTCACCGTGTTCATCACTTACGGCTCCCAGGTTTTCGGGGAAAAAATCTAAATGAAGGAAGTGGATCTTCAGAGACATATAGCAGCCTAAGCCTTCATATGCTTTCAGCGTCTCATATACTACATCCGTATAGTTGTCAGACATTTTGTTGCCTAAAACGTTTTTCACTAAATTCTTGAAAGAAACCCATGCGCGTTTTTCTAAGTCATTCAAACGCCCTTCAAAAGTTTCATCTTTCATTAGTTCTCTGATATGTGATCCTACGAAAATTCCTTCTTTATTTTTTGCATTGCTAATTTTGTGGAACTTTTCCTTCAAGTACAAAAAAAAACACACTTCCATTTCTATCTATTGTTTTCACAAAATTTTTCATCAAACCTAATTTAATACGAAGAAGTGGGAGATAGATGTTTTTGGGATCTACTAAAGGAGCATTCATTACATTTTTTTCACCAGGTGTAAGATTTACGTGAAGGCCATTTCTTCCTTTTGAAATGACTTTTACGATCCCGGCTGTCCCACTCGCACCAAAAACAGCAAAATGTTGTGCATGCAGACTGTAATCCGATCAGCATAGCGATCACCTTGAGGTCTCCACATATGTTCCAAATGAATTTTTCATACTGTATCTTGTTTAGAATAATATTCATATTTTCATAGGTTTCTTTCATATTAATAGCATGTGCTAGTGGAACTGATGGGGATTTGTTTCCATTGTGCAAAAGGACAGCTTTTAGGCTAACTTTTGACGAATCTATAAACTAACGCAATTTCTGTGCGTTATGAGGATATCCTATAGTGTCCATCACTGATGAAATATCATTACAGTACACTAGATCTCCTTCTTGCTAGAAAAACTCCCTGAAATCTTCTTGACGATTTCGAAAGTAGCATAGCCTAGTTCCGCGATCAAAAGAGTTCCACACTTTTAGTCGTGATCCCAAAAGTTCTGCCTGTTTTTTAGATACATTTAAATCACACGCTAAATCCCTTTAGATCTCCTTGTGTCAATAAATGAAGCTCATTAGAAATGTCGAAACATGCATCATGTCGATCAGCGTGATCTTCATTCTGATCCTCTTCAGAGCTTGAATTTTCATTTATATCGGTTGATACCGGATGAGGTGGTATTGGCATATCATCACTGTGGGGAATAGGTCGCATCGCTGAAGGTAAGTTGGGATATTTTAAATTGTGTTTCGACTTACTAGTGATTCCCTTTGTATTTGTTATACAAAAATAACAGTTCGAAGAATGATCTTTCGGCTCTCTCCACACCATGGGAACTGCAAATGGCATATAGCGAGAACCGTTTCCCCACCCCGTTAAAAGTCTTGAACATGTAACACAACAAATATGTGGGTCCCAACTCTTGTCCTGATCTCATACTTTGCAACCAAAGTAAAGCTGATAACACTTTCGTATTAAAGAGGTAAAGTTCCGCCTTTGAGGTTTGAATGAAAATTCACCGCACACATAACAAAATGTATTCGGATGGTTGAGGCACTTGCGTGGCATTTTTCAGTTTTCACACACAAACAATAGCTACTAATAAAGAGCAATAGCACAGCGTTCACTTCGGCTGTCTACAGCGAACTTAGACATAAGACGTAGTCGAGAAATCGGGTGAGCAGCCGGGTAGGGTGCAGGTGGCACCCTGTCTATGACTCATTCGCACGTGCGGATAGGACCCCCCCCCACACACACACTTTGATAAAACACGAACGCAACAGTCTGTATATCACCTACAGCTTTTTTTATTTTATTTTCTCATATGAATAAACGATGTTATGTGCTCCAAGTCAATACTGGAATTATTTCTCGCGAAAAAAAAAATATTTTTAAGGTAAAAAATTGAAAAAAACATTCTTATATCTCTAACACTATACGTGATAGCAAACTTTGGATAGAAAATCTCGATTCCTCGTATGAAAATACTAAAGAATAAAAAAAAAATTATGTCTGGGACAAAACATGTGTTTACCAGTGTAACTTTTCTTCAGGTCTTGCGAATCAGAATAACAGCTATACTTAATAATGTAGAGCATAAACGAAAGGCGTACCTTGGACGTATCTTTCATTGTAAAGACGGGACTATCAGCAAATGTAGAATGTGGTCTGGCCGGTCTTTGGACGATATCTTCGCTGAAGGAACACATGTAGCTTTTGCTATGTCGTGGCACACGCAACAATGGTGAGCCTGTTTCCGACGGAAGTCCATCCTGCTCAGAAATCATTGGCCAGTGACTTCCAATGCAACTGAAAATAGAAGCAAAAAAAAAAGGTTGATTCATAATTCGTGTGGTGGTTTCAGAATCGGAAAACGGTAAACAGCAAACTAAAACGGCAAACAGAACATGACAGATGACAACTAAAAATTGTATTACCCGTAGAACACATACCTGTGGCTTTTCATAAAATTTGATGACAAAACATCGAACTAGTTAAATCATTTTGCTATTTGGATCAGATTATTGCTGAAGATGCAAGATATGAAAAGGAAATTAGAATGATGATGGCAAAACCGGCTTTTAGAGAGAATCGAAGACAGCCAAAAATATAGATCTAAAACTGAGGAAGAAATTTTAAAGGCATATATTGAGCCAGTAGCTCTCTACGGTTCTGATACATTGATATTGAAAAAGAGAGAAGCAAAAAGGCTGGAAGCATTTGAGATGTGGAGCTATAGAAGAATTGAGAGAATAATTTGGCTCAATGGAAAGACTAATGAGGAGGTTCTGGAGACAATGGGAGAACCCAAGAATCTGATCAACATGTCAAAGAGAAGGAGAATGCTATGGATAGGACACACACTGCGTCATGGAGGTCCTATTCTGAAAGTTTTGGAAGGTAAAATTCAAGGCAAGAGAGGAAGAGGACAGCCAAGGAATACACTGCTAGCCACCCAAAATGCAACACCAAGAAGGACACGAGATAGCAAAGCCAGATTTACTGGACACATAACAACAGATACAAAGATGAAACGATTGAGCTTACAGGCTCGTGCGACTTGCGGAACACGTAGACATCAATAGTTCGTGTGGCCCCCATGGCTGGCAATAACGGCCGCTACAAGCCACGGATTCGAACGAAAGAGGCTTCGGATGTGGGCTTGGGGTATGTCGGTCCAGGCTGCTTCCACACGTTGCCACAGTTCATCATGCGTAGCAGCGGGTGGTGCTTGCCGGGTCTCTCGGTTCACGATCAGCGACCAGACGTGTTCCATGGGCGACATATCGGGAAAACAGGCGGATCACGGCAGCAGGGACACCTGGTGGGTAGTGTAGAATTGTTGCACGATGGGTGCTACGTGCGGCCGCGCATTGTCCTGTTGAAACGTGGCCGCTGGCACGTCCTGCATGTAAGAGAGGACTACACGCTCCAAAACGTCGGAGATGTAGCGGTGGCTGTTGAGTGTATCGGCGATGCGTACCAGAGTGGTGCGGGTGTCATATCCAACTGAGCCCCAAACCATAACGAATGGCGACGGACGGGTATGGCGATGCATAATGCAGGTGTCATACAGTCTCTCGCCGCGGTGCAGCCACACGCGGATCCGGCCATCGTGATTGTCGGAGAAGACAATGTCGTGCCATTCCGTAATCCGTGTGCGATGTTCAACGGCCCAATGCCGCCGCACTCGCCGGTGGTGTAACGTCAATGGTAATCGGAGCAATAGGCGCGGTGCGACAAGTACCCGCTCTTGCAGTCGACGTCGAACGGTACGTGCTGACACAGGTTGTTGCGCAACACACCCTAATTTCTGCGCTAACGTTCGTGATGTGGCGGTGCGAGCCGTCAATGCCCGCAGCACAACATGCCAGTCCTGCCGTTCGGTGGCGTGCCGCAACTGCGGCAATCGCTCACGTCGGTCCGTCCGTCCCTCCTGCACCTACCGAATCCATACTCGCCTCACTGTGGCTGGATGTCGTCCCACACGGGCGCCGATGTCTCGGTACGATAAACCGCTGTCGCAATAAGCCCCTATTCGTCCTCTGTCAAACTGCGAAACGTGCTGGAATGACTGCGGTGTTCTGCGACGAGGCATCAGAAAGCTTCCCCCGCACAGGTCCGGCAGCACAACACACTTCCACTACTTACATCCCGCCTTCTCCCCGCACGGGGATAACTGGTTTTCCAGTTATTTGGGGAGCGGCGCCCCCACGGCCCGAGCTAACCTTGTGACGGTTTCTATTGCCTCTGCGGCTTTGACGTTTACCTCACCGAAGGGACAGCTGTTCATCCAGCTGATGGGGGATAGCGTCCCCACGGCCCGAGCCGATTGTTCTCTTATTGCTTTGCTTTTTTCATCTTTCGTTCTTATCTTGACATGTACCCGCCTCAGTTGTAGGCTGCTGAGGTTGTGATGAGGCGCCAGTTCCGGGTTTTGTTCCTCGTTCTCTTCCCTGTCTTTTCTCTTTTATGTTACATTTTCTGTTTTTCCGGAGCTGGTTAGCTTAGACCTACCTGCATGTTTGCCGTGTGCGGTGACCCGTACAGGTGGAAATGAGGATGCTGGAGGCTGAGGTATTTGGGGGCCGGGTTGTAGTGTCTCCAGATGCCAACACTCCTCTTTGCCCTCTGCTTCATCCTAAACGGGAGGCTGGGAGCTAACCCACTCCTGGTCAGGAAGTCTGTGGCCGAGTTGCGTCCGGTCTTCTAGCGGCTTGTCGTTCTGTTCGGCTGGGTGAGTTGGGGGGTAGGGTGGGCATGCCAAAGGGGTGTTCTTCGGGCACGGGAAAGTCTGGGTGCACGCTGAGCGTGTGTCTGCCCTACCAACTTGTTATATCCGCTGACTATCCCTAGAGCCGTGTCCTGCGTCCTCTTGGGCTTGCGGACCTCCGGTTCTCCCTCGTTGGGCTCGGTAGTGGGTGGGGAAGTTGGCGGACGAATCTTTTTCTCCCTCATGGCAACACAAAGTGTTTCCCATGCTTCCAATTTAAAGTACACGGAAAGTACACCTTCCTCCACAAAGAAACTTGTCACATCAAATTGCAATGCTCTGTTTCTTTTGATCAAATCTGGTGACTCTTCACAGTCACTCAGTTCGAAGAGTCCCTTCTGGATCAACAAGGCTCTGCAAGCCGTTGCTGGCTCTCCAAAGAGTGTGAAGAAGCTCCCTTCAGGGGATCTTCTTGTGGAAACATCTCATCTACGCCACAGTGCCACCTTGCTGGAGACGTCCGTTTTGCTTGGCATTCCTGTCCAGGTTTCTCCACATGGTTACCTCAATTCCTCTCGCGGTGTTGTCAACTCCCGCGACCTGCTTGAGTGCAGCGATGAGGAATTGCTGGAGGAACTTGGTGAACAGCATGTCATTGGGGTTCGACGGATTCTTATCAGGCGGGATGGGAAATCTATTCCCTCCCGTAACATCGTCCTGACTTTTGACTCCCCAACCCTGCCTACTTCCATCAAGGCAGGTTATTTACGGCTTGATGTTCGGCCGTATATCCCGAACCCCTTGCGTTGTTTCAGGTGCCAGCATTACGGTCACTCCCAGCAGTCTTGCCGTAATGTTGCTAAGTGTGGTCGCTGTGGTTCCACAGAACACTCTTTGGCAGATTGCTCAGCAGAGTCAGATCATTGTGTCAACTGCGAAGGGACTCATCATGCATCTTCTAAGCAGTGTCCAAAGTGGATAGAGGAACAGGCAATCCAACGCCTGAAGACAACTGAGCATCTATCGTATCCCGAAGCTAGATGGCGGATCGCCCCTTTACAACCAGGCCGGCGGTCCTATGCTTCAGTTGTGGTGCAGAAGGCCTCTGTGGCGGTCCAGACTGAGGTGACCTTCCCAGCGCGGTGTCCTTATGCTTTTGCGGACATCGTTGCTGCTGGATTGGAGGCACTGCAGTCTCGCCGCATTGCCTCCAAGGCGACATCAACATCGTCGCCGAATCCTTCCTCTATGCCGAAAACATCTGTCAGCACAGGGACCCAGGGCACTGCTCAGAAGAAGCCGGAGAAGATGAAACCAGGTTCTTCCTCCCCGAAACAGAGCAGGCAAAAACCACCTCCTACCACAGGGGGCACACACAGCCCTGTGTTGCCTCCAGACACTGCGGATGGCTTGGAGGTGATGGACGACACTGAGACCTTCTAGTCGTCTGTCTTCATTCTCTCATTTCATTTCATTTTTCTTTATGGCCACGCTCATTCAGTGGAATTGCCGAGGTCTGCGATCACGCATTGATGATTTGAAAGGTTTACTGTCTTCGCACACACCTGTGTGCGTGTGTCTCCAGGAGACAAAGCTTCGCACGATGGACACTTCTTCGCTGCGGAGACATTCCCTTTTCCGTAAAGATCGCCAGGACGGCGTTATCGCCTGCGGAGGAGTGGCCGTCGTTGTTCCTCATGGTGTTCCTGTCACTGCGGTTGCCCTTCGGACGACTTTGCAGGCAGTGGCAGTGAGACTATCTGTGAACACATTGTTCACGGTGTGTTCCCTCTACTTACCACCACATGAAGCAGTACGCCTTTCGGATCTGGAAGATTTAGTTGACCAGCTGCCGCCTCCTTTCTTCATCTTAGGAGATTTTAATGCACACAATCCGTTGTGGGGTTCTACCACTCGAGACTGTCGGGACCGTGTTGTTGAGTCCCTTCTCTCCAACACGTCCCTCTGTCTCCATAACACCGGGGCAGTCACTTATTTTCATGAACCCACCCGCTCGTACTCAGCCATTGATCTGTCTCTGAGTTCACCTTCCTTATATCCTGACTGGTCCTGGAGCGTGTCTAGTGATCCCCTTGGCAGCGATCACTTTCCCATCTTTCTCCGTCTCGCGGGTGGCGGGTACCGTTACCCTACTCGCCCTGCTAGATGGAATATTGATCGTGCCAAGTGGGACACATTCACGGCTTCAGCTATGGTGACCTCGGGAACGGTCGATGACGCTGTTGCGGCGGTAACGGATTGTATTGTGCAAGCGGCAGAACTTACCATCCCCAGGACGTCGACTAAACTTCCACGTTGCCCGAGACCTTGGTGGAATTCCACTTGTATGGCAGCTCGTCGGGCATAACATCGGGCTTGGGGTAGGTTTCGTCGGTACCCCGCCGACGCGAACCTACTTGCTTTCAAGAAAGCCAAGTCCTACGCGCGATTGGTTCGTAGGCGTAGTCAACGGGAGTCCTGGATACAATATGTATCCGGGATTAACACCAATACCAGCCCTAAGATCGTTTGGGACAGGATCCGTAAGATTCGGGGACAGTACCCATCTGGGGAAATCTCCATTCTTGATAGTGGTGGAGGGACGGTTGCTGACGCTCAGGGTATTGCTGACTGTCTGGGCGCCGCTTTTTCTTCGGTGTCCAGCAGCAGCAATTACCCTGCTTCGTTCCGGCAGTTACAGCAGCGGCTTGAACGGTCCAAGATTTCTTTTGGACCGTTTTCTGCCACAGATTACAACAGCCCGCTGACTGCCGTGGAGCTGAAGTTCGCTCTGAATCGGTCCGGCCGGACATCTGTCGGACCGGATAACATCCATTACGAAATGCTGAAACACCTTTCTCCGTCCTCTCTTGAATGTCTGCTAATCCTGTTTAACAGGATTTGGCAAGAGCATGTCTTTCCCGAATCTTGGCACACTGCCATTGTCGTTCCTGTTCCCAAACCTGGTAAAGATCCCACTAACCCGTTGAACTACCGGCCAATTGCTATGACGAGCTGCCTTTGCAAAGTACTCGAGCGTATCATTAATTTTCGTCTCCTTTTTTATCTGGAGTTTCATCACATTTTTTCACCTCATCAGAGTGGATTTCGCAAATCTCGATCCACCACCGATCATCATCTTCGCCTTGAGACATCTATCAGGGAGGCGTTTGTCCGACGTCAGCACATGGTCTCCGTCTTCTTCGACATGGGGAAAGCCTATGACCGTACCTGGAGATACGGCATTCTCCGTGATCTGCACGAGTGCGGATTGCGGGGAAACTTACCATCTTTCATCGCCGGATTTCTCCAGGACCGGAGTTTCCGTGTGCGCGTCGGGTCGACCCTCTCTGCGGTGTACCCGCAAGAACAGGGTGTACCTCAAGGCTCCATTTTATCAGTCACTCTGTTCATCCTTCGTGTCAACCATATTTTCCAACTGCTTCCTCCGACGGTTCGTGGAACCATGTACGTGGATGATCTGCAGATCTCTTGCGCATCAGTTAACATGCGCACCATCGAGAGACAGCTCCAGTCTGCCATTACCAAGATCTCTCACTGGGCTTCCCAAAATGGATTTGGCTTCTCGACGCAGAAGACCGTTTGCGTGCATTTTTGCCGCAAACGGGGTCTTCACCCAGACCGCAGCCTCCGTCTGGGGTGTTCTACCATCCCTGTGGTGTCAGAAGCCAGGTTCCTTGGGCTAACTTTTGACCGAGCGCTCACCTTCCGGCCTCACATTCAGTCTTTGAAGGTGAAGTGCACGAAGTCATTGAGTATCCTGAAGGTCCTCTCCCGAACATCTTGGGGGCCGACAGGTGCTCAATGCTTCGCATTTACCATTCTCTGATTCAGTCAAAGTTAGACTTCGGATGCATTACGTACGGTTCAACGCGTCCATCGGTTTTAAAGCCTTTGGACCCCGTCCATCACCAGGCATTGCGGCTATGTACTGGTGCTTTCCGTACCTCTCCCGTGCATAGCCTGTATGCGGAGGCTCATGAGCCACCGTTATGCATCCGTCGTAAGCAGCTGTCTCTTCAGTTTTACACAAAACTGAAATCTCTTCCTGATCATCCCCTGCATGGTTCCATCTTCCAACCGGACTGTGTCCGCTTGTTTTCCAACCGCCCCTCCTGTGTTCCGACGTTCGGGATTCGGATGTCTGCCATAGTGCGCGATGCTGGTCTAAACTTGTCAAGGATTGGTTTGACCACCTTTTTCAACCGTCCTCCTTGGCAGTCCGTTCTAGCAACGGCTGACCTTTCTCTTTGTGTGTGGCCAAAGTCTTCCACTCCTGCTCTGGTGTACCAGCGGCTCTTTGCTGAAAAACAGTCTGTCTACCCGGATTTTGTGCCTGTGTTCACCGATGGCTCGAAGTCCGGGGATGTCGTTGGATCCGCTTTTGTGTGTGGCGAAGCCTCACATGCTGAGAGGCTTCCGCCTGAATCCACCGTCTTTTCGGCAGAGATGCGTGCGGTACACCTCGCTTTGTGCCACATACAGTCTCGATCACTTCGTCTCGCTATGGTTTGCTCTGATTCCCAGTCCGTCATCCATGTTTTATCTTCTCTGGAGGACACGGACTCACCTGTCATCCGTGGTGTCCGTCGTCTTCTTGGAACTTTGGAGGATGATGGCTTCCTGGTCCGATTCTGTTGGGTTCCTGGCCATGTTGGGATCCGGGGTAACGAGCTGGCACATCTCTCTGCCAGGTCTGTTTCCTCCATGTCGCCAGCTCGGCTGCCACTGTCTTTCCGTGATTTTAGACCTTTGATCCGGACCTTTCTCCTGGACGAGTGGCAGTCCCTGTGGTCTCAGCAGGGCAGCAATAAGCTGCATTCTATTAAACCACAGATCGGACTATGGAAGTCTAGTTTGCGGAAGAACCGTCGTGAGGAGGTTGTTCTTGCGCGTCTCCGCATTGGGCACTGTCGTTTTACTCACCGCTTTTTGCTGTGTGGCGACAGTGCCCCGATGTGTGAGGCGTGCCAATGTCGTCTCACCGTCCTTCATGTTCTGTGTACTTGTGTTCGTTTTTGTGATCATCGTTTTCGTTATTTTCATTCCCATTTGTTGGACGAAGGAGCAGCTACGCTGCAGACTCTCCTTGGTGAGAACTGCGATCTGACGGCAGTGTTCGCATTTTTTACAGAAATTGACTTTTTTAATCTTATCTAGTTTTACCGCTTTCATTTCCATCTTTCACTTTTACCGTTTCATCCTGTTTTTACCCTTGTGTACGTGTTTTACTGTTTTTGTTCTATTTTGATGTCTTTTGTTTGGCGCTCTTTGGCCACCCATGGCCCTTGCGCCATTAAAATCTACTAACCAACCAACCAACCATCCCGCCTTCTGTGCACCCTTCTTGTAGTGCTTCTCGGTGGCTTCCCGGGCGCACATGATTTTGCATATGCCCTGCAATCCTAATCGTTTGCATGTCCTCTCGCGGGCGAGGCATGCTGCAAATTTCGGGCCAATCGGATGCTTCCTTCTTGGTGTTGCATTTTGGGTGGCCAGCAGTGTAGTTTTGTGGCACAGTTACTCCAAGATGCTAGTACTGGGACATACTATGACTTGAAGAGAACGGCGGAGAACAGAGAGCATTGGAGAGACAGAGTACACCTACTGAACAACCAGTCCTTAGACAGAGTAACCAAGAAGAAGAATCGATACATCAGATTTCTAAACCACTTCGACATGCGCGCCTTTTGTCGCACGTAAGATATCCAAGCGATAATGAATTTCCAACCAAGTTTCGGCAGCATTTGCGGCGTTACTGTTGCTATCGCAGCACCAATTCTTCTCTTTAGGTCATCAAGGGAGGTCACAAGGGTCTGGTAAATAATGTTTTTCACTTATCCCCACAAGAAGAAATTCAGTGGTGTAATATCGGGTGATCGCGGATGCCACGGAATGGGTCTTCGTCTCGGTGATTTCTGAGGACTTCGAGAAAAGGCTTCTTGGACGTAATCAGCATCGTCCTGCGAAATACTCGGTCTTTCAGTTCCTTTCTGATGCCGCACACTACCAGTCTTCGTCCTGCGAAGTACTCGGTCTTCCAGTTCCTTTCTGATGCTGCACACTACCAGTCTTCGTCCTGCGAAGTGCTCGGTCTTCCAGTTCCTTTCTGATGCTGCACACTACCAGTCTTCGTCCTGCGAAGTGCTCGGTCTTCCAGTTCCTTTCTGATGCTGCACACTACCAGTCTTCGTCCTGCAAAGTGCTTGGTATTCCAGTTCCTTTCTGATGCTGCACACTACCAGTCTTTGTCTTGCGAAGTACTCGGTCTTCCAGTTCCTTTCTGATGCTGCACACTACCAGTCTTCGTCCTGCGAAGTGCTCGGTGTTCCAGTTCCTTTCTGATGCTGCACACTACCAGTCTTCGTCCTGCGAAGTGCTCGGTCTTCCAGTTCCTTTCTGATGCTGCACACTACCAGTCTTCGTCCTGCGAAGTACTTGGTCTTCCAGTTCCTTTCTGATGCTGCACACTACCAGTCTATTTGAAACTGATTTAACCAACGTCGGAGAGTATTATCGGAAGCTGGAGTTCTGCCATAATGCGTTCTGTAACGACCTTGCGTTGTGATAACAGACTATGTTTCGAAGAACCAGAATACGCACATAACTTTTTTTTGGACAGTCGCCACTTTTAAGTACACTCTATTGATAAAAGTCACATGACACCCCATTAAAAGCAAATGATAGGATCCGCTGCGTTGTTAAGATGCGCAGTACAGCTGCAAACGGAATAAAAACCAGCCTGCAGCTGACTTCGATCATATCGCACTGTGAGGTTGAGTGAAAATTTCGCGGCAGGAGAGAACTGGCTTTGACAAAGGAAAGATTGTTGGGTGTAATATTTGTGGGTTGTCCATAAGAGAAACTGAGAGGCGTTTAAACATACCCAAGTGAACTGTCTTGGATGTACTGAAAAAGTGGCAGACTCATGGCGTGCCTGAAGAAGCAAAAAGTACCGGCAGACCAAAGAAAATCAGTGACAGAGGTCGTCGAAGCCTCAAGAGAGTCGTTACAGTTAATCGACGAGTATTGCACAAGACCTCAGTGTACAGGTGAGTAAAAACGCTGGAACCTCGGTATGTACACGTACCATTCGCACAGAACTTCATTCCTAGGGTTATCGTGGTCGTGCGGCTGCTGATAAGCCTTTCATCTCCACTCGAAATGCTGCTCGTTATTTAGGATGGTGTAAAGAAAAATTTTTGTGGACTGTAGATCAATGATAATGGGTACTATGGACTGATGAATCCAGGTACATACTCCATCAGTTTGTTGGCCGCGTGTGGGTATGGCGGCACCCGGGGGAACATTATTTACCATAGTGTACTGTTCCTACGGTTAAGTTTGAAGCTGGCAGTGTACTCGTGTGGGGTTGTTTCTCGTGGTATGGTCCCGGCCCATTGGTTATCGTGGACGAACCTGTTAACCAGTGCGTCTACCTCGATATTTTGAACAATTATGTCCTACCAACTCTGTGGCAATACTATGGAACCGAGCCTTGTTGGTACGAGCAGGATAATGCACCGAGCCATAAAGCAAGGATTGTTACGGCATGGTTTGACGATAATTCCGTATCGTGTGTGGACTGCCCAGCACAGAGCCCTGATCTTAATCGCATAGAGCACCTATGGGATGAATTAGTGTGCCGCAAAAGAAGATTGGAACCAAGGCCTACTACTAAACAACAGTTAGCTGCAGCATTATGCACTGAATGGAAGCGCATACCTATCGCTGTGTTCCAAAATCTTGTCGAAAGCATATATGCATTAAGGCTAAAAGTGGACTGACACCATACTAATGTATGTCAATAAATGCTGTGTTGTGTTTATCTTCCAACTGTCCGGTGACTTTTGTCAATATAGTGTATGACATCAGTTCTGTGGGTACCGTGTTGCCACATTAAACTATTGTTTATGATATAGGTAGTTTCATTTAACGGGTTACGGTTTGACTATGCCAGGCCACGGAAACCCCAAAAATAATTATGAATCACGCTGTAGTTTAATTCTATTAATTGCAGACGAAGTTTTGAGAGCCGTGGCGCAGTGGTCTAAGGCGTTGGCCTCTGATCATTCGCCCGTAAGGGGTCCGGGTTCGAATCCCGGTCAGGCATGGATGTTGTGTTTGTCTTACGGCACTGGTTCTCTCCCTTCCCTGGAACCAGTGACCCTAAATTAGTGACGGGCGACTGCTTATAGCCCATTGAGTTGCTCACGGTGGTCGTTAAACCTCCAACCAAAAAAAAAAAAAAGTTTTGAGATTAGATCTTCTATGCTTAAAGCAGTTTGAGATTATTATAGAAATAACCCGTACTTACTAGCTCTGTTAAACTTTTCTAACGCAAATGGAATTGTTGCTGCGACGATTGACGTTCGTCTGCACTTTGTCAGAGTGAATGAAACTATAACTGAATAACTTCTTAGTTGCTTTTATCTCAGGTTTTTTTTTATTGGAGGTTTAACGACCACCGTGAGACCCTCAATGGGCTATAAGCACTCGCCCGTCCCCAATTTAGGGTCACTGGCTCCAGGGAAGGGAGAGAGCCAGTGCCGTAAGACAAACACAACACCTATGCCTCACCAGGATTCGAACCCGACGAATGATCAGAGGCCATCGCTTAGATCACTGTGCCAAAGGCGCGGCATTTCGGGGTTAAACGATCACTGTGCGTATCCATAGCTGTTAGCAATCGCCATTCCCTAATTAAGGACCACTGGCAGACTGCAAAGCCAGTGCCACCCGGAAAACGCGCTACCTATGCATCTCTTCCGAGACTCGAGTACAGGGCAACCTCAAACAAATGGTCACAAGCCTGCTCTTCAGACAATTCAGCCATCGGGACTGTAAGTTCGTCGTTGATTAGAAAAGGAATTTATTCTACTCATACTAATATTAACAACCTTTGAAAGCCCGCTGCTTTTTCAGCACGACTTTTGTAAAAAGAAAAAAAAAGTGCACGCTCATACAGGGTGTTCCAGAATTATCTTTACAACTCTGATTCTCAGCAAAACGGAAGCGGAATGAGAGAAAAAAAATCGGTTTATTGCATATTGAACAGCGCATTCCTAAATTTGTTGGATGCTAGTAGGATGATGGTTGCACGAATAACACGGTATTCGACTTCCTGCCATGTTCTCCCGAGCTTGTTCTCAGGAATTGTTGTGATGGCAGCTGTAATCCTGTGCTTCAGCTCATCTCCATCCGGAACCTTTACGCGGTAAACAATAACATTCACATAACCCCACAGAAAACGTCTAGGAGGTAATATCCGGTGAACGTGGAGGCCTAGAAATTATACCATCCCGTCCAATCCGTGGCTTCGGAAAGGTTTCATCAAGAAACTCACGAACACGAAGTGCTCAGTGCGGGGGTGCACCTTCCTGTTGAAAGATGATAACCGGTTGCAGGCTATTCAATTGGAGGTAACAAACTCACTCAGCATGTTCAAATAGAAATCGGATGTGACTGTGTTTTCGGCGAAAAAGAATAGGCTGATGAAGCGGTTGTGAAGGAGACCTCACCAGACGTTAACGTTAGTTCTGTCACGTTCAGTCTCACTGACGGCATGTGGGTTTTCAGACCCCCCAAATTCAGAAGTTACGCCTGTTGATAACACCACAGACATGAAACGTCGTCTCATCGCTGAAAAAAGAACGTTTCCGGAAGCCTTTCTCATTATCAATCCTGTGGAGCTTATCAATAGCAAAATCGACACCCTTCGGTTTATCCCCGAGTGCATTGTCTGTGTCAAATGCACTTTGTAGGCAGTGAGGTGCAAACGCTTGTGCAGCACCTGTGTCAAATGCACTTTGTAAGCAGTCAGGTGCAAGCGCTTGTGCAGTGTCTGTGTCAAATGCAATTTGTAGGCATTCAGGTGCAGGCGCTTGTGTAGCACCTGTGTCAAATGCACTGTGTAGGCAGTGAGGTGCAAGCGCATGTGCAGCACCTGTATCAAATACACTTTGTAAGCAGTGAGATGCAAGCGCTTGTGCAGTGTCTGTGTCAAATGCAATTTGTAGGCATTCAGGTGCAGGCGCTTGTGCAGCACCTGTGTCAAATGCATTTTGTAGGTAGTGAGGTGCAAGCGCTTGTGCAGTACCATGTGCATCGTTGTAGGTGGTAACCAAAACTTCCTGGGGGCTGTACAAATGGACTTTTCTGGACTTTGTAGAAACATCTGTCGAACACTTTCCGTACCCTCTTCACTTGTGCTTGGCCGGTCAGCCCCCTTTTTATGAAGCACACTACCAGTCTCCATAAACTTCATGCGCCACTCGCGTACTGAGGGTCTGGATTGTGGATTACGTTTTTATGAGGCACACTACCAGTCTCCACAAACTTCATGCGCCACTCGCGTACTGAGGGTCTGGATTGTGGATTACGTCTTTATGAGGCACACTACCAGTCTCCACAAACTTCATGCGCCACTCGCGTATTGAGGGTGTGGATTGTGGATTACGTCGGTATTTGGTACGGACATTCCTTTGGACTTGGGTATCTGACTTCGCGTGTAGCAACCATGCTACACACTGGGCCTTTTTCTATGGAGTAGCCGTCACAAGTTTAGGGTCATACCTGAAAGTAAACAAAAACCTTTTGCGTTATAATAAAACTTTATGCGTTGCTGTTACATGTACAAAAACAGAACTTCGCTATTTTATTTTGTTTAGGTTTTATTGAGGGTCAAAATTCTAAAGATAATCTTGGAACACATGTGGTACTTTTGTCTGTGGGACCCACATTTCTAAAAATATTAATCCGATTTGAAAAAAATTGGTTTTCATTGGAAAGCTGGTAATGTGTGAACGATCATCCTTGCTTTTCGGGTTTTTCATGCATAATATCTCCGCTAGAGGGCGAAAATGCTGACGCTTTCAAATGCAAAATACAGTTTGTTACGTATCATTACTTCTAAATATCCGATTGAAGAAATTATTTCATTCTTTCGATGCCATTTATAACGAAGACTATCATGGGTAAACTTCCTTTTTCAAGTAATGCATATATTTTCCGCTAGGGGACGTTAAAGTGAATTGTTATTTCCCTCCCCAATATCTTTGGTTCTAAAAATCCTATTTGAAAAATTCATTCCGCATCGGATAAAGCTCCCGTGGGAAATGTTCCGTATTTAATTTCTAGTTTTTGGTAAAAAAATGGTTTGGACACTAGAGGTAAGTAAATATATATTTCTATTTATGATGTATTGAGTTGGAAAGAAAGTAATGCCTGCAAATGCAACAAAGGCCACAGAAAAGTGCAGATTACCGAATATACAAGTACAAATCAGTCCAATGCTGTCGCCATCGTTTGCCACGACCTGCTCCCATAGTCTGGGGTGCTGTTGGATTCCCTCCCTGTATACGTTATGGCAGCTTGGATGCAAAGAAATGAGTAGGTGCGTGTGTTCGAGCGCGTCTGCCCCATTTGCGGAACCGCTGATCGTCCAGGAAGTGTTGCAAGGATCGGAAAAGGTGACGGTCGCTTGGGACAATGTCCAGGACTAGTCTGGTTGCGGAGGCAGCTTCCAGCCCAGGTCCCTTATGTTGTGACAGGTCCCCCTGTGTTGTGTGAGGTCTCGCTTCTTCCAGATGTAGGACGACCCCCTTGTGTTTCAGCAGTGCATGTCGTTTCGATGTGAGCGATGCGTTCAGATCGTCCAGCTGACACATATCGGCGATGGTGTCCGGCAGCATCTCCAAAAACACAACACCCTGCATCTTCAGTTTTGGGTCCAACCATTATTTCCGGGCGCTGATATTGTCATACAGGACCAATTTTTCATCATCTATCACAATGAGGTCCAAGAACGGCTCATTTTGGTCACGTGCAAGGCGGGAAATGCATGCACTTTTGCGATTTGCTTTCTGCTCAACTGTGAGTTGATGAAGCACCGAAACATCTTTCTTGTGCACTTCCCCAAGCGGATGCAGGTGCGTGAAAATACTCGTGTGGGTCACGTGATTAAGTCTTCACTAAGGTGTTCAGGATATCTATATCCACTGTTGCGGGTCTTCTGACTCTTGGACAATCTGACAGGTATAAATTTCCCTCTCGAAGGCGTTCCAATCAACGACAGCACTGCCGACTTGATACGGCATCAGGGCACACACGGGAAGTGTTCCTTACTGCAGTTACGGGAATACTACCGCGAAGAAACTGACACAGTATGCAATGGCGGATATGTTCCTTGTCCACTTCTATTTTGGCAGGCGCTTATACTTTTCGCTTTCTGACGGCTTAAGCCACCTTCCTACTCATGTCATGCCAGTCTATGAGCAATCTCAATGGCCAATGTGGGCCTCAGCAGGGGCTTCGACTTCAGGTAGTAGGCTACTTTCTTTCCAACCCAATATTTGCAGAACAATCTGCGCTTCTAAAAACTCAATTAAAGAAATTCTTGCGTGGGATGACACAGCCCAATACCAAAATCCTTTTGAATGAACGAAACTGCTGCGTTGTTGAGATTTGCGGTACAGCTGTAAACGTTATAAAAACAAGCCTGCAGCTGACCGCGATCATATCGCACTGTGAGGTTGAGTGAAAATGTCGGGGCGGGAGACAACTGACTTTGAGAAAAGAAAGATTGCTGGGTGTTATCTTTGTGGGTTGTCCATAAAAGAAACCGAGAGGCGTTTAAACATACCCAAGTCAACTGTTTTGGATGTACTGATCAAGTGGAAGACACATGGCGTGCCTGAAGCAGCAAAACGTACCGGCAGACCAAAGAAAATCAGTGCTAGAGGAGGACGAAGCCTCGGGAGAGTTGTTACAGCTAATCAACGGAATACTGCACAAGACCTTAGTGAGCAGGTGAATAAAAACGCTGGAACCTTGATATGTACACGTACCGTTCGCAAAGAATTTCATTCTATGTGCTACCGTGACCGTGCGGCTGCTCAGAAGACTTTCATCTCCACTCGGAATGCTACTCGTCGTTTAGAATGGTGTAAAGAACCTTTATCGTGGACCGTAGATCAATGGAAATGCGTCCTATGGACTGATGAATCCAGATACACGATCCATCAGTCTAATGGTCGTATGTGGGTATGGCGGCAGCCGGTGGAACACAATTAACCACAGTGTACTGTTCCTACGACCAAGTTTGGAGCTGGCAGTGTACACGTGTGGGGGTGTTTCTCGAGGTATGGTCCCGTCCCGTTGGTTATCGTAGACAAACCTGTTAACCAGAACGCCTACCTCGATATTCTGGACAATTATGCCCCAGAAACTCTGTGGCAACACTGTGAAACTGCGACTTGTTGGTACCAGAAGGATAATGCACCGAGTCAAGAAGTGTTACGTCGTGGTTTGACGATAACTCCGTATCGTGTGTGTACTGGCCAGCACAGAGCCCTGATCTTAATCCCATAGAGCACGTATGGGACGTATTAGAGCGCCGCATAAGAAGTTTCGAACCAAGGCCTACTACTAAGCAACAGTTAATGGCAGCATTATTTACCAAATGGAAACGCATACCTATCGCTGTGTTCCAAAACCTTATCGAAAGCATGTCTCGAAGGGTCAGTGCATGCATTAAGGCTAAAGGTGGACCTACACCGTACTAGTGTATTAGTATGTCAATAAATCCTGTGTTGTGTTTCTCTTCTAGGCGTCCGGTGACTTTTGTCAATATAGTGTATATATTATTTTTATCTAAATCTCTGCTTCTAAGTGTCCAATTTGAAAAATTCTTTATTTATCAGAGAGTTTTTGTGGGAGAAATGTTTTTCACATAAATTCAAAATTTCCTAAACCTACAAGTGTGCCACTAGAGGGAGTAATTTCACGTTTCCATTTATAACATATTTGCGGCAATATCTGCGGGACAAATAATCCAATTGAAAAATTTCTTTTTCGATCAGATACTACTAACTATGAAAACATTTTTTGTGGATTTCGGCCCCAAATTAAAACAAAATTTTCACTTTAGATGGGCAAACGTTTAATATGTTTTCCTCAATATCTATGCTTCTAAATGACCAATTTAAAAGGTTCTTTTAACACCGAATATCATTTACTTTATGGACCACTTTGTATGAACCTGGGTAGTTTTTTTATAGTTCCAAGTTCTGTAGCTAGGTGGTGTTAGTGTACTTCTGTTTGTATTCCTGTTTCTAAAAATTATATTGTAAAATTTGTTTTTTCACTGTCTGTCATTCACTACCGTAAAAGTGGAGAACATTACCCTACTTAAATCATGCACAGCTTTCCCACTAGTGGGCGTAAATGTCAAGACGTTTTTCTCTGTACCATTTCTTCTAGGAGAAGTATAATAAAAATTCTCTTTTCTCAGCATAGATTTTGCTGTGAAAAATATCTTTCGCATATTTTCTGCTATCCCATTATTCAAAATTTTCCGCTACGTGGGCAAAGTTATATCATGTTTTCCTCGATATATATTCTTCTAACTGTCCGATTTGAAAATCCTTTGCCTCTTATATCTTCCTTCAGCGATGAGAAGCTTTTTCTGCACAATTTGATAATTTTCGTAATATGTTTTTCTGCTGCCAGTGGAAGAAAATAGTTATTTGCATTTCTAGATGTTATGTCGATTGTAGAGAACCGACTGTTTCTTCATTTAATCCCAAATGCGATATAGCATATGGTGAACATTACGTGGCCAGATAGCACTACTGCTATCAGGACCAGTACTAATACTGTTCTTCACGTATATTCTTGTACATGTATGCAGGATGAAGCAGTTAGGTCCAAATAATGAAATAAACTACACTATCTACCAACAAGTAATTGGACACCTGTGATAGCAAAGGAAAACGAAGTTTATTCACCTTCAATAGTTGGTGGAGCCTCCACGAGCGGCGATTACAGCTGCGACTCTCCGGGGCATACTCTCAACTAGGCGTTCTACGACGGCTAGCGGTATTTTCTTCAACTCGGCTTGGAGAAGACAGGTCAGTTCTTTCACCAATTTCGGACGGTGGGGGTACCCCTTAAGTCGACGCTCCAACTCGTCCCAAAGGTGCTCGATAGGGTTAAGGTCCGGGCTCTACGCAGGCCAGTCCATTCGATTAACCCCATTGTCACCATACCAAGCCATGGTGGACCTCGCAACATGGCAGGTGGCATTGTCATCCTGAAAGTAACATGGGTCCACCCCGTAAAAATGCCACAGCGTAGGAAGCGCATGATCATTCAAAATGGTGCAGTAGGTCTCGGCGTTGAGTCTACCAGGAACAGCGACCAAGGGTCCCGTGCCATACCAGGAAAAACACCCCTATAGCATAATTCCACAGCCGCCGAATTTCACAGTGGGCACAATACATTCCGGCAGGAGGCGTTCTCCAGGCAGACGCCAAACCCAGACCCTACCATCCGAACGGTAGAGGGCGAACCTTGATTCGTCGCTCCAGAGAACCAGTTTCCACTGTTCAACGGTCCACTCTCGACGTTCTTTGCACCCCGTTAGCCGAGCAGCGCTATTGGACTTGGTGATCAAAGGCTTGTGGGCGGCAGCACGTCCGTGATAACCGAGCAGATGGGCTTCCTTACGGATGGTATTCATCGAAAAAACACTCCCGGATGCCTGTTGAAACTCCTAGCGGATGTCGCCCATCGATTTGGTGCGGTTGTTCCGAATTTCTCTGGCCAGCACCCGTTGGTCTCTAAGTCCCAGTTTTGTGAGTCTGCCGGATCGGGGCACATTCCGACAGTCACCTCTCATCTTCCGCTGGCCAATCACGTAGGCCACTGTTTATTTTGGGTACTTCAACTCGCTGGATATGTCACGTATGGATCGGCCATTTCTGTGATACCCGACGATTACACATTTCTCGAAATCAGAGAGCTCCAAACTGCGTGGCATCTTGCATGCGACTGGTTGCGTTGTTGTTTTCCACACGATGTTTAACGGCGGCGGCCGTGACGTGTATCAGGTCCGCAGATATCGTCGATTGAAGGGGTATCCAATTACTTGTTGGTAGATAGTGTATATACAGAATGAACGCTAATGGCAAAAAACTCACCTTAGTCACGGCAAATTAGGCCTATTATACGTGAAGGTATATATTCCGCCACATTAGTTCAGCGCTTGCACAATAGAACGAACGACAACATGCTTAAACTGAATCTGAACTAATCAACCTGCCTGAACAGATGATTCGCAAATTGACAAATAAAATATTTCAAGTTAAAATTCTGTACCTATGAAAGGATATTCGCTGGGAATGACATTTAAAACATGAAAATGAAAACCTAAATGAAGAAAAGGATAAAAGAAGGACAAAACTCATTTCACCACCGTAACACACTTCCAAACATGTTTCGGCAAGTCCTTTGCCTTCTTCAGTGGATTCATATAAGTGTACGTGGGCACCAAGTCCTCGTTGACGCTCTTCAGATGACTGATGCATAATCTAGTGTCGTACTGCCCATAATCTTGTGTCGTGCTGTTTCTTTTTCAACTGGTTCCATTGACTAGGAATAACTTTAAAATATTTCATTGGTCACGGAAAGGATTCAAAAGAGGTGCTCACTGGAACCGAAATTTCGGTGTCGTCTTTCTTGTTACATTAGGTTACTGATAAATGAATTTTAATGACGATACAAAAATGATTATTTTCACCGGATTTAGTAATATTAACCGTTGAAGGTTCGCAAGTATCTGACACGATTAAATTCGCGTTTAGTTCAATTTCTACGCTCGATCTCAGGAAGCTGCCTTGTTGGCTGCATGATACGAAGCACTTAACTCTGATCATTCATCCTAGACGAGTCGAGGTGATCTGATCATTCATACTAGACGAGTCGAGGTGCTCTGATCATTCATACTAGACGAGTCGAGGTGCGAAGCCCTACGACCCTTGGGTAGTGTGTTTGTCTATGGGATTGGCTCTCTCTCTCTCTCTCTCTCTCTCTCTCTCTATCTATCTATCTCTCTCTCTCTTCCCAGGAACTAGTGGCTTTAAATTAGGCAGCCTTAGGAACCAGTGGCTTTAAATTAGGTAGCGTAAGGAACCAGTGGCTAATAGTCCATTGATAGCAACCGATGACGTAGTGGTCCACGTTCATGACTGCTACGGAGAAGTCTAAAGTTTGATCTCAGGCAGGTACCAACGCCTGAACTACTAAACATCCATCGTGCGAAGGATGGGCACGCTAAGCCGTCGGACCCCGGGTACTGCCCTCCACGGTTATAAATAAGACGTCTTCCTGCCCATTTCTACCTCGCTTCCGTGTAACTCTCCTGTTGGGCATTGTAGCCAAAATCTCCTAGCTTCCTACTTCTATGGATTGTTTAAGACCTGGGGTCAGACATTCCCTTCCTAAAATCCAAGTCCTCTACATAAAACTCTCTCTCTCTCTCTCTCTCTCTCTCTTTACAACCAATTGAGCTACTCATGACGCTATTTAAAACAACCAAAGAAAAACAAATCTTAGAAAGTACAATAAAGTTCTTCTTAGACGTAATTTTAACTTTGTTATAAACCGTTAATTAGCGACAAGAGGAAATTTCATTCACCAAACCTTTCCGGTTCTGTTATGAAACAGTGTGAACGAAATATTCGGTATGCTTGCATCAACGAAACTTGACTGGTTACAAAGCATACCTTAACGCTTGCAACGATAATTTGTTTTAGAATACATACCTTATGCAAATAGACTACATTTACACCAATATACGCTAACACCGAGATGTACTATTGAATTTAAAGGCAATGTCATTTGCAACGATTTCCTTCCCTCTTCCTTACTCTCCTTGTTTCGCTGAAAACTCTAAGCTCGGGTCTCACGAGAAATGAGCATATGAACGTAATCTTGCTGTGAAAGCATAACGTGAAGAAGAAGGGCAATAGTGATGTCATATTACAATAAACAACACAAAAAGCATCAAAACGCAAAGTGTTGTAGAAACCAAATATTGGTATAAGAGATGCTCAGGAATTTACGAAGAGAGTTAAAACTGAAGACTATATCCCAAAATAGTATTTAGCTGTGCATGAGTTTGTAGAGATTCTGACATTTTCTCGAAATGGGTGTATGGACAAAATAGAGACTTTATACAAAAACATAGGAATATCCACAATTTTGCCGTTCATTCTGTCATTGCACTCTAGTTAAAAATCTTCCAGATCTATTAAAACAAGTACGTTCCATACGTAGGAATTTAACTGGAATTCTTGAAAACAAAATTGGTGTCTTAACCATAGCACGTTATACAAACACCGGTAAGAAATTACGAACACTTATACTAAGACATTCATAGATAATGAATACCAATATATAAAAATACAGAAGGTATTCCCACATTTTTAAAATGCTTTTCCAGCAATATAAGTAATGGTTTTAAAAAATAGCACTTTCTCTGGAAGAACCTGCATCTAGATTCCCAAGATAAAAGGGTATTTCTTAAAACTGGTAGTGGTAGTTTATTTCACTTCTCTTCCACTTCTTTCCATTGTGCAGTCATTGTTTTAAGCCTGCGTTTAGAAACAGCTCCTTTTAGCAGTCCGAAAGCACAATAGTATATTGGTGACACATCAGGGGACTTGAAGGAATACACTTGATACCCGTCGGGGTTTTTTTTTGTTTTTTTTTTACATTTTTTCCAGAAATATAGTGGTAGATTTGGATGTATGACTGCTACCCTTATGTTGATGGAGTTCTACTCTTTGAATGCTCTGTGGATAAAATAATCTTATTTCCTCTTTAAATATAGGAGTTAAAACTTAATTTTGGTAATATGTAGAATTGATTTTAGCATTCTCTTCAACTTTTCTTAACTTTAAATTCTCATTGTACGAGAAACCAGCAGTAACCGTAAATCTTTTACTGAAGCATTGTGGTTTTGGATTCTTGGAAGGCACGGACACGTCAAGACGGCAAAGTTGAAGCGATAAGCTTCATCGGTGTAATTTAGTTGGGAAAACAACTGGCTCTGGAGCAAAGAGGAGTGAGTTCGAAATCCACCACTTGGGGGGGGGGGTCTATAAAGCACAGCAGACGAATAAAAAGGTATAATCAAATGAATTACGTTATGCTTGTTTTGCGCTGCTGGTCGGCACAGAGTGTGGCTAGAACCTAATGACCTGGCATCTCTTGAGAGCAACATACAAGCCTTTGGAGGTGCCACCATAATGAATGTCCTGTTGGAACGGAATGGGTCAGGTGATACTAGAGGACCAAGTGTACCATGAAACGCTACAATGTTTCTCTGCATGTAATGTCATTTTTCTGGATGACAATGAGTCAGTCGTGCAGATGGTTTTATGAGCACAAGAAGGATTTCCAGCATCTCCTATATCTTTCACAGCCCCGTGACCTGAATGCTATTGAAAAATTGTTGGACATGCTTGAAGAAAGAGCTGTTTGGCGTCGACCTCCTTATTCCTCAACATGGACAGATTTACGTTACGTTTTCTTGCAGGAATGGTTGTCTTTGGAACAAAATAAACTCAAGAACCGCACAGAAATCATGCAGCTTCTGATACTGGCTGCCGCTAGCAACAAAGGGGCCACTACTAGATACTAGAGGTTCGCATTTTGAAGGGGGTAGTGTGTGTATACCGATACTAGGACAAGCCGCTAACGTAACCGATAACTCGGGTACAGTTGGCTAATTTTGAGCGAAGCTATTGCAAAATCGGAAAGTGTCAAATCCTAATCTTTGACGATGTCCAATCGCATGCCAAAAATCACGGTGATCGGATGTGTCATGTCGTAGCTATGCCAGAACAACTAATTGTCCCGAGTCTCGTATAGAGAGCGGAAGTTTTCAATTATTATTAAAATTGGTCAGTTTTTTAATGGTCACTATTTTTATACGACACGACCAAACCACCATGATACCAACCCCATGTCACTCACCATGTCCTTCCCTTTCTCTGTGGAAAGTGTCACCGCGATCGGGTGAAGATCTGTTAAGGAGATAGGTAACAAACGACCCCTTCTCAAAACCCGGAAAAACCCTTTGGACGATTATTCCTCAATGACACCGAATTTCGGGAATCAGAAGGCGTCAAAACCTGACCATAAGCGATGTCCAATCGCATGCAAAAAATCACGATGATTGGATGTGTCATTTCGTACCTATGCCCGAACAACTAATTTTCTCGAGTTTCGTAAAGATGGCTCCTCTCGGCCTTCGGCCTCGCTTGGCTCATCAATAACTCGTACATAATATGCAAAGCGCTTTAGATTCACCTGCAACAATATTAGTTAGGTGGAGTCGACCTGCTGATGCGGACCTTCTTCCACTTGTCTCGGTCCTGTGCCATCTCACTTTCAAAATGTTTTCTTTTATGCCGTTATTTGAACACTCCTTTGTTTCTTATTATGTCCTTTTCAACTTCGCATTCTTTTTTTTTGTTGCACCCTCTCTCCTGTAGCAATTTCATATTCATAATTCAATGTCTCATGCACTTTTTCATGCATTACAAATAGGTGTACATTCCACCACAGTCTTGCTTAGTGGGCCTTATTTAGGACAACATTATAACTGCTGCACTTATTTTCTCATTTATATCTTTAATCTAGCACTCTTGCTTACTGGGCTTTCTTTGACATGCGAATATAAATATTGCGCTTATTTCACTGGTTCTGTCTACTCTCTCCAACCTAGTCTTGCTTATTAGACTTTCTCTGAAATCCAGCTGCTGCTTTTACTTTCTCATTTCCATCTTGTTCAGCAGTCTTACTTATTGGGCCTCAGTAAGTGCTGATCTTATTTTATCATTTCCATCTTGTCCAGCACAGTCTCGCTTATTAGTTGTTTTTTGAGATTCCACTACGTTGCTCTTATTTTCTTATTTCTGTCTTGTTGACGTGCGACTAGTGTGGCCGAGGAGTTCGGGATAGCTCACAGCATCGTTTCACCAGCTTGGAGAGCATTTTAAACGACAAGAACAGCTGTCCGAGAGTTTAGCACTGGTCGTCCATGAGCAACCACGTCGGCGGACGACCAGTATATTATCCTACAGGCGAGAAGAGACAGACGGCAGACAGCGGGAGAAATCGCAAGGCACATGCAACAGGCAACTGGACGTCAGTTATCGCGTTTTACCGTGGCCAGGAGGCTGAACAAAGGTGGTCTATTTGCAAGACGACCAGTACGGTGTGTGCCATTAACACCTGCTCATTGGAGACGGCGGTTTCTGTGATGCCAGGAACACAAGAACTGGACACATCATCATTGGGGTTGAGTTCTCTTTACGGATGAAACTTGATTTATTCTGATGAGCGATTCTGGACGTATATACATCTGGAAAGAGCAGGGCACACGCAATCACACCTCCAACATCATCGAAAGGGACCGGTTTGGAGGTGGCGGAGTTCTTGTATAGGGCGGTATCATGCTTGGTAGCCGTGCTGAGCTCCACATCTTCCAAGGAGGCTCAGTCACTGGTGTCTACTATTGTACCGAGGTTCTCCTATCTCACGTGCGTCTGTTTAGAGGTGCTGTGGGTCCTGAGTTCCTCTTCATGGACGACAACGCTACACTTCATCGTACAGTGGCTGTCACAGAGCTGTTGGAGAGTGAAGATATTCAACGCATGGATTGGCCTGCAAGGTCCCTGGACCTAAATCTAATCGAACACGTGTTGGACCTTCTCGGGAGATGCTTGGCAGCACGTCACCAGCCGCCAGCAACGATTCCGCAGCTGCGATTGGCGCTGCAAGAGGAATGGGCCGCGATGCCTCAACAGCTCCTTGACAACCTCGTCCTCAGCATGGACAGACGTTGTAAATCCAGCAACGCAGTCAGGGGTGATCATATCCCCTTCTAAATACTGGATTTTTCTTGGCAGCCTCCTGTCACATGGACGTTTCTGTCTTCTGTCCAGTTGTGCTCGAAACTACCTTTTCAATAAAGTGCATTTGTATCCTTTGGATTCCTTGTTTGGACGATTTTACTCACTTGTCCCATATTTGTACGTCTTGGGGATCTTATGGTATGATTTGAGTCGATGTGGAGCCCTTCTGCACGACATTACATTTGAAAAACCGTCTCGCCCTTAATTTTTGCACGGCAGTGCATTATTCGTAGATGAAAAGTGATTTCTTTCTGTTTATGTTCGGGGTTTAATGGATACTACGAACATCTCATAGAGCTATAAGAGTTCGCCCGTCCCAAATTTAGAGCCACAGCGAAGTGACGTAGACAGCTCCATGTTACAAAAATACAACCCATGTCTCCTGGAGGAACTGAAACTGGAACCAGCTAGACAGAATGGTCAGAAGCTACAGATACAGACATTTTTATGTTTAAAGCGGAATTGATAATAAGTATTCATCGACATAATTTTTTATTCAAACGTCTGTGCTATTCGTGCCAACTAAATATACCAAAAATAACAGAATGCTGTCTAGACACGGTACCAAGCAATGGTGATAATTGCAAAATTAAAAGATGAACTTTAAGCCACAGACAGAACATAGTCTTTGGTATACAGACTCATAAATTATTCTCCTTGATTAGGAGAGATCGAGATAGGGTTAATACGTTCCAAAGGTACGGTGTCTATTCTATTCCATTAAAAGCTACTGACCCTGATATACAAGACACCAATTACGTAGGATCCACTATTCGGACTATTGCTACCCGTATTTCTGAACACATGTACAATGTCTGGACTGCAATGGGTACCACCTCCTTATCCCGACTGGTTAAACAAGGCCAACATATTCCGGACTGGAACAGCACCAAGATCTTAGCAACACCTGCAGTTAAGACTGGTTTATTATTCACTGAAAGGATGTACATAGCTCTATTTGCTAACCAGTGTTGTAATGATCACATGCCGTCGACATTACCCTCATCATAGAGACATTTTATTTTACAACATTGTATATATCATCATAATCCGTAATCGTGTTTCTTGTACTTTTGTAAAATTTGCATGTTTATATTTTCTAAGAAGTGCGCATGCGTGGAATTGAGCGGCGCCTCCATGTCGATGCATTGTGGGTTGTTTTTTCCGGCTAAAATGATGGACCCATAATGGGTCTGAAAGATCTCGCGTGTGTATATATGGTTTTAGGTTGTAAATAAAAGTTCATCTTTCAATTTTGCAATTATCTCCATTGTTTGGCACCGTGTCTAGACAGCATTCTGTTATTTTTGGTGTAATTTTTTATTGCCCATTTTATATTTTGTTTGCCAGAACTAAACGAAATTTAACTGTGCATAAGATAAAATTACTTGAATGAATGGAGAAAACTTTTGCACCTCTGATTTTTAGAATTTGCTGACAAAGGGGAAATCGTAAGAGTTCTAGCATTTCGGTCCAAGTTTAATGGACTCACTCTCTAACTGAAGAGAATAACAATATTACCAGGAGACAGAGCTTCAACTATGCATGCCGATTCTACGTTTATTTTTTATTACCCTCGTTTCAAAAAGCATTAGCTAATACCAAGGTGGGAGCTTGCTCTGAAAACTAATTATATTTATAGTTGTAATGCAAATATTTAGAAAAAATGGATTGAATATGTCCAGAAAAGTATTAAAACTGCTCCAAAACCAGTTAACATCAATTGCTTTGCAATTGAAAGCGATATCTCCTCAAAAATATTCTTGGTCTTTTGCGAATAGAAAGTTCAATTTTATGCGTGATATTAGAAACTTTTAAAGCTAACGTGAAATCATTTAGTTCTTCATATCGATGATGAAGTTGCAATTGATTTTTAAGATTTGTTGAAAATAATGCAAAGGAAAAAGGGAAGAGGTGATTAATCGAATGTTTTCTTTTCTTTTCCAAAGTAAATGATCATATTGTGTTTTTCAGTATCGCAGCAAGTAACTGGAGGGACTGATTTGCAGCTATGAAACAGAATAGTGCCAGAGGCATTGGGGGGTTGGGAGGGGGTGAAAGGAAGTTGACCTCGGGCGACTATCCATGGGAGCGTCGGAAAGGTTAAAGGTTAGAATGATATTGCTCTTAAAGTTGTAAATTCACCATGACAAGCAATTTTACGGAATGGTCTTGTACTTCCTACAAATGGAATTATTTTTTTAATTAAATGCTCACCTCTTTTGGGGGAGGGGGAGAGGGGAAGGGTTATTTAACTACAACCATGAGCACTTCAAGGACTATAGGCAGTCGTCTATCGCTAAATTGGGGCCGCTGGCTCCAGGGAAGGGAAGGAGCCCTCCTCATCAAACAAATATGCCATGCATGCCTCACCAACGACCCGAGCCCTTTCTGTCTCGAGCGAATGGTCAAGACAGTCTGGGTTCAAAACAACTAGTTTTGAACGCCCGGGTATCGCGGTGGAGATAAAGTTTGCATTTTTGTCTTTAATTTGCCATTTTTTTAGAAGATATTCGTTTTGGTGCCTTGAATTAGGCACAGCACATATTGGTAATATATATTTATTTTTTGCTGTCTAATTGAGGTCAAAGTCATCGTTCGAAAACGTACACGGTGTTTCAAAATGTACGCAACCGATTTATGGACAATATGAAGCTTAATTAAATTGCTGTACAGAGACACAAAGCGCACAACAGGGAAACGAATTACAGATACTTTTACCATTACAAATGTTGAAACTGGTTTCTTCTCGCCTGAATGCAGATTCGTACCATTTTCATGACATTGGCAGCCATCTTACGTAATGTTTGTTCAGTTATGTTCGCAATCTCTCTTTGAATGTTTGCCTTCAGTTCTTCAAGTGTATGAGAATTGTTGTGAAACACTTGACCTTTTAAATGTCCCAAAGGAAGAAATCTGGAGATCTCACAATTTTTTTGAGATCAAGCGACGTCCGAAAAAGTCCTGTAACGTGGCCTTCGTTTCATTTTCTGTATGGCAGGTCACACTATCCTGTTGAAAACAACAGGATAGTGAGACCTGTCATACAGTAAATGAAACAATGGCCATGAAACCAACATTCTCGTTCATTCACTCGTTGGATTATGTCACGATAAACTTCACCATCTACAGTTTAGTCAAAAAATATAGGCCCAATAACACAACGACGCGAGGTGGTGCCACACTAAACCACAATTTTCATGGTATGTAATGATCGTTCATAATACGCACGAGTGTTATTACTGTTCCATATTCGGCTGCTCTGGTATATTCGACAACCCATCAAATTGAAACGAAGGCTCGTTACTAAATTAACACGATCCAACATCTCAATCTCATTTTCGTTAAAAAACGAAGTGAATCAATGACAATACCGTAAACTTTTCCATAGTCTGGTTCCTTCAGTTCCTGAACGGCACCAATATGATAAGGCCGCCCAGGTGGCGCAGTGGTCTAAGCGATCTCTTCTGATCATTCGTCCGAAAGGGGTCCGGGTTCGAATCCCGTGAGGCAGGGATGTTGTGTTTGTCTGATGGCGCTGGCTCTCTCCCTTTCCTGGAGCCAGTGGCCCTACATTCGGGGAGGGCCACTGTTTTATAGCCAATTGAATTGCCCACGGTGGTCGTTAAACTTCCAATAAAAACAAATATGGTAAGCATGAGATTTTAACTTCTTTGTAGTCCTAAAAACAGTAACTGGTGACAGTCTAGTTTGAAATGACAATTTTATAAGCGATTTTCTTGGTGCGTTAAAACTTTCGTTCAGATCATCCAAAATATCCGTAGTTAACAGTGACGGTCGGCCTGGGCTCTTTTTGTCCTCCACACTCCCATTCTCATGAAATTTTCATGTTAAAGGCGATATTGTTCAGTTGTTGGGAACTGAAGACCGAGAAAATTCCTGCTGAAACTCATCTTGTACACGTTTACAAGATTTACACACTGAGTAAGATTCCACAATAAACACACACGTTCTTTCTTGGAAAACGATATGTCCGACACAACACAACGGAATGGAAGCCTGAACGAGACTAGTGCCTGTCTACCTAGTTCACCTGCTTACCTCGGATAACCTTGGATGTCGTGCTGCCACCTACACCAAAAGCCTGACATAATATTTGACTGCTATTAAGTTCCTCTTTGTTTATTTTAAAGTTGCGTCGTTTTTGAAAAACCCTGTAGAATGATATGAAATGTAATTTATTTTGGAAAAGCTCTCAGAATACAGTGGAACCACGATGCGTTTTTCTACATAATCGCCTTAAAAAATGGTTAAAAAAATTTTAAAACATTAAAAATTATTGTAAAATTTTGAATTCTTCCAAAAACAAAAAAAACGCTGAGACGGAATCGCAGATTTAAATTACACTAATTTACAGTGTAAGACATACATAATACCTGAATACATTGTTTGCGACCTTAAGCCTATGTCTATTTTGAGTTTTGTGTTAATTTTTTTTATTCTAATTTTATTATGGAAGCTATTTCAAGAAATTCTTTACGATTACATGCTTTCAACATATGAGAAAAAATCCCCATCGTCTTTCAGATACTAGATAGCCAATTACGTATGCGATTTTGTTTTATATTCAATACCGCTACTGCACATTCTTTAATTATAAGCATTACTCTTTTCAAAGTAGTTTGTCCACTAGTTGATTTAGCATTACTGCCGAGTGAAATATTCACTAATCTTTGCTTGCTCCAAATTTCTTGAATTCAGAAAAAAAAATTACGGTGAAAAATACTGTGAATACTTTTACAAATTTTTAGTTGCATCATTTATTTCATGGCTGTAAAAAATATATTATCTCGGTTATCACAAGGTTGTAACATCTGGAATTACGTATAAAAGAATCGAAAAAGGTTGTGCTTTTGATAACTAAAATTCAAAATTTAATGTATAATTACAAATGTGTATAAATGGCTTACGTAATTGAAAGTGCGATAAGAATCATATTAAAAGATCGGAATTCAGAGGCGCCGACTTCACCAAATTAGGGGGAGCAGGCGTGAAGAGATCAGACGTGGGAGGGACACGTATCTTCCATTGTCAACAGTAAATTTATAGAAAAAAACGGGAGGGGGAGAGAAAGGTAAACCACGAGATTTGACGTATATTTTAACACGCAATTGTAATTGGTCAGCAGCAAATGAACAAGGAAACAGAAATATTCTTTTGCTGAATATCAATATTTTTAAAAAGAAAATTCAGCCGGTGATTTTATAAAAATATCCAGAAAGATTTTATTTCCAAACGTTTATATAAAAAACAAGAAAGATGACACCGAACTTTCGGGTGCAATGAGCACGACTTTTGAATCCATTCTGACACGAATTAAATTTGTCAAAGCTATTAAAGGTCACTGGAACAGGTATGGAAAACACTAGTTGCTGACCGAAGAAAGAAGAATTTTAATCTGGTTTTTAATCCCGCAGATATTGCTGTAAACGGAATCGTGAACTTACGCCCTCTGGTTGCAGACTTGCGCGTTAAGAAAGATTTGATATATATGAGAAACATATCGCAGCGGAAACGCTCTCCAACAAAAAAAAAGAATTTTTCAAATCGGACTCTTAGAACTAGAGACATCGACAAATACATATGCATCGACGCCTCCCGGCGAGAAAAAAATGAATTATTTTAAGTATTCTCAAAAGTTTTTTTTTTATCTGAGCAGTATCTGACCAGCAAAGAATTTTTCAGTCGAGTTTTCAGGATCTCAGATTTTGCTGCAAATACATCAGAAGCAGAAATGAAAACTTATGCCTCCTGGTGGCCAAACCGTTTTTCACTAAACATTAGAAAATATACGCAAAAGATTTCCCATCAGGAGCTATATCCGGTTCAGACAGAATTTTTCAAATTGGAGTTTTAGAAGCAGTGCTATCGGGAGAAAAACAATTTACCTTAACGTCCTCTAGCGAAAAGTCCATTAATTACTTGAAAATTTTGAAATTATATGGAAAACATGTCACACTGGAAAATGTATCTAATAAAGAAGGAATCTTTCAAATCGGACCATTAGAAGCAGAGATATTGACAAAACTAAGACATACATCTACGTCACTTGGCGGGGAAACTATGCAATATTTTAAGAAGAAAATATTCCGCAGAGGTTTATCGACGTGAGTGGCATCGGTCCACGAACCAATTTTTCCAATCGAGATTTTAGAAGATCAGATTTTGTGGCAAATACATCAGAAGCAAAAATTAACGCTTACGCCCTCTGGTGGCTAAACTATTCTTTAGCAAAAATTAGAAATTGCATGCAAAAGATTTTCCATTGGGTACTGTATCCGCTTAAAGAAGCATCGGGGAAAAGGTAATTTAATTTTACGCCCCCCAGCGGAAAATCTATGTGTAACTTGAAAAAGTAACTATACCTAAAATACACTTCGACATAAATGGAATCGAAAGGTAAATGATTTTTTCAATCGAATGTTCAGGAGCAAATAGATGGAATAAAATGTCTTTTGAATTCGATATCATCTGAATTTACGCCCTCTAGCGGCAAAATTGTGCTTCATAAGAAATAATGAAATAAAGGATCATCATTCGCATATTTCAAGATCTCCAATGCAAAACGAATTTTTCATATCGAATAGTTGCAGAGATATGGTATCCAGAGACGTACGGACGGACAAACGGAAAACATAAGCACGATCTTTTTTTACGCTTTCCAACCGTAAATTGAAGAAGCGTATATGCTCAAGCTTCGTCCGCTCGTCTGTCTGTCCGCAGGATAACTAGCGTAAAAATTGTTTGATTTAGATGAAATTTTAGTATGTGGTAGGGGACAACCCAGTGACGAACGCTGTTGAAAATGGGCGAAAAGGGGTCAAAGGTCAGGACATAGGAGCGGGATCCATTCCATCGCGCTTATGTGTCAAAACGTATGTAAAAAATGCTTCGATTGCGACACAACTTTATCATTTTGTTGCGGAGATATACTGAACCAATTATGTTTAATATATCTAAATGGGATCAAAGATCAGGGCACAGGAGCAAGATTTATTCCACAGACATTATCCTCATAACTTGACTAAAAATGCTCCTATTACGACAAAGCGTTAGTATGTTGTTCCGGAGGTATACTGAACCAATTATGTTTAATATCATCGAAATGGGGTCAAAGGTCAGGACAAAGGAGCGGGATCCATTCCATAGGCCCTGTGCGTCTTAACGTACGAAAAAATGCTTCGATTGCGACAAAACTTCATCATATTTTTCCGAAGATATACTGAACCAGTTCTGTTTAATATCATCAAAATGGGATCAAAGGTTCGGGTACAAGAGCGAGATTTATTCCACAGCCATTATCTTCATAACTTGACTAATGATTTCTGGTATGCTGGAAAGCGTATCATAATCAATGCATTGCATGAGTTTACTAACTTTTTTTACAAAAGACGGGCTTAAAATGAGAAATTAGCTGGGTTACTTAAATAAAGAACAAAAAGCGCAAAAAATAAATAAATAAATAAAGGCGTTAGAGATTATACGTTCCTTTATTTTTATTTATTTTATATTTAAGAACTATTTTGAACATTTATCACATATCACGAGAACATGTCAAACATAATAAGGGGCTGACAATCCAGTTTCTTATCAAATCAGCAATACTGAATATGGGGTTTAATCATTTCGTTATCTATTAATATTTTTGAAAATGAACCGCTTTGGCCTTATGAGGTGGAGCTTGGTGCATCTTATGAAGTTAAAGCTATTATTTAATTAAACAGGACGAAAAATATTGGGTGGGAACTGACCCCCAAGTAAAATTGTTGAAATTAAAAGATTCACCTTGCCCCCCCCTCCTCCTCAGTCGGCGCCTATGTCAACATAATTACAAAAGTGAAAAACATGCTTACTCGAAAACTCATAACTGAGGTGACTGTGTACATTAAACAAGGAAATTAAGCTTACCTTTCTGGTGCATGTACTTACCGATGCTCAATTAATTTCCTGAAACCACTTTCTGAATCGGATGTTTCGTTATTTCCCAGCTTGGCCCCGGGGACTCTCGGTACGCAACTGAATAACCTCTTCAGAATTTTTCAAACTTCTCTCGAATGTGAAAATGTGAAAAATAAAAGTGCGTACTTTTACCGAAGAGTCAAAACATTATGATCAAGCCTTCTTTATGCAAGTCGATGGAACTACAAGTTAATGACGACGCGTGTCAAGCGTCGAAACGGAATAAATGAAACTTAATACCACGGGAGCATATGTAGAATCTTTTTCGGGGAGGGAGGGGCGACGAAAATGGAAGTTTTTGAAATACGTTAAAACAAAATAAAATTTAATTAAAACTAGAAAAATTAAAGCAGTTTTTCTAATGTAGCGATTTGATTAAATTTAATTGTCGTAATTTTTATTAAATTAAAGCATTTTTTACCCCTAAAGTAAGGCACATTTTAACCCAAAACGTAAAAATATGAACCGCTTTCGGGGTCCAAGATTCATTGGCCCTGTCCTTTCAATACACCCCTGCCTGATATTGAGCTCTGTTAAGGTGGTTCCACCTAAAATCACTGCCTTATGTTTCCAATGGTAAGACTTCTTTACGTATTTTATTCGCAATTAATGTATTCCCAAGGAAGAAAATTTGCACATCGATAAAACTAACTTTAAGTTATAGCATGCGACACTTAATACTCGCTTAAACATTACCATAAGAAAGCAATCCAACATGTGTTTGTCTAGTGACGTCATCAATGTGCAGGTCTGAATATTACTCAAGAAAAAATTATTGATTTTTAATATGATTATGATTATGTTTTAGCAAGTATTAAGTATCTCATACTATAACTTAAAGGTAGTTTTATCGATGTGCAAATTTTCATCCTTGAGAATACATTAATTGCAAAGAAAATACATAAAGGAGTTTTACCATTGGAAGCATAAGGCAGAGATTTTCGGTGGAACTACCTTAACCATTGTTATCCTTGTTCTTTAGATGGGATAGGCGGCCGACATAAGCGAGTTTGAAAGAAGCCAAATAGTAATGTACAGGCGACGGGGTCTCAGCATTACCGTGACGGTAAAGTTTCTGGGGTACTCACAGTCAACCGTGGTAAGTACTTTCAGAAAGTGGTCCCAAGAGGGAAAAAACAACGAATAGCCGGTAAGATGTTGCCCGACCACGGCTCGTCGAAGCTCAGTCGAGCGAAGGCCATCCTGTACGGTACGAGCCAAACAGAAAGGATACTGTGGCACAAATAGCCGGTACAGTAATGCGTTACAACACGTAGTACATCTTACCGTGCTGAAAATTGGGCAGACCGCTCCGAGCCCCCAGGCTAACCTCAGTTTACGCTCTCTAGTGCTCATGCTAACCTCGATTTATCCTCTCCAGCGCTCGTGCTAACCACGGTTTACTTTCTCTAGCGCCCATGCTAACCTCGGTTTACCCTCTTTAGCGCCCATGCTGACCTCGGTTTACCCTCTCTAGCGCCCATGCTAACCTCGGTTTACAATCTTTAGCGCCCATGCTAACCTCGGTTTACCCTCTTTGGCGCCCATGCTAACCTCGGTTTATCCTCTTTAGCGCCCATGCTAACCTCGGTTTACCCTCTTTAGCGCCCATGCTAACCTCGGTTTACCCTCTTTAGCGCCCATGCTAACCTCGGTTTACCCTCTCTAGTGCTTACAATGAGCACGCGAGAATCAGAACTGGACCTTGAATAATTGGAAGGAGGTCGTCTATTCCGATGAACCTCGTTTCCTGTTGCACCACGAGGATGACCGGATACATGTGCGTTATTTATCTGGGAAATTGTTGGCACCAGGATGCACCGTGAGGCAAGGCAAGTCGGTAGAGGAAGTGAAATGCTTTGCGCAATGTTCTGCTGGGAACCCCTTGGGCCCATTCATTCGTGTACAGGAAAGAATGACGTCTACCACCTACCTAAATATCATTGGAGACCAGATACGTCCTTTTATGGCAAGGGTAGTCCTCTCTTCTCTTAGCAGGATAATACGAAATGCCGCACTGCCCAGAATTTTCTAGAATGGTTATTGGAATATGAGGAAAGCTTTCAGGTATTGCCCTGGCCTCCAAATTCCCCAATTTATCAATCCAATCGAGCATATGTGGTTTGTATTGGAACAGCAAATCCAATCTGCAGCGGTTCTAACATAGAAGAGTTAAGGTATCTGGTGGTAACACAGAAGAGTTAAAGTATCTGGTGGTAACATAGAAAAGTTAAAGTATCTGGTGGTAGCATAGAATAGTTAAAGTATCTGGTGGTAACGTGTTGGTATCAGATACCAGACGACACCTTTAGAAATCTTGTAGCGTCTACGCTCGCCAGGTAAGAGCTATTTTGGCGGCACGTGGAGGAACTATGTCATTATAGGCAGGTGGTCATAAGGTTTTGGCTCATCGATGTATAAGTTGAATTATGTTGTTCGCCCGTATGTCATTCCGATAATTCCGCATCTGTAAGCTGGATCAAGATCTTTCCGCACGGGACAGCCTGACCAAAAGAATGATTCATGAATTTCCGAAATTTTGCGATGCACATTAATGGCGGCGTAAAGTCGTTTTTATGTTTTGCACGAAATCTGCGTTTCCAAAAATCAGATCGGAAAAAAAATTCCTTCTACATTCGCGATTCCTTAAGCTATTCGCAAAAATTCCCACCATATTTTGGCTGCATACGGTTCACAGTTTTACCACTAGGTAGCACAAAAGTATATTTCTTCGAGGTTACGTGAGTGAATAATTTCATATGCATTATATCTATGATCCGCTTCTACAAGTTATTTTGATTCTTTTCGTGACAGGTACTTGCGGCAATGAGACAAATATTTCACGCATTTTCGAAAATCTTTTTTGTGCAAATTTTTTTCTGTAGGTAAGGCAAATTTCTGGATCTTATTTCAGCGACATCTCCTTTTCTGATCGTCGGATTGATCAAATTCTTGAAACATAAGCTATCTATCATTACCGTGATCAATATCATTCATGTACAGTCAATACTTGATGTAATGCCACTGTTTGTTACATTACATTGTAACGTTATTTCAAATTTGTCAATTATTTTTGAGGTATGTAATGTTCTTGTAGATAGAGCTGACTGAACACTACATAAATCAATTCTCCAAAACTTCACGTACAGTGAAACTGGAGTCATTCAAGAGAACGTCGAAAAAAGTTACTTACGATTAATGTTTATCACCCCCTAATCCTTTGGCACTCAACAAGGCGCAACTACAACTCTTTTTAGCACGTCTTTTGTAAAAAAAGACCATGCTAATGCTATCGGTATGTCCGTCCGTCTATAAACACCATATCTCTTCAACTATTAGTCCGATTTGAAAAATTCTTTTTGCAATGAGAAGCTTGAAATGTACGAATGATAATCCTTTATTTAGTTTTTTTTTACTATGTATAATTTTGCCGCCAGAGGGTGTAAATGCAGATGATGTCCAATTCAAAATACATTTTATTCCAAATATTTGCTTCTAAGCATCCAATTGAAAAAAAGGTTTAATCTTTCGATTCCATTTATATCGAAGAGTATTTTAGGTTAGTTACGTTTTCAAGTTACGCATAGATTTTCCGCTAGGGGGCGTAAAAATAAATAACGTTTTCCCTGATATCTCTTCTTCTAAAACTCCGATTTGAATTTTTTTCTTCAGCGAAACCCTTTTGTATAGAATATCTAATTTTTGGACGGAAACCCTTTTGTATAGAATATCTAATTTTTTGTAAATAATATTTTGGCCACCAGGGGACGTAAATGTTAATTTTAGCTTCTGATGTATTTGCCAAAAATCCTGAGCTTCTAAAATCTCGTTTGAAAAAAACTCGTTTGTGGAAAAACCTTTTAGGAATATTTTCTTCTTAAAATAATGAATGGTTTTTACGCCATGATGCGTAGATGTATATCTTATTCTTGTAAATATCTCTACTTCTAGAAGTCCGATTTGAAAAATTCTTTCTTTGTTGGATAGTGTTTCCAAAGCGAAATGTTTTTCATATAAATTCAAAAATTTCAAGTAAATCATAGACTTTCTGCTAGGGGCACATAGGTAAATTGCCTTTTCCCGATTTTTCAATTCCTAAAACTCTGATTTGAAAAATTCTTCCTGTATCGCATACAGCTCCTGATGGGAACTGTTTCTCATATAATTCCTAATATTTATGGGAGCCCAATGAGTTAAGTGAAAGATGGGGTGAATACTTCTGTGAGTTATTAGATCAGGAAAGCAAAGATGATTCTGAGACAGACGCAGATGATGTCACAATGAGGGATGGAAAGCACAGGAGAGATCTCAAGAGAAGAAGTGTGTAAAGCTCTAAACTCTCTTCAGAATGGTAAGGCTCCAGGAGTTGATGGCATAATTGCCGAGATGTTGAAATATGGTGGTGACTCTGTAGTTGATTGGTTTACTGAAATTTGCCAGTTGTGCTGGGAGTTAGGAATGGTCCCTTGGGTTTGGAAGGATGCTATTATTGTTCCCTTGTATAAGGGAAAAGGTGATCAGACTGAATGCAAGAACTATCGTGGTGTTAGCTTACTAAGTGTGCCAGGGAAAGTTTTTGGTAAGGGTTTTATTGAAAAAGTACGGGGTCTTACATCAGAGAAAGTGTGGGATGTTCAGAGTGGTTTTATGCCTAGTAAAGGCTGCACTAACCAGATTTTTGCATTACGCGCGATGATTGAAAAGTATCTCGCTGTTGGTAAGAAAGTTTTTGCTGCCTTCATAGATTTAGAGAAAGCTTACGACAGAGTAAATAGGACACTTTTGTGGAAGGTATTGCATGAATATGGTGTTACTGGGAATCTACGTAATAGTGTAAAAGCCATGTATGCTGGTAGTAGAGCCTGTGTACGCGTGAATGGTGTTTCATCAAAATGCTTTTCTATTGGTGCAGGATTTAGACAGAGTTGTGTAATGTCACCATGGCTGTTTAATATATTTATGGATGCATGCATGAATAATGCCAAAATAGATAATAGTGTTTTATGTCTTGGTGATATCCATGTGTGCAGATTGATGTATGCTGATGACACTGTCCTGTTGGCAGAGAGCAAAAGGGATTTGTAGAGTATGTTGTCTCGGATGCACGAAGTTTGCATGAAATTCAAACTGAGTATAAATAAGGGAAAAACCGAAGTTATGGTGTTTGCGAGAGGAACTGGTAGCACTGAATGTAATGTAAGTATAAATGGCACTGTGATTGACCAGGTGAGTGAGTTTGTGTATTTAGGAAGCATGTTTAACAGAGAGAACAAGTTGGATGGTGAAATCAGTAGGCAAGTGAATTCTTCATTGAAAGTCATAGCTGCTCAGGGAGGTTTTCACAGGAATGATGGGTTCTCTAAAGAGTCCCGCATGGCTGTGTATGAAACCGCAATTGTTCCTACTCTGATGTACGGCAGTGGAACCTGGGTACTGCAGAAGAAACATAGGAGTCGTTTGTGTGCTGGAGAAATGCGTTGCTTACGTGGGGTTTGTGGCAAGACACGGTCTCATTGTGTGGAGAATAAAGATGTGTTGCAGTTGTGTGATATGAACAAAATGTTGTTAGCAAGGTGGAGACCAATATGCTTCGGTGGTTTGGCCATGTTGAAAGAATGAGTGATGAGATGCTTACTAAGAAAATCTTCTTGGCCCAAGTGACAGGAAAGAAAGGCAGAGGAAGGCCAAGGAAGACATGGGTGGATCAGATTCAGGAGTGTCTGCATAGGAAAAAGATTATTAGTATGAAGAATAAAAGATCTTATGTACGGGGTGTAATGGATATCAGTGAAGTCCGAGTTGTATGTCAAGATCGCTGTAAATGGAGAAGTTTGATACGACAACAGTAAGTAAAAATTTCTGGTAGTTTGTATTTCTTTTTGGAGCTAACCTCTGAAACTCAGAGAACAAGTTAGTGATGTGTATTTATGTATGTATGTAGAATGGTTGGACCAACAGCAGGCATAAGTGTTAATTTCTGCTTCTGGTGTATTTGCAGCAAAATCTGAGCTCCTGAAAACTCGACTAAATTTTTTTTTCTTGGACCGATACTACTTGCATCGAAAAACCTTTTATCGAAACCCTTCTTAAAATAATGCATGGTTTTCCCGCTAGGGGCGTTGATACATGTCTTATATTTGTCCATATCTCTGCTTCGAAGAGTCCGATTTCAAATTTGTTTTCTTTCTTAGAGAGCGTTTCCGTTGCGAAATGTTTCTCATATAAATTCAAATTATTCGTAACTCATATGTCTGCCACCAGAGGGCGTAAGCTCAGGATTACGCTTACAGCAATATCTGCGGGATTAAAAACCCGATTGAAAAACTTCTTTCTTCGATCAGATATTATTGTTTCCCATAACGGTTCCATTGACTTTGAATAGCTTTGATAAATTTAATTCTCATCAGAGCTGATTCAAAAGACGTGCTGTGGTTTTCTTACGGCACTGGCTCTCTCCCTTCCCTGGAACCAGTGACCCTAAATTAGGGACGTGCAACTGCTTATAGCCCATTGAGTTGCTCACGGTGGTCGGTAAACCTCCAAACAAAAAAAAAAAAAAAAAGACGTGCTTATTACACCCGAAAATTTGGTGTCACCTTTCTTGTTTGATATTACAAACTTAATATTCAAACGAACGCGAGTTAATACTAATAACACTTGCTTAATTAAGCACCAACCCTAGAATATAACACGCAGCCTTCAAATAGCTTCAATTAGACAACGTCTCTTCCATAATTAACATTATAACTTCCACCATCTCTCTCCACACTTTTGCTGCTGCCAAGGTGTGGAGAATTCATTTCCACAATTCTTTTCGTATACGAACGTAAAAACTCCGTCCTCACTTTCCCCCTATCCATATGACAATAACATGCCAGTAATAGGAGAGATTAGCAGAAATACTTGATATTTGATTAACTGTTAAATGTTAGTAATATTATATATTCGTGCAGACGTGAATTCGATGATGATGGGGCAGCCAATACCCATAGCACGATGTATCAAGTCTAGCACTCTATTCCAGCTTATGTTTATTATGCCTGTATTAATACAAGTTTAATGCAGTCGATTGTTTATCTGAGGATGGGCTCAGTGTGGAACCGAAAGGTCTCATAATTTTAAATGTATTTATACAGGTTGGTCTTTAATCTTGTCATTTTATTCCTGTATAAATACAAGTTTAATGTATCGTCTGTTTATCTGAGGATGGGTCCATTGTGGACCCGAAAGGTCTCCTATTTTTGAACTTGTATTTACACAGGCATAATAAACATAAGCTGGGATGGAATGGGTGTTTCTTCCCAGCTGGACTTGATACATCGTGCTATAGGTATTGGCTGCCCTATCATCTTGGAATTCGACTTCGAATAACTGTTAAGTTTCAATCATCTGTAAATGTATATATAAATATATAAGATAACCCTTTCAGCAAACTCGAACTCGAAAACTCAAAAACGAAACAAAGTTCAGTACAAAACACCTTAGACACACCCAACACGAAAAACAGCAAAGATTCAAACCAAATCACAAAACCAATGAACCCGTAGACAAGCTGAAATAATGTCCAGCAAAGATTGAATTCAGGCACCTTTACAAACAACTATAGACTGGGTAAATGCCCACCCAAACCTCACAGAACAAAGCAATAACCTCTTAAAATAAAATATACCTAAAAGGTGAAACTTGCCTCAACACTCAGAACAGGAATCAAAAACCATAGTATCGTACTCTTCAGGGGAACACCAACACGTAAGCAGTGACTTCTCGTAGATGGCAAAAGGCAGCGAATCGTCAAGAAACCCGCCAGCGTGTTCCCTAAGCCACTGGGAATGAAGACAATCAAACTACACAAATAAATTTGAAAGTGAGGTCGTAGGTAAACCCGCTCTCAGAATGAGAACACATTCGTCACAGGAAGCTTGAGCGCATTGAACCTCGAATAAGAAACGGACGGCATCTGGCATAAAGACGGTTAAAGTTAGAAGTGTGTTGAACTGAAAAATATAGGTGAAGCTGTGTGAAAAATGGGGCGGGTACTTGAATGTTAATGGGAGTGGCTACAAGAGATCAGCGAGTGGCACTTAGCAGGCTAATCTATTAATATTATAGGATCTGGGATTAGTTAAGTCTGAAATGTATATGTATTTAGATAGAAACCGATTAACATATGCATGTTGAAGTAATTGCTGAAAAGATTTTATTAAGGAAACGAAATGGATAGTCTTTTGAAAGAAGTGTTTTGAATAACCAAGTAATGGCAGACAATTGAAAATCAAATCTATTACAAATGGTTAGACATCTGAAACATTTACTGATAAAAAAGAACTCTACAAGAAATATTGGAGTGCCAATCAGTTAAAAAAATAATGTCAAAATCGAAATCTCTTCGTTTATCATAGATATTTGAGCAGATGAAGTCCTCTTGTAATATAACAGTAATATCCAGATAGTTGATGGTATTATTTGTATATATGTATATATATATATATATATATATATTGTGTTTCGATTTCTCCCCGTACTGTTTCGATTTCTCCAGAAATCGAAACAGTACGGGCGAGTACTGTTTCGATTTCTGGAGAAATCGAAACAGTACTCGCCCAAATTTTCACTCGATGCCTTAATGAAGGAAAGATTCCTGAGGATTGGAACACCGCTACAATGATCCTGCTACATAAGAAAGGTGACATTGAGGATCTCGGAAACTACAGACCTATCAGCCTCCTATCAGTAGTTTATAAAATCTTCACTAAAGTTCTTTCACACCGCTTGAAGGTAGCACTAGACATGGCTCAACCGAGAGAACAAGCTGGATTCATTAGTGGCTACAGCACAATAGATCATATCCACGTGCTGAGAGAACTAATTGAAAGAGCGAGGGAATATGAACTTCCATTGTGCATGGCTTTTATCGATTATGAAAAAGCCTTTGATTCGGTGAAACCATCAGCAGTTACAATGGCCCTGAAAACCTGCGGTATTGAAGATGCATACATTAATATTATTAATAACATCTATGAAAATGCAAGTGCAAAGATTAGGCTGTTTGAAAATACAACACACGTAAAAATTGGAAAGGGAGTGAGACAAGGTGACACCATATCTCCGAAGCTCTTTAATGCCACATTGGAGGGTGTTTTTCAGTCGCTGAGCTGGGAAAACAAGGGGATAAAGATTAATGGAGATTATCTAACCCACCTTCGTTTTGCTGATGACATAGTCATTTTTGCAACTACCCCATCAGAGCTGCAGAGTATGATCCAGGAACTTGCTGACAAGAGTAAAGAAGTGGGATTAAAAATGAACTTTCAGAAGACAAAAGTGATGTTCAATGCTTTTACAAGAAATGAAGATTTATCGATTGATGGAGAAAAGCTGGAGATAACAGACACGTACGTTTATCTTGGACAGCAGATATCAAGTGAGGGTCACATTGATGAAGAAATTAATCGGCGTACAAAACTTGCCTGGAGAGCTTTTGGAAGAAACAGCATAATTTTCAAGAGCAATATGCCATTATGTCTTAAAAGAAAAGTGTTTGATCAATGCATCCTTCCAGTGCTTACGTATGGTGCAGAGACGTGGACCTTAACTAAAAGAGACATACAAAGGCTGCAGACAACTCAAAGAAGCATGGAGAGGTGCATGCTTGGTGTAACCAGGAGAGATAAGAAGAGGAACTCGTGGATCCGAAAAATGACAAGAGTGGAAGACATCATGATCAGAGTTAAATCCCTGAAATGGCAATGGGCTGGACATACTGCCAGAAGGACAGATCATCGATGGACAGCCGAAATTTTAGATTGGATTCCAAGGGACAGGAAAAGACCCAGAAGAAGACCACATAGGAGATGGGTGGATGAAATTCGAAAGTATGCAGGGGTGACATGGAGGAGACTGGCACAAGACAGACCGTTGTGGAGGAAACTTGGGGAGACCTTCGTCCAGCAGTGGATTGATAATGGTTGACAATGATGATGATGATGATATATTGTGTTACCGTAAGAAACTGGGTACTTAAATTATTATACAGGTGATTGCACGATGTCTATGTATGTCGGTGGAATCCTGAAAAAAAAGCTATTATAACTATCAAGAGGAAATTTTATATATAGAAGTTTTGTAAAACAATACTATAAAACATTACATTTCACCTTTTCTTAATGGTAATTGAAAGTTATATTGTTAAAAAATGAGATATCAATTTCCAAAGCATTGTGTTGCTTTGAAACATCACGATGAGGAAATTACTGAATTTGTAATAAGTTCTGCTTCAGAAAAACTAAAATTATTACAAAAATATTCGAACAATTAATAAGCTTCAACAAAAAATAAAATGACTAAATCACTCGCACTGAAAAAGAGAAATTATTTTTTTGCCTTGAACGTGAGTACGATTCCGAAGACATTCTGGCTCAGTGGTTAAGGCACGCGGCTTGTGGCACGGTTAAGGTACGCGGCTTGTACACCCAGACTAATCGACCTTGGTTCGATCCCAGATATCGGGGCGAAAGGATGATCTGGGCTGAAAACTTCAGGGCTGTCGACTTTGATAAATTTCTATATAAATGCGGAAAAACTTGAAACGGGCTTTTCTGAAATAAACGGAATTACTGACTACGGAAAATCTGTGAAAATACAGAAGTTATAAAAAGGGGCAATTCTAAAAACGGAAATTTCGTTAAAAGATAGACCCTGCCGGCAACTTTGCTGCACGCTATTTTTAGAAATTTTCCCTGAATTCACACCCCTTTTTTTTACAGTGTATGATTTGTAGAATCTTGGCGACTATTTGCCATGGTTTTTCTGTAATCTGTTTTAACGTACAATTTTCCCACGACGGGAAGTAAATTTACATTTTCGTCGTATGCTTTCTCTGTTCTTAGAGATCGTATTAGAAATATTCTTTTAATACAGGTTATTTCTAATCGCTGTCAACATATGTCGCGTGCTTGTGAATTTTCAGAAGCATTATTTTCTACATTAGGGTGCATGACAATTTAATTCCATTTCTTACTCCATCCGCGCTTCTAAAAATAATACACCAGACACACATGAGTTCCTTTTTCATTCTGTAGATTTTGAAACGGATCTCTTTCCATAATGAGTTTTTAATTTATTCAATCACGAACGTAACTTGAGTAATACATTCCAATTGGTTTATACATCGTGGACGTGAATAGATTTAAATCCATTATTTTAAGTGCTGGTGAAACAAAACTAATGTTTGTTTTTTTTTTTTTTGCTTGAAACTCGAGGTCTGCCCAGACCTCTTTTATCCCTTTTCACAAAACTGTAGGATCTTATTAATGCAAAATGAAAACTTAACAGTACCATTTTCGTCCACGAGAAGCAACAAAAGTGCTTCAGGAAAGATATTGATACATAAATCAATATATGCAAAACTTCGTTGGTAATAATCCATCTGCAGCGTATCCTAAAACTTCTTTCGTAATTAGTGTAACCATAATAAATCTTGTAAGATGCGGATATAACCATGCTATCGGTAACACGTTACAGGAAATATCTTTCCGTTCTAATGGCAAAGTACCGCTCATAAATTAGATATGTAATTGAATATGGTAATTTTCTCCTAATTGCTCTTCTTCGGACCTCCAGAGCCCTTATTAATGCGCCGGCTATCAAACTTTGTGATAAACGATGTAACAAGAGAGAAACGAAACGAAAATAATGAATGTACAAACCGTTCATTTATTTGCAACTTGCCTTATAAATATTAAGTTCTCTAAATGCATATTAAAAGCCTCCTTCGTTAATGGTTTCTTACGTCCAGGTAATTAATCTTTGCATAATGCAAACCACCACAGAAATATTAAGGGATTATGGAGCACACAAGCACAAGTGATTATGCATTCGAATTTGGGGAAAGCGTGCAAATCAAATAATTTTTCTTTTTTTTTTTGGAAAATAAATGCTGTGGAATTTTGTGGATTTCGTGTGCTTTATCTATTAAAGCGTATTAGGCGTGATGATGGCACAATTACCGAATATATATCGCTTACTCATATGAAGCGAACAGATGCTTCGGCAGTTAGTTTCTTCGCGGGTTGTTTGTCGAATTGTTATGTTCGTGTTTAACTACGGCTGAGCTTAGTTTCTTCATAAAATCCCCCAAAGTCCAACCAATCAACAAAATCATGTACGTGGTGTTCATAAAAACAATATAAATGAACCAGGGACGGATTGGAACAACTACACTAGCCCGGGAATTTCAATCTTGAGCTCCACTGCAATACCTCTCTCTCGTCCGCACATGTTGAGTCCCCCAAAGACGACTATGCGCGCTTGAGGGTCACCCACAAATTAATACAGCCGGCTTGCCATTCCAGGGTTCGAAACGTGTCAAACATTTTGGACCCGGGCCTGTAATGGACCTGGACCCGACCACGACAAATCTGCTTTGAACTCTAATATTTGTACCTATATATACACGTACGAGAAATTGATTTAGAGACAGCTGGCGTTATGCAAATGTGGCGCTGTGGGCGGCCCTTGAGGTATGCAGCGATCCGACAGTATAAGGAGTGATGCGACGGGAATCAGTAAGAGTCGGACGCGGTATGGGTAAGACGAAGGATCTAAGCGCATTTGATCGTGGGCAAATTGTCGTGGATCGACGAATGGGTCACTCCATCTCGGAAGTCGTGCAGGCACTGGGATTTTCACGAGCCACTGTGTCACGGGTGTACCGTGAGTACATCGAATCCGCTAAAACCATCCCTGCATGGGTCAACTGCCGTGGACAACAGCGTGTGGATGAGCGGGGTCATCGTCGGCTAGCTCGCATTGTAACTGCGGATAGACGGGTCACAGTGCAAGAAATCACTCGGCAATTTAACGCTGGTGCACAAACACTTGTAAGCAGCCACACCATCCAGAACCATCTCCTCGCTATGGGGTACAGAAGCCATCGTCCCACGAGGGTACCGCTACTGACCGCACATTACAGGGTGCAAAGATCAGCATGGGCGCGGGAACATCGCCACTGGACCCTAGACATGTGGGAAAATGTTGCCTGGACTGATGAGTCGAGATTCACGTTGGTACATGCGGATGGCAGGATATGAGTACGGCGCAAACCACATGAAGCGATGGATACTTCTTGCCAGCAGGGTACTCTTCAAGCTGGTGGGGCTGGCATTCTCGTCTGGGGATTGTTTACGTGGACTGAAATGGGACCACTGGTACGTGTGACATCGTCCCTCACAGGTCAAAGTTACCTGGATATCCTGGACGACCATTTGCTCCTGTTTGTGCGTCTTTAACATCCCACTGGGGACCTCATCCTGCAACAAGACAATGCACCGTGCCATCGTTCCCGAATTGTATCCGAATGGTTCGATGAACACTCCACCGACGTGACCTCGCTTCCTTGGTCAGCTAGGTCACCTGACCTCAATTCCATCGAGCACATATGGGATGCCATCGAGAGATATGTTCGAGGCTCAGAACCCCCTCCATCAAATCTTCGTGAACTGTCGGAGCTTGTTCAAGGGTCGTGGATCCGTATGGCTTCCCAACGCTTCCGGTGTCTTGTAGAGTCCATGCCGAGACGAATCGCCGCCGTCATCAGGGCGATAGGTGGTGCTACACGTTACTAGACAGGTATCTCTAATTCAATTGCTCTTCAGTGTCCGTACACAAGGGGCGTCCTGAAAGTATTGCCTCCTCCTTAATAACTTATGAAATTTTGAAGTGATTTTAAGGAAACTGCGTTGACATGTACTTATGATATGTTACTAGTGGGGGATTTTTTTTTTTTTTAGAATCGGAAATAAAGATCATGAATGACAGAGACAAGCAGCGAGCCGTAATTGAATTCCTGGAAAAAAGAGGGATGTGAGGCTCCGGAAATCCACATAAGATTCCAGGCGGTATATGGAGCTACCAAAATCGATATCAGTAATGTACGAAGATGGATAAAGAGGTTTCGAGAGAAAGAAAGTTCACTGTTAGACAAAACAACGGAGTGGAAGACCTGCAACTGCAGTGACAGATGCCAACAGGCAAGGAGTGAAAGATCTCATCAGAGCTGATCGTCGTGTCACCATCCAGGAGTTATGTAATGTAAGTCATTGTAGTCATAATGCTATGGACACATTAATTAAGAATCTAGGCTACAGAAAAATTTGTTCAAAGTGGATCCCAAGAAACCTAACCCGTGAACAATGTGAGCAAAGGGTGGACAGGTGCCGGAATTTTTGGGACTGTTATGAGAGGGAGGGGGAGGTATTTTTCACTGATGTAGTGACGGGGGATAAAACCTGGGGGTTCTTTCATGACCCAGAAACAAAACGTGCGTCAATGGAATGGCTTTGCACATTTTTACCTCGGCAGAAAAAGGTGAAAACAACTCGTTCCGCAGGGAAAGTGACGGTGACAATTTCCTGGGACAAACGTGATTAAAATTGAGGGAACCCTGAACAGTCAGGTCTATAACACCTAGCGTCATGGTTTGGGGCGCCATTGGGTTCAATTTACGATCTCGCCTGATACAAATTGAGGGAATCCTGAACAGTCAGGTCTTAACACCAAGAGTCATGGTTTGGGGCGCCATTGGGTTCAATTTACGATCTCGCCTGATACAAATTGAGAGAACCCTGAACAGCCAGGTGTATAAAACCAATCGTCATGGTTTGGGGCGCCATTGGGTTCAATTCACGATCTCGCCTGATACAAATTGAGGGAATCCTGAACAGTCAGGTCTTAACACCAAGCGTCATGGTTTAGGGCGCCATTGGGTTCAATTTACGATCTCGCCTGATACAAATTGAGAGAACCCTGAACAGCCAGGTGTATAAAACCAATCGTCATGGTTTGGGGCGCCATTGGGTTCAATTCACGATCTCGCCTTATACAAATTGAGGGAACCCTGAACAGCCAAGGATAAAACACCAAGCATTATGGTTTGGGGCTCCAATTGGTTCAATTCACGATCTCGCCTTATACAAATTGAGAGAACCCTGAACAGCCAGGGATAAAACACCAAGCATTATGGTTTGGGGCGCCATTTAGTTCAATTCACGATCTCGCCTTATACAAATTGAGGAAACCCTGAACAGCCAGTGATAAAACACCAAGCATTATGGTTTGGGGCGCCATTGGGTTCAATTCACGATCTCGCCTTATACAAATTGAGGGAACCCTGAACAGCCAGGGATAAAACACCTAGCGTCCTGGTTTACGGCGCCATTGGGTTCAATTCATGATCTCGCCTGATACAAATTGAGGGAACCCTGAACAGTCAGGTGTATAACACCTAGCGTCATGGTTTAGGGCGCCATTGGGTTCCATTTACGATATCGCCTGATACAAATTGAGGGAACCCTGAACAGCCAGGTGTATAACACCTAGCGTCATGGTTTAGGGCGCCATTGGGTTCAATTCACGATTTCGCCTGATACAAATTGAGGGAACCCTGAACAGTCAGGGGTATAACACCAAGCGTCATGGCTTGGGGCGCCATTGGGTTCAATTCACGATCTCGCCTGATACAAATTGAGAGAACCCTGAACAGCCAGGTGTATAAAACCAATCGTCATGGTTTGGGGCGCCATTGGGTTCAATTCACGATCTCGCCTTATACAAATTGAGGGAACCCTGAACAGTCAGGGGTATAACACCAAGCGTCATGGTTTGGGGCGCCATTGGGTTCAATTTACGATCTCGCCTGATACAAATTGAGAGAACCCTGAACAGCCAGGTGTATAAAACCAATCGTCATGGTTTGGGGCGCCATTGGGTTCAATTCACGATCTCGCCTGATACAAATTGAGGGAATCCTGAACAGTCAGGTCTTAACACCAAGCGTCATGGTTTGGGGCGCCATTGGGTTCAATTTACGATCTCGCCTGATACAAATTGAGAGAACCCTGAACAGCCAGGGGTGTAACACCAAGCGTCAGGGTTTGGGGCGCTATTGGGTTCAATTCACGATCTCGCCTGATACAAATTGAGGGAATCCTGAACAGTCAGGTCTTAACACCAAGCGTCATGGTTTGGGGCGCCATTGGGTTCAATTTACGATCTCGCCTGATACAAATTGAGAGAACCCTGAACAGCCAGGTGTATAAAACCAATCGTCATGGTTTGGGGCGCCATTGGGTTCAATTCACGATCTCGCCTTATACAAATTGAGGGAACCCTGAACAGTCAGGGGTATAACACCAAGCGTCATGGTTTGGGGCGCCATTGGGTTCAATTTACGATCTCGCCTGATACAAATTGAGAGAACCCTGAACAGCCAGGTGTATAAAACCAATCGTCATGGTTTGGGGCGCCATTGGGTTCAATTCACGATCTCGCCTGATACAAATTGAGGGAATCCTGAACAGTCAGGTCTTAACACCAAGCGTCATGGTTTGGGGCGCCATTGGGTTCAATTTACGATCTCGCCTGATACAAATTGAGAGAACCCTGAACAGCCAGGTGTATAAAACCAATCGTCATGGTTTGGGGCGCCATTGGGTTCAATTCACGATCTCGCCTTATACAAATTGAGGGAACCCTGAACAGCCAGGGATAAAACACCAAGCATTATGGTTTGGGGCGCCAATTGGTTCAATTCACGATCTCGCCTTATACAAATTGAGAGAACCCTGAACAGCCAGGGATAAAACACCAAGCATTATGGTTTGGGGCGCCATTTAGTTCAATTCACGATCTCGCCTTATACAAATTGAGGAAACCCTGAACAGCCAGTGATAAAACACCAAGCATTATGGTTTGGGGCGCCATTGGGTTCAATTCACGATCTCGCCTTATACAAATTGAGGCAACCCTGAACAGCCAGGGATAAAACACCTAGCGTCCTGGTTTACGGCGCCATTGGGTTCAATTCATGATCTCGCCTGATACAAATTGAGGGAACCCTGAACAGTCAGGTGTATAACACCTAGCGTCATGGTTTAGGGAGCCATTGGGTTCCATTTACGATATCGCCTGATACAAATTGAGGGAACCCTGAACAGCCAGGTGTATAACACCTAGCGTCATGGTTTAGGGCGCCATTGGGTTCAATTCACGATCTCGCCTGATACAAATTGAGGGAACCCTGAACAGTCAGGGGTATAACACCAAGCGTCATGGCTTGGGGCGCCATTGGGTTCAATTCACGATCTCGCCTGATACAAATGGAAGGGAACCCTGAACTGTCAGGTGTATAACACCAAGCATTATGGTTTGGGGCGTCACTGGGTTTAATTCACGATCTCGCCTGATACAAATTGAGGGAACCCTGAACAGCCAGGGGTGTAACACCAAGCGTCAGGGTTTGGGGCGCTATTGGGTTCAATTCACGATCTCGCCTGATACAAATTGAGGGAACCCTGAACAGGCAGGGTTATAACACCAATCGTCATGGTTTGGGGCGCTATTGGGTTCAATTCACGATCTCGCCTTATACAAATTGAGGGAACCCTGAACAGCCAGGGATAAAACACCAATCATTATGGTTTGGGGCGCCATTGGGTTCAATTCACGATCTCGAGCCGTCACTGTTTATTTTGTCATTTGTGCTACTTAATCTAACAAATGCGCTACAAATGGTGCTTAACTTGATATATAATTAGGGCTGTAATTCTGAAACGGCGCGAATTTCCGCGATTGTTTTCGGGAATATTAGGGATTTTTCTGTAATTTTGCGTGTTTTAAATATATCCGCGAATTTCAGATTTTTTACCTATTTTTACCTAATATCTGTTATAATTTTGTGATTACTGCATTTTTCATAATTAAATAACTTTAATACTGTCTTCGTTAGAATTTACGCGAAAAATATATACCGCAAAGTTATCCTACTCGAAAGTTCAAACCAGAGCTTTAAACATTGAATTACCTCTCAAGATTGTTCGTTACGAAGATACCCCTTTCGAATAAGCTTAACGGGTAATTGAAGGTCACATGCACTCTGCTGAAAAGTGCACACGTGGTCTTTCGTGATTTCCTCCCGCTACTGTTAAATGACCTTTGCGACTGGCCGGACAACTAAACCGTAAACCGGATGTAGTCAGTTGTGTTAGTAATATTAGCTGGGAAAGTAGCTCACAGAAAAGAGTGTTTCGCAGACGCTTAGTTTAGAAAATTTGTGCTTTCGTGTGAGTAGTTTATAAAGTCTCCAGATATTGTTTTATAATTTTGAGAATGAGCCACGTGAATAAAATGAGTGTATCTGAAAGATGCAAGCAGTACAGCAAGGGAACGTTTCACGTGAACAAAAATCTGTTGTTCTGTTCGTGTTGCAACGTACCAGAGGATGTTTTAAGAAAGGAGAGTAGTGAATATCATTTAGCAAGCAAGCTGTATAAACAAAAGGTGTGTCTGAACAGTGAACCGAAAATAATGCAGAAATGTGTTGATGAATCAATTGAGTAAAGAACTACTTAAGAACATCATCGGTCAATGGAACTTTCGAAATTAACTGATGCCTTTTGTGTAGCTAACATCCCACTTTCCAAACTGGATAACCCTACATTACAAAATTACTTGGGAAATTCGTTGAAAGATATTGGTGTAATTCCAAATGCAAAATGAATGAGGAAATGTTTTTTGCCGAAAATATATGATATTCACAAGCATCAAGTGAAAGTTTTTTTAAATCAGTATCCGGTGTAAGCATTGTAGCAGACGAAACAACTGTTTCAGAAGATAGATACATTTTAAATATTCTTGCTGTTACATCAGCTGAACCGAATGTTGAAAGCTGTAATGATGACACCTCTTTGAATGCAATTTTCCTTGAGTGCATCACTTTGGAATCCATAAAATTTAAAGCAGCGAGTGAGGCAATACTTGAGTGCGTTAATAAGTATGAAATACCTTTTGCTAATATAACCGCTTTTGTGACGGACAATGCATCTTACATATCCAAAGCGTATGGAAAGGCCTGAAAGTCGTATTTTTGAATCGTGTTCACGTCACCTGCAATCTGCATCTTTTAAATCTTTTGGGAGAAATTTGTCAGAAAGAATTTGAAAATGTTAACTCTTTAGTAGTTGCTGTTAAACGTGCCACCGCAGCTTGTCCCTCCCGTAAAGGACGTTTTAGACTATTTTTCCAAGAGAAGGGCAAAATGCCTTGCTTACCACCAGTACCTGTGCAGACTAGGTGGAACAGCCGGTTTGAGGCAGTGCTTTTTCACTGCAGTCATTTAGAAGGCTACACAGAGATTTCGAAAAAGAAAAAGACAACAGTAACCGTTGCATTGTGGATAAAATCCTTGGGTATTGTCAAAATAGGGATTTAAAAGAAAATCTAAAATAAGTTGAGATTCATGCGCTGTATATTTCCGGACAGCTTACTGTATTTATAAAACAGCGAATTTCCGCGTACAAAATGCACTGCTGGCCACCCAAAATGCAACACCAAGAAGGACACGAGATAGCAAAGCCATATTTACTGGACACATAACAACAGATACAAAGATGAAACGATTGAGCTTACAGGCCCGTGCGACTTGCGGAACACACAGACATCAATAGTTCGTGTGGCCTCCATGGCTGGCAATAACGGCCGCTGCACGCCGCGGCATCGAACGAAAGAGGCTTTGGATGTGGTCTTGGGGTATGCCGGTCCAGGCTGCTTCCACACGTTGCCAACGTTTGTCAGGCGTAGCTGCGGGTGGTGCTTGCCGGGCCACTTAGTTGCCGATCAGCGACCTGACGTGTTCGATGGGCGATATATCTAGAGAACAGGCCAGGCGGGCCACAGCAGCAGTGATACCGGGTGGGCCGTAAAGAATTGTTGCACGATGGATGCTACGTGCGGGCGCGCATTGCCCTGTTGCGTGGCCGCTGGCAGGTCCTGCAGGTAAGGGAGGACTACAGGCTCCAAAACTGTTGGAGATATAGCGGTGGCTGTTGAGTGTACCGACGATGCGTACCAGAGAGCTACGGGTGTCATATCCAATTGCGTTACAAACCATAACGCCTGGCGACGGACCGGTATGGCGATGCATAATGCAGGCGTCATACAGTCTCTCGACGCGGTGCCGCCACACGCGGATCCGACCATCGTAGTGTTGCAGGTAGAAGCGGGATTCCTCGGAGAAGACAATGTCGTGTCATTCCATTGTCTAGGAGCGGCGTTGAACGGCACACTGCCGCCGCACTCGCCGGGGGTGTAACGTCAATAGTAATCGGAGCAATGAGCACCGTGCGATAAGTCCCCGCTTCTGCAGACGACGTCGAACGGTACGTGCTGAAACAGGCTGTTGCGCAACACACCCTAATTCCTGCGCTAACGTTCGTGATGTGGCGGTGCGAGCCCTCAATGCCCGCCGCACAACATGCCGGCCCTCTCGTTTGGTGGTGTGCCGCGGCTTCGGCAATTGCTTACGTCGGTTCGTCCGTCCTTTCTGCACCCTCCGAATCCATAATCGCCTCACTGTGGCTGGATGTCGTCCCACATGGGCGCCAATGTCTTGGTACCATAAACCGCTGTCGTGATAAGCCACTATTCTTCCTCTGTCGTACTTCGACACGTGCTGGAATGACTGCCGTATTCTGCGACGAAGCATCAGGAAGCTTCCCACGCACAGGTCCGGCAGCACAACACACTTCCACTACTTACACCCCGCCTTCTGTGCACCCTTCTTATAGTGCTTCTCGGTGGCGTGCCGGGCGCACATGATTTGCATATCCCCTGCTGTGCTAATCGTTTGCTTGTCCTCTCGCGGGCGGCGCATGCTGCGAATTTCAGGTCAATCGGATGCTTCCTTCTTGGTGTTGCATTTTGGGTGGCTCGCAGTGTAAATAATGAAATATTGGACATCGCCAACAGTCTTCTTGGAAAGAGTCAAGACTGCGATTTCGTTGCTGAAAAAAGAGCTCTATCCACTAGGTATGAAATCATTAAGCATTATATTTTTTGAAGATAAAAAGCATCGAATTTGTCAGCCAGGCGCAAATTTCTTCACAGCATGTAGGGTGTTTGATCCCAATCAATTTAAGTCCTTGGAACTTTTAGACGACGAAGATTTGTTTTTTTTTTCAGCCACATTCCTATGTTCGGAGATGAGGACCAACTAAAATGTGAATTTCGTTCATTTGAAGCGAGTGTAAAAACATTTCGTGTCAGCGAAGGTTTGCTAGACTTCTGTAAAAGGAAAAAAGGTCGTTTTCCTAAGCTACATGAGGTCGCCATCCGTTGTCTGTCGGTAACCACAAACAGTGTCGATGCTGAACGATCCTTTTCTAAATTTAAAAGCGTGTTACAGGACCACAGGCACAGCATTAAAGAAGAAAATATGAGTATGTACAATATAATGTATCAAAATGCCGTCCACTTAAATGGAAATCTTGATCTCGTGTAGCGGCGTTGATAACATTGCCAGCATTTGAATGGTTCATAAATGTAAGTATCAATTTTAAAAACTTATAAAGTTAAAAAGCTTATTTAATTACGTACTAGTCATTTGTATTACTGTTTCGTAACACGGTCTTTTTTTTTTGTTTTGGAAAAGTTAGTACATATCATCGGCCGCGAATTTTTCACGAAATTTCATAATTTACCCGTGACCGTCCCGCGAATGTTGCCTTTTTTGTTCGCGATAAAATTACTGCCCTAAGTAGAATATATAAATTGTTTAAACTAAAGAGACTGCCTTCTAGGTATCTCTTGAACTGCAATCAAAAGCACTTGTTCATATACACTGACGGAAAAAATCTCAACACCACGAAAAAATAGTTGTAGAAGAATGAAATGGCGGCAATACATTTGTATAAGTAACATATTTATTCGATTAAGGTTTCAAGATCACAGCTTATTGTAAGCGCGAGAAAAGCCATTTTAAATGGGAAATGCTGGTACATTAATAACCGGTGTAACCGCCAGAATGTTGAATGCAAGCACGCAAACGTTCATGCATTTTGTCGTACAGGTACTGGATGTCAGTTTGTGGGATGGAGTTCCATGCCTGTTGCACTTGGTCGGTCAATACAGGGACGGTTAATGCTGGTTGGGGGTGACGCTGGAGATGTCGTCCAATGATGTCCCGTACGTGCTCGATTGGTGAAAGATCTGGTGATCTAGCAGGCCACCGCAACATGTCGACACTCTGTAGAGCATGTTGGGTTACAGCAGCGGTATGCGGGCGAGCGTTATCCTGTTGGAAAACACCCCCTGGAATGCTGTTCATGAATGGTTGAATCACCAGACCGACGTACAACTGCGCCGTCAGGGTGCGTGGGATAACCACGAGAGTGCTCCTGCTGTCATAGGAAATTGCACCCCAGACCATAACTCCAGGTGTAGGTCCAGTGTGTCTCGGCCGCAGACAGGTTGGTTGCAGGTGCTCACCTGGCCTCCTTCCAACCAACACACGGCCATCACTGGCACCCAGGCAGAACCGGCTTTGATCAGAAAACACAACAGATCTCCACTCCGTCCTCCAATGAGCTCTAGCTTGACACCACTGACGTCGCAAACGGCAGTGGTTTGGAGTAAGTAGAATGCACGCTACAGGGCGTCTGGCTCGGAGCTGTCCTTCAAGTAACCGACTTGTAACAGTTCGCTGTGTCACTGTGGTGGCAACTGCAGCTCGAATTGCTGCCGCAGACGCGGTACGATGCGCCATCGCCATACGCCGTACACGGCGGTCTTCCTTCTCAGTAGTGCCAAGTGGCCGGCCGGAACCCGGTCTTCATGAGGCAGTACCTTCCCTTGACCACCGCTGCCTACAATCATGCACAGTGGCTACATTCCTGCCAAGTCGTTCTGCAATATTGCGGAAAGAAAATCCACCTTATCGTAGCCCTATTACACGACCTCGTTCAAACTCCGTGAGCTGTTGATAATGGCTTCTTCGTCTTCTTAAAGGCATTCTTGACTAACATCAACACCCTACGTCGAATCTCAACGATAACTAACTCTCACGAACGTTACAGCGGGTATTTACAGCAAACCTGCTTTGCATGTTCCGAGGGGCGCTACTAGCGCCACACGTATGCGCCGAGCGCGAAATTTGCATAGACGTCATCTTACAGATGTACTCTCACCGCCTACCAACTGTCGTTTATCTATCACAACCCCTTCTTGGTGTTGGGATTTTTTCCGTCAGTGTATTTAGTCTGTACAAAGATTGTAAGAGAATGTGCTGTTCAGCACATTTTCATATACTTACAAGAAGTTTAAAATGGTCAAACCCTGAATAATGCTCCGAAATTCAAGAACCACGAAGTTCCCAGTGACAAAATATATCTGATAATCTGCAGTCTTTGCTGACCAAGACGTACACTATTAAAAAATCCAACTGATGGTATTTCAGAATCCGCAAAGCTCAGAGTGGCTTTATTAAAAAATGGCGGTCTACGAAGTTCAGGATGATAAATGAAGGCCCGAAAGGTTTTCACAACGTTCACAATTACCAAACCGTGGTGATCACCCACATACTTCAGGGTCCACAACGCGCACAATGACGAAACCTGACGGCGGTCTACACATTTTACTGTGGACGTTGTTCAGAATGACCAATGATGGTCTATAAACTACTAGCTTTACTAGCTGGCTTTGCCCGTGTTCAGCAAGTCGGCCTCTATTTCGTCAGCAGTTTCGTAGCTTCGTCGAACACCATGTTGCGTTTTGTCCGCTTCACGTGCTTGTGATCATTCATCTTCCGATTGCTTGCTACGTGATATCTTTTGGCGTTAGGTGTTGATTCGTGTTTGATTAAAAATTGGTCGCTTCCTTTTGGGCATTGTTGTCACAAGTATTTCTCGAGGGCAACGAAAGGTACAGAATGCAGGGAATCTGTAGAATCAAAGGGACCAAAAGCGTTGCGAATTATTTAACACGCGTCCAGGAGACTGAACAAAATTCGTTAACAATTTGTTATCGACGATCAAATGCATCACGAACTTTCAGTTTCAGACGACTTTGAGGGGCGAATCTCTGGGATAAAAAAGTTAAAAACGTATCTTTGCGAATATGAAACTGGCTGAAATTTTAATGAACACCATAAATCGTTAATAAGCACATGACCTCCAAATGTTGCCTGAATCGGTAAAAACTTTTTAAATTAGTCGTCAAAATTTTATTAACCGTTTCTGCGTATATATTTCTGTTTACCGATGAATTAAAAATTACATGGCTATTTTAAAAAGTTTTCATCGGATTCCGGTGAAATTTTGAGGGACTCCTCTTATTACCAATTCATGGTGTTGATAAAAATTTCAGTCCGTTTCGTTAAGATTTCGCAAAGTTAGTTTTTGCATTTTTTTTATGCACAGTTCTCAAAGAATAGAAACACCTGCAGATTTGCCGCGGCGATAAATGAAGTCACGTGCTTTCAGATTTGGAACAGGATGACGTAGCAAACGACGCTGACTTTATTGATTAGCTTATTAATTAATTCATAACTAGCGAACGGAACAACGTAGAGATCTTAAAATAGTTGCGTTGACCTAGAGTTTCCAGTATTTTTTTTTTTGATTTGAGGTTTAACGACCACCGTGAGCAACTCAATGGGCTATAAGCATTCGCCCGTCCCTAATTTAGGGTCACTGGTTCCAGGGAAGGGAGAGAGCCAGTGCCGTAAGACAAACACAACATCCATGCCTGACCGGGATTCGAACCCAGACCCCTTACGGACGAATGATCAGAGACCAGCGCCATAGACAACTGCGCCACCGGGGCGGCAATTTCCAGTATTAATAAGCTACGCAAATTTCACGATGCCACAGTTCAGCTTTCGAGAGGTTTTGCTGCTTCAGACAAACAGTCGTTTTGTGCTTTATATACACTGACGGAAAAAAATCATAACACCACGAAAAAAATAGTTGTAGAGGAATGAAATGGCGGCAATACATTTGTATAGGTAACATATTTAATCGATTAAGGTTTTAATCGATTAAGGCTTACTGTAAGCGCGAGAAGAGCCTTTTTAAATGTGAAATGCTGGAACATTAATAACCGGTGTAACCGCCAGAATGTTGAATGCAAGCACGCAAACGTTCATGCATTGCGTCCTACAGGTGCTGGATGTCAGTTTGTGGGATGGAGTTCCATGCCTGTTGCAATTGGTCGGTCAATACAGGGACGGTTAATGCTGGTTGGGGGTGACGCTGGAGTTGTCGTCCAATGATGTCCCATACGTGCTCGATTGGTGAAAGATCTGGTGATCTAGCAGGCCACGGCAACATGTCGACACTCTGTAGAGCATGTTGGGTTACAACAGCGGTATGCGGGTGAGCGTTATCCTGTTGGAAAACACCCCCTGGAATGCTGTTCATGAATGGCAGCACAACAGGTTGAATCACCAGACCGACGTACAACTGTGCCGTCAGGGGGCGTGGGATAACCACGAGAGTGCTCCTGCTGTCATAGGAAATTGCTCCCCAGACCATAACTTCAGGTGTAGGTCCAGTGTGTCTCGGCCGCAGACAGGTTGGTTGCAGGCGCTCACCTGGCCTCCTTCTAACCAACACACGGCCATCACTGGCACCCAGGCAGAACCGGCTTTCATCAGAAAACACAACAGATCTCCACTCCGTCCTCCAATGAGCTCTAGCTTGACACCACTGACGTCGCAAACGGCAGTGGTTTGGAGTAAGTGGAATGCACGCTACAGGGCGTCTGGCTCGAAGCTGTCCTTCAAGTAACCGATTTGTAACAGTTCGTTGTGTCACTGTGGTGGCAACTTTAGCTCGAGTTGCTGCCGCAGGCGCGGTACGATGCGCCACGGCCATACGCCGCACACGGCGGTCTTCCCACTCAGTAGTGCCACGTGGCCGGCTGGAACCCGGTCTTTTTGAGGCAGTACCTTCCCTTTACCACCGCTGCCTACAATCATGCACAGTGGCTACATGCCTGCCAAGTCGTTCTGCAATATTGCGGAAGGAAAATCCACCTTCTCGTAGCCCTATTACACGACCTCGTTCAAACTCCGTGAGCTGTTGTTAATGGCTACTTCGTCTTCTTAAAGGCATTCTTGACTAACATCAACACCCTACGTCGAATCTCAACGATAACTAACGCTCACGAACGTTACAGCGCGTATTTACAGCAAACCTGCTTTGCATGTTTCGAGGGGCGCTACTAGCGCCACACGTATGCGCCGAGCGCGAAATTTGCATAGACGTCATCTTACAGATGTACTCTTACCGCCTACCAACTGTCGTTTATCTAACACAACCCCTTCTTGGTGTTGGGATTTTTTTCCGTCAGTGTATATAAGATTGTTCTTAATAGTAAAAATGTACTGGTAATCCGACTTACTGGACACTCATCGTCAAAAACATGGTTGTACCGAGAAAGACGTGTGGGATTTTAATGCTATTCGGGAGGAATTTAAAGGTTACCAGAAACAATAAATGTTTCAATTTTGAGACTGCTAGGGCAATATTTATTGAGCTACACGCCAATATGTAGTGACTCTCAGTATGGCGTCAGGCTGCCATGTTTGCTTACACAGCATTCCAGACGTCTCGGCATGAAGTTGTACAGGTGTCTAATGGTGTCCTGCGAGAAACCATCCCATACAGCCTGAATCCTCTCATGCAGTTCTGCAGATTGTACGATAAGGGTCGAGCGTACATAGCGCGTCTAAAAAACACATGTTCAATCGCGATAGGTCTGGCGATGCGGCTGGCCAATGCAGAGTGCCAGTATTTTGAAGGCAAGCTCTCGAGACAGCAGCAGTATGCGGACGAGCGTTGTCATGTTAGAAATTCGCACCGGAATGAGCGTTCAGAATAGGTAGGGCCACTTGTTGCAGGACTTCATTAACATAACATTAAGCTGTCAAAGTGCCTGTAACGGACACCAAAGGTGATCTAGCATGATAGGCAATTGCACCCCACACCATGACACCAGGTCTTCTGGGCGTGTGACGCTCGACAACGAATCGTTCATGTAGGCACTGACCACGGTGCCTCCACAAACGGCTTCGTTGGTCATTTGCTCTAAGACAAAAGCGGGACTCGTCATTGAAAAGCCCCGCTGCCATTCTGCCTATATCCTTGACAGTCTGGCACAACACCATTGCAATCTTTGGTGACGATGCAATGTTGTAAAGGGCGGACGTCGTAACGGTCTGCGTGCGTGTAGTCCTACGTCGTGCAGACGTCTGCCAATGGTGCTGGCACTAATCGGACGATGCATGGAGGGCAAAAATGCTTGCTGAATATCGGCAATCGGGGCTGGTGTATCACTTCGCGCATGTCGGACAACCCGTTCGTCCTCTCTCTCCGTGGTTCGTCTAGGTCTCCATGACCCTTTCTGTGGCTGCTACGTGCCTTGTTCTAGCCGTTGCCGCCAACAGGGTGTTATGGGGAAAACCGCAGTACCAGTATGGCGCGCAAATACTGCGATAAGACCATCCCGCTTCCCGGAGCCGGACGATGCGGCCCTTCTTGACCTCTTCCAACTGCTCGATTTGCTTCCGAACTTTTCTTCGAGGCAGACTTCACTTGCAAGTGATGCAACCAACACAACAGCATGAGTCAGAATGGCAAGCGCGCGCAACGAGAAGACCTTATATAGCCGGTCAGGCACAGCGTTACGACCACTCCCTGCTGGCGTCACCTGTGTGTCCGAGCATGATACTTGATTCATTTGCATGTCTCAAAATGTCAAACGTACCCACCAAGTTTCATTCCTGTTGGCTTCTTCCTTCTGGGAGAAACTATTTTTTTGACGATAAGTGTATACACTGAGTGGCCACTTTATTATGACCACCTGACAGTTTTAAGCAAATGAGCTATGGCTGCACACTGTTGCCACCAGAGGGCGAAGCTAGTACAAAAAGTGAAAGCTTAGTGCTTGCGACAGTAGTAGAAGTGATTTTTGGGTGACGAGATGGGTAAAAAATGCGATTTCATGGACTTTCAACGTAGGATGATTGTAGGAGCTCGGTGCCATGGAGCGAGTATCACCGAAACCGCCGCATTCGTGAAATGTTCTAGAGCAGCTGTTGTTAAAGTGTTTAAAGACAGGACTGTCTGACAAAAAACTGGGTCTCTACGTGCAACGTGTGGTCGTCATCGACTAGTGACTGCTCGGGCGGAACGGACAGTGTCCAGACTGGTAACAGACAAGAGTGCAGCAAATTACAGACCATCTTAATCAAGGATCCCCTCAAATGATCTCTGCACGAACTGTTCGCCGCACACTGCATCAGATAGGACATGGCAGCCGAAGGCCTGTTCGAAAACCTTTGCTGTCTGCAGTTAACAAGAAAAACGTCTCCAGTTCGCACAGGAGCACAAGGATTGGACAGTCGATAATTGGAAACAAATTATGTGGTCCAATGAATCACGTTTTCAGTTGCACCATGCCGATGGCCGAGTGAGAATTTGGCGGAAACAGCACGAAAGCATGGACCCCAAATGCATTGCTACAACCCTTCAAGCTGGTGGAGGCAACGTTATGGTTTAGGGAATGTTTTCCTGGCATGTTTTGGGCCCTATAATTCGTGTTGATCAACGTCTGACTGGCACATCATATCTGAACATCGTTGCAGACCAAGTGCATCCTGTCATGTGGATGGTTTATCCCAATGGCGATGGCTACTTTCAACAAGATAATGCGTCCTGCCATAGTGCTCGTATTGTACAGGATTGTTTTCAGGAACATGCCGGTGAGTTTACTTTGCTTAGGTGGCCCCCACAATCTCCAGATCTCAACCCCATTGAGAATTTGTGAGATGAAGTTGAACGAGCCATCAGACAACTGGATCCACAACCCTGCAATCTCACACTCCTGGAAAGTGCTATTCATTAAGCATGGTCTCAGATTCGACAAACCACCTATCAACATCTCGTGGAGTCCATGCCACGAAGAACCGACGCAGTATTAAAGGCAAAATGTGGCCCAACGAAGTACTGAGGGGGTGGTCATAATATAGTGGCCACTCAGTGTAAAAGTGTTTCCAATCTTTCGCACATCAACCAGACGGGTTTTTCAAGGAAGTTAGACTGAAACTGCAGTTTATGTCTCTGTTATATACCACATTTCTCGAGTATAAGTATTTAAAAAAGTAAGGATTTTTAAATAGCTGTGTAAACATGCAGTTTTGCAGTTCTGTTTTAAGCCTGAAGATATTGAATAAACATCTGAAAGTATTTTATGCATCCGGTTCTGTTCATGACATGAGGCACGTTATTATTTCACAATGGACATCAAGAAACTCCCTTAAATGCGGTGCTCTACAATCTAACTGAGAGAGAAACATTTTAAATAGTGTGGTTTTCTTCCTAGTTTATTTGGCGAAAGAAATGTAGAGTAGTTTATTATAAAAGAGGGGAAAATTCCCGAAAAGCAAGAAGACAAAACCAGAAGAACGAGTTAATGAGTGAATAACGTGCATTCAGCAGTGATTTTAAAGGTAGGTTTAAAAGAATGCCTCAGCGCATTTCCAAGGACCAATTTTTCCATTTGGAAAACTAGGGAATTTTTGTTACTTTAAACGTGATTTGAGAACTCCAAAATAGAAAATTCTTAATTGAATTGAAAGAGAAAAAAAGAAGCACGAAATAAATGTTTTTTAACTAATTCTACAAGAGATTCAAAAACCCTTGAGACGCTTAAAATTCCCGTGGAACACGATAAAAAAACATAAGCGTACAACTTTAAAGCAGAAATCGGAATATTATAATTAGTTCACGTATTTATACAAATTTTATTGATTGATGGGGGAAAGCTGGAGATAACCGATACCTGCATTTACCTTGGACAGCAGATATTAAGCGAGGGTTACATTGATGAAACAATCAATCGGCGTATAAAACTTGTGTGGGAAGCTATTGAAAGAAACAATATAATTTATACCATTATGTCTTAAAAGAAAAGTGTTAATCAATGCATCCTTCTAGTGCTTATGTACAGAGCTTAACATGGACCTTAACTAAACAAGTTAGTAAAATCATGCAATGTATTGATTATAATACGCTTTCCAACATACCAAAAATCATTACTCAAATTATCTGGTCCTGTGCCCTGACCTTTGATCCCATTTCGATTATATTTAACAGAGCCGGTTCAGTATACCTCCGAAATAACATGATAAAGTTTTGTCGCAGTCGAAGCACTTTTACGTAAGTTATGATGCATGAGGACTATGTAATAGATCCCGCTCTTGTGTCCTAACCTTTGACCCTATTTCGCCCATTGTCAATAGTATTCGTTCCCAGGCTGGCCCCTAGAACATACTAACATTTCATCCAAATCGAAGAAATTTTACGTAAGTTATGACGCATAATGGCGATGGAAGTGATTCCGCACCTATGTCCTCACCTTTGACCCCGTTTCGCCCATTTTCAATAGGGTTTGTCCCCGGGTAGTCCCCTACTACATACTAAAATTTAATCAAAATCGAACCTTTTTTACGTCATCTACGACGCATAAGAACAGTGAAATGGATTCCGCTCCTATGTCCTAACCTTTTATTCCATTTCGTTCGCTTTCAATAGGGTTCCTTCCCAGGTGATCCCCTTCCACATACTAAACGTTCATCGAAATCGAACGATTTTTACGCAAGTTATCGTGCGGACGGACATGCGCACACAACGCGTGACGTAATGAGGCGGATGGAAATCGCGACCATCTGCTCGAAAGAGTGTGACGTCATAAAACTTTAATAGGATCCATTAAACTTTAATAGGATCCACACACAATGCGTGACGTAGTGAGACAGATGGCGTAACCGCGCGCTAACATCTCAAGCGCGAGATTTTGACGTCATAAGATCGTCCCCAGGTGGTCCCGTACCACATAATAAAATTTCATCGAAATCGAACAATTTTTACGGACGTTATGACGCATAAAGGCAATGGAATGCATCCCGCTGCTATGTCCTGACCTAGGTAGTCCCCTGCAATATACTAAACTTTCATCGACGTCGAACCATATTTACCCAAGTTATGACGCATAAGGGCAATGGAATGGATCCCGCTCCTATGCCGTGACCTTTGACCCAACTGCACCCGTTTTGAATTGGTTGATCCCCTGGTGGCGCCCTACAAAATGCTAAAATTTCATCGACATCGAACCATATTTACGCAAGTTATGACGCATAAGGGGGATGGAATGAATCCCGCTCCTATGCCGTGACCTTTGACCCCATTTCGTCCATTTTCAACAGGATTCGTCCCCAGGTGATCCCCTATCACATACTAAACTTTCACCGAAATCGAATCCTTTTTGCGCGAGTTATCGTGCTGGAGCGTATACGCTTCTTCAACCTACGGTTGAAAAGACAAACGAAGAGTGCAGACAACTGAAGGAAACATGGATAGGTGCATGCTGAGTGTAATCAGGAGAAATAAAGAGAGAAAATCTTGAATGAGGAAAATGACAATTTAATTTTTTGATGAGGAAAATGGGATTTTACTCGTGATCAGAGTAAAATCTCTTAAATGGCAATGGGCTGGACATGTTACCAGACGGACGGACCATCAACGGACAACCGAAATTTGAGACTGGTTTCCGAGGGACAAGAAAAGACCCAGAAGAAGGCCACGTGGGAGATGGATGGGTAAAATTCGAAAGCATGCGGGAGTTACATGGAGGAGACTGGCGCAAGACATACCGTTGTGGAAGAAATTTGGGGAGATCTTCATTCAGCAGTGGATTGATAATGGTTGAAAATGATGATAATGATGATTTCTACAAATCACACTTCTTGTGCTCCTAAAACAAACACACAGAGCATATTTTATGAACATACACGGACAAACCACTACATTAGACCACCTACCTAATAAACTGTAGGACCCCCTTTAGGCCGCAAAACCGCGGCCACTGGGTGAGGCATCGATTTGATGAGGCGGCGATAGGTATCCTTGGGTATCTGGTACCGTAATGTCAACAGTAGGTCCTCCAGTTCCCGTAAATTCCGGGGTGCTGGTGATTTAGCACGAACCCACTTTTCCAAGTCGAACCATAAATCTTCAATTGGGTTCATGTCAGAGTTTGGAGGCCAGGGCATTAACAGAAAGTCACCAGCATGTTCCTCGAACCACTCCTTGACGAATCTGGCAGTGTGGCATGGCACATTATCTTGTTGGTAATGGCCATCACGATCAGGGAACACAGTTGCCATGAATGGGTGAACTTGGTCCGCAACGATGTTCAGATACCTGACAGCTGTCAGGGATTGTGCTATTGGGATAATGGGGTCTAAAGTGTCCCAAAATAATATCGACCACAGCATAATACCACCGCCGCCGGCCTGTTTCCGCCCAGCAGCATATCCAGGTGGTGTAGCCTCCTTCGGTTATCGGCGTATCTGCTCTCGGCCGTCTACGAGATGCATCAGGAATCTTGATTCGTCATAATATGCCACTTTCCACCAATCATCCGCGGTCCAATCTCTATGATCATGGGACCATTTCATTCATTGCTGGGAATGACGGGCAGTGAGTATGAGTACCCGTTTAGGTCTTCGGCTACGCAGGCCCATGCGCAGAAGGCTGAGATGAACTGTGGGCTGTGACACATTGCCGTGATCCCCACTGTTGTAGCTGCGGGTGATTTGCCGCACTGTGGCCCTGTGGTCGCTGTATACAATGCGCGACAATCTCCGCTCCCCTCCGGCATCAATGAAGCTGCGGACGACAGTTCACCGTTTGGCCATCTGTGCACCACTTTTGATACGTACTCACTACAGCGGCACGTGAACAACCCACAAGCCGCGCCGTTTCCGAGATCGTAGTTCCCAGGCGCCGCGCCATCACAATTCGTCATTTACCAAACTCCGATAATTAAGCAGCTTTTCCCATTCTGACTCCGAACACTATGCTGACCAAAAGCGGGTCCTCGGTTTGTATATACACTGCCGGAAAGTGAAAAGAGAACAACAAGAACGAATTGGCGGACGATCATGAAATTCACATATGTTAATGGGGTCGAGTTTACGTAGGTGTGATGTTAATTTCGGGACCAACCGGTGAGCGCTTAAGCCACAGTACGGCATAATATGCAAATTATCGTCGGTGGTATTTAAGGAGTACGGCAAAGTGAATGTAATCAGTCGTCGGCGTAAGGACACGTGCGAAGACCCTGAAGAAGCTGCAATGCATGGGCATGGAAGACGTGTACGACTACAGCAGTTATCGGAATTTGAGCGAGGTCATCTAGTCGGCCTCCGCGAGGCCAGGTGGTCGTATCGTCGTACTGCGGACCGAATTGGACGTGAAGTATCGGTGGTGGTACGATGGTGGAGTAGATGGTCCGAGGAACATTCTCACACGAGAAGACGTGGAACCGGGAGTCACAGACGTACTGATGAGTGGACCGATCGACGCATAAGAAGAGCGGCGTTGTCAAGCAGAACATCCACAACGACGCAAATACGTGCTGCCGTTGCACCTGAGGTGACTGTGCGAACAATCCGCAACCGTCTACTGGATGCAGGACTACGTGCACGTGTGCCTCTGGCATGTTTACATCTGACACCAGCCCACCGTCAGGAACGGGTGCAGTGGTGTCGCCAACGTATGCACTGGAGAACGCAATGGCGATCTATCGTGTTCAGCGATGAAAGCAGATTCTGCTTGGGAGTCCCCGATGGCCGTATGCGTGTTCGCAGACGCACAGGGGTGCGTCTCCACCCTTCTTGCATCCGCCAGCGACACACAGAGCCTACACCTGGTCTCCAGGTGTGGGGAGTGATCAGCTATCACTCCCGTACACAACTAGTGTTTGTACCGGGTACGTTAAACAGCACTTACTACATCAACAACATCATTCAGCCCGTTGTTGTGCCATTTGTAGGGTCGGTCCATCGTGGTGTTTTCCAGCAAGATAACGCACGTCCACACACGGCACGTGCAACGCAACATGCACTTCAGGGTGTGAGACAACTTCCATGGCCTGCACGTTCACCGGATTTGTCCCCCATTGAGCACGTTTCGGATTTTATGGGACAACGGCTTATCCGGTCTCCACGGCCAGCCACGACCATCCCCGATTTACGCTTCCAGTTTAAGGATGCCTGAAACTCAATACCTCAAACTTACATCCAACATCTGTACGACAGACTCCATCCCAGAATTGCACAGTGTTACGCAGTTCATGGCGGTTCAACCTCGTACTAACCATGTTACATAGAAATGTTATTTTTCAGTTTACCAGCAAATACAGCTGTATTTTGTCATAATGTTTTGATCACGTTATCCTCTGTATTCCGTTATTATGCTGTATAAATTTCTTTGGTATCAGACGTCTCCTTCTTGGTGTTTTTTTCACTTTCCGCCAGTGTATATATTGCTCTGTGAACTTCACCTGCGCCGCTGTTTGGTCTCCAGGCGCACTCATTTCTCTAGGCTGGAGGTGGTCCTAATGTAAAGGCTCATCGATGTACGAGTCAATTCTATAGAAAACAGTCCGTCTAAGAACATTTTCGGAGTACATAGTAATTGCTAAAAATGAGAAACATTCTGAAAACCTAAAGAAAGCAACATTTTATTCAGATAGTTAAGTACTCTACTCACAATAATTAGGTGGAGCATGACTTTGGCGACATTATGCAAACCGATCGTGTGATTTTTTACAAAATCGTGGTAAACGGAAGTCGATTGTGACGTATACAGCGGAATCATGCATATCCTTACGGAATTCAACGTCTGTGACGTCAGATGGCATAAGTCACAGATTGGGATAAAATCGAATGTTTTCCTGGAGCTGCCTTATTCATCCGCGTTTAACATGACGCTTCGTTTCTTGAAGTCTTTGGTCCGAACGACGTCTCAACCGCATGACTTACTAGAATCAACGGCTTGGAGAACTTTTGGCAGGGTTGAAGGTGAGAGACAGCAGAGCCTTTGGTGTGTCACAAAGTGTCACTTCTCGACTGTGGACACGATTCCAAGACACGGGAGATGTTCGAAGAAGGCAAGGTCAGGACCGTTTTCGAGCAATTACAGCAAGGGACAACCGTTACCTCTTGTTAACAGCATGTCCGAACAGGCAGCAAACTGTTACTCAGCTCCAGTAACAGCTTCTTGTGCCAACGGGACGCAAGTTGTCAACTCAAACTATTCACAATCGCCTTCACCGAAGTGGCCTTTATGCACGTAGACCAACGATGTGTGTCCCTTCAACCATACGATATACCATACCGTCCGTAGAAACTGGTCTGAGGAAAATCGCGGCTATGGACACAACTAGTGTCCTCAATTTCTCTTCTCTGACGAATCGCGATTCAGTCTGGAGATTGACAATAGACGAGTTCCAATCTAGAGAGGACCAGGCATACGAAATAACCGATATCTTGTGCAGGAAACATCACATTACGACGTACATGGATTCATGGTCTGGTCAAGCATAAGAAGCGAGGGACGTACGGACTTGTACGCCATCTAAAACGACAGTTTGACTTCCCTGAGATATAAAGACGATAATCTCAGACATATTGTCATGCCGTATGCTGCAGCCGTCGGTGATTCGTCTCTTTTCATGGACGTTAACGGACTACCTCATAGATCTCGTGAAGTAGACAACAAGCTTCAAGAGGAAGGAATCGAGTGCATGGACCGGCCGGTATGCTTCCTTGACTTAAATTTAATTAAGCATGCCCGCCACGCACTTGGCTGAGGCATTGACTCTCGGGCAGCACCTCCCTTGACTTTATCATTTAGGTGCTTAATTGCTTAGCTATACGTCTCTGCTATTATTCGTAACGAACTTCATGAAAACAATATTCAAACGGCGAGAAAATTATTAAACGGCCAAAATATTACACTGCTGGCCCCCCAAAATGCAACACCAAGAAGGAAGCATCCGATTGGCCTGAAATTCGCAGCATGCGTCGCCCGCGAGAGGACAAGCAAACGATTAGCACTGCAGGGGATATGCAAATCATGTGAGCCCGGCACGCCACCGAGAAGCACTATAAGATGGGTGCACAGAAGGCGGGGTTTAAGTAGTGGAAGTGTGTTATGCTGCAGCACCCGCGCGTGGGAAGCTTCCTGATGCCTCGTCGCAGAATACGGCAGTCATTCCAGCACGTTTCGGAGTTCGACAAAGGACGAATAGTGGCTTATCGCGACAGCGATTTATCGTACCGAGACATCGGCGCCCGTGTGGGACGACATCTAGCCACAGTGATGCGAGTATGGATTCGGTGGGTACAGGAGGGACGGACGGACAGACGTGAAAGATTGTCACATCCGCGACACACGACCGAACGAGAGGACCGGCATGTTGTGCGGCGGGCATTTACGGCTCTCTCCGCCACATCACGAACGTTAGCGCAAGAATTAGGGTGTGTTTTGCTACAACCTGTATCAGCACGTACTGTTCGACGTCGTCTGCAGGAGCGGGGACTTGTCACACGGCGCACATTGCACAGATTACCATTAACGTTACTCCACCGGCGAGTGTGTCGGCAGTGGGCCGTTGAACGCCGCACCTAAACTACGGAATGGCACGACATTGTCTTCTTCGACGAATCCCGCTTCACCACGATGGTCGGATCCGCGTGTGGCGGGACCGCGGCGAGAGACTGTATGACGCCTGCATTATGCATCGCCATACCGATCCGTCGCCTGGCGTTATGGTTTGGGGCGCAATTGTATAAGACACCCGCACCCCTCTGGTACGCATCGCCGGTACACTCAACATCCACCGCACCATCTCTGACGTTTTGGAGCCTGTAGTCCTCCCTTACCGGCAGGATCTGCCAGCGGCCACGTTTCAACTGGTCAATGCGCGCCCGCACGTGGCACGCATCCTGCAACAATTCTTCACGGCCCACCAGGTGTCACTGCTGACGTGGCCCGCCTGTTCTCCCGATATGTCGCCAATCGAACACGCCTGGTCGCTGATTGGCAACCGAGCGGCCCGGCAAGCACCACCCGCGGCTACGCCTGATAAACTGTGGCAACGTGTGGAAGCAGCCTGGACCGACATACCCCAAGCCCACATCCAAAGCCTCTTTCGTTCGATGCCGCGGCGTGTAGCGGCGGTTATTGCCAGCCATGGGGGGCCACACGAACTATTGATGTCTGCGTGTTCCGCAAGTCGCACGGGCCTGTAAGCTCAATCGTTTCATCTTTGTATCTGTTGTTATGTGTCCAGGAAATCTGGCTTTGCTATCTCGTGTCCTTCTTGGTGTTGCCTTTGGGTGGCCAGCAGTGTATTTAAGCTGCCACAACAATATACAAACGGCCAAACTAATATTGCAAAAACGATATTCAAATGGCCAGAAAAAGAATCAACATGTGAATAGTTCCACGTCTTTATTTGTCTACTAATGGAAAGTCAGGTCACACATACACTACATTCATTAATTTTTCAAAAACAACAACTCTCAAATAGAAGTCCTCTTTCCACGTTTATAAGTGAGTCACGGAAAAGTTCTCATTAGGCGCCAACGGGAGGTTTTTATCCGGTGGTGCGAACGTGAAAAGAGCGATGACTTCTGTTTGATGTTCCTAATCCACGTCAATTGTGTGCATTAACAACAACTCTGCTTGACACAGAATGCTACACACAAAAATCGCTATCAAAAACTCCAAATCAAATATTTCTTTAATTCTCGCTTTGCGTAGCATGCATTTCTCATGCGTTTAACAATTATGCCTCTCTCTGCCTAACATATACATTCAGTCTAAAATTTTTTATCTTGATTTGACTGACTGTCGGTGAGGCCAACTTGAAAGAGCTTTTCGAGAAATAATGTATCGTTCAGCAAAAAAAACGTTTAAAGAGAACAAATTAAATTTCCATAAGAAAACAGAAACTCAAGAGGAATAGGACTAAAAAAAATAATTCGTAATTATATCTGCTGTTATAAAAATTATATTCTTAAGACGTCTTGGTTTTTTTTTCATTCAACCAATGATACCTCTACCATTATTTTACGTGAATATTCCTGCTATGCTAATGCAAAATGTTCCATCTGAGTGGCGTTAAATTCAATCATTTTTTTTACTACTAATAAAATAAACTGAAATGCCGTAAGTTTGACACTTTTATCAAAAGATTTCTTTTTATTTCCGAAAATTCCGTGGCCTGGGTTTTTACGAGATGATTTCGTAGTGATGATATAAGACAATAGTAAATTTCTTTATTATCTGTGTTACTTAATTAGAATGAAATGAATAGCTCGATAGGCTGATTCTGATCCATTTATTCCCGAATTCTAAGCGTGTTTCTATCTTTCTTTGCTGAATAAGATACGAAAAGATTCAAAAGAAGAAGGATTTTTCTTGTTCTTGCCCTTTCATCTATGAAGATATCATGATTTTACACTTCGATTTCTCTCAAATAAATGTCGATCGGTAATTATTCCCATTGTTTTATCGATTCTCTGCATAAAGAATGAGACATAAATTTTAGAAAGCTATAACTTTGGGCTCATAAAAGGAAAGCAATAAATTTTGTGGGTTTTCAAGCCGACTTTTTCAACCAAGTGCCAACTTTACGAAATCGTGAGATTAGTGTTATTAATGAGAAACGATGTTTTACAGACAAAGAGCGGGATCCACGTTTTTCAAAATTTATCACCATGTCAGATGTTACATCCTCTCTTTTCTTACTTTGCAATCGACTGTGGCGGCTTCTTAGGAACATTCAGTCCTTTCAGTTATCCTAACATTTATGCAGCCACACTGCTTTTCTTCTGATTTGAAGATTCCTTGAGGATTTTGCATTGAAGTCAATCAAGCACGTCTGTTATTCCAGAAAAAAGCAATGAACGTCAGTTTTCTACTCAGGAAACTTTAGGCTTTTCAAGAATAAAGCAAAATGTTGACCGCTTTTACTTTAAATTAGTCCCGAAACTCTTTATTAAATCGTCATTTTGATGCTTTCCAACCGTAGGTTGAAGAAGCGTACAGTAGTGGCCAAAATTGTGGAAGCCTTTAAAAAAAAGTGCATTTTTGAGGTTTGATGGCTCCTAACACCACTTGTTTTTGGAGTAGTACCATAAAATTATATATCAATGGAAAGATAATTTCATCAAGAATGTAATCCAATAAAGTTTGTTCAATTGTCTGTATTCTATGAAAAGTTATAGCCAAATAACCAGAAAAAGGAAGCACAACTTGCTTTGGTTGATATGAAGTAGCTTTCCTTCATTTGAATGAAACCAATGAGCACAAGTGCTTAGAGAGCCAATCAGGTGTCATCTTGTTTTGGCAATAAGCCAATCAGGTCACAGTAAGATTTAGCTATTGATGCCATGTATTAGAGCTGAGAGGAGGACATTTGTGAGTGTGTTATGTGATTGCTATCAAGTTGGGGTTTTTTTTGTGTGTGTGTGTGTGTGTGTGTGTGTTCTTTCATTTAGTGACTTTCTAAAACGTAATAAAATTTTAAAAATGGCGCAAAGATTTGACTCGTCACCCAGAAAGCGATGTAAAATAGTACTATTAAGTGAACAAGGCTTTAGTTATGAAGAAATTAGAAGAAAAGTTGGTGGAAACTTAACCAAAGGTGGCATTTCTAAATTTTTGAAGAGGTATAAGGAGACTCAGTCACTACAAAACGAGACTGGTAAAGGCAGCAAAAGGTGCACTACAACAAGTGATGATAGAAGAATTAAGAGATTGTGCCAAGGTGACAGAATAAAATCATCTGTGTGTATACAAGATGAAATGGCGCAATGCAATGTGAAGTTCAGTGCAAGGATTGTTCGGCGCAGACTGCAGGAATTTGGTTTAAAAGCTAGAATTCCACGAAAAAGAAAAGCCATATTTATCTCTCAAACAAAGGTTGAAAAGATTAAACTGGGTTAAAACCCTTGTTAACCGGACAGCGGAACAATGGGACAGTGTTACTTGGAGTGATGAGACCAAAATCTCCCTGTTTGGTAGTGATGGCATAAAATACGTGAGGAGAAGATTTGCATTCTGATTGCATTACATGTACCGTGAAACACCCAGTTAGTGTTATGATCTGGGGTTGTATGACATCAAAAGGTGTGGGCAGAATTTGTGTGATTAATGAGAATATAAATGGCCAAAAATACATTAATAAAATACTTGAGCGGAAACTGAAGCCTTCCGCACGTGATCTTTTCCAAGGTAATGAAGCGTTTATATTTCAACAGGATTCAGTTCCATGTTATTTTGCTGCTGTGTACAAAAAGTGGTTTTAAGATAATAATATTTCACTGGTGGAATGGCTTGGGAATAGCCCAGACGCTAACCCCATCGAAAATCTATGGAGCCGATTAATGAAACTTGTTAGTCAGAAGCAACCCAGCAGTAAAACCCAATTAATAGAAGCCATAATTCAATCTTGGTTTCACATTATAACAGCTGCAGAACTAAAAAAACTTGGTTCACTCCATGGGAAGGCGTTGTAAGGCCGTAATTTATGCTAAAGGTTACCCAACTAAGTATTAACTGACATGGTGAGAATGTTTGTATAGCTCATTTTTTTTTTTTTGTGTTTCTTTTTCTTTTTGTGGTTGGAGGTTTAACGACCACCATGAGCAACTCAATGGACTATAACCAGTCTCCCGTCCCTAATTTAGGGTCACTGGTTCCAGGGAAGGTAGAGAGCCAGTGCCGTAAGACAAACACAACATCCATGCCTCACCGGGATTCGAACCCGGACCCCGTTCGGACGAATGATCAGAGGCCATCGCTTAGACCACTGCGCCACCGGGGCGGCTTTTTTGTGTTTCACTTATCTTCTATATAACTGATGTTCTAATACAAAATCCTTTATAAAAGTTATTGCATTACATTCTTGATGAAATTATCTTTCCATTGATTTATAATTTTATGGCATTACTCAAAAAAAAAGTGATGTTATGAGCCATCAAACCTCAAAAATACACTATTTCCAAAAGGTTTCCACAATTTTGGCCACTACTGTATATGCTCCAGCTTTGTCCGTCCGTCTGTCTGTCCGCACGATAACTAGCGTAAAAATCACTCGATTTCGATGAAATTTTAATATGTGGTAGGGGACAACCTAGGGAGGAAACCTATTGAAAATGGGTGAAATGGGATCAAAGGTCAGGACATAGGAGAGGAATCCATTCCATCAAACTTATGCTTCATAACTTAGGTAAAAATGCTTCGATTGCGAGAAAACTTTATGATGTTGTTCTGGAGGTATACTGAACGGATTCTGTTATCATCGAAATGGGGTCAAAGGTCAAGGCACAGGAGCGAGATTTATTAGACAGCCATTATCCTCATAACTGGACTAAAAATGCTTCTATTGAGACAAAACTTTCGTATGTTGTTCCAAAGGTATACCGAACCAATTCTGGTTAATATCATCAAAATGGAGTCAAAATCGAATAATTTTTACGCGAGTTAAAGATCAGGGCACAGGAGGGAGATTTTTTCGACAGCCATTATCCTCATAACTTGACTACAAATACTTCGATTGCGACAAAACTTTAGTTCTGTCGGCCACGCCCATTTCCTGATCCTGATATTCTGCCTCATACTGACGGAATAGGGTGTCCCTACCGCGTGTGAGTGCTTTTCTCTGGCTTTTAAAGCTTGTGTGTATCGTTCCTACGACCTGTTTTATCCAGTAAGTGCTTATTTATTTCATTTTCGATATATTTTCATGGTCTGTGCTTAATACTCGTCGGTTCCTCCCGTAAACATCGTGACTCGACTGGACTGTCTTCAGTCTCCTTACTTTCGTTCCAACATTCTGCCTTCTGTGCTTCTCTTCAAGTGCTTACCTCCGCACCTCCGGTATCACGTCGCCAGCTACTAGTAGTCATCGTGTGACGTCATCTCCTCTTCAGTTGTGCACCTCCCGTCTCCAGCAGCTCTTCTTTTGACGTCATTGCATAACTTTTCCCTTTGCCCACCGGTTCATCGTGCCCTCTTTTTCATCTTCTCCGTTTACCATTCTAGTGCGTGGGATTTCCTACTTAACTGCTCATGGCCTGTGCTGCATCTACTGATTATCTTCCACCACTGGTGCCTCTCCAAGATGTTCTGCTTCAAGACAAACTTCATCTCTCGTCGTCTACCGTAACTCCCATACACTCCGCCCTTTTGCCGTCCTGCTTTGATTTTATTGTTTCACGACATGATAACGTTATTACAACTCACATTCCTGAGTATTCTCCACGAGGTAAGTTCTTACTGGCCTCTTTAGCCTTAGGGGTGAAATATCTTGCCCACTCTATTACTAAATTCACTACGTATAAATCAGCTCTTCATGAGATTGTTATCCTTGATGCTATTACCCATATTGCACGAAAACCTCTCTCTGTGATTGTTTATTTTTCCTCTCCCACTCAGGTTGCTCGGGTTATTTCTTCCCCCATTTCCGTGGATGATCAAAGTTTGTTCGCCATACCTTTGGCACAGTGCCCCATTTTTGCTAGCATGTCTCCTGTTCCTCCGGAAATCTCGGATGATATCCTGCTTAGTTTCCTCTCCCGTTGTGGCCTTGTTATTGGCCCCATTCACACGTTACCTGCAGCGTCGTACGAGCAAGGTGCACGTCCTTTTCAACGACAGGCCCTAGTCGTGTATCCAGATGAAACCCCCATCACTTCCTGTCCAACCACATTTCAAGTAATCTGTGGCCGTCATACTCGTACTGTACATGTCTATACTGCTCTTCATTGCATTATTTGTAAATCGCCTACTCGTTTTTGTGTTCCATGCCCGGGCAAAAACATCATTTCTGTTTTGGCTTCGTCTTTTGGTACTCCTGCTTCTGCCTCACTGCCTGTCAGATCTTCCTAGTTCATGTCTCCACCTGGATCGGGTGGATTATTCCCGCCCCCTGCATTTTCTTCTTTCGCCGTCCCTGATGACACCATAATATCAACTCTTCTCCTACTGTCTTTTCTTCTGGATGTTTCTTCTTCTGCTAACACCACGCCACGTTGTTCGCCTCCATCAAGTCCATCTTCTACCAAGACTTTAGTCAAGCGCTCTTTGTCTTCCTCCTCATCACATTCTTCTCCCGCCACCACTTGCCCTTTGCCTGTACCCATGGACACTGTCTCTCCATCCGTGGTCCAACTCTCTATTGCTACAGCTGTTGTTCTGTTAAGTTGTACCTTGTCTGCTGCCTCCACTAGCTCTCAGTGCATCTTACCTGTTACCGCGCCTGTGGTTCCTGCTTCGCCATCTGCCAGCACACCTCCCATTGTCTTTTCATCGACCCCCGAGATGTTCCTGATTCACTGCACGTCGTTATTCTTGATTCGTCGTCTGCGGCACCAGATTCTTTCGCACGATAGCCTTCGACACCCGATTCTCCATCACGATAGTCTTCGACACCCGATTCTCCATCACGATAGTCTTCGACACCCGATTCTCCATCACGATAGTCTTCGCCACCACACGTTTGTTCTCCGCCAGTTACTTTTCCCGCTACGTCTGTGTCTGTTTCGGCTTCATCGACTGCCCTGTCTGTTGTTTCATCGATTGTATGTACCTCCTTTTGCTCAACCACTACCATCCGTTCCTCCAGTATCACTACTCAGTTCTCTCTCACATGTCGTCTCTGCTAGTTCTCCGCTCGTCTCGTCTGTCGCTCTGTCGATGGAGTTTGCCTCCTCCAGCCTACAGTCTGCTTCTCACTCTCCGCTACTGTTATCTTCTGATGCTGTAACCTCCGTTATTTCACCAGCTTCTCCTGCAACTGTTCCTGCTTCATCGAGTGCAAGTCCTCGGGATCCCGTGCCCGAGCCCATTGTTGCTTCCTCTTCTCATCTTCAGCCTTCCTCTGATGGTACTACTCGGAAACGCCGCCGTAAGTGCTGGCGTCGTGCTCCACTTTCCCATGAAAGAGGTTTCAAGCAAGAGAAACCTCAGTGACGGATAAACAAACGCAGCGAAATGAATTTAAAAATGCAAAGTTCAACATAAAAAAATTAATAAAAATTTCTGGATTTCTTGTTGATCTTTCTTGTTGATTTTCTTAAAAAACATGGCACTGTCAATAGATCTTGCTATATTGAGATACTAAAGGAGCTCAGGGAAGCTATCCTCAAGAAAAGACCAGACATGTCTTTTTGTTCTGTCCTGCATAGCAACTCATTATCTCACTCCTAGTTTGAAACATATCTAACGATTACCAAAATGTGCTGGCTAATAAATCCAACATCTTCTGAGACTTCACGGAGACTTTTCTTCATGGGACCGAACAAGTCCAAGTCTTCGTAATCAATATTTTGAGGAAACAGATGAAGTTAGACAGGCGGCGAAATCCTGCCAACACACTGAAAAACAGTCAGAGGATCTTTTTTTCCAATCTGTTTACACATGTTGAATTGAACGATATCGTAAATTCTTGGCTTCAGTTCCGGACAATTTTGAAAAACATCATTTTATTTAGCTGATTTCAACATATTTTACACCAAATTTCAACATATTTTATACCAAATTTCAACATATTTTATACCAAATTTAAACATATTTTATACCAAATTTAAACATATTTTATACCAAATTTCACTAAACAATAACAGCAGATAGAAACGTTATTTGCATCGTATCTTCAGAATAGACAAACAAGATAAAAGCGCTATCAGCATATACAATCAAGACAAGACACACCTAAACGTACTTTCTAAATATAAAACTACATTTAATTGAAATCAGAAGATTTTCCCGTAAAATACTGACCTTTCTTGCTCCTCCTTTTCGGATCCTTCTAGAACAGGCTCAGTATATGCTATCGGGAACCATCCAACTCTGCAAAATGAAATACTAAATTTTGACGAGCTCACGAAAATTTATTACTTATCCTACTTCTACAATTTTTGCAGTAAAGAATAAATATTTCTTTGTCTAGCAGTAGAATCATGTACAGATACAAACAAGATAAATTAAAAAATGTAATCTGAGCATTGATTTAGAGAAATAAAGTGACAATCTACTGCATTTATTGATTGACGAACCTTTCCTATTTTTTTTTATCAGAACTGTCTATAGCATTCGTCTTGGTTTTGTATTACCCACACCCTGGCAAAAATATTACCAACCTTACTGAGAACACAGTCACAGAATAAAAAATGCTAATATATGCAGATAAAACAGTCAGTTGGGCTGATGTCGTTTTGCCTCGTCTTTATAAACAGCGTAAATATTACTCAGCTGCAGTAATTCATGTAAACATAGGGAAAAACTAAGATCTATCGGAGCTAATAAAAAAAGCATCTAATGGTAAGCACGAGTTAAATTTTTTTGTTTGGGGGTCTAACGACCATCATGCCCAACTCGAAGCACTATAAGCAGTCGCTCGTCCCTAATTTAGAACCACTAGTTCCAGGAAAGGGAGAGAACCAGCATTATAAGAAGAACACAAAATCTATCCCTCAACGCGATTCCAACCCAGACCCACATCAGGCCGATCGTCAGATGCCAGCGCTTAGATCATTGTGCCACGAGAACGGGCATAAGTTTTCTGAATCATGATTAACAACTTAAATTACGGGCTTTATAACGAAGTAAATTCCTCCGTCATTTTTAGTCTACGCCGGGATTCGAACCCGGGTCCACTCATTCCGGAATAAGTTGCTCTACCAATTAAGCTACACGGACATTGATTCTAATTGCTATCTGCCTTTATGTCGTGTACGTCCTTCTGGCAGGTACGTCACATCTCCTGGTACGTTACAGCTTGTCAAAAGCAACCATTTCAAAGAAACCTCGACTAAAAGAGCGTGACAGTTATGCCATCCGGGGATTGCACTGAATAGCAGGTCCTCCAATGAGCAGCAAGTGACTGCTGAATTCAGCCAAGGTTAAGAGTAACACTATTTTGACACGAATCAGGCGGAGGGAGTAGAACAAATCAATTTCTCCGTCATTTTTGTCCACGCCGAGTATCGAACCCGATTCCCCTTATGCCGGAATAAGTCGCTCTACCAACTGAGCAACGCAGACGTATCTTCTCGCTGGTACCTGCCTTTATCTCGTGTGCGTCCTGCGTGTCAGGCACGTCACATCTTCCACCCCCCACAAAGGGGGCCTGGGTATAGTCCACGGGTCAGCCGGGACCATGCATCGCTGTAGGCAGTCATCCGCTGAAGAACGTACACTGGAGAAATCCGAGTCAATTTGGTGTGTGGAACGTAACATCACACACATTTATTTTTCGAAGCGCTGAAGAAGGGATTCTCTTAATTTTCCTGTCTCGCGGCGTGGAAAGAATATCACACCATTGCGAGAACTTTAACGGCCAGGTCCTTCTTGAAGCTCGGGCGCCAATATAACGAAGTAAATTTCTCCGTCATTTTTGTCCACGCCGGGCATCGAACCCGAGTCCTCTTATTCCGGAATACGTCGCTCTACCAACTGAGTTACGCAGACGTATTTCCTCGCTGTAATCTGCCTTTATCTCATGTGCGTCCTGCGTGGCAGGCACGTCACAGGAGTTAAAGGAATTTGGTTTTGAAAGAAGCGCCTAACCATTCGGAAGCTACTGGTCTCAGCTAAATGCAAATAACTCTCTTGCAAGGGTGTCAAGATGTCCCTAAGCGGACAGCAGAGCAATAGATGTAAGTGATGTGGTCTGATAAATTGTTCTATGCATTGGTTTGCACTGATGGTCGGCTGAGAGTGTTTCTAAAACCTCATGTAGAGATTAACCCGTCATCTCTTGTGAACACAGTCCAAGCATCTAGACGTTGCACTATGGTATGAACTCAGTCCAAGCATCATGCCTTATTGATACACAATGGGTCTGCTAATACAAGTGGAAAGATAAGACGACATTCTAGAATAACTGTCTGTTATAGCTTATCGTGTGCTTCTAGTACTACTGCTTTTTCTTCCTGCATGTAATGTCATCTTTATGGAAGACAGCGAAACAGCACCTAATGCCAAAGTCGTGCAAAAAGATTTTTGTCATTTTCCCTTGCCTCTAGAGTCCGATATGCTCAGTCTTATTCGAAAGGCATGGGACATGCTATAAGAAGCTGGTGGTTGTCCATGTCCTCTTTCGTGAACACCGACGGAGTTTTTTTTTAACGGATCAATCCCGTCAGGAGGAGGGACGACAAGATTCTGCCTACAAAGCCCCACCGGGATCACCACCAACCCTAACTCGACAATCAACTTGTAGGATTTACACTCACAGATAATGCTTATGCTCGACTAGCAACGCGTGTTACAGATTTTTGAGCAGACTGGGGAAACGTATGAACATAGGTGGAACCCAGGATCTAGATAGGAAAGTTGGTAGACAGAGAGAAGTCAGTAGATACAGCCACTAGTGCACATCGCAAAAGCTACAGACCTCACAATACGTACTGGTATTAGGGCACAGATAAACGGATACACGGGGTCCGACGGATTAACGTGCCCATCCGTTACATGATAAACATCCGAGGCACGGCGGATGTTTAGTAGTTCGAACATTCGTGATCTTCGGACAAAAAGAAACTCAAGCGCCTCTTAGAATCTATGCAACGTAGCAAACTGCCTTTCATTCGCAACAAAGGTTGCTTTACCCGATACCAAATATAAGTTTGTATTCTTTTGTATCATTCATAAAATTAGTAACACATCACTCATTTTTCTGCTAAATGCGATTTCACACAGTCAGGTAGCGACCTTTTTTTTTTTTTTTTTTTGAGCTTGTTTTTCATATGCTCCACTGACACTGATCAGCAGAGTTGTTAGATCAGAAATTATGTCTTTCGGCACTGGCTCTCTCCCTTCCCTGGAACCAGTGACCCTAAATTAGGGACGGGCTACTGCTTATAGCCCATTGAGTTGCTCCCGGTGGTCGTTAAACCTCCAAACAAAAAAATAAAAAAAATAAAAAAATTATGTCTTTAAAAAATGTGGAACTTTAATATTTGAATCCGTTTCATCCGTAACAAATTTGCACTTATATCGGTTTTTGAATTCCTCTGTCTACAATGTATATCAAATTAAAAAATTTCTATGATCGAAATAACTTTTTGAAACCCGCTACCTGTAATTTTCTATAGGAATTTTAAAAATCCTGTAATATTATTTGATTTTTTAATGCTGTTGCATGTATTTGTGAAGAATATATTTCTTCCATAATCACCATCATTGAAATAAAAAGGCTACGAGGAAGCATCTGATTACTTCGACTGGCGTAAAATCTAATGTTCAGATTCTTAATCATCAGATGTTTGGGATTTCACTGTCCTGGGTGGTGTAACGGATAGCATGCCCGAACGAAAATCGGCAGATGCGGGCCACACTCTAGGCGATGTAAATTTTGAGTTTTTTAATGTTAAGTTTCATATTGAATAGTAAACAAGGAACATGGCTGTTCTATTTGCTGCTTTAAAAATCCTGTAGTCGTTCTACACATTTGTAAAGAATACATTGCTTCCACAATCTCCATGTTTAACTTTGTAGTTCATAAACAAAAAAATAAATATTTTGATGAAATAGCTTGCCTTCCTAAGAATCCAATTGAAATTTCATCTGTTGAAGAAGAACCCATGTTTTCTCACTAAACGCTTGTATTCCACTGCTGGATGAAAGTCTTCTTGATTCTCTTCCTCAATTCTTTGCTTTGAGCTATCCCCTACCATATGAATCCGGCATATGTTTGAATTTCATCCACCACGCAAGAAGCACAGCATAGCAATTTAATGTAGGCTCAACACTGAGCTACTGTCTCCTATTCCTAATAGACGGTGGCTCAGTGTTGGGCCCACGTTTAATTACAATTCTGTGCTACCTGGACAGTCTCTCCTTTGGTCATCTTCTGGGTATTTCCTGTTCCTTGGTATCCAGTCTAACATCTCAGTTGTCCAATTGTGGTGTATTCTTCTATAGCCATGTCTAGTCCATTACCATCTGAAGGCCTTTACTTTGATCATGATGCCATCAACTGTTGTCATTTTCTTTACCGGTGTGTTCCTATTCTTCTTTTTCTTGCTTACACCACAATGCTAATTTCTCATTTGCATCTTTCCATCCTTCTATGATTCTTTCGCTGCTTCTGTATGCTTTCTGCAGTTAAGATCAATTTCTCTGACCAACAAGTAAAAACTGGAAGGATATATTGATTAAACACGTTTCCTTTTAGATACAAAGGATCATTTCTACAAATGGCAATGCATCTAAACTGATTTACATAAGAACGCATTATTCTATCGTCAAAATAATGGCTTGGCGCTAAAATGAATTATGTATTGGGAAGGTAGGAAACCCGGGGCGCCATTTGTAAGATCAGCGCAACATTTACTAAATCGCGCCGTTGGTATATGGTAGAGAGAGAGAGAGAGAGAGAGAGAGAATACACGTCATACACTATAATTTCGAAAAATAAACCAAAATTTTATAAAAACACAATGCAATTACTCACAAGACATGAACTTGATTTTTTGTTTGTGGAAAGTAATAAATCTACATAAAATAATAAAACACGTTCCATTTAAGAGAATGTGAAAACAAACAACATACAAAACGCTTCCCTTCTGAAAACTAAGTTCTGAAAGGATGTATTTTTTTACCCATATTTGTTATACCCGTACCCTAGGATTTTGTGTTTGTAACGTAAGAGCTCAAATTTTACCTGAAATGGGATTCGTATCCACATCTCCTTTATTTCGAGTTGGATTTTCTACCAATGGAATTACACTGGCAAAGACTTGTTGCTACAACTTACCGTTTTGGCATGTGCGCCCCCACTAACGCAGTGCGTTACATAGATATCCACCCCCTCCACGGGAAGCGTATTTCACAAGTAAATATACGGAATTGCGATTAAGGCCATTTCCGCCACGCGATTGGTTCAGAGCTACTTTGGAGATTGCGAGGAACACTGTCTTTTATCGGGGGAAGTTCTGCTTGCTAAGAAATTCATTGTGAGGTTACTTGACATATGTAATAAATCATCATATTGAATAATACGGCAAAGTAGTTTTATGCACGATATCATAGGAATATCTGCAGTTTCTCAGATGAATACAAGTCGAAGTCTATCTTAATAATAAAACTGAGGACGACTTCATTAAATAGCTAGTTGAATACCATACTCCGTATCGGCCAATAGATGGCAGCACGTCAACCTAGTACCCATCACGATTTGTGCTGTTGTGAAAGTGCTTATTAAGGATACTAAAAGTACCCTTTTAAAGATCCTTTCTATTACCCTTAAAAGGACCTTTAACAATGAAAAGTATGTCTCCACACCGAAATATTTATTCTGACGATCAAGTTTTTTTCCTCATGAATCTGAAGAGGTCTAACTAGAAAAAAATCTAATAGAGTAATTTTGTATTAACAAAGAACTGCCTACTGACACGAAATAAGACCTCAAAACAGTGTTCTGTTGAAATAAGACAGTTCCGTTGAAATAAATACTTCAGAATGTTGTTTGCCATATGCAAAATAGTAAGTGATCTGTCATTATATACTTTTCTAATATTTAGGAAATTCCTAATATTTTTGTCCCACCAAACTTCATTAAAAATGTCTTCAGTTCCACATTTTAACCCCCTTCTCCACGAAAATAAGAAGAAACAAAAAACGTTAGACAACTCATGGGTTCTGCATACAAAACACATCAGTACTACTCCTGAGCTAAAGGAGTAGTGAGCGCTGACGTGCTGACATCTTTCGTTTTTGTGAAAACTATATAGCCGCCCCGGTAGCGCAGTGGTCTAAGGCGCTGGCCACAGATCATTTGCTCGTAAAGGGTCCGGGTTCGAATCCCTGTCAGACATGGATGTTGTGCTTGTCTTAAGGCACTGGCTCTCTCCCTTCCCTGGAACCAGTGACACTAAATTAGGGACGGGCGACTGCTTATAGCCCATTGAGTTGCTCACGGTGGTCGTTAAATCTCCAATAAAAAAAAATAAAAACTATATAGAGGAAAGGTACTTCGGAAGATAAGTCACAAGTCCATGAAGTCATGCTGATATAAAAACTCAAAAGTTCCTCTACCAATGAAGTACAATCTCCATTTATCTGCTGTCGCATTCCGACTGTACGGTTAAAACAACCGAAGGTAACCATTGCCACAAAGAAAACACCCGAACATTAATATGGCTTATGGCAAGTGCAGCAAAGCCTACATGTCTCCGTCACATGACTCTTCTCATAGGCCCCGCCTACTCGCAATCTCCAAAGTAGCTCTGAACCAATCGTGTGGCGGAAATGGCCTTAATCGCAATTCCGTATATTCTCTTGTGAAATACGTCACTGGGAAAGGCAAGGACACGAAATCGCAAGCTTTCGTGTCAGCTGACTAACCATGCCTAAAGGAACTCTCTACAGAAGAAAGAATTCTTACTAACTGTAGACGACATGTTGAGGAAGCTTCACACATTTTTCGAATCGTTGAAAATAGAGTTCTCATTAGTTCTCGACAATGTGTGGAAGAAGAATCGCACATTTTTCGAAGCGTTGAATATATAATTCCCATTAATTCCCGATAGTGTACGGAAGGAGCATCACACCAGGGGCGCGCCGACTTCACCAAATTGATGAGGGGGCAGGCGTGAAGAGGTCAGACGTTAAGGAGCACGTCTGTTCTTTTGTCAGGAGGAAAATAACAAGAAAGATGACACCGAATTTTCGGGTGTAATAAGCACGCCTTTTGAATCCGTTCTGACGCAAATTAAATTTATCAAAGCTATTCAAAGTCAATGGAACCGGTATGGAAAACAATAGTATCTGACGGAAGAAAGAAGTTTTTCAATCGGGTCTTTAATCCCTCAGATATTGCTGTAAACGGAATCGTGAGCTTACGAACTCTTAGAAACAGTGTTATCGACAAAAATAAGATGTGACTTTACGCTCCTTGGTGGAAAAACCATGCATTATTTTAGGAAGAAAGTATTCACAAAAGGTTTATCCATATGAGCGGTTTCGGTACAAGAAAAATTTTTTTTGTCGAGTTTTCAGGAGCCCAGATTTTCCTACAAATACATCAGAAGTAGAAATTAACCCTTATGACCCCTGGTGGCCAAACCATTCTTTACCAAACATTTAGAAATTACGTGAAAAATATTTTCCGTCAGGTCTTGTATGCGATACAGGAAAAAATTTCCAAATCGGAGTTTTAGGAGCAGAAAATGCAATTTACCATTGTGCGCTCTAGCGGAAAGTCTATGATTTACTTGAAAATTTTAAATTTATAGGAAATACATTTCGCATCGGAAACACTATCCAACAAAGAAGGAATTTTTAAAATCGGACTTTTAGAAGTCGAGATATTGACAAAAGTAAGATATACATCTACGCCACTGGCATAGAAACCATGCATTATTTCAAGAAGAAAATGTTCCTAAAATGTTTGTCGACATGAGTAATATCGGTCCACAAAAGACTTTTTTCAATCGAGATTTTAGAAGCTCATATTTTGCTGCAAATACATCAGAAGCGGAAATTAAGATTTACACCCGCTGGTGGCCAAACCATTTTTTTCAAAAATTAGAAATTGTGTGCAAGCGATTTCCCATCAGGAGCTGTATCCGGTGCAGAAAGAATTTTTCAGATCGGAGATTTAGAAGCAGAGATATAGGGGGAAACGCAATTTACCTTTACGCCCCCTAGCGGAAAGTCTATGAATTACTTGAAAATTTTGAAATTATATGAAAAACATGCGACACGGAAAAAACTATCCAACAAAAAAGGAATTTTTTAAATCGGACTCCTAGAAATCGAGATATTGACAAAAATAAGATATACATCTACGCCTCCTGGCGTAGAAACCGTGCACTATTATAAGAAGAAAATGTTTCTAAAACGTTTGTCGGCACGAGTAGTATCGGTCTACAAACGACGTTATTTTCAATCGAGAATTTAGAAGCTCATATTTTGCTGCAAATACATCAGAAGCGGAAATTAAGGTTTACGCCCCCTGGTGGCCAAACCATATTTTTACAAAAATTAGAAATTATGTGCAAACGATTTCCCATCAGGAGCTGTATCCGGTGCAGAAGGAATTTTTCAGATCGGAGATTTAGAAGCAGAGATATAGGGGAAAACGCAATTTACCTTTACGCCCCGTAGCGGAAAGTCTATGAATTACTTGAAAATTTTGAAAATTATATGAAAAACATGTCACACGGAAAGCATTATCCATCAAAGAAAGAATTTTTCAAATCGGACTCCTAGAAGTCGAGACATTGACAAAAAATATATATACATCTACGCCCCCTGGCGGAGAAACTGTGAACTATTTTAGAAAGAAAATATTCCGAAAAGGTTTATCGATGTAAGTGGCATCAGTCCACGAAATAATTTTTTCAATCGATAGTTTAGAAGCTCAGATTTTATGGCAAATACATCAGAAGCGAATATTATCACTTGCGCCCCCTATTGGCCAAAGTATTCTTTACCAAAAATTCGAAATTATACGCAAAATATTGTGCATCAGCAGATGTATCCGCTGAAGAAAAAAAAATCAAATCGGAGTTTTAGAAGACAAGTTATCGGAAAAAATGCAATTTACTTTTCCGCCCCCTAGCGGAAACTCTATGCGCAATTTGAAAAAAAAACTATATCCAAAATACTCTTCGACATAAATGGAATCGAAAGAAAAAAAGTTTTTGTTTCAATCGGATGTTTAGAAGCAAATATGTGTAATAAAACGTATTTTTGATTTCGACATCATCTGCGTTTACGCCCTCTAGCGGCGAAATTGTACATCGTAAAAAAAAAACGATATGAAGGATCATCATTCGCATATTTCAAGCTTTCGAACGCAAAAATTTTTTTTCAAATCGGACTAATAGTTGCAGAGATACCGTGGATACAGACGGACTGAGGGACGGACAAACCGATAACATAAGCACGATCTTTTTTTACAAAAGACGTGCTAAAAATTAAAAGGGAGGGGGGAGGGCAAAAAGATAAACTACGAGATTCGGCGTATGTTTTGAAACGCAATTATAACTGCTCATCAGCAAATGAACAAGGAAATAGAAATATTATTTTGTTGAATATTGGTACTTTTAAAAATATAATTCAGCCTGTGATTTTATAAAAATATCACGAGAGATTTTGTTTCCAAACGTTTATCAAAAATATGAAAAATTAAGGCTGTTACTCAAACAAAGGACGAGAAGCGCAAAAAATAAATACATACATAAAGGTGCTAGAGATTATACGCTTCTGTATTTTTATTTATTTTATTTTTCATAATTGTTTTAAATATCACGAGAACATGTCTAACAAAATACCGGGCTAAAATTCAAGTTTCTTATCAAATAAGCAATGCTTTATATAGAGAAAACAGTTCACTTATTTTGTTATTTGTAAAGTTTTCGGAAATATTAAATATCGCTTTGGCCTCATAAGGTGGAGTTTGACCCAGTCAATGAGGTCAAGCGATTATTTAATTAAACAGGACGAAAAATATAGGGTGGACACTGCCCCCTAGTAAAATTATTGGGCGCAAGATTCACCTTGCTCCCTATAGTCGGTGCCTATGCATCACACATTTTTCAATGCGTTGAAAATTTAATCCTCATTAATTCCCGACAATCTGCAGACGAAGCATCACACATTTTCGAAAGCGTTAATATGGAATTCTAATTAATTCCCGAAAATGGGTGGAACAAACATCACGCATTTTTTGAAGCGTTTAAAATTGAATCCTCATTAATTCCCGACAATGTGTAGAAGAAGCATCACACATTTGCGGAAGCGTTGTATATGGAATTCTCTTTAATTCCCGACAACGTGTGGAAGAAGCATCACGCATTTTTCGAAGCGCTGAAGAAGGAATTCTCATCAAACAGAAGTCATAGCTCTTTCCACGTTTATAAGTGAGTCACGGAAAAATTCTCATTGGCCGCCATCGAGAATCGAACCCAGGTCTTCTAGTTAAGCGCCGGACATGCTTCCACTGTACCACAGCGGCCTCGAATTCCTCCAGACTCACATACGACTAACTAAGTGCCAAGCCACTAGGTAGATTGCTTCTGGGGGGTTCACCAAAGATGGTAAGCAGCAACTGAACAAATAGCTAGGAGGCGAATGAATAATTAATACACACAATGAACGTGGATTAGGAACATCAAATATAAACGTGAAAAGAGCGATGACTGCTGTTTGATGTTCCTAATCCACGTCAATTGCGTGCATTAGAAGGAATTCTCATTAATTTCCGACAATGTGTGGAAGAAACATCACGCATTTTTCAAGCGTCACGGCCAGGAGATTCATTTTGCATTTGGGCGACAATATAACGCAAAAAAAGATGTAGATCGAAAACACATCTTCCTTCTCCGGAGTCAGACATTCTACCGATTGAATTGCTCCGGCACAGGCTTATTTCTGTAATTTGCAGTTTTGACATGAGCGTCACCTCTGAGGTAGGTATATCACATGTGAAGTATAATTATTTGAATTTCTTAGAAAAAAAAAATGATACAGATACGGTACTTCTCTTAAAACAGAACAGGGTTATAATTTCTACACACATTTGAAACCTAATAGGATATATAACGATATTATACCTGTGATTCCTGAGATTTTCTCCATACTGCCAACCTTTATTACGCTCACCAATCAATGCGATAACATCACCTTCGTGGAAGCTGAGTTGATGTTCTCCACTGGACAAGTAAGAATAAAGAGCTCTCACATGTAAACAGTCAGACTTCTCGCCGATGCTTACCATGCACTTTTGCCGAAGTGATGAAGCTGTTTGTTTTAAAAAGAAAAGCGGAAGGGATCTTGTCAGAAAAGAGCTGTAGTAGATATGCAGAAATTGCCGTAAAGCACTTCATCTTGAAACAAACAATAAACGCTCAAAAAACATTATTACTCAGATAAATTAACCTTTCAAAATCACATGTGATGTTCTCGGAAGCCAAAGGTTTTCTTACATATAAGTTTTAATACAAGCGCCCTTTCAATACTTATTGTATCATCTTTAATTGCACCTATTATATTGACCTTCATGTACTGTTACAGAAAAAGTTGCATTTATGATTCTCCAGAGCGGAAACGCTATGGGGAGATAGGCGGAAGAGAAACGACAATCTTCAACTCAGAGTTTTACAAAAATCACAATCAATGATGATGATGTGGAACTCAGTAATTTACGAAATTCCTAATCAGTGATAATATGAAGCTCAATAGTTTGCAAAAATTAAAATTAGGGATGATGTTGAACTCAATATTTTACAAAAGCCACTGTCAGGGATGACGTGGATGTTAATATTTTATAAAAGTCACAATCTGTGATGAAGGGAGCTCAATATTTTACTAAAGACTATACAAAAGTCGCAATCAATAATTTCTGCAAAAGTAGCAATCAATAATTTTTACAAAAGTCGCAATCAGTAATGATATGGAACTCAATATTTTACAAAAGTCAGGATTTTGGATATTTTGGAGATCAACATTTTACAAAAGTCGCAATCAATGATGATACAGAACTGAAACTGTACGAAAGTTACGAAATTATTATTTTTTTTAAACCAGGAGTTACGAAATATTTGAGTTTATCTATTCCTGAAGACATTACTGAGTTACCAATGGCCCTACAAACGGATTGTCAAAAGGCGTTACTATTTGAATTGGAAAACTTGGCTTTTTCTTCTGTTTCACAGTTAAAAATTCCATCATTTCGGAAGACTACTTGTTTGCGTGTATAATATTATTTAATAACTGCTCTTATACACCGAAAGTGAATAGTAGATTAGTATCACATTTTTTTATGAACTCAAATTCTAGGTCTTATCTTGACAGATACGAGTAGTAGTAGAACCTAGATGAATCATCCCCCACCTCCAGTAATCCTATACCACTTAATTGCAGCCTGAAAAGTGTTAATGACCCTTAGGCGTCAATATCAACGTCCCTGGGGGAAACACTGATGAAGAGGTAGACAAAAATCGGGAACAGCAGAAAAGTACTTATGTATCACTGTTTATAATAATTTTTTTATTACTTTCTTTTGTCTGCGTTTTGGTTATTTGTTGTTTCGTACATCTATGTCTGTTTACCTTTTTATCTCTGTCTTTCCATCGTGCGTTCTTTCCGAAAATTTTGCCTATCTTGTTTTGTTATTCGGGAGCTTTTAGCTACTCAATGGACTGGAAGAACTACTTGTTTCAGGGAAGGAAGAGTGTTGGTGTCTTAAGCAAACACAACATCCATACCCCACTGGGATTTGAAACTGGACACATCTCGGAAGAATGGTCCGCTATGGGGGTCCTTACAAACTAAGATTAAAAATGCTAATGTCTTACCTGTTAATATTGTTCACTGGGTTGAGAAAGTGATATACCTTGAAGTTTCAGCTGATCAGGCAATTTTAAGAGGTGTCACACGGAGTTCGAACTTTATATATTTCTTTATTTAATGAAACAGTGAAACGCGAGACGTTACATAAGAATCTGCCTCTTAAATTCTTTTATTGTACAAGTAAATAAAGGAATGGCATTGTCCGTAAATAAACATTAAACATACTTCAATTATTATTCAGTTTGCTGTTTAAAGTCGCTCACGGTTATTTTTAGCGCATTTGGAAATTTCTTCCTGTGTTCCTCCACAATCTGCAGCAGGTACTGTTTCTGGTCTTCGTTATTTGTGAGAATGCTGTTGCATTCCTGCATCAGTACCACTCCTCGCTTGGCTGAGTCGTTTACTACCTTCAGAGCTTTAACAGTATTCATTGCTGGTTGATAATCGGATGATTTGTCACACTCGCTGGGGTCGACAGACAGAAACTCGGTGTCTATGTCCAGCATTTGGAAAAAACGACGGGACGAACTGGTCACAAAGGGCCACCGTCTTTTCATGAAGACATTGGGTCACCATCAGATTGATTCCCTTTGCAGGGTTATCCGTGCCATCCTTATTTAACGCATTGGTCATGTCCCTCTTCACTGTCAAGGATACGTCGGAGTCAAAGAAAGACAGCGACACCAACAATTCGTTCAGATACCATAGATGTCTAGAAATGACTTTATTAGCTGCACTTGACACGACTTTGTCATTATAAGTCGCCAGTTGTTTCAAGAAAGCAAGGTCGTTGACTGGGGAAGCAGCTGCAAGTGGGGCCACAAACCATGATCTGACGTACAGGCTGACGGCAAAAGCTGCGAATCTCTTTATGGCGGCTTGCTCACGTTTTGCCATTTTAAATTGAGAACGAAAAAGGCATATTTTTATTGCGTAAATATCACGAGCCATCCATTCAGCATGGTAGTAGAGGGCTCCGGGCTGCGTGAACCGGATTCCTGGGGAAGGACTGGCACCTAGGTAGATTACAGTCAGTTCTAGCAGTTCCCTGTAGTCGTCGCGTGGTTGGCTGTCAGTTAGCCGCTGATCGCAGAAGTTGTTAATATTTTCCCGTTCCATGACCTCTTCTTCGACGACTTCAAAATTCTTCTGGTTGATAAATTGCCAATGCTGGTGGAAGCGCTTAAAATGCAGGCTGTCAGGACCAGTAGAGTGGATGTCGCATGCAGCAAAGACCTTTTGGTCCACAATTTCCATAATGTGGTGGCGACATGCGAGATTCAGCAGGTCTCTTCCCAAATTGAATTCAATAAGTTTGCAAGCCCCTGCCTTTTGACCGGTGTTACTAATCGTTGTGTCGAATGACATTGCTTGGATGCGATCGATCCTTGATCCCCGATTCTTCCAAGCAATTCACCACAGCTTTGGCAGTTTCCTTGCCTGTTCGGGAATTAAGTTTTGGAACGCCAAGAAGATTTTACACTCCTGCCCCAGAAACAAGAAGTGGTAGTCGGTCCACTTTACCTGTCCCTGTGAGCTCCAAAAATATTTTCTCATCCCAGTGGACAGTGAGGGGAATTTGGGCATCCAAGGTTTCTTTCAGCAAGTCTGCAATTTTGTTCCTTGCGTCAAGTCTTGATCTACGCATGATGCTACGGTTGATCGAAAATTCTTCTACATTATGTCCCAGAGTGGCAGCAGTTGCTGGAGCACGTAGACTGCATTTCGGTTGCTCACCTTAGTGGATCAAGTGCTCAGGCAAGCGCTGGCGAAACAATGTTTTTCCTTGCTCGTTTCCTTTTCTTTGGAGAAACTGTTGTTGCTGTGGTTGCTTTACGATCTTCCTCTTCAGCGCTGCTGCTTGCTACTCGATGATGCTAATTTCAACCTTTGCAAATATCTAATCCCTTTCTTCCGCGTCTTTTCGTTTCAATCGCTCCAAATTGTCTTCCTTCTCTCTCTTTCGGACTTCCTGCCTTGCTAACTTTTTGTCTTCCCCACAAATGTATCCTTTCCTTCCCTTTCCATCTCTCTTTGGGCCAATAGAAACTCTTTGTCTTTAAAAATGGTAATCATGTCAAGGGCGTAGGCATGAGAAATATCGAAAAGAATTGGCCAATTCCTCGGTGAAGAGTTTTTCCTTATCTATCTGCAGTTCAGATCACCGAGAACTTCCCTTCCAAAGAGCACGCCACTGGTTATACTCCTTCTGAACCTTTGGGATGATGTTGTAGTCAGCCATGATAGGTATTAGGGCTTTTCCTCAGATTGACAGAAGCTCTTGCGTGATAATGCTTGAAGCATTCTTAACTGTGTTTTTTTCCGTTTTTATAAGGAAGCAAACGACACAGAACCTCTCCTTTCGATGGGAGCTTCTTATCCGGAATAATATCAATTGGTTGCCCGACCATCCAGACTTTGGAGTTTTTGCGAGTTACAACTGCAGCGCGTGAAGCTGAAACCATGTTCATTGTTCACACTTGTTTTGTTATTGTTGTTACATTACACTAACTTACTGGCGACTGGAGACCAGCGCGTTCAATTGCTGCAGAGCGCGCAATCACATAAAGGGAATTCCCGTACTACGTTCCAACGGCGCATGCGCAAATCTACGGAGCAGAAGGTCGCGTTTGCAAGGTTATGAAGTAGGAAAGATCGATGTTTCCTGTGGACTTCTTTTTTGTCTTCCGTGTGCGCTTAAATTTCACGAGCGTTGTTGCATCCTTAAATTCTTTATGTTAACTGCCGATACAACCTACTTACGAAATTTGAATTCGGTGTGACACGTCATAAAAATATCTAATCATCCCCAAAATTTTTATGTAACGTTTTTTCTACAGACACAACAATATTAGGGGGTTAAACTATAAAGAATTAAAAAAAGCAAAATTTACTGTGTAAATAAGGACCACCCTAAATTGGTCCGCCTATCGTCTATCTCTTTCACAATTTCTTTCCAATCAGATATTTTCCTTTCTTTCTCTCTCTCTCTCTCTCTCTCACTCGTGAAGAGCGTTTGCAACACTTCCTCTCTCTCTTTTTAATGAAGACCCTCTGAATCACTCCCCTCTCTGATGAAGATCCTCTGCAATACTTACTCCCTCATGAAGTCTGAAGCACTACATCTCTCATGAAGAACTTCTGTAACACACACACACTCTCTCTCTCTCTCTCTCTCTCTCAGGAAGAGACTCCTTAACACACTTTCTTTTTCTCTCATGAAGATCCTCTTTAACATCCACATACACACACTCTCTCTCTCTCTCACGAAGACTCCTTGCAACATACTCTCTCTCTCTCTCTCATGAAGTTTCTCTGCAACACATTTTCTCTCTCTCTCACATGAAGATCCTCTTTAACACACTCTTTCATGAAGCGCTTTTGTAGCATATTCTCTCTCTCTCACATGAAGAGCCTCTTTAGCACAATCTATCATGAAGAGCATTTGTAATATATTCTCTCTTTCTCTCTCTTTCATGAAGAGCATCTGCAAATCTGTGTGTCTCACTATCTCTTATAGAGCCTCTGCAACGGTCTGCCTCTCTCTCTCTCTCTCTCTCTCTCTCTCTCTCTCTCTCTCTCTCTCTCTTTCTCTCTCACGAAGAGCCTCTTTAATACCAAGTCTCATGAAAATATGAAAATCCTTTGAGACATATTCTCTCTCTCTCTCATGAAGAGCGCCTTTAACACCCAGTTCCATGAAAATATGAAAATCTTTTGTAACATTCTCTCTGTCTGTCTCTCTCTCTCTCTCTCTCTCTCATGGAAACCCTCTTTAAGACCCTTCCTCATAAAATATGAAAATCCTTTGTAACATTCTCTTTGTAACTCTGTCAGAAAGAGCCTATTTAACATACTCTCTCATGAAAATTCTTTGTAACGTATTCTCTGTCTCTCTTATAAAGAGCCTCTTTAACATACTCTGTCAAGAAAATCCTTTGTAACGTTATTCTCTCTCTCTCTCTCTTGAAGATGCTCTACACCACACCCTTTCTCTCATTCTCTTTCTCATGAAGAGCTTCTGCAAATCTCTTTCTCTCTCTTATGGAGAGCCTTAGCAGCTGTCTGTCGGTGGCCTTCTTTCTCTTACCTTGAGTTGTCTTCTAATGTCACCACTGCATTCTCTGTATTTCGACAGTAGCGTTAGCGGACGGTTACCGTAAAGCCACACATTGCAACTCTGGTGGTGCAGTGGGCTTATATGACCATTCTTATGAGATGGGTCCGCGTTCGAATCCCGGTGAGGCATGGAGGTTGTCTTTTTCTTACAGCACTGGGTCTCCCTTTCTTCTCTGGAATTAGTGGCCTTAAATTAGGGACGAGTGACTGCTTATTATAGTTCGTTGAGTCGGTCACGGTGGTCGTTAAATCTTCAATCAAAAAAAAAAAAGAAAGAAAGAAAGAAAGAAAGAAAAAGAGACACATTATCTCAGTTGCTGTTTCGATATCGAGTTGTTCTTCGTGACAGCAATGTGAAACCCATAATTTACACACCGTTGCATTCGGAATTTATTGGTAGTTCATAGCAAACATTTTTCGCTCAAGTCATCATCATCATCATTGTCAACCATTATCAATCCACTGCTGGACGAAGGTCTCCCCAAGTTTCCTCCACAACGGTCTGTCTTGTGCCAGTCTCCTCCATGTCACTCCCGCATATTTACGAATTTCATCCACCCATCTCCCATGTGGTCTTTTTCTGGGTCTTTTCCTGTCCCTTGGAATCCAATCTAAAATTTCGGCTGTCCATCTATGGTCTGTCCTTCTGGCAGTAACCAACATTATATACATAAAAAAATGAAAGCATTCAAAAAAGGCAAAAAATTATCGAAAGAAATGCAGCTGGAGAAAGTTAATTAAAAAAACAATTACTCCAAAGTAAACCAACAGCAAACAGCCACCGTTCGGCCAATATTAAGTATTTATCTCACTAAGTAACAATATAAGTAATTACACGAAACAGGGATTACGTCGTAATCCCCTTCGTCTGCAATTACCTCTTTACGTAGTCTTGATGGGATTCGGATTACACTGAGCGCTTTAACGGAAAACCTCCAAATTGCAATAAAACATTTTCCACAAAGAATCCATTTCGAAAGTTTGCATCAAAGTATCTTCGATGGTAATAATAATCTTATAAAATTTACATCTGTCATAAAAGTGTGCTAGATTTCCGGTGTTGGCGGTTCAATGTGATGACATGTTTATTTTTATCATCATTTTTCATTTATGAAAAGTGTGAGTTAAAACATCATTAAGCAGCTGTTTTCCTTTTCCGATCTTTTCTTTTGGTATGTGTAGGGGGGGGGTGTCTGCGATTACCATGAGCAACGGTGAGGGATATAAGTAGCCATATGGCCGCGATTTTGAGCCGCTGGATCCATTAAAGGGAGAGTCAGCTCCGTACGACAAGCACGGACCCTATACTTCATCCAAGGCACACCTGATGAGGCAACTCGAGCGATTACCCAGAAACATACGGCTATGACCTCTCTGAAACCATAGCGGCTCTCTTCGGGTAAAACGGACAATGCCAGATTCTAATTTATTTTTTGTTTCGGGGTTTAACTACCAACATGAGCATTTTTAGTGTTATAAGCAGTCTTCCACCACTAATTTGGAGCCACAGTTTACAGGAAAGGGAAATACTAAACACGGGAGGACAAGAACACTAGCTATCCTCATCTAGACCTCGGATCCTGCCCCAGCTTCGAAGGTTAGCCAGCAAACTACGTCTCATACCACTCGAGCATCGGAACGGCACTCTCTGAGTTCAATGAAGCAGGTGAGCGTTCGATTTGTTATTAAGTTTCTGTGTTTAACGATCACCATGTACAACCCTTAGTGCTATAAGCATTGAATCGCCACTAATTTGGAGCGACAAGATTACGTAGGAGGAAGAAATGCATCGCCGTAAGACAAGCACACCATCTATTCTCATTCGGGACTTGAATTCAGGCCCAGTTCAGACGATTATCCAAAACCCAATGTCTCGGTCCACTCGCAGAACTGACTGGTTCTCATTACAAGTTCTTGAGCTTGGATTCTGTCGTGAATTTCTAACTTCTCTATCTTAATTAGTGTTGTTACTTTCACTAGGAGGGAAGTGAAATGGCTGGAGGCCTTTGAGATGTGGAGCTATAAAAGAATGGAAAGAATAAGCTGGCTCGATAGAAACACTAATGAGGAGGTCCTGGAGAGAGCGGGAGGACCCAGGAATCTGATCAACATGTTAAAAAGAAGAAGAATGGTATGGATGGGACACACATTGCGCCATGGAGGCCCGATCCTGAAAGTTTTGAAGGGAAAATTCAAGGCAAGAGAGAAAGAGGACGACCAAGGAATGGTTTTGTGGCAATTACTCCAAGACACTAATACTAGGACATACTATGACTTGAAGATAACGGTGGAGAATAGAGAGGAATGGAGAGACAGAGTACATCTACTGAACAACCAGTCCTTGGACTGAGTAACCAAGAAGAAGAAGAAGTACGCACAACATTTAGAAGACACCAATACTAGGATATACTATGACTTGAAGAGAATGGCGGAGAATAGAGAGGAATGGAGAGACAGAGTACAACTACTGAACAACCAGTCCTTGGACTGAGTAACCAAGAAGAAGAAGAAGTACGCACAACATTTAGAAGACACCAATACTAGGACATACAATGACTTGAAGAGAATGGCGGAGAATAGAGAGGAATGGAGAGATAGAGTACATCTACTGAACAACCAGTCCTTAGAATGAGCATGGCTCTCTGCGATTAATCGTATAATACAAGGCTATGCCAGTTTCGCTGATCCTACGGGATTCCGTGTACGAGCAAAAACGCCGTTTCAGTCACACTGGGGAGCCAAATCGCCACCCCAAAACAACAATCTTCACTGTGAATTTCACTGGGGAGCCAAATCGCCACCCCAAAACAACAATCTTCACTGTGAATTTCAGCTGAGGTGTATGGGTAAGTAAGTATTTATTTGGGTTGTTTTTGGAGATATTGGCAAATGGTCTCTTTCTACTCAGGAACGAATTGTCCATGCGATACGAAACATATTTACCTTCCATCCGGCCGCCGTCTGTCCATCCGTCCAAAAGAATAAAAAAAATTATCCGCCGATGAACAACCGATTTGCACTGAAATTATTTCTTTCGAAACAGGGACGCCTCACACCTATCAGATACAATACGAAATGACGTTCCATCCCTCCGCCGTCTGTCCGTCCGTCCAGAAGAATAAGAAAAATATCTCCACCGATAAACAACCGATTTGCACGAAAATTATTTCTTTCGACTCAGGGATACAATACAAAATTACGTTTCATCCGTCCCAAGTCTGTCTTTCCGTCCGTCCGTCCGTCAGGAAGCATAAAAACACATAACTGGACAGAAAAACAACAGATTTGCACGTAAATGGTATCTTTCGACACTATTACATAAATATCTTTTCCCAAAATCAGCCCAGAAAAACTTGGAAGCACCTAAATTTTCTTCTGGGAAACTCCTCCAAAATGCCATGCCCAGACTTCTTAATTAATCAAAATAATGAGCAAACAGTAAACAAAAACGAAATTGCTACATTACTTAATGAGCATTTTATTTCAATCCCAAAAATTATAAATGAAAAAATAAGAAAAACAAATACTCCTTTTAAATCATATTTACAAAATACCACTTACACTAACTCTATATATCTTATGGAAATAACAAAAACTGAACTACTAACTGAATTAACCCATATAAAAACAAATACTGGACCTGGCTACGATGAAATTCACCCACAAGTTATTAAACACGTAGCTGAAATTATTATTGAACCCCTATTATTTATATTTAATCTCATAATTAAAACAGGAATTTTCCCAGAGAAATTAAAAATTACTAAAATTTTTCCTAAACACAAATCTGGATCTAAAAACATTATAAATAACTACAGACCAATTGTAAACTTATCTACTTTTGCAAAGATTTTAGAAAAATTAATATATACCAGATTAATTTCATATCTGACAAAATTAAAAATTTTAAATCAGTATCAATACGGATTTCAACAAAATAAGTCAACAGAAATGGCAGTACTTACAATTCAAAATAACATACAACAGAATCTTGCAAATCACAGCTTCACATTAGCTATTTTTTTAGACATAACAAAGGCATTTGATTCATTAAATCACGAAATATTATTAAAAAAGCTGATGCATATATGGATAAGAGACACCTCTTATACACTTCTTAAAAACTACTTAACAGATAGACTTCAATTTACACAAATTGAGAAATATTCATCTCTCCAAAAAAAGATAAACTCTGGAGTTCCTCAGAGTTCTATACTTGGGCCTTTGCTATTTAACATATACATAAATGATATTTTCAATGTAAATGAAGAAACTAATATAATTTTATATGCAGATGATACAACTATTCTAATTCATGGCAATCATATTGATGAAATGATCAATAAAGCAAATATACTGCTCGAAAAATATTCTAACTGGATGGCAGCAAATAAAATGCTAATAAACTTAGAAAGGACTTTAGCAGTAATATTTACTCGGCAATTATATCCTCTACAAATAATTGAAAAATTGGTAATTGACAAAACAATAATTCAAATAATAGATAAATTTACTTATTTAGGAATTACACTTTACAAAGATTTAAAATGAAATAGGCACATAGATACATTACTAACAAAAATATCTAAAAATATAGGAATAGTCAGTAATGTGATAAACAACCTAACTATTAAAACCTTAATGTTATTATATTATGCCTTGATTCATCCATATTTAAATTATTGCTTTTGGGCTTGGGGCCAGACAACGAATAGTAACCTCAAAAAACTTCAAATACTGCAAAACAAATACATTAGATTAATTGATCTTAAAATTAATAATAATAAGGATAATATTATACAAATAAATAATTTTAGGTGCTCTAAGGTATATCCACAAAAATATAAAATATTAAATATTAAACAATTGTATAACTTCAATCTGGGAAAAATTATGTTTAAACGTATAAAATCAGATAATTACAATCTTACTGAAATCATTAAAATAGCACCAATATTACATCTATATCACACAAGATCAAAAGTGTCTTTACAAATATCTACACCAAGAACACAAGTGGCACAGCAAAATAGTACATATAGTGGTCCAATGTACTGGAATGCACTCCCAAACGAATTAACCAATATTAACAATTTCAATTTATTTAAGAAAAAAATTAAAATCATATATACTTCAACAATAAGAAAATTGATTTTCAGATTAAAATGTTATATGAGCATGTAGAGAATTTAACATCTGTATAATTATACAATTGACTTGACTGTTATCAATTGATTACAGGGAAGCCTGAGCTATGTCAGGATTGAAAGAGTCCTTTTCTTAGGCTTCCCATACTCTTACAAACTTTAAGTTACTCTGTAAACTAATTTATTCAATGATTCTATTGTAACAGTTAAAAAAATAAATAAAAAAAATACCCATGAGATACGATGCAGAATTACGTTCCATCCGTCCGCCGTCTGTCCGTCCTTCCAGAAGAATAAAAAAAATATCTCCGTCGATAAACAACCGATTTGCACGGAAATTATTACTTTCGACTCAGCGACGCCTCACACCTATCGGATACAATACAAAATTACGTTCCGTCCGTCCCAAGTCTGTCCGTCCGTCGGTCCAAAAGAATAAAAAAGATATCTCCGCCGATAAACAACCCATTTGCACGGGAATTATTTCTTTCGACTCAGGGACGCCTGACACCTATCAGATACATTACAAATGTACGTTCCATCAGTCCCAAGTCTGTCTTTCCGTCCGTCCCTCCGTCAGGAAGCATAAAAACATATAACTGGATCGAGAAACAACAAATTTGCACGGAAATGGTTTCTTTCGACTCAGGAACGAATTACCCATGAGATACGATGCAGAATTACGTTCTTTCCGTCTGCCGTCTGTCCGTCCTTCCAGAAGAATAAAAAAAATATCTCCGTCGATGAACAACCGATTTGCACGGAAATTACTTTCGACTCAGCGACGCCTCACACCTACCAGATACAATACAAAATTACGTTCCATTCGTCCCAAGTCCGTCTTTCCGTCCGTCCGCCCGGAAGTATAAAAGCACATCTCGACCGAGAAACACCCGATTTGCACGGAAATTAATCCGTTCTACTCAGGTATGGCTCACACCAATAAGATATAATAAAAAATAACGTTCCATCCGTCCGCCTTCTGTCTAAAAAAATATCCGCCGATAAAGAACCGATTTGCACGGAAATTATTTATTTCGACTCAGGGACGCCTGACACCTATCAGATACAATACAAAATTACGTTCCATCCGTCCGTCGTCTGTCCGTCCTCCTAAAAGAATGAAAAATATATATCCGCCGATAAACAACCCATTTGCACGCGAATTATTTCCTTCGACTCAGGGACGCCTGACACCTTTCAGATACATTACAAAATTACTTTCCATTCGCCCCAAGTCTGTCCGTCTGTCCAAAAGAATAAAAAATATATTTTCAATGTAAATGAAGAAACTAATATAATTTAATATGCAGATGATACAACTATTCTAATTCATGGCAATCATATTGATGAAATGATCAATAAAGCAAATATATCTCCGCCGATAAACAACCCATTTGCACGGTAATTATTTCTTTCGACTCAGGGACGCCTGACACCTATCAGATACATTACAAAATTACGTTCCATCCGTCCCAGGTCTGTCTTTCCGTCCGTCCGTCTGTCCTTCAGCATAACAACACATAACTGGACCGAGAAACAACAGATTTGCACGCAAATGGTCTCTTTCGACTCAGGAACGAACTACCCATGAGATACGATGCAGAATTACGTTCCATCCGTTCGCCGTCTGTCCGTTCTTCCAGAAGAATAGAAAAAGTATCTCCGCCGATAAACAACCGATTTGGCCGCCCCGGTGGCGCAGTGGTCTAAGCGATGGCCTCTGATCATTCGTCCGTAAGGGGTCCGGGTTCGAATCCCGGTGAGGCATGGATGTTGTGTTTGCCTTACGGCACTGGCTCTCTCCCTTCCCTGGAACCAGTGACCCTAAATTAGGGACGGGCGACTGCTTATAGCCCATTGAGTTGCTCACGGTGGTCGTTAAACCTTCAAAAAACAAAACAAAAAAAAAAACCGATTTGAACGGAAATTATTACTTTCGACTCAGCGACGCCTCACACCTATCAGATACAATAAAAAATTACGTTCCGTCCGTCCAAAAGGATAAAAAAAATATATTCACAGTTGAATTTCCTTACGTCTTCAGTGATACTTTTTCATACTGTCTTGCATAGCTCTATATAAGTCACATCTTCTTTAGTTGTCCTCATCTCTCTTCTTTTTTGCATAAAAATTTTGGTTTTTCCTGATAATTTGTTCACATGCAACTTGTTCTTAGACCCAGCTAATTTTGTTGCTGTTTCCATAAGAGCTTTGGTTACTTTTCTGTTAACTTCAGAAATATCCACTTCTTCCGATGTTAGGCCTTCTAAAGCAGAGAATCTGTTCTTCAGTTCCAACTTGAAGTGAAGGTATTATGGTGTTTTTTAAGGTTGGTTATGTCAATACATTTTGTTTGTCTTATGAGCTTGCCACGTTCGAGTTTAGTGTTGAGGTGCATCTTACATCTCACCAATCTATGGTCACTACCTGTGTTGAACTTGTTTAGCACACTGCAGTCTTCTATGACGAATTTTTTGTTACACATAATAAAACCAATTTCACTTGTCGTCCCATTTGGATGTCTCCATGTCCATTTCCTGTGTGGCTTTTTCTTGAAAAAGGAGTTCAAGATGAAAAACCCTTCTGCCTCTGCAAACTCAACGAGAGTATTTCCACGCTGGTTTCTGTTGCCGTGACCGAATTTACCTACTGAAGTTTCATTCTGATGCTGTTGCCCCATTTTTGCATTGAAATTTCCCGTAATTATCTTCAAGTGCTGCTTACCTTTATTATTTAGATGACGAATTTCCTCATAAAATTCTTCAATTTCTTCTTCAGCATGACTTGTGGTGGGTGCATAAGTTTGAATAATCTGAGCCTGGTATCTTCTCGAGAGTTGGATAACGAGTCGTGCAGCTCTGTAAGAGGAACTTTCAACTTCTACAACTTTATTCCTCAGTTTCTTGTTTATTATAAATCCAACACCACTAGTTCTGCCAGTATCAGTCCCACGATAGTAGAAGAGATGTCCACTTTTCAGTTCAATGAGATCTTGTCCTTTTCTCCTTACCTCACTTAGCCCGATGATGTCCCACTTGATCCTTTGTAGTTCCTCTTCCAATTCAAGAAGCCTTGAATCAGAAGATAGGGAGCGTCCATTATACGTAGCCAAGGTCAGCATCAGATGGCAGCCTAGTCCGGTCCTCCGAGGATTCTTAGCACCCTCTGCCTTCATGTCTCACTGGCCGCTGCCTTGGCCAGGTACATTCCAGCTGCCGGAGACTGAGGGCCAAGATTTAAGTTGTGGAGTCATTTTGGAGGGGTTTGGCCATAACTCACCACGCTGGACAAGCGGGTTGGTGAGTGTGGAATAGCATTTCCTCTAATCCCGATGGTATAGTTATACCGCTATTGGTGGTCGTCAGAGCCCCTTTAGTGGGAACAGCATGCACCACAAGAAGGCGGGGTTGATATTTGTCAAGGAGAGGCTGTGATGTTACGCATCACCTGACCTTACATCCCACATATACATATATATATTTATATATATATTGTATAAAGCGAACAAAATCCTTTTTGTTTGTTTTTATCTTTTGAGAAGGAGATATTTTTTTATTCTTCTGGACGAACAGACAGAAGGAGGACGGATGGAACGTAATTTTTTATCATATGGGATAAGTGTGAGGCGTCCTTGAGTAGATAGAAATCATTTCCATGCAAATCGGTTGTCTGTCGGCGGATATATTTTTTTTATTCTTCTGGGCGGACGGACAGAAGTCGGACGGATGGAACGTTATTTTTTATTATATCTTATTGGTGTGAGCCGTACCTGAGTAGAACAAATTTATTACCTTGCAAATCGGGTGTTTCTCGGTCGAGATGTGCTTTTATACTTCCGGGCGGACGGACGGAAAGACGGATTTGGGACGAATAGAACGTAATTTTGTATTGTATCTGGTAGGTGTGAGGCGTCGCTGAGTCGAAAGTAATTTCCGTGCAAATCGGTTGTTTATCGACGGAGATATTTTTTTTTATTCTTCTGGAAGGACGTACAGACGGTGGACGGATGGAAAGTAATTCTGCATCGTATCTCAAGGGTAATTCGTTCCTGTGTCGAAAAGATACCATTTGAGTGCAAATCTCTTGTTTTTCGGTCCAGTTATGTGTTTTTATGCTTCCTGACGGACGGACGGACGGAAAGACAGACTTGGTACGGATGGAACGTAATTTTGTAATGTATATGATAGGGGTCAGGCGTCCCTGAGTCGAAAGAAATAATTTCCGTGCAAATTGGTTGTTTATCGGCGGATAATTTTTTTTATTCTTTTGGACGGACGGACAGACGGCGGCCGGATGGAACGAAATTCTGTTTCGTACCGCATGGGTAATTCGTTCCTGAGCAGAAAGAGACCATTTGCTTGCAAATCGGTTACTTACTTACACGCCGTCCTCGACAGTACTTTTGGCCGCAAAGCTGAGCTGCATCTGCCGGTGGATTTCAAAGGTGCCTGTATTAGGACGTTACCATCAAAACGTCACTTCGTTATTCTTTTCAAATTTTAATTAACAATAGGAAACACAAAAAAGTAAGAACATGTGTGAAAACTTAATTTTGTACTAGCACATTTTTTGCAGAAATGTTGAGCATAGCTCATTACTGTACGCCGCCATGAATGGTACCGCAGTTATCTAGTACTGTTGTCATAAAATATTCTCATTCAATGTTACTGAAATTTAAATTCTTTGAAGTCATAGCTTTCTTTACTTACGGGAGTATATTCAGAAAATGAGCTCCTCTTGTTAAAAAATGTTAGCAGCCTTTACCCTTGAACATCTCGGAAAACGATTATCGTTTCTTAAAATATTATGTTCTGTATGCAAACAGCCAGAAGTTACATAAACATGTTATAATTTTAGTCAAACTTCTGAACAAAATAACTAAATTTCCTGAAGCAATCCCGGGGAGCATGCACGAAAAACTTTCTCGTATTCACGTTTAGAAAATAATAAACATTATAAAATAAGAGCCATACATCAAGAATAATTAACAGATTGGTTACACAATTTTAAATTGTGAAAGTGAGCTAAATCATTGGCAAAGAGCATAGATAAAATACCCACAATTTTCCATTGCATTCAATGGTAAACATACATCCTAGGGTTCGCGAATCAGCGCCGATTCTGTGCAGGGGCAAGAATATGAACTTTTGCTTGTACGTTAGCGATAGCGAACTGGCATAGCCTTGTATTATACGATTAATCGCAGAAAGCCATGGACTGAGTAACCAAGAAGAAGAAGAAGACTTTCACTAGAGGGATGACGCCCCTTCTTTATAACCCAGTGGATCTTTAAATTCTTCTCTTGAAGTTTACACAAGGTGGAAGACGGATGAATGCTTTTTATTGTGAACCTTTCGGGACCATCGGAGTCACGCGGTAACCCCGCAGCGATTCACAACCGAAGTTTAACAGTGTAGTCTTTTATCTCCAGTTCCTTTAAGATTGCGTTTATCTTCATATCTTTACACACACACACACACACATGCGCGCGCGTATTCTATACAATATCAAAATTTTACTCTTTCACCAAAACGAATCTCTTTAACATAAATACGTATCAATCTAAACCTCACCTACCCCTAGGAAACGGAAACACTTCATACGGAAACTGTTGCGTTTCATTCTGTGGAGTGCTTGCAATGCTTTCGGCAATCTTCTGCTGGGAAACTCTATGTTCAATTATTCATGTGCAGGTTGCTATGACGTCTTCCACCTACGTAAGCATCATTCCAGATATGTTACATCCTTTCAGGGAATGGTATTTCTCTCTCATAGTGCCTTCCTTCAGAGGGATAATGTGCCGTGCCACACTGCTCGGAATTTTCGAGAATGGTTCGCGGAACGTGAGGATGACTTACAGGTACCTCCCTGACCTCCACGTTCCCTAGATGTCAATCCAATCGAGCATTTGAGGTTCGTGTCGAAACAGCAAATCCGATCGGCTCCGCCAAGTAACTAACAAGATTTAAAGGATCTGCTGGTAGCGTGTTGGTATCAGTTTCTACAAGCCATCTTTAGAAAACTTGTACCTTCAAGGCCTCGCCGGGTAAGAGCTGTTTGGGCAGCGCGTGGAGGACCAACGTCATTTTATAAAAGTGGTCACAAAGTTTTGGCATTTCGGTGTATATCATTTTGCTTTCTAACCTCAACTTTTCTGCTCAATAGAGGAAATGTACAGTCGTATCAAAATAATAGTATAACCACTGCCGCCGCCCCGGTGGCTCAGTGGTCTAAGCGATGGCTTCTGATCATTCGTCCGAAAGGGGTCCGTGTTCGGATCCCGGTGAGGCATGGATGTTGTGTTTGTCTTGAGGCCCTGGCTTTGTCCCTGCCCTGGAACCAGTGACCCTGAATTAGGGACGGGTGATTGCTTATAGTCCATTGAGTTGCTCACGGTGGTCGTTAAACCTCTAATAAAAAAATGTCACCACCTACCCCTAATAATGGAAATAACCACCCTTGGCCAGGATGACAGCGACGAGATGGCGTGGCATGGGCGCAATGAGGCCCTGAAAGTTTGTCCGAGGCACACGTACCCATTCGAACTGCAGCAGAGCACGGAGGTCCCGGAGATAACGTAGTTGTGATCTACAGGTCGAGCCTGTCGATACAAATAGTCCGACAAGTGTCTCATGGGATTGAGGTCAGTCGATTTCGCCGGCCAAGGGAGTACGGAGACATCGCTGTTGTGTCCTGGAACCAGTCATGCAACTCCTTAGCGACATGGCACGGCGCATTGTCCTGTTGGTAGACACCATCACCACCAGGGTAAACGTCCAAAATGAAGTGATGGATGTGGTCAACGAGGATGGACATGTAGCCATTGGCGTGCAAGAACCCATCCACTGGTACCAGCGGTCCCAGGTCATACCAGGAAAGCATCAACTAGGCATGCGCACTGCCACCACGGGCCTGTACTTGACCAACAAGCTTCTTCCGGTGTTAGTACTCGTATGTCTGACGTCATACCCGCCACCGCCCGTCCCTTCTGTGGAGTAGAAACCTCGATTCGTCGGAGAAGACAACCTTTTCCCACTCTTCCACTGTCCAATGACGGTAGTCCCATGAGAACTGCAAGCGTCGTTGGCGATTGGCTTGGGTTAATATGGGCGCCTTGAAACAGCATCGAATCCGGAGGCCCATGCGTAACAAAGTTTGCTCTACTGTTATCGGAGCCGTGTACCTGGGGTACGTGTCAATCGCTGCACTGTTGCGCGTCGATTGCCTTTTACCAGTCGACGGAGGTGACTTTCTCCTTTGGGGCTCCACAGTTATGACGTCATGAGGTACTCGGTGTACCAGCGGTCCATTCTTGATACAGCCTTATTACAGCACCTAGCGGATGGCCCACGGTGTCTGTTGTCCCCAAGTTGCTTCCACCCTTTGCACAGTAGCCGAGCATAATTCAAATCACTATCTTTGTCCATTGTGCTCACGTAACGCACTACGGCTCATCTGTCCTGGCCGGCAGCTTATATCTCCCTGTAGTCGACCTTATTATAAGCCTGGGCGGGTTCACTGTGATTCCCGAGGTGGTCATATTATTCTGATACGACCGTGTATGTTCTCGCTAATCCACGAGCAATCCACCTGGTGCTCGGCATGAAAAAATTATTTCTTACCTCGGACAACTGGAGAAGTACCATACATTATTCAGAAATTATTGTATTATCCCTAATCCCAATTTTACCGCAATGTGATTATTTTCAAAATACATACTTTTTGCTTCTGAGAATTCGATGCAATCTTTCTTCGTTTGCGGCGTCAGCGAGTGAGCAGTCAATACGGTGCTGCTTTGGAGTCGTCATTCCCAACGGGACGCAGGAGTTTTTCTTTTCGTAAAATGTTGGACATCATGGTTGAACGGATTCGTCGATAAAAAAGCGGCGTAAAGAAGATTAGCGTACGCATCCCCGCAAGCAGTACGGATTGATCGAAGTTCATTTCCTGCCGTTTTCGCGGGCCATTTGCGGTTTGTTTTTGCGAACACGTAGTGATGTGCTTTGCCTTTAAAGGAAGGAAAGACTAGAAATAAGAACAGAGAGTGGAAACACCGTGTTTTACAAATGCTGACAACAGATTGGTTTCTAACTTTACAGAAAGATTGCCCTATTTCTTAGATTTGTGTTTAGTAATCAAATATTCTTTAAAGAAGCTCAACTTTTCTTGTTTAAATTGTATTTGGTATTCTTTAAAGAAACTGGGCTTTTCTTCGTAAAGAAAAGCTGTGTCGCAGAATTCTGTATTCGAAATATCTTTCGGTCTGACCACTCAGCTGAAACCAAAAATTCGCTGTCATGTTTATTGTTTAAATTGGTTTCAAAACCTTGAAATCACAAAATGGTTGACACCAAAGCAGCGAGTTAGCCCCACAATTGTATGGGCCGCTTTTAACCTCCTAAGAGATCTCCTTCATTCCGAGTCTTCGACACGACTTTTAAATGCCATGGAAAATGGCTCTTCTCGATTTACGCCGGAACCTTTCACACAACGTTGTTTTTGCATATGCACGGATCCTCACTCAATGTGTGTTTTTATAGTTTCATGTTCTAATACAACAGCAACAGAAATAGCGACCCGAAGGTAAATCTCCCGTAGTGGCTAATGCACACAGACTGGCCCAAGGTTGGCTTCGAAGATCTCAAAGAACATCGCGCTATTGAACAGCCATGGAACTATTGCACCGTAATAGTAGCCCCAGAGTAGGAGTCCCAGATTTCACATAGAGGCTAATGGAGACAGGCTGACCCAAGGCTAGCCTCGGAGGTCTCAAAGAACAGCGCGCCCGTGGAAGAACATGGAACTAATGCACCAAATCCGTGCCTTCAGAGTATAGGAGACTCAGAGGTATATTTTCCATAGAGGCTAATAGAAACCGTTTCACCAAGGTTTGTACGGAAGATCTCGAAGGACAGCGCCCTAGTGGGCGGACAGGGAACAGACGCACCAAAGCCGTAGCCGGCCAGTACGAGATCCGGAGATAAATCTCCCATATAGGCAAATGGAAACAGATTGACCCAAGGAGGACAAGAAAATCTCCACAACGGCACACTAGTGGATGGACACGGAACTAATGCAACAAAACCGTAGCCGTGGAAATCTAGCTTTTTTTTTCAAGTGTTTACAATTTGCATTGAAATGGCAATTATATAACCATTGGTACCGTGCTACATGACTGACGCAACCGTAGTTTTATGCCCCACTACTGGGGCGCTAGTAAAAAACCGAAAATTGAACTTGTCTCTTCTCTTCTATTCTGTGTCAACATCACAGTGAAAACTCTGCACAAGTTTGTACCGTTCGCTTGTTAGTCTCTTCTTTTCTGTGTCAACATCACAGTGAAAACTCTGCATAAGTCTGTACCGCTCGCTTCCGTACATTTTAATAAATATAAAGAGTTCAGAATGTGTACAATACCAGTTCTCAGTACTCTGGCAATATGGTACTACTAACCTTCGACGCGTTCGTTATTATCCTGTCTTCTACGTACTGGGCATATTTTTGTTCCAGCTGTGTTAGTTTTTCGGAACGAAGATTCTTACCATATCCTCTTTTTTTTTTACTATATCCTCTAAACCACGTCGGCGTGGATTTCTGCCGTTCTTCAACGTTTGTGAAACGTATTTTACACCTTTAGGAACTCCACGGAGATACAAAATAGTTCATAGACCCTAACCAGATTCAAATTGATCTTGCGACACGTTTCCATCCTTCTTTGCAAATTCAACCACTGTCACCTGCCTTATATTTACCACTACCATTGTTCAATGACGAAGCGAAATTAGCTGGCCGAAATCCAAAGACTGATGAACAGTGGGTTACTTGTTGTTTTTATAATGTCTAATGACAATCGAGATAAGCATCTACGTACATTTGAATACATTATTTACAGCTCTTAAGTGTTTTGGATTACACTTTTAAATATCGATATACTGTGAACAGTTGCGCAATTTTTGGTTCGTGATATTTTAAGCAAAAGCAACCATCCTTTAATTTCTTACCGTATTCACTTGACACTAAACTAGCACTCGACGAAGTGAGGTTAAAGTCCGATTTCGCTCTTGACAAAGGTCTTGGGTACGGAGCATCCTGGTAGTCTCGGAGATCCAGGTAACTGGCGTCTATGCTCTGAGTTTTCCTCATGCCTATTGTCGGTGACGTTGTGCAGCTGAAGACTTGATTTGATATTGGGCTCAGTAAGACACAGGAACTTGCGTACTCTGTGCCTATCTGAAAAAAAAACATGATTAAAATACACTTGTAAGATGAGAATTTAGGAAAAAATATAGTTATATGTGGGAAGAAATTGCACACAGACGCACTATGTTGTTTAAATTATTTTAGCGTTTGACTGATTACGAAAATTCTGCATTAACGCGTTCTCAGGCTCTTGTGTTGTGCCTTTTGTAGTTCTACTCTAAAAGCGTGAATCTCCTGGAGCAGTGGTACTGCACTGGAGGTCAATGTCCTATTTTTGGGGGAATGGGGTTAACGACCACTGCTGTGGGAAACTATGAGATATAAGTAGAGTCGCCCATCCCTAATTTAGGGTCACTGATTCTAAGGAAATGAGATAGCCAGTGCTAAAAGACAAACACAAAATCCATGCCTCACTGGATTTGAGTGCATCTCGGACGAATGTTCAGAAGCCATCACATGGACAGTTGCGCCACCTAGGCGAATCAATGTTTTACGAACAACTGAACTTAGACGGCTGTCCTCGTTGGAACGGCATAGGATGGCACACTTGCAGCCTTTCCATAAGCGACCATACAAAAAGTCTTGTTACACCAAATTCTGCTATATCTGATGCGATTCAAAGATGGAAGGGCGATGGCTCTACTACAGCAAAGTAAAAAAAATCAACGAGCTGTCGGAAAATATCAAAGACCGGGTTAGAAAGACCTCTGTATAGCGGAAAACGGACTCGTAACTAGTTTCTCCAAGAAACTGGTTGCAAACAGAATTTGCTCTCATCAATAAAGATCATTTCTGTCTATTCATGATGGGTACAATGAAAATACTGACGACACCGTTTGAAGCCTGCTCTTCACTGGGATACCTCCAAGAGAATGAACACACAATAGGCCGTCTTGTATACAGACTATTAATACATAAACAGAAACTGTACACCAACTATACTGAAAATAGTGTAATTATACTAGTAATCCGAATTTCTTGGCGTAGAATAGAAATCAAAGTTTCCAAGCTTTCGCACATCAACGATAGCAAACTGTGAGTCTACCTTCCTTGAAAAAGCCATCTCGTTGATGTGCAAAAGCTTGGAAACTTGTATTTCGATTCAAGGACAAGAAATTCGGATCACTATTAAAGTTATACTAATTTGAATACCGACTAATGTTAAGCAGTCTTCGGGATTCTGTATTGCGGGATATAAAGTGCCCAGTTTCCGCCGTAAGCGTATGCACCAATTGACGTGCCGTGTGGTTTTAACTGCGCGTAGCGGTCGGTAAACGTCAATACGTCATGTTTTAGAGAAGTAACCATCCGACGTCCAGCCCAGGTATTCTCGAGATGTTATTAATATCTTGAAATCGACTTTAGAAGCGGCAGACAATTGATCGATCATCCATATATAACCATCTGGCCACTTCGTCTTGAGATTCTAATTTTCCCCATAGGTCTCCACCGCAATGAATCATCTAAACAAACTATCTGAGAAAAATTATGTCCTATCAATGTACCTAACACTCTGCACCACAAGATTGACCACCTGCTCGACTACGATCCCTTATGCAAAAAATTTACTTGTGGGTAACATAACAAGATTTTACTGTGTCGTGGCTTGCTACAGCGCAATTTGTTTATTGAAAACAGCACTTGGGGCTTTACATAACCAACTTCTTCTATGCGATTCACATGTGCTTTGGGACCAGGGTTTCACTATTAACTAGGTTTCAGTGGTTTTTGCTTAAATTTGAAGATCTAATGAATGAGAACCATTGCAAGACATGAGGAATCAATTTCGGAAGCGCGAAAGACAACAAACTGACTGGGACTAGTTGGACTGTCATGATTGAAATAGATAAATTTCTAATTTTTTTCTTAGGTATAATATCCAACACAAAATTCTCGTAAGTTCTTGCTCAGCCTTTTCCTGACCTTTACATAGGATAATATATAATATTGGTTTGGTACGATTCGTCCAATGCCGATTCGTCCAATGCCGATTCGTCCAATGGACAATTGGACCAATTCCGTCCTGTCTGTCCAAAGTGCTACTAGTGTTATAAAAATCTCAGGTGTTGTGATTTTATCTCCGATGTTATACGAAAGTGCCTGTAGTACAAAGAATGTAAAAAAATGTTACATTTCATGCGTAATATTGTGGTTACATATTTTTTTTTTTTTTTCGGAATCGCGTTTTTTTTATACTGTCCTTGCTGCCGTATGATATGAAGTTACTGATGTACGAGCCGTTCAATCAACTTCAATGTTTCTCTTTTGCATGAAATAATATAAAATACTAGTTTTCCGTTTCTGTTTGCAGGCAGAGGGGTTCCGCCAACTGGCCAATGGAAACGTTCTGGTCGGGTTCGGACAGAGGCCTTTTCAACAGTTTTTATTCTAGCGATGTCATATTCATAACGTTCTCATATCAAATCAAATTATTAATATTGCGCTGTTACTTAAGCACGAAATATTAATTCATTGGCCATAAGCCAAGACCTTTTTAGCACTTTTTATTCTACCGATGTCATATTCATACGTTTTACATATTATACCAAGTTAATAATATCGGGCTTTTACTTAAGCATTAAATATTAATTCATAGGCTCTAGGCCTAGGCTTTTTTAACAGTTTTAATTCTACCGATGTCAGATTCATAACGTTTACATATCAAATCAAGTTAATAATATTGAGCTTTACTTAAACATGAAATATTAATTCATAGGCCCTAGGACTAGACCTTTTTAACATTTTTTATTCTACCGATGTCATATTCACAACGTTTACCTATCAAAGCAAGTTAATATTGCGCTTTTACTTAAGCACGAAATATTAATTCACAGGCCCTAGACCTATGCCTGAGTGAGGTAAGGAGAAAAGGAGAAGATCTCATTGAACTGAAAAGTGGACATCTCTTCTATTATCGTGGAACAGATACTGGCAGAACTAGTGGTGTTGGATTTATAATAAACAAGAAACTGAAGGATAAAGTGGTAGAAGTTGAAAGTTCCTCTGACAGAGCTGCACGACTCGTTATCCAACTATCGAGAAGATACCAGGCTCAGATTATTCAAACTTATGCACCCACCACAAGTCATCCTGAAGAAGAAATTGAAGAATTTTATGAGGAAATTCGTCATCTAAATAATAAAGGTAAGCAGCACTTGAAGATAATTATGGGAGATTTCAATGCAAAAATAGGGCACCGGCAACAGAATGAAACTTCAGTAGGTAAATTCGGTCACGGCAACAGAAACCAGCGTGGAAATACTCTCGTTGAGTTTGCAGAGGCAGAAGGATTTTTCATCTTGAATTCCTTTTTCAAGAAAAAGCCACACAGGAAATGAACATGGAGACATCCAATTGGGACGACAAGTGAAATTGATTTTATTATGTGTAACAAAAAATTCGTCATCGAAGACTGCAGTGTGCTAAACAAGTTCAACACAGGTAGTGACCATAGATTGGTGAGATGTAAGATGCACCTCAACACTAAACTGGAACGTGGCAAGCTCATAAGACAAACAAAATGTATTGACATAACCAACCTTAAAAAACACCATAATACTTTCAAGTTGGAACTGAAGAACAGATTCTCTGCTTTAGAAGGCCTAACATCGGAAGAAGTGGATATTTCTGAAGTTAACAGAAAAGTAACCAAAGCTCTTATGGAAACAGCAACAAAATTAGCTGGGTCTAAGAACAAGTTGCATGTAAACAAATTATCAGGAAAAACCAAAATGTTGATGCAAAATAGAAGAGAGATGAGGACAACTAAAGAAGATGTGACTTCCAAAGTGGAATATATAGAGCTATGCAAGACAGCACGAAAAAGTATCACTGAAGACGTAAAGAAATTCAACTGTGAGCTAGTGAGGAAAGCAATTGAAAACAACCAAAGCCTAAAGATAGCAAAGGGACATCTCAGTAAGGGAAGAAAACAGGTTATGGCTCTGAGAAAAGAAGATGGTTCTATAACAAGAAATAGAGGCGAAATTTTGACAAGAGTGAAAGATTTCTACTCCAAATTATATGAAAGGGATGATACATGTACTCCAGACATCATGAAAGGTACCAGAGTTCTTCCAGTCCTCCCAGCAGAAGTTGCTCATGCAATCAAGAACATGAAGCGGGGGAAAGCTCCAGGAGAAGATGGAATTACTATAGACATCATACAAGAAGCAAGTGGAGAAATTGAAACAGTACTCGCCCAAATTTTCACTCGATGCCTTAATGAAGGGAAGATTCCTGAGGATTGGAACAATGCTACAATGATCCTGCTACATAAAAAAGGTGACATTGAGGATCTCAGGAACTACAGACCTATCAGCCTCCTATCAGTGGTTTATAAAATCTTCACTAAAGTTCTTTCACACCGCTTGAAGGTAACACTGGACATGGCTCAACCGAGAGAACAAGCTGGATTCAGGAGTGGCTACAGCACAATAGATCATATCCATGTACTGAGAGAACTAATTGAAAGAGCGAGGGAATATGAACTTCCATTGTGCATGGCTTTTATCGATTATGAAAAAGCCTTTGATTCGGTGAAACCATCAGCAGTTACCACGGCTCTGAAATCCTGCGGTATTGAAGATGCATACATTAATATTATTAATAACATCTATGAAAATGCAAGTGCAAAGATTCGGCTGTTTGAAAATACAACACACATAAAAATTGGAAAGGGAGTGAGACAAGGTGACACCATATCTCCGAAGCTCTTTAATGCCACATTGGAAAATGTCTTTCAATCACTGAACTGGGAAAACAAAGGGATAAAGATTAATGGACATTATCTAATCCACCTTCGTTTTGCTGATGACGTAGTCATTTTTGCAACTACCCCATCAGAGCTGCAGAGTATGATCCAGGAACTTGCTGACAAGAGTAAAGAAGTGGGATTAAAAATGAACTTTCAGAAGACAAAAGTGATGTTCAATGCTTTTACAAGAAATGAAGATTTATCGATTGATGGAGAAAAACTGGAGATAACAGACACGTATGTTTATCTTGGACAGCAGATATCAAGTGAGGGTCACATTGATGAAGAAATTAATCGGCGTACAAAACTTGCCTGGAGAGCTTTTGGAAGAAACAGCATAATTTTCAAGAGCAATATGCCATTATGTCTTAAAAGAAAAGTGTTTGATCAATGCATCCTTCCAGTGCTTACGTATGGTGCAGAGACGTGGACCTTAACTAAAAGAGACATACAAAGGCTGCAGACAACTCAAAGAAGCATGGAGAGGTGCATGCTTGGTATAACCAGGAGAGATAAGAAGAGGAACTCGTGGATCCGAAAAATGACGAGAGTGGAAGACATCATGATCAGAGTTAAATCCCTGAAATGGCAATGGGCTGGACATACTGCCAGAAGGACAGACCATAGATGGACAGCCGAAATTTTAGATTGGATTCCAAGGGACAGGAAAAGACCCAGAAAAAGACCACATGGGAGATGGGTGGATGAAATTCGTAAATATGCGAGAGTGACATGGAGGAGACTGGCACAAGACAGACCGTTGTGGAGGAAACTTGGGGAGACCTTCGTCCAGCAGTGGATTGATAATGGTTGACAATGATGATGATGATGATGTAAAATGTTTACAATTACCAAATATACGGAAATGATCTTATGATCTTTCAAAAGGATATATTGAGCAGAATAATTTAAATCTTTATTCCTTTCTGGAAAATAAAACAGTTTACCGTTGGTAAGATGATACCATTGGACGAATGGGCGTTTAAACAATCGTACCATTGGACGAATCGCCATTGGACCAATCGTACCATTGGACGAATCGGACATTGGACCAATTGTCCCTTTGGACGAATCGGCATTGGACTAATCGTCGTTGGACGACTCATCCGGTATCGATATAACGTACACTATATTGACAAAAATCACATGACACCCCTTCAAAAGCAAATGAACGGATTCGCTGCGTTGTTAAGATGCGCGGTACAGCTGCAAACGGTATCGAAACCAGCCTGCAGCTAACAGTGATCCTATAGCACTGTGAGGTTGAGTGAAAATGTCGCGGCGTGAAAGAACTGACTTCGAGAAAGGAAAGATTGTTGGGTGTTTTATTAGTGGGTTGTCCATAAGAGAAACCGAGAGGCGTTTAAACCTACCCAAGTCAACTGTTTTGGATGTACTGAATAAGTGGAAGACATACGACGTGCCTGAAACAGCAAAACCGGCAGACTAACAAAAATCAGTGATAGAGGACGTTGAAGCCTCGGGAGAGTCGTTACAGGTAATCGACGGAGTATTGCACAAGACCTCAGTGTACAGGTGAGAAAAATGCTGGAACCTCGGTATGTACACGTAGCATTCGCAGAGAACTTCATTCCATGGGTTACCGTGGTCATGTGGCTCCTCTTAAGCCTTTCATCTCCACTCGGAAGTTTAGCATGGTGTGAAGAACATTTATCGTGGACCGTTGATCAACGAAAACGGATCCTATGGACTGATGAATCCAGATACAAGATCCATCAGTCTGATGGCCGTGTGTGGGTATGGCTGCAGCCGGGGAAACGCTATTTACCTCAGTGTACTGTTTCTACGGTCAAGTTTGGAGTTGGCAGTAACCTCGTGTGGGGGTGTTTTTCATGGTATGGTCCCGGCCCACTGGTTATCGTGGACAAACCTGTTAACAAGCACGTCTACCTCGATATTCTGGACATTATGCTTTACCAACTCTGTGACAGCACTATGGAACCGAGCCTTATTGGTACCAGCAGGATAATGCACTAGGCCATAAAGCAAGGACTGTTACGGCGTAGTTTGAAGATAATTCCGTATTGTGTGTGGACTGGCCAGCACATAGCCCTGATCTTAATGCCATAGAGCACCTATGGAATGAATTAGAGCGCCGCATAAGAAGTTTGGAGCCAAGGCGTACTCTTAAGCAACAGTTAGCGGCAGCATTATGTACTGAACGTAAGCGCATACCTATCGCTGTGTTCCAAAACCTTGTCGAAAGCATGTCTCGAAGGGTCAGTTTTCACACAGTATTTATTAAAAGAAAGATACAGGAGATGTGCTTGAATATATCATCTCAAATGATCTATGACAAAAAAATATTTACAGATGCTTGTAGCGTACGCTACTGCTTATTTACACGGTTCTGTACATTGATGATAGTAAAAACAGTTAGTTACACTCGGGTGTCTGGTGAGGCAACAAAAGTCTCTGACAAGGTAGAGAATAGGAACAATTCAGCTTGAAGAGCGTTATACAATATTAATTTTGCACAGTATTGATGCAAGGAATAATACAGAATTCGAGCTTGCAGACAAAGATTCAAAATACAGGTGATGAGAAATTAACAGATGTATGCAGCCTGCGCTACGTAAATTTCAGGATTCTGTGCAACGTTGACATGACAACAGTTAAGTACAGTAGAAATCTGGTGAAGCAAAATGAATCTCTGGTAATACAGAGAGTAGAATCAATCCAGCAGAGTATAAATTTTACACAATATTGATGAAAAAAGTTCTGACCGAAAGGTGATACGTTGTGGGTGACCTGGAAAACCAGGGGGTTGCAGGTGATCTAGGAGACAAACATGAAATCAAAAGTTCGAAAGACACATGATGAAAAATTTACAGATGAATGTGGCTCGCGGTACTACATGTTACATACAACGGTGATATGAGAAATAGTTATGTACAATAATTTTTCTGAGAATACAAGAGAAAAAATAACCTCTGAAAATACAGAGAGAAGACACAGCTCATCACAGTGAGTATTGGAGAACACAAATTTACACAGTTGATAACCAAAATTACACAGTTGATACAGAAATTGAAGATAAGAATATACTGTAAAAACGACAAAGAAGAAAAAGTTTACAGATGTCTGTGGTTCGTGATACGAGCTATTTACATGATTCTTTACAATGAGAAGTTACAATTTATATATATTCGTTTGTCAGAGGTGATAAAAAGAAATAGTCTCTGACATCGCAGAGAGAATACACAATTCAGCATGGTGAGCAATGAAAAACAAAAAACATGTACACATGAGTTATACACGAAATAAAACATGTGAAGAGGATGAGAACTGAGTCTTGAAGAAAGCGTGAAAAAAATTGACAATTATAAGTAGCCCATGCTTCGAACAATTCATAGGATTCTATACAATAATTGATCTACTAAAAGTGACGTACAGTAGTGAGACAAACAAAAAAAATTCTGATAAAATGGAGAGTACAAATAATATAGTACAGTGAATGTTGAGGAACAAGATTACACTGAGTTGCGAAGCAAGAAAAAAACAGGAAATGTGTATAGGAAAATCGTCTCAAAATGACATGAAAAGAAGATTTACAGGTGCTTGTAGCTGACGCAACGGCCTATTTACAAAGCTCAATACAGTGATGAGACAATACAATTTTTGTATGATAATTTGTCGAGAAAGACAAAAAATAGTCTCTGGTGAAGCAGAGATTGAAAACAAATCAGCATGGCAAAAATTGTATCTATCAGGAGTTAGGTGAAACAAAAGTTCCGACTGTAAGGTGAAGCGTTGTGGGCGACCCTGCAAACCAAGAGGTTGCTGGTAACCAAGTTGATAGGAACTGTGGTTCACTGCAGAGTGCTACTGCAGTGGTAAGTTCAAGTCGAAGGCGGGAGAGCAGACGATTACGAAAATGACACGCAGTACTGACTTTATTTATGTCAGTAGAAACTTCGGGGGACGCTGAAGATGATACACGTGAATTATATGTTTTACAAGCACGAAGATGTAGGAGCAGACTGCCAGAAGGTGAATAGGGCGAGAAGAGTTCAGAAGTAGTGTTCGGTAGGCGCTGAAGGTGAGGACAGGCTCACAGGATCGTTGCGCTAGCGTGAAAGCGAGATGAAGTATTGGCAATAATACTGTGCAATACATGAAGACATGCTGGACGTCAGCCTCCTCGCCACAATACGGACAGGAGGGTGAAGATAAAATGGTCATGCGATGTAAAATCAACGGTACAAGGAGGCGGTTGTGTAAGAAAAGCCAATGTGAATTGACTTCAAGAGGTGCTGAAAGTGGGGAACGAGCAGCGGACCACACAGCGGAGGTAGAAGAAAGTGGAATGCCAGAAATGGGAAGAGGTGGAGAAGAGCGAGAGAGAAAACGGTAGAGATCAGCTGTTGAGAAAGAGACAAGAGGAAGAGGTGGGCCATTGGACGACAGAAAAAATGGGAGAGGGAGAGAGGCAGAGTGGACAGAAATGAGACCTGAGGGAGTAGCAAGCTCAGGGAACAGGGAGATAATAGTAGAAATAGGAGAGTTGTGAACAAAGTGAGCGTTCGCATTGAAACGGAGAGTAGAGGGTAGAGAAGAGAAGGGGAGTCAGGAAAGATCGGTGTTAACAAGATCGCTGACTGTAACGACTCCAGCTCGGAGCCATAAAGGAAAAGCAAAGCATGGGAGATGGGGAGGGTGTAGCAGAGAAGAAAAAAAGAGGTTCGGAAAGTAGGTCATTTGTGGAGGCAGGGAGAGAGCGAGAAAGAGGGAGGGAACGAAGAAAGGAGATAGCCTCTTTGTAGACAGGAGGGAAAAGTGTGAGAAGAGGACAGTGGTCCATGAGTAAGAACGAAAGGAGAGTAAACCGTGGGTTATGCGGAGAGACTATGACATCACGAGCAGCAACTGCAGAGGGAGCAGGTGCCGCAAGTGATCGTAAAAACGTAGACACGCGATAAGCCTAGTAATAGGACCTGACGTCGCGTAGACTAATGCCTCCGTTGGAAGGAGACAAGCTGAGTTGAGGTGCTCCGACCCAGTGTTGGCCGGGCCAGATAACCTGATTTTGACAGCGGGTGAGTTCAAGAAGACGTAGTGCTGGTTGCTTCGAAGCCAACCAGGAATACGTGCACATTGAAAGCAGGTAAGTGTGCGTTAGACGTGCTTTTTGAAAGACGGAGGTGCAGAATTGTGCGCGCCGCCAGATTGCCACCGAGCGATGTAGGCGTGGCCGGAGATTCGTCCAGGTGACGAGTGAAGCAGTTGCTGGTTTTCCAAGGTGGACTCCTAAGAATCGTTGAGAGGTGTTGGACCACTCTGCTCCCCAAGGAGAGTCAGTGCCGTTAGACCACGAACCGGTCCATAAGCCTGTGCTTTTCGTTGTGTTTAGCGCTGCTCCGGAACATGAGGCGTAGGTATTGTAGAAATTGTGGAGATCGTGAAATTGTGGGTCTAGCCGAATGCAGAATGTAATATCGTCGGCGTAGGCAACATAGATAGCAACATGATGACGTGTGCTGGCTACCACCGGTGGTGGTGAAGCAAAAAAGGATCGATGGACTGCGCGTAAAAAAGGTTCTATTGTGAGGGCGAAGAGCTGCCCGGATAAGGGGCAACCCTGACGCACGCCGCGACGAAAGGGTATGGGAGCTGTGAGAAGGTTGAGCAGCTTGACGTGGAAAACTGCGTCCCGGTAGAGGGAGATGAGAAGAGAAGCAAAGGAAGGAGGAAAGCCGAAATTTAGTAATGCAGCAAGAAGGTAATCATGAGAAATATTATCGAATGCTGAGCGTTGATCGAGGAAAAGAAGAGCAAAGGGTTCTGAGCGAGAGCGGGCGAGGTGAATTAGATCATTAAGAAGCTGAATATTATGGGAGATGGAGCGGCCGGGTACAGTATAGGTTTGATTAGTGGAGAGAATATGAGGGAGTATGGGGTAAAGCCGGCGGGACAGAAATTTAGTGTAAAGTTTATAATCAGTATTTAAGAGTGAGATGGGACGCCAATTCCCCAAGTCAAGCGGATTACCCTTCTTGGGAAAAAGTACATATGTGCGAGCGTGAAACTCCTCGGAAGAGATGTAAGATGCATGGCAGTAGAAAACGCACAGGGGAGAAACGGAAGGAGAGGGAGAAAAGCCTTATAGAAAGAAACAGGGAGACCGTCCGGGCCAGGTGAAGCCCGGGGGTTGAGGGACCAGAAAGTGAAGAGAGTTCAGTTAAAGTGGGAGGAAGGAGGAGTCTGGCTGAAAGATGAGAAGGGACCTGAGGCAAAGAAGAGAACAGAAGAGCAGAAGCCGTAGGGGAGGGAGGAGGAGTTTCAGAAAATTTTGAAATGTAGTAGTTCCGTACCATAGAACAAATTGGAACTGGTTCGGATGATACTACTCCAGTTGGAAGACGAAGGTGCTGTAGAACAGAAGAGGCTCGGCGAGTTGACTCAAGTGACGTAAGAAATTCGTACGAACAAGCGTCAGGTTTCAGGTGTTGTAGTTTAAGGCGTTGAAGGGCTTGTTTTGCAAGCGGCACCAAAAGTGAACGCAATTCTGCCTGGTAGAGTTTAAATAGGGGATCAGCAAGATTGAGCAAAGAAAGCATTTGCCTAGTATGATCAAGTCGCATCCTCCGTTGTGTCGTGATCGAGTATGACAGGTTTCGTACCAGTAGTATGAGGTGGCGTTTTACTTCCAACCAAAAGTTGAGGGGGCACGGTGCAGAATGAAGCCTTGGACGCCAATCCGCGAGAAAATCTCGCACCGATGAGCAGAAGGCTGGGTCATCTAAAAGAGTGTCGTCAAAAGTCCAAGGCCGGATTGTACGTGGCTGTGTTAAAGTAGCAAAAACTGTTTTGGCAATGGCGCAACGATCCGAGGAAGCTGTGGGTGTACAGCATGAATCTGAAATTGCTGGTAGAAGAAAAGAAGTCGCATAAAAGCGATCCAATCTTGCTGTAGGAGGATCAGTGGCTCTTGGTGCACGCCATGTATGTGTAGTCTGGGTTGGTGACAAATGGCGTTGAACATCTGCGAGTGAGAAGTCTGAAGTGGTAGACTGTAAAAGATGTACTACTTCTGTACGGTGTTCTCTGGAAGCAGAAGAGCGATCAGTTAGGGGATGTAGAGTGCAATTGTAGTCATCTCCGATAAGTACCAGGTCGGTGATGGGAATACGGGACAGAGCCTGTCGAAGTTTTGCAAACAGCTCTGGCACGTGAGTAGGAGTGCAAGGAACATAAATGTTGAATATATGAAAATTTTCAGCTGCGACGGTGAAAGAGACCCGTTGCAATAAGTCTCGACATAAGTTTTTCACTGAAAAGGAGGAGAGAGCTGAAGGAAAACGTGAGTGAACACCAACTGCCGTACCACCACGCGACAGTTGGCTGTAGGCGTGATGGAAAGTATGATCCCACTGAAGCCATTGATAAAATTTAGTGGTGGAAGTACAGTTTGTTTCCTGCAGAAGTAACATATCAGCATTCAGCGGAGCAAGATCCTCTCGTACCAGCGCATTCGCAAGAGGTGTCGCAAAACCTCGACAATTAAGTGACACCACCCTGAATGTCTAGGTTAGTTGTGGGATGCAGAAGGAATTGACTGGCTGTAGTGATGGAGTGTTTTCAAGTGAGTGTAATTGAACCAGCTCTTGTGGTAGAGCTGCTTCATACTGCTGAATGGAAGTGCGTGCTGAGGAAGGGCTAGAGGACCCTAAAATACAATCCAGCACGTCCTCGTATGGCAGAGGCTGAGCAGGGAAAGCATTTTCAGCAAGAAAAGTTGTGAATTCATCTAGTGAGGGAAAGGCACCCTCACATGCTGTCTCAGAGGAAGTGTGTAGAGGCGACCTGGAGAACGGCCGTCGAGAGCTGACGGAAAGAGTGGATGAGCGGGTAGAAGAGCGGGATGATCTTCGGGACGCCAGAGTCTTTGACTTCTTCGTCTTGGGGCGAGTAGCACCACTGCGTTTTCCGGTAACCACTATATCTCCATGATCGTCTGGAGAGTCTGAACCTGAAGCATCACCTGTGACTCGTGTCATTGAGCCAACGGTAAAAGCTGAAGAGTAGTCAACATGCACATCAGCAATAGTTGTAAAAGTACTAGGGGGAGTCGATTTTGGAAGCCTGGGAAAATTCTTAGGATCAGCAGGAAGTGGAGGCATCAAAGTCGTTTGTTGACCAATGGCAGTAAGCTGACTTTTGGAAAAACTTGATTCCGCTATTTCCTCGAAAAGGAAGAAGTCTGTGAAGCGTTGGTGGACAAAGTAGAAGAAGATGTAGTGTGTAGAGCTGTTTGCAGGGAGGCACGTGGGCACTGAGTCTTCATGTGACTTTCGCTCTGGCAGATAGTGCAATACTGTGAAGTGATTATTTCAACTCTTCGGCGTTGCTGTACACAGCGGATGTGCAAAACATTCGGAACCGCTTTCAGCTGAGCATCAGATGAAAAGAGGACTCGAGCAGTGCGGCGGAAGCCCCGAATTGATTTGTCCTCGGGGTCCCTGGGAGCCGCAGACAGAGTTGTTATGGAGCCAACAACTCTGTCGTACCTGCTGAGCAAGGTGCAGAGTGCAGCGTCGGAAACTTCTGGTGACACGGGGTAGAAGGTCACCTGCATCGGGCGGTGCGCAACCGGTTGTGCTAACAGATGCACGTCATTGATGGTGAGACCTTCCGTAAGGACCTGGTCAGCATGCGCTTTATCCTTAAAATAGACCAAGACAGATCTGGGTTTTCGAGCTACAAAGTCTATAGCATCCTTTGGTAAGATAGTTTTGAGGGCTCTGCTATATTGCCACAGCTTAGTGTCGGGAAGCGCATCAAAATAGACACCCCGTTCCATAGTGGAGGAAAAAAGGTGACCAGCTCGGGAATCCTCTGGTATGTCGATTGTAGCAGTGGAACCGACGACAGTAACATAGGATTCAGGAAAAGGCATAGCAGATGAAACTGGGGGTGTAAGAACCCCAGAAGTTGCAGAAGCATAGGACGCTTGGGCAGACATGAGTCGGGAAGTCGATGGAGCGGCCCCTAGCAGGAGAGGCGGATCAGGAAGTTGATGAGTAGTGGAAGTTATGAGCTCAGTATCGCTGATCACGGAGACGTCATCATCTGCTGAGATGTAGATACGAGACTTGGCACCACCGCACTTGGTGGGAAGGGAGGAAGTTATTGCTGGTGAAGAAGAGGTATCCATGACGTCGCAATGACGCTCGGTAGCCACCTCATTTAGCTGAGCAGGAGCTGCCGTCGTAGAAGAAGAAGAGGGAGCTGGCTGATCTGCCAAGATAAAGACGTGGGCGTCACCCTTGTCTGCCTCCGCCATCGAAGAAATGGCGAGACTTTAACGAAAAAAGACCAGCTCGGTTGAAAAATAAAACAGTGAAAAATGAAAAAATATGGCACTCACCAACCTGGGAGATACACGAACATAAAGCGTGGACTTTCAACTTGAAGATACACGCAACCACAGAAACTAAAGCACTCAATAAACACCTTATAGCAACGATAATCACGGAGCTTAAAACCCAACCACTGAGCTTCGAAGGGTCAGTTCATGCATTAAGGCCAAAGGTGGACTGACACCGTACTACTAATGTATGTCAAAAAATGCGATGTTGTGTTTCTCTTCTAGGTGTCCGTTGACTTTTGTCAATATAGTGTATATGTTATCCTATATGAGGATCAGAAAAACGCTCTGCCTAAAAGATACTGTGTAATCATTTCGCACTAATAATGTGTCGATCAATTAATTTGAAAGAGGTATAATCTCCACAACATAGCAACTCTGATAGAAGCTGTAAGTGTAGAACAATAAGAAGCCGAAAATTTAAAAGAATTTGTCAAACTTACAGAAGTGATGTTTTATGATTTTCAATAGGTCTTTTAACATAGAAGAAACAGTTTTCTGGAAATTAATGCCTGAAGAAAGTTTGTTACTGAATGAAGAAAACACTGTTTCAGGCTCCAAAGTGCCAGAAGATCATTTAACTTTATTGATGGGTGATAATGATGCAGAGGATTTCAAAACATAACGATTCTAAAAACTCAAGGGCTCTTAAATGCTTCGCGAAATTCAAGCTATCTGTAATTTGGAAGAATAGTAACAAAGCTCGGTAACCAGGCTTTTGAATTCCTTTGACCCTCAGTGGAAGTTATTGTGCGAACAGTACTATTGTTACAAAGCAGTTCAGCTTCTGCACAATGAGCCAGGGCATCCTAGTAAAGAGAGTTAAATACATTTTTACCATTATACAAATATTGTGTATAGTCTCCGAACTACTACATTACTGATCCAGCCAATAGATCTAGGAGTTAGTGCCACGTCCAAATCCTAGTACACAAGATCTTTTACCAGGCTGTTAGAGCAAGAGCATTGGTGAGAATGCAACGCCCCTAAAGGAGTTTTGAAAATTTTACATCTAAAATATCATCTAAAACAATAGTTTCCAACTTTTTTGCATTCGCGGACCGGCAAAATGTTGTGGAAACTTTTGGACCGACAATGTCAAAACAAAATCTTTAGGCTATTTTCGAGCATTTAATCTCGTGATATTCTATATTATAATGATCACTCCGTAAATATCCATAATTTATATACCAGACTATTCCGTGTGATCTACACTGCTGGTCACTCAAAATGCAACACCAAGAAGGACACGAGATAGCAAAGCCAGATTTACTGGACACATAACAACAGATACAGAGATGAAACGATTGAGCTTACATGCCCGTGCGACTTGCGGAACACGCGACATCAATAGTTCGTGTTACCTCCATGGCTGACAATAACTGCTGCCACACGCCGCGGCATCAAACGAAAGAGGCTCTGGATGTGGGTTTGGGGTATGTCGGTCCAGGCTGCTTCCTTACGTTTTCACAGTTTATCAGGCGTAGCCGCGGGTGGTGCTTGCCGGGCCACTCGGTTGCCGATCAACGACTAGACGTGTTCGATGGGCGACATATCGGGAGAACATGCGGGCCACGGCAGCAGTGACACCTGGTGGGCCAGGAAGAATTGTTGCAGGATGCGTCCAACGTGCGGGCGCGCATTGTCCTGTTGAAACGTGGTCGCTGGCTGGTCCTGCAGGTAAGGGAGGACTACAGGCTCCAAAACGTCGGAGATGAGGCGGTGGCTGTTGAGTGTACCGGCGACGCGTACCAGAGGGGTGCGGGTGTCATATCCAAATTGCGCCCCAAACGATAACGCCAGGAGACGGACCGCTATGGCAATGCAAAATGCAGTCGTCATGCAGTCTCACGCCGCAGTGCCGCCTCACGCAGATCCGACCATCGTGGTGTTGCCGGCACAAGCGGGATTCGTCGGAGAAGATAATGTCGTGCCATTCCGTAGTCCAGGTGCGGCGTTCAACGGCCCACTGCCACCGCAATCACCGGTGGTGTAACGTAAATGGTAATCGGAGCAATGGGCGCCGTGCGACAAGTCCCCGCTCCTGCAGACGACGTCAAACGGTACGTGCTGACACAGGTCGTTGCGCAACAGAACCTAATTCCTGCGCTAACGTTCGTGATGTGGCGGTGCGAGCCGTCAATGCCCGCCGCACAACATGCCGGTCCTCTCGTTCGGTGGTGTGCTGCGGCTACGACAATCGCTCATGTCTGTCCGTCCGTTCCTCCTGCACCCACCGAATCCATTCTCGTCTCACTGTGGCTGGATGTCAAACCACACGAGCGCCGATGTCTCGGTACGATAAACCGTTGTCACGATAAGCCACTATTCGTCCTCTGCCGAACTCCGAAACGTGCTGTTATACTGCCGGACCTGTGCGTGGGAAGCTTCCCTCTCACAGGTCCGGCAGCACAACACACTTCCACTACTTACACCCCACTTTCTGTTCATCCTTCTTATAGTGCTTCTTGGTGGCGTGTCGGGCGCACATGATTTGCATATGCCCTGCAATGCTAATCGTTTGCATGGCCCCTCGTGGGCGACGCATGCTGCGAATTTCAGGCCAATCGGATGCTTCCTTTTTGATGTTGCATTTTGGGTGGCCAGCAGTGTACTTTCAGCTAATGTCATTTAAGCTGTTAATATTCTTTAGTGCATTCTATACCTAGTCAATATATCTCGCTGCTGCTTCGTGATCACCTTCTCCAGTTGTGGTTCCAGCGTCGTTTCTGCAAGGCGCAGTGCAGAATTAATGTCCATTGTGTTCTTGGGCTTTTTTTGATTGCCGAAACGGCTGAAAAGGTTTTCTCGCAATAAATACGACGTCGAAAAAGTTATCATTAATTTTAGAGCGTTGTCGCTGAGACTTGGATGTTCTCTCTCCATAATACCCCAAAACTGAGTCAGAGATTTGGATCTGAATCTCGATACCAGAGTGGTATTAGAAAGAAGTTCAACAAAGCTTTCCTTTTCCTGGTGAGTTAGCCTGCAGGAGTTCAGATACCAGACTGGCATCAGAAGGAAGTTCAACAAAGCTTTCCTTTTCCTTGGTGAGTCAGCCTGCAGGAGTTCAGATACCAGACTGGCATCAGAAGGAAGTTCAACAAAGCTTTCCTTTTCCCGGTGAGTTAGCCTGCAGGAGTTCAGGTACCAGACTGGCATCAGAAGGAAGTTCAACAAAGCTTTCCTTTTCCTTGGTGAGTTAGCCTGCAGGAGTTCAGATACCAGACTGGCATCAGAAGGAAGTTCAACAAAGCTTTCCTTTTCCTGGTGAGTTAGCCTGCAGGAGTTCAGATACCAGACTGGCATCAGAAGGAAGTTCAACAAAGCTTTCCTTTTTCTGGTGAGTTAGCCTGCAGGAGTTCAGATACCAGACTGGCATCAGAAGGAAGTTCAACAAAGCTTTCCTTTTCCTGGTGAGTTAGTCTGTAGGAGATCAGATACCAAACTGGCATCAGAAAGAAGTTCAACAAAGCTTTCTTTTTTTACCTGGTGAGTTAGCCTGCAGGAGTTCAGATCTTCTGTGAAGAGATTAGCGACCCAAGCTTCCTTTTAATCTTCCGCAAGAGGAGTTTTTAAAAATTTAGATCTAGATTTCCTCTTACTTTGACTCCATTTCCATTCAAAAGAAAAATAAATAAATTCAGTCGTTTCTCGCGGACGAGCAGAAAAACCTCCCCAACCGGCAGTTTTGAACACTGATATAAAAAAAAATTCACGTGTGTCTAGGAGAAAGAAAATCTGGAAACCAGCCATTTAGTGAGAGGGAAACTTTGGAGGGATATCATAAAAGATTCTCAAGAACACGTTGAGAATAATGAAGCGCAAACTTCTAGTCACGAAAATGACGATGTAGAAAAGCTGATCAGCACTATAGGGATGGCCTATCTAATAAAATGAAGGTGGCCAAAGCTTGCAGCTGAGGTAGGAAAATATTATCTATATGTTGCATAAGGAAAACCAAAGTAAAGTTGATGACCGTAAAAGGACTTAATGCGCCTTTGGAATACTGGAAAAATGTGTGCTTGTTTCTGGAAAAAAGATCGGGGCATGAAATGAAGTGCAGAAATGATACGAAATTAAGAACAAATTTGTAAAATCATGCAATGCATTGCTTATGATACGCTTTCCAACATACCAGAAATTATTACTAAAGTTATGTGGATAATGGCTGTGGAATAAATCTCGCTCCTGTGTCCTGACCTTTGATCCCATTTCGATGATATTTAACAGAACCGGTTCAGTATTATAGCTCAGAAATGACATGCTAAAGTTTTGTCGCAATAAAAGTAGTTTTGCGCAAGTTATGAGAATAATGGCTGTGGAATAAATCTTGCTTTTGTGCAATGACCTTTGACCCGATTTCGTTTATATTCAACAGAACCGGTTCACTATTTCTCCGGAGCAACATGATAACGTTTTGTCGCAATCGAAGCATTTTTAAGTAAGTTATGATGCACAAGGGCAATGGAATGGATCCCACTGCAGTGTCCTGACCTATGATCTCATTTCCCCCATTTTCAATAGGGTTTGTCCCCAGGTGGTCCCCTACCACATACTAAAATTTCATCGAAATCGAACCATTTTTATGCAAGTTATGCTGCATAAGGGCAATGGAATAAATTGCGCTCTTATGTCCTGCCTGACCTTTGACCCCATTTCGCCCATTTTAAATAGTGCTCGTGCCCAGGTGGTTCTCTGCCTCATACTAAAATTTCAACGAAATCGAACCATTTTTACGCAAGTTATGACGCATAAAAGCAATGGAATGGATCCAGCTCCTATGTCCTGACCTTTGACCCTATTTCATCCATTTTCAATAGGGATCGTCCCCAGGTGGTCCCTTACCACATACTAAAATTTCGTCGAAATCGAACCATTTTCGCGTGAGTTATCGTGCGGACGAACCGACAAAGCTGGAGCATATACGCTTCTTCAACCTACGGTTGGAAAGCGTAAAAAATGAACTGAATAATGAACTGATTTTACACATCGATGGATGAGGGTTTACTGAGTTTAACCAAGCCAGTCTATAAAATATAAGGGTCGCCCAAATGAAAGTGAGACTTTTGTATTACCGTCGTTGTATAATTACACAGAGCCGTACATTTGCGCCGGTAGATGGCGTGTCATGCCAGGAAGCACGCTGTTATCGGCGGCACGTGTCAGTGTGCTGTTTGCACGTGCGGCGGAAAGTTGAATACGTAGGGTAGTGACATGGATTCGTCTTAACAAGCCCAGCGGGCAGTTTTTGACGGTAGAAGGTGTTAGTGGAGCCGAAGTTTATCGTCGTATGAAGGATGTGTATAGGAATGAGTATCAGTCACGGTGTACAGTGTTCCGCTAGTGTAGTTAATTTCGTAAAGGATGTGTGAGCACGAAGGACATACCAAGACCTGGGCAAGCACCCGTGGCCATCACCATGGAGTCGATTGCTGCCTTGGACAACCTTGTGAAGGAGAATCACCGAATGAACACCCGCGAGCTTGCGGAAACATTGTCCCTGAGTAAGGGAACTGTTAACACAATTCTCCATCGCCAATTGGGACACAGCAAGGTTTGCGCACATTGGGTCCCCAAGCAGCTCCAGAAGGAGTTGAAGACTTGGCTAATGGGTGCTTGCCTGGACCATCTCTATCGTTACCACGCAGAGGGAGACAGTTTCTTTCCAAGATTGTGACCGCAGATGAAACTTGGTGCCACCACTTCGATACGACCACAAGACGGATGAGGGCGGAATGGCGGCATCCCAACTCTCCACAACCAAAAACAGCTCAGTCCTCCTTAAGAGCTGGAAAAGTGATGATCACGGTTTTCTTTAATGAGAATGACACATTTCTGTTGGATTGGCTGGACGCTGGCAGTACGGTGAAGGCAACCACATACTGCAATACGTTACGCAACCTCAAAAGGGCGATCAAATACCCGGTATGTTGTCAAATGGGGTTACTCTGCTGCACGACAACGCACGCCCGCATGTGGGCCAAGATTTGCTGCTGAACTTCCGCTGGGAGGTCCTCGTTAAATCTTAATAAGCTTTACATTGTGCAGTCTGTATTCGCGAGCACCCGACTTTTGGCAACATCTGTACGTGTTTCCGCTATCGATTTTCATTTACACTGCCATAAATAGAAATTCCAGCACCTTAAAGGAATGCTGGGATTTGCACGAAATTTGAAGGGTGGATGGGAGATGTAAATGATTACAACTGCAGCGCACATGCAAATGCGAGGCGCGCGCAGCGCCATCCGAAACCTCACACAAAGGGGTGTATAAAAGAAGTCTCACAGAGAACAGGTTTTAAAACTTGATTTCGCTAAACTCGGCGGTACGCAGTTGTTAACATGTAAACATGCCACGTAGGAGGACGAGGCAACCATACAAACGCTTGATGGAGTTTCAAAGAGGTAGAATCGTTGGACTCAGAGAAAGTTTTTTATCATACCGTGTTATTACTTAATGCGTTAGGCGTTAAGCAACTGCCGTTATGCGTACATAGCGTCAATTGACAGCAGAAGGTTTTACGCATCGTCGTACGGGGTCTGGAGCTGGAAATCGCACGCCCAAGCGGGAAGACAAACACTTGCACCGTATGGCGGTTACGTCATGCACAACACTATTCACGACACTTGTGCAGCAGCAGAGGATGGTTACACATCGTCCGACGTCTTAAAGCACTGTTCGTCACCGATTTCTGTAGAAAGGCCTCGTTGCTCGCAGTCCATTGCTGCGACTTCCCTAGACTCAGAACCATAAAAGCACTAGTGATTGAACCATTGAATCGCTAGTGATTGCAGTGGTGCCGCGAACGTCGAAACTTGAGTTCTGAATGGGAGTATATTGTGTTTTGGGGCGAGTCCTGATTTAAGCTGATGCATCACAATCCTTGTTCGCAGATACCGTGGTGCACTACATCTGGAAGGCTGCACTGTGCAGGCCCATGTAGGTCCCACGCCGAGCTTGATGGTCTGGGGCGCTATTGTGTTTCATTCACGCACTCGCTAGCTACGCAGCAAAGGCACCTTGAACAGCCAACGCTGCATCATGGAAGTGTTGGAAGTTGAACTTCTACCCTTCCTTCAGACGATTCCGGGAGCCGTCTTAGAGCAAGACAATGCCCGACCCGATGTTTCTCGTACTGTCCAAGGCGTACTGTGTGCGCATGACGTCGCTCGTCTTTCCTGGCTTGGTCGCTCGCTGGATTTGTCACCTATAGAGAACATCTGGGATGTCATCGCGGAACGATTGGCACGCATGGCCTCGCCGCCTGTCACAACCAACGAATTGTAAATGTGTGTAGAAACAGAATGAAATACAATACTGCAGACGACCATCCAAACTATGTTTTATTCGATCCCACGGCGTGTGGGGTCGGTTATCACCGCCCAGGGTGGATATACTTAGTACTAAGTTTTTGACCTTCCTCATCACGAACCGGTCTGTAATTATGGTGGTTTGCAGCCTGTTCCATAACTAATCACTCCGATAAATATCACTGTGATTGCTTGTTTCTTTCTTGGTGTTGCGATTTCTGATAACAGCAGTGCATATGTTCGCATATACATCACTAATAGCGTAACTGATCATATATCCTATGCCGGCTGCCCCTACACACACATACGAGGTGTATCAATTTAATTCCGTGAACGATCGCGTAGTGTCGCCCTTGTGATAATGTGGACAGAATCACGTCCATGTGTGTGTTTGCACATGTTTCAAGCAGAGTATGTGTGAACTCCAGACCAGAAGAGTTATTCGTGAGTGAGCAGTTGCGAAACAAATACAAGCCTGTCTATCAGTTTTCACAAAGAGTGACAGAAATTGAGAGCAGCGCACTATCATCAAATTCTATGTAAAGTACGACAAAAGTGTTACTCAAATGTTAGAGCTATTGAAAGTGGAGTATGGTGAGGATAAGGGTGCTACGAAAAATTCGCGTCTTTGAGTGGCATAAGAGCCGAAAAATCACGCATGCTATTGAAACTGGATTATGGTGAGGGTGAGGGTGCTATGAAAAATTCGTGTCTTTGAGTGGCAAAAGAGCCGAAAAAATCACGCGTCCTATTGAAAGTGGCGTATGGTGTGGATGCCGAAAAAATCACGCATGCTATTGAAAGCGGTGTATGGTGTGGATGCTATGAAAATATCATGTGTATTTGAGTGGCATAAGAGCCGAAAAAATTACGCATGTTATTGAAAGTTGCGCATGGTGTGGATGCTATGAAAATACCACGTGTATTTGAATGGCATAAGAGCCAAAAAAATCACGCATGCTATTGAAAGTGGTGTGGATGCTATAAAAATACTATGTGCCTTTGAGTGGCATAAGGGCCGAAAAAGTCACGCATGCTATTAAAAGTGGCATATGGTGTGGATGCTATGAAAATATCATGTGTATTTGAGTGGCATAAGAACCGAAAAAATCACGTATGCTATTGAAAGTGGCGTATGGTGTGGATGCTATGAAAATATCATGTGTATTTGAGTGGCATAAGAGCCAAAAAACGCACGCATACTGTTGAAAGTGGCGTATGGTGTGGATGCTATGAAAATATCATGTGTATTTGAGTGGCATAAGAGCTGAAAAAGTCACGCATGATATTGAAAGTGGCGTATGGTGTAGATGCTATGAAAATATCATGGTGGCGCAGTGGTCTAAGCGATGGCCTCTGATCATTCGGCCGAAAGGGCTCCGGGTTCGAATCCCGTCAGGCATGGATGTTGTGTGTTTGTCTTACGGCACTGGCTCTCTCCCTTCCCTGGAACCAGTGACCCTAACTTAGTTACGTGCGACTGCTTATAGCCCATTGAGTTGCTCACGGTGGTCGTCAAACCTCCAATAAAAAAATATATATATAATGTGTATTTGAATGGCATAAGGGGCGAAAAAATTCCGCATGCTATTGAAAGTGGCGTATGTTGTGGATGCTATGAAAATATCACGTGTATTTGAGTGACATAAGAGCCGAAAAAATCACGCATGCTATTGAAAGTGGCGTATGGTGTTGATGCTATGAAAATATCATGTGTATTTGAGTGGCATAAAAGCCGAAAAATGCACGCATACTATTGAAAGTGGCGTATGGTGTGGATGCTTTGAAAATATCATGAGTATTAGAATGGCACAAGAACCGAAAAAATCACGCATGCTATTGAAAGTGGCGTATGGTGTGGATGCTATGAAAATACCATGTCTATTTGAGTGGCATAAGAGCCGAAAAAGTCACGCATGCTATTGAAGGTGGCGTATGGTGTGGATGCTATGAAAATATCACGTGTATTTGAGTAGAATAAGAACCGAAAAAATCACGCATGCTATTGAAAGTAGCGTATGGTGTGGATACTATGAAAATATCATGTGTATTTGAGGGGCATGAAAGCCGAAAAACGCACGCATGCTATTGAAAACGGCGTATGGTGTGGATGCTATGAAAATACCATGTGTATTTGAGTGGCATAAGAGCCGAAAAAGTCACGCATGCTCTTGGAGGTGACGTATGGTGTGGACGCTATGAAAATATCATGTGTATCTGAGTGGCATAAGAGCTGAAAAAGTCACGCATGATATTGAAAGTGGCGTATGGTGTAGATGCTATGAAAATATCATGGTGGCGCAGTGGTCTAAGCGATGGCCTCTGATCATTCGGCCGAAAGGGCTCCGGGTTCGAATCCCGTCAGGCATGGATGTTGTGTGTTTGTCTTACGGCACTGGCTCTCTCCCTTCCCTGGAACCAGTGACCCTAACTTAGTTACGTGCGACTGCTTATAGCCCATTGAGTTGCTCACGGTGGTCGTTAAACCTCCAATAAAAAAAATATATATATAATGTATATTTGAATGGCATAAGGGGCGAAAAAATTCCGCATGCTATTGAAAGTGGCGTATGGTGTGGATGCTTTGAAAATATCACGAGTATTTGAGTGACATAAGAGCCGAAAAAATCACGCATGCTATTGAAAGTGGCGTATGGTGTTGATGCTATTAAAATATCATGTGTATTTAAGTGGCATAAAAGCCGAAAAATGCACGCATACTATTGAAAGTGGCGTATGGTGTGGATGCTTTGAAAATATCATGAGTATTAGAATGGCACTTGAGCCGAAAAAATTCCGCATGCTATTGAAAGTGGCGTATGGTGTGGATGCTATGAAAATATCATGTGTATTTGAGTGGCATAAGAGCCGAAAAAATCACTATTTGAGTGGAATAAGAGCCGAAAAAATCACGCATGCTGTTGAAAGTAGCGTATGGTGTGGATACTATGAAGATATCATGTGTATTTGTGGGGCATGAAAGCCGAAAAAATCAAGCATGCTATTGAAAGCGGCGTATGGTGTGGATACTATGAAAATATCATGTGCATTTGAGTGGCATAAGAGCCGAAAAACGCACGCATGCTATTGAAAGTGGCGTATGGTGTGGATGCTATGAAAATACCATGTGTATTTGAGTGGCATAAGAGCCGAAAAAGTCACGCATGCTATTGGAGGTGACGTATGGTGTGGACGCTATGAAAATATCATGTGTATCTGAGTGGCATAAAAGTCGAAAAACGCAGGCGTGTCACGGTCGCAGTTAAAGACCACGCTTGTGTGTTTTTTGGATCACAAGGGGATGGCTCATTGAACAGGAAAATTCAGTCAACCAACAAAGCTATTTAGAAGTGTTGAAAAGGTTACATTATTCTGTTGGAAGGAAACAAGCTGAACTGTGGCCTGACAATGCACCAAGCTATGATGCGCTCAGTGTTGGAGACTTCCTGGTTAAGAAATCAATTAATCAATTATCAAATTAAAGAATAGACTTTATTCACCAGATATAGCATCTTACGATTTCCGTTACTTCCCAAAAATTAAAACTGTCATGACAGGAAGAAGATTTTCAGACATTTCTGACATCCAGCGAAACGGTACAAAGGAACTCAAGAGTATTCAAGTAACAGAGTTCAAGGTATGTTTCCAGCAATAGCAACAGCGTGTAACTAAATGCATAGTTGCGGAAAATGAGTACTTCGAAGGTTAAAAAAGAACTCCAGAGTATTCCAGAAAGAGAGTTCCAGGTATTTTTTCAGCAATGGCTACAACGTCTAACTAAATGCATAGCTGCGGATTGCTTCAAAGGGGACAATAGCATGTAGTGTACAAGTGCGCACTGATTTTTCTACAGGAACATTATGGGAATTAGATTGTCACACCTCTTACGTTGCTTAGAATAAGGACTTTTGGAATACAGTCGTAGTCTTGCTGAAAAACTTATTTATGAGCCTCAGTTCTAAATAAGAAATATTCTTAATAATTTCCGCAATAGCCTATTCAAAATATTTACATTTTTCAATTTATATGAAAAGTACCTGGATAACAATTCAAGTGCTATGGATTTCACTTCTTGCATGCAATAGTTCAGAGCCACTTAGCCGAATTCCGTCTAAGAGTTTACAATTAAACTTTGCCAACACAGAGATACCATCTCCTCGGAAACGAGCCTGTAAAACGCACTCGAAGAAAACAATCTTTAAACGCTATGCCTGAAAACACTTTCGAGATATGCACTGGCGTCCTCAAGTGACATAAAAACAAAGTGCTCTGATTAATTCTCCCCCAAACATTTATTACCCATTTACTGCTATCTCGGAGTGGCTATAAAAAGTTCATCAATTCTTCTCGGCATTATTGTAGTCGCAGAGATTAGCTTAGGCAGTATTTTACTGCCAGAGATTTAAAGTAATACTACTCGATCGAAATGATAATAAACTTTCTTCTTAAGCTGAGCTAAAATAAATAACTTCGTAGAAATGACACACCGTTGCCATTATAGTTGACATCTTCATCATCATCATTTCATAAAAACATTGTTCATCATAAATATTGTCACACAGTCTGAAATAAACTAAGCGTTCGTTGAAGAATTATGGCTATAACTTCAACCGTATGCAAAGCGTTCGGCGTACTATATTTTGGGGACTTTTTGAACAGCCTGTTTGTGTAGGACTATTTAAAAAGTTTTACAGATATACAATCGATCCCATATGTAACGAAGTTCAAAGGAGAGTTAGAAACATTCGGTATGCGAAAACTTCGTGATACGCAATCAAAACAAAAGAGGACAATGTTTGGCATATATAGTTAGTCATAAATTATTCACCAATTAATCAAATGTGAAAATCGAGAGAGTACTCTCGTGCTTTTTGTAGATAATTTATGCTAGGCATCTTTCGCTTGTCAAGATATGTGTGAAATAAAACGAACAATCTGTGCGAATAAATACAGCACATTGCATTTATTTGCGTTACTCATGATAACACGAGTCACAGTCCGATACACACTAAGTGGAATTAAATCGTAACAACAAACAATAAGGTATACTAATTCTTGACATCAAGCAATACTTAGGCAGGTTGATAAATGAATGTCATTTTCGCAAAACCAATGAAAGAAGGTATGTGAGTCATAAAAGTAAATATTTACAGAACTACGGCGGCAGTAATAGTAAGAATTTCAGCGTTTAGTTTTTCAAAAGCAATATTTTTAATTTTTATTATTTTTATACGTTATTCAGATTTAGAGGAACGTAAGAAAGGATCCTGACACTGATGGAATGTGATGTAACTACAAAAGTCCATATGCGCATGCGCAAGCTAAAATCTGACCTCAAGATAGAAAGCAATGCTGAATCGCAAGTGTGTTAGTGAGGCGAATTAGTAACTTTTGGTCTAGGATATCTACAGGTTACTCTCCATCGTGTCATACATAATTTTACAGCTTTCGTCAATAGCAAGCAACACCCCCATGGCTTGGTCGAGAGGAAGAAATATTTCGCTACTGCGCACCGTTTTCATAACATCAAAAATGGATTTTTGTAATGGCTTTTATTACATTTAGAACACTGTTAAAAAATCTACTTAAAAATGAGAATCTAAACTTACTTGGTTTTTTATTAAGTACAATCGTATCGTAAACGAGTACATGACATGCTCAAATATAAGTAACCATACGTACTTACAAATAACTGCGTCAATAAATATAAATATAATCTCCTATTACTAGCGATGTCTTTGTTTAGTCACTGACGTATTTGGAGGATTTTCACTCCTATTATTTCATTTTAGATACTGTAGATTCCAAGAGAAATTGTTTAATAAATATGTAAAGTGGACGACATAAATGATTAGTACAACACAGTCACTGATCACAAGTAATTTAATTACGCATAAAGTATCTTTGTGTACGTTTTTATATTAACTATATTTGTGTCAATCTCATAAATAATATATTGTCGCTTCATCACTATATTTTTCATAAAATTGTAGGGTCCATTTGCCCAGCATGTGACAACGAGTATATCTATTATCCCAGATGTGCCATCGAATAAAATGCTTCCAAAGGAATAAATGAGGAAGCACGTATTCCAAATTTGAAATCGAGCTGCGGATGGCTTAGTAGTTAGAGATTCAGACTACTGATGGAGGGACTCCAGGTTCAAACCTAGCCTGATAGGTTGGTGTAAATTCCTAACAATCGCTGAATGTCTACCGTGGTGGTGTGAATTTCTAACAATCGCTGAATGTCTACCGTGGTGGTGTGAATTCCTAACAATCGCTGAATGTCCACCGTAGTGGTGTAAATTCCTAACAATCGCCGAATGTCTACCGTGGTGGTGTGAATTTCTAACAATCGCTGAATGTCTACCGTGGTGGTGTAAATTCATAACAATCGCTGAATGTCTACCGTGGATGGTGTGAATTTCTAACAATGGCTGAATATCTGTCGTGCATCGGACGAGGACATGAAATGACGGCCCCCGGGTAGGAATCCCCCGGTTACATATAAATGTGTTCATTCCTAAGCCCCCTAATTTCTCTCTGCCTTCTATCTGAAAAATCGTACGGGGGCGTGATCTAGTGTGCTCTCCCTCACTTACAAACTATCCTGTCAGAATCGCTAGATTCGCTCTAACTTCCTTCAGTTTCTGCGCCCTGCCCGAAAAGGCAGTTTCTGCGCCCTGCCCGAAAAGGCACAGAAACTGAATGAAGTTGGAGCACATATATTTGAAATATATGGATTTCTTGAGTACATATATTTGAAATATATGTACTCAAAAGTGAGTACATATGTTTCAGATTAGAAATACCAGATATACTCACAATTGATTCCCTGCATATACTAAAAAATGAGAACGTGTCTTTTCCAAAAATGAGACGCAAATACTTGGAGCTATTGTGACGTGCCTGTCCAGCAGGACGCGCACGACATAAAGGCAGATAACAGTCAGAACGAACGTCCGCGTAGCTCAGTTGGTAGAGTGACTTGTTCCGGAATGAGAGGACGCGGGTTCGAGCCTCGGCGTGGATAAAAATGACGGAGAAATTTACTTCGTTATACTATTATAAGCCTAGAATGTACTGAAAATTGAGTACATTTTGCTTATTTCTAAGTACCAATTTTTAACAGTGCATCAGGTACTCGTAATTTACGTAGATTGCAATGAGAAAATGTTACATTTATGTAAAACGTGAAGAAATAATGTTCAGTGATCATTTCGTAAAATACATTTTTGAGTAACAACGAAATTAATTACAGTTTCGTCACTTTCATGGGGCAGCATTAAAAAAAACAGATTTAAACAATGGTTTTGACTACTTCCGTTATCTATTTTCGTTACAAAGATTTGAATAAACTCTGCGAGAAGCAAAACGTTTAATTAATGCAAAAATTAAAGTGAATGCTAAGATATAAAATTTCACCTGTTACATTTGTTTCCCTGTTTACACGCTATGTCAGAAATGTGAATCAATTAGGAGAATTCAAATTCGTGCAGAAATAGTCCTATTGATGCCATGTGACATTATGTCATATTAATATCTGATATCTATATTATGTCACGTAACACTTCATTTAAACTTATTCCATCTTCTGTATATGATGATGGGTTCTAGGAAACCTGAAAGTTCTTATATTTGTATATACAATAAAATCTTTAAATTCAGCCAACGAATTTAAATTTGTATTGTGAGTGACTCTTGTTATTAAGATCGCGCATTGAAGGCAACTACCTCGATTACTTTGTGAATCAATTGCTGCTTGTTTTGTGCTTGTTATGATAGCAGCAATCATTACGGAGGATTTTTAGAACGTCTTTGATAAAAAATTAAAACTGGCAACAGCGGATTAGACCAACACGAAAGAAACATCTGCTACAGTTAAGTATCGTCTGCATAAAAAATGGCATACTCAAACAAGCTGTGGACAGAAGGTTATGTGTTTTCTCTTTTCGAAAAGAAATATTCGTATTCTGTAATTAAAAAACGCTGCGGAAATCATGGAATCAGCATTTCTAAATGTAAAAAAAGCAATGTTATTAATAATAGAGGGAAAAATCCTCAGGCACTGCTTTTAACAGGAAAAAGAACACCAAACGAATATCCAAAGGAAGTACGTACTTTCAGGACTATTAAAAGTAAGGCCTCTGGTCTTAAAGGAAAATAACTGACCCAAAGAGCAATTGCTAAATCTGCAAAAATCTTCGTTTCAACTGTAAACAAGTTAAAAAACAATTATTTGAATCTGAAAACAAATCATAATGTTCACCGTCTTTCGCCTAGACACGTGGCTAAGAAGGGAACACGGTGTAGACTTCTTTATGAAAATCACTTAGCCGGAGACAGATGGAAATTTACTGTGACTGTTGAAGAAGCACGTATCTATAACGAAGTAAATTTCTCCGTCATTTTTGGTCTACGCCGGGATTCGAACCCGAGACCGCTTATTCCGGAACAAGTCGCTCTACCAACTGAGCTACGCAGACGTTTATTCCGATTCCTATCTGCATTTATGTCGTGTGCGTCCTGCTGGCAGGTACGTCACATCTCCCCCCCGAAAGAGGGCCGGGGGCATGGCCCACGGGTCAGCCGTGACCATGAATCGTTGCAGGCAGCCATCCACTGTAGAACGTGCACTTGAGAACTCCCAGTCAATCTGCTGTGTGGAATGCAACATCACACATTTTTATTTTTCGAAGCGCTGGAGAAGGAATTCTCAGATTTTTCCTGTCTCGCGGTGTGGAAATAACATCACACCAATGCGAGATTTTGAACGGTCGGGTCAAATGAATAGTTCGGGCGCCATTATAACGAAGTAAATTCTCCGTCATTTTTGGTCTACGCCGGGATTCGAACCCGAGGCCGCTTATTCCGGAACAAGTCGCTCTACCAACTGAGCTACGCAGACGTTTATTCTGATTCCTATCTGCCTTTATGTCGTGTGCGTCCTGCTGGCAGGTACGTCACATATCTACCAAAACGTCTAACAAAAACTGATCGATTTGTTATCGCGAAAGAGCAGAAAAAGACTTACAAATTTGGTTCTAATAATTCAAAGAATGTTTCAGTAAAGGTTGCACGATTATAGCTGGTTTCTCGCACAATGGAAAATTAAAGTTAAGAAAAGTTGACAAGAAGGTTAAAATCAATCCTTACCAAAATAATATTTTAACTCCTATATTTAAACAGGAAATATCCTTCCTTTATCCACAGAGCCTTCACAGGGTTTAATTCCATTAGGATAAAACTACTAGTCATACATATAAATCTACCATTCTTTTTCTCGAAAAAAATTAAAACACAGACGGGTATCAAGACTATATTATATACCTTCTGCACGGACCGCCGGTGGCCTAGTGGTCGACGTTCGTGAGTGCCACTGAAAAGACCTCGGTTTCAATCCCACCAGGTACGAACGCTTGAGCCACTAAATATTCAACATACGTCGGATTGGCACGTTAAGCCGCCGGAGCCCAGGTACTGGCCCCCAGATAATGAATAAGGGCATCTTTCTCCTCCTTTCTACCTTGCTTCGGTGTCACTTTCCTATCGAGCACTCTAGCCCAAATCTCCTAGCTTCTTATTTTCTAAGGGTTATTTAAGATTTAAGGTTTTACACAGACACTCCCTTCCTCAAATCCTATGCATATGATTTGATCTATACCTTCTGCGCATATTCCTTCAAAGCCCCCAGATGTGTTACTAATGGACTGCTGTGCCTTTGGACTATTAAGCAAGTTAGTAAAATCATGCAATGCATTGATTATGATACGCTTTCCAACATACCAGAAATCATTACTCAAGTTATGAGAGAAAAGGCTGTGGAATAAATCTCACTCCTGGGCCCTGACCTTTGATCCTGTTTCGATGATTTCAACAGAACCGGTTCAGTATACCTCCGAAATAACCTGATAAAGTTTCGTCGCAATCGAATCATTTTTACGTAAGTTATGATGCATAAAGGCTATGGAATAGATTCCGCTCCTGTGTCCTAACTTTTTGACCCCATTTCGCCCATTTTCAATAGGATTCGTTGACCCCATTTCGCCCATTTAATAGGCAGACCCCTACAACATCCTAACATTTCATTCAGATCGAAGAATCTTTACATAAGTTATGACGCATAATGGCGATGGAAGTGATTCCGCTCCTATGTCCTGACCTTTGACCCCATTTCGCCCATTTTCAACAGGGTTTGTCCCCAGGAGCTCTCCTACCATATACTAAAATTTCATCGAAATCGAACCATTTTTACGCACGGTATGACGCATAAAGGCAATGGAATGAATCCCGCTCCTATGCCGTGACCTTTGATCCCACTTCACCCATTTTCAACAGGGTTCATTCCCAGGTGGTCCCCTACAATATGATAAAATTTCATCGACATCGAACCATATTTACGCACGTTATGACGCATAAGGGCAATGAAATGAATCTCGCTCCTATGCCGTGACCTTTGAACCCATTTCGTTCATTTTCAATAGGGTTCGTCCCCAGGATATCCCCTATCACATACTAAAATTTCATCGAAATCGAACCATTTTTACGTGAGTTATCGTGCCGACAGGCGGACGGACGGACAAAGCTGGAGCAAATATGCTTCTTCAACCTACGGTTGGAAAGCGTAAAAGAAGAGCGCTTTACAAACGCAGACCTAAAACAATGAACTATGGAGAACAGTGGAAGAAGAGTGGAATAAAGTACCACTATCAATTTCAAGAAATGCTCTGTTATCTTAGAAATCTAGATGTAGGTTCATAGTCCAGACAAAAGCTCAGAACATTTAGGAAAGAATTCATTTTATTTTAAACATTAATTAAATTTATATGGAAGTAGACATTCGTCATACATAACACGATATGCAACTTGCTCATTAACCACCTTTGACGAAATAATGAAGATCACTTCTACATTTAATCAAGTTAAAAACGGTATTTACAAGTTAAAACATATGATAGATTAAAACACTAGATCTTTCGATCACACTAGTGATCTTCATCAGGTCACTCACCTAATGGCATCAAGGTACGTCGACACGCAATATATAGGGATTTTTTGATGACCCAAATAATGGGTAGAGCGCATGCTCACGAAAGTTGTTGTGAACACACACAGAGAGAGAGAGAGAGAGAGACAGGTAACAGTACTGCAAAAGAAGAGAGTAAAAATGATGCTACACAAGTATTAATATTTCAGCTGTAATTATTATTTCCGCAATGTTCAAGTAGAGCAGTCCATGTTCGTGGGAGGAAAGAAGGTACGTCGTCATTACAGCAAATACCTCTATAATGGTGAATATATAAGCTTTCTGCAAAGAGGGTCATGCTTTTGGTGCTGTGTGTAATGAGGATTTTGCATTCATCCCATAATGGTCTATGTGTGCCGCTAGCTACCAATCAGGCTAGGGCTGTCGAATGTGAGCCTGTTCTGACATCGCGTGTGTGTTCGAGATAACGGGTTTTTAAATTACGTAGGGTGGAGCCTATGTACACTTGATCTATTTCATTGGGGTTTAAAGCTCTCAGGGGAATAAAGTAGACGCCGTACCTGTGTTTGGTTTCAACGGGATCCCTGTCACGTTTAATTAGAGTGTACAAATTGTGTGTTTGTAAACCAAAGTTTATATTAAACTTGACACATGCAAGTTTTAGAACGCTGGTGCAGCCGGGAAAATAGCTCATGGATCCTACGTACCTGGTAAGGGTGCGGGTTTTTTCTAATGCGGTAAACGCAAGTCGTCGATGCCTGCGGAGAATGGTGTGTACCAGGTCTGTCTTTCAGGTACCCGAATTCGCTAGCAATGACAAAAATTCGTTGAAGTTCAATGCGCCGTAGGCGTACAGATGACGAATGCGTAAATGCCCGTCGTACCAGGTAGCGCAGGGAAGCCAGCTTAACAGATAAAGGCTGCGCTGAGTTGTATGGGGCTATAATAGGGTGGGATGAGGGTTTACGGTACACTGAGTATTTTAAAGTGAAATTTTGGAGGTCCCGTTCTATGAGCAAGTCTAAGAACGGGAGTTTTAAGTTATTTTCCAATTCCAAAGTGAGGTTTATGGAGCGATATTTGCAGCTTAACAAATTGAGAAAATTCAGCAGGTCGGAATGCGGATGTGGCCAAAAGACAAGAACGTCATCCACATAGCAGGTGTAGAGGAGGGGTTTGAGCGTACATACGCCAAGTACCTCATTTTCCAGGGTTTGCATGACAACCTCGGCGAGAATCGCTGAGAGGGCTGAGCCCATAGTGGCGCCTTTTTCTGCTGGAAAATAACATCGTTGAATTTAAAATAAGACCTGGATGCAACGAGCATTAAAGCTGAAAGGACAGCCTCTATTTCCAAAGGTGGGAGAGGTGGATTATGAATATATAATTTTTGACAAATGATGTTGTGTGCATCTTGAAGGGGGATACTGGGGTATAGCGACACAACATCCAAGGATGCCATTATATACGGCTTGCCTTGCGAACTGAAGGATTTTATAAGATTAATAGCTTGTAGAGGGCTGTTAATTGAAAACTGAGAATGATTTAGGATGGGGGAGAGAGAAACTTTTCAAGGGCTTTTTCAAGTGAGCGGATAGGAGACGCATACGAAGAAACTAAGGGGGGGAGGGGTTGATTTTGTTTATGCAGCTTAATCTTCCAGAAGATTTCGGGTACTCTGAGGCCCTTAGAAGTGTTCATATTATTGGAAATTTCTTTAGGTAAGTGGCCATGATTCTTCAACTTTGCGACGGACGCAACGGTTGTTGCGACAGTATCAAATCTTAAAATTTTATGTGGAATATCTTGTATAGTTTCTTGCATCTTTAAGTGGTATGCATCACGGTCCAAGATTACAATCTTATTAGATTTATCGTCGGATATGATAGCCAAGTTAGTGTTTTTTTGTAATTCACATAGTTGACGCCTCTCCTTTTTGTAGGCTTGACTTTGATTTAATGTCGTGGTAGCGCTTTGGTGTGAATCTCGTTGGCTCAGGGCGGACCCATGCCGAAACGATTTAACAAATTTAGTTCGTGCGTCGTCCTGGTGTTCTTCAGGCAATATCCGGATGATACTTTCAGCTTGTGGCACAAGTTGAAAAAGATTCGGTCTAGTATTCGGATAGCAAAATTTAAACACCCGCTCCAGAGCGTTCTTCTGAACATCCGAGAGTTCGGTAGAGCTTAAGTTAACATACATTCTGGGCTCATGTCCGTTTGGTTGATTCGATCTTTCAAAACGAATGGGTCGAGATTGGATTTCCGAAGCCACCAGGCCACGGAGCTTAGTCATATGACGGTTGTGCTGTGATTCAGTTTCACTCTTTATAATAGCATGCAAAATAATCAGCGAGTAATCAACAGTAATAGTATTGTATGTTCTTGTGAATTGTCCATGTAGTGAGTAAGCCCTACGTGCAAGGTAATCTATGTAGGTTCGTTTCAAACGAATTGCGGTATTTAGTCTCTTGATCTCTGACAGCCTCAATGCACATAGGTCTTGCTTGGAAATAGCGAATCTTGTCAGTGTTAAAAACTTAGGTGTAACATGTAGCTGTTTGCAGTTATTCAAAAAGGCAAGGTGCGTCATCTCGGTTCCTATCTTGCGTCGCAATTTAAAAACGTCGCTGCCGTACCCATCATAACAAAGTGAGAGCAATGTAAGTATACCGGAAAGAGACTAAGTTAAAGTCACAGTACCATATTTCCTCAGGGTCCAACAGACTGTAGACGAACTTCGTGTTACAAGTGATATTCATATGGAAGTAGACATTGGTCATACATAACACGATATGCAACTTACTCATTAACCACCTTTGACAAAATGATGAAGACCACTTCTACATTTAATCAAATTAAAAACGGTATTTACAAGTTAAAACATATGATAGATTAAAACACTAGATCTTTCGATCACACTAGTGATCTTCATCAGGTCACCCACCTAATGGCATCAAGGTACGTCGACACGCAATATATAGGGATTTTTGATGGCCCAAATAATGGGTAGAGCGCATGCTCACGAAAGTTGTTGTGAACACAGAGAGAAAGACTGGTAACAATACTGCAAACGAAGAGAGTAAAAATGATGCTACACAAGTAATAATAATTCAGCTGTAATTATTATTTCCGCAGTGTTCAATTAGAGCAAGGGCCCTAAGTACCCGAAATCTTCTAAGGGCCCAGAGTACCCGAAATCTTCGGGAAGATCAAGCTCCATAAACAAAATCAACCCCTCCGCCCCTTAGTTACTTCGTATGCGTCTCCTATCCGCCCACTTGAAAAAGCCCTTGCAAAATTTCTGTTCCCCCATCCTAAATCATTCTCAGTTTTCAATTAACAGCCCTCTACAAGCTATTAATCTTATAAAATCCTTCAGTTCGCAAGGCAAGTCGTTTATAATGGCATCCTTGGATGTTGTGTCGCTATACCCCAGTGTCCCCCTTCAAGAGGCACACAACATCATTTGTCAAAAATTATATACTCATAATCCACCTCTCCCACCTTTGGAAATAGAGGCTGTCCTTTCAGCTTTAAAGCTCGTTGCATCCAGGTCTTATTTTAAATTCAACGATGTTATTTTCCAGCAGAAAGAAGGCGCCACTATGGGCTCAGCCCTCTCAGCGATTCTCGCCGAGGTTGTCATGCAAACCCTGGAGAATGAGGTACTTGGCGTATGTACGCTCAAACCCCTCCTCTACACCCGCTATGTGGATGACGTTCTTGTCTTTTGGCCACATCCGCATTCCGACCTGCTGAATTTTCTCAATTTGTTAAGCTCCAAATATCTCTCCATAAACCTCACTTTGGAATTGGAAAATAACTTAAAACTCCCGTTCTTAGACTTGCTCATAGAACGGGACACCCAAAATTTCACTTTAAAATACTCAGTGTACCGTAAACCCACATCCCACCCTATTATAGCCCCATACAACTCAGCGCAGCCTTTATCTGTTAAGCTGGCTTCCCTGCGCTACCTGGTACGACGGGCATTTACGCATTCGTCATCTGTACGCCTACGGCGCATTGAACTTCAACGAATTTTTGTCATTGCTAGCGAGTTCGGGTACCCGAAAGACCTGGTACACACCATTCTCCGCAGGCATCGACGACTTGCGTTTACCGCATTAGAAAAATCCGCACCTTTACCAGGTAAGTAGGATCCATGAGCTATTTTCCCGGCTGCACCAGCGTTCTAAAACATTCATGTGCCAAGTTTAATATAAACTTTGGTTTACAAACACGCAATTTGTACACTCTAATTAAACGTTACAGGGATCCCGTTGAAACCAAACACAGGTACGGCGTCTACCTTATTTCCCTGAGAGCTTTAAACCCCAATGAAATAGATCAAGTGTACATAGGCTCCACCCTACGTAATTTAAAAACCCGTTATCTCGAACACACACGCGATGTCAGAACATTCTCACATTCGACAGCCCTAGCCCGATTGGTAGCTAGCGGCACACATAGACCATTATGGGATGAATGCAAAATTATCCTTACACACAGCACCAAAAGCATGACCCTCTTTGCAGAAAGCTTATATATTCACCATTATAGAGGTATTTGCTGTTATGACGGCGTATCTTCTTTCCTCCCACGAACATGGACTGCTCTACTTGAACATTGCGGAAATAATAATTACAGCTGAAATATTAATACTTGTGTAGCATCATTTTCCTCTCTTCGTTTGCAGTACTGTTACCTGTCTCTCTCTCTCTCTGTGTTCACAACAACTTTCGTGAGCATGCGCTCTACCCATTATTTGGGCCATCAAAAATCCCTATATATTGCGTGTCGACGTACCTTGATGCCATTAGGTGAGTGACCTGATGAAGATCACTAGTGTGATCGAGAGATCTAGTGTTTTAATCTATCATATGTTTTAACTTGTAAATACCGTTTTTAATTTGATTAAATGTAGAAGTGATCTTCATCATTTCGTCAAAGGTGGTAAATGAGCAAGTTGCATATCGTGTTATGTATGACGAATGTCTACTTCCATATGAATATCACTTGTAACACGAAGTTCGTCTACAGTCTATTAATTAAATTACCGGAAAAACGTCACTAAAATGTGTGAACAAGATCCTCTGTATTATTATTATTTTTTTTACTTCCTCTAACGCAGTGGTAGAGAAGTTTCAAGATGCAAAATAAATTAACATTTTCTAGCTTTTCAGTGGCAAGTCTGTTTAAAATTATTTTCTTTTGTATAGTGTTTTCATCTTCGTCGCCTAATTGATCATTATTCTTGTCCTGAATGTGCTCTAATGCACATCTGCGCAATTTCCTCTCGAAAAATGTTTCTACACTTGACGAACAATCACTGAATTTAAGTTTCTATTGATCCTTGTTTTTCTTTTTTTTAAATTGTCGAACGAGAATTTGGTGCAAAATCAAATTTTTTGGAACGAAATTTTTAACCCTCGCTTTTCCTACTAAGCTGACTTCTTCGATTACTTCATTGAGTGTAAAAGTTTTGATTAATGATTTTTCGATTTTAGTAAGCATGTTACACAAACGAAAAAAAAACACCCACAAATAGTCGAAGTCCAACTAAATTTACCAAATGTTGCCAACACCTTTCTTTGTTACCTAGGTGAAGCTACTTGGTAACAACACCCACTTAAGAGAGTCGTTCCATCCCGAAGAGGTGAGGAATCCCAGTTGGGAATCATACCGCGGCATAGCGACATTAATGTGCATCGTTCACTTGATCGAAAGGTCACTTGACCGAAAATCACTTCTCCGAAAAGCATTTGATCGAAAGGTACATTTCATCGAAGCGTCACTTGACCGAAAAGTTAATTTCCCCGAAAGGCACTTCATCTGAAAGTTCATTTCATCGAATGGACATTTAATTGAAAACTTCATTTTACCGAATGATTACTTTACCTAAAAGTTCATTATATCAAAAGTTAATTTACCGAATGGTCAGTTTATTGAAAACTTAGAATTTTGTTGTTAGAGATGTGTTGGAGTGTGGTGCAGCTGTTTGAAAAACTGGCCACCTAAACATTATCAGACTGTATAAAACATACAGTTTTAATTTCTATGAAACACCTCCCATGAGTAGGTTTTTCGAAATATAACATTATTTTATAAGGCCTAGATCTGTGCGTTTTTGTCAAATTTTAATCCTCCGAGCTCATATTCAAAAGGGTTACATAGTAAATCAAGTGAATAATGTTCTACTTTTACACAACCACAAAACATTAATTTTATGACCGTAGGCCGAGATACAGGCCATTTTAACAGATTTTAACCCTACTCATATTCATAAGCATTACATAAAATGTAAAGTAGCTTTTTATGTAAATCTTATGAACATGAACACGCACGGTTAAAATTTGCTAAGAAGGCCTAAGCCGAGACATAGGGCCCTAAAACTGATTCTTTTTGCCTGAAAAAATGTGCAGCATTATTAACTTGACTTTTTATGTAAACCTTATGAACATGAGCATTGAACATGACTTTTATGTAAACCTTATGAGCATGATTATTTGCTAAAAAGGCCTAAGTCGAGGCCTAGGGACCCAACATTAATTATTTTTGCCTGAAAACTAAATCTTTGCGTTCTCTGTGACACGGAGAAATGAAAAGTGCAATTTGAGTATAATCCCCTAACGTTTCGGTGGTCTGTCTGCCGAACTTGCACCATGCTTCAACAGATCCTGTAATGAAATCCAAAGTTTTCGATAAACCGATCCTTCGGTGATATGACTTTTCGATGAAATGAACTTTCAGGTAAAGCGACCTTTCGGTGAAATGAACTTTTCGATCAAGTGACCCTTCGGTGAAATGTACCTTTCGATCAAGTGACACTTCGGAGAAATGAACGTTTCGATCAAATGATCTTTCGGTGAAGTTATTTTCGACCAAGTGAACCTTCGGTGAAGTAAACGTCTGGCAAATGAACCAGACCCGACATTAACCCAATGTTATGCCCCATACAAACAGATTCGCTGTCGCTCGAAAGTGGAAAGGGATTCGCATGAACAATAGCTTTTTCTCAGGTGTTTTCTTAACTGAAGCTGGACTTCAGTTAAGACGCCCTTAACTGGAGTCCAGCTTCTAATGTTTTCGGGTTGCTGTAACCTGCGATAACAAAAATTCCCTGCTAGGAATAGGCACTTTTGCTGTTGTGGATTGTTTTATATTAGCTTGACATTTTCTTAACTGTACCTACTGGAGGAAAAAAATAGTGTTCAGAAAGGATGATTTTTTTTAAGAAATTTAAGGATGCCAATATAAAAATGTTTTACTGAATATATATACATTTCAAAAATGAGTAATTGAAATGAGAACAGGAAAGTGGACGTACATATGATGTGCCGTTGCTAGAGTTTATCATGGATCGACTAACTAATCTAATGTATAGCTGTGTCTTAAACAAACTTCTATAAAAACACTGTGCCTAAGTATGATACTGAATGTTTTTCTATTCAGTTTTTTTTTTCAAATACGGCATATACCTTATATACCGTATCAATATACTGAAGTGCCAAAAGTCATGGAATACGTGCCTAGTATCGTACAGGACCTCCTCCAGGTCGGCGACGTGCAGCAACTTGACGTGGAATCAATTCCACAAGTGGCTGAAAGACATCTGGAGATATGTTGAGTCATCGCTATGAACAGCCGCTCACAGTTTCCTGGTATTTGTAAGTACAGGACCTTGTGTCGAACTAACCTTTCCCCCATGTCCCACAAGTGCTCTATTGGGTTCGTGTCGGGTGAACGTAGTGGTCACACCATGAGTTGGAACTGCTCAGAATGCTCCTCGAATCAATTTTGGACAGCTTGGGCTCCGATGACATGGTGCATTGTTCGCCTGGAAAATCCCATCGTTGTTGGGGTAAATGAAGTCTATGAAAGGCTGCAAATGATCACCCAGCAGAGCAACAAAGCGATTACCGGTTAATGATGTGTTTGCGAGGACCAGACGACCCAAACAGTGCCACGTAAAGACACTCCACATATGTATGGAACCACCATCAGCTTCCACAAAGCCTTGTTGATGGTTTGGATACATGGCCTCATGGGGTCTACACCAAACCCGAACCCTACCATCAGCTCGTAACAACTGGAAGCGTGACTCATCGGACCACCCCACATGTTGCCAATCTTCCAGGATCCAATTACCGTGTTCACATGACCAGGTAAGGCGCTGTGTCCGACGTGGTGGTGTTAACAAAGACACTCTGGTGGTTCTTCTGCTCCCATACCCCATGGACGCTACATTACGCTGCACTTACCTGATGGATATGTCTCCGGTACCGCCTGCATTGCATGGGGATGTTATTTAAGACAGTGTCGCTTGTCTGATAGCATGAACAATCCCCAGTCAGACGCCATTGGTTACGGTCATTCAGCATTCGGGATTGGCTATTGCGTTGTACACTGAAGAGCAATTGAATTAGAGATAGATGGCGTTATGCAAATGTGGTGCTATGGGCTGCCCTGTAAACGGAAACGACATAACGTATGCAGCGATCCGACAATATAAGGAGTGATGCGACGGGAATCAGTAAGAATCGGACGCAGTATGGGTAAGACGAGGGATCTAAGCGCATTTGATCCTGGGCAAATTGTCGGAGCTCGACGAACGGGTCACTCCATCTCGGAAGTCGTGCAGGCACTGGGATTTTCACGAGCAACTGTGTCACGGGTGCACGGTGAGTACATCGAATCTGGTAAAACCATCCCTGCAAGGGCCAACTGCCGTGGACAACAGCGTGCGGATGAGCGGGTTCATCGTCGACTAGCTCGCATTGTAACAGCGGATAGACGGGCCACAATGCAAGAAATCACTCGGCAATTTAACGCTAGTGCACAAAAACGTGTAAGCAGCCACACCATTCAGAACCATTTCCTCGCTATGGGGTACAGAAACCATCTTCCCACGAGGGTACCGCTGCTGACAGCACATCACAGGGTGCAAAGATTAGCTTGGGCGCAAGAACATCGCCACTGGACCTTAGACATGTGGGAAAATGATGCCTGGACTGATGAGTCGAGATTCACGTTGGTAAATGCGGATGGCAGGATACGAGTACGGCGCAAACAACATGAAGCGATGGATCCCGCTTACCAGCAGGGTACTCTTCAAATTAGTGGGGGTGACATTCTCGTCTGGAGACATTTTACGTGGACTGAAATGAGACCCCTGGTACGTGTGACATCGTCCCTCACAGGTCAACGTTACCGGGATATCCTGGACGACCATTTGCTCCCGTTTGTGCGTCTTCAATATCCCACTGGGGAACTCATCTTGCAACAAGACAATGCACCGTGCCATCGCTCCCGAATTGTATGCGAATGGTTGGATGAACCCTCCACCGACGTGACCTCGCTTTCTTGGTCAGTTAGGTCACCTGACCTCAACCCCATCGAGCACATCTGGGATGCCATCGAGAGAGATGACCTCCATCCGTCTAAACTTCGTGAACTGTGGGAGCTCGTTAAGGAGTCGTGGATCCGTATAGCTTCCCAATGCTTACGGTGTCTTGTCGAGTCCATGCCGAGACTAATCGCTGCCATTATCAGGGCGAAATGTGGTGCTACACGTTATTAGACAGGTATCTCTAATTCAATTGCTCTTCAGTGTACATGGTGGGTGGTAATACCTTCCATGAGGTATTCTCGGTACACACGTGCCACCGTGAATCGAGAAATGTTGAATGTTCACACAACTACGGCAATTGAATGTCCCATACGTCTGGCTCGTTCTAACTCCGATAATTCACGTCGGCTTGCCAAACTCCAAATAGCGGTTGTTCAAACTGACTCATGAGATAACTCCTCGCAACTGATAAAAATCGTGGCATGCGTCGAAGCCTTCATAGGACGGCAGCGCTAGTTCAAAATTTGCATGCTGCTATCCCATGACTTTTGGAACTTCAGTGTATTACTGCGTTAGTTAACTATTTCTTAAGGGAAGCTCAAAATATTTTAGGAGAGGCCTGCCCTCAATCAAAGTCCTTATCACAACTGGGATGAACATGCCGCTGCTGCGCTATGATTTCATCTACGTTGATACCACTTTATCGTATTTGTTTTCGCATAAAAAGTTAGGTAACCCGTTTTTCCTTAAACCAAAGCTTCATTAAAATATATGCTTCAATAGCAATAGATTTCATCAAACAAAGATCTTCGCTCTTTCCACGTTTATAAGTGAGTCACGGAAAAATTCTCATTGGCCGCCACCGGGAGTCGAACCCAGGGTCTTCCAGTTACGCGCCGGATATGTGTAGCGGAAGCATATCCGGCGCGTAACTGGAAGACCCTGGGTTCGACTCCCGGTGGAGGCCAATGAGAATTTTTCCGTGACTCACTTATAAACGTGGAAAGAGCGAAGATCTTTGTTTGATGTTCCTGGTCCACGTTAAATGTCTGTATTAATTAAGCAAGAGATTTCGTGCTTTTCACTGAAAGCCATTATTTGGCATTTTTAGATGTTGATGAAGTCTCTTGATATCTTGCATGCACAATAATAATTCGTCTTTATGCTTTTAGCAACTGTTTTGTAACAATTAGAACTTACGTTGTCTGATTCTTTTTCTAGCTATAGAATATTCAATATTCAAAGCAACCAGAATATAAATTCTGAATTTGTTTGTAACACTTCCTGGTCATCCAAGTAACATCTCTCAGAAAACTTGAAAATTTCATTTCACTGGAGCGGAAGTCGAAACCGCATCTCCCTATTTTCCGTTCGAGTATGCTAACCGTTACCCCACCGAGGACAGAGAATATCCAAGCAACTGAGATTAAACAAACTTAAGGTGTAGCGGATAGCATACTCGAAGGGAAATCGGGAGATGCAGGTTCGATTCCCGCTGCAGGGCCAATGGAATTTTCAAGTTTTCTGAGAGAGTTACATGAATCAGCAGTAAGTGTTGCAAACAAATTCAGAATTTATATTCTCTTTGCTTTGAATGTTCTATCGATTTCCCATGTACTATGAGGAACATTTCTTCCTTTGCTTTGAATGTTCTATCGATTTACCATGTACTATGAGGAACATTTCTTCCTTTGCTTTAAATGTTCTATCGATTTCCCATGTACTATGAGGAACATTTCTTCCTTTGCTTTAAATGTTCTATCGATTTCCCATGTACTATGAGGAACATTTCTTCCTTTGCTTTGAATGTTCTATCGATTTCCCATGTACTATGAGGAACATTTCTTCCTTTGCTTTGAATGTTCTATCGATTTCCCATGTACTATGAGGAACATTTCTTCCTTTGCTTTGAATGTTCTATCGATTTCCCATGTACTATGAGGAATATTTCTTCCTTTGCTTTGAATGTACTATCGATTTCCCATGTAGTATGAGGAACATTTCTTCCTTTGCTTTGAATGTTCTATCGATTTCCCATGTACTATGAGGAACATTTCTTCCTTTGCTTTGAATGTTCTATCGATTTCCCATGTACTATGAGGAACATTTCTTCCTTTGCTTTGAATGTTCTATCGATTTCCCATGTACTATGAGCAACATTTCTTCCTTTGCTTTGAATGTTCTATCGATTTCCCATGTACTATGAGGAACATTTCTTCCTTTGCTTTGAATGTTCTATCGATTTCCCATGTACTATGAGGAACATTTCTTCCTTTGCTTTGAATGTTCTATCGATTTCCCATGTACTATGAGGAACATTTCTTCCTTTGCTTTGAATGTTCTATCGATTTCCCATGTACTATGAGGAACATTTCTTCCTTTGCTTTGAATGTTCTTTCGATTTCCCATGTACTATGAGGAACATTTCTTCCTTTGCTTTGAATGTTCTATCGATTTCCCATGTACTATGAGGAACATTTCTTCCTTTGCTTTGAATGTTCTATCGATTTCCCATGTACTATGAGGAATATTTCTTCCTTTGCTTTGAATGTTCTATCGATTTCCCATGTAGTATGAGGAACATTTCTTCCTTTGCTTTGAATGTTCTATCGATTTCCCATGTACTATGAGGAACATTTCTTCCTTTGCTTTAAATGTTCTATCGATTTCCCATGTACTATGAGGAACATTTCTTCATTTGCTTTAAATGTTCTATCGATTTCCCATGTACTATGAGGAACATTTCTTCCTTTGCTTTGAATGTTCTATCGATTTCCCATGTACTATGAGGAACATTTCTTCCTTTGCTTTGAATGTTCTATCGATTTCCCATGTACTATGAGGAACATTTCTTCCTTTGCTTTGAATGTTCTATCGATTTCCCATGTACTATGAGGAACATTTCTTCCTTTGCTTTGAATGTTCTATCGATTTCCCATGTACTATGAGGAACATTTCTTCCTTTGCTTTGAATGTTCTATCGATTTCCCATGTACTATGAGGAACATTTCTTCCTTTGCTTTGAATGTTCTATCGATTTCCCATGTACTATGAGCAACATTTCTTCCTTTGCTTTGAATGTTCTATCGATTTCCCATGTACTATGAGCAACATTTCTTCCTTTGCTTTGAATGTTCTATCGATTTCCCATGTACTATGAGGAACATTTCTTCCTTTGCTTTGAATGTTCTATCGATTTCCCATGTACTATGAGGAACATTTCTTCCTTTGCTTTGAATGTTCTATCGATTTCCCATGTACTATGAGGAACATTTCTTCCTTTGCTTTGAATGTTCTTTCGATTTCCCATGTACTATGAGGAACATTTCTTCCTTTGCTTTGAATGTTCTATCGATTTCCCATGTACTATGAGGAACATTTCTTCCTTTGCTTTGAATGTTCTATCGATTTCCCATGTACTATGAGGAATATTTCTTCCTTTGCTTTGAATGTTCTATCGATTTCCCATGTAGTATGAGGAACATTTCTTCCTTTGCTTTGAATGTTCTATCGATTTCCCATGTACTATGAGGAACATTTCTTCCTTTGCTTTAAATGTTCTATCGATTTCCCATGTACTATGAGGAACATTTCTTCCTTTGCTTTAAATGTTCTATCGATTTCCCATGTACTATGAGGAACATTTCTTCCTTTGCTTTGAATGTTCTATCGATTTCCAATGTACTATGAGCAACATTTCTTCCTTTGCTTTGAATGTTCTATCGATTTCCCATGTACTATGAGGAACATTTCTTCCTTTAGTGACGTTTTATAGCATTAGCTGACATTTTTCTTCATGTCACCTTCATAGTACTCTTTAAGGGGGCCGCGGGTGGCCTAGTGATCAGCGTTCGTGACTGCCATGGAGATAACCTCAGGTTCGACCCTGGGCAGGAACGAACGTTCGAACCACTGAATATCCGCCGTGCGTCGGATGGGCACGTTAAGCCGTCGGATCCCGGGTACTGTCCCCCCGGTAATAAATAAGGGCATCTTCCTCTCTCTTTCTACCTTGCTTCCGGGTCATTTTTCTATCGGGCACTCTAGCTCAAAGCTCCTAGCTTCCCACCCTCTAGATATGATCAGTCCCCTACATATGATCAGATCTGATCAGTACTCTTTAAGATTTTAAAACATACTCTTACTGATTCACTCTGTGTAAAGTAGGCGAACAGATAAAATAACAACTATGAATTAGATAAAAAGAGAATAACAAGGAAATTGATTTCCTTAGTCGATTTTTTTTTTTTTTTGGAAAATTACTAAATGTTGTGCACAAGCTACAGTAATCACTAACAGCAACATTTAAAATTCTACATGTATCACAAATGTTTCACTGACACTATGCCGTTACGTTAAAGAAAATTTAAAACACAGGTTTGAGACTTACTCTAGATTCATGCTTGCTATCAAACATTTTTTGGATGGACTCTGGCAAGAATTCTCGGGTTTTTACCACTTCTAACCACTGTTCCAAGTTGTGTTGCAACACCGCCTGTCCCTAAAATAAATATACAGTTTAACATTTTTATAAAACTTAATTCTGACATAAAGCACTAATATTTGCATTTCAACAGTCATGTAATATTTATTGCATTCATTCCGCAACAAATCTACTTCGGGGGAAATGAAACTTACATAATTAGAACAGTTACAATCCCGAACCTACGCATTGCTGGACTGCAGATCATCGACCACAGAAAATGACGTCAAACTGAGAGGTTACACACTGATGAAACCTTACATTGATAAAAACGGAAAAAATTGAATGAAACTCTCACCATTTTCCGCTTGACACTGTTCTTTCCGCATTGCAGCCTTTTTTTTTTTTTTTTTTTTTTTGAAAAACCGAAACGTTGTGAAAAATCCGAATATTTGATTTTTTGATATTACTGAAGCATCAAGTGTTAAAACTATCTTCAGTTAAGAAGGTTAGAACGTATTTGCAACCACAACAGCGATACTCAACACTGAATGTGATTTTCACAGTCGTGTTACATTATTGTGACCACCTCCTACTGTTCACGTCAACAACGCGTAGCAAATGAAAGCAAGCACGTGTCGTGAGCTGGTTTTGGAGCGCATATAAGGTGTGCTATAGACATTCTGAAAACGTATCACTCGTTGCCGTCATGGATAAAACGAGCGATTTATCAGATTTGCAAAAAAGGGATGATCATCGGCTTTCGGGCCAAGGGTGGTAGTATTTCTGAAACACCGCAGTTTTTGAACTGTTCGCATGCTGCTGTGGTTAAAGTGTATCGTGACTGGAGACAGTTCAGCGAACCTTGCTGCGCATGGGGCTCTAATGCAGGCGGATGGTCACTGCACCTGTGCTAACGAAGATGCATCGGCAGAAAGGGCTTACATTTGCGCGGCAGTACGGAATTGGACCTCCACTGATTAGCAAAGGATTGCGTTCTCCGATGACTCATGTTTTCTGCTTCATTAAACGGATGGACGTTGGCGTATAAGGCGAGAAACATCGGAGAGCAAACACTCTTCAACCATTGCTGGAAGAACACGAGCTGGGGGCATCGTTATAGTCTGGGGAATTTTTCGTGGCATTCTCTAGGTCCACTCATACCTGTGGAAGGCACTATGAACGGAATTCGTTATTAATCCATCGTTGCAGACCACGTACACTCATACGTGCTGATTGTCTTCCCAGGGGCAGAGGGAACCTTCCAGCATGAAAACGCGACGTGTCACACAGCTAGAAATGTCCGACAGTGTTTTGAAGAGCACAATGAAGACTTCAAATTGCTTCCCTGACCCTCTAATTCCCCAGACTTAAACCCAATCGAGCATCTGTGGCACCACCTCTATCGTTTTTTTTTTTTTTTTTTTTTTTTTTGCTCTATGGATCCTCCACCACGCGCCCTCCAGCAGCTGTCAAATGTACTGCAGTCAACATGGCTCCACATACAACCGTCCAGCACCTTATTGAGTCCCTCCCAGCTCGTCTAGCTGCTGTCTGCGCTGCATACGGCGGTAACTCTGGATATGAACTGGTGGTCACAATAATGTGACTCGAACGCGTATTATTGCTTCACCTAACATCACGTGAAACTTGCGTGTCGCCCAATGCTTTCGTGGAGAAATTCAATGATGAACTGGTATTGGTTTGGTGCAGATGAAGTTTCTTAATTGCGAGTGCCACCTGCAAACCCTCATAAAAATGGAAAACCCCTACCTACCCAGACAAAATAATTTCCCTCTTTAGTGACATGTCTCTGCCAACGGGTTAGGAAGATGTGGATCCCACGGCGACAAAAATTCGAATTCTGTGAGGCAAATAATATAGCAATGGCCTGAAACAGAATTTCCTAATCCTCATAAAAATGGGAAACCCCTACCAACCCAGTCAAAATAATTTCCCTCTTTAGTGACATGTCTCTGCCAACGGGTTAGGAGGCTGTGCATCCCACGGCGACAAAAAGTCGTAGTCTGTGTGGTAAAGAAAGTAGTGAAGGCCTGACACAGAGCTTTGTCGTTTGGAAAGGTCTCCTCCAGAAAAAGACCCAGATGACGAAAGAGGTGACAGTTTGTGGGTTCAAAGGCTAGGGAATATGCAGGCTCAGAAGAATTTCGTAGTCTAACTGGTGAATTTGTTAGTCGTTACTTTGGGAACCATGTGGGCCAACATTGTCATTCAACAGAAGGACCCCATTCCGGTTGACTACAACTGTTAACTTTCTTACGGAACGTTTTGTTCTTCTGCTGCGTTTCAGCAGAATAGCGATCCGAATTGATGGTGTCATTTGGTCGGGGAATGGAATGATGGATCAATCCTGTAGAAGACCATCATAGGAGAACTCTTCCGCGGTGTAGGCGTGGCTTTGGACAGTGTTTAAGTGGCTCGGTGGTATCAAACCACTGCTTCGCTTGTTGTAGCGGACCTACTTTTATCGCAGGTGAAGATCTGTTGCAAGTATCTCTCTCGACTGTGACCGGCACGGTGGAATATGAAAACCTCCAGACTACGTGTCTTGTTGGCTGCTTCCAATTCGTGTTGCGGTTGTCTCCCACCTCCGAACGTGCCATTTTCGTACGAAGGGAATTTGTCCCATTGTCATACGTAGCTAGATAAGCTAGTGCCATTTCGGTACAGTGGTAACATCTGGTATCAGGTGTGAAGGATGCTAAAGGAGAAAATGAATCCTAATCCCCTTTCCGAATTCTTTCATTATCAAAGAGATCACCATTTATGATTTTCGTCAGCCAATAGGTGAATGCATAGCGCCTATGGGGAATGCTAAGGCAGAAAGCAAATCCTTTAATATGTAAAGCATCATAAAAATAAGTAAAAAATGAAAAAAAGCCCACCCAAGAACTCATGAGTCAAAATGGCGAGACTACAAAAGAATCCCCTAAAGGGAACATTCTGCATTAATGAATGACTCCAGCTGATGATCCAGTGCAGTTAGAAAAGTCAAAGAGAAAGTGCACGGGAAAGTAACAGCTCCACATGACAAAGAAAGAAAATATCTTTGGCTTAATCCTCTGTCTTCGTGCATCCATATCTCACAACTTACAGATCATCTCATCTGCGTATGGAAATGCCGCTATATGATCTCCCTGTGTACGGAAGTGGGACAAAAATTTATTTGTACGGAAATGGCACGTACGGAAGTGGAACTGTAAGTTGTGTGGCACCCAGATATTCAACTTTTTCACCTTCCTCGGGGCCACCTGGCAGCGGACAACCATCAGATGATGCACACGGACCTTCGCTGCGATATCATAAACACTTTGACGTGAGTCGGCTTCCACGATATTCTTCAGCTCTTCATGTGCTTGAGCTACTGGTGGATGACCACGAGGCACATGGATGCGCACTTGGAATTTTTAGAATCATCTGCGTATGGTGAGTTCATTCGCAGTACTCTGCCCAAATGCAGAGTCAATGTTTCGGGTCGTCTTACCCAAGGAATGTCATAGTTCTAACTCGTACAGAAAAACTGCGCTCAAGTGGCCTGTCTCCATTACCTACTTTGACCGAAGCCTGTGTACTCGTGGTGAAACCTTGTAACGAAATGAGGCATCCAACGGGTATACCAGATGTATACCAACCTCGTGACGTTGGACGACACCGCTTGCTGAAAGTAGAAATTTCATCTGTACCAACTAAATACTTTTGAGTGTTATTTATATTTCCCAAAAACGCGGAATAAACGCGTACGCACAATTCTGGTGTTTACTAGAAATTTTTATCTCATGACAAACGGAGAACTTTAGGGTACATCACATTTAAAGAGAGCATATTTTGCTTTTCTTCTGCTGATAGATAGAAGACATCGAAGCATTATTTAATACTTCCCTGAAATATTTCACTAGGAAGAAAACCGTTTACATACAGGTGTTTTTACACAATTCTTTTATATCGTATAAGAAGAGCTGGTGTCATGCTTATGTTTTTTTGTATGAGGGTTTGAACGTCTAGTTTTAGCAACTCAATGGATTATACGTAGGTCGGTCAGAAACTAACGAGATCACGATAGCGCCAAAACAAACCCACGTAGAAAAATGCAGCTGTTTGGGTCGGAACACCCGTAAGGTCGGTCACGTGATGACGCGTTGTTACAGCGTTCCGCTAATTTGTTCTTGTAGTAGTTGGCGAAGAGTTTACATGAGTTTTTGCAACCCAGAATAATTTTTTTATTGGAGTTTAGTTACCATCGTGAGCAACTCAGTGGGCTATAAGCAGTCGCCCGTCCCTAATTTGGGGCCACTGGTTCCAGGTAAGGGAGAGAGCCAGCGCCGTAAGACAAACACAACATCCATGCCTCACCGGAATTCGAACCAGGACCCATCTCGGACGAAGCCATATCGCATAAACCACTGGGCCACAGGGGCGGCAGAATGAATTTAAAGCTGAAGCAAAGAATAGCTAATTTGTTCTTGTAGTAGATGGCGAAGAGTTTACATGAGTTTTTGCAACCCAGAATAATTTTTTATTGGAGTTTAGTTACCATCGTGAGCAACTCAGTGGGCTATAAGCAGTCGCCCGTCCCTAATTTGGGGCCACTGGTTCCAGGTAAGGGAGAGAGCCAGCGCCGTAAGACAAACACAACATCCATGCCTCACCGGAATTCGAACCAGGACCCATCTCGGACGAAGCCATATCGCATAAACCACTGGGCCACAGGGGCGGCAGAATGGAATTTAAAGCTGAAGCAAAGAATAGCTAATTTGTTCTTGTAGTAGATGGCGAAGAGTTTACATGAGTTTTTGCAACCCAGAATAATTTTTTTATTGGAGTTTAGTTACCATCGTGAGCAACTCAGTGGGCTATAAGCAGTCGCCTGTCCCTAATTTGGGGCCACTGGTTCCAGGTAAGGGAGAGAGCCAGCGCCGTAAGACAAACACAACATCCATGCCTCACCGGAATTCGAACCAGGACCCATCTCGGACGAAGCCATATCGCATAAACCACTGGGCCACAGGGGCGGCAGAATGAATTTAAAGCTGAAGCAAAGAATAGCTAATTTGTTCTTGTAGTAGATGGCGAAGAGTTTACATGAGTTTTTGCAACCCAGAATAATTTTTTTATTGGAGTTTAGTTACCATCGTGAGCAACTCAGTGGGCTATAAGCAGTCGCCTGTCCCTAATTTGGGGCCACTGGTTCCAGGTAAGGGAGAGAGCCAGCGCCGTAAGACAAACACAACATCCATGCCTCACCGGAATTCGAACCAGGACCCATCTCGGACGAAGCCATATCGCATAAACCACTGGGCCACAGGGGCGGCAGAATGGATTTAAAGCTGAAGCAAAGAATAGCTATAAACATTTTCGTGCGCTTGAATGAAACCGCCAAAGAAACGCACGAAATTATTAAAATAACCTATAAGGAAGATGCTTTGTTCCACGCAAGAGTTTCTGAGTGGCACAAGAAATTTATGAACGGGGAAGAGTTTCTGGAAAATGCTCCACGTTGCGGTAGGCCTTCGACATCGACTACAGAAGTTAATGTCATTACCATCGAGGTGCTCCTGCATGAAGACCGCCGAATGACCGTTGAGAAGTTTGCTAATGTGATGCAGATGTCCGTTGGTTCCCTTGACCACACTGTGCGAAACTGGTACCGAAAAGTCGCTGCAAAGTGGATTTTCCACTTGCTCACGGATGAACGCAAGGCAAATCGTGTTATGACTTGCCGCTAATGGAAGTGCCGGTTCCCAGCAAAAACAGTCTTGCTGGGCCAGTACTGGCTGCCAGCAATGGCCCAGCACTATGTTGCCGCTGCCGAACCGTCAATAAAATGTCCGGGAGGCCAACAGAAGGGCCAGCAGTTCAGGCCAACAGCTGGCCAACAGTTGCCACCCCATCAGTTCTCATATGCCACAACAGGGCCATCAGTTGTCCATCACAGGCAGTAGCTGCCACAAGTGGCCCTTCAGTGGCCCTGCAAGCACGTGCCAGAAATGATGGCTAGCCAAATGGGGTCCGTTAGTGTGCCGGTAGTGGCAGCCGGCAACCACGTGACGTAACTGGTGGCTTGCCGAATCTTGTCAGCCAATTTCCCAGTAGTAGCCATAATAATAAAAAAAAATGACAACCGCATTTTCCAAAAGCTACAATTTTTTTCCTACCCTTATGAAACTTGTGAATTAACGCAATGCGCTGGGGAAATTTTCTCAACAGACCGGAAAAACGCCCGCTTGCAACTGAGTGGATTTGAAACAGGGCCGTTGGCGTGGTAGCTGAGCTCTCTACCGACCGGACTAATTTGCCGTGCTCGCGCGTATGCTTAAAGCTATCTGTTTCGTATGCAAACTGTAATCGAATGCTTCCCTCTTTCATTTTACAATATTGCGAGGTATTTTTTATAAAAGTCAGTTTCATATAATTCATAAATAAATGTTTTCACCGTAACGATAGTTTTCTTTTTACCTCAAGGGAACTTCACTCATTTTCAAGGAGTGTACATACTTAGAGTCGCTTTCCAAAGTTTTGTACGGTCCTTGTCGTCTTGAAAAAAGATTGTTGAATAAATATATATATACCCGGGTTCATGTCACATTCTGTTACATTTTTAACGTTGTGTCTTTCCTTTCGGTTGTCCGAAGCAACATTTGTTTTAAGAGGAAATATATTTTACTTTACTTCTCGTTATTTTTTGAAGCGAATTCCTCCCAGCCTTGTGTATTCAACCCATCGATGAGTACACCTCATAGCGTTGCTTTTTTTTCTTTCAAATAATTGATACATTTTGTACGCGTATAATTCTTTTTTTTTCCAACAAACATTGTTTTAATGGTTTTCCAGGACATTTGTTTCAAGCGGTTTCAAATATTTTCTTTTTATTCATCCACTCCATTCCATGAATTGTTATTCATGGGAATGGAGTGGGTGTATTTCATGGCTGTAATCCAGTATTTCACGGCTTAATCTGATATCTTCGTCGACGTAAAATGTCATTAGGAAATTAATTCGCCTCTCTACATATGGATTTTTTCTTAACATCCACTAAAATAACACGATGGCGATAACGTCGTCTTCAACGAACTGTCACCATGAGAGACACAGCAAGTGTTGCTTCTGCGCATGCGCCGTCCCGTTGCTTCCACCTGCTGATGGGGTTGCATTGGTTGCCAGGAACGGGCCACTAGTGACACTTGCTTGGAGGCCCACGATTCACAGCGATGCTGCAGGGCCATCAATGGCTCGCCAACTGATAGCGCTGCCACCAAGGGACCACTACCGGGCCGTGAGCAGCAGATTTCAGCCAGCAGTGACCCATCACTGCCAGCTGGTGGCCAGCAGTTTCCCAGCACTTGTGTTTTTGCTGGGTTACGATTTGATGACGCACCATCCTTATTCAGTGGACCTGTCGCCGTGTGATTTCCACCTATTCCCTGAATTGAAAAATAAAACTCCGTGGGCGTCGGTTTCCATCAAATACTGAACTTAACAATGCTTCGATGGGTATCCTGAACCACATGTCACTGTAGGGCTTCGAACACACCTTCCGGAAGTGGATAGATCGGTGTATTTGGGTAGAGGGAGAATTCTTCGAAAGTATGTGAGAGTAAGTGTGTTTAGTGCATTACACTTCTTCCAAATGTAAAATCAGTCTCGAGTCCATTGGTTTTGAAACTTTGATTTCCAGTGAAAAAGCCATAAAAGGATAAACTACTTTAAGCATAAACTACCTTCCGTCCATATGTCATCCAAGGATTAGAACTTGGACTCATACAAACAAAGGATCGGAGGCCATCATTTAGATCACTACGATACTTTCGAGAAGGTAGTTGTAGGAATGTTAAATGCCAGCAACTGCGATATCTCCCACGAACTTCAAAGGAAAAGAGTATTCCTTTCTCTCTCGTAACGAATTACATTGTGAATCACTTCAGTACTGGACAGGATTTCAGTATTTCAAATTCATTACTCAAAATCTGCATTATTCTACAGACGACATCATGTACTAAAAATCTACAGTATCACTTTTATCATGCTTGAAAGACTATTCCATTGAGATTCGCTTCTTTAGAAGTGCAGTCCCTGTAGAATTCCCAATATATTTTAAGATTCGAAGAACATTTGAATGCGCTACTAAAAATGCACGCAGTCCGCAGGCAAAAGAATATGTGATATGCGGCTCTATAGACGAGCACAGTGTTCAAATCGTGTCTGTTATAACAAAGTAAATTTCTCCGTCATTTCTAGCCCACGCCGGGGCTCGAACCCGGCACCACTCATTCCGAAATAGGTCACTCTACCAACTGACCTACGCGGATGTTCGTTCTGACTGCTATCTGCCTTTATGTCGTGTGCGTCCTGCTGGCAGGCACGTCATATCTCCCCCGCCCCCGAAAGAGGGCCGGGGCATGGCCCACGGGTCAGCCGTGACCATGAATCGTCGCAGGCAGCCATCCGCTGTAGAACGTGCACTTGAGAACTCCCAGTCAATCTGGAGTGTGGAATGCAACGTCACACACATTTATTTTTCGAAGCGCTGGAGAAGGGATTCTCTGATTTTTTCCTATCTCGCGGTGTGGAAAGAATATCACACCCATGCGAGATTTTGAACGGCCGGGTCATCCGGAAAGTTCGGGCGCCGTTACAAGGAAGTAAATTTCTCCGTCATTTTTGTCCACGCCGGTGTTCGAACCCGGGTTCCCCTCATTCCGGAATAAGTCACTCTACCAACTGAGCTACGCGGACGTTCGTTCGGACTGCTATCTGCCTTTATGTCATGTGCGTCCTGCTGGCAGGCACGTCACACTGTGCTCTTGAATTTCTGCAACAAGAAAGATTTAATTTATTGGCCTTGTTGAATACTGAAACATCAATAACGATCACAAAAAACCGCGACGTGGTTGATTTTTTTACGACTGGGCAAGATCTTCGAAAAGGGTTAATAGAATTGACAGGCGATTGCTTAGATCCGTTAGAGTTGACGGGAAAATGCATATATCTCTTAGAGTTGGCGGGAGACTGCTTAAATCCCTTATATTTGATGGGTGACTGCTTATAACCCTTAGAGTTAACGGGAGACTGCTTGGATTCCATACAGTTGTTCATGGTGGTCATTAAACCCCAAAATAAAAGAAAATCTAAACTCGTCGTCACTTGGCCAGACATCGTCGCTTGATTTTTATGTGCTAACATTAAGAGATGGTCTTCATTGCAGTTAATATATTTCTTTTTTTAAATTTAAGTGCTTCAAGAAATGTTTAACGCACACGAAAAAACTTGAATGAATAAAAAATTATTAAACTGATAAAAAAAAACCCTATGAAACATCATAAAATGTTTGTGACCAGCAATAGGATGTTACTGACAAAAACCTCTCAAAACACCAGACTGCGTCTTTTGAAACGCAGGACATCTATTTTCTTTCTTTTACGCTTCATATGGAATTAGTTCGGAGATAGGCCAAAAATGTAAGATAAATGATACTGGGTGTCTCTCGCTCTCCCAGAAAAAGAGTATCTGTTTGCTAATACCGACAAAATATGTTAGTCTCTGTCACGAAACCGGAACATTTTATATTCCCGAACTGGCACGGAATTCCCGAACAGGCTCGAGGAATAATTTGGTATCAGTGATGCTGCACAGAGTTGAATGGGCGAGAACAGATAAAGTGACAGTTGTCAGAGAAGCATGTCAACGTTACTTTTATGGCTGATCGACCAGTAGATAGAAAGCGTGCGAGATGTGCTTCAGTTTTGAACCTATACACTCTGTATTTTCCTCTGTACGGGTGGTGAGCTGAGCGTTCACCTCTCTTGTGATGATGAAATCTGAAAATCATTCCCAGTCACACAGATAGATACTTTAACAGACATGTGTATAAGTAAGGCAGCTTTTCTAACAGCAACCATCTTCTCGATAAAAGGGGAGATGTCGTGGATAATCCGCACGAACTGTGTTAAAAACTAATATACGATTATTGAAAGCTCACGAAAAATCTTTGACCGTCATCCTTTATTTGCATCTATAACGTGCACGGGATCAAAGTATTCTCTACATGAAAAATATGAATTATTCTCGAGCAGAAAAATTAAGGCTCGAATAATGCATTTAAACATTCATGAATGGAAAACGGGATTGCACACAACAATATAAATTTTTTTACATGAAAAATATGAATTATTCTCAAGCAGAAAAATTAAGGCTCGAATAATGCATCTAAACATTCATGAATGGAAAACGGGATTGCACACAACAATACAAATTTTTTTACATGAAAAATATGAATTATTCTCAAGCAGAAAAATTAAGGCTCGAATAATGCATTTAAACATTCATGAATGGAAAACGGGATTGCACACAACAATATAAATTTTTTTACATGAAAAATATGAATTATTCTCAAGCAGAAAAATTAAGGCTCGAATAATGCATCTAAACATTCATGAATGGAAAACGGGATTGCACACAACAATACAAATTTTTCTACATGAAAAATATGAATTATTCTCAAGCAGAAAAATTAAGGCTCGAATAATGCATCTAAACATTCATGAATGGAAAACGGGATTGCACACAACAATACAAATTTTTTTACATGAAAAATATGAATTATTCTCAAGCAGAAAAATTAAGGCTCGAATAATGCATCTAAACATTCATGAATGGAAAACGGGATTGCACACAACAATACAAATTTTTCTACATGAAAAATATGAATTATTCTCAAACAGAATAATTAAGGCTCGAATAATGCATCTAAACATTCATGAATGGAAAACGGGATTGCACACAACAATACAAATTTTTTTACATAAAAAATATGAATTATTCTCAAGCAGAAAAATTAAGGCTCGAATAATGCATCTAAACATTCATGAATGGAAAACGGGATTGCACACAACAATACAAATTTTTCTACATGAAAAATATGAATTATTCTCAAGCAGAAAAATTAAGGCTCGAATAATGCATCTAAACATTCATGAATGGAAAACGGGATTGCACACAACAATACAAATTTTTCTACATGAAAAGTATGAATTATTCTCAAGCAGAAAAAATTAAGGGTCGAATAATGCATTTAAACATTCATGAATGGAAAACGGGATGGCACACAACAATACAACATTTCTACATGAAAAACATGAATTATTCTCGAGCAGATAAATTAAGGCTCGAATAATGCATTTAAACATTCATGAATGGAAAACGGGATTGCACACAACAATACTAATTTTTCTACATGAAAAGTATGAATTATTCTCAAGCAGAAAAATTAAGGGTCGAATAATGCATTTAAACATTCATGAATGGAAAACGGGATGGCACACAACAATACAACATTTCTACATGAAAAACATGAATTATTCTCGAGCAGATAAATTAAGGCTCGAATAATGCATCTAAACATTCATGAATGGAAAACGGGATTGCACACAACAATACAAATTTTGAAGATGACAATCCGTTTCTTGGTGTAAATATGACAAGGATGGTAAGCCAGATAATACACAAAAACTTGAAAATTTTGTCGTCCTGGAGCGGGAATCGAACCCGCGTCCCCGAGATAGCGCCCGGGTATGCTATCTGGGAGACGCGGATTCGATTCCAGCTCTAGGACGACGACATTTTCAAGTTATCGGATATTATCTGACTTACCATCCATGTCATATTTACACCAAATAAGTTAGTACAATCATGCAATGCATTGATTACGATACGCTTTCCAGCATACCAGAAATAATTACTCAAGTTATGAGGATAATGGCTGTGGAATAAATCTCGCTCCTATGCCCTGACCTTTGATCCCATTTCGATGATATTCAGCAGAACCGGTTCAGTATACCTCCGAAATAACATGATAAATTTTTGTCACAATGAAGCATTTTTACGTAAGTTATGATGCATAAGGGCTATGAAATAGATCCCGCTCCTGTGTCCTAACCTTTGTCCCCATTTCGCCCATTTTCCAACAGGATTCGTCCCCAGGCAGGCCCCTACGACATACTAACATTTTATCCAAATCGAAGAATGTTTACGTAAGTTATGACGCATAATTGCGCTGGAAGTGATTCCGCTCCTATGTCTTGACCTTTGCCCCCATTTCGCCCATTTTTAATAGGGTTTGTCCCCAGGTGGTCCCCTACCACATACTAAAATTTCATCGAAATCGAACCGTTTTTACGTGAGTTATCTTGCCGACAGACGGACGGAAAAAGCTGGAGCATATACGCTTCTTCAACCTACGGTTGGAAAGCGTAAAAAACGGATTGTCATCTTCAAAATTGGCATCTAAACATTGTTTACGGCTAAAGAAGCTGAAACAGTCAAAACACTATCGAGATTTCAAAGGTAACTTTTTTTTTCCAGATTTTAACGACCATCGTGAGACCCTCTGCTCTGAGAGATATAAGCAGTCGTTAGTCCCGTATTTGGGGTCACTGCTTCCAGGGAAGGGATAGAGACAACACCATTGGACCAAAACACCACACATGCCTCATTCGGGACTAGAACCAGATCCCATTTTCTTTGACAAATTCTCAGAAGCCAGCGCACAGACTACTCGGCCATCGTTTCTGCATGCGTTACTTCAACTCCTTTTTCTAATTTTTTGGGGGAGGGCGGGGGGAGGGAATATTTAACGATCTCCATGAGCATTTAAGCCTATATGGAGTCGCCCGTTTCTAACATTGGGCCACTGGTCCTTTCTTTCTCTCTCCGGACACACGACCACCATGAAATATTCTAAGGGTTATAAGCTGAGCTTCTGTTTCCAGGGAAGGGCGAGAGTCAGTGTCATTGGAGAAACACTCCACCCCATGTCTCATCCAGGACTCGAACCCAGGTTCATTCTAACGAAAGCTGAGAAGCCAGTGCTTATACCACTGTGACACAGGTGAGGGCAACTCTGATGTCGTGGAAGATACAGAACACATTCTCCAAGGGAGAATACATTCTGTATCTGCGAATATAATTAGATACTTATACCAACCATACTCAGGTATGAAGCGGCCACCAACAAGAACGGCCTTCTCAATGAGACGAATGGTCTGAGGCGCGGGTTCCTGTCTAATAGTGCAATCTCTGTTCAAGTCCAGGAAAAAGCATGGATAGTGCGTTTACCGTAGAGCAGTGGATTTCTCTCCTCCCTGGAACCACAGTTATCAGGAGATCAGATTTTGCTACAGACACATCAGAAGCAGAAATTAACACTTTCACCCCTGGAGGTCAAACCATGCTTCACACCAAAAATTAGATATTAAATGCAAAACTTTTCTAATCAAGAGTTGTATCCGGTGCAGGAAGAATTTTTCAAATTGGAGTTTTATGAAGCAGAGATATTGGGGAAAACGCAATTTAACTTTACGCTTTCTAGTGGGAAATCTGTATGTAGTAACAAATGAATATCCACTAATGGATCTAAAATGCTATTGCGTATCTCTTAGTCAATAGTCGATACAAAGCACATTATTGGTGGGTCAATTCACTTTTTTTGTGGATTCATTGACGATTCTCAACACATGTCGCGATTATTCCAACTATAATTCCATTGGGAGATCAAACACCTGGTTCTGATCTCTCTTTTATGTACATTATTGCACTTTGGTTCCAACACCTTATATGTTAGAATCACTATATACATGTTGATAAAATATCCCATTCCATCGATGTTCAATTGTACTTGTCGCACCAGCAGTTAAATTTGGAGTTTAAAATATTTCACAATGAAAATCCAATAAAAAGTTTTAAATCACCGCGTGCTTGATATCACCATTATTCCACCATCAAACTCCCACCAAACTCTCGTTATTTCATCTCCCAATAGAATTACAGTTGGAATAATCGCGACATGTGTAGAGAATCGTCAATTAATCCACAAAAAACTTGAATTGGCACACCAATAATGTACTTCTTATCAACTATGGGCTAAGAAGTACGCAATGGTATTTAGATCCATTAGTTGATATTTATTTGTTACTACGGAACTTTCGGTGTGAATAATCAACGCGGACCCAAAAACACAAAAAAAAGTTTGGGGTTCCAGTAAGATATTTACTGTGGAAAATCTGTGTATTACTTGAAAACCGCACTGTACCTAAAATAGCCTTCGATATAAATGACATCGAAAGGTAAAATAACTTTTTCAATGGGATAGAAGCAAATATATGGAATGAAATTTATTTTGAATTAGATATCATCTGAATTAATGACCTCTAGCGGCAAAATTGTGCATCGTTAAAAGAACGGAATGCAAGAATCTTTATTTTCACATTTCAAGCTTCCCAATGCAAAGAGAATTTTTCAAATCGGACTAATGGTTGGAGAGATATGGTGTCTAGAGACGAACGGACGGACAAAGTGATAACATAAACACGATCTTTCTTTCTTCCCTTTTTTACGCTTTCTAACCGTGGGTTGAAGAAGCGTATATGCTCCAGTTTTGTCCGTCCGTCTGTCGACACAATAACTCGCGTAAAAATGGTTCGATTTCGATGAAATTTTAACATGTGGTAGCGGACCACCTGGGGACCAATCCTATTGACAATGAACAAAATGTTGTCAAAGGTCACGGCATAGGAGCGAAATCCATTCCATTGCTCTTATGCGTCATAACTTGCGTAAATATGGCTCGATGTCGATGAAATTTTAGTATGTGGTAGGGAACCAACTGGGGACGAACTCTATTCAAAATGGACGAAATGGGGTCAAAGGTCACGGCATAGGAGCGAGATCCATTTCATTGCCCTTATGCGTCATAACTTGCGTAAATGTGGTTCGATGTCGTTGACATTTTAGCATATTGTAGGGGACCACATGGGAACGACCCCTATTGAAAACGGGTGAAGTGGGGTCAAAGGTTACGGCATAAGAGCGGGATCCATTCCATTGCTCTTATGCGTCATAACTTGCGTACATATGGTTCGATGTCGATGAAATTTTAGTATATTGTAGGGGACCACCTGGGAATGAACACTATTGAAAATGGGTGAAGTGGGGTCAAAGGTCAGGTCATAGAAGCGGGATGCATTCCATTGCGATTATGCGTCATAACGTGCGCAAAAATGATTCGATTTCTAAGAAATTTTATTATGTGGTAGAGGACCACCTGGGGACGATCTTATGACGTCAAAATATCGCGCTTGATATGTTGGCGCGTGGTCACGCCTTCTGTCTCATTACGTCACGCGTTGTGTGTGGATCCTATTAAAGTTTTATGACGTCACACTCTTGCGAGCAGATGGTCGCGATTCCCATCTGCCTCATTACGTCACGCTTTGTGTGCGTATGTTCCTCCGCACGATAACTCGCGTAAAAATCGTTCGATTTCGATGAACTTTTAGTATGTGGAAGGAGATCCCCTGGGAAGAAACCCTATTGAACGTTAACGCAGTGGGGTCAAAGGTTAGCACATAGAAGCGGGATACATTCCACTGCTGTTATGCGTCATAACTAACGTAAAAAATGTTCGATTTCGATTAAATTTTAGTATATGGTAGGGGACAACCTGGGGACAAACCCTGTTGAAAATGGGCGAAATGGGGTTAAAGGTCAGGACATAGGAGCGGAATCACTTACATCGCCATTATGCGTCATAACTTACGTAAACATTCTTCGATCTGGATGAAATGTTAGTATGTTGTAGGGGCCTGCCTATTAAATGGGCGAAACCGGGTCAACGAATTCTATTGAAAATGGGTGAAAGGGGATCAAAGGTTAGGGCATAGAAGCGGAATCTATTCAATAGCCCTTATGCATCATAACTTACGCAAAAATACTTCCATTCCGACAAACCTTTATCATGTTATTTCGGAGGTATACTGAACCGGTTCTGTAGAATATCATCGTAATGGGATCAAAGTTCAGGGCACAAGACCGAGGTTTATTCCACAGCCATTATCCTCATAACTTGAGTAAAGTATTTCTGCTATGTTGGAAAGCGTATCATAATCAATGCATTGCATGATTTTGCTAACTTTTTTTTTAACATAAGACATGCTGAAAAGTGAAGTTATAATTGAAATGAGAGTGGAACCTCGCTTATACATTTTCCGGTTATACGTTTTTCACTTTTATACGGAATTCTGCGGTAGCCACGATATTTCATTGTAGATACTCTCGCCTTTTCAATTCGGATATAAATAATTCTTTTATACACCATTTTGCGATTATACGTTAAATTTTGTATTTCAAAAATATACAGTTCTTTGATTCTGTTATAGCTAACCCGGTATTTTATAACTATGAGATGAGAGAATTGAGACAGCTCTTTTTTGCTGCCATGAAGTAAGTGACGCAACTGAAAATTTACCAAATAACGTTCATAGTTGTGTTTTTTCTCTGAATTCAAGAAATTTGAAACAAGCAAAGAATAGTGAATATTTTACTCGGCATTAGTGCTAAATCAACTAGTAGACAAACAGCTTGGAAGAGAGCTATTGAAAGGATATTTAATAGGAGTACTGACCATAAAACGAAATCGTATTAGAATTTACTACCAAGCATTTCAAATGTGAGGGCTTTTTTAATATGTACTGAAAATATGAAATCGTACAAAATTTCTTAGCATGATTTTTATAATGCAATTAGAAAAAAAATACAAAAGTTAAATTAGACATATGTTTAAAGTGGCACACAAAGTGTGTATGTACACTATATTGACAAAAGTCACCGGGCACCCCTTCAAAAGCAAATGAACGGATCCACTGCGTTGTTAAGGTGCACGGTTACAGCTGCAAACGGTATAAAAACAAGCCTGCAGCTGACCGCGGTCATATCGCACTGTAAGATTAAGTGAAAATGTAGCGGCGGGAAAGAACTGACTTTGAGAAAAGAAAGATTGTTGGATGTAATATTAGTGGGTTGTCCATAAGAGAAACCGAGAGGCGTTTAAACATACCAAAGTCAACTGTTTTCGATGTACTGAAAAAGTGGAAGACCCATGGAGTGCCTGAAGCAGCAAAACGTACCGGCAGACCAAAGGAAATCAGAGATAGAGTGCATCGAAGCCTCAGGAGAGCCGTTACAGCTAATCGACGGAGTACTTACTGCACAAGACCTCAGTGTATAAGTGGGTACCAATGCTGGAAACTCGGTATGTGCACGTACCATTCGCACAGAACTTCATTCCATGAGTTAGTGTGCTCGTGCGGCTGCTCATAAGCCTTTCATCTTCATTCGGAATGCTACTCGTCGTTTAGCATGGTGTAAAGAACATTTATCATGAACCGTAGATCAATAGAAACGGGTCCTATGGACTGATGAATCCAGATACACGATCCATCAGTCTGATGGCCGTATATGGGTACGGGTATGGCGGTAGCCGGCGGAACGCTATTTACCACAGGGTACTGTTCCTACGTGTTTTTCGTGGTATGGTCCCGGCCCATTGGTTATCGTGAACAAACCTGTTAACCAGCACGTCTACAGCGATATTCTGGGCAATTATGTCTTACCAACTCAGTGGCAATACTAGGAAACGGAGCCTCATTGGTACCAGCAGATAATGCACCGAGCCATAAGGCCAAGACTGTTACGGCGTGGTTTGACGATAATTCCGTATCGTGTGTGGACTGGCCAGCACAGAGCCCTGATCTGAATCCCATAGAGCACCTATGGGATGAGTTAGAGCGCAGCATAAAGAGTTTGGAAGCAAGGCCTACTACTACTAAGCAACAATTAGCTGCAGCATTATGTACTGAATGGAAGCGCATACCCTATCGCTGTGTTCCAAAGCCTTGTCGAAAACATGTCTCGAAAGGTCAGTGATTGCATTAAGGCCAAAGGTGGACCGACAGCTTACTAATGTACGTCAATAAATGCTACGTTGTGTTTCTGTTCTAGGTGTCCGGTGACTTTTGTCAGTGTAGTGTATATGTATGTCTTGCATTATAAATTAACATAATCTAAAATTACGAGACTTTTGCCGTTGTTTTTTCTTTTGGGAGGCATTCAAGGTTTAACAATAGAGTTTAACATTTAGACATACACTGAGGAGACATTATATTGTGACCAGCCCCAACGTGGAGAAATGAGTGCGCCTGAGACAGAACGATGGCGCAGGTGAAGTTCACAGAGCAGTATATATACAACCCGAGGACCGGCTTTCGGTTAGTACAGTGTTCGGAGTCAGAATAAGAAAAACTGCCGATTTATCGGAGTTTGATAAAGGACAAATTGTGATGGCTCTGCGCCTCGGAACTACGATCTTGGAAATGTCGTGGCTTGTTCACGTGGCGCTGTAGTGAGTACGTATCAAAAGTGGTGCACATATGGCCAAACGACGACCGGTCACCCAGCTGTGCGACGTCCGTAGCTCATTGATGCCAAAGGGAAGCGGAGACTGTCGTGCATTGTTGAAAGCGACAGCAGGCCCAGAGTGCGACAAATCACCCCACAGCTACAACAGTGGTGGTCAGGGCAATGTGCAGCACACAGTTCATCGCAGCCTTTTGCGCATGCGTTGCCGAAGACCCAGCAGGGTCCATCATGTTCACTGCACGTCATTGTCAACAAAGCATGAAATAGGCCCAAGACCATCGATATTGGACATTGGATGATTAGAAGAAAGTGGCCTGGTCTGACGAATCAAGATTCTTAGTGTATCACGCAGACGGCCGAACGCGGATACGCAGATTATCAACGGAGGCTATATCACGTGGATGCACTCTTGGGCGGAAACAGGCCAGCAGAGTGTTATGCTGTGGGCGATCTTTTATTGGGACACTTTAGGCCCCATTATCCCAACAGCATAATCCCTTACAGCTATCTGGTATCTGGACATCGTTACGGACCATGTTCACATATTCATGATGGCGATGGCCATTACCAACAGGATAATTCGTCATGCCCCCACTGCCAGAATTGTCAAGGAGTGGTTCGAGGAACATGCTGGTGGTTTTCTGTTAATGCCCTGGCCTCCAAATTCACCTGACGTGAACCGAATCGAACATTTGTGGTTCGACTTGAAAAAGCGGGTTCGCGCTAAATCATCACCACCACCCCGAAATGTATGGGAACTGGAGGACTTTTTTGTTGACATTATGGTACCAGATACCCCAGGATAGCTATCTCCACCTCATCGTATCGATGCCTTTCAGAGTGGCCGCTGTTTTGCGGGCTATAGGGGGTCCTACAGCTTATTTGGCGGTCCCGGACGATTGGTCCAATGCCGATTCGTCCAATACCGATTCGTCCAAAGGGACGATTGGTCCAATGCCGATTGGTCCAATGTCCTATTGGTCCAATGTCCGATTGTTCCAATGTCCGATTTGTCCAATGGTACGATTGGTCCAATGCCGATTCGTCCAATGGTACGATTGGTCCAACGCCGATTCGTCCAATGGTATCTTACCAACGGTAAACTTTTTTTATCTTCCAGAAAGGAATAATAATTTAAATTATTCTCCTCTTTATATCCTTTTGAAAGATAATTTCCGTTTATTTGGTAATTGTAAACATTTTACATAAACCTGGTAAAAGGCACTCAATGGAGCATTTCTCAGCTGTTTGCAAAGCACCTAGGCCGCGGGCATTTTTTGAAGATTTTAATTTATAACCTACATATTTGGTATTTGTAAACATTCTATAAAACCTTATAAAAGGCACTCATCGTATCATTTCTCAGGTCTTTACAAGGCACCTAGGCCGCGGGCCTTTTTAAGAGATTTTAAGTTACAACCTAGATATTTGGTATTTGTAAACATTTTATAAAACTTTATAGAAGACACTCGGCGTATCTTTTCTGAGGTCTTTGCAAGGCACCTAGGCCGCGGGCCTATGAATTAATATTTCGTGCTTAAGTGAAGCGCAATATTATTAACTTTATTTAATATGTAAACGTTATGAATATGGCATCGGTAGAATAAAAAGTAATAAAAAGGCGTAGACCTAGAGCCTATGAATTAATATTTCGTGCCTAAGTAAAAGATCAATAATATTAACTTGATTTGATATGTAAACGTTGTGAATCTGACATCGGTAGAATTAAAACTGTTAAAAAAGTCCAGGCCTAGGGCCTATGAATTAATATTTCGTGCTTAAGTAAAAGAGCAATATTATTAACTTGATTTAATATGTAAATGTTATGAATATGACATCGGTAGAATATAAACTGTTAAAAAGGCCTAGGCTTATGGCCTATGAATTAATATTTCGTGTTTAAGTAAAAGCGCAATATTATTAACTTGATTTAATACGTAAACTGTTTGAATATGACATCGCTGGAATAAAAACTGTTGAAAAAGCCTCTGTCCAAACCCCGACCAGTTGTTTCCATTGGGCAGTTGGCGGAAAACCCCACTGCATTCTACAAACAGAAACGGAACACTAGTATTTTATATTATTTCATGCAAAAGAGAAACATTGACGTTGATAGAACGGCTCGTACATCAGTAACTTCATACGGCAGCAAGGACAGTATGACAAGAAAACGCGATTCAAAAAAAAAAAAAAAAAAGAAATATGAAACCGTAATATTACGCATGAAATGTAACATTATTTTACATTCTTTGGACTACCGGTACTTTCGTATAACATCGGAGATAGAATCAGAACAGACGAGACTTTTATAGCAAGAGTAGCACTTCGGACAGATAGGACGGAATTGAACCAATCGTCCATTGGACCAATCGGCATTGGACCAATCGTCCCATTGGACCAATCGGCATTTGACCAATCGTACCATTGGACGAATCGCTCGTCAGTGTATCTTTTATACGTTTTTAAAGGCCGTCTTTTAGAAAAACGTGTAACGGAGGTTCCCTGCGTTTTCTGAACGCGAAATTATCCATATTGAAGCGACTTACCTTCTAAAAGAATGATCAAATACCGATGGATATATTTTATATACCTCTGGACTAGAAACTTTCAGTTTTTCGTCAAATGATAAAACACTTTAGAATGCATAATTTCGGATACTAAAAATGCTTTTTTTTAAAGCGTTCTGATTATATTCGCATTTCTTGATAGCTAGGGGGAAAGCATCTATTGGAAAATCACACAGGAACATCAGCCGATTATCAGCTAAGAAACAGTGTAGTGAGTTTGTCCAACAGTAACTGGAAGATTTCCTTGCGGACTCATGCTGCAAACACAAACAATGAGCTTTCCAATCAACTCAAGAATTCCACAGGACACGCAACAGTGGCATTGAGACATGTAGTCACCTGCGAAGTAGCTGCCGCTTCTCGGGAACGCGTGCTTTTAGGTAGGGTGTCTTCACGATAGCTACCAACTAGCTGCTATTTTACATTTTCTGGTGTCAAGATGCTCACAAAAGAGTCATAAATTCGCTGTCACTCTGAGAACGTGGCGTGGAGGACTAAACAGCTGCACGAATTTTCCATGCAATTATTTAAGAGGAACATCGGACAAAGCAAATTAGCAAAGCAATTGTAATGAATTTATTTTATGATCTTTCTATTTCGAAATCATTTAATTGTGACGGTTACAACGGAGGAAAGGCTATGCACATTACAAAGAAGTGCAAAGTACCAGTGTTTCTATTACGACGCGCCATCCATAATTCGGGGCACGAAATAAGAATTCAGAACGAAATATGTCACATTATGTTTAGGTAGAATTAATTATTGATGATTTTCTTTTAAATATTTGAATAATTATAAACAGACTGAGCTACAACATTATCATCAACAGTCTGACGTTATATTGGATGTACAAATAAGTTTAAAAGCGTTAATAAGATAACCCAACATGGATTTTAAGAGAAAACAACAATACCTTTACGAATCAAAATATGCGCCGTTATTATCCATCACCTTCCGTCATCGGTCGGGCAGCTGACGTATTCCACCCGCGAACAATACTTCGTCGTGCGACGCGATGAAGTCGTCAACCCATGTTTGCACTTCGTCACATGTGCGGAACTGTACAGCGAACAAATAATGTTGCATCGATCGGAACAAATGATAGTATGAAGAGGCTATGTCGGGACTATACGCCGGGTGCTCCAAAACTTCCCAGCCAAGCGTCAACAACGCTCCTTTGACCTATTTCGCGCAATGCGGCCTAGCGTTGTCATGCAGCAATTTCAAAGGACGCAATCCTTTGCCTGTGAATGGACGTTTCCGACAGATTTCCTGGTTCAATCGCAGCAACTGTTGCTGGTAGCAATCAGCAATAACAGTTTGACCTTTTTCCAATAGTTCGTAATAGAGCACACCCTTCATATCCCACCAGATGCACAACAGAACTTTCTTGGAGTGAATATTGCGTTTCGGTGTCAAAGTCGTTGCTTCACGGGAATGTACGCTGTGGTTTTTTTTTTCGTTTGGGATTGTCGCACCATATCCACTTTTCATCACCCGTAATGATAGACTCTCTGTGCTGTTTATTCAACAGATTCAAGCACTTCATGACACGCTCATCATTGTTCCTCTGGCTCAAGTCATATGGCAGACATTTTCCTTCTCAATCTTTCCCATTGCGCGTAAACGATTGAAAATGGTTTGTTGAGTTACCCCAGTTGTTCGGCTAGTTCTTTTTGCGTTTGAGACGAATCTTCAACCAGCAATGCTTGCAGTTCCTCGTGTGCAACCTTCTGCTGGGCGCCGCTACGTTCTCGCTCGCTAACATCAAAATCACTGACTTTAAACCGTCTAAACCAAGCTCACACATGCTTTTCGATACAATATTCTTCCCGAGAACAGGACAGATCAATACACATGCCTTTGCAGCACTTTTTCCTTGATGAAATTCGTAACGAATGCGGTGTCGAATAAAGCCCGTTATCAGTTACTATCTTTCCCCTACCGATGTGCAAGTGCGTTTGACTGTTGGGCAAACTTCTGTCTCACATTTTATACTATGGACCAGTTACGATCACATGACAACAACGCGGGGAAATGTCGGATATGTAAATTATCGGTGTACGTCACACAAAAGACACTTTAAAACTATTTTGTACACCTAATATTTTATCGAAAATCACATTCATGGAAGATGTAACAATCGGAATATTTTTGCATTAAAATCGATGTTACGAAATTCTCTCACTATGTACAGTCAAACCGGTAAACAAGGTGATCAGTATTAAAGGGGAGGTGTGAAGCGCTATTAAAGGGGAGGTGCGAAGCGCTATTAAAGAGGAGGTGTCCAGCGCTATTAAAGGGGAGGTGTCCAGTGCTATTAAAGGGGAGGTGTCCAGCGCTCTGTGCCTAGTGTTGTATAGGTTCCAGCACAATTAAAGGGGAGGTGTCCAGCGCTCTGTGCCTAGTGTTGCATAGGTGTCTAGCACTATTAAAAGGCAAGTGTCCTGCGCTCTGTGCCTAGTGTTGCATAGGTGTCCAGCACTATTAAAGAGGAGGTGTCCAGCACTCTTTGGAGAAAGAACTATTGAACAAATCTCAACCGAATTTGGTATACAGTCAACTCTCGATTATCCACGATAGTTGGCTGCACAAGTTTCGCGGATAATCCAAATTTTTACAGGAAAAATAAATTATTATACAAATTGCAAACATGAATAACATAGGGCTATGTCTTTATTCAGAGTACTGGTTATTATTGCAAGCATAATGCGCAGTGGCGTTGCATACCCATTTAGGTTGGGTGTGCGCTCTTTTGGGAAAACATCACGTAAAAATTGTATTATGTATCCCGAGCTGCGAAATACGCGCATTAATTTTGAACATACGAAAGTATTTCTTTTTTTACGTGCCTTCTAATAACTTACGGTAAAGATCTTTGCATACACTCTGTTGTACGAAAAATCTGAATTTCCTGTGCAAATACTAGAGTGATGAACGGATTTTCAGTACCTTTGTTTTATATATATACACTGAAGAGCAATTGAATTAGAGATACCTGTCTAGTAACGTGTAGCACCACCTTTCGCCCTGATGACGGCGGCGATTAGTCTCGGCTTGGACTCGACAAAACACCGGAAACGTTGGGAAGCCATATGGATCCACGACCCCTGAACAAGCTCCCACAGTTCACAAAGATTTGATGGAGGGGGTCAGAGCCTCGAACATCTCTCTCGATGGCATCCCACATGTGCGCGATGGGATTGAGGTCAGGTGACCTAGCTGGCCAAGCAAGCGAGGTCACGCCAGTGGTGTGTTCATCCAACCATTCAGATACGATTCGGGAGCGATGGCACGGTGCGTTGTCTTGTTGCGGGATGAGGTCCCCAGTGGGATGTTGAAGACGCACAAACGGGAGCAAATGGTCGTCCAGGATATACCGGTAACATTGACATGTGAGGGACGATGTCACACCTACCAGGGGTCCCGTTTCAGTCCACGTAAACAGTCCCCAGACGAGAATGCCACCCCCATCAGATTGAAGAGTACCCTGCTGGCAAGAAGGATCCATCGGTTTGCGCCGTACTCGTATCCTGCCATCCGCATGTACCAACGTGAATCCCGACTCATCAGTACAGGCAAACTTTTTTCTCACATGTCTAGGGTCCAGTGGCGATGTTCCCGCACCCATGCTAATCTTTGCATCCTGCGATATGCGGTCAGCAGCGGTACCCTCGTGGGACGATAGCTTCTGTACCCCATAGCGAGGACATGGTTCTGGATGGTGTGGCTGCTTACACGTTTCTGTGCACCAGTGTTAAATTGCCGAGTGATTTCTTGCACTGTGGCCCGTCTATCTGCTGTTACAATGTGAGCTAGCCGATGATGACCCCGCTCATCCACACGCTGTTGTCCACGGCAGTTGGCCCTTGCAGGGATGGTTTTACCGGATTTGATGTACTCACGGTGCACCCGTGACACAGTGGCTCGTGAAAATCCCAGTGCCTGCACGACTTCCGAGATGGAGAAACCCATTCGTCGGGCCCCGACAATTTGCCCACGATCAAATGCGCTTAGATCCTTCGCCATACACATACTGCGTCCAACTCTTACTGATTCCAGTCGCCCCACTCCTTATTATGTCGGATCGCTGCATACGTCATGTCGTTTCCGTTTAAAGGGCCGCCCACAGCGCCACATTTGCATAATCCAAGTTGTATGTAATTCAATTGCTCTTCAGTTTATATATATATCATCATCATCATCATTGTCAACCATTATCAATCCATTGCTGGACGAAGGTCTCCCCAAGTTTCCTCCACAACGGTCTGTCTTGTGCCAGTCTCCTCCATGTGACCCCTATATACTTTCGAATTTCATCCACCCATCTCCCATGTGGTCTTCTTCTGGGTCTTTTCCTGTCCCTTGGAATCCAATCTAAAATTTCGGCTGTCCATCGATGATCTGTCCTTCTGGCAGTATGTCCAGCCCATTGCCATTTCAGGGATTTAACTCTGATCATGATGTCTTCCACTCTTGTCATTTTTCGGATCCACGAGTTCCTCTTCTTATCTCTCCTGGTTACACCAAGTATGCACCTCTCCATGCTTCTTTGAGTTGTCTGCAGCCTTTGTATGTCTCTTTTAGTTAAGGTCCACGTCTCTGCACCATACGTAAGCACTGGAAGGATGCATTGATCAAACACTTTTCTTTTAAGACATAATGGCATATTGCTCTTGAAAATTATGCTGTTTCTTCCAAAAGCTCTCCAGGCAAGTTTTGTACGCCGATTAATTTCTTCATCAATGTGACCCTCACTTGATATCTGCTGTCCAAGATAAACGTACGTGTCTGTTATCTCCAGCTTTTCTCCATCAATCGATAAATCTTCATTTCTTGTAAAAGCATTGAACATCACTTTTGTCTTCTGAAAGTTCATTTTTAATCCCACTTCTTTACTCTTGTCAGCAAGTTCCTGGATCATACTCTGCAGCTCTGATGGAGTAGTTGCAAAAATGACTACGTCATCAGCAAAACAAAGGTGGGTTAGATAATCTCCATTAATCTTCATCCCCTTGTTTTCCCAGCTCAGCGACTGAAAAACACCCTCCAATGTGGCATTAAAGAGCTTCGGAGATATGGTGTCATCTTGTCTCACTCCCTTTCCAATTTTTACGTGTGTTGTATTTTCAAACAGCCTAATCTTTGCACTTGCATTTTCATAGATGTTATTAATAATATTAATGTATGCATCTTCAATACCGCAGGTTTTCAGAGCCATTGTAACTGCTGATGGTTTCAACGAATCAAAGGCTTTTTCATAATCGATAAAAGCCATGCACAATGGAAGTTCATATTCCCTCGCTCTTTCAATTAGTTCTCTCAGCACGTGGATATGATCTATTGTGCTGTAGCCACTCCTGAATCCAGCTTGTTCTCTCGGTTGAGCCATGTCCAGTGTTACCTTCAAGCGGTGTGAAAGAACTTTAGTGAAGATTTTATAAACTACTGATAGGAGGCTGATAGGTCTGTAGTTTCCGAGATCCTCAATGTCACCTTTCTTATGTAGCAGGATCATTGTAGCGGTGTTCCAATCCTCAGGAATCTTTCCTTCATTAAGGCATCGAGTGAAAATTTGGGCGAGTACTGTTTCGATTTCTCCACTTGCTTCTTGTATGATGTCTACAGTAATTCCATCTTCTCCTGGAGCTTTTCCTCGCTTCATGTTCTTGATTGCATGTGCAACCTCTGCTGGAAGGACTGGAGGAACTCTGGTACTGGTATCTTTCATGATGTCTGGAGTGCATATATCATCCCTTTCATATAATTTGGAGTAGAAATCTTTCACTCTTGTCAAAATTTCGCCTCTATTTCTTGTTACAGAACCATCTTCTTTTCTCAGTGCCATAATCTGTTTTCTTCCCTTACTGAGATGTCCCTTTGCTATCTTTAGGCTTTGGTTGTTTTTAATTGCTTTCCTCACTAGTTCACAGTTGAATTTTCTTACGTCTTCAGTGATACTTTTTCTTACTGTCTTGCATAGCTCTATATATTCCACTTTGGAAGTCACATCTTCTTTAGTTGTCCTCATCTCTCTTCTTTTTTGCATCAACATTTTGGTTTTTCCTGATAATTTGTTCACATGCAACTTGTTCTTAGACCCAGCTAATTTTGTTGCTGTTTCCATAAGAGCTTTGGTTACTTTTCTGTTAACTTCAGAGATGTCCACTTCTTCCGATGTTAGGCCTTCTAAAGCAGAGAACCTGTTCTTCAGTTCTAACTTGAAGGTATTATGGTGTTTTTTAAGGTTGGTTATGTCAATAGATTTTGTTTGTCTTATGAGCTTGCCACGTTCGAGTTTAGTGTTGAGGTGCATCTTACATCTCACCAATCTATGGTCACTACCTGTGTTGAACTTGTTTAGCACACTGCAGTCTTCTATGACGAATTTTTTGTTACACATAATAAAATCAATTTCACTTGTAGTCCCATTTGGATGTCTCCATGTCCATTTCCTGTGTGGCTTTTTCTTGAAGAAGGAGTTCAAGATGAAAAACCCTTCTGCCTCTGCAAACTCAACGAGAGTATTTCCACGCTGGTTTCTGTTGCCGTGACCGAATTTACCTACTGAAGTTTCATTCTGTTGCCGTTGCCCTATTTTTGCATTGAAATCTCCCATAATTATTTTCAAGTGCTGCTTACCTTTATTATTTAGATGACAAATTTCCTCATAAAATTCTTCAATTTCTTCTTCAGAATGACTTGTGGTGGGTGCATAAGTTTGAATAAACTGAGCCTGGTATCTTTTCGAGAGTTGGATAACCAGCCGTGCAGCTCTGTCAGAGGAACTTTCAACTTCTACAACTTTATCCTTCAGTTTCTTGTTTATTATAAATCCAACACCACTAGTTCTGCCAGTATCTGTCCCACGATAGTAGAAGAGATGTCCACTTTTCAGTTCGATGAGATCTTCTCCTTTTCTCCTTACCTCACTTAGCCCCACGATGTCCCACTTGATCCTTTGTAGTTCCTCTTCCAATTCAAGAAGCCTTGAATCAGAAGATAGGGAGCGTCCATTGTAAGTAGCCAAGGTCAGCATCAGATGGCAGCCTAGTCCGGTCCTCCGGGATTCTTAGCACCCTCTGCCTTCATGTCGCACTGGCCGCTGCCTTGGCCAGGTACATTCCAGCTGCCGGAGACTGAGGGCCAAGATTTAAGTTGTGGAATCATTTTGGAGGGGTTTGGCCATAACTCACCACGCTGGCCAAGCGGGTTGGTGAGTGTGGGATAGAATTTCCTCTAATCCCGATGGTATAGTTATACCGCTATTGGCGGTCGTCAGAGCCCCTTTAGTGGGAACAGGATGCACCACGAGAAGGCGGGGTTGACATTTGTCAAGGAGAGGCTGTGATGTTACGCATCACCTGACCTTACATCCCTTATATATATATATATATATATATATATAAGTTTTAAATACAGCACGACTTACTTTCATTAAGCCCCCCACAAATCCAACCTCAACGTCATCGTCATGGGGAGTTGGAAGCATGTGGATTAGGTGCTGTGGAAACCATGCATTATTTTAAGAAGAAAGTGTTTCAAAAAGGTTTGTCGACATGAGTAGTATCGGTCTAAAAACGACTTTTTTTTCAATCGAGATTTTAGAAGTTCATATTTTGCTGCTAATAGATCAGAAGCGGAAGTTAAGGTTTACGCCCCCTGGCGGCCAAATCATATTTTTTTACAAAAATTAGAAATTATGTGCAAACTATTTCCCATAAGGAAACGCAATCTACATCTACGCCCCCTAGAGGAAAGTCTATGAACTACTTGAAGGTTTTGAAATTATCTGAAAACCATGTCACACTGGCGACACTATCCAACAAAGAAGGACTTTTTCGAATCGGACTCCTAGAAGTAGAAGTATTGACAAAAACAAGATATACATCTACGCCCCCTGGCGTAGAAACCATGCATTATTTTAAGAAGAATATGTTTCTAAAAGGTTTGTCGACATGAGTACTATCGGTCTACAAACGACGTTTTTTTCAATCGAGAATTTAGAAGCTCATATTTTGCTGCAAATACATCAGAAGCGGAAATTAAGATTTACGCCCCTTGGTGGCCAAACCATTTTTTTTTACAAAAATTAGAAATTATGTGCAAAAGATTTCCCACCAGGAGCTGTATCCAGTGCAGAAAGAATTTTTCAAATTGGAGATTTAGAAGCAGAGATATGGCGGGTAGTCTATGAATTACTTGAAAACTATGAAATTATATGAAAAATACGTCACACTGCAAACACTATCCTACAAAGAAGAAATTTTTCAAATCGGACTCTTAGAAGTAGAGATAACAGTTGTTCACGGTAATCGCTAAACCTCCAACCTAAAAAAAAAAAAAGTGATCCGCAACATTCGGAAAGAAAACTTCGTTTTCCCCAACTGTTGTTCAAACAACAGCACTCTTTACTTATGAAATCAGCTCTTCAAAATTAATATGAAACAAGTGATGACAATCTCGAAAAGTAAAACCGTTGTAGGCCTGTGCAATTGAGTTGATTTTGATTAACATTTCGATTGTATGCGGTAATGAAAAAGCCATTAAACTATTAATCGCTTCTTACAGCCAGCGTTCAAGTAAACAATATTCCACGCTAACTTAAAACGAGTGCTTTATGCTTAATCATAGCTCAGCCGAACCAAGAGCACTAAACTTTCCATTCCCTGGGGCTACATACGTGATGTTTCGCAGGGCTGTTCTTTCTGCTATTATCTCCAACTTCAGAATGAATAAGTGTCTACTCGAGAAAGAGAGCTGGGTTAAAATAGTGATAGATAACAGTGCTGGTGTACTTAGCAAAGTTAGGAACTCCGGGCCTCTTGAGACGAGAGGCACAAGCAAGATATTTGTAAAGTAGGTCAACAAGAAAGTGAAGAACACTTCACAGCTACGACGCCCTGTTGTTGTTGAACCTCCATGATGAGAATGTACAATCACGTGTGCACAAACAGCTACAAACCTTTAGAACCTTCTCACTAGGTAGAATCTTTATCCTAGAAGTTAACAGAGGATAGAAAATGAAGGCGATTTGCGTCAATTATTCATAACAAAGAAATGTTCAAATATATACTTGTACATACACCGATCAGCCAAAACATTAAAACAACCTACCTAATATGATGTAGGTCCTCCTTTCACTGTCACGAGATGAGGCATACATGTAGATTCAACAAGATGTTGGTAGGTGTCACTTGATATTTGGTACCATGACTGCAACCCGTAGTTCCCGTAAATTACGTGGTGGTGGTGATGCTGCTATTTACAGTTTCTCAAACACAAACTAAAAATGCTCGATAGGATTCATGTTCGGCGAATTTGGGAGCCATGGAAATAAATGGAATTCCTCTTCATGTTCTTGGAACCATACCTGAACTGTCTTCGCATTGTGGCATGGAGTATTGTCTTGTTGAGAGACGCCATTTTCCCCAAGGAAGTCGCCATAAAAGGGTGTACTTCGTCATCCACGATATTCAGATACGTGGCAGCTTTCATGTTTGCTCTACAGGTATAATGTATCCCAGTGCTCCCCACAAAAATTTTGCCGAGACCATTACACTCCCTTCAGCCACACTGCATCCAGGTGAGAAGGCTTCCTTGGGTAAACGTCGCACAGGAGCTCGTCCGTGGACATGGTGTAACAGAAAATGGGATTCGTCCGACCGTGACGTCATCTTCCAGTCTTCTATGGTCCAATGTCAATGACTGCGTGCTCGCTACAAGCGTTGACGACGGTGAACGGCTGTGAGCATGCGCAGACCCATATCCAAGTGCGTACGATGAACTATAAGTTCGTACACATGGGACTTTTCACCAAAATTGAAATTATGGGAAACATCCGGCACAGTAGACCACCTGTTCCTGCGGATAAGACGAGATAGCCTGCTCTGACATCTGGCAAAAATGAGGCCTGTCCTGCCCACGCCTTGCCATCGGCTTGAACCGTGACCTATTTCGGACCATCTTTGATAGGTATTAACTATTGCATAGCGTCCCACGCCTTGCCTTCTGCTTGAACTGTCACCTATTTTGGACCATCTTTGATAGGATTAACTACTGCATAGCGTCCCACGCCTTGCCTTCGGCTTGAACCGTCACCTATTTCGGACAATCTTTGATAGGTATTAACTACTACATAGCGTCCCACGCCTTGCCTTCTGCTTGAACTGTCACCTATTTTGGACCATCTTTGATAGATATTAACTACTACATAGCGTCCCACGCCTTGCCTTCGGCTTGCACTGTCACCTATTTTGGACCATCTTTGATAGGTATTAACTATTGCATAGCGTCCCACGCCTTGCCATCGGCTTGAACCGTCCCCTTTTTCGGACCATCTTTGATAGGTATTAACTACTGCATAGCGTCCCACGCCTTGCCATCGGCTTGAACTGTCACCTATTTCGGACCATCTTTGATAGGTATTAACTACTGCGTACCGTAAGCAACCTACCAGCGTCACGGTTTTGGAGATACTGTTACCAAGGCGTCTTGTCACAACGATCTGACCTTTGTCCAAACCAGGTACATCATTTTCTTTTCCCTTGTTGAGAGGAGAAGAAATACTGACTGAGAAAGACACAGTATTATATACACTGAAGTGTCAGAAAAACTGGTACACCAGTCTAATACTTGGTAGGTCCCCCACGGGAGCGGAGAACTGCAGAAATACGACGGGGCATGGTCTCCACTAGCTTCTGGAAATATGTTGTAGGCAATGCACACCATACTTCCTGCAGAGCGTTCCAGAAATCGGGTGTATTCCGAGGTCTCGGATTCCTGTGTTCGATAGGGCGTTGCATGGCATCCCAAATGTGTTATATCACGTTCAGATCTGGGGACTTGGGTGGGAATGGCAACACCCCTAACTCAGATTAATGCTCTTCTAACCATAATGTGGCGTCCCGACATTTGTGTTGTCCTGTTGGAACAGGCCCAACCCATCAGCATGAATGCAGGACATGAACGGGTGTACCTCGGTACCTCGTCAGAAAGGATGCGCACATAGCGTTGGCTGGTGTTTGTAGACGTACCAGGGGTACCAGTGATGTCCAGCTAAACACACCCCATACCATTACGGATCCCTCACCAGCCGGTACAGTTCCCTGTTGATAGGCGGGATCAATAGCTTCATGGGGTTTGCGCCACACACGAATCCTTCCATCTGCCCGATACAGTTGGATACGTGACTCGTCAGACCAGGCTACTTGTTTCCAGTCATCAAGTGTCCAGCGGCGGTGTTGCCGTGCCCAAGCGAGTCGCATAGCTCTGTGTCGTGCACCCATCAAGGGGACTCGAGTTGGGCGTCAGATCCCAAAGCCCATATCGTGCAGGGTACGTTGCACAGTCCGGACGCTGATGCTTGTTGAGGCTCCAGCATTGAATATCTCATGATAGCTGCGAGACTGTTGCACGCCTATCGCGTGAAACGATTCTTGACAGTCGACGATGCTCACGTTCACCCAATGTGTTTTTACGACCACACTGGTATCGTAGGTTGGAGATTTTGCCGGAATTCTTCTAGTCACGGTACACCCTTGCAGTGGTCGTCCGTGAAAATCCGAACTTCGTTTCTACCTCCGAAATACTGTGGCCCATCTCACGAACGCCAACTATGACCTTGAAAATCGCTTAAATCCTTATTATTTGTCATTCTCATGCCGAAAACAGCTTTGACAGCTGGAAAGGATGTCTATCGCTTTACATATGCACTGGCGGACGCAACCGAGTACCGCATAGGTGACGTTGCTATGTATTTTGCATAAGCTCGTCTGTACCAGTTTTTCTGGCACTTCAGTGTATATCATTGGCGACCTTGGCACGTGACGCTGATGAACTGCGCGTACGTTTGTTTGTATAACGAGAAGGTAGTATTAATAATTTTTGCATTCAGTGCATATATACATATACGTGTGTGTATAATGAAGACTTTTGGATTGATGGGGAAAATCCAGCGGTATCCGATACCTTCATATACCTTGCACAACGGTTATCAAGCGTAGGTCACATTGATGAAGAAATTAATCTGCGTGTGAAGCTTTGTTGAAAAGCGTTTAAGAAACAGTACAATTTTAAAGAGTGATACATCATTATTTCTTAAAAGAAAAGTGCTTAATTAATGCAATATTTCAGTTTTTAGGTACGGAATAGAGACATTGGATTAATTACAAGATGATACGGAGGCTGCAAACAACTGAAAGGAGCATGGAGAAATGCATGCTTAGTGTCACCAGGAAGGTTAAGAAGAGGAACTCGTGGATCAGGAAATTGACAAGAATGGAAGACATCATGCTCAAAGTAAAATCTCTGAAATCCCAATGGGCTGGATGGACATATTGCCAGAACAACGGACCACCGATGAACAACCGGATTTTCAACGGGTATTTTCTGGAGAGAACGTAGTATGCTTTACCATCTATCAAACATATGAGAGAGAGAGAGAGAGAGAGAGATACATATGGAGCTGGTAGTTGGATGGTGTGAGCAGGCATAATGCGTAATGGACGAACCGATTTGCACCTGTTTTGGTTTCATCAAAGGTATACGCTATTGACATAAGACCGTAGCACCTCATGCTCGCTTATTCGCAGCTGCTGCCCGTCTAAAATTTGTTTTAATGCAGGACAATACTCGAATACATACCGCTCGACTTGTGCTGGAATGCCTTGAAAATGAAGGTGCCGTGGTCATGAAATGGCCAGCAAAGTCTCCGTACGCTATTACTACAGGACACCTGTGGGACGGTTTAGGGAGACGAGTGGCTGTCCTGAGTCAATCCAAGGAACGTACTGAGGCTGCTAAGTGCTGTTGTGCAGCAGTACGACAGAATGGGCTCAGAACTTCTTGATTGTTTTTTGGTAGCATGCCGCGACTCTATTAGTCATGTGTCACCATGAGAAGTGATCGCACTTCATGTTAAGGACGAAGCATGTCCTTCTGGTATGTTTAATAATTCGTGCATTTGTGTTTTTCTGAAAAACACGATTTTTCTGAAATGCATTCAGTGTTTCGTCTTCATTTCGGAGTACATTACATGTCGGAAATTCGCATCGGAATGAGCGTTCAGAAAACGTAGGGCCACTGGTTGCAGGACCGCATTAAGGTAACGTTGGTTTGTCAGAGTGCCTGTAATGAACACCAAAGGTGATCGAGTATCGTAGGCAATTGCACCCCGCTCCATGACACCAGGCCTTCTGGGTGTGTGACGCTCGGCAAACAAACCTTTCATCTTGGCGCTGACCACTGTTCCTTCACACACGGATTCGGTGGTCGTTTCCTCCAAGACAAAAGTGGGACTCGTTCCTAAAGATCACCCGCTGCCATTCTGAGTGGCTCCATGGCAGTCCGGCACGACACCATTGCAATCTTTGGCGACGATGCAATAGTGTTAAGGGCAGTCATCCTCTGCGTACGTTTAGTACTACGTCGTGCAGCCGTCTGCCAATGGTGCTGACACTAATCGGACGATGCCTGGAGGGCACCACTGTTTGCTGAGTATCCGCAATCGTGACAGTTGGAACCCTCCGCGCATGTCGAACAACCCGTCGGTCCTCTCTTTTCGTGTTTTGTCTAGATCTCCCAGACTCTTCCTGTCGCTGCTGCGTGCTTTGTTCCCACTGCCGCCAAAAGCGTGCTATGGTTGTACACTGGATGGGCATTTTATTATGACCTCCTGGCAGTTTCAACCAAATCAGCTATGGCTGCACGCTGTTGCTACCAGAGGGCGAGGCTAGTATAAAAAAGGAAAGCTTAGTGCTTGCGACAGTAATAGAAGTAATTTTTGGGTGACGAGATGGATAAAAAAATGAGATTTGACGGACTTTCAACGTGGGATGATTGTAGGAGCTCGGAGCCATGGAGCGAGTATCACCGAAACCGCCGCATTCGTGAAATGTTCCAGAGCAGCTGTTGTTAAAGTGTTTAAATACTGGACTGTCAGCCAAAACACTGGGTCTCTACGTGCAACGTATGGTCGTCATCGACTAGTGACTGCTCGGGCGGAACGGACAGTCTCCAGACTGGTAACAGACAACAGTGCAGCAAATTACAGACCATCTTAATCAAGGATCCCCTTAAATAATCTCTGCACGCACTGTTCGTCGTACACTGCATCGGACAGGATATGGCAGCCGAAGGCCTGTTCGAACAACTTTGCTGTTTGCAGTTAACAAGAGAAAACGTCTCCAGTTCGCACAGGAGCACAAGGATTGGACAGTCGATAATTGGAAACAAATTATGTGGTCCGATGAATCACGTTTTCAGTGGCACCATGCCTATAGCCGAGTGAGAATTTGGCGGAAACAGCACGAAAGCATGGACCCCAAATGCATTGCTACAACCCTTCAAGCTGGTGGAGGCAACGTTTGGTTTGGGGAATATTTTACTGGCCTGCTTTGGGCACTTTAATTCGTGTCTAACTGACACATCATATCTAAACATGTTTGCGGATCAAGTGCATCCTGTCATGTGGATGGTTTATCCCAATGGCGATGGCTACTTTCAACAAGATAATGCGTCCTGCCATAGTGCTCGTATTGTACAGGATTCGTTTCAGGAACATGCCGGTGAGTTTACTTTGCTTAGGTGGCCCCCACAATCTCCATATCTCAACCCCATTGAGAATTTGTGGGATGAAGTTGAACGAGCCATCAGACAGCTGGATTCACAACCCTACAATCTCACACTCCTGAAAAGTGCTATTCATCAAGCATTGTCTCAGATTCCACAAAATACCTATCAACATTTCGTGGAGTTCATGCCACGAAGAATCGACGCAGTATTAAAGGCAAAAGGTGGCCCAATGAAGTACTGAGGGGTTGGTCATAATAAAGTGGCCGCTCAGTGTATACACAATACCGGTATGGCGCGGAATACGGCGATAAGACCATCCCGTTTCCCGAAGCCCGAAATGTGGCCCCTCTCGAACTCCTCCAACTGCTCGAATTGCTTCCGAACTTTTCTCCGAGGCATACTTCACTTGCAAAGGATGCAACCAACACAACAGCACGAGTCAGAATGGCAAGCGCGCAACGTAACGACCTTACTTAAGCGGTTAGGTACAGCGCTACCACCCTTCCTTACTTGCATCACATGCGCTGCCGAGCGGTACTTGAATCATTTGTATGTCTCACGATGTAAAACCTACCCACCATGTTTCATTCCTGTCGGTTGCTTCCTTCTGGCTGCAACTTTGTTTTTTTTTTTTGTTTTTTTTCACGATGAGTGTATAAGCATGCTCTTTTTTTTACAAATGACGTCTATTCGTGATTCAAAATAATTGCCGCGGAAAGAGGAATTTTACATTTAAGTATAAGAACAGAAAGACCGAAATCAAAAAAAAAAAAAAAAAAATGTAAATTGGCCGGTATTTTCCTGACCGTAATAATGGTTTGTTAATAGTTTCCGGCAAGTCCCTTGGTACTAATGAAACGAAAACTATTTCCCATTTCGTTTCTAAGAGCTCGATATTTTCCCTCTGCACTTAGGAGGGGGTGAGGACGGGATCAACGACATCTTACCAGCCTGTCGTACGTGAGAGACTAACAGTTACCTTTTGCTCCTGACAATATACTTGCCTTTCTCCTTTCGAACGAAATTACGGCAGAGCGTCCCTCTGGGAAGAAAAGAAGTTCCCCATAATATCGCTCTTTCCATTGAGAAGAAGATTTGCTCTCAATTTCTCTCCCGCTGTTATTTCCTTTCTCGTGGATGGGAAGGAAATCCGCAACAGAAAGGGCGCCACAGTTCAGCGTGTAAGAGCAAACTTCTCAGGAATTTGAAGCAACGCAATTTGCGAGTAAAATGCTTTCAAAAACGTCGATTCCCTATAGCATGTCTAAAACGAAGTTTATTCCAGAGATTCTAAAATTTTGAATATAAAATTCAGGTTCAAAGAAAATAATGTATGCAGTGGTAGCATTAAATTTACAGAAAATTTGAGTAACGCTTCCTAGAAATATATAGTGATGTGAAAGGTTTAAAAGTTATTTTCTCGAGGCCGTTCGAGAATGTGATGCTGCTTACAACACAAATGTCAGTTTATTGAAAATGCGATGACCGTTGAAAAACCTCTTTAAAAATGAATATTTCTTAAATAAATTTTAAATAACCAAGAAAAGCCTTTTAAGAAAAAGTTATTTATTTATTTCGGTCGGGGGAAGAATTCATTTATTGTTGAAGAAAAGTTTTTTTTTTTTTTGATTGGAGGTTTAACGACCACCGTGAGCAACTCAATGGGCTATAAGCAGTCGCCCGTCCCTAATTTAGGGTCACTGGTTGCAGGGAAGGGAGAGAGCCAGTGCCGTAAGACAAACACAACATCAATGCCTGACCGGGATTCGAACCCGGACCCCTTACAGACGGATGATCACATGCCAGCGCTTTAGACCACTGCGCCACCGGGGCGTCATTGAAAAAATGTTAATGACGTGTTAATTTCTGGGTGGTGTAGTGGTTAGCATACTCAAGCGCTATCAGTTCAGCGCGTACTCAGCGCAGAAAACTCACCGTGCGTTCAGCGCGGGAGACGCGTGTTCGATTCCCGTTCCAGGACGACGAAATTTTCAAGAGAAGTCATCGCTTTTTCCACGTTTATAAGTGAGTCACGGAAACATTCTCATTAGCCGCCACCGGGAAACGAACCCAGGTTTGTTTGTTTTTTTGAGTTACGCGCCGGACATGCGTCCACTGCACTACAGCAGCCCCGAATTTCTCCAGACTCACATACACTAACTGCCAAGCCACTTGGCAGGTTGCTTCTTGGATCCCCGCACAATGCTGGGGATTCACCAAAGATGGTAAGTAGCAACTGAACAAATAACTAGAAGGCGAAAGAATTATTAATACAGACATTTGACGTGGATTTGGAACAACAAACAGAAGCCATCATCCCTCTTTCCACGTTTATAAGTGAGTCACGGAAACATTCTCATTGGTCGCCACAGTGAAACGAACCCTAAAAAAAAAATGCTTCCACAGCATGTTCGGCACGTAACTCGAAAACCCTGGGTTCGTTTGCCCGTGGCGGACAATGAGAATTTTTCCGTGACTCACTTATAAACGTGGAAAGAGCGATGATTTCTGTTTGATGTTCCTAGTCCACGTCAAATGTCTGTATTAAAATTTTCAAGTTTTCGGATGTTATCTGACTTAACATTCAGGTCCTATTTACACCAAGAAACGGATTCACAACTTCGAAATATATGTTGTACAATGATGTAATCCCGTATTTTATTCATTGATATCAAAGTCTATTGACAATAGAAATTCGAAAAGATATCTTTTAAAGCGGAAAGAAACATACCTTTCAACAAAGAAATGCTACACGTCATGTGATTTCAAACGTTATAAACGATGAAAAGATTGTAGCGAGACAGACCCTTATGTGGCACACATGGGCAAATTTGTGAACTTTGAGAAAGATCTTCAGATGGTAAATTTTACTAAACGTTGCTCAAAAGGAGCAGTAAAATTAGATCCCATTCGCACTTCCGCATAATTGAACAACTTATGAACTCTCAGCATGAGCATTCACAAAACTTTATGGTTAACATAAGGTCAATTAATAGTTGTCTTGCATTTGAATCGATGAGAGCACAAATGGCTCTTCTACCAGGTTATGGGCCATATTGTTTTACAATAAATGGATCAATCTATCATCGTGCAGGAGCATTGTATGCTGATAATGGTGCTCGACGGTTTGATGATGTCACAGTTAAAGTAGTCCATGGACCAGAACAAGAAAAAATACTTCCAGGTTCCGAAAATATATTTACAAAAAACATCGTGTACAAAACTATTTTCCAATGTCGTTGATTTAATTGATAAATGCTAAAAAGGATCAAAAATACAATTAATCCAAAAAAAAAAAAAGAACATGGGGTAGCATGTGAAAGGGAGTCCACGTCCCTTACCAAGGGAGGATTATCATCCGGCAAACGCTTTCGTATTTTGTATTTCTATACATGAATAATGAAGCACATCAAGGGTATGTTTCAATGCACACTCATTATTTACGTTGACTCCGCAAAAGATAAGAATAATTGCTTGAATAGCGATAAGTGTTTCTGGAACCTGTTGATTCTTATCTCAACGGGCTTTTCAGCTAGTAGGGAAATAATGCTCAACGCCCTGCTGTTAAACCGACTTAGACAGCGCCTCAATATAAATACGATACAGCACTTATCGATTCCAGAAAATGCTTATGTTACTGTAAAAGCCCGAAAATTGGTAAATCGTAGATTTAACCGGTAAATCTTGGCATTTACCATACTAAAGTGGTAAAAGTCAGAAAAATACTTGTAAATGCTTTCATTTCGTGCTTTTACCAAACCATTTCGGTAAATGCCAGCATTTGCCAACACTAATTGGTAAAAGTCAGAACAAGAAAGATGACACCGAATTTTCGGGTGTAATAAGCACGTCTTTTGAATCCGTTCTGACGCAAATTAAATTTATCAAAGCTATTCAAAGTCAATGGAACCGATATGGAAAACAACAGATCTGACGAAAGAAAGATTTTCATTCGGGTCTTTAATCCCTCAGATATTGGTGTAAACGGAATCGTGAGCTTACGAACTCTTAGAAACAGAGTTTTTAACAAAAATAAGATGTGACTTTACGTCCTCTGGTGGGAGAATCATGCATTATTTTAGGAAGAAAGTATTCTCAAAAGGTTTATCCGTATAAGCGGTATCGGTCGAAGAAAAAAAAATTAGTCGAGTTTTCAGGAGCCCAGATTTTGCAACAAATACTTCAGAAGCAGAAATTAACACTTATCACCCCAGGTGGCTAAACCATTCTTCACCATACATTAGAAATTATGTGAAAAATATTTTCCATCAGGTCTTGTATGCGATACAGGAAGAATTTTTTCAAATTGGTGTTTAAGAAGCAGAAATAACGCATAAAACGCAATTTACCTTTGTGCCCCCTAGCGGAAAGTCTATGATTTACTTGAAAATTTTGAATTTATAGGACAAACATTTCGCATTAGAAACACTATCCAGGAAAGAAGGAATTTTTCAAATCGGTCTCGTAGAAGTACAGATATTGACAAAAATAAGATATATATCTACGCTCTCGGGCGTAGAAACCATGCATTATTTCAAGAAGAAAATGTTCCTAAAAGGTTTGTCGACATGAGTAGTATCGGTCAACAAACGACTTTTTTCAATCGAGATTTTAGAAGCTCATATTTTGCTGCAAATACAACAGAAGCGGAATTTAAGACATACGCCACCTGGTGGCCAAACCATTTTCTACAAAAATTTGAAAATATGTGCAAACGATTTCCCATCAGGAGCTGTATGCGGTGCAGAAAGAATTTTTCACATCGGAGATTTAGAAGCAGAGATATAGAGGGAAACGCAATATACATTTACGCCCCTAGCAGAAAGTCTATGAATTACTTGAAAATTTTGAAATTATATGAACCACATGTCACACTAGAAACACTATCCAACAAAGAAGGAATTTTTCAAACCGGACTCCTAGAAGTAGAGATATTGACAAAAATAAGATATACATCTACGCCCCCTGGCGTACAAACCATGCACAATTTTAAGAAGAAAATGTTTCTAAAAGGTTTGTCGACATGAGTAGTATCGGTCAACAAGCGACGTTTTTTTCAATCGAGAATTTAGAAGCTCATATTTTGCTGCAAATACAACAGAAGCGGAAATTAAGATTTACGCCCCCTGGTGGCCAAACCAATTTTTTTACAAAAATTAGAAATTATGTGCAAACGATTTCCCATCAGGACCTGTATCCGGTGTAGAAAGAATTTTTCCAATCGGAGATTTAGAAGCAGAGATATAGGGGAAAACACAATTTACCGCTACGCCCCTAGCGGAAAGTCTATGAATTATTTGAAAATTTTGAAATTATATGAAAAACATGTCACGCGAAGAACACTATCCAACAAAGAAGGAATTTTTCAAATCGGACTCCTAGAAGTTGAGATTTTGACAAAAATAAGTTGTACATCTACGCCCCCTGGCGGAGAAACTGTGGAATATTTTAAGAATAAAATATTCCGAAAAAGTTTATCGATGGGAGTGGCATCAGTCCACGAAAGATTTTTTTCAATCGATATTTTAGAAGCTCCGATTTTATGGCAAATACATCAGAAGCAAAAATTATCCCTTACGCCCCCAGGTGGCCAAAGTATTCTTTACCAAAAATTTGAAATTATGTGCAAAAGATTTTCCATCAGGAGATCTATCCGCTGAAGAAAAAAAAATTTCAAATTGGAGTTTTAGAAGAAGAGTTATCGGGGGAAATGTAATTTAGTTTTACGCCCCCTAGCGGAAAATCTATGCGTAATTTGAAAAAGAAACTATATCTAAATTACTCTTCGACATAAATGGAATCGAAAGGTAAATTTTTTTTCAATCGGTTGTTTAAAAGCAAATATGTGGAATAAAACGTATTTTTTGAATTCGACATCATCTGCATTTACGCCTTCTACAGGCGAAATTGTACACCGTAAAAAAAAAAACGAAACAAAGGATCATTATTTGCATATTTTAAGCTTCCCAAGGCAAAAATAAATTTTCAAATCGGACTAATATTTGCAGAGATAGCGAGGGTACAGACGGACGGACTGACTGACGGCCGGACGGACGGACAAACCGATAACAGAAGCACGATCTTTTTTTACAAAAGACGTGCTAAAACAGGGATGAATCTGTCAAAGCCTGCACTGCGCACTTGCCAAAGCAGGTGAGCGTGTACTGCGCAGTTCGCAACCACGAAGAAGTGTTTGTGTAAATTAACCAATCTACTTTGTAACTCAAAATGTCATAACAGTCAACCTTGCTGTAACAAGTAAGATTAATTATAATTTGATAATGTTGAAGGAAATCCTTATTAATAAGTTACTTTTATTTCATGAACATTTCCTTGCTATACATTAATTAAATGTAGTAAAATAATAAAGCAATCATGTTTAATTTTATTTTGGACATTATGTTTGAAATTTAAATTGACAAAGAGAAATTATTATAATGTATTAGTTTAATAGTGAAAAATATAGAATTCCATCTCATATAATAAGGCTATACTAATTTCTTTTTGCAACTACACACTTTTTAAATAAACATGTATAAATAAGAATATGGACCCAGTACAACAGAAATCATGTAAAACAATTATGCAACATAAATGACTGTTTCAATATTTTAAAACTTACAGACAAAACGCACTTTAACCTGTTAGTGTTGGTAAATGTTGGCATTTACCGAAATGGTTTGGTAAAAGTCTGAAATGAAAGCGTTTACAAGTATGTTTAGGAAAGTTACTACCTTAGTCCCTTCCTAGACTTATCTTTCTCTCTCTGATACCTGTGTTTGTTCTTGCTCCAATGGCAAAACGCCGGACGCCTCTGACGCAATAAACCAATCACGCCCGTCCCGAATACTCTGCAGATGACAATACCCATTATTGCAGCGTAGGCTAATAAAACGATTTAGGCACTTAAGGCTTTCTGAAACGAATCTTCCATACAAAAGAACGATTCTCTGGGAAGGTAAATGCCAGGATTTACCAATGTTCGGGTTTTTACAGTAACATTTATATGTAAATGAAACCCGAATAAATTAGGGAATAATGTTCCATTAGTGGTAAGTGCATCAAATATTTGCTCTCTGCCGTTAGTTTCGTATTTCAAAATATAGAGGTTCGTAGTTTCTATAGTAAGGTCGCTAAAATCTGATATTTTGCTTATATGTTTTCACAGTTGCACATTTTTTTTATTCGGTCTCTGGAAAAAAACGTGTAACCAATATCAATTATGTTTGTGACTGGGTTTTCATGACTGCTTTAAAACATCAAACTGAGTTTCTCTCTGTCAGGTGCTCAGCGTTCGTGTACATTACCAGAGTTCATATCAGTTTGAATTACGATCCTTGTGGGCGCCATAGCTGCCATATAAAACAATATCGGCTACCTATAAAATGCACCGTGGCTCTGTTCCCGGCAATTAGTAGAGGAACAGCATCAATCAAAATATTCATGAGATTTACAGTTCAGCACTTTGCCAAAACGGCGAATTCAACTTCGGTCATAAGTATAGAAACAGCGGCCGTAATTGCTTCTGAAGATATCTTTGTGCTTCCAAAGACGCCGTAAACGAAACAATAAAGAAGGGGTTCCAGAGGAGATGCGTTCTTTAATGGGAAGATTCGCGTTTGAAGATCGAAGTACAGGCAAGGTGAAGGGGAAGAAGAAGCGGGGAGGAGGAGCTATGCGTTGGAAACAGATGTTCATTACCATCGGGACGAAGGCCGGAACTTTCGTAATGAAGGTAACAGCAAGCATCTCAGTTAAAAGGGGAGAGAATTAATGAGGTTCATAAGTTACTAATTACCACTTATCAGATAATGGGGTAGAAAAGTGGATCATGCCACTTGGCTGCATGCGCCACCCTGTCACCGAAGACGAACTGATATGCGAAGTGATGGCTCAGCGGGAATGGGAAGATCTGCGTACAGAACCATGCCACGAAGAAAGCAACAGAAGCTCACTGCAGCGGAAAAAGGGATGACGCGCGGAGAAATCCACGCATTCAGCACTTCTTGCACGAAATTAAATTTTTAATGCATTACTGATGAAGGGAAAGAACACGATCATTGAATAAAACGATTTCACGAGCGTTTCGCGGGAAGAATGCAGATGAGAATTAAAAGATTCAAACCGCTGATGTAACACATTAAAGCAATTTTCGAATTTCTTAATATCAGTTAATTCAGTGATTCTCAACATGTGGGGTGCGGCCCCCTAAGGGGGGGGCGAAATATCTAAAGGAAGGCACGAAGAGTGAAAATCGAAGGAAAGTTATTTATTGAAACAAAAAAGCAACACCTCAGGTAATCCCAAAAATACAGTCGTTTTTACAACGTGTGAAGAAAAGAAAGAAAAACGTACCTGGAGCAGATGTTTTAATCCATATAATAAGTGCCCTCGGTAGTTACAACCTTCTCCCATCGATCGACAAGGTTTTGAATCCCAGACTTGAAGAATTGCATGGGTTTCCATGCAAAAAAAGGCAGAAAAGGTTCGCCGTGCCTCCTCCACATTTCGAAGTGTAGTCCCAGCAAGATGGTTCTGCAGGCTGCGAAAGAGGTGGTTGTCCGATGGGGCAATGTCAGGGGAATATGCTTGATGCGGAAGTTTTTACCATCCGAAGTCCTGCAACGTGGCACTGGACATTGTCGCTGTGTGTGGTTTTGCATTGGTCTTCTACAGCAGCACGCCTTTACGATTCACGAGTGCTGGACGTTTATTCTGCAAAGCAGTGCGTAGACACTGCAGCTGCTGACAGTGTAATGGTTTTGTTGGGTGGCAGCAGCTCGTAATGAATTATGCCTTGCATATCCCACCACAGACGTCAAAAACTTTTGTGGGAAACGTCCTGGTTTCGCCACTGCCGTTTACTCTTAATGTTGTGATAACCAATCCATGTTTCGTGACGTGCCTTCCCCGCAGGACGCACACGACATAAAGGCAGATAGCAGCGAGAACGAACGTCTGCGTAGCTCTGTTGGTAGAGCGACTTGTTCCGCAATAAGTGGACTCGGGTTCGATTCCCGGCGTGGACCAAAAATGACGGAGAAATTTACTTCGTTATACCATGTCAAATGAAGAAAAAAGGTAGTACATTTCACAAAAAGTGAAACAATATGAAGAAACAATCCAATTGTTTTTGCATCTCCTTTCAGGCTAAGGAATAAAATCACTGCGGTTAGTTTTCATCTATCTGGTTGTATAGAACGGCATGGGAAGCCACTTTGTGATGGTGATTTTTTGAAGGCGGATTTCTTAGCCATGTCTGACACATTATTAAGAGATTTCCTCAACAAGAAACAAATTGTGAATAGAATTGAGGAAATACCAGCCAGCAGGAACAGTGTCAAAGTAGAACAAAAAGAATGAGTGAAGATGTTTCGGACCAAATTAAATCTGATATGAAGAACGCCAATATGCAGGGTGCACCATATAAAAGAGGCCCCGTGGTCAGACGTTGTTACACGGGTTAAAGTTGCTTGGTGGGTTTCCAGTTAAAACCGCTTTGTTCCACTTCTAACCGGTTTCTGCGTGTACAGATGCAAAGGAATTCTCCGGAGTTGTTAGTCACAGCCAGAGCACTGTAGGTACGCGGTCGTAAGTGTGAGTGAAGAGAGAACAAAGGCAACGGAAATGGTTTTAAATACGGAACAGTGGATTTTTATTGTGGAACAGTATATCAGAACTGACTTTTATCTGTGGAGAGCATTGAAAGGGAAAGTGTACGCAACTAATCCGCACACCCTTGATGAATTAAAAGTGAACATTACGGATGTCATAGCCCAGATTACTGCCGATGAGCTGTGGCGCGTTACGAACATGATCCGTCGTGCGCAGCTGTGTCTTGATGTCGGAGGACAGCACTTTCAGCAATTGTAAACCAACGAAATTATCCCTGTTTTCTGTCATTTCAACTATTCTTTACCATGTATAGTAACAGTGTCTGACTGTTGTCGTTCAGATCAGATCAGATCATATGTAGAGGATTTTAGGAAGGGAGTGTCTAACCCCAGGTCTTAAACAGCCCTAAGAAACAGGAAGCTAGGAGATTTGGGCTACAGTACCCGATAGGAAGGTGACACGGAAGAGAAGTAGAAAAGGGGAAGAAGACGACCTAATTTATTACCGGGGGGTGGGGGGGCAGTACCCGGGGTCCGACGGCTTAACGTGACCATCCGACACACAGCGGATATTTAGTGGATCGAGCGTCCGTACCTGCCTGGAATCGAACCTCAGCTCATTTCCGTGGCAGTCACAAACGTTGCCCACTAGGCCACCAGTGGCCCCTGTTGTCGTTCATTATACTCGGGCCTTTTTTATATGGTACACCCTGTATTTTCAGTATGTCTTGATGAAAGCACTGATGTAATGTCAGAAGTAAGGTTAGATATTTTCGTTAGATTTCCTGGTGGAAATATAACGAGGGAGGAATTAATTAAATTGCTGCGTTTGCCAACTACGATCACGGGTAAAGTCAGAATGCGTGAAGTAAAGCAGGAATTTGTAGTAAAAATGAGGATTGACTTAAATAAAATAGTGTCAGTGGACTACTGATGGTGTCCATAACCTTGAAGGCAACATGTTATGAACCAAACATAAATGCCTAGGCTTGTAGCATTCAGCAAGAAGTTTCATACTAATGTGATTATATAAGTACGATTTTTCAATTATCTTGTTACAAATTAAATCAGGTTCAAATTGAAATTGTCTTAGTCTTAAAACTCACCTACCTACGTGTTCTGTTAATGTTCCTTTTATGGTGTTCGCAAAAAAAAAAAAAAAAAAAATTCATGAGGAAATATTATTTTAAAAAAATGCAAACAAAAGATGGCACACTTGACACTTGAAAGCAATAAAGCAAATTTTTAAGTGGCACACTAATCGGAAAAGGTTCGCCATCCCTGTTCTAGGTAAACCGACTTCTCACGTAAATTTATATTCCTGAAACTAAAGAACACCACAATATATGCATTTAATAAATGCAGTGGCTTTCTGGGCTTGCTTTAGTTTGCATGTAACATCACTTAAGATAGGAAAGAACTGATCAATACGCAAAATCATCGCACTTACCTTGGTATGATATGCCAAATAGTGTTTGGCCAAAGAGCATTGCCTCTCAAGAACGAAGCCATACCTTCTTCTCTCTTGAGTTATTGCCTGAAAAAAACAACCCAAAATTTACATAAACTTTTTAAGCATCCTTAACTGCTAAAGAAAAGCACTTTTTTAGACAAATAAATATACGCCAGTTTTATTTGATTTCTTTGAAAATAAGTGAAATGTATGTAACCAGGATAAGACATGTGCTATGATAATCAGAAATTCTTTTCGCAGCCATACCGAGGTCTTACACACCTCGGTATGGCTTAAAATCCTTCTTCCTCTTCTTCGATGTCTCGACAGCCGGTGTGGGCATCAGCCTTCTGAAGGAGTTAGTTTTTTCGTGAGAATTCGTAGACAGAGATGTTTTACAAGGTGGAATTCGTTATCTCCTTGCCCAACTCTCCAACCGGGAGGACCGAAGGACGAATTGCGTCCGGTGCCGACTTCACAGTGAGCCATTTACGCATTCGCGCCCCCCAAACACGGGGAGACTGCGGAAAACCCCTACTAGATGGCCGGCAGGAACGGGATTCGAACGCCCGTCAGAAACGTCCACCTCGCATACAGTGAATGGCGACTTAGCCAATTGCATTATGCTGGTGGTCTTCAAAATCCTTAGAATAGTTGCGTCAATGAATAACTTTCCTCTTTTTAATAAAACTTTTTTAATTCCAGGAATTTATTCCTCCAAACTGGAGCTGTATGTGTTGAGGTAAGGGATTTAGGAGAAATGAGGTAGGTCCAAATAGTCCTTGCTTTCCCTGCCGCGAGAGTGCTGTATCCCAAGCAGCGGAGGATGACGTCACAGCAATCATAAATGATGGCTAGTGCAAAGTCAAGGCTTTTAAATAGCTTGTGCTATAGTTTCGATTACTCGCAGCATTTCTTCGACAATTTTAGACTTGCTTTGACCTTTTCGTTCATTCCTTTTTTTCATACGTATTCTAAGAAACGTACGCGTATCTTGAAAATGTCTGAAGGACGCGCAGTCGCGCTCTGTAGCAACCATAGTTCAAAGAAAACTTCTATGAAACCACATATTTAACCATGGGATACACGTTTGCAGTGTGGAACAGCAGCAGAAAGCATTGAGGAGATGTATTCTATGCTTTTCATCAATGCGTGTAATTGGAAGAAGTGTACTTTTTCTATTAAAGACTGGTGGATGGCTTCCATTGTGAAAATATAGGTTTGTCCGTGACGGAATAGAACTTGCGCCCGCCCCCTCAGTCCAGAGTAAGTTGCTCTCCCAACTAAGCCACACGGACAGAAACTGTCGCTGCAGATTCATCGCCTTGACACGTGCTTTACCTCTGTAGTAGTCATCAGAGTAGGAAACGGGTCAAAAATTTCGGACCCGGACGTCCTGTACCTGGACCCGTAACTGACCCAGACAAATCTACTTTGAACTATAAATTCGAAACTCAATTCATATATACGCGTATATACATATAAACGTAATATATAAATTCATCCCAATAACTGCTTGAAATTTAATAACTGAAATCCTTTTTTAACAATAAAATTTGGTTACTTGCTAAATTTTAGTGCCCTTTTTAGTGCCACTGCTTTGCGTAATCCAGAAGTAATGGCTGACTGTGACCGTGGAGTATATTGCAAACGGGAATCATTATTTACGATTACACAAATGTATTTTTTTAAATGTGTTTAGATTGTTCACTGTTTCCACGCTTTGATGGAGGTGCGCATAGTTTCATATGGTCCGTGAGATTTTTGGTTCCATAACCTTTTATTACACCGTCGACTTCTTTCTTTGTAATTGTACACTTTCCACATTTTGAACAACAAGCAAGACCAAACAACACACAATTATTCACCGGTTCCTTAATGAGACGAAGCAATTTCCAGCATTCACTCTTCCTCTTGTGGTTTTCAACAAGCACGTATTTGTTGGCCTCGACGCCTTTCTCAACCTCCTTAATATTAAATTCATCCATATTAACAAATAAGGAGTTCATTTCGACACGACATGCCATGGGAACGGGATGTTAGCACATCAATCGAAAACCTCTGAATGCTCAATGTTAAAGATGCCATGTAAAAACTAATAACTCTTAGTCATACAGTGAACTTCGCACGGAGAGAGTGAATCAGCTGAGAAGCAGGCGAATGGCGTTTGCCTGTACCTTGCCCTCGGCAATCGCACTCTAAAAGAACGCAAAGGAAATATCTTTTTACGATATGGTGTCGGTGTGTATGATGTCGGTCGGTGGAAATCTTAGTCGCTTTAAGAAAGAGACGATGATATTTTTGAATGGCAAATCATTATTCACTCCGTAGGCACCAGTATCAACTACAGAATTCCACAACGCGCCTTTTTCTGTGGAACATATTTTTCTCTTTTCAAAAATAAAACGGGAATAAAACCGTGTCAAAATCAGGTCAGGAACACTTTGACCTGATCCGTTGGACCCGCAGAAATTGTCGACACGTGACCGTTTCCATTTCTGGTAGTCACATCATCTCCCTTTTAATTGTGTATGCTTTTCGAAGCGCACAACGAAATTAGTTTTATTACTCTTAGACGATGTGTGGAACAAACATCACACATTTTTCGAAGAACCCAACGGCCAGTACATCCAATTTTACGTTCGGGCGTCAATCTTTTTACGATATGGTGTCGGTGTGTCTGATGTCTGCGAGTCTTTTCTTTTTATACATATTTGTCCATGACGAAGATCGGAACCGCGATCCTTCACTCCGGAGTAAGTTGCTTTCCCAATTAAGCTACACGGACGAAATGTATCTCTGCAGATTTGTCGTCTTGACACGTACTTTATTTACATCTGTAAGTAGTACGTCACACCACATCGTAGCTTAGAGTTTTCCAATTATAAGTACAAAGAAAATTCCTAATCTGTTGTTATTGTAGCGATGTAAGTTTTTTTCTTCATGCTAGAAGTATATTCTTCCAATATGCCACCAAATATATTTCGCATGATATGCATCGAATAGTATTCACTCGATATTCCCGGTTTTTTTCAGTAATTTATTCCCCCTGCTTTAAAAAAAAATATTTGATTGCTTGTACAGTTTTCCCTTAAAAACCACTTCACGCAAAATTGGCGCTGTATATTTTATTGAAAATTCTCATAGCTTACAAAGATTTGTGGCCCATCCTCGCTTACGTCACTCGTGACGTCGCAGCGCTGCCAAGAGGAAAGGAGGACAGCTCACTTATGATTAACCTACCTGTCTCTCATTCTGTGAGTTGAGGTGCTCTATAATTTAATGCTATTCCTGGCATAGAAAAAAATAAACATTATGCTTTGAAATGAGTTCGTTCAACAGTGATTCCGTTCTTTGACGAAACGTAAGCACTTAGGAGATAAAGCATGACGACGGAGAAATCAGTTGAACGGTTCTGAAGAGCAACGAAAGAAGAATATCTTGAGTTATTTTGGAACAGCATGAAGACGAAAGATGACAAATCGAGGAAAATGGGAAAAACAATTTCTGCGAGTCTTTTTTTGTTTTTTAAAAAAGAGCGGATATGTGATTGCTAGAAGAAAAATACACTAACACCCGCTAGCAGCGAAACGTTTCATCACGGAAAATTTAAAAATCTGTTAATGTTTCCTATAATAAAAAAGCTTATACAAAAACCGAAAACATATTTCTGTATGAAATTGTTAAAAGACCAATATTACTTATATCATGAATAAGTCTCTTTGTCGAAGCTTCTTGCACCGCAAAGAAGTAAATTTGAAAATAACTTGCGTTTGTTTTCTTTAGCGGGATTTTATTCAAAGCTGTAATCGATTATACCAAAATCTTACAGAATATACTCATATAGGATTCCACCTCTTCCTCATAAATTATAACTTATACTCTTATTTGAGTTTTTATTTCTTTTTGGTTCCTGCACTCTTATGTAAATTTTGATTCATTCCCTTTAAACAGTTTCTGATCTCAATGCCACAATTTCTCTCTCACTGAATTTTGGTTTGGCAACCTGACGTTAGGTCAAAAGGGAGTGACGTATGTTAACGAGACTGAAAAGAGTGATTTCTACAAATGTATTTGAACTCTCCTAACAAATCGGCTAGTGTGCAAGATCGTGTTAATTGATTTAGTGAGACATTGCTGAGAGAGCTCAGACTACTTCATGTTATGCGATTAGCGTTTGATCATATACAGGGTGATTGTAAAGTGGTTCAACAAAACAAAAGGGATGACAGTACACATCAAGACGAACAATATTTGCAACGGAACCTAGAGCCGCATTCCACTCTTAGTGCCAGAAAAGGGCACGTTCGAAAAACGTCCACCAGGCCCACGAAGTTCCAACCACTGCATGAGAAGCAAACGATGCAAATCACGTGCGCTGAACACGTGCGTAGACGATGAGGAGCAAATATTTAAAAACGCAGCCGAACCGTTCAGCGATATTACCGTGCGAACATCACATGAGAATTGACGTATGCGTCTAACCGGCGGCACAGTGTACTGTGTGTTCCTGAAGAGAGTGCTTCCCGGTCTGTTGCAGGATGTTCCGCTCACCACACAGAGGGACATGTGTTTTATGCATGATGGGGCCTCAGCACACTTTGCCACAGTTGTCCAATAGTTACTAAATGCGACATATACCGGGCGGTGGATTGGACGCGGTGGACCTGTAGCTTGGGCTCCACGCTTCCCGGATCTTAATCCAATGGACTTCTTCGTCTTGGAGCACATGAAAACATTGGTGTACAAGACACCCGCGGACTCCCTGGAAGATCTTGTTGCGCGAAAGGCTGTTGCTCAGGACAAGATCAATACCACACTGTGAGTCTAGGAGAGGGTGCGACAGTCCTTCATTTGCCGGAGTGGGCTGTGCAACGACGCCCTTGGACGCCAGTTTGAGCAGCTCCTTTGAGTCTTTCTCTGATGCGATTGGAATTGTGCAACTCATACATTCGGTATGTCTCTTTGTTTTCACTGTTGATGGCTCAAGGTGGATATGTAACTTTTACTCTGTGACGTGCGTGTGCCGCAGAACGCACGTGAGATAAAGGCAGATAGGAGCGATAGCATACGTTCTCGTAACTCAGTTGGGAGAGCCACTTACTCCGGAGTGAGGGGACCCGGTTTCAATGCCCGGCGTGGACAAAGATGATGGAGAAATGGACAAAGATGATGGAGAAATTAACTTCGGCATAACTCTTTTTTGGCACTAGGAGTGAAATGCGGCCCTAGGTCCCATTGCAAATATTGTTCGACTTGATGTGTACTATTTCACCCCTCTTGTTTTCTTAAAGAAGTTTACAATCACCCTGTATAAATTGATTCATGCTGAGAGATCTCAGACTACTTGATGTTATGCGATAAGCGTTTGATCTTATATAATTCGATTAATGCTTCCATGCTGAATATTTCACTTCGCCAATGCTGAAGTCTTAAGGTGTTGTTGAGTTCGTAAGACTTGAGAAGTATTCTGTATAATGAGAATCTTTTGCATTTCTATGTGGAAGTACTGGAGGATTACGTACGAAGTGAGTTCTGTTTTGGATGATGCTGGGCTGACATGAATATCTGCCAGGGTGCAATACTACTAAAAAGACTTGACTTTCCTGCCCATAAATGCTATTCAGTGCTAAGTTAGTTTTGTGTGCTACACTAATTTTTATGAAAAACATAACACCTGAAAGTGGTCGAGCTACGACTTTGATTTTTACAGGATATGCTAATCAGGCAATATCGCAGAAAGGATTAGCATTTCAGCGTCATCATCATCTAGGCAAATCAGATAGCTTAACCGGAAACCGTCAGTTTTTCTGTTATTAGCGCCGCATGCCTCGATCGGCAGGGCATGTCAGTTCTTGTTCAGCAGTGGATTAGGATGCCTCGACAGAGAATCGCATTATCGGCATGAGAGACTGAAATGATTCCCTCCGTGAGCTTACTGGTCGTGTGGGGCGCATCGTGACCAGGGTGTGTAAGTACTGGTACGAAGAAGGGCGTAGGACACGAAGAGAAGGTTCTGCATGTCGTACACTGACAACCCCGAGTGACAACCGCCATTCCATGAGTATGTTTTGAGTGACCGTTCTGCACCATCAACAATGGTGGGGCGCAGCAGTGGCAAACTGTGACGCATTCTGCTATGTCAGCTGCAACAGTACGTCGGCGGTTATTAGAGTTCGGACACCAGGATCGTGGCACTTCCTCAAGCTACCTTTGACACCGGAGCCACGGATTGTCAAGTTGCGATGGTGCATCGAACGAAAGAAGTGGCGTGACGAAGGGCACGATAACGTGTTCTCGGACGAAAGTGCTTCTTTTTAGGCGAAAATGATGGCCTCATCCGAGTCAGCCGACGACTGGGGGAGAGGCATAGGTAAGAGTGCTTTCGAACCAGCACATGCCGCACCAGCACGAGGCATTATGGCCTGGGGTGCTACCTAATATGAAAGCCGATCACCTCTCGTGAGAGTCCATGCAGCCATACCGAATGCCAGTTACGAACGTTCCCGGGTCATGTTTCAAAACTACAATATTGCAGCGACAGCACGTGCCTTCTTCAAAGATGGGCCGGCTAAATCAAAGATAACAACTTCTTCAGCAAGTTACCGGCTAGATAGGATATAACACCTTCTTCAGCAAGTTTCCGGCTAGATCGAAAATGTCTTCTTCAGTAAGTGGCCGGCGAGATCGAAGATAACAACTTCTTCAGCAAGTTGCCGGCTAGATCGAAAATAACAATTTCTTCAGCAAGTTGCTGGCTAGATCGAAGATAACCATTTCTTCAGTAAGTTGCCGGCTAGATCGAAGATAACAACTTCTTCAGCAAGTTGCTGGCTAGATCGAAGATAACTTCTTCAGCAAGTGGTCGGCTAGATCGAAGATAACCATTTCTTCAGTAAGTTGCCGGCTAGATCGAAGATAACCATTTCTTCAGTAAGTTGCCGGCTAGATCGAAGATAACCATTCCTTCAGTAAGTTGCCGGCTAGATCGAAGATAACCATTTCTTCAGTAAGTTGCCGGCTAGATCGAAGATAACCATTTCTTCAGCAAGTTGCCGGCTAGATCGAAGATAACAACTTCTTCAGCAAGTTACCGGCTAGATCGAAAATAACAATTTCTTCAGCAAGTTGCTGGCTAGATCGAAGATAACCATTTCTTCAGTAAGTTGCCGGCTAAATCAAAGATAACAACTTCTTCAACAAGTTACCGGCTAGATCGAAAATGTCTTCTTCAGTAAGTGGCCGGCGAAATCGAAGATAACAACTTCTTCAGCAAGTTACCGGCTAGATCGAAAATAACAATTTCTTCAGCAAGTTGCTGGCTAGATCGAAGATAACCATTTCTTCAGCAAGTTGCCGGCTAGATCGAAAATAACAATTTCTTCAGCAAGTTGCTATCTAGATCGAAGATAACCATTTCTTCAGTAAGTTGCCGGCTAAATCAAAGATAACAACTTCTTCAGCAAGTTACCAGCTAGATCGAAAATTTCTTCTTCAGTAGGTGGCCGGCGAAATCGAAGATAACAACTTCTTCAGCAAGTTACCGGCTAGATCGAAAATAACAATTTCTTCAGCAAGTTGCTGGCTAGATCGAAGATAACCATTTCTTCAGTAAGTTGCCGGCTAGATCGAAGATAACAACTTCTTCAGCAAGTTGCCGGCTAGATCGAAAATAACAATTTCTTCAGCAAGTTGCTGGCTACATCGAAGATAACCATTTCTTCAGCAAGTTGCTGGCTAGATCGAAGATAACTTCTTCAGAAAGTTGCCAGCTAGATCTGAGATAACTTTTATAGCAAGTTGCCGGATAGATCGAAGATAACAACTTCTGCCGTGGGAAAACAATTTATGCCGTGTCCTGCTAGATTGCCGAATTTATCACACATACTAAATCTCTGAGACATGCTCAAATGACAGGTGCAGTGGTACTACCGTTCGCCAGGAACGTTTTATGAACTTTGGAAGCAGGTCAATACAGCCTAGATGGCTATTCCACAGGACATCATTCACGCATTATTTGATTTGAAGCCTCAGCGCGTGCAGCAGGTGCTACAGGCCAGAGGTGCCCACACCGATTATTAGCTACATCGACGCACCTGGTGCGTATGACACCGAGGTGCTAATCACTTGTTTTGTATTGCCTAGTGAACATATCCTGTAAATATCAAAGTCGTAGCTCGAATATTTTCAGTTGTTCTGCTTTATATGAAGCTGCGCAGAGCACGCCTTAAACTTTATGGTACCTTTCGCTAAGAAAAGTGTTTTCATTAAAGTATGCTAGTGTTTTGGTGTAATATAGACAATTAACAGAAATCTTCAACCAATTACGCTAAACATATTACTAAGTACTTTAACATTTGCCAAATATTTGCAGCAGCATGATTCTGTAAAAATGAGTAAGTCAAAACCTTTATGTTTAAACGTTGAGTTCCCACAGAGATCTTTGTATCTACGGAAGTAATATGTTACTAAAACGAAATATACGCCAAAGTGCCTAAACATCATGACCAGCGTGTCTTTATGCAAATCGAAGCAACTGCAGCTGAACGATGGTTCCTGTCAAGTTCACGAAACTGTATAAATGACACCTGCATTGAGCTCTGTTAATCAATGTTATTCTTGTTCTTCAGATGGGACGGACAACGAACTTGAGCCAGTGTGTCAAAGGCTAAATTGTAGTAGACAGACGACTAGATCAGAGCATTTACGAGTCGCCAAGGCTTCTGGGGTGATAATCATTAACCATGGTTATTTCCTTGAAGAAGTGGTCAGAGGAGTAGACAGACGACTAGATTATAACATTTCCAGGTCGGCAAGGCTTGTGGGGTGATAATCATTAACCATGGTTATTTCCTTGAAGAAGTGGTCAGAGGTGTAGACAGACGACTAGATAAGAGCATTTCTGAGACGGCAAGGCTTGTGCGGTGATAATCATTAACCATGGTTATTTCCTTGAAGAAGTGGTCAGAGGAGTAGACAGACGACTAGATCAGAGCATTTCCGAGTCGGCAAGGCTTGTGGGGTGATAATCATTAACCATGGTTATTTCCTTCAAGGAGTGGTCAGAGGAGTAGACAGACGACTAGATCAGAGCATTTCCGAGTCGGCAAGGCTTCTGGGGTGATAATCATTAACCATGGTTATTTCCTTGAAGAAGTGGTCAGAGGAGTAGACAGACGACTAGATCAGAGCATTTCCGAGTCGGCAAGGCTTCTGGGGTGATAATCATTAACCATGGTTATTTCCTTGAAGAAGTGGTCAGAGGAGTAGACAGACGACTAGATAAGAGCATTTCTGAGACGGCAAGGCTTGTGGGGTGATAATCATTAACCATGGTTATTTCCTTGAAGAAGTGGTCAGAGGAGGAAAAAACGACGATCCGCGGGCAACGTGTGGGGCGATCACGGGTTATCAATCGATGCTAGAAGTGAGTGAAAGATATTTCATGTGATAAGAACCAACAGAGGACATACTGTGGTGCAACTAAACCGATAATTTGAATGCTGGTAACGGTATGTATGTGTCACAGCACACAGTACATTGAAACCCTGCTGAGAATGGTGCTCAGTAAAGGCAAGCCATTCTGAATGCCCACGCTAACCTCGGTTCACGGTTATAAGTGCCTAGAATGGAGACGCGGCATCAAAACTGGAACTTGAATGATTGGAAGATGGTTGTCTGGTCCGATGAGTCTCGCTTCCTGTTGCACCATGTGGAGGGGCGGTTGCATGAGGGTCGTTTACCTGAGGAAGTGTAGGCACCAGGTGGCATCGCGCGACGAAAACAAGCAGGTAGCGGAAGTGTAATGCTTTGGGCAATGTTCTGCTGGGAAATCCTGGGTCCAGTCATTCATGTGAAGGAAACTATGACTTCTACCACCTACCTAAGAATCGTTACGAATCAAATATATCCTTCAATTTTAACGGTATTCCCCTCTAGTAGCTCCTAATTTAGGAATAATAAGGAGTCATGCCACACTGCCCAGATTGTTCGAGAATAGTACGTGAAACAGAAAGAAAACTTCTAGGAATTGTCCTGGCCTCCAAATTCCAGAGACATAAATCAAATCGAACATCTATGGTTTGTATTGGAGTAGCAAATCCGACCTGCAGCTGCTTAACCACGTAACTTACAAGAGTTAAAGAATCATCTGGTAATGTATTGGTACCAGATACCTTTAGAAATCTTGTAGCGTCCATGTCTCGTCGGGTAGCATATGTGTGACGTACATTCTAATTTAACTTTCTTTTTAGCTTCTTCCTCTATGGAAACTCGAGTTTGTTCTCCTTCGTGTTTTCCAAACTTAACATGATATCTTCTCTTTCACAAGAGTATGGTTGGCAACACCCTAAGGTCAGTACGTATGACGTGTGTACGTGTCAGATGAGAACTAACCTATATACACTCATTGTCAAAAAATTAGTTGCACCCAGAAGGAAGCAACCGACAGAAATAAAACTTGACGTGTAGTTTGGACATCATGAGACGTGCAAATGATTCAAGAATCACGCTCGGTCGCGCATGTGACGCCAGCAAGGTGTGGTCGTAGCGCTGTGTCTGACCGGCTATATAAGGTCATCCCATTGCTCGTTCTTGCCGTTCTGACTCGTGCTGTTGTGTTGGTTGCATCCTAGTGAAGTATGCCTCGGAGAAAAGAAGAAGCAATTCGAGCAGTTGGAAGACCTCGAGACGGACCGCATCGTCGGGCTACTGGAAGCGGGATAATCTTATCGCCAATTGCGCGCCATACCAGTTGTGCGGATATCACCATAACCCACAGTTGGGGGCAGTGGATAGAACAAGGCACGCAGCAGCAACAGGAAGTGTCTGGGAGACCTAGACGAACCACGGAGAGAGATGACCGACGGGTTGTCCGACATGCGCGAAGTGACCCAACAGCCAGAATTGCGGATATTCAGCCAGGAGTGGTGCCCTCCATGCATCGTCCGATTAGTGCCAGCACCTTTTGGAAGACGGCTGCACGGCGTAGGACTACACGCACGCAGACCATTAGGACGACGGCCCTTAACAACAGTGCATCTTCACCAAAGACTGCAATAATGTCGTGCCAGACTGTCATGGAGCCACGCAAATGGCAGCAGTCCCGCTTTTGTCTTGGAGGAGACGACCAACGAATCCGTGTGTGGAGG